>CM065898.1:74396656-76896656 GCA_033439115.1 Firmiana major | reverse complement strand
CTTTAATCACATCTGTCGAAGCATCTGCGGTGTCCTGATCCAGTGCATGTACTCTTCCTCTGCTCACACCCGCAGCTTATTTCCCTTTTTCCTCAGCTGTAGCCCTCCTCCTCGGGGCTGCTGTCTCAACTGGAGCTCCCTCAGGCTCCTTGCCCTTCTGTGGGGCAATCTCCATCTTCTCGGAATAATACTTAGCTATGTGTCCTGATCTCTCGCATCTAAAACACACCATAGGGGTCATCAGACAGGGCCTATTCCCATGAAATCTCCCACATCTCCTACACTGATCAGTGGTAGGCCGTGGTCCTTCAATAGTCATGCCCCTTGGCGCAGTCAAGGCTGGGTATACGGGAGGTCTAGCAGCTCTCTCCCGCACCTCCTCAATCTTTGGTCTCTTCTCGAAAAATCTTTGGCCATCTCTCTTGGCCACTCTTCCAAACCCGGATCTCTTCCGATCCCTGTCCTTTCTAACACTGACTCTCCCAAGCTCGGAGGCATTTCGCTCAAAGTCTTGCTCACATAACTGAGTCTTATGTACAGCCTCCTCATAGGTCAAGATGTCAAAGGGAGCTAGCTTAGTCCGGATGGCCAATCTCAACCCATCCATGAACTTCTGAATCTTCCGGGTCTCACTACCTATCGTGTCAGGGTCATATCTTCCCAATGACATAAACTTGGACTCATACTCGTCCACAGTCCGGTTCCCCTGAACCAAATTCATAAATTCCATCCGCAATTTCCTCTGTGCAGTAGCTGGAATATACTGTCTCCTGAAGGCCTCTAAAAATATCTCCCACGAGATCTCAGAGTGTCTGGCCCTCAAAATAACCTCGGTGGACCTCCACCAATGCTCGGCCTCGCCTTTCAGCATAAACACGGCAAAGGCAACCTTTTCACTTGAAGTACATCGGAAAAACCTATACAGTTTCTCCATCTCATACACCCAATCCTCCGTAATCACTGGGTCCTTCACCCCTCTAAACACTGGGGGTTTCAGCGCTTGAAACTCTCGCAACCTGCTCAAGTCGCAGTCATAACCCACATCACTACCGCTCTGCTGTGGAGCGATAGGAGAATTTGTATCCTGGGCTGGAGGTGGTGTAACTGTAGCTGTCTCAGCAGCACGCGGTCTCTCCACCTCTGCAGCTGCCTGTTCAGTAGTAGGCTGTGCTGCGGGACCTCGTCTATCGCCGGCACCCAAGGCCTGCGTAACTATCTCCACCAAACTCTCAATACTCCACTCTAATCTAGCGAAGCGAGCCTCAGTATCACCTGCTCTCTCAGCAGGGTTCTGTGGAGCCTGTTCAGTCTGTGGCTCCGCACGGCTCTCAGGCCTACCTCTATGGCCTCTAGCACGTGCTCTCGCCCCTCTACCTTGGCGTGTAACTGGCATAGTGCCTAACTTCCTGTATTATAATAATTCATTAAGCTCAATCCATTACGGTATACACAGTTATATCTAAACAAAAGCACAGTACTATGGGGGTGTACTTTCCTACGTTTTATTAATGACTCACATCAGACCAACACAGCTCTAATACCAATCTCTGTCACGACCCAATTCCATTCTCTTTAACCGAAAATCACTGAAAATTTTTCGTTTTTTACTGTTACCTTACCCGGTCGTGAACTAAACTCACCACACACTGTTGGGCTGTGAGTCAATAATAAACACCACATCTCATTCATTCTCAATTAATTAAAACGATGTCATACATTTGCATTTAACCCTGTACTTATACGAATACATGTTTTACTGACATCTACATCCCCCGTAATTACAATTCAATGAATACTGTGCTTTTACATTGTTTAGATACAAAAAGAATCACTGTGTATATACCTCTTAGCAATGGAGATGCAGCGGAGTCCAAAATATCACGCCTCAGTCCTTACTGGGCCACTATGCACGCTCTGTAGGGGGAAAATAGAGTGGGATGAGCAACCACACGCTCAGTAAGGCAATAATGCAAGCATGGTAGATAACTACTCTATCTACATGCTGATAGTGTTATGCATAAATCATTTATGGTAGGAGCATGAGGAATAAAACTATGCCATGTGAATATACATATATATCATGTATCAAAATCATGTGCATTGGCATATAAAACATGGTAGAAACAACATGTATAAATCATCTCATGCTCAATCTCATTTAAATTCATAAAAAGGGTAATTCATTAAGAAACCTCCTTTTTAAAACAACAACATAAACCCCTTTCTCGACACATAATTACCACCAAATCAACTCACAATCACAACCACATTTTCATTTCGCAATTCACGCATGTGTATAAAGACTAGGTCACTATATCAAAAGTGCCTATGTGGACCATTACATCATAAATCATCCCAGACCACACGCATCCAGGTGTGCGGGGTATCACGTTGGCACGAAGATGGATTATCCTTCGCCAGACTTTCTCACCACATAACCATCATGCGGTACATCGTACTCCATGTGATATACACGGTACAGCGTACTCCACAGACTCATATCGTGATTGGGGGTGCCATTCCTAGGTCTTATCTACCCGATACCAAGAGCTTTCCATATTCCGTGAAGGAGAGCCTCCCCGCCGAACAAAGCCTCCCCGCTTAACAGAGCCTCCCTGCCTCCTCGGGCTTAAGGATGTTAGCTTAAGGATGTAGGGCTTAAGGATCCTTCCGTAAGAGAGCCTCCCCACCGAACAGAGCTTCCCTGCCTAACAGAGCCTCCCCGCCTCTTTGGGCTTAAGGATGTCGGCTTAAGGATGTAGGGCTTAAGGATCTTACCGTACCCATGTAGGAGAGCCTCCCTGCCTAACAGAGCCTCCCCGCCTCTTTGGGCTTAAGGATGTTGGCTTAAGGATCCCACCGTAAGAGAGCCTCCCCACCGAACAGAGCCTCCCCGCCTAACAGAGCCTCCCCGTCTCTTTGGGCTTAAGGATGTTAGCTTAAGGATGTAAGGCTTAAGGATCTTACTATAACCATGTAGGAGAGCCTCCCCGCCTAACAGAGCCTCCTCGCCTCTTTGGGCTTAAGGATCCCACTGTAAGAGAGCCTCCCCACCAAACAGAGCCTCCCCGCCTAACAGAGCCTCCCCGCCTTTTTGGGCTTAAGGATGTCGGCTTAAGGATGTAAGGCTTAAGGATCTTACCAACTTTCACAACCTTATACATATCCCAATGTGCAAACTTGTGCGAGCAAGGCTCTAGCACTACTCATGCATCTTCTCATAAGGAGACGCGTACGAGCATAGCTCTAGTACGGTTATACTCATAAGACAACCACTCAAAATCGACGTACGAGCATAAGCTCTAGTACGGTTTATAAATATCATCATAGTTTCCAAATCAAGGTGCGAGCTAAGCTCCAGCACGTTTCATACAAATGAAAACATAGAAATCCAGCGCGAGCGAAGCTCTAGCGCGATTTATGTCATACAATTTTGATGGGCGGCTCATATACAATTTATCAATCTCGAAAATCGGGTTTAGCACTCACAAATGCTTTTCCACAACAACAATACAATACTAGCCGACCTATCTACAAGCTTGCTTAAAACCAAGCAATTTCGTTTTGAAAAGCATCAAAACAATAGATTTATGCAATTATTAGCCTTACTATCCCATTTCATAAAATCCACTTCAAATCCAAAACCACGCATATACTCCTCATCATTCACGAATACCATCAATCATTTATTTGAGCAACCATGCATTTCATAAACCACCCAATAATCACCCACAAATTCAAAGTACGAGCAGCTACCTCTATATACTCACAAAATTCCCTTACCTGGAATCGCGATGTGTGATTCCACTTCCTTAAGCTGCTTACTCGTACGGTTTGATTCGCCTCCAACGAACTCTTCGGGACTGCACAAAATCGTATCCGCATTATATTCGATCCATACAATGCAACCCTTGCGCTTGCTATATCCAATATAATCTATAGCCTCTATTAAAGCTTATTTGGCCTCGTTTCATTACTTTACCCATAGCTCGAGTCTATGGACCTTCTTAGGCCTATTAACTTATTCAAAGTCGATATCAAATCGACATAAAGCTCATAGCGTTCATATTTCATGAATCCCCTCACTATGGCATTTATCACTCATATACATGCCCATTTTCACAATTCCTCCAACTCACCAAGTAATTCCATCTAACCATCTAAAATCATAAACATTACCCCAATAACAACTTTAGCATGCCATAAATCATAAGCTCATTCAATCCCACATATCCTCACATTATACCCATTTTAGATTTCTAGGTCACACCAATTCCACTACATTCCTAGGTAGTTTATCCATCAATACTCATATCAATCAACTCCAAAATCAATTAAATAGCTAATGCATTTGGATTGGAGTGTTAGAATCTTACCAATATGATTTCTCTACTTGCTCCAAATGGTAATGCCCTTAACTCCTTCAATTCCAAAAATGGGAAGATGCCCTCTCATTATGTTGTTCTTCTCTTTGATAGGAACAACTTTGTCTCTAATGGTCTCTCTTTAATTCTTGCTGAAAATGGCTGATTTTAGAGAGGGAAAGTTGGGTTTTTGGGGTTGAGATTGTAAAGTTAAGTGTTCTTCCGAGATTTCCAGATTTTCAGCTCTCCTTATATAGAAATGGCTTGAGGAGATCGATCTGGTCCAAGAGGAGATCGATCTGGTCCCTTAAAATCCCTCTTTTTCACGGCATTTTTAAGCCTGAGATCGATCTGTTGAAGCATGAGATCGATCTGTCTAGGCATGAGATCGATCTGTCGAAGCATGAGATCGATCTGCTCCCAAACAGAGAGCTAAGGAGATCGATCTGGGTGCTTGGGGATCGATCTTTTCACTACAGAATGCTTGGGAGATCGATCTGGCTCCATTGGAGATCGATCTGCTCTATTCTTTCGCCCAGATAAGAGCATTCTGGCTCTTCCAGATCGATCTCTCATCCTATGAGATCGATCTGGACCTCATGTTTTCCAGATTTCCTGCAGTTTCCTTGCTGCAACTCATACCAACACATCCTTAATCTATTGCCATGGCCATTTTCTCATCCATCCACCTTTATAACTTGAAAATGGCATCCATTCATACCTTATGCACATTGAAACTTGTGTGCATTCATTGTATGTTCAAAGGTATGCTACATAAAACCAAATGCAAGCATAACTCCATTCCATTTTACCACACTACTCATCTTGAGTCTCAATCACATCCATCACTTGCCAGAACTCATTTCTTCGTATTCATACTCAATGAAACTTGTATGTACGTTACAATTTATATTACACATACATACATTGAATCCATGGACTTACATCAATCATACTTTACATTACAAGTCCATTCGTATTATTTGATCCAATTATACATATTACCATTATGCATATACGGGGTCTTACAGTGTAATTAAGTCAAGTTACTCGTTAGTTACTATAACTTGGTTCAATGATTACTATAACCTTAACTCGTTTATTTTCGATCCAAGATTAAAATCGAGGTACATCAATAACGAGTCGAGGCTAAGTTTGAATATCTTAATACCAGCTTGAGTGACTCATAAGTCTAATCAAGGCTTCACTAAGCTTTTATACATATTCTCACGTTAAACATAATAATTAGTGATAAAATATAAATAATTTGATCTTACATAGTAATTTACATTAAACTACTATTACTCTTATTATTACCTATGCTTAGTCTAGTGTTTTTACGTTTATTATCATTAATTTTCAGGCTAATTATCATAATTTATGCATATTATAGTGTTTTTATATTTATTCTCATCAAATTTACGGTTAATTATTATAATTATAGTGTTTTTACACTTATTCTCATCAATTTTACGATGATCATAATCAAATTTATGGTTAATTTCTCGAGTTTTACCAATATTTCATTTTATTTACATGAGCAGTCAAATGCTCGATAATGACATTCGACTACTCATTATATAAATTAAGAAAATCTAAAATTTACATTAGCAATTAATTGCTATTTGAGGTGATTGATTGCCTTTTATAGAGGTTAAAAATAAGAAATTATATTAAGTAGTAGACTATTTTAACCTTATGGGTATAAAACCTTCATTTTCTTCTTCAAATCTTCAATTCATCATTTTTGGTTGCTTTTCTCTCTAAAACTCCCTAATCCTCTCAATCTAATCATTCAAAACTTAATTTCCAACAAAATTAACCTTCTAAAATCAAAACCCAACTTGTTTTCGAGAGATTAAATACATTTTCCTTATCCAAATTCATAAAAAAACACATCAAGTTTGAGATACATTAACAAATCTGAAAAATGAGGTGGTAAAGGAAAGGGAAGGCTCAAACTATTTCTTCAACTTGAAAGAGGCAAAGATAAGGGCAATCTTTAGCCAAAATCTCTCAAGATCAAATTTTTAGATATTCTATTTATATGGATTGATACGATAAATTTGTAACATCACGTTTCAGCAAAAAATTGAATAAATTTTTCTTTTCCTTACCTATGTTTGTCAACGATCAGTATAGTACCTATTGGCTTTCATTAATCCTATTATCAACTCGATTTATAATTCTTTAGTTCTGGTCTCATTCACAGTGCGTGATGTGAAATTCCATACATACCATAAACATAAAACATATCATTCAACCATAAAGAACTTTATTCATTAATTGTCCACAAAAGAAATACAATTGCTTTTAACTTTCTTGTTTCATCACACTTCTCTTACATGTCTTAATCGATATCTAATACAATCTTAAAACTACATTTGATACCTTACATCCCAAAAAGAATTACATGAGTTGTCTTGAACAAGTCTAATATATAAACTAAGATATATAGCTCTGTATATACATTAAAAAGAATGCAATGGGCGGCAAGATGATGCTCTCTTAACTTACCCCAAAGGAAGACGCGCTCTTGTACCTAGAGCAGATAATTTGTGGAAGAAGAGAAATGGGATTAAGCTTAACGCTCAACAAAAGTACATGCAGAGGGGGAGGCAAAACATACGTGCATACTTCATTTAAAACATGTAAAGCAACTTTAGTTGTAAATATACTTAGTTTAAAACATACTTAATTTCAGAAAACATAATTCATAAACATAGCATAAGCATCTTCTAAAGCATAGGCGTGGAACAAATCTTGCTTGAATGCATCTTGCAAATTATAGCTTAAAACATGAATTCATATAAACTCAAAACATAGGTAGAGACTAGGCGGTTTATCCTATTAGTGATCTTATGCAACATACATAGATACCTTAAAAGGGTGGGTTAACCTATTGTCGTGATTAGGATTTCCTCAGCCCTACTGGATCGATGAGTATTGGGAATGTTGTTAACTTGTATAGGTCATACAGTCATACATACATAAACATCAAGGCATACATGCCACATAGACGGTGGACGTTATACGTCTTATAAAGCACATACTAATGGCAGCCTTACAATCTCTCAAAACATTACATAAATCATAGTTGATATGATTCCATAATATAAAACCATAATCTTAGATTTTAAAACATAATACATAAGTAAGTGGGATGACAATCCCATGGAATCATCATTTTTCATAGCATAAACATAGTAACCCCATTTCAAAACATGCTAAACACATTCTAGAGAGTCCATTTTAAATGCATTAGTTTATTCCAAATACCCGAAACAAGTTTTATCATGCAAATTTTCAAAATGAAGTCCTTTATTGCATTTTGTAGGATCTTCATATTTAAAACATAAAATCTTAACTTTAATAAACCACGCTTATATTGACTTTAAACTAAAACAAGTCAATTTTCATGAGAGAACCACTATTAAACATAGAACAGGGGAAGGGGATCAATCCTATCCCTCCGGGGATCGATCCTTTAACACTCGAATGCATGAAAAAGCTTAAATGAGGGATTGATCTTAAGTGACAATTATGACTTTTTTCATGGACTTTCATATTCTAAACATACTTAAACCATAGTAAACTTGTATGCATGCATCAAAAGAAAATAGAAGTCATGACTCTACACATAATCCCTTACTTTGATGCGATTGCAGCACTTATCCTTGGTTCTTTGGCACCAAGTTTAAGTTAGGTAATGCATTTATATTGCCTTACTCTTCTCAATGGTCCTCTTTTTTGCAACAGCCATACCATACAACTTAGTTTCATGCTCTTTAACTTAAAGTTTCATAACTCAAAATCCATTCCTAAACTTAAAATTTCCCTTAAATTCCAAGTAAGCCTTAACTTAGAAATCTTAGCTTACATGCTCATATAGGCTATTCCAAACCATTCATTATCACAAACCATACCATAAATATCTGTAAGCCCCACTTTTCTGCTACTTTTGATGATGTTTTGGAGGATATTTCTTATGATTCATGTGATGTACATTTTTCCACATATTAATGAATTATAAGAAGAGTTTTTACTGATTTAAATTGCAAAGGAAATGGATAAATGTGCATGAAAATGTATGTAATAGCAAAATAAGGGCCGAGATGGCCACAGGTCGAAAGAAAGGGATTGGAAGCGTGCTGACCGAAGATAAGGACTTAAGATAAGAAAAGATAGTGGGTTCAAGAAGGAGAGTCGATTCAAATTGGTCCCGAACACGTGCAATAGTAAAACGGTCAAAAGACCAAAATTCGGTATAAATTTGATAAGAAAATTTCAGTAAAAAAATATGAAATTAAGAAATCTTGATCAATAATGAGGAAAATATTGAATTTCGAGTCCAATTTAATCAAGATATAAATTTATTGGAATTAATCAAAATTTTTACCTCGAAAAATTATCTCGAAAATATTGAAAAAATATACCGAAAAGATGAAATAAGACAGATAAATTCATTTACTGATTCAATGAATTAAATAGGATTTTTTTGAGATATTTTAGGTTTTAACGTATTTTAATTGATTAAAATACTAATAAAAAAACTGAAAAAAAAATTGAAATCTGGTTTCGAAGAGAGAGAAACTAAAAGAAAACTGAAAAAAAAAAGAAAACAGAGAAGCCGAGCTTGGAGCGTCCGAGAAGCCCGACGAAGCACCGACGATCGACGAGGCCAGGCGAGGGTCGGAGAAGAGAGAGGACCATCGAGCAAGCCTACTGGTACTGGCCACGTGCGTGAACGGCACCGGATTCCAGCAAATGAGGGAGAGAAGGTCGAGAAGAAATCGGGCTGATTACCGACGATCCACGACCATTTAGCTCTGATCGACCCCAACCGAGTGACCCCCTAGCCAAGGTGCTTCTTTTGGTACTGGTAGCGGCTGGCAAAACGGTCGGGAACATCGACGATGGTGAGGAGAGCCAAAACGGTACCATAGCCGGAAAGGGAAGGAAAGAAAAAAGAAAAGAAAAAGGAAAAAGAAAAAGAAAAAGGAAAAAGGGAAAAAGGAGAAGAAAATTCTTGGGGATACCTCAAATTACGGGTAAGTTGGTAAGCAGTCCAAAATTGACTGAATTGATTTCGAAAAATTTATTTAAAATTATATTTGATCGAAAATTAACTTGGAATTAAATATAAAATTGTGCAGTTCAACGATAAATCGCGTACGTGAGCCCGATCGAACTCCGATTTACGTACCATCGCATAATTTCGGGTAAGTAAAGCTCAGTTACGACAATAGTATGATTATTGCGCAATTGAAATTTATTTTGTGGATTTCTGATTAATTTCTGTATAAAATAAATTATATTTGGATTTTGAATTAATTGTCGTAAATGATATACGGGTTATCCAAAGAATTTGGAACAAAACCCAACGAGTATTGATAGTGTGAGACCCCGTACATGTATAGCTATGTATATAGGAACGTGGGAATGTAAATAAAATCATAAGTAAGATGATGTATTGTAATGTGAAGTGTATACAATGTAAGTTCATAAGATTATGTACGCACTTGTAGTAAGAATTGTGATTATACGTACAAGTTGCATTATGAGTGAGTAGGAGGAAATGAACTTAAAACGAGAAGAATGTGATCGAAATGGAATATGAGAAGTATAGTAAAATGGAAGGAAAGATTTACATAAGTGTATATTTCCATTCGAGTAATATTGTATATATTTGGTCACACAAAGATTCTACACAAATTTTAATGTGTATGTAGTAAGGAAGAATCCCATTTTCAAGTCTCAAAGATGAATGAATGAGGAAATGATCATGGTAGTAAATTAAGGGTGTTTGGTAAGAGTTGTTGCAGAAAAACTGCAGGAAATCTGGAATTTGTGAACGCCAGATCGATCTCATAGGATGAGAGATCGATCTGGGAGAGCCAGAATGCTCTTATGTGAGAAATGGAAGGGAACAGATCGATCTCCAAAGGAAGCAGATCGATCTCTCTAGGTCTCGGGTTGGAAGCAGATCGATCTCCCCTAAGACCAGATCGATCTCCTTAAGCTTCTGTTTGACAGCAGATCGATCTCCAGTCTCGACAGATCGATCTCCTACCTTTAAAACGTCTCAGAAAAGAGGGATTTTTGAGGAACAGATCGATCTCCACGCAAGGAAGATCGATCTCATCAAGTCAAAACTATAAATGGGAGCAGTTGGATCATCAGAATTTCGGGGAAAACAATTCCATTTCACTTCAACTCAAAGAAATCTAGTTTCTCACTCCTAAATCCAGCCATTTTCAGGGAGATTTAAGGAGAGGCTATTAGAGACAAAGTTGTTCATATCAAAGAGAAGAACAACATAGTCTAGAGGCATTTTCCCATTTGAAGGATTGAAGAAATAGAGGGCAATCCTAATTGGAGCAAGAGGAAATCCAATGAGGTAAGTTCTAATGCACAAATCCAAGTACATTGGTTTAGTTAATGCTTATAAAGATATTTGGGTGTGCATATTGTGGATAGAACTACCTAGGATGGTATGAAATGCATATAGCTTAGAAATAGTCAAGTGTGAGAAAGTGGAATGTGGGAGTGTTTTTGATGAATGGGATATCTTGAGTGGATGAGTATGTTGTGGAAATGGTTTGGAAATGTTGATATTAGGATAAATTGGGAGATTTACCACAAAGGGTAAAAATGTGAAATTAAGGCATTGGATAAATGCTTAGTTGAATAAGAGTTAGAAACATTAACTCAAATGTTGGTGGGTGAATTTCAGTTTCGGATGATAAGTCGGAGCAAGTCGAGATGAGAACGCAAGAAGCATAAAGGCGGATAGTTGCACACAAGTAGAACGAGGTAAGGGATTGTGTGTTAGCTATAGAGATGTTCGTACGTAATTACAGCAATTTCGTAGATATATTGCTAGGACTAGTACGATATTATAAGTTTATGAAATGATGTGGAAATATGAAAAGTACTATGATGTATATATATGTATTGAGAAATGGGATAGGGTAAGGAAATAGCATGGTATGCATGTTTTCAATGAAATTCTCAATTTTATATTGTGATTGATGATTGAGAAATGTTGATGATAGGTTGGCTAATTTTTACATGTTTTAGCATGAAGAAGCATGCTGTATGAATAAACATGTTTTGAATTTTTAAAAAGAGAAAATAGCCTTCTATCAGTTTTGAGATGTGATTTGGTGTTGAAGCGCTAGCTTACACCTGTTTTAATGCCTTGATGTACCGTGTTGGAGTTTTAACTCGCACGGGGGTTTTGAGAAAGTGCGAGAACTATGCTCGTACCTGTTTTGTTGAGTTAAGGTAAACCTGGGGGTCTGGGACCCAAGGGGATACCAGCCGACGGTCAATTGAACGGGCTGGGCCTTAACGATAGATCGTACCGCGCTGGAGCTTTGCGTTGACTGTGTGTCACGCTGCTTGCTCGCCTGGTATATGAGACATGGTTTAAGGATAAAAAGTCCATCGGAGTTGGAGTATGGACTTGGGTCCACGGTTATACGTAGAACAGTGTAGTCACCCGTTGGTATACTATGTACCGTGCTGGGTGCACGTGAGTACGAGTATCGCGTAGATGACACACGACGTATCTTCACCGTGAGTATACGAGGAGCTGAGGTGGATTGAGATGAGCCGGAGGATAGGACTGACCCATCCCCCTTCAGGCGAAGTGATACCCTGTGCACACCCGATCAGTGAGGCCTGGGATCACTGACTGTGGCCATAAGTCGTGGATATTTGATTGCCTAAAATTCCATGCCTGTCTCAGAGAATCGAGAAACAGAGACAATCTCAGAAAAAGAAAGAGATTTGTGAAAGAGAATGATTTGAGAAGTGAAAGAGATTTTGTGTTTCAATAAATCTCCGATTTCACATTCGTGCTATGGGGGCACTATTTATGAACATGTTTTAAATGGAAGTTTGACATTTGATTTACACGAAAATGCTCTTGAGAAATATGAATTTAAATGCATTGTTCGTATGATATTTCCATTTATAACGAAAACATGGTTTTGGTTTATGCATGCATGGGCTATGTAGGTAGTACGATATCTACCTGCTAGCATACATTTCCTTACTGAGCCGTGGTTTGCTCATCCCACTATTTTTCCCCCTCCAGGTACTGAGAAGTAAGAGAGCGGTGGTCTCTAAGTCTTTTGTGTTGAACAGCTCCCACAATCCGCAAAGGTATAAGATTTGTATACACGAGTATTTTGTATCTAATATATCGTATCGCACAGTTATATCTTGAAATTGTAATCAGTATTATGGGGATGATATGTAAACACTTGGTATTTATACAATTAATTTCGTGTATTTACACACACACCTGGGAGTGTGAATTTAAGTTTTAAATATTCCGCTGTAAATAAATAAATTTTTAGTAATTGCATCTTCTCACAGCCCAACCGTAGTAGAGAATGTATGGATAGAAGGGTTCCCGAAAGCGGGGCATGACAGATAGGCCCAATGAGCCAATATACCCTGATGAAATGAATTAATAAGTGGAAAACAGACTTAAAATGGAGTAAGACCCATTAAGAATTAAATGGGCCCAATTGAGTGTGAATGGGCCCAATAATGTAAATAAAGCCCAGTAAGATTGAAATACAGTTGAACTCACAGTAATTAACCCGAGATTTGGTTATGTGCAGCTTCGCAGAGTTGACTGTGAGAGTATCGGATCGAGCGATACAGTATTGGTGGAAAAAAAGATAAGCTTGCGGAGAGATTCCAGGTAAGGGAATTTTACGGACTCTTAGAGGTAGCTTTATGCAATTTCGACTGCATTTACAGTCTCTTAAACAGTCTGAAGGGTCTAGATTTTAGATAAAAAAATTTTTGTGCTCGGATGGGTAAATAACCAAAATACCCCTGTGAATGGTAAGATTTCCAAATTGAGGAAAAGTTACGAGAAGCAAGAACAAGGGGTTTTTGCTTGTTTTTGAGGTGGTTTGACACGTGCATGGGTAGGCTGTCTAACTTTTAAATAAAATTCACAGCATCTCATGATTTCAACAATGTGATTTCTTTTGGAAATTATTTTGAGATAACAGAGCCGCCTACGTGATTTTATGGAAATGAGATGTGCTAGAGCTCAGCTCGCACGAGTTTTGATTTGTGTGATGCATGCATTAGTGCCGGAGTAGGGGCTCGCACTAGAGTTTTACATGCATTGGTGCTAGAGCCTAGCTCGCACCAAATTTTCACATGATTTCGTGACAGAGTGTTGGAACTTAGCTCGCACTAGACTTCCTTGATTTTGATAGAGTGCTAGAGCATTGCTCGCACTGGTTTTCATGATGGAACTATAGTCGTGCTTGGAGCTTTGGGTATATTGAGTGTTACACCGATTAAATAGGCTCGCACGTGCATTTTGATTTGAGACATGCGATGAGCCATGCTTGGAGCTTCGAGTAGACTGTGTGTCACCCCGATTAAATATGCTTGCACGTGCGTTTTGAGACAGACACGGTTATTGATATGAGATGTGGGTCCACTGAGTACGATGTACAGTCTTGTCGCATGGAGTACGTTGTACCGTGCTGTGATTGATGATATGTCGTCTACGGACGTGATTGTTGAGTGATTGGGTTGGACCGATGGGTTGGATTTGACCCACCTCCCGTGGCTGTTCCCGATAGTGGTGATACCCCGCACACAAGATCTGTGTAGCCTAGGATCACGAGGATATGGCCATAGTCCCAGTTATTTGCCTAAGATATATATATGTATATTGCCTAGTCTCGTATGTTATAAATCGATGTTTTGAGAAGCATGTTTTGTGGACTTTTGTGTGAGTCTGGATCACCCGAGGGAGGGGTTGGATCTTGACTGAGATGTGATTTTGATGAAAATAAAACTGGGATTTAAACTGAAACTTGCATGACGTTATTTTCATGTTATTTAAACCCATGTGTGATGTAAACTGGTTTTACATGACATTCATTGTGTGGCATATGGGTATGCGTGAATGTATATTTTCAAATTGTGTGGAGAAATGGTGGTTTTATGTGTGGCACCACGTTCATGTAGGTTGTATGGTTACCTACGTGTGCGTAGGATTACCTTACTGAACTTGATGTGCTGACCCCTTTCATTTTCCTACACAGATTTCCTCCAGTAGACTTTGAGGCGATTGAGTACTGCATTCTTGATATCCGCTGCTGCCCATCATTTTGAGGTATATACATTTGTACATATGGTATCTAAATAAGAATAGCACAATAATATGTTTGTAAGTAACTTTCGGGGATGTATAGACATTATAAACACTTGTAAATGAATGAGAAAGAATTAATGAAAAACTCCTGTGTTTACCTTTCTTTTAATAAGAAATTGAGTTGTATGGAGAATGAATGGTGGAACTGGCATTGACGCACAGCCCAACAATTAGTAGAGTGTGGTCACAATCAGAGGACAGGTAAGTATGAAAGAAAAATGAAAAATTTACTCTAATTTGTGGGTTGTGACAATATCCTACGTTTATCGTTCACATAATAATATCCATCAAATTCATCATTCCTACCATTTATACATAAACCCCAAATTGCATTAACTTCCAACCCTAATTCATCTTTCCATAAATTTTATTTTGGAAATCCACTTAAGCAAATCAACACACTAAACCATCAATCACAACATATATTAATTTTAGGATTTTAGAAAATCATACTTTATAGAGAGAGAACCCTAGGTTTTGTTTCTCTCTAAGTTTCCACACCAACCAACCACCTTCAAATCATAACTACTCATTAATACTATATTCAATAATCATAAATAAGCTTACCCACTAACATAAATCTAAGGTTAAAACTTTTTACCTTTGTTTTCCCCTGTTTGAGCAAAGAAAATCCTTTTTCTTCTTCACCTCATTCCTTTGTCTCACTCCACTCTCACTCTAGAATATAGATTTGTGGGAAATAGGGGTAGGAAATGAGAATGGGTAGAGTTCCCTTATTTTTCTTCTTCATGTTTCCCTTCATTTTTTTCCTTTTTCTTTCCTTTTTTTTTCTCTTTTTCCTTTCTCTCTCGATTTTCCCTCTTTGTCTTATAAATTTCTCGTGTCTTTAAATCACTTTTTAATTCAGGACACTAGGGGATTGATCCCTTTATGGATGGGATCGATCATCTCCTTTAAAAATGCTTAAATTTCGTGTTCTGAGATAAGGGGATCGATCTCTTTAGGGAGAGGATAGATCCCTCTGTGCATTACTGCTCAAATTAGGCATTTTAACTTCAATGGATCGATCCCTTGGCTTAGGAAATTGATCCTTTGCTTTTTTACAGTTCATTTTTAACTTCTACCAGTAGGGGATCGATATTTTTAGGGTGGATGTCAATCTCATGGCTTGGAACATCATTCTTTTGATTTTCTAATTCCAAAAACACCCAACTTTCAACGCCTAAAGCTCTACCTATCGTCCAACACCTCAAAATCATTCCTGAATGCAATCATATACACATTTAAACCAAAAAAACGCATCCACCACATCTCATAAGATTCAAATTCTTAAACTTATATTTAATACCTCAAATATACATAAAACCACTAAATTATAAATCATCTCAACCACAATCATCACAAGAATTTTATTTACAAAGCATCCATAATACTCACACATTACAAAATGGACTTATTCTCTATTGTACCAAGTTAGTAAAATGAAAATTTGGGAATAAGGATTGTAATTTTGGTAGGACAATTAAATGGACTAAGTTTTGTAATAATTCCCTTAATTAAATTGAAAAATGATTTGGTTTGGTTGAATGGTTTAGAATAGCCACCATAATTTATATATATATATATATATATATATATATATATATATGTCACGACCCAAAACTACCCAAAAATCAGAGTAAATTTTTCGCGTTTTATTATTTTCTTTCATACTTACGTGTCCTCTGATCGTGACCACACTCCACTAACAATTGGGTTGTGCGTCAATGCCAGTCCCACCATTCATTTACCATATAACTTAATTCTTTCTCAGTCATTTATAAGTGTTTACAATATTTATACATCCCCTAAAGTTACTTACAAACATGTTACTGTGCTATGCTTATGTAGATACAATATATATACAAGTGTATATACCTTAAATGATGGGCAGCAGAGGATATCCGGAATGCAGTAGTCAGTCGCCTCAACATCTACTGGAGATTATTTGTGTGAGAAAATGAAAGGGGTGAGCACATCAAGCTCAGTAAGGCAATCCTACGAACAAGTAGGTAACCATACTACCTACATGAACATGGTGCCATGCATAAATCACCCTTTCTCCACACATTTCAAAACTGATGCTATGATTCATGATGTCATGTAAAACAAGTTTGCATGGAAAGTTCAACATGCAACTATTTCAAATCATTTCTTTCTCATTTAAAATTTCACAACAAATCCAGAACTCAACCCATGCCTCGGGTGGTCCTGACTCACACAAAACCATGGAAATCGATTTATATCACACATGGGTTTAAAAAGCATGAAAATAACATCATGCAAATCTGATTTAAAATCCAGTTTCAATCATCGTCAAGATCATCAACATGTGAGACTAGGCAACATCTGTATATCGATAATAACCAGGACTATGACCATGTGTCCTCGGGAGTTCCTCTGCTACACGGATCCTAGTGTGCGGGTTCTCACCATGATCAGGAACCGCCCGGGAGGTGGGTCAATCCAACCCGTCAGTCTTATCCGATCCTACGCATCCGAAGATGTTGTACCCGAAGATACCCCGTATTCAAAAATACCGTATCCGAAGATACCCCGTATCCGAAGATACCACACGGTACATCGTACTCCATGCTACTTGCACGGTACATCGTACTCCGTGGACCCATATCATATCTCTATACTCATGCCATGTATCAAAACGCACGTGCGAGCCTATTTAATCGGTGACATACAGTCTACCCGAAGCTCCAAGCACGGCTCATCGCATGTTCTCATAAAAATCAGTGGAGGGTGCGAGCGATGCTCCTGCACTCTCGTCAATTCAAGTAAAACTAGTGCGAGCTAAGCTCTAGCACTCTCATCAAATCATATGAAAAATCTGGTGCGAGTTACACTCTAACACCCTGTCACGAAAATCATGTAAAATCTGGTGCGAGTTAGACTCTAGCATCGTGTCACGAAAATCATATATATATATATATATAAAATCTGGTGCGAGTTGGACTCCAACACCAATGCATGTAAAACTCTAGTGCGAGCTCTCGCTCCAGTACTAATGCATGCATCACACAAATCAACACATCGTGCGAGTTGAGCTCTAGCACATCACATGTAAATAAAAACACGTAGGCGGCTCTGTTTCCTTAAAACAGTTTTCAAAACAATTTCATCGTTGAAACTATGAAATGCTGTGCATTTTTCTTTCAAGGTTAGCCAGCCTACTCATGCATGCATCAAAACACCTCCAGAACGAGCAGGAACCTCTTGTTCTTGCTCCTCCCAATTTTTCCTAAAGTTGTAAATTTTTACCCTTAACAAGGGTATTTTGGTAATTTGCCCATTCGGGGCGCTAAAATTATTTATTTACTTCTAGACCCTTCAAATAATTTAAAAAACTGCATATGACTTGAAATTTCGTAAAGTTACCTCTAGCAATCCGTAGAATTCTCTTACCTTATTTTTCTGTAGAGTCTGACCTTTCCTTTTCCACTGCTGTCTCGTCACGCAATCCGATCTGCTCCCAATCCAATGTTTGAAACTGCGTATAATTATTTCTCAGGTCAAATATCATACAATTTAATTGTATTTCCTATTTTCTGGGCTTAATTTAAATCATTGGGCCCATTTACCCTTATTGGGCCCGATTGCACCTTAATGGGCCTTAATCAGCCTTAAGCCCGTTTTTCACTTAATTTTCACATTATCGAGGCCTATTGGGCTCATTGGGCCCACCAACAATTTATTGGGCCTCGTTCTAACTCTCAAATAGTTCAATTTATTATTTACGATAATTTATCTAATTTTCCATAATTTAATTTATTTTATGCGATAATTAAATCCGAAGCACGCATAACGATGTAAATTATCGTAAATAAGGGTCACTTACCTGAGATTCCATGCTAGTACATAAATCGAGGCTGTCTCGAGCTCTCGTTGGATGCCAATTGTCGAGCTACACAATTTCATAAATTTTCGGGTAAATTTTCAGTCGAAAATTAATTAAATAAAATATTCCAAAATTTAAATCGGTCAATTTCGACCACTACTGACTTACCCGTAGCTCGATTACATCGCCGAGATTTTTTCTCAAATTTTCCTCTTTTCTTTTTCCCTTTTGAGGGGAAAAGGCCCTTAAGCAAGGATGACCCCGAATGAAACAAAACCCAACAGGCCCTTAAGCAAGGATGAGGGACAATACGTTGAGTAAGACTGTATACCAACCCAAAGGGTGCCCAACAGGCTCAAAAGACCTCTTAAGTGGGGTGAGAGTGAGGGATGAGGCGAGGTTCAGTCATTACAATATATATATATATATCGCCCATATTTAGTTAGAGAATTTTATAGTGAGATTGCATAAAAGAAGGCTAAATTAGGCTCAAAAAGTGATTTGAGATTTGATTGTCCACTTTTTTTAAATGTGAAGAGATTATCTTGTCTGTGGATGAATTATGGAGTTGTGAGGAATTCCTTTTGAGGGTGAGTATATTATGCTTGAAAATTTTGATACAAAAGCTGCTTGGCAAAAATTTAACAATAGAAATAAACCTCATGTTAAGGATATTTCTACTAGTGAATTGTCATGTTTTGAGTATAGATTTTTGCATAATTTCATTGCCACTTCAATAAAGTGCAACATTAGTAGCTTAGCCTATGTAACAATCGAGGAATTATGGCTAATGGAGTGCATGGTAATTAAAATAAATTCAATCTAGAACATTATTTGCTTCAAAGAATGCATAATGTTTTGATCTCTTATTTTAGCGATTTGTCGTAAGTGAATATAATCACTCATTGCTTAGTATAAAATGTTATGACAAAAAGATATAATTGAGAACTTACTGTCAAAGCCACCAAGCATATTAAGAAATCAATCGTGCAAATGGATTGGAAATTGCAAAATGGTTAGTGCGTTAGAAAGTAATCTGAAGAAGAAATTCCAGAACAACATGCAACATCTTCTTCTGTGAGACCCCGTATATGTATAATTGTATATATGTACAAAGAAATGTAAATGAAGTTATACGATGAATTCATAAGTGAAGTATATGTGATGTAAGTCCATAAGTTAATGTATACACTTGTAATAAGAGTTGTGATTGTACGTACAAGTTACATTATATATGAATATGAAGAAATAGACTTAAACATGTAAAGAATGGGAGTAAAATGGAAAGTGAGTAGAGTGGTAAAATGAAAGGAGGATGGCATAAGTTGTGCACTTCCATTTGGTTTATATTAAGTACCTTTGGTCATACAAAGATTCTATACAAGTTTTAATGTGTATAAAGTATTATTGGATCTTATTTTCAAGTCTCAAAGATGATTGGATGAGAAAATGACCATGACAGTAAATTAAGGATGTTTTGGTTTAAGTTTCTGCAGGAAATTGTAGTAAAATCTAAAAATTATGTAGGCCAGATCGATCTCATGGGATGAGAGATCGATCTAGATAAGCCAAAAATGCTTGTATTTAAGCAAAGGAATAGGGAAGATCGATCTCTAATGGGATCAGATTGATCTCCTAAACATTCTGTAATGAAAAGATCGATCCTCAAGCATACAGATCGATCTCCTTAGCTCTCTATTTGGAGCAAATCGATCTCAAACTTCGACAGATCGATTTTATGCTTAAAATGCCATGGAAAAGAAGAATTTAAAGGGACCAGATCGATCTCCTCCTTGTGCAGATCGATCTCCTCAAGCTATTTCTATAAAAAGGACGTTGAAAATCTGCAGATTTTGGAAAAAAAAAAACCATTTCCTTCCCTTTCCAACCCAAAACCTAGTTTTCTCTCTCTAAATCCAACCATTTTCAAGGAGATTGAGGGAAGACTATTAGAGGTAAAGTTGTTCACATCAAGAGGAAGAACAACATAGTTTGGAGGCATTTACCCATTTGTTGGATTGAAGGAACAAAGGGCATTTCTAACTAGAGCAAAGAGGAAATCCAAAGAGGTAAGTTTCTAGTGCACAAATCCAAGTACATTTGTCTAGTTGATGATTATGAAGTTGATTTGGGTGTGCACATTGTGGGTAGAACTACCTAGAATGCCATGAAATGAATATAACCTAGAAATGGGTTAGTGTGAGAAGTGAAATGTGGTGGAATAAATGATGAATGAGATATCTTGAGATGATAATGGTGTTGAGGAGATAATTTTAAGATAATAATATGGAATGAATAGAGAGGCTTACCCAAAAGGGGTAAGATGAGCGTTTAAGGCATTGGGTGGAATATATAGTTGAATGAGAGTTAGCAATACTAACTCGAACGTATGATGAATAAATTACAGCTTCCGAGGATACACCGGAGCGAGTTGAGCCAAGAGAGTGAGAAGCTAAGAGGAAAAGAGTCACACCAAGTAAATCGAGGTAAGGGAATTGTGTGGACTCTTAGAGATATCTATGCGCTATTTGGGTGATTAAATGCTTTGCTAGATTGCATGAGATGTTAGGAAATGAAATTGGGTGATTGAAGGGCAAAAGTTGGGTGTTAGAGAAATGTGCATGAAAACAAAAGCATATTGCTTTGAAAATCATATTTTATTGCTTTTTAGCAAATGATTTGGTAGGTTGCCTAATATTTGAAATGATTTGCAAAAGAGTTGAGTTATTTTGGTTTGTTAAGCATACTTTGCAAAGAATTGAGCCACTTATATGATTTCGTGAGAATGAAAACGTGTTAGAGCAGGACTTGCACAAGATTTGATGTGTTTTATACGCATGAGTGCTGGAGCTTAACTCGTATTAGTTTTCACATGGATTTCATACTGGTTTTGGCATGGTGCTTGGAGCTTGGCTCGCACTAGATGCCCACCTTACTTGTTGTCATGCTTGGAGTTTCGGGTAGATTGGGTGTCACATCGATTAAATAGACTTGCACGTGCATTATTTTGACATGATTGATTAGCCGTGTTAGGAGCTTCGGGTAGACAAGAGGTCGTACCGATTAAATAGGCTCACACGTACGTTTTGAGATGTGGCGTGATATGATGTGTTGATTGGGTCCATGGAGTACGTTGTACCGTGCATGTAGCATGGAGTAGGTTGTACCATGTTGATCCGTGTAGCCAGTATCACAGGTTATGGCCATAGACCTAGAGGTTATTACCTTTTATTGAATTGTTTATCTCAGATGTCTATTGCTTTGAGAATAAATCCATATTTGGAATGATTTGTGGGTCAGGGCAGTCCGAGGGAGGGGCTAAGACGTGATAAGTGTTGAATTGTTTTGAGATATCGATTGTTAATGGTTTAAAGTGCACCGAAGCATGATGATTAATGCCATGCTTTATTGTAAAAAAATGCATGATGGTTAATGCCATGCTTATTTGAGAAAAATGCATGATGATTAATGCCATGCTTTATTGTGAAAAAAGCATTATGGGTAATGCCATGCTTTATTGTAAATTATACATGATGATTTATACCATGCTTTGAAATGAATTGTGCACTGGATTTTAATAGCATGAATGCTTTACATACCATTAACAAAAACATGAACTCATATTTTGAGAAATATGAAAAGTATGATTTGAGCATGGCATCACGATCACGTAGATAATGCAGTATCTACATGTTTGCATGATTGCCTTACTGAGCGTGTGTTTGCTCACCCCCTTATTTTCCCCCTCTCTACAGAGTGTTGAGTATAAATTGAGCGTGACTAGAGGCGTTCCCTTTTGGTAATCCGCTGCATCATATCGCGTAAGGTATAAACACTATTGTAATTTTGTATCTAAACTTACGATAGCACAGTAGCATTTTGTATGTAACTATTGGGGATGTAAAACAATATAGACACATGTAACAACTCTGATATGTATATATTTATACAAGTGTTTACTCATAAATAATATACAAATTGAATTGGTATGGTGGAGTGAGTTAGACGTCGACACATAACCCAACTATTGAGAAGAGTTGCTGTTCACGATTGAGGTAAGGACGAATAATAAATTATGCATGAAAATGCAAAAAAAAAAAAAATTGGGCTGAATTTGGTAAGTTGAGGGTCGTGACGTCTTCAGCTTCTACATAGCCTTGAGATGCTTTAAGGCGTGGAGACTAGGTTTGGGGAAAAAAATTGAAACCTTATAATCAAATATAATATCAGATTTAATTCTATTGAAGTTAACATTGCTCAATTGCATGAAGAAATTAAACCAAGTGGAACCTCTTCAAGCCAGTATGGTGAGTTGGTGTATGCCCTAGGGCAAACTCACTTGGCATGAGGCACGGTGCCATGGCCATAAATATTCACTTATGGTAAGCAACATAAAGGTTTCTTTTCACAATTTAGATTGATAATAATGATTATTATTAGTTACTAAATGAGGTAAAACCCTTGGAACTATATAAACCTTACAAAAGAATTGTAAAAAGTTATAATTATGAGAAGCCCTATGCATGAAAGCTTTATTCCTAAAATTACTTCCTGGTCATTATACTATCGATAAGGCACTGATAGTACTTAAAAATTGTAAGACCCGGTTTTTTTTTATCGTAATTTCTTATGAAGGATTGAAATGGTATTCCCAAACACGTTGAAGGGTAAAACGGTCAAAAGACCCAAATTCAGTATAAATTTGATAAGGAAATTTAATTAAAATATGGGATTGAGAAATCTTGATCAATAACGAAGAAATAATTAAATTTCGAGTCAAATTGATTAAGATATGAATTTATTAGAATAAACCGAAATTTTTATTTCGAAAAATTATCCCGAAAATATTGGAAAAATATACCGAAAAGATGAAATAAGACTGATAAATCCATTTATTGATTAAATGAATTAAATAAGAACTTTTTTAGATATTTTGGAGATTAAATAATATTTTAATGAATAAAATAATAATAATAATAAATTATAAACAAATAAATAAAGAAATCGCAAATTTGTGATTTTTGGAGAAACAAAACACGAAGAGAAACCGAAGCCGACCGAAGGAAGAAGAGACTCACCGGCGAGCCACTGGAGGCCAGGAACCCCAGGCGAGGGCCGACTAAGGGCGACGAACCTCGTAGGAACCACCGACAGCCGTGACGCACGATGAGGTTGTCGAAATCGACAGATCGGAAGAGGAGAGGCCGCAGGAGAGAAGATGGGATTCACCGACGATGGCGTCGTTTCGACCCACCCCGAGGCTCGATGATGAACGCCCAGGTGATGGCGCGTCGAACGGCACCAGAATCGCATCGGGAATCAGTCGGACGGCGTCGAAACGGTGAAGTGATGCCTGAACCGATATGGACCGGTTCAATGCAGTGCTATATGCTGAACCGGACCAGACCGGTTCAGCCAAAAAAAAAAAAGAAAGAAAGAAAAGAAAAGAAAAGAAAAGAAAAAGAAAAAGGGAAAAAGGAAAAGAGAAAAAATTGGGAAAATAATTTTGGTGATGCAATTGAGCTACGGGTAAGTCGGTAAGCGGTCGAAATTGACCGATTTAAATTTTGAAATATTTAATTTGATTTATATCCGACTGAAAATTAACCCTAAAAATATGTAATTGTGTAGCTCAACAATTGACGTCAAACGAGAGCTCGAGACAGCCTCAATTTGTGAACTATCATGGAATCTCGGGTAAGTAACCCTTACTTACGACAATTTGCATCGATATTCGTATAAAATGAATTATATGCTAGAATTTGAGATAAATTGTCGTAAATAATTAATTGAGCTATTTGAGAGTTTAGAACGAGGCCCAATAAATACTGATGGGCCCAATGAGCCTAATAGGCCTCAATGACGTAAATAGTAAGTGAAAAACGAACTTAAAGTCGATTAAGGCCCATAAAAGTGCAAACGGGCCCAATAGGGGTAACAGGCCCAATGATTTAAATTAAGCCCAGTAAAAGTGAAATATGAATTAATATGTTTGGATTTAACCTGATGAATATTTATACGCAGTTTCGAAAATTGGATTGGGAACAAATCGGACTGCGTGACAAGACATCAGTGGAAAGGTCAGATTGTACAGAAAAATGAGGTAAAGGAATTTTACGGACAGCTAGAGGTAGGTTTACGTAATTTCGACTTCATTTGCAGTCTCTTAAAATTGTCTGAAGGGTCTAGATGTTAAATAAGAAATTTTTAGTGCCCGGATGAGACAAAAATACCCCTGTGAAGGGTAAAATTTTTAAAATTAAAAAAAGTTACGAGAAGCAAGAACAAAGGTTTCTTGCTTGTTTTTGAGGTGGTTTGACACATGCATGGGCAGGCTGGCTAATTTAAATAAAATGCACAGCATTGCATAATTTTAATCAATGTTGATTTTCTCTGAAATTGATTTGAGAAATGTAGCCGCCTACGTGATTTTATGAGAATGTGACGTGCTAGAGCTCAGCTCGCACGAGTTTTGATTTGTGTGCTGCTTGCATTAGTGCTGGAGCAAGAGCTCGCACTAGAGTTTTACATGCAATGGTGCTGGAGTCTAACTCGCACCAAATTTTCACTTGAATTGTTATGACAGAGTGTTGGAGCCTAGCTCGTACTAGTTTTACATGATTTTGACAGAGTGCTGGAGCTTAGCTCGCACTAATCTTATAAGATTTTATGAAACACATGCTGGAGCTTGGCTCATACAAGATTTTTCTTGATTTTATGAGAGTGCTGGAGCATCGCTCGCACTGGTTTTATGAGAACATGCGATGAACCGTGCTTGGAGCACCAGGTAGACTGTGTGTCACGTAGATTAAATAGGCTTGCACGTGCGTTTTGAGACAGGGCATGAGTATGGATATGAGATATGGGTCCACGGAGTATGTTGTACCGTGCAAGTAGCATGGAGTATGCTGTACCGTGCTGGGATTGATTATATGGCATCTTCGGATGAGAGTGGCATCTTCGGATGCGTGGCATCTTCGGATGCGAGTGGCATCTTCGGATGCGAGTGATCGGATAGGGCCGATGGGATGGACTGACCCACCTCCCAAGGCGGTCCCTGATCGTGGTGAGACCTCACACACACTACAAGAAAAAGGGCCATCAGCGACGGAATTAGCGACGGAAACTCCGTCGCTAATTTTATATTTCCATTGCAAATGGGTATTAGCGTCGGAATTTGCGACGAAAAAATCCGTAGCAAATTCCGTCGCTAAATTTGAAGTCGCTGATAGAAAAATTTCGTCGTTAATTCCATCGCAAATAATTTTCATCGTTGAAAACTTTTTTCGACGGAATTCTGACGCTATTTTTTCCGTCGCTAAATGGAATCAGCGACGGATTTCTATCGCTAATACATGTATTAAGAATAATTAAACTTCCGTCGGTAAAACGAAACAGCGACGGATTTTGCGTAGCTAAAAATTCCGTCGTTGAAAGAAATTAGCGACGGAATTGCGTCGCTAATTGAGATAATGAGGTTTTTGTCGGTAATAGTTTTCAGCGATGGATTTTCGTCGGTAATTTATTTATTTAATTTTATAACGTATCTGTTGCTAAAAGTATTCAGCGACGAAATTTCGTCGCTGATACTTTTCGTCGTTGAAAGAAATTAGCGACGGAATTCCGTCGCTAATTGAAATAAAGAGATTTTCGTCGGTAATAGTTTTCAGCGACGGTACGTATCTGTTGCTAAAAGTATTCAGCGACGGAATTTCGTCGCTGATACTTTCCGTCGTTGAAAGAAATTAGCGACGAAATTCCGTCTCTAATTGAAATAAAGAGATTTTGTCGGTAATAGTTTTCAGCGACGAATTTCCGTCGCTGAAAACTTCCCAGGAAAAAGAAATTTCGTCTCTAAAAGTCTTCAGCGACGGATTTTCGTAGGTAATTTTACTATATATTTTTAGTGTATTTGTTGCTTAAATTCATGTACCTAAAATAACATCACAGACATTTATAAATCGATAGAAACAAACAAAAAAGTATATCACAACTATATATCAAAACTAACATCAACTATTAATTGAAAATCATCATCATATACAGTCTGATCAAATCATCATCAGAAATATCATCCGGAATTCACGCATCTGAAAACAAAATATTTAAATTAAATGTGTACTCTCATTGATCCAGACGACCTCCTGATCCAGACGGTCCAGGTCCAGGTGCTCCTGTGTTATTGGCATTCCTTGCCATCAAGTTCATCATCTGATCCATAAAATCAGACAACTTTCCTTCCAGATTATCAATCTTGTTTGAAATGACTCTGACATCCTCTTTCACTTGCTGCACCTCTGAATTTGTGTCATGAGTACCCATCACACCAGGAGTAGGATAAGGAAAAGGACTATAAACTGAATGAGATGCGCAAGAAGATTGGGTGGAATCAGAGGCAGATCAATGTTTGTGCCCATTTGTAAATCAATGCGATTTGGCCTAGTCCCAAATCCGTACATATGTGTACGCGTACTCTCCATCCCTCCAATTACCTCACACCATGCAGCTCGATCAAAATGAGGATGGGTGCTTATATCATCGCCGTATTTCTGAGTCAATGAAGTAACGTACTTTTCCTACAATGTAATTAGAAGAAGGGTAATAAATAGTAAACTTTATAACCTGGAGGTAAAAAAAAAGCATCCGTAAACATTGAATGTATGTAACGTGCATATAAGAAAAGTTAATATCTACAATAACAAAATAAATAAACTAAAAATATCAATTATAACAAAATAAATCAAATTAGCTAACATTAATATATATAGATTTAAATCTTGAAACTGAATATGTGGAGAATTATATTTTAAAGTCCTAAGTTTCTTTAGAAATTTTGGCAGCAGAACGACTGCAATTTGTCTCTACCTAACCTACAAATAATACTATATAGTAGTCCAAATCATCAATACAATTCATGCATATTAAATCATCTCAACAACCTTAGTTATCCACAACTAACAATCATGCTTTCCAATCACAACTAACAATCATGCTTTCCAGCAAACATCATTGTCCTAAAAGTCCCATTTAGTCGAACCTACCCCTTCCATTCTCATGGAAATTTTGCATGATTAATTGATGCAAACTTATTAACCAACAATTTCTTATAAATTTCCAGCTAAAGGATTTATATTTGATGCAATTTTCTGCATTTTCATTATATATATATAGAAGCATTATGTATTTTTCAAAAGTTGAGTGGGTCATATGACATAACTCATCACCGTGAGCTGCGTCACTAGCTATAATTTTTACAATTTTTAATTATTCTATTTAAAGTAGAAAATGTTTATAAATTCCGAGCTTCCAATTAACAGTGAAGATTTTGTGTCTTTGCCGACCAGAGGACTATGGAGAGACAAATAAACTATGAATGAGAAAAATAAATATAAATAACAAAAACAACAAGATGAAGGAGAAAGATGATTTTTACGGATGTCAAAGAGTAACACAAAACAGAAATTCAGGTGATTTTGTTTTTTTTTTCTCTTTTCAATTTTTTTTTTTTTACATGTTAGGTCTACTCTCCATTACCCAAGCGTGAGTTATATATACTATACTATCTTCAATCAGTTCAAAATATATCTCTTTTCTTTTTTCTTCTCTCAGTTTTGAATTAAATAATAATACATATATATATAAGTTGTTGATAGAGTTTTTTGGGTGAATTTTTAAAGTTTTAATAAAATCAAATTACATATCTAAATTGACATATACAGATTTAAAAAGAAAAATAAAATAGTTCATGCGATTGAAGTTAAAAAAAATAAAAAATTAAATGTTTGTCATCATTTTAGTGTCTCTTTATGAATGATAAACTCCATTTTTTTAATAAATACTAATATATGCTAGTTGAATTGAATCACTACAGGATTCACGTTATATTATACTATTTCTATTGCATGTAAATCATATAGAAAATTTTTATTTTCTATAGATAAACTCTTATTCATTCAAAATAATCAATTAAATCTAAATCAATTAAACAATACCAACTATAGTTTAGATCCCTGTAGTACGTGGTAACTGTCACGACCCAAACTACCCAAAAATCAAAGTTAATTTTTTTCACATTTTATTATTTACTTAAGTTCTTACCTGTCCTCGAATCGTGACCAACACTCCACTAATAATTGGGCTGTGCGTCAATGCCAGTCCCACCATTCAATTACCATCTAACTTATTTCTTCTCCAGTCATTTATAATTGTTTACAATATCTATACATCCCCTAAAGTTGCTTACAAACATGTTACTGTGCTATACTTATGTAGATACAATATGTATAAGTGTATATACCTTATGTTGATGGGCAGCAGCGGATATCCGGAATGCAGTACTGAGTCGTCGCAACTTCAACTGGAGATTATCTGTGGGAGAAAATGAAAGGGGTGAGCACATCAAGCTCAGTAAGGCAATCCTACGAACAAGTAGGTAACCATACTACCTACATGAACGTGGTGCCATGAATAAACCACCCTTTCTCCACACATTTTAAAGCAATGATATGCGTTATGATGTTATGTAAAACATATTTGCACGGAAAATCAACATGCAATTATTACAAATCATTTCTTTCTCAATTAAAATTTTCACAATAAAGTCAGGACTCGACCCCTCCTGCGGGTGATCCTGACTCACACAAAATCATGAAAACGGTTTACATCACACGTGGGTTTGAAAAGCATGGAAATACCATCATGCAAATTTAGTTTAAAAACCCAGTTTAAATCATCGAAATCGTCGACATGCAAGACGAGGCAATATCTGTATAACGGCAATAACTAGGACTATGGCCATATCTGTCCTCGGGAGTTCCTCAGCTACACGGATCCTAGTGTGCGGGTTCTCACCATGATCGGGAACCGCCCGGGAGGTGGGTCAGTCCATCCCGTCAGTCTTATCCGATCCCCGGCATCCGAAGATGCTGCATCCGGAGATGCCGTATCCGAAGATACCACACGGTACATCGTACTCCATGCTACTTGCACGGTACATCGTACTCCGTGAACCCATATAATATCTCTAGGTACTCCAGCCCAATTGGCCTGCTTCCCACAGAGGTTTGTTTCTCAATACTCATGCCATGTCTCAAAACGCACGTGCGAGCCTATTTAATCGGTGACACACAGTCTACCCGATGCTCCAAGCACGGCTCATCGCATGTTCTCATAAAAATCAGTGCGAGCAATGCTCAGCACTCTCATCAAATCAAGTAAATCTAGTGCGAGCTAAGCTCTAGCACTCTGTATGCAAATCGTATAAAAATCTGGTGCGAGCGAAGCTCTAACACCCTGTCTCAAAATCATATAAAAATATGGTGCGAGTTAGACTCTAGCACCCTGTCACGAAAATCATATATATATAAGAATCTGGTGCGAGTTGGACTCCAGCACCTATGCATGTAAAACTCTAGTGCGAGCTCTCGCTCCAGCACTAATGCGTGCATCACACAAATCGACAATAAAAACACGTAGGCGGCTCTGTTTCCTCAAAACAGTTTTCAAAACAATATCACGTTGAAAGTATGCAATGCTGTGCATTTTCTTTCAAGGTGAGCCAGCCTACTCATGCATGCCTCAAAACACCTCCAGAATGAGCAGAAACCTTTTGTTCTTGCTCCTCCCAATTTTTCCTAAATTTTTAGATTTTACCCTTAACAAGGGTATTTTAGTTATTTGCCCATTCGGGGCACTAAAATTATTATTCGACCTCTAGACCCTTCAGATAAATTTTAAAGGACTGCGTATGAATTTAAAATTGCGTAAAGTTACCTCTAGCAGTCCGCAGAATTCCCTTACCTTAATTTTCTGTCGAGTCTGACCTTTTCTTTCCCAATGTTGTCTCATCGCGCAGTCCATTATGCTCCCAATCAAATGCCCGGAACTGCGTATTAATATTTTTTAGGTCAGATATTATACAATTTAATTGTATTTAATATTTTCTGGGCTTAATTTAAATCATTGGGCCCGTTTACCCCTATTGGGCCCGATTGCACCTTAATGGGCCTTAATCGGCCTTAAGCCTGTTTTCCACTTAATTCTCACTTTATCGAGGCCTATTGGGCTCATTGGGCCCTCCAATAATTTATTGGGCCTCGTTCTAATTCTCGAATAGCTAAATTTAATATTTACGACAATTTAACTAATTTTCCATAATTCAATTCAATTTATGCGAAAATTAAATCAATATCACGTATAACGAGGCAATTGTCGTAAATTGGGGTCACTTACCCGAGATTCCATGCTAGTTCGTAAATCGAGGCTGTCTCGAGCCCTCGGTGGATGCCAATCGTCGAGCTACACAATTAAATATATTTTCCGGGTAAACTTCCAGTCGATAATTAATTAAATAAAATATTTCAAATTTAAATCGGGTCAATTTGACCTCTTATCGACTTACCCGAAGCTCGATTGCATCACCGGAATTTTTCTCCAATTTTTTTCTCTTTTTCCTTTTCCCTTTTTCTCCCTTTTTCTCCTCTTTTTGGCTGAACCGGTTCAGTCCGGTTCGGACCGGTTCAGACAGTCAGTTTTCTCCGGTTCGGCCGGTTCACCGCCGGTTCTCCGCCGGCTTCCACCGCCAATCGCTCCGCTGGGTCGTCCGCAGCCCGAATCTGGCCTCGGCTTCGCCCAAGGCCGCCGGAAAGTCGCCGGTCCGGCCGTTCTCCTCCTCCGTCGGTACCCACTTTGCTTTTTCACCGTTTTCGGCGCAGTCCGCCGTTTTCGGCGCCGTCCGCTGCCACCAATCTGCTCAGCTGCACCTCGGGGACGATCGGTGGCCGTCGGTCGGGCCTGAATCGACGCCGATCGGCCGCCGTTTCCTTTCCTCTTCCGCGATTTTTCTCCCGTCGATTCACCGCTCTCCGGCGTTCCCCGTGGCGCGTCGTCGCCGCTGTGAGGTAGTCCGGGGTCGGGCTGGCCTTCGCCGACCCTCGCCTGGTCGCCTGGCCGCCGGCAGGGGCTCGGCCTCTGCTTCCGTTTTCTTCGTCTCTGCTTCTCTCTCCCCGACCCGTTTTCCCCCTTTTTTTTTTGTTTTCAGCTTTTTTTTTTCAGATTTATTTATTATTTATCTTTTATTATTTTAAATCATTCAAATACCTTAAAATACCCAAATATCCCTTAAAATTATTATTTTATTCTAATTTAATTAATTTAATTTATTTATTATATTTTAACCTCTTTTTCGGGTATAATTCTCCGTATTTTCGGGATGTTGTCCAGGGTGACTTTTCGGTATATTTCTCGATTATTTTTGGGATTATTTTTCCAAATTAAAAATCTCGATTAATCCCGATTAATTCCAATAAATTAATATCTTGATCAATTTAACCCGAAATAAATTTATTTCGCTTTTATTGACCAAGATTTCTTAAATCCATATTTTTAATTAAATTTCCTTATCGAATTTACTCCGGCTTTCGGTCTTTTGACCATTTTGCCCTTGCACGTGCTCGGGATTAAGTTAACCCAACTTCCTTCATACTTCCTCCATCTTTTCTTATTTAATTTTCGTATTTTAATTAAATTCGGGTCTTACAGTAACTGTCACAATAGTTTTCTGTATTGCCATATGCAACATGTACAATACAAACTAAATTTAGTGTCGTTTAATAAATTCAAATTTAATTATATAATTTTTAAAAATTGAGAGTTTAAAAATAAAAATTTATTAATTTGTATAAAATGAAATATTGAGCATATAGATTCACTTTGATTAAAAAAAAAACTCGATCAAGAGCCTCATAACTTTCCACCAACACCAAAGACATCAACAATATATATATATATATATATATACGCACACGTATACATTATAAAACTATTTATTGCCTAGATTATAAGGATTTTATACATTATATATATGCATTATATATATGCATAATCAGCTATCATGTCAGTAAATAGAAATTACTTCATTCATTCCGTTCAGTAAATGTCAAGTGCTTGAGTGTTAGATAAAGTATTGAAAATTAAATTAGACAGATTAAAATAGATGGTGGACTAGTGCACAAGATTTGATTAAGAACACAATTGCACTACTGCTTTCTTTAAACCCCCATCAGTTGTGAGTTGGGTGGCTTCACTGTTCACACAGAACAGACAAATTAAGTTGTTGGCTTACTCTTTAAGAGAGTGTTGTGACAGTCAGTATACTTTTGAAAGATATCGAAAGAGTCTATGACAGTGCAAAGCAGAGTTGACAGCTGATCACTTAATGCCTTAACCTAATGAAAGCTCAGATGGTCGACCAGACTAATTTCATCTTTGCTTCACCCCATATGAACATCGATTCATGTTGATTGCGGTTTACTTCTAATTTGTTTTCTCCCTCTGTTACTTCTTCTCACCATTTCATTACAACTATATATACTCATCTTCCCAATGAATATGCAGCGAGTTTCACATGAAATCTATGCATATATATAATGTATAAAATCCTTATAATGTATATATATATATATATATATATATATACGCAGCGATCAAAACAGGGTTAAAAATAAAATCCTTAAAGACGGTAAAAAAGAACAACATTGAATTGTCCCTAGCTAAAACTCAATCCCTAGCTAGAAATCCCCAAATATGTTTTCAGCCATTTCTTGTAATTTCTCCAATTTCATCATGTACTGTAAGCAGGGCGTTAAATTCACACAATGACATAGCTAATTAAAACATTAAAAAGCAAAAATAAAACGAAAAAAAATTGATACAGTTGATAATTTCTGGTTACAGGGCGAGATTGTTACCAGCGTTGGAGGGAGAGGAAATGCTGACCGTCGGTGACAGGGGAAAGGGAAGAGGGCGGTGTCGGGGGAAAGGGAAGCTGTATGCGGGGCAGCTGCAGCAGGGCGTCCACAGATTGCAGAAGCAGTAATGAAGTAACGAGGCCTGACAGGGGAAAGGGAAGCCGTATGCGGTGGCCGCGGGGTGAAGCTGCTGGGCCGGTGATGGGGGGAAAGGGAAGAGGTGACGGCTAGGAAGCTGGGTTTGGCACACCGAAAAGAGCGACTGGGGTGAAGAAATCGAGTTCGGTGAAATGATGTCAAGAAATCGACTGAAGGAAAATAGGGCTCGAAAAATTTAAAGAGTTAAGGGGTTTTCAGCGACGAAATTTCGTCGCTGATAGGGGAATTAGCGACGAAAAAAAAGTATAAAAATTGAGAATTTTTTTTAACCGCATCTACGACGGAATTCCATCGCAGAAAACTTTATACGACGGAATACATCTAAGACGAAATTCCGTCGCAGAAAGGAATACATCTGAGACAAAATTCTGTCTCAGATAGATTTCAGCGACGGACAGCAACTTCCAAGTCTTCTGCGACGGAATTTCGTCGCAGAATACATATAGGACGAACAGTATTTGCGACGAAATTTTGTCGCAGATAGCTTTCAGTGACGGACAGGAACTTTCAAGGCTTCTGCGACGAAATTTCGTCGCAAAATACATATAGCGACGGAATAAATTTACGACGAAATTTTGTCGCAGATAGATTTCAGCGACGGACAGGAACTTCCAAGGCTTTTACGATAGAATTTCGTCGCAGAATACATATAGCGACAGAATAAATCTGCGACAGAATTTCGTTGCAGATATCTTTCAGCGACGGAATAACAAGTTTAAAAAAATTTGAAATTTTTTCATGAATCTGCGACAGAATTTCGTCGCTGACTCATGTCAACGACGGAATGTTTCAGCGACGGATATCTGTTGGTGATTTTTTCAGCGACAGAAATATATTTGTAACGTTTACCGATGAAATTTCGTTGCAAATCCGTCGCAAATTACATTTTTTAGCGACGGAATAATTCCGTCACTAATTTTTCGTCGCTGAAAATCAGTTTTCTTGTAATGACACTAGGATCCGTGTAGCAATGGGATCACGAGGACATTTGGCCATAGTCTTAGTTAATTGCCTGAGATCTATATATTGCCTAGTATCGCATGTTGATGTTTTTGAGAAACACGTTTTATGAATTTTTACGTGAGTCTGGATCACCCGAGGGAGGGGTTGAGTCCTGACTGAGATGTGAGTTTGATGAGAATGAAACTGGGTTTTAAACTAAACTTGCATGATGTTATTTTCATGCTATTTAAACCCATGCGTGATGTAAACTGGTTTTACATGACATTTATTGTATCACATATTTCTATTACTGTGAAAAGCATTTGATTTCATGGTGTTGTGTGAGTTAGGAACACCCGAGGGATGGGCTGAGTCCTAGCTTTGTTGTGAAATTTTAATGAGAATGAAATGATTTAAAAGAGTTGCATGTTGAATTTTCCATGCTCTTTGAAATTCACATGCGAACTTGTTTTACATGACATCAAGAATTATAGCATCTGTTTTGAAATGTGTGGAGAAAGGGTAGTTTATGCATGGCACCACGTTCATGTAGGTAGTATGGTTACCTACTTGTTTGTAGGATTGCCTTACTGAGCTTGATGTGCTCACCCCTCTCATTTTCCTACACAGATTTTCTCCAGTAGACTTTGAGGCGACTGAGTACTGCATTCCTGATATCCGCTGCTGCCCATCATTTCAAGTGTATACACTTGTACATATTGTATCTAAATAAGAATAACACAGTAACATGTTTGTAAGTAATTTTCGGGGATGTATAGATATTGTAAACACTTAAATAAGGAATTAAGTTATATGGTAAATGAATGGTGGGACTGTCATTGACGCACAACCCAATTATTAGTGGAGTGTGGTCACGATCAGAGGACAGGTAAGTATGAAAGAAAAATGAAAGTTTACTTTGATTTTGGGTATTTTTAGGTCGTGAAAAATGGTGGTATCATAGCGAAATTGGTCTGATGTGCGTCAGTGTCAGTATTTAGGAAATGACATCCCCGTGTTACTGTGTTTGGTTAGATACAATAGTGTATATCGAGATGGATTTTAAGTAAAAAATGGTTGAGAATGCAAGAATATAGGCATTATTCCTAATATTAGTCTTGGTAGAGGAGGTAGAGCACGAGGCAGAGGTCGTAGAGGTAGGCCTAAGCCTGCTAGCCGTGCTGAGTCGACCTATGAGAACCATGATGGAATTGAAATGGAGGCTGATGTTGAGCATGCCCCACAGAGTTCGACAGAGAGATCGGACAGTATTGAGACACGCTTCATGAGGCTGGAGCAGAGTGTGAAGAATATTTTGGGAGCTAATTGCTTAGAGTATGTATGGGATATGAGGGCGAGTCGGAGCATTGGTGGGAGTCCGCTCGACCCATCTGAAGAGTTAGACATCCAAACCTGAAATGAGAAATATTTTTGGATGTATTTCGATGACAAAATATCCCGGACACTGCTTAAAGGAAATTACAAATAAAATTCTTTATTCTGATCCAGAGGAACTGGTTGATTGACGAGTATGAAACTCAGTTTCTATTCCTGGGCAATTATTACCCCGACACTATGGGCAGTGAGAGACGAAAAGCCCAAAAGTTCATGGAATGGCTCAAATTGTCGATTAGAGTTCGATTGGCCCCATTAGATATCACTACCTATGCCGAGGTAGTGCGCAGACCATAGTTGTGTGAATAAGATCATGTATTGCACGCCTCTGAGATGGGGAAAGGTAGTAAGGGCCATAATAGAGACAGAAGAGAATAGAGAATGATAGAGATGTCAGAACGGGAAAAAGGTAGTTTGGTAAGAGATTAGAGTTGATGAGTCACGGGGTAAGACGATTAGCAAGGCCTCAGTTTATCCAATTTCAGCACTTTTGAGGGGTATTGTGATTGGAGGACCCCGACCTGCTACGGAGCAGTGTAGGATGTGTGGTAGATATCACAGAAGTAGGCCCTACACTTTATTGACTAAAATAGGCGTTAAAGGTGGTAAGACGGACCATTTAGTTAATGATTGCTCAGAGTTGGGTGAAACTGCCCCACATCCGGGCAAAGAGATAGAGAAAATCTTGTTGATAAAGGGAGGCCACAACCGAAGAGAAAGGGGAAAGTAGGCTATTGGACGAGGGCGAGTGTATGCCTTGGACCAGTACACTACTGATGTTTCATATGATGTGATGAAAGATACCACACTGGTTATGAATAAAGAAATAATTATGTTACTTGATCCTGGTGCCACGCATTTATTCATACCGCCTTCATTTATATATAAGTTAGTGAAAGACATGAATGCCTACACCCTTGGGCATAATGTTGATAGTTAGCATCCTAATGGAGGAGGGTTAACTAACGGAATAATTATGAAGAGATTATAAGTCGAAAATGAGAGAAGAAGTATAAGTCAGTCGATTTTATTTAATGAAATATGAATAAATTGAAGTAATAATTGAGAATAAATTGGTCGGCTACAAATTATGCTGTTCAGAATTCTATTCTAAGATAGTGATATGGTTACCCTTGAAAAGTATACTGTAAGTTTTGACAAGTAATAAAAGGGGTGTAGCGATTGAAATTAAAGGAATAAATGATTGTACCCACGGAATGAGTAATGACAGAGTTTGTTATATGTGATATACGAAAGGAGATAAACTTTGAGATGTGATAGATCCTGAATACAAGATATATTGGAATAAGAGGCGTATGCAAGGTAAGAATATCTCTGATATGTGAAGTAATTTAGATTAATCGATATGTAGTAGATATGAATTGCGACCAATGATAAGGGGTAGATATATCCACAACCAGTCCATGTGGTAAAGTCTGAGGGTTAATAAAGGTATTTCAAAATACCTCCCCACCTGAAGACTTGACAGCGTCTAGAAGTACACATAACCTATAAATTGAAATCAACAGTTATAATATATACATTTAAAATTAGGGTACCTTTACTGGTACGATAAAGAAATATAGAATTCGATTAATCATGAAGGTTTAAAAATTAAAATTTATAAAAGCCGTTAATATAAGAAAAAAGAAAATGACGCGGGTTAGTATCTTGAACAGAAGCGATTTCGAAATGACATTATACGTTTATGCGTACATAGGTCAAGGATATGGGTGATTGACATATTTAGTGGAGCTTAACTACGATGAGGTATTTAAACTTTACTTGAACCGATTTGTTATCATCCTTATTGATGATATTTTGGGTGTATTTAAAGTCCAGGGAAAATTATAAGCAATAATTGAAAATTATTCTTACAGATGATTTGTTGAGAGTTCTCGAAATGGACTGCTTTGTTGACAAGTTTAACTTAGAAAAAGTTTTGAATAGGATGATAGACGTGATAGGAGTTTTGGTGTATTGAAGTATGAACTGACCACAGTAATTATTTTCACCATACCCAATAGCTCAAGAGGTTCTCAGTGTGTATGGATACCTCAAAATAATGAATGGACTGTGTATTGATGCAAAATGGAAAGATAGTCGATTATGGATCCAGATAACATAAGGATCATGAAAGAAACTATCTGACCGATGATTTAAAGTTGGCAGTGATAGTGTTTGTACTGAGTATATGGCACTACTATGTACAAGGTGAGAAACTTTGGGTATGCACTGATCATAAAAGCCCGAGTATCTGTTTTCACAGAAAGAGTAAAATACGAGATAACATAGTGGGTTAGAGCTTCTGAAGGATTATGATTGTGAAAATTGTACCACCCAGGAAAGACTAATGTAATGGCTGATGCCTTAAACAGAAAAAGCCTCGAGATGGTATCACATATGATGGTCGGGGAGAGTGAGCTGCTAGAGCAGTTATGAGCCTCAGTAGTGATGTGATCCCTTTTGATAATGACAGTGATTGTGTGACAGCTAGCCTGAGATTAGAACCAGATTTGAGTGATCGGATTCTATAGGCTTAGCGTGATGATCGACAGGGTGTTGATAGTGTGGGTCAGATTCAGAAAGGTATAGTGACAGAGTTCACAGTGAAGAATGATGGCTTACTGAGGTTCAGAGACAGTATAAGTACTCCCCAGAACCACAGTTGATGAGATAGTGTTATCGTCAAAAGCTCACTCTTCAGGATATACAGTGCATCCGGGAAATAATAAATATATCGAAATCTTTGAAAAGGGTATTGGTGGTCAGATGTGAAAAGAGACATGGTAGAGATTGTGGAGAAGTGTCTCGTATGTCAGCAGATTAAGGTAGAGCAATAAAAGTTTACAGGGTTATTGCAGCCTTTACCTATATCGACATGGAAATGGGAGCAAGTTACCATGGATATTGTGATGGGTTACAGAGGACCGCAAGAATCACGAGGCTATCTGGGTGATAGTCGACAGATTGACTAAGTCTACCTACCTTCTGGTTATGAAATCCCCAGATACTCTGAGTGTGTAGGCGGATTTATGTGTATGGAAGATTGTGGAACATTATGTATTTTTCAGTGAGCATTGTATCATATAGGGATTCCCGCTTCACTTTCCACATCTGGGAATATTTTTCAAGAAGCTATGGGAACCCGATTGAGTGTTAGCACAGCTTTCCGTCCTCAGACAGATGGTCAGTCAGAGGGGACTATACAGGTTCTGGAGGATATGATGAGAGCGTGTGCCATTGATTTTATAAGCTCATGGGATGATCAGTTGTTACTAATCGAATTTACAAATAATGACAGTTGTCACTTGAGTATCGAGATAACATTATGTGAGGCCTTGTATGGCTGTAGGGGTTGTTCCCCGACTTAGATAAGAAGAAGTGGGTGACAGATAGAGAATTGCTCCCTAATTGGTAAGACAAACCTCTGAGGATGTTCAGTTGATTTGTGAGAGATTAAGAACATCTCAGAGCAGACAGACAAGCTATGCTGACAAGAGACAAAAAATCATTGGAATTCACCGAGGGTGAATCAGTATTGTTGGAAGTTACATGCCCTTAGGACATAACGAGATTCGAAAAGAAGGAAATTGAGTTTCGTTAGATTGAATCCTTTGAGATATTGGACAAAGTGGGAGATAAGGCCTGTAGGTTGACGTTATCACATGAATTAGCAAGCATCCATAATGTGTCCCATCTTTTGATGCTTTGGAAATACTATCCGGACCTAGCATATGTGATTTGATATGAGCTGTTGGAGCTCAATGAAAGTATAACGTATGTTGAAAAATCGATTCGGGTATTAGACGGAATGAGGAAGTGTTGAGGTTTAAGATAATCTCCCTAGTCAAGTCCATTTATAATATTACACTCCGAAAAAAGTCACATGAGAATTAAAGAGTATGATGCGTTAGACGTAACCCGGAGTTGTTTATGGACCTATTTGACTTGGTTCTAATTTGGAGAACCAAATTTATTAAGTGGGGGAGATTATGTAAGACCCGATATTTTTTTTATCGTAATTTCTTATGAAGGATTGAAATGGTATTCTCGAACACGTTGAAGGGTAAAACGGTCAAAAGACTCAAATCCGGTATAAATTTGATAAGGAAATTTAATTAAAAATATAGGATTAAGAAATCTTGATCAATAACGAAGAAATAATTAAATTTCGAGTCAAATTGATCAAGATATGAATTTATTGAAATAAACCAAAATTTTCATTTCGAAAAATTATCTCGAAAATATTGAAAAAATATACCGAAAAAACGAAATAAAACTGATAAATTCATTTATTGATTAAATGAATTAAATAAGAATTCTTTATAAATATTTTGGAGATTAAATAATATTTTAATAAATAAAATAATAATAAAAATAAATTATAAATAAATAAATAAATAATAATAATAATAATAAAAGAAATCGCGAATTTGCGATTTCTGGAGAAACAAAACGTGAAGAGAAACCGAAGCGGACTCGAGGAAGAAGAGACTCACCGGCGAGCCACCGGCGGCCAGGAACCCCAGGCGAGGGTCGACAAAGGGCGACGAACCTCGTGGGAACCACCGGCAGCCGCGACGCGCGGTGAGGTCGTCGGAATCGGCAGATCAGAAGAGGAGAGGCCGCGGGAGAGAAAATGGGATTTACCGGCGATGGCGCCGTTTCGACCCACCCCGAGGCCCGATGATGAACGCCCAAGTGATGGCGCGTTGAATGGCATCGAAATCGCGCTGAGAACCGGCCAGATGACGTCGGAACGACGAAGTGAGGCCTGAACAGGCACGGACCGGTTCAGTGCAGTGCAATATGCTGAACCGGACCGGACCGGTTCAGCCAAAAAAAAAAGAAAAGAAAGAAAAGAATAGAAAAGAAAAAGAAAAAGGGAAAAAGAAAAAGAGGAAAAATTGAGAAAAAAAATTTGGTGATGCAATCAAGCTACGGGTAAGTCGGTAAGCAGTCGAAATTGACCGATTTAAATTTCAGAATATTTAATTTGATATATATCCAATTGAAAATTAACCCGAAAAATATGTAATTGTGTAACTCGACAATTGACGTCAAACGAGAGCTCGAGACAGCCTCGATTTGTGAACTATTATGGAATCTCGGGTAAGTAACCCTTACTTACGACAATTTGCATCGATATTCGTATAAAATGAATTATATGCTAAAATTTGAGATAAATTATCGTAAATAATTAATTGAGATATCCGAGAGTTTAGAACGAGGTCCAATAAATACTGATGGGCCCAATGAGCCCAATAGGCCTCGATGATGTGAATAGTAAATGAAAAACAGGCTTAAGGCCGATTAAGGCCCATTAAAGTGCAAACGGGCCCAATATGGGTAAACGGACCCAATGATTTAAATTAAGCCCAGTGAAAGTGAAATATGAATTAATATGTTTGGATTTAACCCGATAAATATTTATACGCAGTTCCGGAGATTAGATTGGGAGCAAATCGGATTGCGTGATGAGACATAAGTGGAAATGTCAGATTGTACAGAAAAATAAGGTAAGGGAATTTTACGGACTGTTAGAGGTAGCTTTTCGCAATTTCAACTTCATTTGCAGTCTCTTAAAATTGTTTGAAGGGTCTAGAGGTTAAATAAGAAATTTTTAGTGCCCAGATGGGCAAATGACCAAAATACCCCTGTGAAGGGTAAAATTTTTAAAATTAGGAAAATTTACGAGAAGTAAGAACAAAGGTTTCTTGCTTGTTTTTGAGGTGGTTTGACACATGCAAGGGTAAGCTAGCTAACTTTTAAATAAAATGCACAGCATTGCATATTTTTAATCAATGTTGATTTTCTCTTAAATTGATTTGAGAAATGTAGCCGCCTACATGGTTTTATGAGAATGTGACATGCTAGAGCTCAGCTCGCACGAGTTTTGATTTGTGTGATGCATGCATTAGTGCTGGAGCAAGAGCTCGCACTAGATTTTTACATGCATTGGTGCTGGAGTCTAACTCGCACCAGATTTTCATATGATTTTCGTGACAGGGTGCTGGAGTCTAACTCGCACCAGATTTTCACTTGAATTGTTATGACAGAGTGCTGGAGCCTAGCTCGCACTAGTTTTACATGATTTTGACAGAGAGCTGGAGCTTAGCTCGCACTAATCTTATAAGATTTTATGAAACGCGTGCTGGAGCTTGGCTCGCGCGAGATTTTTCTTGATTTTATGAGAGTGCTGGAGCATCTCTTGCATTGGTTTTATGAGAACATGCGATGAGCCGTGCTTGGAGCGTCGGGTAGACTGTGTGTCATGCCGATTAAATATGCTCGCACGTGCGTTTTGAGACAAGGCATGAGTATGGATATGAGATATGGGTCCACGGAGTACGTTGTACCGTACAAGTAGCATGGAGTACGTTATACTGTGCTGGGATTGATTATGTGGCATCTTCAGATGCGAGTGATCGGACAGGGCCGACGGGATGGACTGACCCACCTCCCGGGGCGGTCCCCAATCGTGGTAAGACCCCGCATATTAGGATCCGTGTAGCAATGGGATCACGAGGACATATGGCCATAGTCTTAGTTAATTGCCTGAGATCTATATATTGCCTAGTCTCGTATGTTGATGTTTTTGAGAAACACGTTTTGTAGATTTTTGCGTGAGTCTGGATCACCCGAGGGAGGGGTTGAGTCCTGACTGAGATATGAGTTTGATGAAAATGAAACTGGGCTTTAAACTGAACTTGCATGATGTTATTTTCGTGCTATTTAAACCCATGAGTGATGTAAACTGATTTTACATGACATTTATTGTATCGCATATTTCTATTACTGTGAAAAGCATTTGATTTCATGGTGTTGTGTGAGTCAGGAATACCCGAGGGATAGGCTGAATCCTGGCTTTGTTGTGAAATTTTAATGAGAATGAAATGATTTAAAAAAGTTGCATGTTGAATTTTTCATGCTCTTTGAAATCCACATGCGAACTTGTTTTACATGACATCATGAATTATAGCATCTGTTTTGAAATGTGTGGAGAAAGGGTGGTTTATGCATGGCACCACGTTCATGTAGGTAGTATGGTTACCTACTTGTTCGTAGAATTGCCTTATTGAGCTTGATGTGCTCACCCCTTTCATTTTCCTACACAGATTTCCTCCAATAGACTTTGAGGTGACTGAGTACTGCATTCCTGATATCCGCTGCTACCCATCATTTGAGGTATATACACTTGTACATATTGTATCTAAATAAGAATAGCATAGAAACATGTTTGTAAGTAATTTTCGGGGATGTATAGATACTATAAACACTTAAAAATGAAGGGGAAAGAATTAATGAAAAACTCATGTGTTTACCTTTCCTTAAATAAGGAATTAAGTTATATGGTAAATGAATGGTGGGACTGGCATTGACACATAACCCAATTGTTAGTGGAGTGTGGTCACGATCAGTGGACAGGTAAGTATGAAAGAAAAACGAAAAATTTACTTTGATTTTGGGTATTTTTGGGTCGTGATAAAAATTGGCTCATGCTAAGACTCCTTACTTTTGAAGTAAGCAATCGATCTCATAAGTGGAAATATGGAGATATTTAAAGATAGCATGTGGATGCTTATTAGAGAATAAGTTCACTGAATATAGCCCGCTGTAAGAGCTCAATTTGATAGTGTCACTTAAGTGTCATGAAAATGCTCTCACGTGTCAATAGCGTAAGTGATCCTTTGACTTGAGATACCAAGTCATCTTATATTTGTTTTGTCATCCTTTGATTTCACCCCTACAAGTTTGGATTGCCAAATATATTAGGTTGCTTTCAGGCTTGGCCTGAAATATATGAAGGTGGATGAATAGTCAAGATGAGGATTCATCACCTAAGTGACATGGAGGACAATATCTCGTTCATCTTAGCTAATATTGATTCAAGAGTCCTTGGCCAGAGTAATATATGAATTTGAGTTAATATTGGTAACACATGAATGAATATGGAAACTCACGTAAAGTAGACATCATACCATGCTTTATGAATTTCTGAGATATTATGATGAAACGATTGAATAACGATTGAATTGCATTGTAATATTGTACGCATAATAGGTTAGTCAAATCTTTTTAACTTTTTCTAAACTTTGGATAGCCATAATATGTTACTAGAAACTACTCTTGATCTATAAGTTTAAATGAATATTTAAATCTATTGTCAACATATTGGAAACCTAATGGTTCATGCACATAAGAGCAACAATTGGATTGAAATGAATTGACAAGGCTTAAGGAATTTGAAATTTCTCGATTAGCCATTTATTGATGGAATTATCATTAGTTATGTGAACTTAATTAAAATATTTAATGAAGTTGATTTATTTAAAATCGTTTAATTAAATCATAATGTCCTAATTTATAATTTTTTAAACTTAATTAAAAAAATTTAATTAAGTTTCAGGGATCACCATTTTAATTAAGAAGATATTGGGCATAACTAAATATGTTTAGTTAAATTTGTCCACCTTTTAATGGATGATGGGCAAATAGTCATACTGAAAATAAAATACTAAGAAGATTAGAAGAATTAAAACACTTTCAACCTATAAAAGAACACTCTATGAAAAATTACTAAGAAAGTGCTTACTAAAACCTTGCAAAAATCTATGAAAATCAACTCTTTGGAGTTATTTTCTTCCCAGCAGTGTCTCATACACCATGTAGAAATTAGCAAGCACATAAATAGTTGTGCTTCCCAATGTCTATTTTCCTAAGTGATTCATTTTTGTTTTCTTGCTCAAGAAAAAAAAAGGTCTTTTTTTTTGTCAAGAGCGAAGTGGTTCGGGATTAAGAATTCAAGATTTAGAATTTTGGGTGATGAGATTTTAGAAACTCAAGTTACTAGTACAGTAATGACCATAATCCAATTCAACATGTTGCTTGTGTGGATATCGTTGAGGTCGAACACATGAACAACTTGGTTTGCGATAGCCATGCTTGATGCACGTGTAGAACAAGCATGATCAAAGTCTATTATATAATATCATTAGACAAGGAAAAAATTTTTAAAAATCATTTTTCCACATATTCATGCTAAAACCAATTCGATTAATATCGAATGTACTGTCAATGAAATTTTTAAACTTAATAGGTAAGATTAAAATAATAATATATATTTCATTTTATTTATTTTTATTGTTTTAATACTTCATAAATAATATATATTATTGTTTCAATTTTATTTATAAAATTTAAAAATTTTATTGTCAATATATTAAATAAATAATTCAACCTAATAGACACCGAAAATCCAAACACAGATATTGGTAGCTTACAAATTTCTCTTCAATTTCCCAAAGAGCCCCCACCTGGCCGCCACCTTCATACCCCCCTCCCTCAATAATTCACCAATTTTTTTTTTCCTTCTCTCTATCTCATCCACAATCTTCCGCAATGCACCCAAAAAAATAAAAAATAAAAAAAGATAAAGAGTTTCTCTCCAAAGTTCACGCTCTTTGCGACAACCAATTCAGTCAAGTGTTTGAGAGAGATCATCGTGAATGGGCTTTTGTTTCAATACCTTTGCATCTTTCCTTCTTCAATGGCACCAAGTCTTTGCTTTTTTTTGATCCTCTGTAGATTACCTATCACCGGGATCCACCTCCTCCTTATTCTCCTCCATTCTCTTTTATAACTCTTGCTCCTTACCGGTTTTTCCGTTTTTAAGAGAAACCCAGATTTTTCTTTCATTTCTGAGGTGAACTAAAAAAACAAAATCAGATCTTTAATTAAAAAAAAAAAACCCTTGTGGCGGTTTTTGTTTTGTAAATTGAACTTATATAAATTGCATAGAAACCCAATATCTTCTTGTCAAAAGTTTTTTCTTTTGCAATTTTTCCTGTTTGGTTGGCTAGAAAAGTCAGAAACTGAAGGAAAAAATTCAGATTTGGATTGAATAAACCAAAACCCAGTTGAGGTAATAGAAAACGAAAGTACCCTTTATCTAAACAGGATGGATAATTCTGGACATAATAATGATTTTTCTTTGTTTGATTTTTTTTTTTTTCAGATTTCTCGGTGAGCAAACAGAAAATTTTAAAATGGCATCGGTGTTTTTGTACCATGTGGTGGGGGATCTGACGGTGGGGAAGCCAGAGTTGATTGAATTCTGTGAAACGGAGACGGTGGAATCAGCTATAAGAGCAATAGGAGAGTCAACAGAGTGCGGGATACCAGTTTGGAGGAGAAGATCTCATGTGGGAATGATTGAAAACAATGATATGAGACAACAGAGATTTGTTGGTATTTTAACTTCACTTGATATTGTGTCCTTCTTAGCTAAAACTCAGTGTTTGGAAGATCAGGACAAAGCTATGAAAACTCAAGTTTCTGATGTTGTTGTCCCTAATAATGCTCTCTTGAAGATTGTTGATCCTGGCACAAGGTTAGTTGTTGCCTTTCATTATTTATCAGCATAAAACCGTTGGAACTTATCTTCTTGGGAGGGTTGACTTGTGACCTTAACCTCATAACAAGAGATAGCAAAACTGTTAGGCCAATCCCGTGTATTACCTGAACTTTATGTCAAAGTAATGTATACGTGTTTCAAGTGGATAGATAGTTTCTTCATTCTTTCTCATTCTTGTTCTCGAGCGTTTGTTGTATGGATTTGCTCTCTATTAAGGTGATAAGTAATGCACCTTTCTTTGGCTTTCTTTATGTAATGGTTTCTTGTAGGTCATGGAATTAGTCATAGGAAAATGACAGTCTATTCTATTTTGTCCTTAGAATTGTGTAGCTTGTGCGTGTGTGTATGCCCCCTTGCAAGCTTGTATGATTTGCTTCCAAAGCGATATTTGGTTACATTTGACTCAGGTGGTTATATCCATATATTTGAGAATAGCACGGTTTAGATATATTTATTATTAACTTCATAAAATGCTGGTCTATGTTCGATTGCTTATGGGTCAGGGTTACAAAGAGTAAATCTTGAAGCTTGTTATGCGTGTGTGATCATATGCCTTACAGTTGTTGCATTTCTTTATTTTCTTGCACTGTTGCAAAGAATTGCAATTCTGGGGCTCTTTTTCAATTTGTGACTCTATCTCTGGTTTTCGTTGATTTCATTCCTCGAACTCTGCTATAGGTTCACTAGTCCGTATTATTTAAACTAATAACCTTGTATCTTCAGTAGTCATTGTATTTTTCTTGAAAACAGATATGAAGTTAAAAACAGTTACCATGATTGAAATTGTATAATTAATGTTCCCTTGCTCCCCATATGATTATAGTATAAGGAAAAACTGCAAGAAAGTTACAGGGGTCTCGAACAAGCACCAAAAACCCCAGAACTTTGACCCAATCCATAAGATACATAATTCAAGAAGGCACAGGTTTGAGTCGTAGTTTACCCTCTAAACAGATACAAGTCAAGTAAACAAGCACCATTCAATGTTACTTTTCAGATTGATGTCTACTTTCCTTCTGAGTGGAGCATTAAATATTAAATGTTTTATGGTGTACTTTTGAGGTTTTGAACACTATCTTCATTATTATTTTGGTTGAACTGCACGAATTCTTCACTTTTACTTTCCATATATTCCCCCTTCTTACTGATTTTTGTTGACTTTTTTTTCCTCCTGCTACAAATCAAGTAAAAAAGCATGTCCAATTTACTAGTTTTGTGGAATCTGGACTCCAGTTTTGTTGAACTGCTGCTGCTACTTCTGGTCGTTTCCAAAATAAAGCTTATGTTTTCCTATTTTCAAGAAGCATTCTCTTGAATAGCAGTATTGTGTTTTCAGGTGTATTTTCAAATCAGTGTGGACATCCTATTCTTATAACTATCGGTTTTTTTATTGATCATTATTATGAAATGGATGAAGCAGTAACATGCATTGTCATTATCTTTTCTCGTCTGATTCTTCTGATTCTTCTTAATTAATTATTATTGAATACTTCCTATATGACCGTGTTTAATGAGTCTCTTCTGGCATTCTGTAGTGGATAACAGGGATTGAGGAGTCATATATTTTCTTCACCAACTTATGCTTTCTTTTGATTGCTAATCAAAGAATTAAGCATTCAGTAAATTAAAAAGATTTATGCTTGTTTGTCAATCTTGAGTCTGAGTGGGTTGTTCATACTTGTTTAATCATCATAGAAAGTTGACTATTCTGTTCGGCTTACTACTTTTTGGGCTGAAATTTATGTGGATGTAAAAGATAAGTTAGAGCCTCTCTAATGTATTAGATTGAACTTCTTTTCATTCATAGGAGAAATTTTTAAGAAATTGATCTCTTTCTTCTGCTCAAAGTGGGTCTTAAGGTATGATGCAGAACTGATGATTCTTATTGAGGAGTATTTAGGCAGTTAACTGACATTGTTTTGATTTAGGCCTGTTTAAGTAGAATTGAGCAGTTGAGCTGCATACAAATCTGTTTCAATATTGGAATATGTTTTAATTAGGCCGTTAGAAGCATTCTTCTAGATCCAATTTGGTGAAAATAGACACTAATGAACCTTTCTTTTATTATAATTTGGAGATAGGGGCAAGCATCTTGTGGTTAGCGTTGATGCCAGATATTTGCTGCATCTTTTGTATCTGTTTTTAGGTTACTGGGAATAACCATGTCTACAAGATTTTGCCAACAACCACTCAGAAAATCCCATACGCGCTTATTTTGTGTTGGGTTCTAATTGATCCATGATTAATTTTGCTACCTTGAAGTTCTATCATTACTGGAATTAATATTTTAACCCACCATATCTAAGTTGACCCCATCTAACTATGCCAGATTATTACTGAATAATGAGTTATTAAACAAACAAATGTTATTCCATGGGACCTCTCTCTTCTGTTGTTATTATTTTTTAGTTTAATGTCTTATTTCAGAGTTTTATGTGGCGAGTAATGTCTAGGCTGCTTCAGTATTGAGAGGACTTACCATCATACAATGTGGTTCATATGAGGAAAAGAGCGGAATTTGTTCTTATTTGTGATTTTTCCATTTGATTGTGTATGAGGAAATATCATTGTTATAGTTGTTACAGGTGCTCAAAAGAAATCTTGTTAATAAGGACATATTGGCATTTTTCTTGCTATAAATTTGTGGAAAAAAGGAAGTCCATATTGCTCCTCAACCAAGAGTAGGAATTTAGTGGTTTTAGTTTTATTAGAAAAACCATTGCATATGGTCACTTCTTGTGCTTTGATTCCTATTGCTATTTGCGGCTGCCTTTAATGTTCTCTAATGGCATTGTTAATTCTTTGCTGTTGGACTAGATTGATAGACGCACTCGAGATGATGAAGCAGGGTGTGAGGCGACTTCTTGTCCCAAAGAGCAAGGTATGGAAAGGCATGAGCAAGAGATTCTCAATTCTTTATAATGGGAAGTGGCTCAAGAACATTGAAAATGGTAGCAGCAACAACCTCATTACTAATGCCAACCCGCCTTCCACTTCATCCACCTCCACCTACATGCGTGACAAGTTTTGCTGTCTCTCAAGAGAAGACATCATCCGTTTCCTCATTGGTTGCCTCGGTGCTCTAGCTCCAGTTCCCCTCTCCTCTATTTCCTCGCTTGGAGCCATCAACCTAAACTATAGCTCTATCGAAGCCTCCCTCCCAGCTTTAGAAGCAACTCAAAAACATCCTGGTGATCCCAGTGCAGTTGCTGTTGTGGAGATCACACCAGATGGTCGCCACAAAATTTTAGGAGAAATATCAGCCTCTAAACTATGGAAATGTGATTATTTAGCTGCAGCATGGGCTTTAGCCAACCTCTCAGCTGGACAATTTGTTATGGGGGTTGAGGATAATGTCAGTTCAAGATTGCTCCCAGACTTCTCTGTTAATTCACCAGTTCAAGATAATAAAATCGTGGATGGTGTTGGATCAACAAGGCCAAGGAAATTCAGTAGTAGAAGCATCGGGTTTAATCCTGTGAGCCCAAGTTTTGGTGTTGGCAGGAGCATGTATAGGGGCCGAAGTGCACCCTTGACATGTAAAAATACTAGTTCCTTGGCTGCAGTCATGGCTCAAATGCTATCTCATAGGGCAACCCATGTCTGGGTGACTGAAGATGAAAATGATGATGTTTTAGTTGGCGTGGTGGGTTATGCAGACATCTTGGTTGCAGTGACCAAACAACCTGCTGCAGTGAATCCCACAACTCGATCAGTCACGGAGCCTGGTTCAGAAATTCAATGTTGAATTCTCGTATTCCCCGCTTTATACCATTTTACGTCCCGTGTGTGCGAGTCTGTCTAAATTTTGTTCTATTTATTTTCGTTCCATTGTTTTACTTCTGCAGCACTTTAGCCCTCTATGATGTTGATGAGAGATTGGGGCTTGCATGGTTTTATAAAATTGTATTGATGTGTTGTTTAATTTGGAATGCTCTTTTCATGAAAAGATGTAAAAACAGTGAATTAGATTTGCTCTCTATTCTCACCTATGTTACGACTGCAAATTTGTTGTAATATTAAATCCTACGTTATGAAAACTAAAACAATGTTATGAGGAATTTTGGGATGTAATCCTTTTTTGCACAAAAAAGTCAGAAAAATTTAGGGTTGGCTTTACTACTGTGCTTCCCCCATGAATGTAATACATGTACAACCCTGACCTTTTCTTCGTGAAACCTTTCTCTAGAAAGGGTTGGGAGTCTTCGGAAATGTCTTCATTCACGGTCTGTATTTGTTTTCATTTTCATGACCCGTCTGACCATCTGCCAGGAACCTCATCCTTGGGGCGCATTGCATTGCCTTGCCTTCTACAATCCTCCCATTCCCAATAGAGCCACAATCTGCAAGGTACTAACCATCACAATTTCTAATAAGCCCACCATCATTATCAATTCTTGGAGGGTAAGGAATTACTATAACGTTGGTTTTAAACTAAATTAGGCAGTCTGATATTCTCATCCTTCCGTCAGGTGAGCTTTGAGTAGATTTAACTCATCTCCTAGACAGACTTCTTAGCGATACTGATATGCTGAAAACGTTACCTCAATCTCAAACATGACGTTCAGAAAAAAAAGTTAAAAGAATAAAATATTATTGATGGTATGTCAAACAACTGTGTGACTATCTCAACCAAGTAAAAAAGACCAGCCGAGAACGATCCTCCATGGTCACAATAATCCCAGCATGCATATTTTCTGAAAATTTTAAAGATGAATATTTTTATCATTATATTTTTTTATTAGTTATTTTTAACGATATTAAAAACAAGAAAATAAAAAGAAAGGATAAATCGGGAGAGAGAAATAGAGAATTAGAGGAAGACGAGCGCGGAGAGAATTGGGAGGAGAAAGGGAAGGGGGGAGGCCGTCGGTGGCTGGCCTGGGGCAGGTCGAGGCTGATCCGCTCATGACCAAGCGGATCGGCGTCGATTTGCTCAAGATCGCTGCCCATATGACCGGTCGGCCAGTTTCTTTGTGTCCCTTTCCCTTCTTCCACCTTTCTCTCGATTTTTTTTGGTTGCTGACGCTTCCCTGAAAAGGTAATGTGTGTATTTAGCTTCTTTTTTTTTTTTTTGTGTGCATGTACTTAGATCTAAAAAAAAGGTGTCGACTTTGGGTTTGGGTGTCTCCGTCTAAGGGTCTTTTTGTGGGTTTTGGATAACTTAGGAGAAAAGGTTTTGATTTCTGGGTTGTTGTAGGGGTTAAGTGAAGTTTAGGCATGGTGTAGATGGTGGCTTCTGGGGTTGGATGGTGCTACTTGGTGGTGAGAGTGGTTATTGCTAAAAATATCAATATGGCTTTGGTAATTGGAATCTATAATGAGCCAATGACTCCCGACCAAAACAACATGGTTGTCGAAAGGCTTGGCGATTCTCTCAGTGAGCAGATTCTTTGATTCTCTTCGGTGTGCCTTATTTGTTGCAATTCTTCTTGGCTTCTATACAAACATGCATCTGCCACCACCTGTAGGGTACAGTTAAATAATAGTATTATTAGTATTATCAGAGTCTTGGGGCTTGCTTTGTTTCTCTACTTATTTGATGGAACTATCAATAAACCCAGTTTAAAGCTAGTTTTCTGGGTTTAGATGTCTGGGTTTATTCAAGTATTCTTGAGTTTTTTTAGATAGATGTAGAGAATTTCAAGCCATAGAGAAAAACGAGTGAGAAAAAATACAAAAAAAAAATATTGTTTACTTATATTTTTACTTATTTTAAAAAACATTTACATATATTTTTAATATTTTTAAAATATTTTTTTAAAAAAACTGACAGATACCACGTGTCAAAATGTTGTTGAGCATTTCATTTCACGTCAACATTTTTCAATGACGTTAATCTTAAGTGCTAACCTATTTTAGTAGAAGTACAGTTTAGATATTAAAATGATAATCAAAATTCATCGAGGACCAAAATGATAATAGTAGAATTCAAGAATCAAATTAAACATCACTCATGTTAATACATTGATTAAAAAGATATTTTAAAAATATATAATTAATAATTATTTAATTTTTTTCAAATAATATATTAAATATAATTTCTTAAATAATAATATTTTTTTAATTGAAATTTTATTTTTATCGTAATACTGTATGTTGCCCTTGTGTTTTAGAATTTTTATTTCGCGCAGGAGTTCAAGGAATTAGGAAAAGAAAATTGGAAAATAAAGAATTCATAGTTTTTCTTTTTGTTCATATATTATCTAAAAAAAGTGGAACCACAAGATCATAAGCCCCGTTCTGTTAGTCCACATAGAGAACCAAGTGAATAACTGTTTAATTTGGCCATTTTGCTTGATCGAAGAGGCTAAAGGCTCCCACACGTGTCTCTGCCCTCTCTCTTGCACTGGGCAAGAGCCAGCCCCCTCGAACCAAGATTACTCGTTTCCGAGTCTGTATCTCTACAGAATTTGGCCCGGGGACTTTCCTGAGTCTGATCGCACATATTGTATGATCATAACCCAGTCACTTTGTCCCGTGGTTCGCTGGCGTATGCACCCACATCTTATCTTTATTAAGGCTAAGAGTTCCTTATCTCTGAGCGATGTGGGATAATAGAATTGACTTATTAAGTATACCGGAAAAAGACCATAAAGAATACATATAAATAGCAAAATAAATTACAACACAGATTTTTCTATTTGTTAAATCCTTCAATAGAACCCATGCATTCTCAAGACATCGTAGATTGAACTTTCGTTTCAGCTCATGTTTCTTAGTGGTTTGAAAATATCAAGTCATGAACATCCGACAGTCTGACACCTTTTCCTTCTTCAAGGAGATGAAGAAAATAACAGAAAAATCAAAGAGCTCATAATGCAATCTGCTGGTCTGTAGGATGCTAAATTAAACAATTACAAAGAATGCAAACTGCAAGGAACTAACCATCAGAATTTCTTATAAGCCCATCATTATCAACTCTTGGGAGGAATAAATATAATATGATTTTAAACTAAATTTGGCAGTCTGATATTCTCATATATTTTTCAGGTGAGATTTGAGTAAATTTATCTGATCAATATGTAATTTAACTATTGTTATCTTTTTTTTAAAAAAAAAATTAAATTTAAAATTCAAACCTCATTTTCTTTTAATTCTCTTTATAAACCAAAAAAGAATGATCATTCACGTATAATATTGTCTCCTCTAGTTATGTTATGTGCATTCCTTGAGGATAGAATATGATAAGATTAGATAATATAATCTTACCTTATATTTGTTGTGTACTAGGATTAAAATAAGATATGATGATTTTTATTTTCTTTCATTATATTTACTATGTGTAAAATAAAAAGTAGTATAAAATAAATTTTTGTATTATTTTTTTAAGTAAACATAATTTAAGTTTATAAATTTTGTTATAACTATAAATCAAAAATTAAAAAGTTAAACATTATTTATAATATTATAATTCATATAATATTAGTTTTTTTAATAAAAAAACTTATTCTTTTAAAAAAATTAAATTACTTTTTCAAAAAAATATATTTTGTTAAAAATTTAATTTTTTATAAGAAATTTCTCTATATTTTTCACTTTTTTCTTTTCTTTCTTTTTTGTTTTTATTTCTTTATATAATTTAATAATTTCTTTGATTGTATGTTAAATATATTTATTTTAGAAAAATGAGTTTTCCTAGTATTATTAGTTTTTTCAATTGCATTAATTTTTCAAAAAGACAATTCTTTAATATTTTTCTTTATTTTTATGATTTCTTCCTTTTTTTTTTCTTTTTGCCAATTACAAGGAAAAACAAAAAACAAAAAAAAGAAGAAAAATATGGGTTAAATTTAATAATTCAAATTTTAAAAATTAAAAAAATATATAATTTCTGATAATTTTATGGTCAACAACTTTTTTCTTTCCTATCTTCCTCTTATTTTCTTTTCCAACAGGCAAAAAGAAAAAAAAAAGTAAGAAAATATAAAAAGAGAAGAAAAATAAAATTTGAATGTAAGAAAAAAATATTTTAAAAAATATTTTATAATAATTTTATGTTTGAGAATTTATTTTCAAAAAAGTAACTTAAAAATTTGATTATTTCCAAAAAATGAAATTTCAAAAAAAATATTATTTCATCAAAATTATAATTTATCTTTATTCAATAACAAAAAAAAAGAAAGAAAAAGAAGTAAAAAAATAAAATGAAGAAAAAATAATTTGGATTAATTATACAATGATTCTTATTATTTTATTAAATATTTAAATAAATTTGTAACTATAAAATATATAAACTATAAACATTTATTTTTAATTTTTAACGAAGATTTAATCATCTTATATGTTTTATATATAGGAAATGTTTAAATCTTTTTAAGACCAATAGAGTAAAGGTAATCTCAGCCTCAAGAATTGATAACCACAGTAAAGAACACCTTAATTCTATTTTAAATAGTACTTACTTTTGTCATCTCTACCCGATGTGGTACTGTATTCCTCCTTCAAACAATTTAATAATTTACGTACTTTTACCTGATGTGGGATTCTCTAGTCTTACAATTTGTCTTTTTCCATAGGACAAGTTGACAAATATAATGGAACCTATAACACGACAGCAATTAATATCAGCTCTTTTGTGGGCAGTATATAGAACACTGAGTCTGTTATCCAAAACTTAATCTACATCCCTGGATTTTTTGTTATTAGAAGATCTAAGATTAAACTCGTCTTAAGATTTCTATCAAAACCAATTATTGTAGATTTCTATTAACTTAAATTCAATTAACTCTCAAAATTTTATTAATATATATAAACCTATGTAAATTCTGAATAAAAAATTATAATCACAGTCAAACATTTTTTTTTTAAATAAAGCAAATCAATCAACAAGCTATCTATTCAAAAACAAATCTAATATATAATTGAATTAAATCCATAACTAATGAGTACTGAGATTTCAAAGTTTACTTCAGCATCATCGATAAATTTTATTGATATTTTGTCATTGACAATAGAAGTGTCCATGACTCGGATAGGGTTGGACTTATCTAACGCTTAAACATGATTTTAAAACTTTACATAATTATTCAAATCTGCCTGATCAATGGTTTAAGCCTCAAATTTCAGTCAATTATTGTTAGTAAAATTCGGTTGAGTCTCTTAATGGTGGATGGAGATGAACTTGTTTCTCATTGAGTGTTTCAACACATTAGTCCTTGAACGCCTTGTTGAATTTTGATGAAACACGAAGAAATGCAAAAATGACTTCAAGGCATGCTGCTAATGTCATTATTTCGCCCTCACTAATTACGGTATGCAACAAGGGATTTGTCGAATAGCTCTAGAATACAATGAGCCACCATTTGAAATCACATTGCACTTATGAAATCAAACTCTAAATATCTTTGACAAGTACAAAAGTATATTGTCTTAACCATTATTTTCTTTAGTAAATAATATCTAAGAAACTTGTTTCCATTTTGAGAATAAGAGAGAAGAGAGAATGTATGAATTTTTTGATAATTCAAGTATATTTCAACGATATCAAATATCTTTCAAAATAAACTTTATCATATCTTTTTATAGAGATCCAATTCAAAAGTTGTGTCTTCACAATTAAATCTTATGATCTTTTAATTGTATTGTTTGATCCAACAAATACAATTATTTAATACAATTACAAATTTTGGAAATCAATGGTTATGATTTTAACCATTCACAAGTAAAAGAACATCTCTTCAAAGAGTATGTAACTATTTGAAGAAGAAACTATTCATTGAATAATTGTTTCAAGTTTCTTATTCCATTGGTTAAACGTAATTTTTAATCAATCATTCTTTTATTATTTTGAAAATTTTCAACAATCTCTCACCATTTTCAAAATATAACAAATCTTATACTTAAGAAATCATCATCCATAAAATGATGGTGAACTAGGTCTTGAACCATCACCTTACAGAAAAAATACTTTCGATTAATCAAAATGACATGGTGAACTAAGCCTTGAACCAACGGTTCTATGATGATTAACTTATGACTAATTCTCACATGAGACTTCAAAAATTTGTCAAAAGTCATTTTGTAAGAACTTCAACAATAATACTAACCATGTGTCTTATATCTATTTATGAGTGCTTAAGAGTCAAGCCCTTTGCCCCCGGAAGCAACACTACTTCCATTCATATATGTGAACTCCATAAAAAATGAAATTGTATAAGCATTTCAACATTGTATTTACGTGTTATGGGTTCATTAAGAGTAATAACTCAACCTTCTTCTTTATTGTACGGTTTCAAGCTCTGGTCAACCTTGAGATGTGTTTATACATTTAAGTGCTTGCAGCTATATTCAAATGTTGTACTTGGGCTCATTGAACCCAGGACTTAATGTCCATAAGCATTGAGTTGAGTTTCCATCATGTGTGAATAAAGATAATGGGTTTGAGTCTCATCCCTATTGGAAATTTAGACATCATTTACTTTATAATTTTTCTTTTATCAAAGGATTCTAGAAACTTCCTTTTCCAAACAAAATACTTTTTTATGAAAAACATATGGTGCACACTTTTTGTCAAATACATAATTATGCTTTAACCAATGTGTTTAGATTCCAATGGATATTTGGCTTTTAACCCTTGATAATATAGCTTCACTATCAAAGTGAATTTATATGGCATGAGCTTAGGCCCTAAAGGAATTCATATTATAAATTTACTTAGTTCCTTACTTGCCATATCTAATGTTAACCACAAAATAGTAGAATAGATATCCAAAATACACCACCCTCACTAATCATGGTAACCAATCCTTTTATGGATTCACTTTTTGCTAATTGCAAAAGTAATATTCCACTATATGTCATAGTATACATCAAGTACATAATTACTTTTGTATTTACCATTGTGCAACTAACATATCTTTATCTTTATCTTTATCTTTATCTCATAAAATGTTGCATCTGTTGCACAATTAAACAATATATTCCTTTTAAAATCTTTTTACTAAAGTGAAATTGAGAAAATTAACTTCTCATTCTCTGATTTGTTAGTCCTAAATTATATATGCAACACTTATGTCTTTTATAGCAAAATTTCTAAATAAAGACCCTTTGATACTTTTAAAATTAACATGTCATCTTCGTATAGTCATTTGATGACACCTTGTTGAACTTTCTATAGAGATAATCATAAGCTAAAATTATCTCATCAAATTATGATGACATTGCTTAAAAGCTTAGGCTCAATCCAAAACTTGACTAATTTGCGCAGTTTTATTCTTGTCATGGAATCAATAACCTTTTAGGTTATTCCATATACACACTTTTGTTTAATTCACATTTTTTTTAGAATCATGTGAATTTCACATCTTTTGGTAAATTAACATCAATTTTAAAATTGATATGAATGCAATAAACATTCTTTAGCAATTAATTCTTGCTACAGTGTACATGTATGAAAATAATCATTTCATATCTATGTAAATCTTTCGTTAGCAAAACATTTGGCTTCTTATCTATAGTACTATCAACTTTATAACCAAGTTCATGATCAAAATCTATCTAATGATCATCTTTTGCATGCATCATAAAATCCATAGCACTACTTAAACAATTAATAGAGAAGTCATATATTAAATCTTTTCATTTTATCAAAAGTAATGATATGTAAATCACATATAACACTATCCACTAATTCAAATAGTTTTAAAGCACTTTTATCTTAGGAATTAAATGCCTAAAGATCTTAATAAACATGAAATTTCACAAATAATAGCTAGTACATTCTTAACTAAAATTCATTTTAAAACATTAATTTCTTAATACATGCTTTTATAATTGCATTTTAAATGATCTGATTTAGTCATGTCAAATATGTCTTTTTTATCAATAACATGATTAAACAATTTATCTTAATCATAAGATCATTTACTACAATATAAATATCAACATGTCCACTCATATATAGTCATTTCCAAATATTTCAACTTTAGACAAGACAATTTAATCTTATCTTCAATATTAAATAGAAACCAAACCTAATTAATAAGCAATCTATAAATTTTCAATTTATAAAGCTTCACCTTTAGTTTTTATATTGAAGGATTTTCATGTATATCATATTTCCTTCGTTATCTTGGAATTTTTTTGAACAAATCCTAATTCTTACTAATTAGTCTTTATCCACCATACCTCACTTATTCAAGTTTTTCAATTTGAATATAATTGCAACAAATTTAATTTGTTCTTACCAGTGAATTTTCCTTCTTTAAGAAGAAGAAAAAGTCATTATTTAATTTTTATAATGAAAACATGCACCTTTTATTTTCATAGGCATGCATTAAGCTTTTCCTTTGTGTAATTTTTTTTTCCTTTTTACTATCCTTTTTCCATATCATACTTTACCATTTTTTTTTTATGTCTTTTATGATATTAATCACACAAGCTTTTCAAGAGATACTTTTCCATTTTATACACAATGATTCTCTTGAAATCCTTTTAATGATGATGGAAGAATATATAAATTATTGAGGACAAAAATAAATTCGTATAAAATAATCTAATATAGTTGTTATTGCATAATCCAAAATGTATATACAACAACTAAATATTGAAGCAATCATGCAAAAAGTTTAAGATGTTAATAAAACTTATCTGGCAAAATATTAAATAACTTTTATCCTTCTTCTTTGGTTGCTTCCAAATTTTTTTTGCATAGCTTCATTTATAAACCATTTTGCCATCTCAAAGTTGCTTCATCATATTGTTCCATTTCATAGAAATTGGTAGTCATCTCCCTCAAGAAAATCATCTTCAAAACAAGTCGAAAATAAGCTTAAGATTGTTGGCGAATGTGGTCGAGCCTCTTTGATGGGAGATGAAAATGAACTTGTTCCTCCTTGAGTGCTTCAACATGTTAGTTGTCGAACTCCTTGTTGAACTTCAATGAAATACGAACAAATACAAAAATGACATTAAGACGTGTTGCTAATGTCACTTTCCTTAGGTTTATTTCGCTTTCGCCAATTACGACATGCAATAAAAGTTTGTCGAATAGCCTTAGAATACAATGAAGTCACCGTTTGAAATCACTTTACACTTGTGAAATCAAACTCCTAAACACCCTTGACAAATATAAAAATATCTTGTCATAGCTATTATTTTTTGCAGTAAATAATGTTTAAGAGATTTGTTTTTACTTTGAGAATGAAAAAGAAGAGAGAATGCATGAACTTTTTGATAGTTCAAGTTCTAAGGACATCAAATATCTCTAAAATTGAACCTTATCATCTTTATTTATAATTATCCAATCTAAGAATTGTGTTGTGATATTTCAATTATATTATTTGATCCAACAAATATAATTATTTAATATAATAACAACTTTTGAATACTAATAGTTATAATTTTAATCATTCACATGTGAAAGAATACATTGTCAAAGAGTATGTAACTATTTGAAAAAGAAATTATTAATCAAATAATTATATCTAGTTCTTTATTCCATTGATTGAACTTAATTTTTAATTAATTTTTCTTCCACTATTTTGAAATTTTCATTCATTACATCAATCAAAATTTATAAATGATACAGCTCAAACTTATTCAAGCCCATCCAAATTTTTTAAAAATAATAATAAAAATATGGTATTATTGTCTTTATTCTTTCGCTTCCTTGGTCATTTAGGCATGGAAAAAGAATGGTTAAACCAACCATGAACGGCAAAGCAAGTTGAACCCAGGAAGAAATGTTTGAGGTATATATATCGAAATTAAAATTCGATCAATATGTGCTTTGCAAGTGTTGAAATATATTCTGACCAAATAAAGGCTTGAATATGATCATTAATAAATCTGTAAAGGAACGTATCAACAACCAAATCATCTTTGTGACCAATGCGCGCTTCAAAGACAGCAATGAAGGGTGCTCACTATCAGCTCAAGGGATTGAAGACCAGGCCCAAGGCAGGGCTCTTGTTGGGAAAATGACAAAGAAGGCCTAAAACTAAAGCATTTTAGGATAACCACCATACTAATGCTAATGCTAGTACAGTTGAAAGACCTATCGCACCTGTGAAAAGTCTCGATTTTTACAGTATCCTGCTAATACTTTTCATAACTCCTGTGATAAAACCTGAAACAAATAAAATGAACATGAAAATTCAGAATGGGTAGGAAATTTCCCCGGTCAAAGTAAATTTCAGAATTAAAGATATTAAGAGAGTGTGTGGAGAACAATGTGGTGTACGGCGTACCTGCATGCAGCTTTCATCCCAATCGTGGCCGAAACGGATGACAATGAGATGCTCTTCCTCGGCAGGGATGGCCTGATCTAGAGCTCATCCTGGGTGCTGAAATTTTCTAACAACGGAGAAGAAAAGTGAAGGGGAAGGGCGGATGGCAGAAAGCTCGAGTTGAGAGAACGCCCTTGAGAGTTGAGAGAGAACAAAGAACGAAGAGAAGTGAGGATTTGAGGGTTGAGGCTGAGGCTGCGACTGTGACTGTGACTGTGACTGTGACCGTGACGCAGAAATCAGTAGAGATAAAAGGGAGGTGGCGCTGGGGCAGAAGTCTCGAGGGTCAAATATGAGCAAAATTTTATCCAGGCGTTTCTCGTTCAAGCCCAAAGTATTTCAGCATAGAAAATGTCAACGCCCAAAATTCATAGAAGAAATTATCAGTAGAAATCAACTTAATTTAGGATATGTTGTTATTGGAAAATCCAACATTAAACTAGTATTCAGATTTCTAGAAAAAATAATTAGCTTAGTTATGTAGATTACACTTGATCTCTAGATTTTTATCAAATTGAAAAAATTTCTCTAGTTCTTGCTCATAAAATTTAATTGATATATGTATAAATTACAATAAAAAAAATTACAATTATTATCAAATATTATATTTTGAATAAAATAAATCAATCAACGATCTATGGACCCAGTGTATAACTAGACATAGGTAATATAAAATTGGATTAAATCCTTAATCAAAAAAATCTTGGGACGTCAAAGTTTTAAAACTTTCCTATTAATAAATAAAGCATTATTGATAATTTTTATTGATATTTTGTCTAAACATGGATTGGATCGGATTGAACCCAATTTAGGTTATGATATTAGTAGTTTACAAACTTGTCCAAGTTCAGGCTTCTTTGTAATTCAAATCTCAAATTCTACTCAATCTCATCAAGATTAATAAACGGAACAATTTAAATATGGTCAATTTGATCAAGTTTTTTTAACTTAATAAAAAATATAATATTGTTATATAAACAAAAAGGAAGGTCAAAACGGCATAATGCTATATGGGGGTGATAATCTCTAAAAAAAATCATTTTAGATATTTGGTACCAATCGTTGAAATAGATGATTGATGGCGATGTGATCCGTAGATTTCAAGTTAGTTGGAGCTTGTTGAAAAACGCTACAGGAGTGTTGTGCGATATATGACAGATGTTAGACTAACGTTGTTTTATAGTAGTGAATGTTGGACGGCTAAAAGACTGCACAGAAAATGAATGTAGCAGAAATGCAAATACTGTGATAGATGTGCAGATATACGAGAAATGATAGAAAAATAAATGAGAATAATATTCGCAAAAAAGATTAGAGTAGCACATATCGAAGACAAGATGAGTGAAAGTTATTTATGTTACTTTAGATACATACGACATAGACTAGGGGCACTACAATTAAGAAAGTAGAGGTTATGACTGATGAAAAAAATGATGAAGATCTACGTGAAGATTAAAAAAAAAAAAAAAAAACTTAGAATGAAGTTATCCGAAAATGTATGATAAAATAAGAGTTGGAAGAATAAATTACTTTAGACAAAAATAAGTGGAAAAAGAGAACGACTTAGCGTGAGTTAATATATTAGTTTATGTAGTCTACCTTATATTGAGACAAAGACTATGATGTTAATGGTAATGATGAATCATTTGTAGTTTTGTTTTTTTTTTTAAATTAATTTTTGAAATATGGATAGCTTCATATATTTTATAATATTTAAACTATAATACTATAAATATTTACTTTTTATATAATATAAATTATTTATATAAAATTACATGTTTGAAACAATTTAGATACGACCGAATTGAATCCAAACCTCAAATTTTATAATCAAAACCCAACTCATTTTTTAAATGGGCGTATTTTTTTTTTGTACATAACCATTTAATTAGTTAATATTTTTATTAAAATTCTCTCAATCTTTCGAGTTTAGATAAAAGTTCCCTTACTTTACTTAACTTTCCTTCTCTTTCCTTTCCTTACCTTCAATCTAATTATATTATAAATCCTAATTCCTAAATATATAAATCCTGTTACCTGAGAAAGTAAAAAGAGAGACAAGAAAATGAAAAGGAAAATAAACTCATATATTATTACAAGTTATTGTTTGTAATACTATGATTACATAATTTATAGCCAGGATCTCATGTTCAATTATCAAGAAAATTACAATACGGAAACGTACCTGGATCCATTGAAATTGATTGATTGAGGTTAGCAGTCTTCCAGTCTAAACCTTTTCATTTATGAGAGAAAACCTTAGCTCATTCACTGATGGGATATGAGAATGAGAAAAATTACGTTTAGACTGGGGACCATAACCTATTTATAACTGAAGTATATTTTATTCTATTTTGGCCCATCATTAAAATTGAATAAAATATCAGGTCTCTACACATTGTAAAGCCCATACTAATTGAGATGCACTGAAGTCCAATAAATTTATTTGATCACTTTTAAGTGGATTAAAACAAATTAGATAGCCTGTAATGTACAATAAATTTATATATTAGGCCCACACAAATAATTTCCCAACAATCTCCCACTTGGGCCACATATGTCGTTTGACTATTATACATTTAAAATTAACTTTATGAGCTCAATACTTGCTATCTTTACAAAGAACATCTCTAAACAATTTGGGCCATCAATTATATCAACATAGGATCAAAGCGATCTTCGTTACATATATTCCGTAACTAGACTCATCAATGGTCACGTATATTAATATAATCAACGACATATATCAAGTATGGATGTGTAGCATGGAAATTACATGAAACGTGATCCCTTAACATGCCTATTTCCAACTGGTCCTACTTTATCATTCTTTCAAGACTTTATGCATACTACTACTGAAAGAATATTACTTTATTTCAGAGTTTTCAATAATAACAAAAATACTGTATTCTGATCAGAAAAATCTCAATAACTAATGAACATCAAGAAACAAGCTCCCATTATACAAGTATAACATCAGGATGAACCACACTCATACGAGCTACATGCTCATGAAACACCTTAGGTGGTACTCCCTTTGTAAGCGGATCCACAATCATGGAGTTTGTATTTATATGTTTAATAGTAACCTGAAGACTCTGAACTCTCTCCTTAACAACAAGAAACTTACTGTCAATATGTTTTGACTTTGACGAGCTTCTGTTGTTCTCAGAGTATAACTCAGCGGCTTTATTATCACAATTAATTTTCAATGGCCTCTCAATACCATTGACAATGCACATCCCGATGATAAAATTCTGCAACCATATTGCTTGGTTCGAGGCCTCATAACAGGCTATAAATTCTACCTCCATGGTGGAAGAAGCTATGAGTGACTGCTTTACACTGTTCCATGAGACAGCTCATTTAGCTAACATGAAAATATAGCCAGAAGTAGATTTTTTGCTATCGAGGCAACCAACAAAATTGGAGTCTGAATACCCAATAATCTCTAAATGATCTGACCTCCGATATGTGAGCATGTAATCTTTTGTTACTTAAATATCTGCCAAGCATTCCAACTGCGTACGCAATATCCGGACGCGTACAGACTTGAGCATACATAAGACTCCCTACTGCTGAGGCATAAGGAATCTTTTGCATCTCTTTCTTTTAAATCTCATTTATTGGGCATTGAAGCAAATTAAATTTATCACCTTTAGCAATGGGTGTATCTCCTGATGCACAATTCTTCATGTCAAATCTGCTAAGCACCTTATCGATATATGCCTTTTGTGATAAGTCAAGTATTCCACGAGAACGATCTCGATAGATCTGTATGCCCAACACAAAAGATGCATCCCCAAGATCTTTCATTTTAAAATTACTTGATAGAAATCTCTTGGTTTCATGCAATAAGCCTATATCACTGCTTGCTAGCAGAATATCGTCAACATAAAGAATCATAAGAATAAACTTACTCCCACTGATCTTGTGATAAATACATTGATCAATAGTATTTTCTTTAAAACCGAATGAGGTAATCACTTGATCAAATTTTCAGTACCATTGACGGGATGCTTGCTTTAAACCATAGATGGATTTCTTTAATTTGCATACCAGATGTTTTGAATTATCCGACACGCAATTTTTTGGTTGCACCATATAAATTATTTCTTCAATGCCTCCATTGAGAAACGCTGTCTTTACATCCATCTGATTTAGCTCTAAATTATAATGAGCTACAAGTGCCATAATGATTCTAAAATAGTCTTTCGATGAGACTGGAGAGAAAGTCTCTTTATAATCAATGTCTTCCTTTTGAGTGAAACCTTTGGCGACTAGACGCGCTTTATATCTTTCGATATTGCCTTTCGAATCTCGTTTGGTTTTAAAAGTCCATTTACAACCAATCAGTTTTGCTCCTTTAGGCAATTCGACAAGATCTTAAACGCCATTGTCCTCCATTGATTTCATCTCATCTTTCATGGCCTCTATTCAATGTTGGGAGTGAACACTTTGTTTGGTTTCAGTGAAAGATGTTGGATCATCTTCCATTCCTATATCAAACTCATGTTCTTGGAGATAAACAATATAATCATCTGGAATCGCTGATCTCGTCTCCCTAGAGGATCTCCTTAATGACACTTCCAATTGAGGTTGTTGTTGCTCCTCTAATTGAATAGGAGCTGTCTCTTCAATATAAGCAGGAGGTAAACCAGGAGTATCTTGATAATCTGTATTTGCATCTTGAACAACGCCAGACATAATTGTCTGATCATTTTCAATTGCAACTGTAAGAACAGTTACATGTTCTTCTTCAAAGACAAGATCTCTGAGTTTAACACTCCCACTATATTCAACATCCTCAATGAACTTAGCATTTTTCGTCTCGAAAAAGGATTTACTTGAGGGATTATAAAACTTGAAACCCCTCGATCTTTCTGAGTATCCAACAAAGTAGCAGCTTACTGTTCTTGAGTCCAATTTCCTTTCGTTAGGCTTATATAACCTAACTTCAGCTGGACAACCCCAAACATGCAAGTGCCTAATACTAGGCTTCTTTTCTGTCCATAACTCATATGGGGTTTTAACTACTGCTTTGCATAGAACTCGATTAAGGATATACATTGCAGTCTTTAAAGCTTCTTGAAAACGTCCAATGATTGAGACTTATCATGAATTAAGTATAGGTACCCATAGCGAGAATAATCGTCTATGAAAGTAATAAATACTGTTGACCATTCCAAGAAGTCGTAGGGAATGGACCACATATATCAGTATGAATTAATTCTAAGACGTTTGAACTCTTTTTGGCACCTCTTTTTTTTATATTTGTTTGTTTTCTCTTAATACACTCAATACAGATTTTGAAATTTGGAAAATCAAGGGAATCGAGAATTCCTTCTGACACAAGTCTCCGTATTCTTTGTTCAGAAATATGCCCTAAACGCTTGTGCCATAACATAGAAGAATTCTCATTAATTAATTTGCGCTTTGTACCATAATTATTTATATGCAAGCATTCATTAACATATAAGGCATGTAGGTCCAATTTATATAAATTGTCAACTAAAGAACTAATACCAATAAGATTTGAATACTGAAAGAGACTAAATTTTTCATTTTCAAATGAACAAGAATAACCCAATTTGTCCAAATTAGAAACAGAAATTCAAATTCTGTCTAAATGACGATACATAAAAAGTCTCGTCCAAATCTAAATAATAACCAGATTCTAACTTTAATCTGAATAGACCAATAGCCTCAACAAGAGCTTTCTTGCCATTTCCCACATAGATGAAACTTTTATCATCAGTTGGCTTTCTGCTCCTTAGACAGCCCTGCATTGTCACACTTATGTGAGTAGTTGCACCTGTATCTATCCACCAAGTGTGATTAGGTACTAAAGCTAAATTAACTTCAGAACAAACAAAGTTGAGAAGTTTACCCCTTTTGGCAAGCCATTTTTCGTACTTGGAACAATCCTTCTTCACATGTCCATCCTTACGGTAGAAGAAACAAGTGATCACCTTATCATGTTTCTGCTGCCCCTTAGGCTGTGAAGTTTCAATGTTTGCAGTGCCTTTTCCTGTATTATTCCTTTTCCTTTTCTTGTTGGCAACATTATCATTGGAAGAAAATGTTAATTGAGCACTTTCTATCTTATCTTGTTTCAATCTCTCTTCCTCTTGCACACACTGAGCAATGAGCTCGTTAAGAGTCCATTTCTCCTTTTGAGTATTGTAACTTATCTTAAAGGGATTAAATTGTGAAGGAAGAGATATCAAGATCAGGTGCACGAGTATGTCTTCAGACAACTCTAACTTTAGTGCCCTTAATCTTGTAACAAGATTAGACATTTCCATAATGTATTCCCTTATGTTTCCTTTGCCATTATACCGCATTGAAACAAATTTAGTCAGAATAGTACTTGTTTCGACCTTTTCATTTGTAGCAAATCTGTCTGCAATCTGCTTAAGGAAACTTTTAGCATTTTCTTCCTCAGGTATTGCGCCCCTGATGGCATCCGGAATTGAGTGCTTTATGATCATCAAACTCATGCGATTTGAACGCTCCCATTTTTCATAAAGTGCCATTTCCGTAGTTGAACTATTATCAGTAGGGACGGGAGGTCGTTCTGACCTAATCGCATAGTCCAGATCTATACACCCAAGCACAATGGTTACGTGCTCCTTCCATTTTTCAAAGTTAGTGCCATTAAGCACCAGAATGTTATTCAAATTGACAGATATGGAAGAAACATTTACTGTAAGCAGAAAAACAATAATCAGCTCACAACCAAATAATTTTTGGCCATATAAGATACCAAGCACAACACTGACATTTAGTCTTTGGACAGAAATATCAATTTGTAAGCGGTACTCTTAAACTTTATTAGTAAATATTGATAACAAAATCCTGCCAATAATATGCCTTTCTTTGGACCGACATAATACATGCATGAAAAAAAAATTTTATCACATATTTACTACCTTATGTGTTAATAATTCGGCAAAGAAATAATCTTCCTTTGGGCCGATTATGTCTTGCATGAATTAAAAAACACTGTCATATAAATTCCTTAATGACAACCTTATTTTTCAAAATAAATAAATTAATAAAAAAGAGGTTACTTTGGTGACATTTTATATCAATTTAATTTATTTTGAAACTTTATTTTTCATAAAATATGCACATGTTTGTAGGTGAAAGTACATAAATTTATTGACAATTTCAGGGAGAGTACATATTACCAATCAACTCAGAATATCATGAAACATATCACCATGAAGCAAAACAAGAATAATCATATGCATAATATACAACTTTAATTCAAATAATACAAAATATTAAATAATAAATATTTAATGATTCCAAAAAAATTTCAAAAAAATCACCAAAAATCTTAAAATTAAATTTTATCCAAGACTGGAGAAAACGGTGGCCTCCGGGCCACCGCATGGTGGCGCGTGGGTTACCGCTCCACCCTCTGAGAGTGGGGGAGATCCCGAAAGGGATCTCCCTGCTTCATCCTTAACCAGTCGGGTCGGGTTGACCCGGCTGGACCCAGAACAGACCCGTTCGGGTCTGTTCTTCAAATTTCTTATTTTTTAGTTATTTTTGGACTTATTTTCATCCAATTAACTGTACATAATTGAAATTAAATGTGTATTCTATAATGCCCATGCAAAAATCGGATGAAAACATCAAAAAATTGGGACAAATTAAACTAATATGGATCAAACAATCCTATAATTAAAACTCAATCTTTATATTCTTGGTTTTCTTTCAACTAAAGCAAAAAATTTTAATTCTTAATGATTAAACATGAATAGGCTCTTGATACCACTTGTTAGTAATACTATAATTACATAACTTATAGTCAGGATCTCATGTTCAATCATCAAGAAAATTAGAATATGGAAGCGTACCTGGATCTATTGAAATTGATTGATTGGGGTTAGCAGTTTTTCAGTCTAAACCTTTTCATTTATGAGAGAAAACCTTAGCTCATTCACTGATGGGATATGAGAATGAGAAAAATTACGTTTAGACTGGGGACCATAACCTATTTATAACTGAAGTATATTTTATACTATTTTGGCCCATCATTAAAATAGAATAAAATATCAGGTCTCTACACATTGTAAAGCCTATACCAATTGAGATGCACTGAAGTCTAATAAATTTATTTGATCACTTTTAAGTGGATTAAAACAAATTAGATAGCCTGTAATGTACAATAAATTGATATATGTAAGCCCACACAAATAATTTCTCAATAGTTACAGCATAAGAACATTTTTTTTGTGTTACTCAAGGATATAAGATTGAATTATAATTGTTGAAATTAAGAGTTTAATACTCTGTTAATGGACAACACAAGTTGGTTAAAATAATTTAATATTAAACTATATTAAAATATTTTTTATTACTTTATTCGTTAGTAAAAAAGTTTGTGTTGGGTTTAATGATTTAATTAATCTTTAAATATAAATTTAGGGTAAATTAGTTGATATTAGGTGATAATATTATCTTACAATATATAGTTGTATAATAACCTTAAATAATGCTGTTCACAGTAATTCTTGTTTTTTGATGATTAAGAGAGAATAGGGTATTTTGATAATTAAGCATTGAAGGGTATAAAAATTTATTTTTCATATATATATATATATATATATATAGAACTACAAGATTTGTTAAGTTGATAAGGATCATATACTTTGTCGATAAGATCTAGATTCGATTTCTATCAACCATCTCCCTTGATGAATGCTCTATAAGATAAATGTAGATGCTCTATAAGATAAATATAAACCCTAAAATAAAGTAATTTTCTCTCATTTAAGTGTTTTAACACACCTATATAATATAGGATAATTATCAAATACATAGTCCATGAAGTCTAAAAATTTTATAAACGATGTTAAAATGATGACACATATCTCATTTTACATTTGTTTTATATTTTTAAAAAATATTTTATTATTCTAATTTCATTTGTAGAATTTTTAAATTTCATTGACAATATAATAGATAATTATATACATGAGTTCGATCAAATTATTAAGTTATAATTACAGGTACCATGACTCCATTGTTACAGTGGCCAATAAAAGTAAGAGAGATTATCATAATAATTTTGACAGATGCTCTTTTGATCACACACTGAAAATGAGTACACGTCTGCTACTTCATGCATAATTAAGGTGAGCGGAGCGGAATATTGGGAGAGAGCATTGGAATATTCAGATTGTCCAAATTGAAGAGATGGTGAGATGAGACAAGAAGGAGATGCCTATAGATTTTAAATGCCTTCGGTTTCAATTGCACCCACCAATTAACATGCCAAAAGGATATTCCACTTTCCCTGGCTTGGAGTGGCTTATACTAAATTATAGTCTTATTCTCAGCTTGAAGGAATCCTAGTAGCCAATTTTCGCATTCTTTATTTCATGATTTTCATCTGTTGACACGAGTCAGTTCAAGAACCACCCAATGTGGAATTCGTTCTTCAACTAGTAATCTATTTGCAGTTTACTCTCAGCTTCATCAAAGCATGCATTTAGCAAAAGTAAATAAAGTTCATTTGAAATAAAAGGTTAATTTTATAGACTGAAAACAAAATGGTGCACTCAGAACAATGAAAGAGGGAAGCAGAGATCCAATCAAACTTAAAATTGAATCTTTAATATTGTGTTGTGAATTTGAGATGAAATCATCAGATTGTCTGCTGTGTAGATGATGGAAATCTTTGTGTGCTATGAGTATGACCCACCCACCTTAATCTGATGTGAACAAGTCATGCATGCTACCAAACAAATGTAAAAATAATAATAATGTATTAGCAAAGCTGCCTAGCATAATTTAATAGATTGCCCATTGACATAAAGTTTTATTGAATTTTTGAATAAAGACGATCGTGAGGTTTTGTGTTCGAATTTTCACCGGATCAAATTTTTTTGAATCAACGTCGATCATGCAGTCTTAACAAAAATTAATTTCACATATAATATAATATGAGAACACCTTGTGATTAAAAAAAAAAAAAAAAACTGCCTAGCTCTTATTTAAACAGTACATGCTGCACCTTTATGTGTAGGATTTGACCTTGTTTTACACATAGATTCCTTAATTTTTTTAGGATCAAACATATCTAACCATATGATTAAGCTGTCACCATGGTGAAATATCATTGCTGACAAGTTAATTGTGGAAGCAACAGCAAACAATACTGTATATTTATAAGAAAATTCAGCCCCAGTAAAGCCAAGACAAATTGTACAATCCTACAGCTCATGCAGACAACAGGAATAGAAGAAAAGGAATGAAGAGAACAAATTCTGCATTATTTCTTCCTACTACAACTAAAATTGCTTACTAAATGAAAAAAAGAAAAAAAAAGGAAATATGTTCCATAAGAGGGATGTTATTCTCAAGCATTTGGATTCAACAACACATTATATTATAACAAATAAATGAAAATGACTAAACAGAATAAAATTAAGCATAATAGAGGCTAAGAACAAGCTGTTAGCTTGGTTTTTCATTTCTCCCTCCTTCTCTACCAACAATTTCAAAGAAAAAGACAAAAAAAACGAATAGACAATTCTTCTTATCCTCTGCCTGCATAATGTAGCACACTTGGAGAAGATGTTGAAGCACTTGAGGTAGCTAGGATCAGAAACCTTGAGTCATCAGGAAAATATGAGTAAGTCTAGATCAATAATTAATAACCATCCAATCAAAAAAAAGGAATAAACCACGTTAGCTCAATCAACTAGCTGAACCATTTAAATCATAATTCCTTGCCACAATTTAGTACATTTTCCTTTCACATTCCATCAACAACTATGAAGAGGAATATAATAAGTGGGTTTTAGTTCATAGAATGCCAAGCTAACTAGTGCATCTGAAGTTAACAGGATCCCATTTTGGGCAGCATATATGATATAATCAACAACAATGGAACTTATTCTATATTCATATCCTTGAGGTGAGGATTGAAGAAGTGCTGCTATGACTACGATGCTCTAACCAGCAAGATCCTGAAATTCTCATGCAATGGCACTATGGGAGAGCCAAATCACCCCACTCATGTGACTGAAGAAAGCTAATTAAGCATCCTTCAAAGCATTGATACAGAGAGTAGTTATGCTGTTCCATTAAAGTTCGACCTTCTCAAATGTTGTAGAGCAATTTAGATGCTTAAAATTAGCCCAAGGTTTGGCTTGTACGAGGAAAATTCAACCGAAAATTTGGTTCTAAAACCCCACAAAAAGTACTTTGGAAGTGCTAAGCTAATAATGATGCCTTTATTTGCTTTTGTGCTTCAAGTTTTACCTTTCAAGATCAAAGCCACTGGCTTAAGAATCACATAGTAATCATTTCATTTAATTTAAATTGTCACTGTGTCTGGATGACAAAAAGCAAGGAAAAATAAAAAAATAAAACAAAGTTTGTGCAAACATTGGCCCCTATCACTTGATGACCCACTTTGGGATATAATGTTGATGAGAATAAATAAACAATAATTCCACAAAATCAGAAACTCTATTTGCAATGGTGGGTGGAATAATCGCTGGACCTCATTCCTTATTCTAAAGAAAGATTGCTGACCATAGCATAAAACCCCTTTTGTTGAAAGGAACATTACTCATCAGTACACTCAACTCACACAGAAGAAAGAAACCTTAAGGCTTATGACAAATACAACTTCAAGAATCAATGGTATAGCATCATACGCACCATCAATGATCTTTTCATTATTTGTAAAAACTAAAAGAAAATTTATGCTTTGTCCTTGCATGAAATATGCATATATATTAACCTCTCCATACAATCCTTTGCCGAACATGTTTCATCTTTTGCTCGAAAACCCTTTAACTATCAAGACAGAGAAGAGCCTATATTTGAAGGGTTTTAAGTATAACTTAGGAGGAAAAAAAATACAAAGAAAATGATAGGGTGGGAAGATGTTTACAAGGTGGTTGTGGCTATGGTGCCTCTTTATGTTGCACTGATTTTAGGGTATGGTTCAGTCAAATGGTGGGGGATATTCAACCCAGAGCAGTGTAATGCTATAAACCAACTCGTCTGTTATTTCACTCTCCCTCTCTTTGCTGTAGAATTCACTAGCCATATTGATCCTTATGAAATGAATTATCAGTTTATTGGAGCTGATACCATATCCAAGCTTATTATTGTGGCGGTTCTAGCCTTTTGGGCCAAGTGCAGTAGCAAAGGAAGCTATTGCTGGTCCATCACGAGTTTCTCTTTGACCACTTTAACCAATGCTTTGGTTTTAGGGGTGCCTTTGATAAAAGCCATGTATGGCCAAACAGGGGTTGATCTTGTCGTACAGTCATCTGTCATTCAAGCCGTTATCTGGTTGCCGTTTTTGCTATTTGTTCTGGAATTTCGGAGGTCAAGAATCTCCATTTCTTCGGCTACAAAAGATGGAGAAGAAGAGAAAGATGTGGAAGGAAATATAGATGCTGCGGTAAGCAGCAGGCCTTCTTTCTGGTATCTGATGAAGGTCGTGGGGATGAAAATTGCTATGAATCCTAACTCATATGCTTGCGTTATTGGCCTTGTTTGGGCTTTTGTTGCAAACAGGTTTGCATTAATAATTTAATATTTGGTTTCTATTAATGTTCGGGATTACAATTATATCAAATATATTACTATATGTTTTAATTTGAATCTATATAATTAATTATTCCAATCCTTCATCTGAATTTCCTTTTGCAGGTGGCATTTTGAGATGCCAAGCATTATAGAGGGATCAATATTGATCATGTCGAAGGCTGGGACGGGCACTGCAATGTTTAGCATGGGTGAGATTATATATATATATATATATATATATATATATATATATATATATTTGTGTATGTGCCTCATGTTAATGTTGGTACATTATAATAAAGTACTTTTAAAGTTGAACAACTAAAGTTAAAAAAAAATTGTAATATGTTATAAGGTTTTGATTTGAACCTAGTCAATCTTATTTTTTATCTTTAATTATAAAAAATATACATTATTAAAGGTATGTTTGGATGTACGATGTCCGAAAACTTCTTATGAGGATGAGGTAGTAAAATTTTATCATAAATAATTAGTTTCTTTAATTCATAAAAAGGTACAAAGATGAGGAAATTTGAACCTCAATCTCTCATAAGGAAGCTAACAATAATTAGGTAAAATTTTGACTGTTTATCATAAATAATTAATTGACAATACATGCATATATATATATATATATATATATATATATATATATATATATATATATATATTGCTGTGCTTAAAATACATAAATTCTTTAAATACAAACTTAATTACCTTAACAATAAATATATATTTTTTAAATATTAAGGTTCTTTTAAAGTAAAATATATATATATATATATATATATTTTATTGGAACTATTATATTTTGTGATTCTTATCATTTATGTTTTGTGTGTGTATATATATGCAGGAACCTTCATGGCTCAGCAAGAAAAACTAATGGGATGCGGTGCGAGTTTGACAATATTTGGGATGGTATTGAGGTTCATAGCAGGACCAGCAGCGATGGCTATAGGGGCCATTGCGGTGGGTTTGCGCGGTGATGTCTTACGTGTAGTTATCATTCAGGTCATTACATTTTCACCTTTACTCATAGCCTATAATTATCATAACGTATAATATAAAAAAATAATTTTCATCTTTAATCAAATATAAATGTTTGCGTTGTGAATTCTTTTTCAGGCCGCAATACCGCAATCCATTACCTCCTTCATTTTTGCCAAGGAGTACGGAATGCATGCAGAAGTACTTAGCACCGCGTAAGAAACTCATATATAGATTTCGTCTTAAGTCCTTTAACATTTAATATTCGGAGAAATACTAAACATTAGACCATTTTTTAAGCCCAAATAATCGGAGAACTCACAATCTACTCTCTTTATATATGAATAATTATCTAATATACAATTAGTGTAGTTTTTAAATTCTATAAACAATATTAAAATTGTGACAGATATCCCACTTGAAATATTAAAAAAATAAAAATAAATAAAATATGGTATGTATCACAATCTTAATTTTATTTGTAGAACTTAAAAATTTCACTAGTAATTTATTGGATAATAATCTTATATATAGGGAGGCATATATAAATATATATATATATATATATATATATATATATTTATATATTATCCAATCAGTGAAGTGTTTTGATTTCATAAGCGGAGTTAAGATAATAGCACATACCTCACTTGAAATATTAAAATAAAAAATAAATAAAGTGGGGTATGTATCACTTTAACCCCACTTGTGGAGTCAAAAAACTCCACTAATGATGTATTAAATAATATATATATATATATATATATATATATATATATATATATATATATATATATATATATATATACACATAAAGGAGAGATCCACTTACACAATTGTAATATTAATTCACTTTTACACCCTTTCATATCTTTTTTATACAATTTAAATATTTTTTAATTTTACAGTTGAATTTTATATTATTTATATAGATCATGCATGTCAAATTAATTGAAAATGTTTAACTATATGTTTGGTAATAATAAAATTTCAATCGCTAATATATATTGAAAAAGATATAATTCTTTACCAAAATGATAGGGACATTGTATCAACTTGAAACTTTACATTCATGAAGAATACAAATTATATTATTGAAAAACAAATTGTTTTACACAATTTTTTTAAAATTTAAAATCAATCCAATATCTTTATCATTTTGGTGAGAACAACATTTTTTTTTACTATATACTTACAGCTGAAATTTTATTATAATTATCGAACAAATAGTTGGGTATTTTTGATTAACTTAAATTTTACATGTTTGATCTACATATATAGAACATAAAATTCAAAGATATGATTAAAAAGATATAAATCATATAAAAATATATGAAAGAGTGTAAAACTAGATTAATTTTGCATTTATGTAAATAAATCCTTTTATATATATATTTAAAATTTATTTAGAAAACATGCGATTGTGAGTGGTTGGACATTTATTTTGAAGTTAATATGAAACATTTGAAGATCAGTTTACCTATATATGTTTGTGATTTTTGTTTTTGCAGAGTGATATTTGGAACCATTGTATCTTTACCGGTGTTAATCGCTTATTATGCAATTTTAGAGTTTGTACATTAATCTACCCATTTTTTTACAAATGGGGAGGAAAGGAGCTAGCATCAACTAAGGACTCTCTTGCATTTTTTTTCTTTTAATTTTTTATCAAATGTAATCTAAATTATTAGTAAGAAGTGTTAGGAATGCAAATGATGTTTTGAAATCATGTATTTTCTGAAAAAGGAGATTCAGTGATATATATATATATATATATATATATACACACACATATACATATGTATACTATTAATAATGAAGAGGATTTGTGATTAATCCAGTTTAATTAGTTATTTTGCAATTCTTCCTCCTTTTTTTTTTTCAATGATATATACTAGTGCTTATCCCAAAGGTCAGTTCACCAGATATTATTTAGGATTTTAGACCTATTAAGTTATGTAATGTGGTGCATAAGCTTATTTCCAAGATACTTGTTAATAGATTAAAAGGGGTTCTGCCAGACATTATTGATGAGTAACAAAGTGCTTTTGTGCTTGGACGATAGATTTTTTATAATGTGCTGGTAGCTTATGATACTTTCCACCGTACGAAGACCAAGTATAAAGGTCAGGAGGGACAGGTGGCTTTAAAGCTAGATATGAGTAAGGCGTATAACCGGGTTGAATGGGATTATCTGGAGGGTATGATGTGGGCGATGGGTTTCCCTGAACATTAGGTTTCATTTATTCGGAGAAGTGTGTGCGTACAGTAGTTTATTCGATTAAAATCAATGGCATATTGAGGAGGAAGATTTATCCGACGAGAGGTTCACGACAGGGGGATCCACTATCACCAGACCTGTTTCTGATCTTTGTGGAAGGATTCTCATACCTCATATAAGGGCTGCTTTGGAACAGAATCTAAAAGGGATCCAGATAGCCAGGTCAGAACCAAGGCTGACTCATTTGTTTTTTTCTGATGATGGACTGTTGTTAGAGCTGACAAAAGTAAGTTGATCCGAGCCTGAAAACTCACTCGAGCCTGCTCGAGACCAAATTTTAGATCAGATCGAATTGATCAAAAAGTCAAAGGTTCGAGTCCGAAAAAATTCTTACTAGAAAAAATCCGAACCCGATAAAGATCGAGCACGAAAAAGATCGAACCCAAAAAAATTCAAACTCGAAAAAACTCAAACCCGACATAACTCGAGCCCGAGATGACACGAATTCGTAACCGACCCGATCCGAAACCTGAGAAAACCCGAATTTATAACCCGAAAAACCTGAATTATAATTATATAATTATTATATTAATAAATAAATAAATAAATAATAATACACTTTTTCTAATTAAAATTTATAAAATTTTAAAACAATCATTATTTGTTTATTACATAATTATATCAATAATTTATTATCAACAAAATAAATATTGAATATTAAATTCAATTATTAAATAAAATTATTTTAAAACACAATATAATATTCAATATCAAATAATTTTCAATATTATGCTTATTAGATTTGTAATAATAAATAATAAATATATTATTAAATATAACATTTGATTTTATTATAAAAACAATTATTATACTATTTAATTATATTTATTTCATATTAAAATTTTAATTTTAATACAATAATAAATCAAATATATATAAATCATTATATAAATGTAACATTTATTTAAATTTGATATTTTATATAAAACATTGAACACATTATTAACAAAATTTGAATTTAAATTCTGACTCCTATAACTCGTAAACAGAAAAATAATGATTTGCTTTTTAAATGGTGATTATTCTAAAAATAAGAACTGAAAGTTGAAAGAAGGGACTATACCCTTTTAAAGGTTGTAATAACTTTTTCACTGCAAAAAAAAAAAATTCAGACTCAACTATGACATGTTTGCATCCAAGTTCTCATTTCATTAACAAGTCAATGATCGTTGTGTTCTAAATTATTTTTCTGCATACATATTCACAAAACTTTAAATGCTAACGAGTCTCAAAAGACGAAAATGTTGCACATTTGTACAACAAATTTCAAACTTGTTGTTCACCTAGTGTTGGTTCCTTGTGCTTATTACATTTAAAAATGGTTGAAATAGAATCTCAATAATACAATAAACTCAAACCAAAATATTACGGGACTTAAATTTGAAACTAATATTTCAAGGTACAATCTAACCCTACCAAGTTGAAACATTATTGATATTAGTCCAATATAGTAGGAAACAAACCAGTAAAGAAAACATCAAACACTTAAAGTTATGACATGTAACATTACAAGAACAACAAAATAGAAAACATACAATCATTCTCATACACAGCCACCTAGCCATGGAGAAACCAATCCCTAATCACACATTGCATGAAGAACAAAACAGGAAAAATACGATCATTCCATTCAACGCTAGCGGCTTAATGAATAACATACTCGAAAAGATTGTAAATGCAGGAAGCAACCAAACTCTCCAAGAGTGACACTGTCTTCAAATAAGATTAATGAGGCAATGATCAATCACAATTACTCTTAATAAAAAAATTTAAATTTTTAACAATATAACTAGTAAGAAATAAAATATCTACATACATTGCAATCAGAACTCTTCATCCTCCATAAAACAGCTAGTTTAATTTAATCCAACATTCCTTCCAAATCCCATTGTTTCATCTTCTTCATCTAATAAAATATATAAAAATAATCATATAAGAATTTAAATAATAAAAATTTAATAAAATAATAATGACACTAAAATCTTACCATCTTGATTTATATCATATTCATACAGGCAATTACTAGTGGTAATCAAATTTTTTGCATTATGTGTTGTGAGACAATTTTTTCATTTGTTGATAACTCCACCACCCATACTAAATGCTGATTTAGATGCAACTGTGGTAATTGGAATACTCAATATATCCTTAGCCATAAGTGAAAGTACATGGTATCGAAATTGATTTTTGTAAGACCCACTTTTTATTACTTGTTGATGCATTCCTTATGATTCATGTGATGTACACTTCCATATATTAATTGAATCATAAGAAGAGTTTTGACTGAATTAAATTTACAAATAGAATAAAATGAAATATCGGTGAATGTATGCAGTAGCCAAATACGGGTTGAGATGACCATAGGTCAATCGAAAGAGATCGAAATTTAGTTGATGGAAAATACGAATTTAAAATAAGAAAAGATAGTTGGTGTATGAAGGAAAATCGAGTTAAATTGGTTCCGAGACAAGTGTAGGGGTAAAACGGTCAAAAGATCAAATCTGGTATAAATTCGATAGGAGAATTTTAATTAAAAATAAGGATTTAGGATATCTTGATCAATAATGAAGAAATTATACAATTTCGAGTCCAATCGATCATGATCCGGAATTTTTAAAAATACCAAAAAGTCACTCAGGACAATATCCCAAAAATATGGAAAAATTATACCGAAAAATGGTTAAAAATATAATAAATAAATTAAATAAAATTAAATAAATTAATTTGAAATAAAATAATAGATTTTCTAGATATTTTTAGAATATGTTTGAATATTTTAATGATTATTTTAATAATAAAATAATTTATAAATAATAATAATAATAATAATAATAATAATAATAATAATAATAATAAAAAGCTGAAAACTCGAAATCGGGAAGAAACCCGAAAACGAAAAACTGAAGACGACCCGCGAGAAACCGAGACCCACGGCCAGCCATCAGCGATCGTCAAGCTCCGACGAAGACCCGAGGAGGAAGAGGAGAGGCCAGCGAACCTTTTGGCACCGGAGACGCGCCGTTTGGAGGCCAAAATCGACTATCGAAGGAAGAGAAACTCCCGAGAGAAACGGCTTGATTTTCGACGACTCACGACTACTGGGCGTGAACGGAGGCCACTGAAGAGTTCGGGAGGAAGAGGCGGTCGTTTTGAGAACGGTAGCTACCGTCGAAATCGCTGGAAACGCCGGGGAAGACAAAAGCCAGGAAACGGCGCCGTTTGGCCGAAAGGAAAAGAAAGGAAAAGGAGGGAAAAGGAAGGAAAAAGGGCAGAAAAGGAAAAGAAAAGAAAAGAAGGAAAAAAAAGAAGAAAAATGAAAGAAAAATTATAGGGGACGACTCGAGATTCAGGTAAGTTGATCGAGGGTCGAGATTGACCTACGGGTAAATTTCAAAAATTTAATTAATATAATATTTAATGAAAAATAACCCGGATTTACCTAATTGTGCAGTTTTACGACAGAGCTCAAACGAGAGCCGATTGAGCTCCGATTTTTGTACCCCGCATAACATTGGGTAAGTATATTTTAATTACGATAATATGAGTCCTTTAATACAGAGTTTCAATTATTTTACGGAATTTACGGATTAATTCTGTATAAAAAGGAATATTATTCGAAATTGTAACGTAATTACCGTAAGTAGTATACGGGCTATCCAATGAGTTTGGAACGAAACTCGATGATTATTGATAAGCTGAATGAGCCCAGTAAACCCGAAGAAGGGATTTAATAAGTATAAATAGGCTGAAAATTAGTCAAGGCCCATTAAGGTGCAATTTGGCCCAATAAAGTAAAACGGGCCCAGTACTTTAGATTGATCAGTGAATGTGACATACTGATAAATATAAGTGAATTGACCCAAATATGTGGTTATATGCAGTTCCGTAGACTTGGTTGGCGTGCAATTGGACTGAGAGATCGGGTATTATCGAGACGGGATAAGTTTGCGCGTGATTCCAGGTAAGAAAATTTTGTAGGTGCATAGAGATATCTATACGTATTTTTGAGGGGATTTACAAGGCCTAGAATTTCTTAAAGTATTTAGAAACGAAATAATAATTTTTATCAAAACCGGGGCATGGGTGAATAAATAAAAAGACAATATTGCCCCTGGGAGTAAAATTTACAAAAAGGGTAGTAAAATAAATAAATTGCATGATTTCCATGTTTTGATGGTTTATATGAATGTATTGCTTTGGTTTAAGCAAATTTACATGTAGGTTGGCTGTTGATTTTATGAATTATAGGAAAGGGTACAGGTTTGTACCGGTTATGATTTTAAAGATGTTTTATCAAGATTGAGCCACCTATCATATTTATAAGAGTAAAAAGAGTGCTAGAGTCTTACTCGCACTAAATTTTACTGATTTATTACTCATTAAAAGTCGTACTGGAGCATTGCTCGTACGAGAAATTTTGTGTGTACAAAAATCGTGCTGGAGCTTCGCTCGCACGAGATTATCATGATATGCATAGTATCGTGTTGGAGCTTTGCTCGCACTAGACGTGAGTTGACATGCATATAGTCATGCGAAAGCCTCCTGTAGACTGTGTGTCGCAGAGAGTTGATATGCTCACACGTATACTTTGAGACATGGGTTGGTTATCGACATAGTATTGGGGTGGATAAGACCTACGGTAGGCACTCCTAGACTATGATATGGGTCCACGGAGTACGTTGTACCGTGTATGTCACACGGAGTACGCTGTACCGTGCAGTCATGATGACTCGATGATGTTACTTGATATTCTGGCGGGTAGGATTTGACCCCACCTCCCGTTACAGTTGTGATGCTTCGCACACCGGGATCCATGTAACTTGGGATCACAGGGACATAATATGACCATAGTCCTCGATTTTTCATACAGTAACCTACATGCCTCACATGATATCATACGGTCTGAATAGACCAGGACAAACCCGAAGGAGGGGTAATGTCCCGATTTATGTTTTTAAATGAGATGCGATTTAATGAATCAAGGTATTCTCGAAGAATGGGTTTAGCCTTGATGTGGTTGTTTTATGATGAAACAAATAAATTTTAACGTGATGAGTTTATGATGAAACAAATAAGTTTTAACGTGATGAACATGAGATGTCATACATGATGATTTTTTCATGTTTGTTTTATATGTCGATTTCATAATTTTTCTTATATGATATATATACATGTGGCATCGTTTTAGTCTTACCTTATGCTCCAAATGTAAACGATTTTATATCATGACATTATCAGCCTGTAGATAGTATAGTTACCTACCTGCTTACATTATTGCCTTACTGAGTTAGTTATGCTCACCCTTTTATTTTTCACCCTCCACAGAGCATCTACAGTAGTTAAGAGCGGGTAGAGACTGCATTCCTGGTTGTCCGCTGCTCCCATCGCAAATCAGGTATACACATCGTACAATTTTGTATCTAAACAAATAATAGCACAGTTTTGTAACGAATATAATTATGGGGATGTAAATATATAAAAACATATGTACATACAGTTTTATAATATATGTACTTATTATTACACTGTCTGAAATTCTAACTTGATTACCATGGTAAGAATGATACGATCAAATGAGATAAGAGTTGGGATTATTACTGACTCATATCCCAACTCGTTAAAAATGAAAATTGTCACGAGGAGGTGAGAAGCATAGAAAAAATGAAAAATTTGTAGTAATTTTGGTAGAACGGGTCATGACAATTTTTCATCCAATAATCAAGAATATCAATTTGAATTTCATAATTTTCTCTTGGTTCATTCAAATATACATTTAATTCTGATCTATATAAAAGAGATCCAGTATTGAAACTTCTAAATCCCTACAATAACAAAATAAGTTCATATATGAAATTATAATAACAAATGTAAATTAAAACTCAAAAAAGAATTACTTAAGATAAAAAATAATAATTTAATAAGTTACTAAAGCAATTTATATTAAACTTTTGAACATTTTTTTAAAAAAAAATTAAACTTACACTCAAATCTTCAGAAATGTTTATTCTATTACTTTGATCTTTATCCTCTGTCATCATGAATGATTGAGAAAATAAATTATTTTGATTCTCATACTCCTTGAAAAATAGTTTCATTTCTTCAAAATACCCATCAACTTATTTTCATATTCAACACCTAATTTTACGAAAAGAAATTGTAAAAGTTGCAACTTGAGCCTAGGATCAAGTATAGAGTTAATTAATTGACCATTTATTTATATTAATTATTTTTTGGTAAATGATAATATTAATTGATACTTTTCTTCCTATAATATCTATATGTAATATTTTTTTTACATTTAATAAATATAATTATATCTACTATTTTATAGTAAATATTGTAGGAAATTAAAAAAGAGTAAATGATTTTTGTCAAATAACAAATATTAAAATATAGAAATTTGTTTTTATATAAATATTTATTAAAATATAAAATCATATAAAAATTAAATTAATTATCACATTCAAAATTTTTAAAAAAATTAATAACTAATAAAATTTCAAAATATTTCAAGCCGATACACTAAACCGCTGGATTAGAACCGAGATCAAACTCGAAGAAACCCGAAACCGAAAAAATTCGAAACCAAAAAAATTCGAATTCGAATATAATCGAAATTGAAAAATCCCGAACCAAAAAAAATTTGAACCGAAAAAATCTCACCCAAACTCCCCCGTTTACCACCTCTAACTGTTGTTTGTTAGAGCCACCGAAACAGATTGTCAGGCTGTTTTACATCTGCTGCACCAATATGAGATGGATTTGGATTAAATGGTGAAAATGGAGAAGTCAACAGTCTTTTTTAGTTCACATGTGAAGGAGGAGTAACGGGTACGACTGATGAATAAGTTGGGTGGGGTCTCTATGTTGGTCCAGGGGTAGTATTTGGGTCTACCTATGATTATAGTAGGGAGCTTAAAATTTTTGAGGACCGGATTGGAAAAGAGTTCAAGGGAGGAGAGGAAGGCTGCTATCATATGCGGGCAGATGTGTGCGTTTTAAATCTGTAGCAATTACCATTCCCCAATACTATATGAATTGTTTTAAGCTACCTCAGTCTGTCTTACAGCAGATTAATGGCCTTTTTGCTAATTTTTGATGGGGAGGGAGTGATGCTCAGAGAAGATTGCATTAGAAGAATTTTGATACTCTTTTTCTGTTTGAAATTTGATGGAAGACTTGGTTTAAAGGATCTTGAATCCTTTAACTTGGCTCTGTTAAGTAAACAATGGTGGAGACTGATTTCTAATGAGTCTTTTTTGTGTTTCAAAGTTCTTAAGAACAGATATTTTTCGTACTCAGAAATCATGGCAGTTACTGATGTGATTGGTTTCTCTTACTTGTTGAAGAGTTTGTCGCATGGGAAACGAGTGGTGGATATGGGGTCTTGTTAGAGAGTTGGCAACGGGAGTAAAATCGATATTTGGGCTGACAAATGGTTACGGAAACCGCCTACCTACAAACTGACTGACACCAAGGGTTACTGGGACTCCAATACCAATGAAAGTCAGTGTCCTCCTTGATGAAGATATCGCTACTTGGAGGAAGGAAATTCTAGAGGAGATTTTTGTTGAGGAGGATGTTGCCTTGATTTTATGCATTCCAGTGAGTAAATTTTTGTTAAAGATAAACTGATTTGGTTAGAATCACAATTTGGCTTGTTCACAGTAAAAAACAACCTATTATGTTGCAAGAAGATTATTGGGGAAGCTTGTAGCTGATGTCTCTCTTCGAAGTATAATGTAGAAGTTACTATGGCAAATATACGGTCCCAAAAGTGAAAAACATAGGTTGGTGGACGGTAAACAATATTCTATCAACCAAGTCAGCTCTGATAGGGAGAGGAGTGGTACTGCTAGATGATTGTCCAGTCTGTTGAGAGTGGGGTGAATGCTAGTTTCATTGTTTCTTCCAATGCAAACTGAGTAAAGATATTTAGGGCTCCTCTAAGACCTAGGTTGCGAGTTTCTTAGATAGTGTCTTAGTAGCATCAGGGTTTTGGGAATCATTACTTCAGAAGGCAACTGATTTGGGGGATCTGGAATGGTTGGTTACGGCCTACTGGGTTATATGGTACAACCGTAATCAATGTCTACATAATCAGAAATGCTTGACAGTTGCTGCCATTCTCAGGAGAATTGATACTTATATCGTGAAGTATTGTCACTAGGCCAGTTCTTCAGCTCCATAATCAGCACTTCACCTGGTATCTATGGAATGGCAACCCCCCACTACTAATGTAATTAAAATTAATGTTAATGCCTCTTTCTTGAATCTTCAGGCTGGACTCAGAAGGGTGGCTCGAGATAGTGCAAAGAATGTTTTGGGGATAGTAGTCACTAGGATACATGTCCTAGATGCACCACATCCTGAGATGCATGCTCTCTGGTTTGGAGTTATGAAGGCTGGGGCTTATGGTTTTCCAGCTATAATGGTAGAATCTGATTGCCAACAGGCAATCTGCGAGTGTTCTGAAGCGCACATCTCTAGCTAGATTGGAGGAGGATTAGTGACTGATATTCATGAGTTGACCAAACCCTTTATTGTGTACTTAGTAGTCTACGCTAATAGGACTTTAAATAAGTTTGCACATAATGTTGCATGTATGAAATGTCCTGTAGGGTGCTTAAGGAGTAGAGGGGTCAGCCTCCAAGTCCTTTCAGCAACCTAGACCTTATTATTCCACCTTAATAAAGTTTTGATCAACTTCTTATAAAAAAAAAAAAAAAAACCATTTTTTCTCAGCCTTTGCTTTTAATTAAATGTAAATTTCTATCACGGTTCATTTAAATTAATGTTTACTCTTTACACTTCTATCCCTAAAATCATTAAAAATTTTCATAAAAAAAATTAGGATTAAATTTGTCACAGCAAGACGAGTCAATATTAAATTTTATCAAATTCTTTGAATTTTATTATCGTTTTGTTGATTTTCAAACAAAAATAATGAAATTTTAGGAATTTATTATATTAATTGGCTCAATTGGCTTACAGAGAGGGGGTGAATCGTTATTCCTCTAACTATAACCTTATTTTTCTATTTCTAAATTCTCTATCCTATGTTAATGTTATTTAAGTTCACTTAGGCTATTCTATTATACAATTGAATCAACCAATACAATAAACACAATTCAATAACAATAAAGTAAAGAGAATAGGGATAGAGAATTGTACACAAGCAAGTTATAGAGATTCAGCCACAACCTGCCTATGCCTTCTACCTTGAGACGTTCTCAAGGATTTTCCTAAATTCACTATTGAATTTGTTACGCTCTTTTTCACTAGTTCAAGAGTAACTTTCACTTCTTTTCTTGGGCTCAAGGAGGAAACCTTACAATACCTACTTTTTTCGGGCTCGAGTAGAAAACCTTAAACTCCCTCTTTTTCAAGGCTAAAGAGAAACCTCTCCTCTACCCAATTTCCACTTACAAAGTGTAGCTCACAAGGGTTCACTTTCCTTTTACAATTTGTGGTATGGTAGACAATTTATGTAATCATGAATACCTCTAGTAGGTCAATGATTACAAAAAGATGAAAATTTATGTAATCATGAATACCTATAGTAGGTGAATGATTAAAAAATGAAGCTCTAAGAGAATGCAAAACAATTGTGCTATACAAGAAAATCACTTGAAGATGTGAATGATAGAAGATGGAGAATTTTTTAGCTCTTGATTTGTTGTTCAAGCTTGAAAAAGAAAAGGAATGAAATCTCTTAATGCCTATGTCATCTAAGCTTTTATTTACTCCTTTTTTTGTGAATGTGGCTATTGGAGATGAAAGAAGGAAGAAATGCCTATTGGAAGACACAAAAATATAGCTGTTGGAGCATATCAAGATGATAGGGGATTAGTCCTCTCTTCAAGGGGATCGGTCCTTTCTTTAAAGAGGCCTGCAAATAGAAGTCAAAATACACAATGGGATCAGTCCCTTTATGACAATTTGAATTTAGTAGCTTACTAACTTATAGAGGATCGGTCCTTGCTTACCAAGGGATCGTTCCTCCTGTTTATTTTCGCAAACAGAAGCTTACAAACTTGTAAGTGATAGGTCTTTACTCTTAGGGGATCGGTCCTTTCTTCTTAAAATGTGTTTTTGGGCAAGTAATTTTCTAATAAATATATTCATTAAGTATCATGAGAAATTACTTAATGCAATATTTAAACATTTTCTAAATAGATGTAGACCAATCGAAAGATAATCAAATAAATCTTAGTCTTAGACTTGATAAAAGCACTTGATATGGTTTCTGAAAATCATAAATACATAAGCAAATTTACAATATGAATTACGCATTTAACCTTTCATAATTTGTCATTTCAAAATAAATATAAGCAATTTAAAGCTAACAATCTCTCTCTTTTTGATATGACAAAATTTAAGGTAAATTTGCTTTGAAAAGCTCTCTTTCAAAATTAAATTTACAAACCATTCTCCCATTTTTTTATCATAGCAAAAATGTGATAACATAAAATTTTGATCTCCCTCTAAAAATAAGGCAATTTTTTTTTTAAAACATTAGAAACCATACTTTATCCCCTTTTTAAATTTTTGAAAACATTAGCTCCAACCAACACTCAAGAAAATGTTAGTACAATGGGAGATAAATATCACAACGAAATTAATGTCCATAGAAATAATGTGAATCTACGAATTAATGTGTATACAATGAACATTGTTCGAGTGATCACAACCAATTGTCCATAGATAATTTTCAATAATTTACCACTTGGTCATGAAAAAGAAGTAAAGCAAGTTGAAAACATATATAAAGAAATCCTATAACTTGCTCAAATCTATTCCATCAAGCACTAATATATCAATTGTATTTAAATCTAAAGCAAGGTGCATGATAACGCATAATGACTATGAGCTAAACTTATATGGAAGATTATGCAATGAGCTCATAAATCATTTTCTAGAAAGCATGTGCCTAAAATAAAAACATATAGCAGTTAAGCATTTATTCTAGCATACTTGGATTTTAGCATATGTGATCTCAATAGTTCTTCCCTATATGTCATTTCATTAAGAGAGAAGAATAGCAATTTAAAGCTCATATTAATTGTCAATGTTTATTTAAGATTATCATAACTCTAAATATCTATTTATCACAAATTGTTAATTCATACATTTTGTATGAAGCTAAATAATATGTGTGATATGTTCATGCCAAGCAATGGATTGCAAGCATGACCATAGTCATACACTCAAAACATGCACGTTGAATAATATAATTAGACCTGGCAATCCGTATCGACACGACACGACACGACACGAATTAAAACACGACACAAATTTATGAAACACGACACGAATTATAAATGCGAACACAACATGCATTTTATATGTGTGACACGTGACACGACACGGTTGACACGTTATAATTATCTGTGTCACACGACACGATACGAATAGACACGAATGACACAGTTAAAAATAAAACATAATCAAAAATGAAAAAAATCATAATATTTACTAATTTACAACAATAATTTAATTTACATACATTCAAATATTATTAACAAATATAACATAATAATAATCTTCAATGCATACCATCCATAATATTTATTTAAAATTACAAAATATAAAAACAAAACATAAAGAGTTAACATTAAGTCATAAAACATAAATAGTCACCAAACATTCAAATATTAAATTCGCAGATACCAACTCAATACAATGCAAAAAACAACAATTTAAGAAAACGTGTTTCTCGTGTCATGTATGTATTAACCGTGTATTCGTGTGACACGATTTAAGAAAACGTGTTTCCGTGTCTTATACGTATTTAGCCGTGTCTGACACGGCTAAACACGGAATACGAATTTTTCAAACACGTACATGGTTTCTTCGTATCATGTTCATGTCGTGTCTATATTTTTCGGGTCTAAATATAATCATAAGCATTCAAACACTAAGTATTAATCCATATCCCTAAGCACGAGGAACCACTTGCTCAATTTTTCTTTTAAAGTCCATCAAAAATTAAGAACGAGGTTCAACATTCCACCTTAATTGGATCATAGCAATATACCTAATTGTTTTATCATTTAAGCTTTTAGAGGGTGTATGCTACTTCATAAGATGGTTTTACCTAAGTGAATTATACATTATGCTAAGAGACTAGAAACATAAGTTCTTAAGCAATGGGTGAAACTAATTTAAGATTCATGAATTCACAAATTCTCAACTCATTGACATGATAATTGATTCAACATAAGTAAACATACAAGTTCAACATCAAAATATTTAAGAATCAATGCATGGATACAATCAATATGCATTTGTTCATGTTTGCATTTATCCTAGAATTAGATGTTGTCATTATAGTTCAAGTTCTATTTAGCCATATGAAAAATGTAGGTTCATGGATGACAATTCCATCATTTGAATATTTAAAGTTCATGTGTCATCATAGTCTATAGACCAAAGCATTTATGACTCTAGGTAATACTTTAGGCCCTACTCATGTTATATTTACCTAAGTCATACTCTAAATATCATTAATGGTCAAGTATCATCAATTTATCATTTAAGCATACATTTTGACCATAATTACTCATAATCCAATAGAAGTATATATCATGACTACTAAACTGCAATATGTAATTCAAGCTGTAAGATATGATCTACAAGTATGTTTGACAAAGATGAACTAAAGACATAAATATATCTATCTATTAAGCACAAGTTCATCATTTAATCACATACACAAACCATTGAATAATCTCAAATATATGTTTAAGCACTCATTTAAAATATTTCAAGATTATTTTCAAGATTCATGCATTTCATAAAAATCCTCATTAAAAATGATTTTAATTTATTCCACTTAAAATTTTCACAATAGTTGTTGACAAACCTTTGATTTTGGATTCCTTGTCAAATACTCAATGTGTGCAACTTTGGAAATATGAGATCATTCAACCTATAATTAAAAGTAATGATATTTGGTTAAAATATGATCAAGAATGTGAGAAAACGACAAAATTTGAGTTGAGATGAAAGTAGGTAGTAAAGAAATTGATAAAACATCTTAAAAATGGTTTCAAATAGGCAAAATTGGCTAATTTTGCCTAAGGGGATTGATCCCTTAAAATTTAGAAACCAAAAATAGCCCATTTCATGCATGGAGATCGATTCTGGCACATGAGGGATTGATCCTAAACCTGGGTTCTGCCGTTCTTGACAGCAAAAATCAACATGTAAGGTGCCAAAAAACTTGATTTTGAGGTTTCTATGTCTAAGAAATGATTTGAACATTTATAAGACATGATTTTGGACTTATGTGAATGAAATCAAGGATGAAATATCATTGAGTATTTATTCTACAATTTGGAAGAATTTTCACACAAAAATGCATTTTTTTTGGCCTCAAGACATGTCATTTTGAGAGATATGAACATTTTTACTCATCCAAAAGTTTTATATGCCACACAAGGTATAATAAACATGTTCACATAAGTTTCAACCAAGAATATCATCAAATCATCATTTATGTGGACATTAAACCTTAATATGCAATTTGTTCAATTTAATCAAGGCTCACAAATAAACATTTTGCACATATAAACACATATGGCATCTTTTAAGTAAATAATCATATTTTCAATACATAACCAACTTGCTTAAATAACTGCCAATTCAATGAAGCACCAAATCATCATAAAATCATTAATCATGCTTATGGTGAATTCATCATTACAAGTTCATCACGAAATGCATCAAGGATTACATTATCTTATCATGGCATACAAAGAATTTGAGCATATAAGATTTAAGAATAGAAAGTTTATGTTTACAATGCTCATTTGCATGAGAGTGTTTTGCCATATTCTTTGTTGTGAGAAGGCTTGCTCAATTATTGAATTTGCTATGTAACATTCCCCAATCCTTCCTTCTATGTGTGTGCTTAGAGCAGTCAATTTTTAATCAATTGTTTACAACTCCATGCTTTAAGACACCTACAACAAACATTTAAGTTTTCTTTAGTACCCAAACTTTTTTAGGTCCTTGAGTGTTAGCATGCATAATCTTTTATCCTTTAGGGATCTATTTCAATTTTAGTTCATCATATTGGAAATTACTACATCCTTAGGAATCTATACTTTCCTAACTACTTTCCCTCTAAATGTAGTTTTCCTAGATGTGCATGCCTGTGAAGAGCGGCTTATTCTATAGCATAGTGAGCATGTGAGGGATTGTGACAGCCCGAAAGCACGAAAAATATGGCTAATTTAAAAATTTTCTTATATTAAACCTTTTACTCAGGTTGCATTCGTATACAGTGTCATTTAATCACTTATGTTTATCATAAATCATAACCCCAAGATCACACGATTTCTATTTCATAAACCCAATTACAAAATATCCAAAGGAAATCAATCTATAAAACACGATTCATTCTCCTCATAGTATCCTAATTACATCCCAAAATACTTAATACAAATGTCTGTATTACATCATTGTCTGGATACAAAATGAATTAAATTATACCTTATGCGTGTACAAGCGATAGCTTGGAGAGATCTTATCCACAGCTTATATCACGTACACGGCAGGCACTATCACGCTCACTGCAAAAAATCTGGAGGGGGGGAAGGAAAAAGGGTGAGCTCTCAAAATGCTCAGTAAGGAGGATAAGGGAAAGTTATGAAATCATAATCACAACACAATATGATAGAAATATTCGAGCATGTACAAACGTTATAGAAATAACGGTAGAAACAATGGCATCGACATAACTCACGTGATAAAGATCACAAATCATTATAACATCAAATCATCATTACGTGATAAAGATCACAGTTGTAAAACATATCATTCATTAAGGAAATCGAGACTAGGCATTTAGTAAAACTCAGATAAAATCGTCGTCATAGGCATATCACATCAAATTAAATCATCCCCTAGGTGGACATCCTCAAAGGAGGGAAACGTCGACAAATACATGGCCATGATATCGCTGTAGACTTGATCAGAGTCGTACAACCTTGGTCTTACATGCTATCAAAGCAAGGTCCAGTCTTACATGCTATTAAAGCAAAGCCACCCATAATTACCAAAGCGGGTTCATCTCTCTTTACCAGAACGGAGGTATTAGTCTTACATGCTACTAGAGTAAGGCCCGATCTTACATGCTACCAGAGCAAAGCCACTCAACGCTATCAGGCGGAGTATCGATGTGCATCTCATGATAAGCCATAGTCTCAGTAAAATATGTTATTGTTGTATTAAAATCATTTTGTCTTCACGTAGAACTCATAGTGGTTATTACAAAACTCACTTCGATTGTAAAATATCATTTTCGCAATTACACAAAACTTATCAAAATCGAGATCAAAGCGGCAAAACACTCACTCATTCATCAAAGCATCAAATCATTTAATTTCTCATAAACGTTCTCATTTCATTAAACCATTTTCATTCTATCAAAACATTTTCAATCATTCGAAAACTCACAAGCACAAACGGTTTATTTCCCTTACCTCTTGCACCTTGAGTGGTATAATATCCTTCGGCTCTCAGACCAGCCTAGTTTCTCGTGTCGGGTTCTCGAGCTGTCCAAACATCATTAAATTGTCATTATTCATCATTCTCATTTCTCTTTTCACCTCATTTATTCCTATATCTATACTATATCCAAGTTACTATTCTTAAATACCCACATTGTCTTAAAACTTCTCCTACATCTTTACCATCACTTTAGCTAGCTCATAATCATCTCAAAATATTCATATTTCATTTCCCAACTATACTCATTAGTTGTTTTCCCCCATGACTTAGACATTCCCAACCAAATATACCTATATATACACATATATCCATTTACCAGCATATATAATGATAATGCTTAAGAAAAATATGGGTCTTGTGAGCTCACCTAGCTCGTCTCCTCTTGCTCAAACTTGTAGAGTGTTTATCTTTTCCTTTGTCTAATCCAATCCTTGATCTTCTAGTATATTGTTCTCTTTACCAAGAGGAACAACTTTGTCTCTTACCCCTTTGTCTAATTTTGTCTAGAATATGATGAATCTTAGAGAGAGAAAGCTTGTTTTGGGTGGAAATGGTGAGTGTTGGGGTTTGTAGGTGAGAGAGGCTCGGTTTCCAAGCAAAATCCCATGTTTCTTATATAGGTAGGGTGTATGAAATCGATTTGGTATTGATTGAGATCGATCTCTGCTTGATTTCAACTGCTCCAACTGCTCTATTAACAACTACAAGATCAATTTGGTTGAGGGTGGAGATCGATCTATTCTTCTAAGTGGAGATCGATTTGGCATTGAGTAGGGATCGATCTCTTCCAGGCCGAGACTTAAGGAGATCGATCTGCCTTTATGACAGGATTGATTCTTACTAGGCAGAGGCAGCTTGGGATCGATCTGCTCCCTTATGAGATCGATCTGCTTACCTGCTATTGCTTATTTTCTGCATTCTAGGGCCATGAGATCGATTTCTCTTCCCTTGGAGATCGATCTGGCCTTCATAAATCCTACTGCTGCTGCATCCATTTACAGGAAACTCTATGTAAAACTTATCTTAATCTACCCACTAGGCCATATTTCAATCTATACACATTTAAGACTTAAAAACTTCATCTCCATACACTTCATTATATTTAAAACTTGTGTGTACATCAACAAATCATAATTACATTCACCAATTACAAATTCTCACTTTACAAATCTCATGGCTAAGGTACATAAAATTTACAGTTCTCATAGAGATATATCATGAAAATTCTTTTTACTCACTAGGAAGTTCTTAAGGTGGGTTTCCTTAATGTTTGCATTATATCTTAACCCATCCTTTTCAAAGAAAGTTTTTTAGGTCTTTAACATATTATCTAGCTTTTTTACCAATGTGACATATAGACAATAAGTTATGTAAATTTGTGTTCTTTTTGTTCAACTCACTTATCTCTGAATTGCCTCCTCTATCTTTTCACACTCAAGCTTAGCATTTTTTAGCATTTCATTTTCTACTTTCAAATTTACTATTATTTTTCTATATTTGGCATTCGTGCACTCAAATTCACTAGCTAACTCATCAAAGTTATTTTGTAATTCATTAAACGTATATGTTGCATCCACTAGAGTTAGAGCTAGCTTTATCATCATTAATTGCCATAAAGTAAAACTAGGCTATTTCATTTTCAACATTTTCCTTATTGGAGCTATCATTATAGCTTATGTAGCCATCATTTCTTTCTTTAAAGGCTTCTTATCGTGTTCTCTTCTACTTGTCTTACCTCTATTTATCTCTTTCTTTAAGTTTTCCTATTGTTTCCACTAGCCCTCAATTTCGTGAACTTATTAAATCTTTTGGCAAAGTTTGTTATCTTCAAATTTTCCTTATCATCTTCACTCTCTTCTTCAACTTCTTCTTGAGTAGAAGATTCCAAAACTACCCCTACTTTCTTTGATGGTTCTTCATTTCTCTTTAATTTCATCTCATAAGTAAAGAGCCCATGAGCTCATCTAATGAGAGAGTGTGAGGATTCTTAGACTATTCTATAGTGATCACTTTAGCATCTAAGGATCTTAGCAAGCTATTAAGAATTTTCTTAACCATTTCTACATTAAAGCAAGACTTTCCTAATGCCTTGAGTCCATTGATTATATCGGTGAATTTAGTGAACATCTCACTAATGAACTCATCTTGTTTCATCCTAAATAGCTCATAATCAGTGTGAACATACCTACTGTGGTCTCCTTGACTTAATTGGTTCCCTTATGTGTAATAGCTAACTTATCCCAAATTTGTTTTGCATTTTCACATAGTGAGACACTATTATACTCATGGGGACAAAGTGCTTATAAGAGTATGTGCATATCTTTTGCATTCAATTGTGTCATCCTAATGTCATTATCATTCCATTCATTTTTTTTTTAATTTTGGAACTTCTACATCATCATCTTAGTGGGATTTGAGGTCCTCTAACTATCACTCTCCATTCTTTATAATCATTAGCTTGTATGAATAACATTATTCTAGTTTTCCAATATGCATAATTGTCGTGACCCGTTTTCCTAAAAAATGACTACAAATATTTCGTGAACTTACCTTACTTCACTTGTTGGGCTGCGAGTCAATATCAGTCCCTCAGTCTTATACATTATATATATGCATATCAAGCAATACTTTCGTCCCAGGCACTAACATCGAAGAAGCTCATAAAGTTACCATTTCATAATTAGAAAGTTGTTTATGTGAGAACTGTAAATTTTATGGGATTTGCTAAGTGAGAATTTTAATTTGGTGAATGTAATTATGATATGTTGATGTAAACACAAGTTTTGAATTTAATGAAGTATAAGGAGATGAAGTTTTTAAGTCTTGAAGGTGTATGGATCGAAATATGGACTATAGGGTAGATTAAGATGAGTTTTGCATTGAGTTTCCTGCAATTGATGTAGCAGTAGTAGAATCTGTGAAGGCCAGATCAATCTCTAAGGGATGAGAGATCGATCCCATAGCTCCAGAATGCAAAAAATATGCGAGAACAGGCAGGCAGATCGATTTTATGAGCAAACAAATCGATCTCCTAATGCCTCTGCCTAGCACAGATCGATCTCCTTAACTCTCAGCTTGCAAGAGATCAATCTCTACCCTCTAGCAGATCAATCTCCACTTAGTCTTTTTATGAAGAGCAGATCGATCTCCACCCTCGGCCAAATCGATCTTGTAATTGTTGAGGGAGCAGTTTGGAGTAGTTGAATCGTGCAGAGATCGATCTCTTTCAATACCAGATCGATCTCATAAGCCCTTTCTATATAAGAAACACGACTCTTGCCTGGAAACCGAACCCTCTCATTTCCAAACCTAAACCCTCACCATTTTCACCCAAACCAAGCTTTCTCTCTCTAAGATCCACCCTATTCTAGATAAAATTAGACAAAGGGGCAAGAGACAAAGTTGTTCCTCTTGGTAAGGAGAACAACATACTGGAAAATCAAAGGTGGGCTTGAGCAAAAGGAAGAGACAAGCATCCTACAAGCTTGGTCAAGAGAGGAGACAAGCTAGGTAAGCTCACAAGATCTTTGTTCTTGAGCATTATCATTTTATATATGGGTGATAAACTTAATGTTGGTAAATGGATATATATGTGTATATAAATGTAATGTCTAAGTGATGAGGGAAACAATCAATGGGTATAGTTGAGAAAGGAAAATGAATTTCTTATGATGATTATGAGCTAGCTAAAGTGATGATAGAGATGTGGAAGGAGTTTTAAGACAATGTGGGTATTTCGAAGTGGTAATTCAGATATAGTATAAATATGGGTATAAATGAGAATGACGAGTGTTAATGATGTTTGGACAGCTTGAGAATTCGATACGGGAAACGAGGCTAGTTCGAGAATTGAGGATAGTGTACCACTGAAGGTGCAAGATGTAAGGGAAATAAACCATTTGTGCTGTGAGTTTTCTAGTGAATGAAAACGTTTTAAAAGCATGAAAAAGAGTTTATTGAATGAGCATGTTTTATGAGATGATTTGATGTGTTGATAAATGTGTGAGTGTTTTACCGGTTTGAGCTCGATTTCTTATGTGATTTGTGTAATTGAGAACACATATGCTTTATAACCAAAAATGGGTTTTTTGTGATAACCACCATGCGCTCTACGTGAAGGTAAAATGATTTATATACAACAATGACATGTTTTTACTGTGTGAGTGTTTTGTCGATTTGAGCTTGATTTGATGAGTTTTGTGTAAATGGGAATACACTGTGTTATAACCGAAATGGTTTTGTGATAACCACTAAGAGCTCTACGTGAAGGCAAAATGATTTTTACTGAGACTATGGCTTGTCATGAGATTCACATCGGGATTTGCTCTTGTAGCATGTAAGGTCGGGTCGTGCTCTAGTAGCACGTAAGACCAACGCCTCTGTTCTAGTTACATGAGGTGGCCCCACTTCGCGGTAGCAATGGGTGGCATTGCTTTGATAGCAGGTAAAGCCGGGTCGTGCTTTAATAGTATGTAAGATCGACGGCTGTACAACTCTGATCAAGTCTACAGCGAACCATGGCCATGAGTGTATTATTGTCGACGAAATCCCTCGATTGGGGATGTCCGCGTAAGGAACGAGTTCAATCGTTTTGATGTGCCGTGACGTTGATTTCATATTAGTTTTTATAAATGCCTAGTCTCGATTTATGTGATGATATTGTGATTTTACAACTGCGATTTATATCATGTTATGAGATTTGATATAATGTGATTGGTCATTTTTATCACGTGCTTAGTACAAACTAAACGTATTATACGCAAGTACACGGGTCATACAAGTAATGATGAGATTTAAGTCCCGGATTATCGTCCCACAGAGTGATCAGCGTAATTAAGTACTGGTTAATCTTACCCTAAATATATTCTAGCAAATTATGAATTTTAAGGGAGTGATCTACATGGCTAACAATACTGAAAATAATAAAAACTATAAAATAAAGAAAATAAAATCAAGCTAAAATTATTTACAACGCTCCGAGTAATTAAAGGCAAGTACCTACAAAAATAATTAAAACAGTTAAAAATTCATTAATGCAATTAAAATAAAGTGCAAATATGAAAATAACAAAACAAGATTAATTAAATTACAATTAAACTAACCTAAAATAAAACATGCATGTAATTAAACTAATTAATAAAAATGAAAATTAAACTAAACTAAAATTTAATGAAAATAAAATCCTAGGAAATTAAGAAAATAACTATAAAACTACATGTCTAAAATATTAACTCTAAACTAATCCTAACTATATCTAATTACTAACTTAACAATAGAATCTAACAATGCATGTAACAAATTTAATCTAACTTAATTCTAAAGGTAACTCATAAAATACTAAAATAAAATTAAATCCTAAAACATATAATATAAAATTAACTACTAACTAAAAAATTAAAACTAAAGATTAAATTAACAACTTAAAACATTAGATCTAACCTACAATTATCAATTAACAACTATCCTAAACTAACAACTAATGAATCAATCAAAATAATAAAAATGCAATCAACATTAAATTAAACAAAGAAGTAATGTGGCCAAACATGGCCTTAACTGAACAAGCAGCCTAGTGGTCCCGATTTGCACTATACACGTTCTTCTTTGTTTCATTTTCATTTTGCTGCCCAGGCGTGTCCAGTTCTCGCTCTGCAACTCCCACCAACTCTGCTCTCGGTTCCGTGCACTTCTTCCTTCTCTGCATAACTCTAGCCTCACACGCATCAGCTATTCAATGCAGAGAAGAATCCCGCAAGCTTACAGCAGTAGCTCCTGCTCTCGGTCTTGTCCTATGCTCCGCTGCTCGCATGTTCTGCATTATGGTTCTGTTGTCCTGCATTGCTGGCACCATTACCATGGACCTGCCCGAGCTCATTCCTTGCCCAGCCAACATTTGTGTCGTCAACAACTGCTTACTGGTCATTGCAGCAACTCATACTCCAATCCACAATGCAGCCTTGCTCATTGCTCTACACAAATCATCGTGTACCATATCCCTACTTAGCACAGTATGTGTCACGACCCGACCCGAATTACCTAAAAATCAGAGTAAATTTTTCGCTTTTTCATTTATTATTTAATTCTTACCTTTCTCTCGTCGTGACCATCCTACAACACAGTTGGGCTATGATTCGGTGTTAGTCACCTCACACTATTTAACATTTCATTCCCATAATCATATATCAGAGTCTACTATCCTTTTGACTTTAAATAAACACATACCCAATGGTATTTACATGACTCTACATCCCCGACATCATATCCATTTACAGTACTGTGCATTACATATTTAGATACAAAACCATACAAATGTGTATACCTGTCTCTCGATGGGAAGCAGCAAGCAGCGGATATTAAGCATGCAAGTCCTCAGCCACTCAATAATTATTACAAGTGCTCTAAAAAGATGGAAAATAAGGGGGGTGAGCAAACCACACGCTCAGTAAGGCAATTATGCAAGTAAGTAGATAGCTCCACTATCGACATGCTCATAATGCCATGCCCTTAAATCCATTTCTTTTCATTTAAAATTACACGCACAAAGTCATGCATATTCAATGCCATAGTTTATCCAAAACTATTTATGCATATATAAATCATGTAACTCATGCATTCAAAGCATTTTATGTGACATCATTAAATCATATTAAGCATGAATTTAATCAAGATCATGCAGTCTTTCATGTCATGTAAGACAATTCCAGGTTTTCAAATGGAAGCATGGAAAACATATCATGCCACTGCATTTAAATCAATTCATTTAAAACGCAGTATAAAATAACCCCTCTGGGTCAATCATCTCAAAACTCATAAAATAATTTGTTATATTTCATTATAAAATCTCAGTTATAAAACCACCCTTCTTTCAGGGTCACAAATCATAAAATCATCTGAAATCATCAAATCATCAAATCGAGGGCCTGACCCCTCCTTCGGGTCTACCCTGGTCTAATAGACCACAAGTTATATCATGTGAGACAATAAGGTAATTATCAGTAACATCGAGGACTATGGCCATATCCTAGTGATCCTTGGCAACACGGTACCTAGTGTGCGGGGTATCACATCTGAAACGGGAGGTGGGTCGTCCTACCCGCCAGAACAGCATAACACCAGGATTGCGAGGGCAAGGCTTGCTGCCTCGTGGCTAATGCCACTCCACTCCAACAATCCCCACGGTACAACGTACTCCGCATGACATACACGGTACAAAGTACTCCGTGAACCCAAGCTCAGTCAGGGGTGCCTGTAATAGGTCTTATCCACCCATATCATCTCTGTCTCAGAATGCACGTGTGAGCATATCATCTCACTGTGACACACAGTCTACAGGAGGCTCCAACACGGCTATATGCATGTAATATAAATCCCTGTGCGAGTGAAGCTCAAGCACGGCTCCATGCATATTCATGATATCTGAAAACCTCGTGCGAGCGAAGCTCTAGCACGGTTTCATAGAAATCAGTAAAATCTGCGCACGAGCAGCGCTCCAGTACGACTTAAACTGATTATAATTTCATGTAAATTCCACGTACGAGCAATGCTCTAGTACGGATATGTATATAAATTCAGTGAAAACCTCGTACGAGAAAAACTCCAGTACGACATTCAAATGAATTATGAAAACCATATAAAACTTTGTGCGAGCAACGCTCCAGCACAAATGAATGCTCAAGTAAATCAAATCTCGTGCGAGTTATACTCCAGCACGGCTTTATGCATAACTAAATCAAATCTCGTGCGAGTTACACTCCAGCACGGCTTTTATGCATAATTAAATCAAAACAGGATGCGAGCTAAGCTCCAGCATCTCTCATGCATGTCAAATCATTAAAAGTAGTGCGAGTAATCGCTCCAGCACTATTTTATGCATACCACGTCAAAACAAATCAAAACATGTCAAAACAGAGTGCGAGCTAGGCTCCAGCAGCTCTCATTTCACAATAATAAAAATCAGTGCGAGCACCGTGCTCTAGCACATTTCATGCATATGATGTCACAAGTCGGTGCGAGCAAGCGCTCAAGCACATTTATGCACATTCACAAACGCAGATATAGTGCGAACTACGTGTCGACACTATCTGTTTCCATATAAACTTGATAGTTGGCCGTTTTCCAAAGAAATTTCCATTTAAATATTAATAACACCTACGTAGTGTTATTTTGGGAAACTTATACAATTATTGGCCAATCTATCGCTTTGCTTTGATTAAAACCAATAAAATTCCTTAATCATCAAAAATCCTTAAATCATGCATTTCATGCATGTCATGCTTTCATCATCCTTAGGTGAACTTCCCTCAATAGGGGTAAAATAGACATTTCACCTATTTCGATCCTTAAAATCATTCAAACCATTTTTAGGATCATTACATACATACTCAGTGTACAGAAAAACTATTAAAATATGCGTAGCTACCTCTAGCTACTCACACAATTCCCTTACCTCATTTTTCTGTACAGTCTGACCTTTCCACTGATGACTTGTCACGCAGTCCGATTTGCTTCCAATCCAAATCAAATCTCCGGAACTGCGGATACACATTCATCAGGTCAAATACAATACAATTCAATGTATTTCATAATTTTCTGGGCTTAATTTAAATCATTGGGCCCGTTTACCCATATTGGGCCTGATTGCACCATAATGGGCCTTAATCGGCCTTAAGCCCGTTTACCACACTTTATCGAGGCCTATTGGGCTCATTGGACCCATCAATATTTATTTAGCCTCGTTCTAAACTCTCAGACAGCTTATGAATTATTTACGACAATTTATCCAATTTTTCAGAATTTAATTCATTTATGCGAAAATTAAATCCGTAATTCATGCGTTAAATATCAATCACGCATAACGATATATAATTGTCGTAAATAAGGGTTACATACCCGTTATTCCATGATCGTACACAAATCGAGGCTGTCTCGAGCTCTCAGTGGATGCCAATTGTCGAGCTACACAATTAAATATATTTTCGGGTAAACTTTCAGTCGATTATTTATCAAATTAAATATTCTAAAAATTAAATCGGTCAATTTGACTGCTTACCGACTTACTCGAAACTCGATTGCATCACAGGAATTTTCCCCAATTTTTTCTCTTTTTCTTTTTCCCTTTTTCTCCTTTTGTTCCCTCTCTTTTTGGCTGAACCGGTCCGGTCCGGTTCAACCCGGTTCGGATCGTCGGTTCAGCTTGGGTCCGGTTCGGCTCAAACCACCGGTTCAGTCCGATTCACCCATCATTTTGCCGTTTCGACGTCGTCCGGCCGATTCCCGGTGCGATTCCGGTGCCAATCAACGCGCCATCGTCTGGGTTCACTAAATCGAGCCTCGGCTGGGGTCGAATCGCGGCCATCGCCGGCGAATCGAGCTTTCTTCCCCGCAGTTCTCCTCCGTCGATCTGGCTTTTTTCGACGACTTCGGGGCGCGTGGGTGTGCGGGTCGGCTTCCTCGGGTGCCGATCGACCTTCGCCAGTAGCCTCCTCGCGTCGTCCGCCGGTGGTTGCGTCGGATCGGACGTTCTCCTCTTTCTCGATCTCGGCTTCCTTTCTTTCCCATTCGACCGCCGTTTGCCGCTATTCGTCAGCCCGTTCGGGTTGCTGGTGGCTCGGCTGGCCTCGCCTCGGGTCTGGGCCTCCGCCGATCGCCGGTGATCGGTGAGGCAGAGGGGGGCTCCCTCTGTTTCAGCTTCCGTTTTCTGTTCTCTTCGCGTTTTCGCGAATTTTCCTTTTTATTTATTTATTTATTTATAATTTATTTTTAATATTATTTTAATCAATAAAATAATATTAAAATACACAAATATCTTTTAAAAATTATATTTTATTCATCTAATCTGTAAATAATTTTCTCAGTCCAATTTTACCTTTTCGGTATATTTTTCGATTATTTTCAAGATTATTTTTCGATACGAAAACCCGGTTTATTCCAATAAATTCATATCTTGATCAATTTAACCCGAAATTTAATTATTTCTTCGTCATTGATCAAGATTTCTCATTTTTATATTTTTAATTAAATTTTCTTGTCCCGATTAATACCGAATTTTGGTCTTTCGACCATTTTGCCCTTGCAAATTTTCGGGAATACCATTTTAGTCCTTTTGCATTTTTAAATGCACTCAAAAATATCGGGTCTTACAATCTCCCCCACTTAAGAAATTTGGTCCTCCAAATTAGAACCAAGTAATATGAGTCCATAAATAACTCCGGGTACATCTATCGTATCATATACTGTTATCCTCAAGTGACTTTCTCCGGAGTCTAATACTACCATCATGCTTAACTAGGGAGATCATTTCAAACATCAACACTTTCTCTTTCCGTCAAATGCCCGAATCGATTTCTCCAATCATATGTTATACTTTCATTGAGCTAAGCCGTTAGAGCTCATATCCAATTACATATATCGGGTTTGGATATTATTTTTGAAACATCATAAGATGGGACACATTGTGGATGCCTGTTTATTCAAGTGGTAATGCCAACCTACAGGTCTTACCTTCCACTTTGTCCAATATCTCTATCCAAATCTCATTACGTCCTTATGCTCTTAGGACAAGTAACTATCAACAATACTAATTCACCCTCGGTGAATTTCCAATGGTTTCTGTCTCTTGTCAGCATAGCTTTTTCTGTCTGCTCTGAGGTGTTCTTAATCTCTCTCAAATCAACTGAACATCCTCAGAGGTTTATCTTACCAATTCGAGAACAATTCTCTACCTGTCACCCACTTCTCTTATCAAAGTCAGGGAACAACTCCCTACGGCCATACACTGCCTCATATAAAATGTTATCCCGATACTCAACTGACAACTGTCATCATTGGCGAATTTGATTAGTAGCAACTAATCATCCCAAGAGCTCATAAAATCAATGGCACACGCTCTCATCACATCCTCCAGAACCTGTACAGTCCTCTCTGACTGACCATCTGTCTGAGGGTGGAAGCTGTGCTAACACTCAATCAGGGTCTCATAGCTTTCAAAAACAATATTCCCAGAAGTGGGAAGTGAAGCGAGAATCCCTATCTGATATCATGCTCCCTGGAACGCTACATTTGTTCCACCATATTCCATACGTAAAAATCCGCCTACACACTCAGAGTATCTGGGGATTTCCACAGCCAGAAGGTGGGTAAACTTAATCAATCTATCGACTATCACCCAGATAGTCTCATGATTCATTTGGGTTATCTGTAACCCATCACGAATATCCATGGTAACTTGTTCCCATTTTCGTGTCAATATAGGTAGAGGCTGCAATAATCCTGCAACTTCTTGTACTCTACCTTACTCTGCTGACATAGGAGACACTTGTCCACAATCTCTACAATATTTCTTTCCATATCTGACCACCAATACCCTTTTCAAGGATTTCGATATCTATTTATTATTTCTCGGATGCACTGTATATCCCGAAGAGTGAGCTTCTGACAATAATACTATATCATCAACTGTGGTCCTGGGGAGCACTTATACTATCTCTGAACCTCTGTCAGTCATCATCACTCTCTGTGAACTCTGTCATTACACCCTTCTGAATCTAACCCACACTATCGACACCATGCCGATTATCATGCTAAGCCTGGCAAATCCGGTCACACAAATCCGGTTCTATCCTCAGGCTAGCTGTCATAAAATCACTATCATCATCAGAAGGGATCCACATCACTACTGAGGTTCACAACTGCTCTAGCAGCTCACGCTCCCTGACCATCATATGTAATACCATCCCGAGGCTCTTTCTGCTCAAGGCATCAGCCATTACATTAGCCTTTCTTAGGTGGTACAATATTCACAATCATAATCCTTAGAAGCTCTAACCCTAATGGTTATCTCATATTCTACGCTTTCTGTGAAAACAGATGCTCGGGGCTTTTACGATCAGTGCATACCCGAAATTTCTCACTATATAAGTGGTGGCGCCATACTTTCAGTGTAATCGCTACGGCTGCCAACTCTAAATCATGGGTCAGATAGTTTCTCTCATGATCCTTGAACTATTTGGATCTATAAACGACTATCTTCCCATTTTACATCAATACACAGCCCAATCCTTATTTGGAGGTATCCATACACACTGAAACCTCTTGAGCTGTTAGTTATAGTAAGAATACTTACGGTGGTCAGTTCATTACTCCAATATACCAAAACTTTACCGAAGCTACTTTCATATATATCATAACACTCGTATGAAATCTTTTTCCAAACGAGACGTGTCAACTGAGCAGCCCATTTCAAGAAACTCATAACACCTTGTCTGTAAGACAGTTTCCTGTTGCTACTCATACTCTTCCCTGGACTTCGAATACATCATAATATCATCATTAAAAATGATAACCAATCGGTCCAGGTAAGCTTTAAATACCATATCATAGTTGAGTTCCACTCATTATTCAATCACCAATATCCTTGACCTATGTACGCATAAATGTATAAAGTCGTTTTGAAATAGCTTCTGGTCAAGCTACTAACCCGCGTCATTTCCTTTTTCCTTATAGTAACGGCTTTTATAAAATTTTAATTTTTAAACTTTCATGATTAATGAATTTCTATATCTCTTTATCATACCAGTAAAGGTACCCAAATTTAAATACATATCTAGCGACTGTCGATTTTAGTTTATAGATTATGCGTGCGCTTCCAGACGCTGTCAAGTCTTCAGGCAGGGAGATATTTTGAAATACCTTTATTAACCCTCAGATTTAACCACATCGACTAGGTGTAGATATATCTACCCCTTATCTTGGTCACAATCCATATACACTACATATTGCTTAATCCTTACTTTGCATACGTTTCTTATTCCAATATATCTCCTTTAATATATCACTTATAACAAACTCTTTCATTATTTGTCAAACTTATAATCCCTATACCCTTATTCAGTTAGCGCTAATCAGCTAACTAGCATCGTTTTGCTTAAGGGTACAGGCTTCACATTTTTCACTAACTTATAAGCAACTGAAGGCGATATGAAAAAATGCGTGGCACCAGGATTAATTAAAATAATTATTTCATTATTCACTACCAGTGTGGTATCTTCCACCACATCCTATGAAACATCAGTAGTGTCCTGGTCCAAGGCATACACTCGCCCTCTTCCAACATCTTATTTCCGTGGTAACTACCACACATCTTACATTGTTACACTGCTTCGGAGCAGGTCGGGGTCCTCAAATCACAATACCCCTCGTAAGTATTGAAATTAGATATACTGGGGTTTATCAATCAACTTACCCCGTGATTTATCAACTCAAATCTTTTACCAAACTACCTTTTTCATCTTACCCCGTGACTCATCAACTCTAAGCTTTTACCAAACTACCTTTTTCCCGTTCTGACATTCTTGTCATCCTCTATTCTCTTTTGTCTCTATTTTGGCCCTTACTACCTTTCTCAATCTCAGAGGCGTGCAACTCTTGATCTTATTTACACAATTGTAGTCTGCGCACTGCCTCGGCATAGGTAGTGATATCAAACAGGCTAATCGGACTCTAATTGACAATCTGAGTCCTTCCATGAACTTTTAGACATCTCGACTCTCACTGTTTATCGTGTCCGAGTCACATCTGCCCAGGAATATAAACTGAGTATCATACTCATCACTCAACATGTTCCTCTGGGTCAGAGTAAAGAATATCATCTGTAATTTTCTTTAAACAATATCCGGGATATTCTGTCATCGGAATACATCACGAATTATTTCTCATGTCCAATCTGGATGTCGAAATCTTCAAATGGGTCGAGCGAACTTTCATCAATGTTCCGACTCGCCCTCATACATACCCTGAGCAATTAGCTCGCAAAATATTCTCCACACTCCGCTCCAACCTCGCGAAGCGTATCTTAATACTGTCTGATCTCTCTGTCAGACTCTGTCCGATCTCTCTGTCAGACTCTGTCCGATCTCTCTGTCGGACTCTGTGGGGCATGCGCAACATCAGCCTCCACGTCAATCTCATCACGAGTATCATGTGGCGACTCAGTACAACTCTCGAGCCTATCTCTACGGCCTCGAGCTCGTGTACTCGCTTCTCAACCATAGCGGCTATCAGTTAATGAGTCTATTCTTGCATTTAAAACCAAATTCTTAGCTGAACTTCCATCTCGATATACACAATTGTATCTAAATAATGCACAGTACATGGGGATGTAAACTTTCTTAACCACTAACACCGACTCATATCAGGCCAACTCAAGCTCTGATACCATTAAACCTGTCACGACCCGAATTACCTAAAAATCAGAGTAAATTTTTCGCTTTTTCATTTATTATTTAATTCTTACCTTTCTCTCGTCGTGACCATCCTACAACACAGTTGGGCTATGATTCGGTGTTAGTCACCTCACACTATTTAACATTTCATTCCCATAATCATATATCAGAGTCTACTATCCTTTTGACTTTAAATAAACACATACCCAATGGTATTTACATGACTCTACATCCCCGACATCATATCCATTTACAGTACTGTGCATTACATATTTAGATACAAAACCATACAAATGTGTATACCTGTCTCTCGATGGAAAGCAGCAAGCAGCGGATATTAAGCATGCAAGTCCTCAGCCGCTCAATAATTATTACAAGTGCTCTGAAAAGATGGAAAATAAGGGGGGTGAGCAAACCACACGCTCAGTAAGGCAATTATGCAAGTAAGTAGATAGCTCCACTATCTACATGCTCATAATGCCATGCCCTTAAATCCATTTCTTTTCATTTAAAATTACACGCACAAAGTCATGCATATTCAATGCCATAGTTTATCCAAAACTATTTGTGCATATATAAATCATGTAACTCATGCATTCAAAGCATTTTATGTGACATCATTAAATCATATTAAGCATGAATTTAATCAAGATCATGCAGTCTTTCATGTCATGTAAGACAATTCCAGGTTTTCAAATGGAAGCATGGAAAACACATCATGCCACTGCATTTAAATCAATTCATTTAAAACGCAGTATAAAATAACCCCTCTGGGTCAATCATCTCAAAACTCATAAAACAATTTGTTATATTTCATTATAAAATCTCAGTTATAAAACCACCCTTCTTTCAGGGTCACAAATCATAAAATCATCTGAAATCATCAAATCATCAAATCGGGGGCCTGACCCCTCCTTCGGGTCTACCCTGGTCTAACAGACCACAAGTTATATCATGTGAGACAATAAGGTAATTATCAGTAACATCGAGGACTATGGCCATATCCTAGTGATCCCTGGCAACACGGTACCTAGTGTGCGGGGTATCACACCTGAAACGGGAGGTGGGTCGTCCTACCCGCCAGAACAGCATAACACCAGGATTGCGAGGGCAAGGCTTGCTGCCTCGTGGCTAATGCCACTCCACTCCAACAATCCCCACGGTACAGCGTACTCCGCGTGACATACACGGTACAAAGTACTCCGTGAACCCAAGCTCAGTCAGGGGTGCCTGTAATAGGTCTTATCCACCCATATCATCTCTGTCTCAGAATGCACGTGTGAGCATATCATCTCACTGTGACACACAGTCTACAAGAGGCTCCAACACGGCTATATGCATGTAATATAAATCCCTGTGCGAGCGAAGCTCAAGCACGGCTCCATGCATATTCATGATATCTGAAAACCTCGTGCGACCGAAGCTCTAGCACGGTTTCATAGAAATCAGTAAAATCTGCGCACGAGCAGCGCTCCAGTACGACTTAAACTGATTATAATTTCATGTAAATTCCACGTACGAGCAATGCTCTAGTACGGATATGTATATAAATTCAGTGAAAACCTCGTACGAGAAAAACTCCAATACGGCATTCAAATGAATTATGAAAACCATATAAAACTTTGTGCGAGCAACGCTCCAGCACAAATGAATGCTCAAGTAAATCAAATCTCGTGCGAGTTATACTCCAGCACGGCTTTATGCATAACTAAATCAAATCTCGTGCGAGTTACACTCCAGCACGGCTTTTATGCATAATTAAATCAAAACAGGATGCGAGCTAAGCTCCAGCATCTCTCATGCATGTCAAATCATTAAAAGTAGTGCGAGTAATCGCTCCAGCACTATTTTATGCATACCACGTCAAAACAAATCAAAACATGTCAAAACAGAGTGCGAGCTAGGCTCCAGCAGCTCTCATTTCACAATAATAAAAATCAGTGCGAGCACCGTGCTCTAGCACATTTCATGCATATGATGTCACAAGTCGGTGCGAGCAAGCGCTCAAGCACATTTATGCACATTCACAAATGCAGATATAGTGCGAACTACGTGTCGACACTATCTGTTTCCATATAAACTTGATAGTTGGCCGTTTTCCAAAGAAATTTCCATTTAAATATTAATAACACCTACGTAGTGTTATTTTGGGAAACTTATACAATTATTGGCCAATCTATCGCTTTGCTTTGATTAAAACCAATAAAATTCCTTAATCATCAAAAATCCTTAAATCATGCATTTCATGCATGTCATGCTTTCACCATCCTTAGGTGAACTTCCCTCAATAGGGGTAAAATAGACATTTCACCTATTTCGATCCTTAAAATCATTCAAACCATTTTTAGGATCATTACATACATACTCAGTGTACAGAAAAACTATTAAAATATGCGTAGCTACCTCTAGCTACTCACACAATTCCCTTACCTCATTTTTCTGTACAGTCTGACCTTTCCACTGATGACTCGTCACGCAGTCCGATTTGCTTCCAATCCAAATCAAATCTCCGGAACTGCGGATACACATTCATCAGGTCAAATACAATACAATTCAATGTATTTCATAATTTTCTGGGCTTAATTTAAATCATTGGGCCCGTTTACCCATATTGGGCCTAATTGCACCATAATGGGCCTTAATCGGCCTTAAACCCGTTTACCACACTTTATCGAGGCCTATTGGGCTCATTAGACCTATCAATATTTATTTAGCCTCGTTCTAAACTCTCAGACAGCTTATGAATTATTTACGACAATTTATCCAATTTTTCAGAATTTAATTCATTTATGCGGAAATTAAATCCGTAATTCATGCGTTAAATATCAATCACGCATAACGATATATAATTGTCGTAAATAAGGGTCACTTACCCGTTATTCCATGATCGTACACAAATCGAGGCTGTCTCGAGCTCTCAGTGGATGCCAATTGTCGAGCTACACAATTAAATATATTTTCGGGTAAACTTTCAGTCAATTATTTATCAAATTAAATATTCTAAAAATTAAATCGGTCAATTTGACCGCTTACCGACTTACCCGAAACTCGATTGCATCACAGGAATTTTCTCCAATTTTTTTCTCTTTTTCTTTTTCCCTTTTTCTCCCTTTTTTCCCTCTCTTTTTGGCTGAACCGGTCCGGTCCGGTTCAACCCGGTTCGGACCGCCGGTTCAGCTCGGGTCCGGTTCGGCTCAAACCGTCGGTTCAGTCCGGTTCACCCATCATTTTGCCGTTCCGGCGCCGTCCGACCGATTCCCGGTGCGATTCCGGTGCCAATCAACCCGCCATCGTCTGGGTTCACTAAATCGAGCCTTGGCTGGGGTCGAATCGCGGCCATCGCCGGCGAATCGAGCTTTCTTCCCCGCGGCTCTCCTCCGTCGATCTGGCTTTTTCCGACGACTTCGGGGCGCGTGGGTGTGTGGGTCGGCTTCCTCGGGTGCCGATCGACCTTCGCCAGTAGCCTCCTCGCGTCGTCCGCCGGTGGTTGCATCGGATCGGACGTTCTCCTCTTTCTCGATCTCGGCTTCCTTTCTTTCCCATTCGGCCGTCGTTTGCCGCTATTCGTCAGCCCGTTCGGGTTGCTGGTGGCTCGGCTGGCCTCGCCTCGGGTCTGGGCCTCCGCCGATCGCCGGTGATCGGTGAGGCAGAGGGGGGCTCCCTCTGTTTCAGCTTCCGTTTTCTGTTCTCTTCGCGTTTTCGCGAATTTTCCTTTTTTTTATTTATTTATTTATAATTTATTTTTAATATTATTTTAATCAATAAAATAATATTAAAATACAGAAATATCTTTTAAAAATTATATTTTATTCATCTAATCTGTAAATAATTTTCTCAGTCCAATTTTACCTTTTCGGTATATTTTTCGATTATTTTTGGGATTATTTTTCGATACGAAAATCCCGGTTTATTCCAATAAATTCATATCTTGATCAATTTAACCCGAAATTTAATTATTTCTTCGTCATTGATCAAGATTTCTCATTTTCATATTTTTAATTAAATTTTCTTGTCCCGATTAATACCGAATTTTGGTCTTTCGACCATTTTGCCCTTGTAAATTTTCAGGAATACCATTTTAGTCCTTTTGCATTTTTAAATGCACTCAAAAATATCGGGTCTTACAGTATGTAATGTTAGGAAACGTCAGCTGCTACTTCTTCCGACTCACACTAACCCACCAAGGCAAAACATACAGAAAAGACCATTAGCAGAAAATCGAAGCATCAACAACAGTGGATGAATGCAGACTAACGATTATAGTGAACAGTGACAAACATACAATAACAGAGTATAACAGAGAAGCATCATAGATTATCAAGGGACCATTAAAAACTGACATGAACATCACTAAGAAAGAGAAGAAATGAAACTAAACAATTAGTAAAAAGAAAACAAACTATGCAAGCTGGAATAAATAGAAGGCCAAAGTCATCGTTTCCTTGTTTTCAATAATCCATTGCTGGTTTAGTTGCTGGAAAAATGTACTCCAACATCCTCGAGTTGCTTCATTATCTTCTCCAACTGTCCCTTGATGTGGAACAATGCTCAGCATCAACCCACATCAAGGTAACAGAACCAAAAGGTAGAAGAATGATTGAGGAATTCTTGTCACCCGAATGTGCACAAGATGAACAAACCGAGAGTTATGAAAAAAATACAGGTTTTTCAAATAAAAAATAAGCAATTTTTATGGAAAACCGAGAGCTACACTAGGAAATATAAGCTATGTATTAAAACTTGAAAAACAAGAACTGATTTTAACCAAACAGAGAAGAAGGATGAACAAATGAGGCTGTAACGAAACTTAAAAAAAAAAACTTTAATAAAAATTGAAATTGCTGAAACAGTAGCATAAAGAAATGGTGGCTAAAACAACTAACGGGAAAGCTTCTAAAGAAAATAAATTAAAACTATTCTAACACTACTCCTAAGTTACTCCTACTCTAAAAACTACTTAGTTTCTTCAATTGATATCATGTCTTATTTATACAAACACTTAGGGGTACAATGGTAATTTTTCCATCCTAGATGAGTTGGCATTGTTTGGCCACTTGTCTTCATTTTATTTGCTACAGAGTAGATATTTTCATGTCATCAGTCTTTTTATCCAATTGGTTGAGCGATGTGGCCCGACGTGTGTCTTCCAGAAGGTTGGGATGGTGTCCGTCAATCTTATCGTTTCAGAGCGAATAAAATACGGACACCTGGCATCATGCGTGTACAGACGACTGGTGACTCGATCTGCAATTTTGACGTGGTCCAATCTCCTTTAGCCCGATTTCAGCCTATTTTTGACTAAAACGACTGAGTTTCATCTGGATTTAATTTATCTGCACATTAAAGAATTTTAATTAATTTGAGGGGATAATTAATAAAATAAATTAGGGGTTTAAATAATTAATTAGGAAATTAAGCACAAATAATTCTATTAAAAATAGAATTATGAGTGCTTTATGCTAATGCCATTGTTTTACACAGTTATTTCTATAACGACTTGCATGCTCATTATTTTCCATCATATTGTGATTGTGATGATGATTTTCATAACTTCCCTTATCCTCCTTACTGAGCGTTTTGAGAGCTCACCCTTTTTCCTACCCCCTCCAGATTATTTGAAGTAAGTGAGATAGCGCCTGTCGCGTACGTGATATAGGCTGGTGGAAAGGTTCTCCCCAGGCTATCACTTGTACACGCTTAAGGTATAATTCACTTCATTTTGTACCCAGACAATGTTGTAATACAGATGCTTGAAATGAGTACTTTGGGATGTAATTAGGTTGATATGAAAGAGATGATTTGAGACATATGGTTTGATCTTTTTTTGGGATATTATGTAATTGATTTCATTAAGTATAAGTTGTATGATCTTGGGTATAATGACTAGTGTTTAAACGTAAGTGAGCACATGACACTGCATAGGAATACACCCAGAGTTGTTAGTTTTGTTTTAAGAAAAATTTTAAATTAGCCATATTTTCTGCGCTTCCAGGCTGTCACAGATTTTCTTGGTATCAGAGCAAGGGGTGTCCAGTACTGTCAGTGTCAGTAAATTAGAAGTAGATTACTTCACAAGTGTCTGTATTGTCTAGTAATGAATTGAATTTAACGAGTAACATTATGATCGATGTTGAATGAATACGCACAAGCACGTAAGAGATAGAATATGAGGGGGAGAAGAGGACGTTCAAGGAGGCAGCACAGCCACCTCCACCACCTAAACCACAGCCAGAGAGTCCTATCTCTTGAATAAATCGCCTAGAGCATGATGTGCGTTAGGGATTCGAGCAGATGACAGCGCTATTCGTACAACATTTTGGGGCTAATGCCTCGGGCACTACACCTGTGTTGACTCCTCCTCAACCGCAGGGACCACCCGCACCCCCACTACAGACTGACCTGATGCCTCCTGTCACACAGCTTCTAGTGCAGACCTAACTTGATGATAGAGATAAAGGTCGGATGAGGGACTTTCTGAAGATGAACCCACTGGCTTTTAGATGGGTGAAAGATCCCGCAGAGGCTGAAGAGTGGCTGACTGTGTTACGAGTCATATTTGACTTTTTGGAATGCACCGATGCAGAGAAGGTCAGTATGGGTGCCTACATGCTAAAGGGACAAGCTCGAGATTGGTGGAGCACTACTCAGGGTGTATTGGCATCTAGCCATGAGGTGATTGGCTGGGAGATGTTTCAATCAGCATTTAGAACCCAGTATGTGCCAAGAGCTACCCAAAGGAGGAAGTAAGTTGAATTCTTAAATTTAACTCAGAGTAATATATCGGTTGATGATTATGAAAGTCGATTCACCACTCTATTGAAGTATAACCCAAAGACTCTTAAGGTTGAGAAGCTCCATACAGAGCGATTTGTATATGGGCTGAAACCCATCATTCGAGACTGGTTGATAGGGCTCTGTATCACTGAGTTCAAGGATGCTTTGAGATGAGCACAAGAGGTGGAGAGGGGACTAGAGTTGGTATAGTCCCGGACTAAGTCCAAAATTTTAACCGGAGATAAGGGTAAGCGAACCATGACTTCTCACACAGACCTTCAGGGAGGTTCTTTTAAGAAGAGACAATATGAGGGACTGAGAGGAAGACTTGACAGAGGATTCCTCCTATTATCAAGGAGACCCCTCGAGGTGTCAAACCAGAGATTAGAGTCTGCAGAGATTGTGATCGATCACATAAGGGAAGCTATCCCAAAAATATACAAGGATGTTATAGATGCGGGGAGATGGGCCACAAAGTGAGATATTGTCCGCAACCACAAAAGCCACATTCTCCAGAGCCTCCTAGACAGCAGCCATAAGACGATTCCCTAGAGACGGGCTACGACTATTGATAAAGGTAAGAAGTCGGTCACAGAGGGACGGGTGTTCGCCTTGGATAAGAAGATTGTAGACACTTCATTCGAGACCATACATGTCACGACCCAATTCCATTCTCTTTAACCGAAAATCACTGAAAATTTTTTGCATTTTACTGTTACCTTACCCGGTCGTGAACTAACTCACCACACACTGTTGGGCTGTGAGTCAATAATAAACACCACATCTCATTCATTCTCAATTAATTAAAATGATGTCATACATGTGCATTTAATCGTGTACTTATACGAATACATGTTTTACTGACATCTACATCCCCCATAAGTACAACTCAAAAGAATACTGTGCTTTTACATTGTTTAGATACAAAAAGAATCACTGTGTATATACCTTTAAGCGATGGAGACACAGCGGAGTCCAAAATACCACGCCTCAGTCCTGACTGGGCTACTATGCACGCTCTGTAGGGGGAAAATAGAGTGGGATGAGCAACCACACGCTCAGTAAGGCAATAATGCAAGCATAGTAGATAACTACTCTATCTACATGCTGATAGTGTTATGCATAAATCATTTATGGTAGGAGCATGAGGAATAAAACTATGCCATATGAGTATACATATATATCATGTATCAAAGTCATGTAAAATTGGCATATAAACATGGTAAAACATCATGTATAAATCATCTCATGCTCGATCTCATTTAAATTCATAAAAAGGGCAATTCATTAAGAAACCTCCTTTTTAAACCCACGTCATAAAACTCTTTCTCATCACATACAATCACATCACATCAACTCACAATCACAACCTCATTTCCGTTTCACAAATCAAATCCACGAGGCTCGACCCCTCCTTCGGGTCTACCTTAAACAATCACAAATCACACTTAGAGATTTAAAATCATGTGGTAGTAAGTAAATCAAGCAAGGAGACAGGTTACTATATCTCAAGTGACTAAGTTGGCCAATCGTAATATATCATCCCAGACCACACGGATTTCGATGTGCGGGGTATCATGCTGGTACGAAGGTGGGTTAGTTCTCCGCCAGACTTTCTCAAATCAAGTAACCACCACGCGGTACATCGTACTCCATGTGATATACACGGTACATCGTACTCCGCGGACCCATAACATGGTTGGGGGTGCCTGCCATAGGTCTTATCTACCCCATACTAAGTGTAACCTTTATAGTCTCGAAAGCGCGTGGGAGTAACCTCAATACCAGGTCCTAGCCCCTCATGGCCTTGCTTGCCCCTGTTGGGTTCCCTGATCCAGGTCCTAGCCCCTCACCCTCATCCCACCTAAGAGGTCTATCAGGCCTGTTGGGTTCCCTGGATGGATTATGTCAGGTCCTAGCCCCTCACCTTCACCCCACCTAAGAGGTCTGTCAGGCCTGTTGGGTTCCCTGAGTTAATCCGTATCTCTCACCACGGCCTCATACATACCACAGTGTGAAAACCAGCGCGATCTACGCTCTAGTGCGAATTCATGCATCAAAACCAATCACTTCGTAGGAGCAACGCTCTGGTACGGCATTTATGCATAAAATATGAAGAAACCATGTACGAGCATAGCTCCAGTACAGTTATATGCATAAGAAAAACCACTCAAATCCACGTACGAGCGTAAGCTCCAGTACGGTTTATAAACATCATCACAATTTAAATTCAAAGCGAGAGCTAAGCTCAAGCACGTTTCACACAAGTGGAAACATAGAAATCCAGCGCGAGCGAAGCTCTAGCGCGATTTATGTCATACAAATGTGATAGGCGGCTCATATACAATTTATCAATCCCGGCAATTCGAGTTTAGCACTCACAAATGCTTTTCCACAACAACAATACAATACTAGCCGACCTATCTACAAGCTTGCTTAAAACCAAGCAAATTCGTTTTGAAAAGCATCAAAACATTAGATTTATGCAATTATTAGCCTTACTATCCCATTTCATAAAATCCACTTCAAATCCAAAACCACACATATACTCATCATCATTCACGAATACCATCAACATTTATTTGAGCAATCATGCATTTCATAAAAACACCAGATATTCACCCACAAGTTCAAAGTACGAGCAGCTACCTCTATATACTCACAAAATTCCCTTACCTGGAATCGCGATGCGTGATTCCACTTCCTTAAGCTGCTTACTCGTACGGTTCGGTTCGTCTTCAACGAACTCTTCGGGACTGCACAAAATCGTATCCCGCATTATATTCGATCCATATATTGCAACCCTTGTGCTTGCTATAGTCAATTTAATCTATAGCCTCTATTAAAGCTTATTTGGCCTCGTTTCATTACTTTACCCATAGCTCGAGTCTATGGACCTTCTTAGGCCTATTAACTTATTCAAAATCGATATTAAATCGACATTAAGCTCATAGTGTTCATATTCCATGAATCCCCTCACTATGGCATTTTTCAATCATATACATACCCATTTTCCCAATTCCTCCAAACTCACAATGTAATCTCATTTAACCATTTAAAATCATAAACATTACCCCAATAACAACTTTAGCATGCCATAATTCATAGGCTCATTTAATCCCACATGTCCTCACATTATACCCATTTTAGATTTCTAGCTCACACCAATTTCACTACATTCCTAGGTAGTTTATCCATCAATACTCATATCAATCAACTCCAAAATCAATTAAATAGCTAATGCATTTGGATCGGAGTGTTAGAATCTTACTAATATGATTTCTCTTCTTGCTCGAAATGGTAATGCCCTTAACTCTTTCAATTCTAAAGATGGGAAGATGCCCTCTCACTATGTTGTTCTTCTCTTTGATAGGAACAACTTTGCCTCTAATGATCTCTCTCCAAATCTCACTAAAAATGGCTGATTTTAGAGAGGGAAAGTTAGGTTTTTGGGTTGAAAATGGGAGGTTAATATGTTTTTCCGAGATTTCCAGATTTTCAGCTCTCCTTATATAGAAATAGCTTGGGGAGATCGATCTGGTCCAAGAGGAGATCGATCTGGTCCCTTAAAATCCCTCTTTTTCATGGCATTTTTAAGCCTGAGATCGATCTGTCGAAGCAATGAGATCGATTTGTTGAAGCATGAGATCGATCTGTCGAAGCATGAGATCGATCTGGTCCCAAACAGAGAGCTAAGGAGATCGATCTGGGTGCTTGAGGATTGATCTTTTCACTACAGAATGATTGGCAGATCAATCTAGCTCCATTGGAGATCGATCTGCTCTATTCTTTCGCCCAAATAAGAGCATTCTGGCTCTTCCAGATCGATCTCTCATCCTATGAGATCGATCTGGACCTCATGTTTTCCAGATTTCCTGCAGTTTCATTGCTGTAACTCATACCAACACATCCTTAATCTATTGCCATGGCCATTTTCTCATCCATCCACCTTTATAACTTGAAAATGGCATCCATTCATACCTTATGCACATTGAAACTTGTGTGCATTCATTGTATGTTCAAAGGTATGCTACATAAAACCAAATGGAAACATAACTCCATTCCATTTTACCACACTACTCATCTTGAGTCTCAATCACATCCATCACTTGCTAGAACTCATTTCTTCGTATTCATACTCAATGAAACTTGTATGTACGTTACAATTTATATTACACATACATACATTGAATCCATGGACTTACATCAATCATACTTTACATTACAAGTCCATTCATATTATTTGATCCAATTACACACATTACCCTTATACATATACGGGGTCTTACATTCTCCCCTCCTTCAAGGAATTTGGTCCTCCAAATTAGAACCAAGTCACTCTTCAAACAGTTGGGGGTACTTCTCCCGTATCAAGTTCTCCAATTTCCATGTGGCCTCTTCCGCCGTGTGGTGTTGCCAAAGCACCTTCACCAAGGGATCAAATTCCTTTTCTTGGGCATATCGTATCTAAAGACGGAGTCTCAATTGATCCGTCTAAGATAGAAGCTGTAATTAATTGGGAGAGACCGAGGACAGTTACTGAGATTCAGAGTTTCCTAGGGTTGGCGGGGTATTACAAAAGGTTTGTTGAAGGATTTTTCTGGATTGTCGCTTATTTAACTAAACTCACACGTAAGGAGACTCCTTTTGTATGGTCTGAGAAGTGTGAGCAGAGCTTCCAAGATTTAAAGAGGAGATTAACGACGACACCTGTGTTGACTATCCCAAGTGGACCCGAAGGCTTTTTAGTGTACAGTGATGCCTCTCAATAAGGATTGGGATGTGTACTCATGCAGCATGGAAGAGTAGTCGCTTATGGTTCACAGCAGTTGAAAGATCATAAGCGGAACTACCCCACACATGATCTGGAATTAGCCACAGTGGAGTTTGCATTGAAGATTTGGCGGTATTACTTATATGGGGAAAAGTTCCAAATATTTACTGATCACACGAGCCTAAGGTATATATTTGACCAGAGGGAGTTAAATATGAGACAAAAAACATGGATAGAACTCTTTAAAGATTATGATTGCGAGATACTCTATCATCTGGGGAAGACGAACGTAGTTGCTGATGCCTTGAGTAGGAAGAGTATGGTATATACTATGATGATCAGGGAATGGGGTTTGTTAAAATAGTTCACCGGACTCAGGATCAGAGTTGAAGAGGTAGAGGTTGGATTTATAGCTAGCCTGTGATTAGAGCCCAATATTATGGATCAAATTAGAGCTGGGCAGCGAAATGATCTGAGGCTATTGGATATGGTTAGCCAAGCTGAACTAGCCTCGCAGTTGGACTTCATGGTTGGTGACGATGGGTTATTGAGGTTTAAGGGTCGAATTTGTGTTCCGAATGATGATACCTTGAAGCAACAAATACTGAGAGAGTCTCACTGCTCGCGATACACCATGCACCTGGGAAGTACCAAGATGTACCAAGATTTAATAAGGGTGTATTAGTGGAGTGGTATGAAATGAGACGTGACAGAATATGTGGCCAGATGTTTAGTATGCCAACAAGTGAAAGCTGAGCACCAGAAGCCTGGGGGATTACTTGAGCCTTTGCCTGTGCCTACATGAAAATGGGAGCATATCATCATGGACTTTATCATAGGATTACTGAGGACTCGACGAGGTCATGATGCCATATGGGTGATGGTGGATAGATTAACGAAGAGTGCCCATTTCCTTGCCATCAAGAGCACAGATACATTGAGTACATTAGTCGAGCTATATGTTAGAGAGATAGCTAAACTACATGGGGCTCCAGTGAGTGTTACCTCTGATAGAGATTCCCAATTCACCTTCAGGTTTTGGATTCATTTTCAGGAGGCCATGGGATCTCGGTTGAATTTTAGTATCGCCTATCATCCTCAGACTGATGGTCAGTCCGAGCATACTATACAGACCTTGAAAGACATGTTAAGGGCGTGTACCATGGATTTTAAGGGATCATGGGATGATCACATGCCCCTTGCTAAGTTTATGTACAACAATAGCTATCATGCGAGTATTGGTATGGCACCTTATGAGGCTCTGTATGGTAGGAGGTGTAGATCCCCTGTAGCATAGGAAGAAGTGGGCGACAGGAAAGTAATTGCTCCCGAGCTCGTTGAACAGACAGTTCAAAATGTGAAGATCATTTGTGATAGATTACGGGCTGCTCAGAGTCGACAGAAGAGTTACGCAGATATGCGTAGACAGCCACTCGAGTTTTGAGTTGGAGATTCTGTGTTCCTTAAGATATCTCCCAGTAAGGGTATCATGCGCTTCGGGAAGAAAGGGAAATTGAGTCCTCGATATATAGGACCATTTGAGATTTTGGAGAGAGTAGGAGACGTCGCCTCCGGATACACAATGTCTTTCACGTATCCATATTGAGGAAGTATAATCTGGATCCCTCCCATGTCATTGAGTATGAGGCATTGGATATTCTGGAGGATATAAGTTATGTGGAATAACCCATCTGGATACTTGACAGGAAGGAGAAAGTGCTTCGAACGAAAAGGATCCCATTGGTTAAGGTTCTTTGGAAACACCACTCAATGAAGGAAGCAACTTGGGAACTAGAGAGCCTTATGAAGAAGAAGTACCCTCAGCTATTTAATGGGTCGAGTTGAATTTGGAGGACCAAATTCTCTTAAGGTGGGGAGGATGTGAGAACTATAAATTTTATGAGATTTGCTAAGTGAGAATTGTAATTTGGTGAATGTAATTATGATATGTTGATGTACATGCAAGTTTTGAATTTAATGAAGTAGAAGGAGATGAAACTTTTAAGTCTTGAAGGTGTATGGATCGAAATATGGACTATGGGGTAGATTAAGATGAGTTTTGCATTGAGTTTCCTGTAATTGATGTAGCAGTAGTAGAATCTGTGAAGGCTAGATCGATCTCTAAGGGATGAGAGATCGATCTCATAGCTCCAAAATGTAAAAAATGTGCGAGAACAAGTCGGCAGATCGATCTCATGAGGAAATAGATCGATCTCCTAATGCCTCTACCTAGCACAGATCGATCTTGTCATAAGGGCATATCGATCTCCTTAACTCTCGGCCTGGAAGAGATCGATCTCTACCCTCTAGCAGATCGATCTCCACTTAGTCTTTTTATGAAGAGCAGATCGATCTCCACCCTCGGCCAGATCGATCTTATAGTTGTTGAGGAAGTAATTTGGAGCAGTTGAATCGTGCAGAGATTGATCTCTTTCAATACCAGATCGATCTCATAAGCCCTTTCTATATAAGAAACACGAGATCTTGCCTGGAAACCGAGCCCTCTCATTTCCAAACCTAAACCCTCACCATTTTCACCCAAACCAAGCTTTCTCTCTCTAAGATCCACCATATTCTAGATAAAATTAGACAAAGGGGCAAGAGACAAAGTTGTTCCTCTTGGTAAGGAGAACAACATATTAGAAAATCAAAGGTGGGCTTGAGCAAAAGGAAGAGACAAGCATCCTACAAGCTTGGTCAAGAGAGGAGACAAGCTAGGTAAGCTCACAAGATCTTTGTTCTTGAGCATTATCATTTTATATATGGGGGGATAAACATATATGTTGGTAAATAGATATATATGTGTATATAGGTGTATTTGGTTGAAAATGTCTAAGTGATGAGGGAAACAATCAATGGGTATAGTTGAGAAAGGAAATATGAATTTCTTGTGATGATTATAAACTAGCTAAAGTGATGATAGAGATATGGAAGGAGTTTTAAGACAATGTGGTATTTCGAAGTGGTAATTCGGATATAGTATAAATATGGGTATAAATGAGAATGACAAGTGTTAATGATGTTTGGACAGCTCGAGAATCCAACACGAGAAACGAGGCTAGTTCGAGAATCGAGGATAGTGTACCACTGAAGGTGCAAGAGGTAAGGGAAATAAACTATTTATACTGTGAGTTTTCTAGTGAATGAAAACGTTTTAAAAGCATGAAAAAGAGTTTGTTGAATGAGCATGTTTTATGAGATGATTTGATGTGTGGATAAATGTGTGAGTGTTTTACCGGTTTGAGCTCGATTTCTGATGTGATTTGTGTAATTGAGAACACATATGCTTTATAACAAAAAATGGGTTTTTTGTGATAACCACCATGAGCTCTACGTGAAGGTAAAACGATTTATATACAACAATGGCATGTTTTTATTGTCTAAGTGTTTTGCCAGTTTGAGCTCGATTTGATGAGTTTTGTGTAAATGGGAATACACTGTGTTATAACCGAAATGGTTTTGTGTTAACCACTAAGAGCTCTACGTGAAGGCAAAACGATTTTTACTGAGACTATGGCTTGTCATGGGATGCACATCGGGCTTTGTTGTAGCATGTAAGGCCGGGCCGTGCTCTAGTAGCACGTAAGACCGACGCCTCCGTTCTAGTAACGTGAGATGACCCCGCTCTGCTGTAGCGATGGGTGGCATTGCTTTGATAGCATGTAAGGCTGGGCCGTGCTTTGATAGCATGTAAGACCGACAGCTGTATGACTCTGATAAAGTCTATAACAAACCATGGCCATGAGTGTATTATTATTGATGAAATCCCTCGATTGGGGATGTCTGCCTAGGGGACAAGTTCAATCGTTTTGATGTGTCGTGACGTTGATTTCGTATGAGTTTTATAAATGCCTAGTCTCGATTTATGTGATGATAATGTGATTTTACAACTGCGATTTCTATCATGCTATGAGATTTGATATAATGTGATTGGTGATTTTTATCACGTGCTTTATGCTAATGCCATTGTTTTACATAGCTATTTCTATAACGACTCATTATTTTCCATCATATTGTGATTGTAATGATGATTTTCATAACTTCCCTTATCCTCCTTACTGAGCGTTTTGAGAGCTCACCCTTTTTCTTACCCCCTCTAGATTATTTGAAGTAAGCGAGATAGCGCCTGCTGCGTATGTGATATAGGCTGGTGGAAAGGTTCTCCCTAGGCTATCGTTTGTACACGCTTAAGGTATAATTCAGTTCAATTTGTACCCAAACAATGTTGTAATACAGACGCTTGAAATGAGTATTTTGGGATGTAATTAAGTTGATATGAAAGAGATGATTTGAGACATATGGGTAGATCCTTTTTGGGATATTATGTAATGGATTTCATTAAGTATGAGTTGTATGATCTTGGGTATAATGAATAGTGTTTAAACGTAAGTGAGCACATGACACTGCATAGGAATACACTCAGAGTTATTAGTTTTGTTTTAAGAAAAAATTTAAATTAGCTCTATTTTTCGCGCTTCTGAGCTGTCACAGTTTACATTGCCTTACATATACATCCCCCTATAAACATGACTACATCATTGTACACTATTATTCAAATATAAAAAGTACATATGTATATATACCTCGATGTTGTTGGATACCTGTGTGTAAAAGATCGTAGGACGGACGTAGCTAACACACTCTACTGGAAATTCTCTGTAAAGGGGGAAAAGTAAAATGATGAGTACAACATAGTCAGTAAGAAATATATGAAAGCAGGTAGATAACCACACTATCTACGATGCTCATAATGCATGTTTTATCATCTAGTAAAACAAATGCATTCATTTTTCAAAACACTTGCATTTACTAAAAATAGAAGCATTCTATAGGATATTCATCAATCGATAGAGGCTCAATCATTTCTTAAACAAGTGTGTTCCACTTATCAGATTTCAAAATGGACATGATAGTTTTGCCAAACACTTGCAAATAATACCATGTCATGTATTAATGCAGATCCGTATCATTCATGTTCCATTTAGATGTCAATTCAAAACCATTTCAGAAATCAAATCGGAAACAGAATATCTAATAAATCAAAGGCCTGAGCCCACCCCTCACCAGGTCACTCAGCGCCCCACACTCCATGTATCGTCCATTTTAGGCTGGCCCACTGGCCCCCTCACTGTTTTGCTCTTTTTGGTCTGGCTCTGACACCAGCCTCAAGACGCGTCCCCAAAGGCTCGAACTCAGGACTTCATCCTAGTCTGACAGCAAACTCAACATTGAACAAATTTCATAATCAAAGGTTTTGTTTCATTGTTTAATTTGCTTGTATTATAGCTTAGGATTTTTAAAGACTCTGATTGCCATTCGCATCTAAGATAGCCATAAGTGGCCCCTCTTTAAATAAACCTAGTTTTTTTCCTACTTTTGGAAAATAACCAATTTGGACATTAATTTTTTGTCATTATAGAAAATTGCTAGAAACTTTGGATTTGTTTGATTAATTTTTCAAATTCATTTTTAATTGTCCATTTTTAAAAAAAAAAATTGTTTATTTTAGTTTTTCTATTAATAAATTTGAGAACGATAAGTTATTTTGAAAACAAAGTAAACCATAGATGTAAAGATTTAAATTCAGTATTTTTTACATCGAGATGAACAAACTTACCAATTTAGTAGATTTTTTCAAGGGTCAAATTACTTGCTCAAGATTGAAGGTCTGCTCAATTTTAGATGAATTTAGACAATAATATTTAGTTCATTAAATATATTCTGACTTGTAAAACAAAGCCGGATAAAAAAAAGGCTAGACTTGGGTTCAACATTTTAAATTCAATTCCGGCTTGAACTGATAATTATATTTTTTTTTTACTATTTTCTATACTAATATATTTTTTAATTACCTTTATTTTTTGCAATTTAATTTGAAGACTTTAACTTAAATTTTTATCTTTTTTTATTCTTTTTTATAAGAAATTATTTGAATTTTATTGTGTTATATTTATTAACTATTATATTTTATTATATTTTTCATACCTTTATTCTTGAATATTGTAATTCAAGAATCTTACTCCGAGTTGATTTGACATATGTTCTTGGATATAGTTAAACCAAAGCATCTCAAGTGCCTAACCTCTAACGGTGATCCAGACGAGCAACACGTGAATCTTCAACATGGTAGAATTGTATTATACTATTATGGCAGCAACTATGCTAGTAATTGAGTTTCTTGAAACTCATCTCAATAATATATCAAGAACACTTCTTGATCTTGCATAGGGAAATAGGAGCATTACGCATAAGGTTTCTTGTAGGGTTGCGAGGAAAACTTGCAAGGATACTTTGGAATAATTACCATAACTCACGGGGATACCACAAGGTATGCCGATTGTAGAAGACCTTCCTCTTCCTTTTCCTGACGCAAATCATAGGGATTTACAAGGTGTTGTAGTACTGAACAACAATGATTGAGTGATGCTGACGTAATCTCCCTTGTTTATCTTCCCCATGTGTATTGAAGATTCTGCAAAAACAGTAAAGGTCAGAGAGGCGCAGGGATCTATCCCCGCGCGCGCACTCCGATGCTTAAGTCAGAAAAAGTGTTTAAGGAGAGTCTCAGTTAACAAAATAGAACTTAGAATTTTTTGCTCATACCTGGAGGTATTTATAGATGTTCCTGGTGTGACTTTCAATTATCTCAGGGCTTATGAATATTTAGTCCCAGACGCGCAACTGGGCAGGCAACGGAGTTCTGAGAAACTCTGTCGCAGGACTTAGAAGTCTGTCGCTGTGTGGAGAAGTACCTTCGGGCGACAGAGGTCTGAAGACCTCTGCCGCTAGACTTAGGGAGTAGAGGTCTATCGCCGGGCATACTCTATCGCAAGACTTCTGTCGCTAGACTTAGGGCACAGAACTCTGTCGTCGGGCATACTCTGTTGCTACCATTTAGTGGTTGCCACGTGGCGTATGCCTCATGGGCTTATAACCTAACACGTGGTTGTCCTCTGTTGGCCAATGTTTGCCTATGTGGACTTGATGTGTATGACCTCTATCAATTGCTCCCCACTCTTTCGTAGGGAAATTCCTTATAAAAGAGTATAATAATTAGGTTATGTTTTTCTAGGACAGTTTATTAAGGACGCGACACTTATTTGGGTTATTGTGCACGCGGGACGCTTCAGTCATCTCAACCGCGGATATATACATGTTAGGATTATTGTACAAGCGTGATGCTTTAGCCACCTGAGCCGCGATATATATATAAAGGTCAGATACTACCGAATAGCTGAGAAATTCTCTCTCGCAGTATTCTGTCGCAACTCTCTCACATACACTGCCACTCTGTTGCATCGTTCTAGCACACTCTGCTGCAAACTCTGTCGCAGCACTCTGTTGCAGTTTATTCAGTCGTGAAAACTCTATCACGACTCTGTTGTAGCACTCTGGTACGTGATACTGCTATTCTGTCGCCAAACTCTATCGCGGGTCTGCATTCAAGCCGCTTTCAGCTGTAACTTTATTGCGACATTAGGTAAAAACTTTATCGCATCTTCTGTGTCAAACTCTGTCGCCTATTAGTTTTTTGCAGTCTTTTTTAAGTCTAGAATGGCTAGTCACAGTGCGGGGAAACATATAGAGCTAGGAGTTAAATCGACTCTGACGGAGGTTGATCTTCGTGATATTAGGTGTAGATTTCTATTGCCTGAAGGATACACTCTAGACTTCCAAGCCCTCAAGAGAGTAGTATACGTAGTGTGTCCAACGGGGTAGTTATTTTCAGAATATCCTTAGAGCTAGGATTCTGTTTTCCCTTTTCTGACTTCGGAGCTTCTTTCCTTAGAGAGTATAGGATTGCTCCCAGACAGCTACATCCTCACGCTTGGATGCAGTTAATTGGTTTTACTGTGTATTACCAATTAAGGGGTGTTTCTCCTTTGATTTCTTTATTTTATACTTTTTTTAGGTTTCGGGGTAGCCCTGGTTTAGTTCCTTATTCCCTTCAGCGGGTGTCTAAGCCTGGGTTTGAGAACGGGTTATTTAAAAAACTCGCGAATAAACTCCATGGATTTGAATCAGAGTGGCTCATTGTGGAGACACTTGAGGACCTTGACTTCCCCACTCATTGGGAAACCTGGTGCGAAATCCCTAAGGGTCCCCGGATCTCTGTACTTAGGAAACAATTGTCTTCAGATATCAATAAGCTTTTAGTTGACAACCCAATTAACCTTTATAATTTTTTGTCAAATAAGAATTTGTTGTCCGCTATTTGGGGTATAGATTATGTTCATGTTGTCGGCTCCTCTGTTTCTCCTTCAAGTCTTTCATCATCTATTTCTTTCGAGTTGAACCCTGAACATTTAAGGCCGCAAGGGGATGTAGGGAGCACAAATAGAGAGTCTAGCCCTGAGAGTGATCTCCTAGCTGATGTGAGCGGCTGGGAAGGGTTTGATTCAACCTTTATGGTCCTCCCAGATGATGACATGTTAAACATAGAGTCCCTTCAGGAGCATCTTAATTCTCCTAATGGTAACCTTTCATGCTTTTCTATTTATCATTGTTAGTTTAGATTGTGTTTCTAACAATTTCTTTGGTTTTTCCTTTTTTGTAGAGATGAGCCACATTAGGCATTCTTTGGTACGTCATAGGGTAGAGGAAGGTTCGTCTAGCGATCCTGCTGGAAAGAGACCTCGCTTGACAAATGTTGTTCCCAGTCAGGCACTAGTTCCACCTCCATTGCCTCGAGCTCAGACTCTGCCTCCTTCTAGGCAAGAGACTCCTCCTCCTACTGAATCTAAGGATCCCTCTCGAGATAGAGGGAAGGCTCCCTCCCCTTCGAGGAGAGCTTTCGACTCTTCGAGACGGTCTCGGTCTGAAGAGCGCGCCGAGTGTAATATAATCTCGCCTCATCGAAAGTATCAGAGACGTTTATACATTGAGTCAACAATGAGGAAGAGGTCAATTCTTCCTAACATGGGTCCCGTCGATGAGGTGTCATATCTTGTAGATGGTGGTTTCAAAATTAGGGGGTCGGAGTTTTGGGTGTACTCAAGAGTACGTGACAATGATACCTTGGAGACTCCTGGGGTAGCTTCTCGATTGGGTTGGGCTACTATCCTTCCAAGGGATGAACATCGATTATTTAGAAATTTTTCGAAAGGAGAGGACTTGGCTGGCATGGAAGCTATAAGGGTAATTTTCAGATTCTCTTTTGTTTTATTTCTCTTTGCTTTACTTTGAGTTTGAATTTTTGTGTTTCTTTTCAGCTTGCTCAGATAACCATAACCAACAATGCCCAACATCGAGCTTATCGAGATCAAACTGATAGAGAGCTTCAGGCATTAAGGGACAAAGTTATGGAGTTAACAAACGCTAACAACCAATTATCTGGGCTACCCGAAGTGGTACAAAATTTAGAAGATCAGCTCTCACAAGCTCTTCAAGATTTGAATCGTGTCAAAGGGGATCTTACTATCGAGACTGCTAAGTCTAGCAAACTTAATGAAGATTTTCAACAGGCAAGAGCAGAGCTAGATAATATGCAGTCTAAGTATGATTTCCTATTCACAAGTTTTAATGGGCTAATAGATCGCAATCAGGAGCTGGGACAACATATCACTGAACTAGAGAGTCAAGCCACTCCTTCTCTTAATCAAGTTGAGATTGATAATATCAGGGCAGAAGTTGTGAAGGAGTACAGACTTTCTAAAGATTGCTTGAGGTGGAAAGAGGATTTCTCAGTGCCATATGTGAAATATGGTTTTTACCTTGCTAGATCTTGGTTAGAGAAGCATAAGGAAGGTGAACAGTTCCCTGAGCTTCTATATACGTTTGAAGCGATGTTATTTGAAGCTCTTGATTGGACAAAGTATGAACCAGATGTTGAGCCTCCTGATGAGTTTTTGAAGAAGGCTATGCGAGATGATCTCGAGAACCTGACCGGTCCTTGGCAGCCCGTAAGCCTAGATAATGTCCTTGAGTCCATCGGTGCCCTTGATGACCTGGATGGAGAGGATCCGCCGCTGCTTGATCCCCAGCCCCCAGAATATGCAAAGGTAGGTTGAGTTCTTTTTCTTTTTGAATATTCCATCGTTGTAAAGATTTTTTGAATTTATGAATAAAGTTTGTCTATTCATACTCCATATTATTTATGAATGTTGTTTATTTAATTTCGCTATTATCGCTCATCTGTATACTTGTTTACCTGTATGTTTATTTATCTGTGTATGCTCCCTAAATTCTTGATAGAAAGACTTACACTTTTAGAAAGAATTACGTATATAAACATACCATTTTCTGATGCCTGGCCACCATAACGCGAGTGCGCCTTTGATTCTTACGGTTGATATGATTCCATCGCCTGACCACAGTGACGCTATCGCGCCTCAGGCTCTTATGGCTTATTTGTTTTCGGTGCCTGGTCACAGTGACGCTATCGCGCCTTAGGCTCTTACGGCTTATACATTTTCAATGCCTGGCCACAGTGATGCTATCACGCCTCAGGCTCTTACGGCTTATACATTTTCAACGCCTGGCCATAGTGACGCTATCGCGCCTCAGGCTCTTACGGCTTATAAGTTTCCAACGTCTGGCCACAGTGACGCTATCGCGCCTCATACTCTTACGGCTTATAAGTTTTCAACGCTTGGCCACAGTGACACTATCGTGTCTCGGGCTCTTACGGCTTATAAGTTTCCAATGCCTAACCATAATAACGCTATCGCACCTCAGGCTCTTACGGCTTATCTGTCTTCAACGCCTGACCATAGTGACGCTATTGTGCCTCAGGCTCTTACGACTTATACATATTCTGTCATAAGATTCATATTCATAAACGTTGAAGATATAATAGGATAATAGAGAAGTAGTTTGAATAATGATCATATAATAGTTTCTTTGTGACAATGCAGATAATAATGCGAGAATATAAAAATTTGGAAAGAAGACATAATAGTTAACTCCAATATAATTTCAAGTGGTTTGAATTCCATGTCTTCCCTATTTTCTTCCCTTGCAGAGTTTCCAGGATGCAGGTGTTGGACTAAATCTTTTGTCTGATTCGATATGGGCCTTCCCAGTTGGCTCTGAACTTTTCGTCCTCCCTCAAGACATTAGTGATGTGCGACTTCCTAAGCAGCAAATCTCCCTCGGACATCAATCTATCTTTAACCCGACTGTTATAGTAGTTGGCTACCCTTTGATGGTAGGATGCCAGTCGGATAGCTGCAGTCTCTCTATGCTCATCAAGCAGATCTAGGTTTCACTTAGCCCTTGCGAATTCTTTTCTTCCACTAAAGGTACTACCTTGGGTGAAAGTGCTCCAATTTCCACGGGAATCAATGCTTCAATGTTGTATACCAGACTAAACGGCGTTTCTCCAGTTGATACTCGACTAGTGGTACAATATGCCCATAAGACACTAGGCAACTCATCCACTCATACTCCTTTAGCTTTATCCAGTTTGGTCTTCAACCCATGAAGGATGGTTTGGTTGCTAACTTTGGCTTGTCCATTAGCTTGAGGATATAAAATAGAGGAAATCCTTAGTTGAATGTCAAGGCGTCTGCAGAACTCACAAAAGGCGTCACAGTCAAACTGCTTTTCGTGGTCAGCATTTAAGATACATGGGATCCTAAACCGGCAGATAACATATTTCCATACCATTGCTTCAACTTTCTTCTCTGTGATTGTAGCTAAAGGTTCTGCCTCAATCCATTTTGTAAAGTAATCGGTAGCTACCAACAGAAACTTTCTTTGACCCTTAGTTAATGAAAAGGGTCCTAAAATGTCTAACCCCCATTGTGCAAAGGGAGTTGGTTGTACCGTACTCTGGAGCGGAGCCATTGGGGCCGTTGTTATTGGTGCAAACCTTTGGCACTTGTCACACTTGCAGGCCTTATCCATCGTGTCTTTCTTTAACATCGGCCAATAGAATCCCGATCGTAATATCTTAGAGGCAAGGGCTCTAGCTCCCAAATGTTCACCACAAATTCCTTTATGTACCTCAGCTAAGACATAGTTTGCTTGTTCTGGCCCTAGGCACTTTAACAACGGTGATGAATACCCCCTCTTCTACAGCTCCCCGTTTATTAGTGTGAATTCCGCCTCTTGTATCTTTAAACGACGAGCTGCTTCCTTATCTTGTGGGAGCGTACCTTCAGTGAGATACTGTTTGAATGGGGTTCTCCAGTCGTCCCCCATCTCAATGCTACACCCTTCGACTTCGTCAATGCTAGGCCGCTCAAGTTTTTTCACTTTCATCGTTCTTCCTTTGATCTCATTAGAATAAGCTAATTTAGACAATGAATCTGCATATGTGTTTTCAGACAGGTTAATTTGTATCAACTGAAAGTTTTTGAAAGTTTGAGCTCATGATTGAACTTTCTTTAGATAAGGGACCAGCATCGGCTCTCAAATTTCTAACTGTCCATGGAACTGGTTTACCACCAATTAAGAATCACTATGCGCCATTAAGTGACGAACTTGCAACCTCTCTGCCAGCTTCATTCTAGCAATAAAAGTCTCATACTCTGCTATATTATTTGAACTAGGGAACCCAAAGCGCAAAGAATATTCTAAATATCTCCCTTCTGGTGACACCAAGACTATTTCGACTCCACTACCATTTACACTCGATGCTTCATCAACATATAGTAGCCACAGTCGAGTTTTTTTTTTTCAATGTTGCCTCTCGGGCTAGTACATTCTACTATGAAATCCGCTAAAGCTTGGCCCTTAATGGCTTGCCTGGGCTGAAACATGATATCATACTCTTTGAGTTCTATTGCCCATTTCACCAATCTCCCTGAGTGTTCAGGCTTCTGAAGAATTTACCTTAACAGTTGATCCGTTATGACAAAAATGGGATGTGCCTGAAAATAAGGACGCAACTTGCGAGAGGCCATCACAAGGGCCAGTGCTAGCCTTTCGGCTAGCGGATAACGGGTCTCTAGGTCTAGTAGTACCTTATTCACATAATAGATGGGACAGTCCACTATTTCATCTTTTTTCAGTAGTACCGCACTGACGGCGAACTCACCGACTCCCAAATACATATACAAATGTTCTCCTTCCAAAGGCCTTGTTAATAAAGGTAACTACTTCAAATATTCCTTCAAGTCTTCGAAAGCTCTTTGACAATCATCTGTCCACTTGAAATTCGTTCCACCCCGTAGAGTTTTGAAGAATGACAAGCTCCTTTTTGCAGATTTTGATAAAAAACGGTTCAGAGCTGCTATTCTGCCTGTCAATCTTTGAACTTCTCTCACTGTGGTTGGTGGCTTCATATCCATGATTGCTTGCACCTTTTTGGGGTTTGCCTCAATTCCCCTATTAGTGATCATGAACCCCAAGAAATTTCCAGACCTAACTCCAAATGAACATTTGTTGGGATTTAGTTTCATACTGAATTCCCTCAACACATCAAACACCTTAGACATCTGATGAGCGTGAGACTCTCCTGCTTTGCTTTTAATAATCATATCATCCACATAGGCTTCCATAATGTTTCCCAGAAGATTCTTGAAGACTTTGTTCACCATTCGCTGATATGTGGCCCCAACGTACTTTAAACCGAATGGCATTACCCAATAACAATATATTCCATCGTCAGTTATAAAGGAAGTCTTCTCTTCATCTTCTGGATGAAGCATAATTTGATGGTACCCAGAGAAAGCATCTAGAAAACTGAGGAGTTCGTACCCTGATGTTTCATCCACCAGCTTATAAATTCAGGGCAGAGGATACGAATCTTTTGGGCAAGCTTTATTTAAATCGGTGAAATCCACACATATTCACCATTTCCCATTAGATTTCTTCACCATTACTACATTGGCCAACCACTCAGGGTAGTGAACCTCTCTAATAAACCCGACTTCTAAAAGTTTATTAACTTCCTCAGTGATCGCCTATAGTCTTTCCAGGGTAAAATTACTCTTCTTTTGTTTGACAGGCTTATACCCGGGTGAAACATTAAGTCTTTGGCAAATCACTTCTGAATTAATCCTGGGCATATCAGTCGGGGTCCAAGCAAAGACATCAGAGTTTTTCTGTAGGCATTTTGCTATCTCTTTCCTTATTTGTTCATCCAGTTGAGTCTCTATGAATGCCTTCATCTCTCCATCTCTTTTGATTAGCTCAATGGCTTTTGTTCAACAGGCTGAGGCTTAGGAGGGTCATCTATATACAATGTCTCCTTTCTTTATACCCTTTTGCCGGCGGTAGCGGCTATATAACATATGCGAGCGCTTTTTGATCTCCAAGAAGATATTACCTCCCTTATATCATTTAGTAGAGGCCTTCCCAAGATCATGTTGTAAGCAGCTGAGGTTGATCTTACAACCATGAACAATACCTGTCAAGTCACGTCCTTTGGGCTCTCCCCTAGAGTCACAGGTAACTCTATAGACCCGATAACCTTCACTTTCTCACTCGTAAATCCGTACAGTGGTGTCATAACGGGTCTTAATCTATCTTCTGATACATTCATTTTCTCAAAGCAATTTCAATAGATTAAGTTCACTGAACATCCATTGTCTACCAGGATTCTGCTCATTAGATGTTTTGCCACCACCGCTAATATCACTATAGGATCATCATGAGGTATGACGATATCACCCCTGTCTACTAGAGTGAACATAATGGGTTCTTCATCCGCCTTTTCTTCAATCACAGCATGAATCTGAATGCTTATCTCGCGTAACTTTTGCGAGAAGTAGAGGAACTTCTTGCCATCGATTCTCCTCCTGCAATAACATTTATAACTAGGTCAGTAGGTTTATTATCCAACTGATTGCCTTAGGGGTCTGGCCTAGCTTCTTCTTCATTTCTCGGCCTATTTCTCCCTCTATCATTAATTGGTCTATTCCGTGGACAATCATCCTTTTGATCTCGTGGAGGGTAACGGGGCCTTTCACTTCTCCACAGGAAGTGGTTAATTTTTTCATCTCGAGCCAGCTTTTCTAACTGATCCATCATATCTCTGCATCTCTTAGTAGGATGGCCATGAGCATAATAAAACTCACAATAAGCATCAACATTTCGGCCCAAATCTCCAGTATTCTTTTTTAGGAACTCCAACAGTCTAGTTCCTTCAATAGCGGCAAGAATAGCGACACGAGGCTCATTCAGCCTGGTATAGTTTTCATACCTAAGCCTAGGAGTCTTATCTAATCTGCCAGGTCTTAAAAAATTGCTTTCAGGTACATCTCTCTCTTTTCCTTCTTTCCTTGGCCTCTCAAGACTGTATCATCCTCATCACTTCTTCTTGAGCCACGTATTTACTTACTCTAGCAAATAAATCAGAAAGAGTCACTGGCTTATCAAGGGACAAAGATTCTTATAACTTCTCAAATTTCGTCCCCTGCAGCATTGCTGCCATGGCTACTCCCACTAGTAGATATTTCACCTATAAGGTCATATCTCTGAAATAATCTATATAGTTCTTCAGCGATTCTTTGTTCCCTTGTTTAAGGGTAAGTAAATAAGTCGTATCCTTCTTCCGTTGGCTGTTGATCATCAAAGCTCTCAGAAATTTACTTCGTAATTGGTCGAAGGACGAGATAGAACCTTTATTTAACCCATTAAACCATTTTAAAGCATGCCCTGACAGTGTGAGCGAGAAGGCTCTGCACATGATTTCGTCTTCCCATCCATAGAGCAACATAAGGGACTCATAACTCTTTATATGGTCATATGGGTCCGTTTTATCGGTATAAGTAGCCATAGAAGGCATCTTGAACTTTTTCGGCAGTGGTTTATCCGTAATCACAAGACTGAAAGGAACTCTCCTTCTCTGATTTTCCTTGAGAGACACTAACTTTTTCCTCTCCATAATCCTTTCCACGACTTTCTCAACGTTTTCCAACCCTCGGATAGAGTGTGCTCCCCTTTCTTTGGCACTAGAGGAGTCTGAGAAATAAGCATCCATTCTTCCTCTGTTTCGATGATTTCACACACTGTTCACTCCCCGGCTAGGGATCTCCTCATCATCTACAGTTTCCCTCATTCTAGGAGCCTGCACTGTATCCCTTCTTTCTCCACCTCCTATTCCATAATTCGACCTTGGATCTTTGAAATAGTCTTGGGAGTCATAACTATTCTGTCCACTAATCTGCCTCACTTCACCTAGTAAAGGAGGACTTTGTCTCTACTGCTCCCCGATCCGTGAACTTCAAAGTCATGTCATTCAAATTCTACGACAGAAGTCTGTCTCTTAAATTCTGCAGCTAGGTTTAATTCTCTCACCCTTGCGACAGGGTTTCAACGCCTGATATTTACGACAGGGTTTTGCATTAGCCCAACAGCAGTGTCTTCTCCCAGTGTTGCGGTAGGGTTTTGCATCAGCCCAGCGGGAGTGTCTGCTCCCAATGTTACGGTAGGGTTTTATATCAGACCTCTGGTAGTATCCTGCCCCAGTGCTAAGACAGGATTTTGCATAAGACCTGCGGTATTATTCTGCCCCAATTCTCCTTGTCCTGTATTTATCCCGTTAGAGGGCTGGCCTCTCTCGTAAGTCTGCCTCAAGGGCATTCTCTCCTACCATATGCTGCACTTTTCGAGGCAAACTAAACTGCGACAGTGCATTTTTGAAGAAATCAACCATTGCCCTCAACGCCGCAATAGTCTACTCATTTTGGCGCTTCAAACCTTCAAATTCATCGAAGGAAATCGTGGCAAACATGTCCTCTTCTCCAGTCTGCTGTTGTCCTCTCCCAGGTCTGCTAAGAGGACTCACAGAATTTTTCTCCACCAAATTTGCTGCTGCTGTCGAACACATTCTCACCATTTAAATGAAGAATCTAACTTTTTTTCATTTTCCCATAGTCGGCGCCAATTGTTGTAGTACTAGACAACAATGATTAAGTGATGTTGACGTAATCTCCCTTGTTTATCTTCTCCACGTGAATCGAAGATTCTGAAAAAATAGTAAATGTCAGAGAGGCATAAGGATATATCCCTGCGCGCGCACTCCGATACTTAAGTCAAAAAGAGTGTTTAAGCAGAGTCTCATTCAACAGAATAGAACTTAGGATATTTTGCTCATACCAAGGGGTATTTATAGATGTTCTTGGTGTGGCTTTTAATTATGTTAAGGCTTATGAATATTTGGGCCCAAGACTTTACCGTTTTGGGCAGTCTGAGTCTGAGGCCTAGGCGCGTGACTAGGCAAGTGACAAAGTTTTGAGAAACTCTGTCACAGGACTTAGAAGTCTACCATTGTACGAAGAAGTACCTTCGGGCGACAGAGGTCTGAAGACCGCTTCTGCTAGACTTAGGGTGCAGATGTCTGTCGCCAGACATACTCTGTCGCAAGACCTCTGCCGCTAGACTTAGGGCGCATAATTCTGTCGTCGAGCATACTCTGTCGCTACCTTTTCGTGATTGCCACGTGGCGTATGCCTCGTGGGCTTATGACCTAACACGTGGCTGTCCTCTGTTAGCCAATTTTTGCCTATGTGGACTTGATGTGTATAACCTCTATCACAAGGTACTGTTGCTATAATTTTTGGGGAATCTGTTATAAGACCCTTAATTTTTGATGTAATATATATAATTATATGATGTACAAACAAGTTGAATTATGTATGAATCATAAGAAATGAAAGTTTTTGAGTTCTGAGAGTGAATGAAATGAGAATTGGGTGTTGAAGTGGTGATTGAGTATGAGTTTGAATGAGAAATTGCAGTAAAAAGAGTGCAGGATGAAGGCCAGATCGATCCCATGCAAGGAGAGATCGATCTCATGGCCTGAAGAATGCAAACTCAGACATATTGGAAGAGAGAGATCGATCCCTCACTCAAGCAGATCGATCTCCCCTTAAGTCTAGATCGATCTCCATAGCTCTCTGCATGAGAAAAATCGATCTTGTTCCATTGAAGCAGATTGATCTCATTCACTGAAAGCAGATCGATCTCAAGCCTTCGACAAATCGATCTCATGCCTTCAAAATGTCATGAAAATGAGGGATTTAAGAGGACCAAATCAATCTCTACCTTATACAAATCGATCTCATCAAGTCAATTCTATAAATAGGGAGCAGTTGGATCTGCATTTCTCGGGACTAAACCATTCCTTTCCATTTTCAATTCAAACCCTAACTTTATCACTCTAAAATCACCCCATTTCCATTAAGATTTGAAGAAAGACCATTAAAGTTATTCCTTACAAAGAGAAGAACAACATACCTTGAAATCAATATTCCATTGATTGGATTGGAGAAGCAAATGTGCATTCCCATTTGGAGCAAGGAGAAAATCAAGCTAGGTGAGTTTCTAATGCACCAATCCAAGTATATTTGTTTTGTTATTGATTTTTGAGTTGATTGGTATGTGTATTTATGATAGAAACTATCTAGAAAGCAATGGAGCAAGTGAAACCTATATTTAATCTAGAGTGAGAAAATGTGATATAGTTGAGTTAATGATAAATGGGTTATGTTGAAGTGTTAGAGGAGTAATATGCATGATTTTAAGATGATGGATTGAAGCCACATTGTTAGATTGGCTTAGTTAAGTGAGTGAGTATATGAGGTGTTTGACAAAATGTCATAGTGAAGTAAATAATGAAATATAAACACTATAGGCTTGAATATCGACTTAGTGGGAATCAATGGATCTAAAAGAACCCAATAGACTCTCGAGATATGAGTGGAGTAATTAATGAAGCCTTATAGGCGTTAATGGAAACTATAGGGCAAACCGACTATAGTAAACACAAGAGTTGTGTTATATGGGACTAAATTTAAGTAAAATGCAATCTCGTGCAGTTTCGAAGAGTTCATTGGAGACGAATCGAACCACGAGATCAAGCAGCTCTAGGAAAGTGGAATCACACGACGCGATTTCAAGTAAGGGAATTCTGTAAGTACATAGAGATAGCTGCTCATATTTCGTTGGTGAATATAGGGCATTGTAAAATACATGATTGTTTAAGAAAATGATTGATGGTATGCGTGAATAGCTACAAGTATTTGTATGGGATTTGGTTTTTGAAATGGATTTTATGAAAATGGGATAGTAAGGCTAATAATTGCACAAATCACATGTTTTGATTCTTTATGAAAATACATTGCTTTGGTTTAAGCAAAATGAGGGATAGGCTGGCTATTTATTTTCTGTGAATTCATGAAATAGCATGAGGCACGTGCTGATTTTGATTTGAAACATGTGTACTGAAACAGAGTCGCCTATCGTATTTATGTGAGTTGAATCGTGCTAGAGCTTCGGTCGCACTTGACTTTGATGTTTTCACATGTACGAAATGTGCTAGAGCTTAGCTCGCACCTTAATTTGAATTATGGTAATGTTTTATAAACTGTACTGGAGCTTCTGCTCGTACGTGGATTTTGATTGACTTTCTTAAGCATATAACCGTACTGGAGTTATGCTCGTACGTGATTTCTTCATGATTTGATGTATAAAGTCAAACTTGAGCTTAGGATATTTATTAATGATGCATGAATCGTGCTAGAACCTAGCTCGCATAGGTTTTCACATTGTCGTATGTATGATGCCGTGGAGTTGGTAAGATCCTCAAGCCCAACATCCTTATGCCCGACGGGATAGGGAGGCTCTGTTCGGTAGGGAGGCTCTCTTATGGTAGGATCCTTAAGCCAACATCCTTAAGCCCGATGGGGTGAGGAGGCTCTGTTGGTGAGGAGGCTCTCTTACATGGATACGAGAAGCTCCACGTGCACAGGTTACACATGGCATGGGGTAGATAAAATCGACGGCTGGCACGTCCAACCATGATATGGGTCCACGGAGTACGTTGTACCGTGTATATCACATGGAGTACACTGTACCGCTTGGTTGTGATGATGATTTGAAAGTCTGGAGAAGAACTAACCCACCTTCATTCTAGCATGATGCCCTGCACACCGGGATCCGTGTAGTTTGGGATGAGTATGACATAGTTGTCCAACATAGTTTTTAAGATATAGTGACCACCTGTCTCACATAATATTACATAGTACCACATGGTTTTTACACACTGAGTGTGATTGTGTTGTCCATGGTAGACCCGAGGGAGGGGTCGTGCCTTGTGGGATTTTGTGTGAAGAAATGATATCTATTTGTGATGAGATTGAATGTGTTTTTGAGAAATGAGAAATCTTAAAGGATGTTTCTTAATGAATTTCCCTTTTTTATGATGAGTTTTGATAAAGATGAGCATGAGAGGTTTTACATGACAATGATTCCATGTTTTACATGCCTGTTTTCCATGTTTTAGTACATGATATATGTATATACATGTGGCATTGTTTTATTTCCTCATTCTCTGACTATAAATTATTTATGCCATGACATTATCAACATGTAGATAGGGTAGTTATCTACCATGCTTGCATTATTGTCTTACTGAGCGTGTGGTTGCTCATCCCTCTACTTCCGCCTCTACAAAGCGTACATAGTAGCCCAGTGTTAGACCCTAACTACTTGACCAGGCGCCCAGCTCACAAGGGATCGATTGGGGGCGCTATGACAAGTGCGGAGCGCGGGAAAGCTTTGCACCGGACTCAACAGGACGCGCACCAAAACAGGCAAGACAGGTACTTGGCTTGGGCGGATTGCCATGCATGAAATGGAGACGCTAACGGACGATGATCGTAGTTTGTGGGTGGCAAGCTAAGGCGAAACCTTAAAAATCGAGATAAGGATAAATGCGGGTCATAAGCCAGGATAAGCGGAGAAGTCTTGGCAGACCGAATCACTGGAGATTATCACAGATATAAACTCTGAAGAGCATTGAGGTGACGATCATTCGGGGAGTCCTTAGTTTAGTAGGAATTAATCCTATAGAGTTTCTGTTGTAATCAAACTCAATTGCCTACATGAGGGGATGTCCTCACTTGCCTATATAAACCCTAGGGGAGGGGGTAGAATGTATTCAATCATCATTTAGTGAGAGAATCATTTAGGGAGAAAGAGAGTGATAGCTAAGAGCGGTCTTCTTGGCTAAATATTGTATTCCTTTTTATTGCGGATTAATAGAAAGGCTCTTTTCTCTAAAGCTTGAGTGTTCTTTACTTTATTGGTATACTTTGTCGAGTCGTTTTCTTACTCAAGTGCTATATCGCTGTGTATTGACTCGGATTTGGGTTAGTGTGAAGATAGGCTGTACTAAGTTGCGAAAAACTTAGGCCATCACTGGAAAAAATTCTATAGGAGAGAATGACCCTCTGACAATTTGGTATCAGAGCTGAGTTTCAGATCATGGCACACGAGTTAGCTGACAGAGTTGCTGTACTTGAAGCAATGGTGTGCGTACCGCAAAAGGAGGCGGGTACAATGACTGAGCAGATTCAGGCCATGGCAGGCAGTGTCCAGGAGTTAACACAGTTGGCATTCGACATGCAGAAGGAGCATGCTAATCGCTACACCAACATCATGCAGCATGTTTACGATCTATCAGATAAATTTGAGGTGCAATTGAATTCCCTGAAGGCTGACATTTTACTGATAAAACGCGCAATGACTGCTACAGACCATGGGGAGGCGTCTAGTAGTAGCAGGGGGTGATAGTAGCGATCTTCAGAAAAAGATCAAGGTGCCTGAACCTAAGGGGTTCGCAATGCAAAAAAACTTGAGAATTTTCTTTGGGATATGGAGCAGTACTTCAAAGCTGCCCGAATACCGGAGCAGGACCAGGTTACAATCACTAGCATGTACCTCTCAGGTGATGCTAAGCTATGGTGGTGAAGCAGACTGGCAGATGATGATAGTGCTGGTTGTCCGAGGATTGAAACATGGGACGCACTGAAGAAGGAGTTACGGGATCAATTCCTTCCCTTGAAAGCGGCATGGGTCGCGAGAGAGGCACTCAAGAAATTGAAGCACACGGGTTCTATGTGAGATTATGTCAAGGAGTTTAGCTCTTTGATGTTGGACGTCAAGAATATGTCAGAGGAGGATAAGTTGTTCAATGTTTTCTCAGGACTTCAGCCATGGGCTCAGGCTGAGTTACGTAGGCAGAACGTGAAGGATCTGCCACAGGCAATTGCGGCTGCAGACGGTTTGGCGGATTACAAACTGGGTTCTTCTTTGAACATTGGGGAAAGGAAGAAGAACCATCCTGATGAAAATAGGGGGAAAGGCAAGAAAGACTGGAAGAAGCACCAGAGAAACAAGGAGAAGGCTGAGTCTTCTAAGCCGAGGGGACCGGATCCACCCCAAAGCAAGGGAGATTGGAGTTGTTTCTTGTGTAATGGGAATCACAAGGCCCGAGATTGCCCTAGACGGACCAAGTTGGTGGCCCTCATAAGTAAGGAGGATCCGAATGACGAATGTCCAAGAGTTGCCCCAATGCAATTGCTCAACGCTATTCAGACTGAGCAACAAGCTCCTCACAAGGGATTAATGTATGTTAAAGCTGAGGTGAATGGGAGACTGATTCGAGCGATGCTTGATACAGGAGCGACCAACAACTTCGTTTCATTGAACGCGGTTGAGCATCTTGGCCTGAAAGTCACGAGGAGTAACAATCAGGTGAAAGCAGTCAATTCTAAGGCCCAAGGTATCTAAGGAATGGCTACCGCATCTATGAAGATAGGGACTTGGCAACAGGATTGTAAGTTCTTGGCTTTACCTATAGATGATTTTGATGTGATCATGGGCATTGAATTCTTTGTGCAAGTAAAGGCATTTGCTATTCCACATTTGGGTGGATTGATGATATCTAACGAGACGTGTCCAAACTTTATCCCTACGGAGAGAGGACAAGGTGCTGGAAAGCCGTTGCTGCAGTTGACTTCACAAGTAAACACCGGGTTGAAGAAGGGGGAGATAACCATACTTGCTACCCTGGTTGAGGTGAAACTAGACACGGTTGTCGAGGTACCGGATAAAGTAGCGGCGGTGCTGAACGATTACAAGGATGTAATGCCCCCAAAATTACCCAAGGTGCTACCACCTAAACGCGTCATTGATCATAAGATCGAGTTGGAATCGAGAACTAGACCACCTGCACGTACACCTTACAGGATGAGTCCTTTAGAGCTAGCCGAGTTAAGGAAACAACTTGGTGAGTTGTTGGATGTGGGATATATCCAACCATCGAAGGCACCATATGGAGCCCCAGTTTTGTTCCAGAGGAAGCAGGATGGCACACTGAGAATATGTGTGGATTACCAAGCCCTGAACAAGGTAACGGTCAAGAATAAATATCCAGTTCCAAATGTCGCTGATCTGTTCGACCGTTTGTCAAAGGTAACATATTTTACCAAGTTAGACCTGAGATCAGGATATTGGCAAGTAAGGATTGCCGAAGGAGATGAAGCTAAGACAGCTTGTGTGATGAGGTATGGCTCTTTTGAATTTTTAGTTATGCCCTTTGGTTTAACTAATGCACCTGCAACATTTTGCAACTTGATGAATGATGTCCTTTATGAGTACCTAGATCACTTTGTGGTGGTATACCTAGACGATATTGTGGTGTATAGCCAGACGCTTGCAAAACATGTGGAGCACCTCAGGGTGGTGTTTAAGACCTTGAGAAAGCACTCTCTCTATGTGAAGAAGGAGAAGTGTGAGTTTTGCCAGCGGGAGATTATGTTTCTAGGTCACAAAGTTAGCAGTGACAGAATATGGATGGGTGAGAGAAAGATCCAAGCCATTGTTGAATGGCAAGCCCCTGCAAAGGTCCCGGAGTTACGATCTTTCTTAGGACTGGCCAACTATTACAGACGGTTCATCAAGGGATATAGCAAGATGGTGAGTCCGTTAACTGATCTTTTGAAAAAGGACAAGAAGTGGGTATGGTCTGATGAAAGTGAGCGGGCTTTTCGGGAAAATAATGAGGCAGTGACATCCGAGCCAGTGTTGAGACTGCCAGATTTCAGGCTACCATTTGAAGTTCACACGGATGCCTTAGACCGAGCCATTAGAGGTGTGTTGGTCCAAGAAGGACACCCCATTGCTTATGAAAGTCGCAAGCTGAAGGATGCGAAAATGCGATATTCAGCTCATGAGAAGGAGATGACGGTGGTTGTGCATTGTTTAGAGGTGTGGAAGTATTATCTGTTGGGAACAAAATTTGTGGTGGTGACAGACAATGTGGCTAACACTTAGTTCAAGACACAGAAGAAGCTGAGCCCAAAGCAGGCACGGTGGCAAGAATTCCTTGCAGAGTTCGATTTCACCTGGGTACATAGATCAGGAAGGGAGAACCAGGTGGCGGACGCGCTGAGTCGTAAGATAGTCCAGTCTTATGTTGCTTCATTATTCGCTATTGAGACTAACCTGATTGACAGGATAAGGCAGCAGGTATCAGCAGATAAGACTTATGAACAGCTCAAGGAGAACGTAAAGTTGGGCAAAGTTCGTAGGTATTGGCTTGAGGGGGATTTGCTGTATGCCAAAGGCAATCGACTCTATGTTCCATCTGAAGGGGGACTAAGGAAAGAGTTACTGAAAGAAACCCACGACCCTCAGTGGGTAGGACATCCTGGAGTGGAGAGGATGTTGGCATTATTGTCAAGGATATATTACTGGCCGAAGATGGAGGAAGACATCGAACTATATGTCCGTACATGCCACATATGCCAGATTGATAAGACCGAGAGGAAGAAGCAAGCGGGTTTGCTTCAACCACTGCCTATCCCTGAGAGGATATGGGAATCAGTTTCTATGGATTTCATTACAGGATTTTCGGAGATAAATACGATGAAATCTATAATGGTGGTGGTAGATCATTTTTTTAAGTATGCTGTGTTCATAGCAGCCCCACATGCATGTACCGCACATGAAGCTGCAGAGTTGTTTTTGAATCATGTGGTGAAGATCTTTGGATTGCCCAAGGATATAGTGAGCGATCAGGATACTCGGTTTACTGGGAGATTCTGGACTTACTTGTTCAAGCTGATAGGTTCAGAATTAAAGTTTTCAACGGCTAATCATCCGCAGACAGATGGCCAAACGGAGCGGATTAATGCATTGTTGGAAAAGTATTTGAGGCACTATGTGATCGCAAGCCAAAAGAATTGGGTGAGTCTGCTCGATTCCACACAGTTGTGCTATAATATGCATAGATCATCTTCTACGGGTATGAGTCCAGCGGAGTTAGTATTTGGACATCAACCTACTACACCTTTGGAGATAGCAAAGACTAAGTCCCAAGGGGAATGCCCAGCGGCATACAGATTTGTGCGAGATCGTCAGGAGTTGATGGAATAGACTAAGAAGAGTTTGGAGAAGGCACAAAGGAGGATGGTGAAATATGCGGATCAGCATAGGCGGGCACTAGAATTTGAGGTGGGTGACAAGGTGTTACTCAAACTGACGCCTCAGATATGGAGATAAGTCACAGACAAGCAGTATCACAAAGGTCTAGTGTAAAAATATGATGGCCCTTTTGAAGTTAAAGCGGGTAGGCGCGGTGGCTTATCAGCTGAAACTGCCAGAAAGGATGAAGTTGCATCCTACTTTTCATGTGAGCTTTTTGAAGCCTTACCACGAAGATGTTGATCCGGGGAGACAACAGGTAAGGAAAGCTCCACCTACTATGAGAAGCCATTTCGAGAAGAAGCTGGCAAAGATACTTGACCACAAGGTTGAGGGAACTAGTAGGAAGAATCTGAGAACCTACTACTTGGTGCAGTGGGAAGGTGAAGATGAGGCAGATGCTACTTGGGAGAAAGACACTTCTTTGTGGCAATTCGAGGATGAGATCAAGGCATATTTGGAGCTCATTCTAATGAGGGCATCGGCTTCCTCCGACGGGGGGAGGGTTTGTTAGACCCTAACTACTTGACCAGGCGCCCAGCTCGCATGGGATCAACTGGAGGCGCTGTGACAGGTGCAGAGCGTGGGAAAGCTTTGCACGGTACGCAATGGGACGCGCACCAAAACAGGCAAGACAGGCACTTGGCTTGGGCGAATTGTCATGCATGAAATGGAGACGCTAACGGACCATGATCGTAGTTTGCGGGTGGCAAGCTAAGGCGAAACCTTAAAAATCGGGATAAGGATAAATGCGGGTCATAAGCCAGGATAAGCGGAGAAGTCTTGGCAGACTGAATCACTGAAGTTTATCACAGATATAAACTCTGAAGAGCATTGAGGTAGCGATCATCCGGAGAGTCCTTAGTTTAGTAGGAATTAATCCTATAGAGTTTCTGTTGTAATCAAACTCAGTTGCCTACGTGAGGGGGATGTCCTCACTTGCCTATATAACCCCCAGGGGAGGGGGTAGAATGTATTCAATCATCATTCAGTGAGAGAATCATTCAGGGAGAAAGAGAGTGATAGCTAAGAGCGGTCTTCTTGGCTAAATATTGTATTCCTTTTTATTGCAGATTAATAGAAAGGCTCTTTTCTCTAAAGCTTGAGTGTTCTTTGCTTTATTGGTATACTTTATCGAGTCGTCTTCTTACTCAAGTGCTATATTGCTGCATATGGACCCGGATTTGGGTTAGTGTGAAGATAGGTTGTACTAAGTTGCGAGAAACTTAGGCCATCACTGGGAAAAATTCTATAGCAGAGAACGACCCTGTGACACCCAGTGAGGACTGAGGCGTGGTATTTTGGGACATTCGCTGCACTCCATCACCAAAAGGTATACACACAGGGATTCTTTTTTTATCTAAACATGCAAAAGCACAGTAGTCATTTTGAATTGTGATATAGGGGATGTAAATGTCAGTAAACATGTCTTGTATAAGTGTATAACTTAACTTTTAAATGTGTGACATGACTTTGATTTAATTGGAAATGAATGAGATGTGATGGTTATTATTGACTCATAGCCCAACTGTGTAGTGGTAAGAACGTTCGCAACCGGGTAAAGGAAAATGGAAATGTAAAAAAATTTATAGTTATTTTTTAATATCAAGGAGAAAAAGGGTCGTGACAAAGATTGGTATCAGAGCTAAGTTGGTCTGATGTGAGTCAGTAATAACAAGTAGGAAAATTACATCCTCATATTACTGTGCTTTTATTTCGATATGACTGTGTCTACTAAGATGGATTAAGGCTAACAAATGGTTGTGAATACAGGAAGTTAGGCATTATCCCTATTACGCGCCAAGGTAGAGGGGCAAGTGCACGTGCTAGAGGCCGTAGAGGTAGGCCTGAGAGCACAGACTGACTAGGCTCCATAGGACCCTACTGAGAGATCAGGGGATACAGAGGCACGCTTCGCTAGGATAAAGCAGAGTATTGAGAGCCTAGTTGAGATAGTCACACAGGCATTAAGTGCCAGTGATAGACGAGGTCCCGCAGTGCAGCCTACTACTACTGGATAGGCATCTGCATAGGCAGAGAGGCCTCAGACTACAAAGACTGTTACACCTCCAGTTCGGGATATCTCTTCTCCCATCGCTCCACAACCGAGCGAGAGTGATTTGGATTATGACTGCGAGCTGAGCAGGTTAAGGCAGTTTCGAGAGTTGAAACCTCCAGTTTTTAGAGGGGTGAAGGACCCAGTTATTACTGAGGATTGGGTGTATGAGATGGAGAAACTGTACAGATTTTTCAGATGTACATCAGCTGAGAAAGTGGCCTTTGTCGTATTTATGCTGAAAGGCGAGGCAGAACACTGGTGGAGATCCACCGAGGCTATATTGAGAGCCAGACACTTCGAGATCACATGGGAGATATTCTTGGAGGCCTTCAGGAGGCAATACATTTTGGCCACTGTATAGAGGAAACTGCAGATGGAGTTCATCAATTTGGTTTAGGGGAACCGTTCTGTAGATGAGTATGAGTAGAGATTTATGTCTTTGGGAAGATACGACCCGAAAACAATAGGTAGTAAGACTCGAAAGGTCCAGAAGTTCCTGGATGGTTGAGATTAGCCATCCGGACTAAGCTATCCCCATTTGACATTCATACTTATGAGGAGGCTGTACACAGGGCTCAGTTGTGTGAGCAGGACTTTGAGCGAAATGCCTCCGAGCTTGGAAAGGTTAGTGCCAGGAGAGACAGAGAACGAAAGAGATTCACGATTGATAGAATGGCCAAGAGAGGAGGCTAGAGATTTTTCAAGAAGAGACCTAAGATTAAGGAGGTGCAGGAGAGAGCTGCTAGGCCTCCTATATACCCAACTTTAACTGCTCTGAAGGGTATGGCTATTGGAGGACCACGGCCTACTACTGATCAATGTAGGAGATGTGGTAGATTTTATGGGACTAGACCTTGTCAGACGCCCCATGTTTCATGTTATAGGTGTGGGAAGCCCAGACATATTACGAGATACTATACTTAGATAATTGAGATTGCCCCACAGAAGGGCAAAGAGCCAAAGAGAGCTCTGGTTGAGACAGCTGCTCCGAGAAAGAGAGCTATAGCTGAGGAAAAAGGGAAACAGGCAATGGGTGTGAGCAAAGGACGAGTGCATGCACTGGACCAGGACACAGCGAACACATCGATGGATGTGATTAAAAGGTTCATTGCCTACGTGGTTGACATTGATAAGGCACACCCAGAATTGAGAGACATTCCCGTAATTGCAGATTTTCTTGATGTTTTTTTGGATGAATTACCAGGGCTACCACCTGATAGGAAAATGGAGTTTTGCATAGAGTTAGTACCTGGTACAGAGCCGATATCGAAACCGCCATATAAAATGGCTCTAATTAAGTTGGAAAAACAAAAGAAACAGTTGCAAGAGTTGCTAGAGAAGGGGTTTATTAGACCAAGCGTCTCACCTTAGGGAGCTCCGGTTCTATTTGTAAGGAAGAAGGATGGAAGCCTCTTACTGTGTATAGATTATCGGTTGTTGAATAGGGCCACCATTAAGAATAAGTACCCCCTTCCACGCATAGATGATTTGTTGGATCAGCTCTGAGGAGCCCAAGTATTTTCAAAGATAGATCTGCGATCTGGGTACCACTAGTTAAGGATACGGAGTGGAAATGTACCCAAGACAGCATTTTGTACCCGATATGGCCACTATGAGTTTTTGGTCATGCCATTCGGATTGATAAATGCCCCCGCAACATTTATGGCATTGATGAATGATGTCTTTAAGCCACACCTGGACTAATTTGTGATTATGTTCATTGATAACATTTTGGTTTATTCTAAGTCCAGGGAAAAGTCTGAGCAGCACTTGAGGATAGTTCTGCAGACCCTCCGAGAAAAGGAATTATATGCCAAACTCAGTAAGTGTAACTTTTGGTTAGAGCAGATCTCAATTTTGGGCCATGTTGTATCAAATGATGGGGTATCAGTGGATCCATCCAAGATTGAGGCAGTTGTGCAGTGGGAACAGCCCAAGGCAGTTACTGAGATCAAAAGTTTTTTGGGATTGGCAGGTTATTATCGGAGATTTATTTAGGGTTTCTCCAGACTAGCTGCTCCGTTGACACGCCTCACGCAGAAAGACGTTAAGTTTGTGTGGGATGAGGCTTGTGAGAGGAGTTTTCAGGAGCTTAAGCGTCGGTTGACCACTGCTCCAATTCTCACCATCTCTACCAGCTCAAGAGGTTTCTTTGTGTATACAGATGCATCACACCAGGGACTAGGCTGTTTACTTATGCAGGATGGAAGGTAGTTGCCTATGGATCCAGACAGTTGAAGGATCACGAGAAGAACTATATAACACATGATTTAGAGTTGGCGGCCATAGTATTTGCATTGAAGATATGGCGCCACTATCTCTATAGTGAGAAATTCCAGGTTTATACAGATCATAAGAGCCTTAAGTACCTGTTCTCGCAGAAATAGTTGAACCTGAGACAGAGGAGATGGCTCAAACTCCTGAAAGATTATGATTGTGAGATCATGTACCACCCGGGTAAGGCGAATGTAGCTGTCAATGCTTTGAGCAGGAAGAACCTCGGGTTAGTATCTTATATGATGGTATGGGAACACGAGTTGTTGGAACAATTTAGGAACCTCAGTTTGATGTGACCCCACCTAGTTCAGAGGGATTTAAGATTATGGCTAGTTTGAGATTGGAGCCAGAGTTGGTTTGTTGCATTCGACAGGCTCAGCAGAGCGATCGACAGTGTATCCATTGGCTGAGTCAGATACAGGCAGGTACAGGTACTGATTTTGAGCTGAGTACAGATGGATTGTTGAGGTTCAGAGGGAAAGTATGTATCCCCGAGGATCCAGAGATCAGGAGATTGATTTTATCAAAGGCTCACTCATCGAAGTACACGATACATCCAGTGAGTAAAAAGATGTATCAAAACCTTTGGAAGGTTTATTACTGGTCTGGAATGAAAAGAGACATTGTTGAATATGTCGCTAGACGTCTCGTCTATCAGCAAGTAAAGGTAGAGCATCAGAAACCTACAGGGTTATTGCAGCCTCTACCAATACCGACATGGAAATGGAAGCACGTCACCACAGATTTTGTGATGGGATTACCAAGGACCCGCAGAGATCATGATGCCATTTGGGTTATTGTGGATCGGTTGACAAAGTCAGCCCATTTCTTGGCCATGAGGGCTACTGATACTTTGAGTCAACTAGCGAACTTGTATGTTCCAGAGATAGTTCGGTTACATGGTGTACCAGTGAGCGTTATTTCTGATCGGGATGTCCGCTTCACTTCCCATTTTTGGGAACATTTTCAGGAAGAGATGGGGACCCACTTGAGCTTTAGCACCATTTTTCATCCTCAGACAAATGGTCAGTCATAAAGGACTATACAGTCCTTGGAGGATATGTTGAGAGCATGTGTGCTGGATTTTGGAGGCTCTTGGGATGATCACATACAGTTAGCCGAGTTCGCCTATAATAACAGCTATCATGCGAGTATCGAAAAGGCACCATATGAGGCACTGTATGGACGCAGATGTTGATCCCCTATTAGATGGGAAGAGGTTGCTGACAGATAGATCTTTGCTCCGAATTTAGTGCAACGGGCCTCAGAGGACGTCTAACTGATATGTGAGAGATTACGGACAGCTTAGAGCAGGCAAAAGAGTTATGCTGACAGGAGACAGAGACCACTGGAATTTGATATGGGTGAGTCGATATTTCTGAGAGTTTCTCCCTCGAAAAAGATTATGAGATTCGATAAGAAGGGAAAGTTAAGTCCTCGATATATTAAACCCTTCGAGATTTTGGAGAGAGTGGGAGATAAGGCTTATAGGTTGGCGTTGCCACCAGACTTAGCAAATGTTCATAACGTATTCCATGTCTCTATGCTTCGAAAATATCACCCGGACCTGACACATGTGATAAGATATGAGCTGTTGGAGATCAATGAGAGTATGACATATGTTGAGAAACTGGTTCGGATATTGGATAGGAAAGAGAAGGTGTTAAGGACAAAGACAATTCCATTAGTAAAAGTCCTTTGGCAATATCACACTCCGGAAGAAGCTACATGGGAGTTAGAAAGTATGATGCAAGAGAAGTACCCGGAGTTGTTTTCAGATTAACTTGGTTCTAATTTGGAGGACCAAATTCCTTGAAGGAGGGGAGGATTGTAAGACCCTTAATTTTTGATGTAATGTATATAATTATATGATGTACAAACAAGTTGAATTATGTATGAATCATAAGAAATGAATGTTTTTGAGTTCTAAGAGTGAATGAAATGATAATTGGGTGTTGAAGTGATTGAGTATGAGTTTGAATGAGGAAATTGCAGTAAAAAGGGTGCAGGATGAAGGCTAGATCAATCTCATGCAAGGAGAGATCGATCTCATGGCCTGAAGAATACAAACTCAGACATATTAGAAGAGAGAGATCGATCCCTCTCTCAAGCAGATCGATCTCCTTAACTCTCGGGCTGGAGCAGATCGATCTCCCCTTAAGTCCAGATCGATCTCCATAGCTCTCTGCCTGAGACAAATCGATCATGTTCCATTGAAGCAGATCGATCTCAAGCTTTCGACATATCGATCTCATGCCTTCAAATTGTCGTGAAAATGGGGGATTTAAGAGGACCATATCGATCTCCACCCTATGCAGATTTATCTCATCAAGCTAATTCTATAAATAGAGAGTAGTTGGATCTGTATTTCACGGGACTAAACCATTCCTTTCCATTTTTAATCCAAAACCTAACTTTCTCACTCTAAAATCACCCCATTTCCATTAAGATTTAAAGAAAAACCATTAGAACAAAGTTGTTCCTTACAAAGAGAAGAACAACATACCTTGGAATCAATATTCCATTGATTGGATTAAAGGAGCAAAGGTGCATTCCCATTTGGAGCAAGGAGAAAATCAAGCTAGGTGAGTTTCTAATGCACCAATCCAAGTTGTTTAGTTATTGATTTTGGAGTTGATTGATATGTGTACTTATGATAGAAACTATCTAGAAAGCAATGGAGCAAGTGAAACCTAGATTTAATCTAGAGTGAGAAAATGTGATATAGTTGAGTTAATGATAAATGGGTTATATTGAAGTGTTAGAGGAGTAATATGGCTGATTTTAAGATGATGGATTGAAGCCACATTGTTAGATTGGCTTAGTTAAGTGAGTGAGTATATGAGGTGTTTGACAAAATGCCATAGTGAAGTAAATAATGAAATATAAACATTATGGGCTTGAATATCGACTTAGTGGGAATCAATGGATCTAAAAGAACCCAATAGACTCTCGAGATATAAGTGGAGTAATTAATGAAGCCTTATAGGCATTAATGGAAACTATCGGGCAAATCGACTATAGTAAACATAAGAGTTGTGTTATATGGGACTAAATTGACGTAAAATACAATCTCGTGCAGTTCCGAAGAGTTCATTGGAGACGAATCGAACCTCGAGATCAAGCAACTCTAAGAAAGTGGAATCACGCAACGCGATTCCAAGTAAGGGAATTCTGTAAGTACATAGAATAATTGCTCGTATTTCGTGGGTGAATATAGGGTGTTGTAAAATGCATGATTGTTTAAGAAAATGATTAATGGTATGCGTGAATAGCTATAAGTATTTGTATGGGATTTGGTTTTTGAAGTGGATTTTATGAAAATGGGATAGTAAGGCTAATAATTGAACAAATCACATGTTTTGATACTTTATGAAAATACATTGCTTTGGTTTAAGCAAAACGAGGGATAGACTGGCTATTTGTTTTTTGTGAATTCATGAAATAACACGAGGCACGTGCTAGTTTTGATTTGAAACATGTGTGTTGAAACAGAGCCGCCTATCGTATTTATAAGAGCTGAATCATGCTAGAGCTTCCCTCGCACTTGACTTTGATGTTTTCACATGTACGAAACGTACTGGAGCTTAGTTCGCACCTTGATTTGAGTTGTGGTAATGTTTTATAAATCGTATTGGAGCTTCTACTCTTACGTGGATTTCGATTGACTTTATTATGCATATAACCATACTGGAGCTATGCTCGTACGTGATTTCTTCATGATTTGATGCATAAAGTCGTACTTGAGCGTTGCTTGTACGAGGAGATTTATTAATGATGCATGAATTGTGCTAGAGCTTAGCTCACACAGGTTTTCACACTGTGGTATGTATGATGCCGTGGAGTTGGTAAGATCCTCAAGCCCAACATCCTTAAGCCCGACGGGGTGGGGAGGCTCTCTTACGGTAGGATCCTTAAGCCAACATCCTTTTGCCCAATGGGGTGGGGAGGCTCTCTTACATGGATACGAGAAGCTCCACGTGCACTTAAGACTATACAGGTTACACATGGCATGGGGTAGATAAGACCTACGGCTGGCACCCCCAACCATGATATGGGTCCGCGGAGTACGTTGTACCGTGTATATCACATGGAGTACGCTGTACTGTGTGGTTGTGATGATGATTTGAAAGTTTGAAGAAAAACTAACCCACCTTCGTTCCAGTATGACGCCCCGCACACCGGGATCCATGTGGTCTGGGATGAGTATAACATAGTTGGCCAACATAGTCTTTGAGATATAGTGACCGCCTATCTCACATAATATTACATAGTACCACATGATTTTTACACACTGAGTGTGATTGTGTTGTCCAGGGTAGACTTGAGGGAGGGGTCGAGCTTGGTGGGATTTTGTGTGAAGAAACGATATCTATTTGTGATGAGATTGAATATGTTTTGAGAAATGAGAAATCTTAAAGGATGTTTCTTAATGAATTTCCCTTTTTGTGATGAGTTTTGATAAAGATGAGCATGAGATGTTTTACATGATGATGATTCCATGTTTTACATGCCTATTTTCCATGTTTTAATACATGATATGTGTACATACATGTGGTATAGTTTTATTTCCTCATTCTCTGACTATAAATTATTTATGCCATGACATTATCAGCATGTAGATAGGGTAGCTATCTACCATGCTTGCATTATCGCCTTACTGAGCGTGCGGTTACTCATCCCTCTACTTCCCCCTCTACAGAGCGTATATAGTAGCCCAGTGAGGACTGAGGCATGGTATTTTGGGACATCCGCTGCACTCCATCACCAAAAGGTATACACACAGGGATTCTTTTGTATCTAAACATGTAAAAGCACAGCAGTCATTTTGAATTGTGATATGGTGGATGTAAATGTCAGTAAACATGTCTTGTATAAGTGTATAACTTAACTTTTAAATGTATGACATGACTTTGATTTAATTGGAAATGAATGAAATGTGATGGTTATTATTGACTCACAACCCAACTGTGTAGTGGTAAGAACGTTCGCGACCGGGTAAAGGAAAATGGGAATGTAAAAAAATTTATAGTGATTTTTGAATATCAAGGATAAAAAGGGTCGTGACATCCTTCCCACTTGATGCCACACTGCTCAAGATAAAGTGCTCTATAGGTGATTGCAAATCTTAGGGTTTTATGCATATATGGTGGTCGGCTATAATTAGGATTTTTATAGGCTATGCTTAATTCAAATTCCATTAGCTTTTGGATTTAATTGAAATTATAAACTTAATACCCAAGTCTTCATTAAATCATTTAATTGACTTAAAGTCCATGATCCAATTAAACTCCTTTAATTGGGTCAACCTAATTCATGCTTTATTAATTAAAAGATGAGCTCAACGGTTTAATTAAATCTTTTAATTAAATCCTCTTGACCAAACTTATTTTAGTCAAACCTGTTAACCCTTTTAATTAATTATTGGACCAATGAATTCAATAAAACCCCTTAAATAAAATTCATTATAATTAAATGTGGACTTTTATGATTTAATTAAACCTTTTAACTAAATTCACTTAATTAAACATATTTAATTAAGTCCACATTATTATAATTTTTTCTCAATAAATCCAAATGGAAAATTTCAAAATTTTCAAACCACAAATCAGTTTAATTCATATTTTTTTCTCGTTGTGTGTGGTCCATTAAGTTTCTAAGATATTGGTAATGAATTTAAATTTTCATTTAAATTTTTATTTCAATTCGTAGATCATAAATGGTACCTACCAATACATCATGATCACCCAAATGTTAAAAAGGTCAAGATGGTTTAACCAATTATTTAGTGTGCAATATCTCAATGTAATTCAATCTTTTCAACACAGCATTCCATATTTACCTTTGAGTTTCAAATATTAACTCCCTTCAATAAGTGCTTTAGCCAAAAACTTTATGAGTTAATACAAGCAAAGATACATGAGATATTATCCCCATAAGTCATTTGAGATAATCATCATCTTTACTGCTCATACACCTTCATATGCTTTAGACCATATCGAAAAGCACCTGCTTTAGGTATTTGGAAATTCAAAATTGTAAGGATGAAATCAAAGTATGACGGAACACATATAAGATGATTTAACATTTCAATTTAGAAGATCACTTGTAATATTTACATATTGGAGTATATTCCATAGATACTCAAGTGACACCACTAAATGGAACTCCCACTTTCGGGTCATGTTTAGTGAAATTATTCTCACCGATAAGCTATCCTCAATTATCATCGTATTTTAATTTATGAGATCGATTACTTACTTTATAAATAAAGAGGCTTAGCATGTATTGATCTTTGAGCTGTAAGACTCGGATTTTGATGTAGCTTATCCCTTATGATTCATATAAGTATGAACATTTATTATGTTGGTTGAATCATAAGAAGAGTATTTACTACAACGAAGTTGTAAGTAAAATGACTAAACACATATAAGCTATGTAAAGGCTGAATAAGGGTTAAAAGAGCCACTGGCTAAACCGAGTGGATTTAAATTATTTTAACTGAAGAGAACTTATGATGAGAAAATATAGAGAGTTCATGAAGAAAAGTCGATTTGATTTGGTCCCGAACACATTTAAGTATAGTAAAAGCCAAAAGGGGGCTAAACGAGTCTGAAATGGTCCGTTTGAGGGGTATTTGATATATTCGCCTCTCGGAAATGGCAAAAATGTAAAGACGAGAGTGTGAACCATGGAAAGAGACACTTTTGGATTTTTGAGAAAAAGTCAAATGTGGTCAATGGTTAAGAAAAGTAGACTTTGACCAAAGTTGACTAACTATGGTTAGAATTTAACCTAAGTATGGTTAAAAATTGGGGAAGAAATATTTTTGGTTAAAATACAAGATAATCATCCCCCGAAGTAAGAAAAATTTATTTGGATGAATTTCAGATTTAATTTAACGAGTAAAACGCAATGGACCAAAGTTGGAATTTTTAAAGCTCATTAAGGTATAACAAGTGTGGGCCGAATTTGGAAAGCCCAATGGGCCAAATTGTTGGGCCATTTGGTGGGCCTAATATGAAGACAATTGAAGGCCCAATAAGTAGAAAACTTTCTAGCCCAAAATCCCAAAAGAAAAGCCCAAACCGAAAGCCCATTAGTATAAGTTAAAACTCATTAATAAAAGATAGCAAAATCCAATTTGGTAACTGTCACCTAAACTTTTTAAAAGTCAATGAAGGTGGCTGAAATTAGTGACTTAATGGCTAATTTTTTAGGCTATAAATATCAGCCAACACATAATCATCTTCATCCTTTCATTTTCGGCACAGTGAAGAAAACCATAACCAAATAGTTTCCAAGCTTTCTCCCACTAGAAATCACTAGGATAAAAGCATATTTGGAACTTGCAATCTTCATGAAAGTTGTTCCAAATTGAGAGAGGAGTAACATATATTGGAATTGGCTATCAAGGAGTCATATTGAGCAACCCAAAAATTAAGAAAGTTTCGGCTAAAGTGGGAAGTATAAGCTAGGTGAGTTTTCAAGCTTCCAACTTCATATATGTTGATCTATGAGTTATATGGAGTTGATTGGTATATGTTCTATGGATTGAAACACATGAAAACACCATGAACATGTGATGGTCAAAAATTGGTATTTGTGTTTTGATGTGTAAGCATGTGATTTTAAGGCATGGATAGGTTGGTAAACATGTATACATAATCATGGCATGCTTAGATTTAATAAAATGGTTCATATGGATGGCCTTGGCTATGGGCGGGATGTATGGCTCTCGACCACATGCTATAGCCGAGAGGTTAATGGGCCAAGCCGAAGTGGTCTCGACCCAATGAGAGATTATGAGTCTCGGACAAGCCCAATAAGAGTTGGTGGGCCCTACTAGCCCAATAGGCCCATTAAGAATTGTTAAGGCCCAATAAGAGTAAAAAGGGCTCATTTAGTGAAATACAGTAGAAAGAGTGTGATTAACCAAATAAATGGTTATATGCAGCTCCAGAGATTATTGTAGAAGCGAATCGGACTGCGAGATTGAGCAGCACCGAGGAAGTGAGGCTACGTGACGTGATCCGAGGTAAGGGACTTTTATGAGTAGTTAGAGATACTTGCACGTATTTTCGTCTGCTTTTACATTCACTTAAAAACTCTGAGGGTTAGAGAAAGTGAATAATATTTATAGCGATCCGATAATGGCTAATTATGATTTTGTCCCTAGTTAGGACAAAAGTCAATTTTTAGGAAAAGTCTTAAAAAGCAAGAAAGTCATAAGTTTGAGCATTTTTACTGCTGTTTAGCAGAAGAGTAGATAGATGGGCTAATGTTTTCATGATAAATGAGAAATAGAACAATTTTTAGTGTTGATTTTTATATTTTGAAAATTATCCCTTTTAAAGAGCCATCTATCAAATTTTGTGAAAATTAATCGTGCTGGAGCACAGCTCGTACATGATTTTATATGTTTTCCACATAAATTAGTGTGAGAGTATGACTCGCACTAAATTTCCATGACATGCATGATAGAGTACTAGAGCGTTGCTCGTACTCAATTTTATATGTTTTAATGCATGATAGAGTGCTTGAGCTATTGCTCGTACTCAATTTTATATGTTTTGTGCATAGCATGGTACTAGAGAGATTGCTCGTACTTGTTTTAAAACATGAACTATGCATGACCTAGTGCTGGAGTGTTACTCGCACTAGAGTTCGAGTTTGTGATGTGTGAAACAGTGTTTGAGCAGAGTGTCGACTGTGAGTCGCACTCAAGGCTCGCATTGATGATATGTATAAACAGTGTTTGAGCGGGGTGTTAACTGTGAGTCACACTCAAGACGCGCACTGTAGTTGTACTGTGATATATAAGACATGTTGAAAATCGTGACGATTTCCTTGTGTAGACTGAGTGTCACACTGTTGAGATGTTCGCACGTGGTTTAGAGACGTGGCATTAATTTTCTATGGTATGAGGGCTAAGACCTATGGTAGGCACCCCAACCATGAGATAGGGTCCACGGGTGTACGTTGTACCGCGCATGTGGCATGGAGTACGATGTACCGTGTGTTGTTATAGAGTTGTGGAGTTGAGAAGTTTATAGTTGGCGGTTGTGATGGACTGACCCCCCCTCCTGTTACAGCAGTGATTGCCCTGCACACTGAGTACTGTGTAGCCTGAGATCACCATTATAGGATATGGCCATCGTCCAGGATATTATTGCATATACCACCGAGTCTCACATGATATATCACATGATTTTAAATGATTTTATGATACGGGTAGACCTAAGGGATGGGTTGGAACCCGGATTGATGTGTTGTGATTTTTGAAATGACATATTTACTGTGATTTGAATATAAATGGCATGATTTATCTAAAGGCATTATGAAATTATAAAAAATGCATTGTTTTGCACGAAATGCCTATATTTTGAAAAACTCAGCATGATTTTGTACATGGGATTTAAATCTGTACAATTATATATATATATATATATATTTTAAAATTCATGCTTTTAAAGTGAGTCAAGGAAATAATATTTTCAAGGCAGAGCATTATTTTCAGTAGATAGTATGGATATCTACTTGCTTACCTGATTTTCTTACTGAGCTGTGAGTTCACCCTTTTTTCCCTCTCTACTGAGTATCTACAGTAGATAGAGTACGGCTCAGGACTAGCATTCCTTGTTTCCGCTGCATTCCCATCAAGCGAAAGGTATACATACACACGTACGATTTATATTTGAACAATAAAACAGCACAGTGATGTAAACGTATGTAATATTGGGGGATGTATTTGTATTTAATATATGTGAGCTCACTATGAGACAAAAGTAATTACAGTCAATAGATAGTTATATTGACATGTATGAATGATATGATAATGTGTAAGAGGTGACTAATGCCGAATCACAGCCCAACTGTTATTAAATGGAAAGGTAACTAAAAAGCGAAATATTTGTAGTGGTTTTTTGTAGAAGTCACGGACGCTCGTGACAGAATGGTATAAGAGCGAAGTTGGTCTGATGTGCGTCGGTGTTAGTAATTAGGAAAGTGTACATTCTCATATTACTGTGTTGTGTTCAGTTACAAGTGTGTGTACTGGGATGAAAATTGCATAATCAATGGTTATGAATGCAGGAATCAAGCCATTATGGCTAATACTAGTCGTTGTAGAGGGGTTAGAGGTAGGCCTGAGGGCCAAGACGAGTCTTCGTCTGACCATGAGACTTCAAGTCTCACTGAGGTACCAGAAAGTATCGAGGCTCGCTTTACGAGGTTGAAGCGTAGTTTGGAGAAGATAGTGGAGTTGTTGGCACAAGCTATGCATGATAGGCATGGGACAGGATGCAGGGACTGCAACTAGACAGGTAGCTGCACCTGACACGGCTGTACAGATGCCATAACCTATGGATACTCCTACACCCCCACCAGTATAGAATACGCCTTCTCTTATTAACTCGCAGCAGGTTAGTAGTGGACAGAGGTACAGTTGTGAGCTTGATAGGTTACAACAGTTTCAGAAGTTTGGACCGCCGCTCTTTAGTATGGTCAAGGACTCAATGATTGCTAAGGAGTGGATTAGAGAAATCGAAATGTTGTACGGATTCTTTCAGTGTACGACTCTCAAGATGGTTGCTTTAGTCACCTTTATGCTGAAGGGAGCGGCAGAGCACTGATGAAAGTCCACCAGACCCATATTGAGAGCCCAACATATAGGTATTAGTTGGGAGATATTTTTAAATGCCTTTAAGAGGCAGTTTGTTCCAAATACTGCACATCAGAGGCTGCAACCCGAATCTTTGGGGTTAAGCCAGGGGAGTCTGTCAGTGGATAAGTATGAGACTAGATTTATATCCCTGAAAATGTATAACCCCGACACTATGTATAGTGAGACCAAGAAGGTTCGTAGATTTGTGGATGGACTGAAACCGGTACTATAGTCCAAATTGGTCCTATTGGATATGCTACATATGATGAGGCAGTGCGCAGGGTGCAACTTTGTGAGCAGGACTATGAAAGGAATGCCTCTCAATTTGGAAAGGTTAGTCGGAGCTGAGATAGAAAGAGGAAGAGGCCGGTTAGAGATAGAGGTTTTAGTTATCGATGAGGGAGGAGACTCTTCGATAAGAGACCAAGGATTGATGAGGTACGAGAGAGACCTGTTAGACCTCCTACTTATCCGGCCATAGCTCCGGCGAAGGGAGTCGTGATTAGAGGATAAATGCTTATTACTGAGCAGTGCAGTAGATGTGGCTGATATCATGGCGATAGACCTTATCCGATGACTCCTATTATATGTTTTCGATGTGGGAAACCAAGGCAATTGCTAGGGCTTGCCCAGAGATGATTGAAACTGTCCCACATAAGGGCAAGGAGCTAGAGAAAGCTCCAGTTGATACATCTGCTCTAAGGAGGAGAGAGACGGCATATGAGAAAGGGAAGCAGGTGATTGGTCGAAGGCGTATACATGCTTTGGACGAGGGCACAGCTAATGCTTCATCAGATGTGATTAGAGATAACATCCTGATTTATGATTTGGAAGCATATGTTTTATTTGATCCTGGTACCACGCTTTCATTTGCATCGCCTTCATGTGCATGTTTCATTACGTACGTGGTCGATACGAATAAGGCACAACCAAAGTTGGCAGATATTCCTGTGATTAGTGAGTCCCCAGATATCTTTCTTGATGAACTGCCAAGGGTTACCACCAAACAGAGAGATTGAGTTCTGTACAGATTTGGTGTCTGGTACCGAGCCTATTTTGAAATCACTATATCGCATGGCCTTAGTTGAGCTTAAGGAGCTCAAGAAACAGTTACAGGAGCTGTTGGATAGGGATTTCATTAGACCGAGTGTTTCACCTTGGGGAGCACCAATTTTGTTTGTAAAGAAGAGGGATGGAAGCCTCCAATTGTGTATAGATTACAGATTGTTGAATAAGGCTACCATTACGAATAGGTATCCCCTTCCACACATCGATGATTTGTAAGATACTTTAACATTCGAAAAAGGCTAACGTGGTAGTTAATGCATTAAGTAGGAAGAGTCGTGGGATGGTATCGTATATGATAGTCAGGGAACACGAGTTGCTAGAACAGTTTGCTAGCATCAATTTGGGTGTTGTACCTTCTGATACGAATACGAACTATGTTATAACTAGACTGAGGTTGGAACCTGATCTGTTGGATAGGGTCAGACAGGCTCAGCAGAGTAATCCGTATTGCGTTGATATGACTAGTCAGATGCAGAAGGGCACAGTGATTGATTATGAGTTGAGTTTTGATGGACTACTAAGGTTTAGAGGTAGGGTGTGTGTTCCCGAGGACCCAGAGCTTAGGAGAGTGATTTATCGAAAGCTTATTTTTCGAGGTACACGTTATATCCGAAAAGTGTATTGTGGTCAGGTATAAAGAAGGATGTAGCAAATTTTATGGCGAAATGTCTCGTATGTCAACAGGTGAAGGTAGAGCATTAGAAGCGTGTAGGGTTATTGCGGCCTCTACCTATACTAATATGGAAATGAGAGCATATCACCATGGATTTCGTGATGGGTTTATCGAGGACCCGTATGAATCACGATGTGATATGGGTGATTGTGGATAGACTGACGAAGTCAGCCCACTTCCTAGCTATGAGAGCTACCGATACTCTGAGTTCATTGGCAGAGCTGTATGTACGTGAGGTAGTGAGGTTACATGGTGTTCCAATGAGCATTGTTTCGGATAGAGATTCCCGTTTAACTTCCCATTTTTGGGAACATTTTTAGGAAGCCATAGGAACCCAGTTGAATTTGAGCACCGCTTTCTATCCTTAGACAGATGGTCAGTTAGAGAAAACTATACAAACTCTAAAGGATATGTTGAGAGCATGTGTGCTACAGTTTAGAGGCTCTGGGGATGATCATTTGCCACTAGCCGAATTTGCCTACAAAAACAGTTATCATTCAAGTATCAGGATGACACCGTACGAGGCTTTGTATGACCGTAGATAACGACCTATTGGTAGGAAAGAAGTGGGTGACTGTAAGATTTTTGCTTGTAATTTGGTTACGAAAGCCTCTAAGGATGTTCGATCGATATGCGATAGATTATGAACCACTCAAAGCAGACAAAAAAGTTATGCTGACAAGAGATGGAGGCCACTAGAGTTATAGTTGGCGAGTTAGTGTTTCTGAAGGTTTCTCCTTCCAAGGTTATAGCGAGATGCGGTAAAAGAGATAAGCTGAGTCCTCGCTACATTGGACCCTTTGAGATATTTGATCAAGTGCGAGATAAGGCCTATAGGTTGGCATTGCCACCGGACTTATCAGGTGTACATAATGTCTTCCACATTTCGATACTTCAAAAGTATCACTCGGATCCGGCACATGTGATTAGTTATGAGCCGCTGGACCTCAGAGAGGATACGTTGAGAAGTCAATTCAGATATTGGGTAGGAAGGAGAAGATATTGCTATCAAAAATGATCATTTTGGTTAAAGTTCTCTGGTAGCACCACACGTTGGAAGAGGCTACTTGAGAGTTAGAGAACCTGATGCGTGAGAAGTACCCCCAGTATTTGAGGTATGACTTAGTTCTAATTTGGAAGACCAAATTTTTTAAGTTGGGGAGGATTGTAAGACCTAGATTTTGATGTAGCTTATCCCTTATGATTCATATAAGTACGAACATTTATTATGTTGGTTGAATCATAAGAAGAGTATTTACTATAACGAAATTGTAAGTAAAGTGACTAAACACATATAAGCTACGTAAAGGCCGAATAAGGGCTATAAGAGCTACATGCTAAACCGAGTGGATCTAAATCATTCTGACTGAAGCGAAGAACTTATGATGTGAAAATATAGAGGGTTCATGAAGGAAAGTCAGTTTGATTTGGTCCCGAACACATTTAAGTATAGTAAAAGCCAAAATGGGGCTAAACGAGTTCGAAATGGTTCGTTTGAGGGATATTTGATATATTCACCTCCCGAAAATGACCAAAACGTAAAGACGAGAGTGTGAACCATGGAAAGAGACAATTTTGGATTTTTGAGAAAAAGTCAAACGTGGTCAATGGTTAAGAAAAGTGGACTTTGACCAAAGTTGACTAACCATAGTTAGAATTTAACCTAAGTATGGTTAAAAATTAGGGAAGAAATATTTTTGGTTAAAATAAAAGATAATCATCCCTCGAAGTAAGGAAAATTTATTTGGATGAATTTCGGATTTAATTTAATGAGTAAAACACAATGGGCCAAAGTTGAAATTTTTAAAGCCAATTAAGGTATAACAAGTGTAGACCAAATTTGGAAAGCCCAATGGGTCGAATTGTTGGGCCATTTGGTGGGCCCAATATGAAGACAATTGAAGGTCCAACAAGTAGAAAAATTTTCAGCACAAAAGAAAAGCCCAAACCGAAAGCCCATTAGTATAAGTTAAAACTCATTAATAAAAGGTAGCAAAATCCAATTTGGTAACCATCACCTAAACTTTTTAAAAGTCAATTAAGGTGGCTGAAATTGGTGACTTAATGACTAAGTCTTTAGGCTATAAATATCAGCCAACACATAATCATCTTCATCCTTTCATTTTCAGCAAAGTGAAGAAAACCATAACCAAATAGTTTCCAAGCTTTCTCTCACTAGAAATCACTAGGATAAAGGCATATTTGGAACTTGCAATCTTCATGAAAGTTGTTCCAATTTGAGAGAGGAGTAACATATGTTGGAATTGGCTATCAAGGAGCCATATTGAGCAACCCAAAACTCAAGGAAGTTTCTGTCAAAGTGGAAAGTATAAGCTAGGTGAGTTTTCAAGCTTCCAACTTCATATATGTTGATCTATGAGTTATATGGAGTTGATTGGTATATGTTTTATAGATTGAAACACATGAAAACACCATGAACATGTGATGGCCGAAAGTTGGTATTTGTGTTTTGATGTGTAAGCATGTGATTTTAAGGCATGGATAGGTTGGTAAGCATGTATACATAATCAGGGCATGCTTAGATTTAATCAAATGGTTCATATGGATGGTCTCGGCTATGGACGGCATGTATGGCTCTCGGCCACATGCCATAGCCAAGAGGTCAATAGGCCAAGCCGAAGTGGTCTCGACCCAATGAGAGATTATGGGCCTCGGACAAGCCCAATAAGAGTTAGTGGGCCTTAGAAGCCCAATAAGCCCATTAAGAGTTGTTAAGGCCCAATAAGAGTAAAAAGGGTTCATTTAGTGAAATATAATAGAAAGAGTGTGATTAACCAAATAAATAGTTATATGCAACTCTAGAGATTATCGTAGGACCGAATCAAACTGTGAGATTGAGCAGCACCGAGGAAGTGAGGTCACGTGACGTGATCCGAGGTAAGAGACTTTTGCGAGTAGTTAGAGATACTTGCACGCATTTTCGTCTGCTTTTACATTCACTTAAAAACTCTGATGGTCAAAGAAAGTGAATAATATTTATAGCGACCCGATAATTGCAAATTACGATTTTGCCCATAGTTAGGAAAAAAGTCAACTTTTAGGAAAAAGCATGAAAATCATAAGTTTGAGCATTTTTATTGCTGTTTAGCATAAGAGTAGATAGATGGGCTAATGTTTTAATGATAAATGAGAAATAGCACAATTTATAATGTTGATTTTTATGTTTTGAAAATCATCCCTTTTAAAGAGCCATCTATCAAATTTTGTGAAAATAAATCGTGCTGGAGCAGAGTTCGCACATGATTTTATATGTTTTTCACATAAATTAGTGCGAGAGTATGACTCACACTAGATTTTTATGAGACCTGAGAATTTTATGTACCTTAGTCATGAGATTTACAATGTGAAGATTGTAATTGACGAATGTAATTATGTTATATCGATGTACACGCAAGTTTTAAATCTAATGAAGTATATGGAGATGAAATTTTTAAGTCTTAAATGTGTATGGATTGAAATATGGACTATGGAGTAGATTGTGGTAAGTTTACATTGAGTTTCCTATAAATTTGTGCAGTAGTAGTAGAATCTGTGAAGGCCAGATCGATCTATGAGGGAAGAGAGATCGATCTCATGTCTCCAGAATGCAATAAGTGTGTAAAAGTAGGCAAGCAGATTGATCTCATAAGGGAGTAGATTGATCTCAAGCTGCCTTTGCCTAGCAAAAATCGATCCAGTCACAAGGGCAGATCGATCTCCTTAAGTCTTGACCTGGAAGAGATCGATCCCTACCCTCTGCCAGGTCGATCTCCACTTAGAAGAACAGATCGATCTCCACCCTCGACCAGATCGATCTTGTAGTTGTTAATGGAGCAATTAGAGCAGTTGAATCAAGCAGAGATTGATCTCCATCAATGCCAGATCGATCTCATACTCTCTGCTTATATAAGAATCACGGGATTTTACCTGGAAACTAAGCATCTCTCACCTACAAACCCCAACACTCACCATTTTCACCCAAATCAAGCTTTCTCTCTCTCAGATTTACCATATTCTAGACAGAATTATACAAAGTGGTAAGAGACAAAGTTGTTCCTCTTAGTGAAGAAAATAACATACTAGAAAATCAAGGATTTGATTGAAACAAAGGAAAGGGTAAGCATTTCCACAAGTTTGGGTCAAGAGGAGACAAGCTAGGTGAGCTCACAAGACCCTTGTTCTTCTTAAGCATTATCATTTTATATATATTGTTGAATGGATATATATATATATATATGTTTGGTTGGAAATGTCTAAGTCATGAGGGAAACACTCAATGAGTATAGTTGAAAAATGAAATCTGGATATCTTGTATTGATTATGAGCTAGCTAAGGTGATGATTAAGATGTAGGAGAAGTTTTGAGATAATGTATGAGTTAAAAGTGATAGCTTGGATATGGTATAGGTATATGTATAAGTGAGGTGAAAAGAGAAAATGAGAATAATGAATATTGACAATTTAATGATGTTTGGACAACTCGGGAATCTGACACAGGAAACGAGGTTGGTCCAAGGACCGAAGGATATTGTACCACTCAAGGTGCAAGAGGTAAGGGAAATAAATCATTTATGCTTGTGAGTTTTCGAATGATTGAAAACGTTTTGAGACTATGGCTTATCATGAGATGTACATTGATACTCCGTTTGATGGCGTTGAGTGGCCTTGCTCTAGTAGCATGTAAGACCGGGCCTTGCTCTAGTAGCATGTAAGATCAATAGCTCTGTTCTAGTAACGAGAGATGACCCCGCTCTGGTAGCGATGGGTGGCCTTACTTTAATAGCATGTAAGATCAGGCCTTACTTTGAATAGCATGTAAGACCACAACTGTATGACTCTAATTAAGTCTACAGCGAATCATGGTCATGTATAGATGTCGACGCTTCCCTATGTTGAGGATGTCCGCCTAGGGGACGATTTGATTGATGTGATATGCCTATGACGATGATTTTATCTGAGTTTTATTAAATGCCTAGTCTCGATTTCTTTGATGAATGATGTGTTTTACAACTGTGATTTCTATCATGTAATGAGATTTGATGTTACGATGATTTGTGATCTTTATCACGTGAATTATCCCGATGCCATTGTTTCCATCGTTATTTCTATAACGTTTTACATGCTCGAATATTTCCATCATATTGTGCTGTGATGATGATTTTATAAATTTCCCTCATCCTCCTTACTGAGTATTTTGAGAGCTCACCATTTTCCTCCCCCCTTCAAATTTTTTGCAGTGAGCGAGATAGTGCCTGCTGCGTACGTGATATAGGCTGGTGGACAAGATCTCCCCAGGCTATCGCTTATACATGCACAAGGTATAATTCAGTTCATTTTGTATCCAGACAATGATGTAATACGGGCATTTGTGTTAAGTATTTTTGGAATGTAATTAGGACGATATGAGGAGAATGAATCGTGTTTTGTGGATTGATTCCCTTTGGATACTTTGTAACTGATTTTATAAAATAGAAATTGTGTGATCTTGGGGTTAATGATTTATTATAATCACAAGTGATTAAATGACACTGTACAAGAATGCAACCTGAGTAAGAGGTTTAATATAAGAAAAATTTTAAATTAGTCATATTTTTTGCGTTTTCGGGCTATCACAATTTTCATGACATGCATGATAGGGTATTAGAGTGTTGCTCATACTCAGTTTTATATGTTTTAATGCATGATAGAGTGCTGGAGCTATTGCTCGTACTCAGTTTTATATGTTTTGTGCATAGCATGGTACTGGAGCGATTGCTCGTACTTGTTTTAAAACATGAACTATGCATGACCTAGTGCTGTAGTGTTACTCACACTAGAGTTCGAATTTGTGATGTGTGAAACAGTGTTTAAGCAGAGTGTTGACTGTGAGTCGCACTTAAGGCGCGCATTGATGATATGTATAAACAGTGTTTGAGCGGGGTGTTAACTGAGTCACACTCAAGACGCGCACTATAGTTAAACTGTGATATATAAGACATGTTGAAAACCGTGACGATTTTCTCGTGTAGACTGAGTGTCACACTATTGAGATGTTCACACGTGGATTTAGAGACGTGGCATTGATTTTCCATGGTATGAGGGTTAAGACCTATGGTAGGCACCCCAACCATGAGATAGAGTCCACAGGTGTACGTTGTACCGTGCATGTGGCATGGAGTACGTTGTATCATGTGTTGTTATGGAGTTGAGGAGTTTATAGCTTTGGTTGTGATGGACTGACCCCCCTCCTATTACAGCAATGATTGTCCCATACACCGAGTACTGTGTAGCCTGGGATCACCATTATAGGATATGGCCATAGTCCAGGATATTATTTCATATAGCCACCGAATCTCACATGATATATCACATGATTTTAAATGATTTTATGATACAGGTAGACCTAAGGGATGGGTCGAAACCCAGATTGATGTGTTGTGATTTTTGAAATGACATATTTACTGTGATTTGAATATAAATGGCATGATTTATCTAAAGGCATTATGAAATTATAAAAAATGCATTGTTTTGCACGAAATGTCTATGTTTTGAAAAACTCAGCATGATTTGTACATGGGATTTAAATCTGTACAATTATATATATATATATATATATATATTAAAATTCATGCTTTTAAAGTGAGTCAAGGAAATAATATTTTCAAGGCAGAGCATTATTTTCAATAGATAGTGTAAATATCTACTTGCTTGTCTGATTTCCTTACTGAGTTATGAGCTCACCCCTTTTTTCCCCTCTCTACAGAGTATCTACAGTAGATAGAGTACGGCAAAGGACTAGCATTCCTTGTGTCCGCTGCTTTCCCATCGAGCGAAAGGTATACATACACATGTATCTGAACAACAGAACAACACAGTGATGTAAACGTATGTAATATTGGGGGATGTATTTGTATTTAATATATGTGAGCTCACTATGAGACAAAAGTAATTACAGTCAATAGATAGTTATATTGACATGTATGAATGATAAGATAATGTGTAAGAGGTGACTAATGCTGAATCACAGCCCAATTGTTGGTGAAGGGAAAGGTAAGTAAAAAGCGAAAAATTTGTAGTGGTTTTTGGTAGAAGTCATGGACGGTCGTGACATGAGCATTGCCAAACCCTGTCTCGATTATACAATGACCAAGAACAATGTTTTGGAACTAATCTTTGATGCATAGATATTCTCATAATCATAACTATATTACAAATCCCTTGCAAAGTTTGTGTTATTCCTTGATCTCCGTCTCATCTTGTAGTCATTATGTCCTAGCACAATTGATTAAGATGGTGAAAAAAACCTTTCATGTCACTTCCTTAAGTGAACATGATTTGCTATGGTTCTAAGTCTTTTACCAAGTGAGTTGGCTTTAGGACATACACTAAAACCAGTTCTTCTAGATGACAAACGTTGTATAAATTAATACAAAAGTACCCACTAACCCACTAAATAGTACAATGACAGCGAGTGACCCCTATCTCTGTAAATAATTGTCCACTCATGTATGTCTTGTGCATAAGGGATATGGGTTGCATGTAAAAGAGAATCATGTCATATAAAATGAGCTTTAAGTGGAAACAAATGCATGAACACTTTTGAATACTCTTACACTCTCTTGATTTTGCACTAAGATTCTCTCAAATGCTTTTACTTACTTAGGCATTGAAGCAAGGCTCATTAAGAACTACCTTAATGGACTTTTTGTTTTACAAATTGAACTAAGATAAAGAAGTTGGTCCACCATCATCGAGCCCACAACCTTTTTTGTATCAACAAGAAATGTTAATTAGACTTACTTTTTCTTATCAAAAAAATAAAGTCTCCTTTTACATTTTATAAAAAAAATTCCTTTAATGTGGTAAAACGTAAAAAATAAATAAATAAATAAAGAGGTTATTACAAACAAACAAAATTTTCATTTCGTAAGAAACCCTTGTTTTTTTATTGGAAAAGATGAGAATAGGATAATAATGCTTGAAAAGATTTTTTTATTTTTAAAATTTTGGGAAAACTTTTCATCAAAAAATAAAAAACCTTACGTTAATTTTCTTGCAATATTTCTTGTTATTTAAAATTAGATTTATAAAAGAATGTCCTTTAATATATTATAGTTTATCAAAAGTGTTGATGCAAAAAAGAAGCAAGTTTTTACACGAATTTTCTTAAGAAACTTCCTTTTATAACCTATAAAAAGAGAGAAAGATTCATGATATTTCTTTTTCAATTCGAGTTATCTCAATGCTTAAGTAAATGAATGAGGTATATGACAATAAGATTCATTAAATATATATATATATATGTGTGTGTGTGTATACAGACGTGTGTGTTTGTGTGTTTTTGAAAGTGTATTTCCTTTTATTTTGTCCTGTCATTTTTTTTAGGGACTAAGGTTTTCTTTTGACTTGATAGATTATCAACTATTATTTAGTCAAATGATGCAATTGATTCCTATACTATCACGAAATTTGAAATTTAGTTCTTTCATTATAATTCATGAAAATCAAGTCCCTATAATATTATAATTTGAAAATTTTGGTTTAATTGATAACGTCAGTTATATTTTTCGTTAAAAATATTGACGTGACATTAGCTTTAGCTAACATGACATTGACTTTGTTAACGTAACATTTTTTGGAATTGCAAATACACCTCTTACTGATGTGACTTTTTTGTCACGTAATTTATCTTTATACTTTCATGAAATTTAAAATATAGTTTTTTTTAGTATAATTTATAAAATTCATGTCATTTTACTATTTTCACTTGCAAGTTCTAGTGCAATCCATAACATTATGAAAGATCATCAATAAAAAAATAAAAAAAAATGCTAACATAGTGTTAATTTTGGTTGATATGACATTAATTTCCTTAGGTGGCTTATTTTTGTCCACGTGACGGTAATGGCTTTTTCACTTTTTATATTCTTTTTTCTTTTATCTTTTTCTCTCTTTTATCTTTTTCTCTCTTTTTTTTTTTCCTATTTTTGTTCACTTTCTATCTTTCGTCATTTTTTTTCTCCTCTTTCTCTATACGTCACAATCATCTGTCATTGGCGATAGTTTGTTTTCAAAATTCACCCTCTAATCTTGATCGAAAAACTAATATTTTGCAAAAGAATTAATCGACGTTATTAATTGGAATAGAATTTTCAAATTATAATATTAGAGGGATTTGATTTATGAATTAAAATAAAGGGATTAAATTTCAAATTTTGTGATAATACAAAGATCAAATGCATAATTAATCACTATTATTTTTGTGCTTATTAAAGTGTCTAAATTTGTATTAGTAGGTAAATTATGATATTAATTAACTTGTGTTATAATATCATGTGAATTTATGTGCCAAGGTCACTTGATCCATATTAACTCTTTATAATTCAAAGATAAAACCTAATTACTCCTTGTTTAATTTTTGGGTATGTTGAGTAAACCATGGAAAGTATTCTCGAGTATTTAGGCTGCCGACAAAAAGAGCAAAAATGTGGTGAGATGGTAAAAACACACTTACCATTTTATTATCCAATTTTAAATCCATAACAAATCCAAAAAATTCAAAAACCACTCAAAAGAGAATTATAAAATGGGGTGGTTTATAAAAGTACATATTTATTTATTTATTTATTTATCCAATAATCCTAAATAATTAATAGAAATTAAATAATAGTAAAATTTTGTAATTACTGTTATAACCTCAATATTCAATAAATTTTAAAAAACGTTATTATTATATGTACATATATGCACATAATATATGTACATTTGATCAAAATATATGTGTGAATATCATATGATATGTACGTACATGAATAATTATAAGAAACGAAATATTTAAAAAAAATTATGTTTAGTAATTTATTTTAAATATAATCTTATATTTTAAAAATATAATTTGTGAATTCTAAATTTAAGCATCCTCTTAAATAACAAACTTTAATAGGAAATACCTATAAAATGAACTTAATTTATATGAAGTCAATATGTATATATTCCTCTATTAAACAAAGGGTCTAACTTTTTCTCGTGGACAAATATTGTTAACCAATTGTACACATAGTTTGATCAAATTTACATTTATTATGTTTTTCATATACATTTATAGCAGTTCTGATGTCGTATCAATATCTATTTCGACCATAAAATTAGTTTTAATTTTTTATTAACTATAAATATTTTTCACTAAGAACTTTTATCATGACACACCAACAAATAAAATTATATCTTTTTTGTAATTCTCCCAAACATTTATTGTAAATTGAAATTTTCATTATTATTATTATTATTATTATTATTATATAGTTTTAAGATTTAATGGCAGAAGCATTGTTTTCCTTCATTAAATTCGAGATCGGTGATTTTTTTTATATATAAAAAAGAAAGTTATTTATTTTATAAGTTAAAAAAAATGTAAGAGGATCTGCAATTGAATTTTTCAAAGTAATTTTATTTTTTTATCAGCAAAGGAGAATATTATTATATAATAAAGTAATTTTACTCTGCTTTGAGTTGACGTCTAACGGATATAATTCGTAATTAAAAAAAACTACCCTTTTCTGACCGGAGAAGTAGATAGAACTAAGTTTGATTATCTATTTAGATATAACATCACATTGTTGTCCTTTCGGTTACTCGTTAATACGTTTGTAACTATCATTTACATGTGTAAATCAAATCATAATTTATGAAAATCAACTCAAAAATTTATAATCAATTATCGTTATGCTTTCTTGGAATGATATTAATCTGCAGACTGCAGCATTGTACGGATCATCATCTAATAAAATTATACCTTTTTAAAAAAAAAAAAATTCTCCCAAACATTTATTGTAAATTGAAATTCTCATTGTTATTTAATATTTTTCTTGAAGATTTAATGGCACAAGCATTTTTTTTTTCATTCATTAAATTCAAGATCTTAAAGTATCCATAGTTTAGTTTTCTTTTGTCGGTGACTTTATATACATAATATACATATATACATATATATATATATATATATATGTACGTAATAACAAAGTTATTTATTTAACAAGAAAAAAATGTTGAGAGGATCTGCCATTGAAATTTTCAAAGCAATTTTTTTTTCAGTTGAGTTGACTACTTATTAAACTAGTCTAAGGATGGAACCATCTTTAAAATTCAAAAATTAACTTAAATTTTAGTGAATTCGAACAAAAAATAGATCAAATAAATTTTTGAGCTATCCTCAAACTTTAGACATAGAAGTCTAGATTTCATTTTGACCCGAACATAATTAATATTAAAAAAATTTATATATTTTAATAAATATAACTTAATTATATATATTTAAAACATTATTAATTAATAAATATTATATAATTTAATATGAAAATTAGCAGGTAAAATTTGACAAATCAAATTAAATTTTAAAAAATTAAAAAAAAAACAAAAAAAATAAAATGCAAAAAAATAGGTCGAGTAAAGACCGAGCTTGGTGCAATATACTTTAAAATGTGTTTGAACTAAAATTCAAACCCCATTAATTGAGCCAGATTCGAGATTTTATATAGTTTATTAATATATAATCTATGCTCAACCCGGTCAATGAACACTTTTATGTCTAATGTAAAAAAAAAAAAAGCTTTTTTGACCAAAGAAGTAGATGGAACTAAGTTTGATTGTTTTTCCTTTCCTTTCATTTTTGTTGCTTTTTAATACGTTTGTAATTAAAATCAACTTATAAATTACGAAAACTATATTTGTAAATAGTGATTAAAATTGTATTACAAATAAAAAAATATTTTATCAAACCAATGTTTTTTTTTTTTCAAGTTTGAGGTATAAGATGAAAGAAAATTCGAATTTAAAACTTAGAGTAAGTTTGGATGAACAGTAAAATTGACTCTGATGAAATTAAAAAAATGATCATTAAGAGTATATATTTCAAACATCATTAATCTTTTCTAAATAGGAGTAACTATCACTAAGTGTTAAACTAGTATTTTGAATGGTTGTTTCATACACTCCGATGTTACAATATTTTGGATTCAATACTAACGTTTAATATGTATATAAGCATTTAGTTAAGTAATTGTTGTATCATCTTTTATTTCAAAAGGCATGATTCAAAATTTTTTTTCAATTAAAAAAAAATCATTGAACTTTATTTTATACAATAATAAGAATAATTGAGCGGATATTGTATTTTTCCTTTTATCTGGTACTAGTAAATTTCATTCATTTTTCTCATTCTTAAATTTAACTTAACATTGAGGTTGAAAGTGATTTTTGCATTCAAAAATTAATTCTATCCAAATTCATACTATATAACAAAAGAATGATTGTTTCGGTCAAAAAACTTGGTTCGCAAAACTAAACAATGAAATATTGTACAAAATATTTTTAATAAAATATAATTTTATGTGTAAAATGACTTTTATTATGATTATATTTTTAATTTTTATTATTTTTACATATATTTTTTTAACATTTTAATTCATCACATTTTTTTTACAATGACAATAAATATTTAAAACTTTTGAATTCATATATTTCTTTTAAAATGTGAAACTCAATATTTTTCATATTATGATGTTTGTGAGAAGTAAATTATAGCTCAATGTGACGTTTTGCAGGCCCATAGACGACTAAAGCACTCGGTTCTAGCGTGGGGCCCAATGGTACGTAAATCGAGGTAAGGTCTTAGACCCGAGAGTTACTTAGAAATTTCATGTTCACGCATGAAATGATGTGTTGAAAGAAAAACTAAGTGATTGGAGATGAAAAAGTGAGTTAAACTCGGGTTTTAAATTAAATCGAGAAAACAGACCTAATAAGGGAAATAAATTCGAATAAAATTCTAGAAATTCGTAAAAATTATTTCAAGGCTATAGAAAATTAATATAGGGTGCAATTGACATGGGAAATAAAAATCATGAAGAAATATGGAGATTTAGGGGTCCAAATAAATTTTTAAAGTGAATCGAAACCTTAATTCTATTTTGCTCGGTATTGGCTAAATCGTGCAAAATGAGCTCGTTCGTGAAATGTTGGCCCCCTCAAATTTTTATGGGATACACTATAGATATAGTATAACAATTGAGAAGTGAAATTTTGAAGAAATCTGATCAAGATTAATTTTGGTGATTTTTCTAAAACAGAACAGTCATCTCCCCTCCTTTTAGCAAGCTGTCAGCCAATGAAAATCACCCAATTTGATGACCTTCTAGATGCTTGTTGTTTCTGATATTTTTCAGTCTGAAAGTAAAATGGATAAGCTTCATAAAAAGGTAAAATTCACCCCGAAATGAGTTGAAGCCCGAGAGATATCCCTTACCCATCTTTGCCGCAGATGTTACCTTTGCATCTAACTGGTGTGAATTTTTCAGCCACCTTCCGACCAATTTCAGGCGACGGTCCCTTCACATGAAATCTTCCTCTTCCTCCCCTCTACCACATATAAAAAATTCAGACATAATTGAAGTTGTTTATCCCCTGAAACGTTAGAGAGTTGGATGATTCTGAACACTTCTAAGCTCTATACATGTTGTATTATAGTTGAGTGGTAATTTGGAAACTTGAAATCGAAGTCAAAATTGGTCAAAAGAGTGAAGAAGTTGAGGTATGCTGATGATAATGAGATAGGTTGTTAAATTGTGATTTTTGGATGAATTTTTGTTAAAGGAAATTTGATGGAATGATTTATATGATGGAGTTCAGCTGCTGCCAGTATGATTTAGTTGCTGAAATGATGATATGAGATGTAATTAAAATGAATGTATAGTTAAAATTATACTGCAAAGGTTCGGTTTAGTGTTTAACTAGGCGAATTATCGAAATAATGCAAGAATCGATAATTTATGGTCTTGTATGAAGTGGAATGAATTGCTGAAATGTAAGACACAATGTAGAGGTATTGAAAATGAATTTAAAGGTGTCGAACATGTTAAGAAAGCTTAAACCGAGGCTTAAACCGATAAAACTGAGCAAAACGAGTAAAGTAACGAAAAGTCAACTTTGGTCAACATTTTAGATGTAATCACATATTGAATATATTAACATGAATTTGAGCTATATGTGATGAGATAACTTGGTATGTGACAGCTCGATTTATCGACACACATTTCGAGACGAGCTAAAAAATCGAGGAACGTGCACTACCTCCGACGTTAAGAGATAAGAGATATAATTTAGAATAACATTAGTACTTTCCTACCTTACCAAATGTCTATGTGGATAATTAGTTGAGTTTTCTGTGAAAAAGGTTTTTCTTGGAAGTCGAAATGAGTACTATTCACTTAAAAACCGAAACAAATTTATCCTAACCTTTCAAAATGACATTTATTGCATGAGATACATTTTAATAAGTATGTTTATTGTATAAAAAAAAGGATTTTCCCTTATGGAATGAAAGCAAAATATGTTTTCCATGATTTTACGGGTTAAAGTCTCGAAAATGTTTTATGAAAACTATGTTTTCAGTATATGAAGTAGATTGAGATAACCGAGAACTATGTTTATGAAAAACATGTCTGATGTGTTGAGATTATGACAAGATGTATGATGTTATGAGGTCAAAGTGATATGGGGTCGATCTTGTATACTGATAAAAAGGTACAAGAACGATCAAGGATTTTCTTAGCTGATGACCAGGGAACGGGCAGGACTCTGACGAGATGAGATGACTTGTGGTACCATGTAACTAGACCTGACAAATTTAGACACGATACGAGTGACACAACACGAACACGATACGAAAAAATTGTGCACGTGTTTGAAAAATTTGTGTTTCGTGTTTAGCTGTATCGACACGAATTTTGACATGGTAATTTTCGTTTTTAGCCGTATCAGATACGACTAAACACGTATAAGACACGGAAAGACGTTTTTTTTAAATCGTGTCAGTCGAATACATAGTTAATATGTACACGACACGAGAAACACGTTTTCTTAAATTGTTATTTCTTGAATTGTATTGAGTTGGTATTTGCGAATTTAATGTTTGAATGTTTGTTGACTATTTATGTGTTATGACTTAATGTTAACTCTTTATGTTTTGTTTGAATATTTTGTAATTTTAAATAAATATTATGGATGGTATGGATTGAAGATTATTATTATGTTATATTTGTTAATAATATTTGAATGTATGTAAATAAAATTATTGTTGTAAATCAATAAATATTATGATTTTTTTCATTTTTGATTATGTTTTATTTTTAACCGTGTCAGTCGTATCTATTCGTGTCGTGTGACACGGATAATTATAACGTGTCAATCGTGTCGTGTCACGTGTTACACATATAAAATACGTATCGTGTTCGTGTTTACGTTTCAGACACGTTTTATAATTCGTGTCGTGTTCATATTTCATAAATTCGTGTCGTGTTTTAATTTGCGACACGACACAAATTGTCAAGTCTACATGTAACCATTTAAAGTTTGTGCGTTGAGACTGCTTAGAGAGCGCGAGTCCTTTGCAGGCACGTAATGAGTCACCCCACCATAGCCCGTACCACACAGTCCAGTAGGGTACTGTACGACCCTGATCCAATCTTACAGTTTCCTGTACTATGGCCATATGTACCAGATATGTTGACGATGTCCTTCGGGACCAGTTATGATGAAGCCATGTCTCCACGAGAAAGAAATATGTTTTAGCACATTTCATGCTACCTTATATGTTATTTGTAAGTTAGCACATGTTTTTCTATAATGTGATTTTTAAGGTAGCCCATGAGTTGAGTTTTTATGAAATGTACATATGAAAGTTATGTTTTCACTTTTAAAGTGAACAGTATGATATACATGATTTGAGACCTATGAGATGCTTTATGACTGTTTACACTAATGATATGTTTATAACATGATACGTTTTACGAAAAAGATGCATGATGTGTAAACTAATGATTTTAAAGCATGTTTTTACTGATTTTATAAATGTAAGCATCACTTTCGTACATGTTTATGCCGAGTTGTGAAATCACGTGTTTTACTTGTTTTAAGTACTAAGGTTACTTTAAATGTATCTTTTGCTGAGCCTGAAAAGCTCACCCCCCTTCCTTTCCATATTCCAGATTACTTACAGTGATTCAACTGCACTTACGCGCTAGAGATCATGGACGAGGCAGTCCGACCTTTCGTCAGATCATTTGTAGCGATGAGGTATAGCTTTCCTTTTGTTCCAAACATGATGTATAGCATAAACACTAATGTATAGGACAGTTGGGGTGTAATAGTTGTAAAGGATTATGTTTATGTACAAAATTTTTATTACGCAAAATAAATATATGTTGTGGATGTTATGAGATCTTGGAATAGAAGTAAAATTGTGTTGCGGATGTAGATTAAAAATTATAAACTGCGTTTTAAACTCTGCAGGTTGGGTTAAGTCATAATGCAGCTGTTATGCTGCTGAATTTTATAAAAGAATAAGAGTTAAGAAACTGACATAGACAAAAACACAACTCAGTTAAATAGATTAAAAAGTTTTAAAACTACCTCATTTTTCGCGTTTCCGGTCGTGACATAAAACTTGTAAATATAATCAGAATTATTATCTAATACATTATCAATAAATTTTTTAAATTCTATAAATAAAATTAAAATAATAATATATACTTTTTAAAAAATGTTAAAAAAATTAAAAATATAACAATTAAGATTTAGACAAAATAGTTGTAAATCTCTTCAAAGTGTAAATCTAAAGTTTAAATTTTTTCTCCACTTACTTTCTTATAAATAGAAAAAATAGCGTAGATATATATTACTCTTTTAATTTTATATGTAGGATATAAAAATTTTTTTACGATAAATTAAATAATAATTCATATATATATATATATATATTTATTCATATTTTCAATCCGGACGTTTTTTCGAATTCCAGCACGAAACATTACATTGTTGAACAAAATCGTCAACCATTTTTTGCCAGTGGCTTCCAAAACAGGAGAGCAGCCTATTACAAAACCCGATAACCTAAAACATGTCTTATTTTTCTGGATTATTACCGTCTTAAATTATTTATTTTCAGAGAATGCCAACAAAACAACGTAAATATAACGCTTTTTCCACCTCCAATGCGTTGGATTGGAACTGGCATTACTTGCCAGTCCCACTTCAAACGCAAGATAACTATCCTTTTTTATTTTCTAACTATAATAATTTCTTCAATTAAAAGTCATCATCGCTCATCACTTCTACGTTTACTCGTAATAAAGTCCAAGCACTTGTAATTCGAAAGAAAAAAAAAAAAAAGACTTTCCACTAGTTTAGTTCAAGAAGAAGTGAATTACTAAAATAACAAAATAATTTTTCTTATAAAAATTATAGCTTTATTTGAACAGAGAGTTTTTGTTTTTAAACTTTTAAAAATTAAAAATAATAATAAAAATAAAAATTTTATTAGTTAATATAATTAACAAAAGAATCCAAAAGTAATTTTTCCAAAGGTAAAAAAAAAACCAATCAATTCAATCAGAAAAAAAAAAAAAGAAAAAAGAAAAAGACTGCTTTATGAAACTGGAAAATCGTGTTTTTGAGTTTTACAATTAAAAAATCAAGGAAAAAGAAAATTTGGAACACGCCAAAAACAACTATATGAATCGCTTTCAAGAAGCTTAAATTCTTTCTCCAAATTATCTTATTTATTATTTTTAAACACAAAAACACTTTTTTATTTTTACTTTTATAATAAAAAAATCTTAACACAAAATTCTGAGTCTGAGACACCGAAAAAACCTCCGCCATTTTTTTTCCCACTTTACCGTGTTCTTCGGCTTCCCCTTATTATTATGTACAAATATAAATTTATAAATATTAAAAATTAAAAATTAAAAAATTCAGTAGTTTAGTTTCAGTTCAGCTCCGACTCTTCTTCTTTCTCTCTCCAATCATTATATATATTTTCTCTGAAACGCCCTTTTCATGTTTTAATTTTTGCTTTCAAGAAAACTGGAAAACGCTTTCTTTTCTGAGGAAAGTTTTCTCAGAAACGATAGCCTATTTTTAGCTTAAGGGCAGAGGCAGGAAGTTCTTTCATGTTTCATGGCTATGAAGTCAATAGATTGTGTAAGTTCCTTTTTTTTTTCAGAGATAAAAGTTGAGGATAATTAATTCCCATGTTGTCTTTCTTGTTTTTCTTCCCTTTTCTCTTTTGTGGACAATCTTTTTTGTCGTGCTTGAAGTTTAGGTGTTTTGGCGTTGGAAAACTCATGTTTTACATTGCTTCTGCTGCAATACTTACTTTCTACCTTTCCACTTTTAATCTAAAAATAACTTTCCTGTTTTCACTCTACTTTGAAGTTCAGATTATTCTTCTACTTTTTTCTAAGGCTCTGTTTTGATCATTTTTTTTTTGTTTAGATTGAGTTTGTTTGTGGTGCTCATGTTCTTACTGATTGTGGGTAAAATCTCAAAACGTATTAGGTGATACATTTATGGCATGATGTTATGCTATGAAACTTATTACTGAATTTGGAAAGAAACGCTGAACTTCTTTTTCAAACCTAACACTTCAATGAAAGCTTTTTGGGTATTCACTTATGGTTTAAAGTTTTTTGGTTCTTATCATTTAATATTTCTTTAAGTATTGAGACAACATGGCCATAAGAAGAAGCAGCTTAGATGTTTATATTTGCGAGATTTCAGAATTTTGCCCTCCAATCTGCTTGTTGGTCTATGCCTCAAATTCTTTAGATTGTTATAGATTTGGGTTCATTAAATTGATAAATATACAAATATAGAACTAGCTGTGAGAATAGGGGTGGCTTTGTAGCATACTCATATTGTGCCTTAACATCTTTTTTTCTTGACAGATACCTCTGGTCACTGAACGAAAAAGTAGGAGCTCATGTCTTTGTAGCATTATTCCAGCCACTGCTTTGCTTTGTATAATTTACTTCATCGGGAGTTCGTATGAGGCACCGCAAAATAAAGATGTATATATGCCTTATTTTATACCATATAATATGACTATAAATATACATATATGGCTTTTGCATCTGTTTGTATGGTTTTCTTCAACTAGGCTGTCTAATTAATTATTTTCTGCGTACTTTAATTTCCTATGCATCCCTGTTCTGTTACTTCTGTTATCAGTATAGAGTTGAAGATACTTATCAATTTCTTTTTTGCAAGTTTTTTCTTTTTCTATGAATTTAACTTTGAAATTTCTCTGTTGTTTTGATCTCCAAGTGACCTAAAATGTTGACGTACTTTTTGGAAGTTGGTGCAAAAAATCGAATAAAAGGCTATATATTGATTGAATATCTGGGATAACTGTTGTTCCCTTTGTGCAGAAAGCGTTTACATGGGGAGTGGCTGACATTTTGCAAACTTCAAAAGTTGAAAATTGCAAGGTTTGTTTGCAACTTATGAGTCTTTACCGGTTTAACTTAATCATGTTCCTTATTTCTGAGAATTTTGTTCCTGAAAATTCTGATGTTTGTTCTTATTTTTGTTTATATTTTTAGAACCAATGCAAGCCTCCAGGAAGTGAGCCATTGCCTGAAGGTATCATCGCAAAAAAGTCTAACTTACAAATGCGACCTTTATGGGGCTTCCCAAAGGTAAAGCTCTATGAAATGACTGAAAGAAGTTTCAATCAATGATGACGGGGCAGTTAATCTAGGAAACTTCTTTCTCACTTGAATTTTGAAAATAGAATTTATAAAACATGAACTTTACCATAAAGTTTGAAATTACTCTGGCTGAGTAAAGTGCATACAAGTTTAAAATAAACTTTGATGAGTTTTGTGGTAAAAATGGAATTTCAGTGCATTCATGTCTATGGATAATTGCATATAGTTTGCAATTGGCTGATTTGTTGTCTGGATTTGTAATAGAAAGCATCGAGGCTTTTTTTTTTTTTTTTTCAGTCTTTCTACATTTTCTTTAATTTTTCTTTGTGCATTTTTTTGAGGTTTTGACAATTGTCTGTTTCTGCTAATGTAGTAATGGATAATTCTGGAACTTCAAAGTATTGTCATGAGTTAGAATTGGTTTTTGGTCCATCTAAAATCCTAAAGCAATCCAATAGAAATAAAAGGCCAGAAGAAAACAGAATTAGTGGTTGCTGTAACAAAGGGTTTATAATTTGAAAGAATTGTCAAACATATTTAGGTTTGTTATTGCACCATAATGTACCAGAGGAATAAAAAAAAAATTGCTGCAACAGATAGATATATCTCAGTTGACTAAAGTCAGAAAATTTTTAAGAGTACATCACTTAATATGGTATAAGAGTTTCTTGGCTAAGTTTTCATGCTGTTAATTAATTTGGTTAACGTGACACGTTAATTCAACTATCTAACTTTAATGTTGATTGTGATATGCTGATGCGCATACTCTTTGGACAGAAGGACAATACTTCCACCAGCTTGTTTGCAGTTGCTGTTGGAATAAAGCAAAAGGATCTTGTACATAAAATGGTCAAAAAGGTAGATGACAATTCCTTTCATCTTTACAATATAATGTTTGCTTGTATTTATTTTTGAATTTGATTTCTCTCTTTTTTCTATTTTACAGTTTCTATCTAGTGGTTTTGTTATCATGCTTTTCCATTATGATGGTATTGTTGATGAATGGAAGAATTTTGAATGGAGTGATCATGTTATACATGTTTCTGCACAGAATCAAACTAAATGGTAAGACATCTTGGGCTTCCAATCCCATAACAACTTATAGTGGGAAGTACTATTATTCTAAATCTCTCCCTGGATTTTGTTTCTTGGTGATTAGGTGGTTTGCAAAACGTTTCTTACACCCTGATATAGTTTCAGAATATAGTTACATTTTCCTCTGGGATGAGGACCTTGGAGTTGAAGATTTCCATCCGAAAAAGTATGTTGAAAGCAATTCTCTCAAATTAGAACATAAATTTATGACTGAAGTTTGTTGCTCACTTTGAGAAATGAAATCCCATTATAATTCAAGTAGAAAAATGTTGGTAATAAACCATGCTGGGTGATAGTTAACGAATGCTGCGGTATAGAAAACTGCATAGATTTTAAGACGTGCTCAAACATGGAAGTTTATTTGCTTTTGCTGAATTATTCTTCTCCTAGCAGTGTAGAAGTGATAGCCATAGGCTACTCTTGGTTATTCTGCTCTGAAGATTTGAGAGTGACTGCAGTGCCTGATATGAGATCATTTGTTTAAGCTGGTGGTATTTGAACTGTAGTTTGAAATTGCTTGGCAGCTTGTATTTGGATGTCTGTCTAGTCTTTTCCCTTCTAGTCGTAAGATAAATTAAGGAGTATCGAAGTATAGTTCTATTGTTGTTGAATGAAGTGTGATAATTACTGCAAAGCTTATGAAATTGTTTGTTTCCTATGTCTGCTAAATTTATTTATAAGTTTTTTTTTTCCTTTTTTTTTTCTTGTTAAAAAAACAGAGAAAGTATTTTGGCTATAAGATATGCAAAAATGAAAATTTACAATTTAATTTGATAATGTCAGATATGTGTCAATTGTTGAGCGTGAAGGGCTTGAGATATCCCAACCTGCGCTTGATCGTGATAAATCAGAGGTACACCATCAAATTACTGCACGTGGAAGGAAATCAATAGTGCACAGGTTCTTGTAGTCATTTATTTATTGATTTCTCCTCTTAAAGCTACTTCTGTTATACTTTGCATGTTCTGAATTCACTGAATTTGCTAAACCATGCACCTATTTGTTTAGTATGTATTCTATCTAAATTAGTTGCTTACTTTACATCATTTTCTATTGTTTCTATTTGCAGGAGAATTTTCAAACAAGGTACTAATGGGACAGGTTGTGATGGCCATAGTAAAGCACCTCCATGCACAGGGTAATATTTTATGCTAGTGAAATCACTAAACATTTTTTCTTTGTTTATTAAAATTACTCATTCTTCATATAAATAATATAGTTAAGGAATTTGTTGTATTTCTATTGTTGTGAAAGGGTATATTTTCCATTGATACTCCCTAAAGAATTTATTCTTACATCAGCTATTATTGTGCAACTGGACGAAATTAATTAGTTTGAAAACCTTTCAACTGTTGCTTTTGCTTAACTAATCTAAGAAGAGAATGTTACAGGTGGATAGAAATGATGGCTCCTGTTTTCTCAAGAGCTGCCTGGCGTTGTGTGTGGTACATGATTCAGGTTTGCCTTTCAGACTGCTGTATTTTTACTTTCTTAATCTAGCATCTTTTCTGGGTGGGGCAGGGAGGCCAGTTGCTATATATCTGTTATCATACCATTAAAAGCAATATGCTAGATGATAAATCTATAATATGGAGCTAAATTAACTGAAACATGACTCTTAGATTAATTTAATGATTGGTGAGAAGGAGCTGGCCAGGATTTTTTTGGCTGGGTGATACCTCGGTATATGTGACATTTTCTTATGTAGTACGGCTTCTTTTTAATCGTTGCTCTAGTTCTGCATATAGGTGGATATCCCTCAATCTTGTTATTTAAAGGTTTTTAAAATTGCATTGTACATCTGTTTTTTATTTTTTTATTTTTTATATCACATCCTTGGTCAGCTATTTACCTTCCCCCTTCTTTTGTTTTGATTTCCAGAACGACTTGATCCATGCCTGGGGCCTAGATATGCAACTTGGTTATTGTGCACAGGCAAGCTACTTGGTTTTCGTCTTATTTTGTTAAGCCCAAAACAATGTTGCCTAACCTGTTATTTAATAGGGTGATCGAACCAAAAATATTGGTGTTGTGGATGCCGAGTACATAGTTCACTACAATCTCCCTACGCTAGGAGGCACAGCTGAGAAAACTCACTCTACTGTTGAAGGTGGACGCGGAAATAAGGTTAGAAATTAACAGCTATATCACCAAGATGTTAATGGAGCATTGTTTTCTGTATTTAAACAATATCTTCCTTGCATACTGGCGCTCAGTTTGGAGATTACTCCATTTCTGGTCCAGGTTCATAGTATTGCTTTAATGCTATTTTTCTGTGGACTAGTAGTTTTATAGTTGCTTCTTAAAACTAAAATTTTCCTAGTGGTATGATTATGGCCTTCCAGAGTGTTTCTAAAATCTACTTGTTCGGATATTTTAAGCTTAATTTCTTTTTCCATCAAATAATAAAAAGGAATTTCTTACCAAGCACATAAAGACTTGATTTACCTACTTTTAAACAACTATTCTCTCTCCCACTCACTGCTATTACTGGTGATTTAGGCCTTCCAAGTACTTGTATTCATAACTTAAAAGAACAAACATAATGTGGAACACATTTGTTTAGGACATGTGAACAATCTTTGTAGAAAGGGTAGCCAAATGGTGAAATCTTTGTTGCTTGAACTCATTTATATGTAGGATATGGTTATGTGTTCAACACGGGCCTGATAAAGCTTTTCTTAATTTGATATGTGTATTGTTTGGGTACTCAAGGAAAAAAAAAAGGACCACAGCAACTTAGGATGAAACAATATATTCTTCTTCTTCTTCTTCTTCTTATTATTATTTAAATGAAATTGATCGCTGAGGTTGTCACTTCATTTAGCAGTTCGCAATGAATACCCTTTTAGTGCTGTTATTTGTCAATTCAGATATTCTGTGGATTGCCTCTGCCTACGTTATTCATTGTACCATACTAGAAGTTTCTTGTTCATCTCTCTGGTATCTGTTAGTCGAACTTAAAATGTGTGCTGGAAACAGCAGTGCCAAGCTTGTTTGTTGTGTAAGAGGACATTTAAACTCATCACTAGCAGCACTGGATGACAAAAAGTTGACATTAATTTGAGGATGTCTTACATCTCTCCATGCATTGCTCGCTTTAGTTTCAGCTAATTCAAACCCCGGAAAAACCAGTTATCATCATAATGCCAGATGTCATCCTTAATCTAAGTAATTTTTCTCTTCGACCAGAGGATTTTTTCTTGCTATATTCTAGTGCCTCAGGATCAATATAAGAAACCTAATCCCTGCCAAAATTTTCTATCGGTTAAATGTGAATTAATTATGCACTTCTGGTTAGCTTGCACTGATATGAATAGCCTTTCGTAACTGAAAAATTGAAAATTATGTAAAATGTATTGCCGTTGGTATTCTTTTCTGAGGCTATTATAATACTTAGTTATTTTATCTTTTCTAACTCTTCCGTTTGTTCCTTTGTTGCAGAAAACTTCCTATTCACATTGGAAAGATCCTAGAGTGGAAGTAAGTATCTGTCTATATTGCTTTGTGTTGTACAGCTCCTTAGCTAGCGGAACTTACCACCTTTCTTTCTTTTAATTTGACCCTCAAACGTAGTTGATTCTTAATCTTGTTCTTGGTCACTTAAGAACTTATTATATTCATCACCCTTTTCCAAAATGAGAATCATCTAGGATTTAAAAGCCACATACATTGTTTTAAGAGGCCCTCATGCAAAAGACGTACTCATGCTATTTTGTGGTACTTCCTTTGTTGGTATTCCAGCCAAAGGAAAACTTGTTTGACCCCTTATGCCATATTTGTAGTAAATATAAGTTGAAATGTTGCAGTATTACAAGATGCCCCAGAACTTAAGCTGACAGAACACGCTTTTCTTTTGTTAGGCAGTCATCTAAGCCTATAAAGACTGTATTTTTGCTTATTTTGAGCATGAATTTGATCTGTACAGGTAAGGAGGCAGTCCTATATTGAGTTGGATATTTTCAGAAAACGATGGAAAAAAGCTGTCAAGGACGATAAGTGCTGGATTGATCCTTATCAATAGCAAATAAACAAGAGCACATGCTTAGATTTGTTGGCCCCCCAAAAGTTGTGTAAAATATATACACGATTGTGGATTATAGATGTTGCAAAACAGAAGGAAGACTGAGCAGGTAGCACTGTGGGTTCTCTAGCATGAGAACCTGATTGGAGAAAATATTCACAAAATAAATTGCTACTCCTAATTTGTGTATATTCGATACAGATCTCGAATTAAACAATTTGATTTTTTAGTCACAATAAAGAAAATATAATGTTTATAGGAATTGTCAATTGAGAAGGAACTGGGAAGAAATAATAAAAGCCCTTTCTCTTAGCTTACTGATTTAATGTTGTCAACTTTGTTCCTGTGCTATGCATGTCTAATTGTTCCCTTTTTTTACATCATTATTTTTGATTATTTGCTTGAAATATGAAGTTTGGTGCAACTGATGTATCTTCATAGCTTGTAATATGCAATAGGAACGTGTTAGATTTTAGGGAATTGCTATTTTCTTTCTTGAGAAACAAAGTGATTAAGTGTAATGATCGTGTGACATTTTGTTTTTGTAAGATTCAAGAGGTGGTCCCCACAGTCTCATTCATTGGTATCTTTCGCTCGGTTTTGTCAGGGATTATCATTCCAATTTGTGTCCCACATAGTTCAAATCCAAGAATTCAAGTCCTTAATCCTTGCACGCATGTGTAAGATAAATGGATTTAAAGATCCATAGTTCGAACTATTGGGATGCATCTTGGGAGAACAAAACCTTGAGACTTTCGCTGCGCAGTCAAAGAAGACAATACGTTGAGTGAGATTGTAGGGGCCATCAAGCGCGTTTTATTATGACGACTGTGTGGCAAGATTCAAGAGGTGGCTTCCATGGTTTCACTCATACGTACTGTCCGCTTTATGTATATTGACTCGCACAGTTTTATCGAGGTAAATACCTCAAATTCCCGTTTACATGGTTCGAACTCAGAATTTTAAGTCCTTAATCCTAACACACATGATACCAATTGTTCCAATACAATTGGTATCATATGTGTAAGGATTAAAGACTTAAGGTTCTGGATTCAAACCATGTGGGATGCGAATTGAAAGTATTTACGTCGATCGTGCGGGTTAATGAACTTAAAGCGGACAATACCTCTTGAATCTTGCGAGAACATAGTGTCATATGAGATGTAATGTTTAGTAATTTTATCAATATATCTAAATGGCAAGTATCAAACAAGAATTTGAAAATTGGGAGAAAGAAAATGATAAGAAAATGAACTTCAAATATCTAATAAATGAGATTAAATCGAAAATAAATTTAAATTCATATGCATACAAGTCATTATCAAAGAAAGGATAGAAAGTTGGACGAAACCAATCCATTTAGGGCATTTTTCAATCATAAAATATGAGAATAAATTAAACCAAATTGATTTTTTTAAAGGTATGGGAATAGCCTTTTTTTTTTTTTTTTTGGAGTGCCGATATCAAGATTACTCTCCCTTTGGTTTGGTATATTCCTAATCTCCATAAAACTAGTAGAGCCGACAAATTCATTATGTGGCGTATTATGGATTTCAAGCTGGCTTTACAGAACAATTGGCTGGAAGGCATTTGGTGAGTTTTCAAAGACATGGATGGAATATTTGATTTGACTGTGGCTTTACATTAGTATGGGTATTTGGGCTTTATGTTATACATCATGTACTATTCTGCATCCAAACCTTGAGCCAACCTGCGTGTTCACATTTTGATTCCTGTTGTTAGGGATGTAATCGAGTCGAATCGAATCAATATAGTAAGACATTCGAGTTTGAGTTTGACTCGAAACTCGATACTCGATACTCGGTTCGAGTTCGATCGAACCTTATTTTTTAAGTTTGAGCTCGACTCGAAATCGAATTCGAGCTACTCGAGCTCGTTCGATTAGGCTCGATTATATAAGTTCGATATTTTGTTCGAACTTGACTAGCCTCGATTAGATTCGAATCATTATATAAATATTATTATATTATTAAAAAATATAAAAATTCGAGGCTCGATTAGGTTCGCGAGCTATTCAAGCTCGGTATCTAAGTGCTCGAATTCGACTCGCTCGATAGCTCGAGCTCGACTCGACTAAAATCGAGCCGAATTCGAGTTTTACTCGAGTAGCTTGCGAGCGCCACCGTATCGTTTACACCCCTACCTGTAATAGGATCGGGGTACTGGTCCTACATTATTATCTCTTTTCTGGATAATTAACTGAAGTCTCTCAGTCTTTCCTTATCACTTGCTCAGATGTGTGTTGGGAATTTTAAGCATAATTATATTTTACAAAGAAATCAACATAAAATTAAAATTATACAAGATATTATTTAACTTCGTTTGGTTCAAATATTTATATCTACTGATTTTTTTTTTTAATATAAACATAAAATTTACATAGAGTACAAAATACTAATCCGACACCCTTCCATCTTTATTATTCATTCTAAAGGTTAAGCCCCGAAAAACAAAGAGTACAAAATTTCCACTATAAACCTAGTTTCCATGCTTTCTAGTGTTTATATTATAAAGTATAGTTTATCCTATGAAATATCGCGTTCTCTCCAACTCTTTTTGGCATCCTACAAACTTATTTACCATATAAAGATTATATAGAAATTACGATTTAAAAATCATATAGAGATTACTTCTTTTATCTTTCATTTCATAAAACCACATTATCTAATCACTAAAATTTCCTATTCACTAAGAACTCTAATTAAGTATATTTATCCTTAAATAAATTTAATCACTTGATAATTCTTAACTTATAAAATTTTATTGGAATAAAAACTGACGCTGAATTAGAATTTGAGTTAACATTTAACAAATTTTTAGGGTAACACAAATTTCATCAAAATATTGACATTCAAAAAATCCTGACTACTAAAAAAATCTAATTAGTTCCGATTGCATTCATATAACATGACTAATACTCATATATAGCCAAATTAACTTAACCTTCAACCGATTTGCTGCCTTTTATATGTCTTTTATCCTCTGAAAACAAGCCACAATATAACAAATCTTCCTAAATCCAACTATATATCATCTCTGCATCGTGCTTAATGATCATGTAATGATAATTTTTGAACCATATCTCAGATACTATTTATTAGGATTTCAAACAATAATGAAATTAATGTGAAATTAAATTACAAACATAAAAGATAATATTTAATATAATTCATTCAAAATGCCAATATTCACATACGAGAAAAAAAAAAAAAAACCACACCGTAAAAATAAAGATTATAAAGAGTATAAAATATTAAAAAATAAACACTAATTCCAGTATTCAAGTTTCTTCCTCTTAATTCTTTTTCACATCCGACAACACACATTTCTCAGACAGAGATCATATCTCTCTCATTCATTTTAAAAGATAAGATCTACTCCATATTTATAAAGCCACGTTGCTTCATCACCAAAATTTCATTTATTATAAATAAGTATATTTATATCTAAATCAACTTAATTACCAAATAATTCTTTAACCTTCGGAAATTACCTTCTTTCTGTAGCACTTCAGCTCCGGATCGTTTCAAATCATTAATAATTATTTTGTTTTAATCCAGATACTATCAGGTGAACTACACGAACTATGCTAGTTTCATTTGTTGAGATTGTGATTCGTTCTTGTTCTGATGTATGCTTAACAGATTAATTAATGTCAACATTTTCAGTTAGTTAAGTCATCGTCAATTTAACCACGATGGTTTATACAATTTTTTTTAAAAAAAAATAAATTATTTTCAGTAAATTTTAGATTCAATTTTAACTGACTATCCTCATAATTATCACCTCTTTTATATATAAAGTAGCAGTACTATTTTCTTTATTTTTTTTTTCTAATGTAGACATGAGAGGTCAAATTTGTAGTGGACAAATTAGGGTTTTTCCTTTTAAAAAAAAAAAAAAAAACTAATGGTTCCAAAGTTATCAATGAATTTGTGGATGCAACTTGAATACTGGGTATGGTCCACTGGACCCAAAGTCCTTGAAACATTCACAATTCCACATGCTAAATAGTAAGATAACAATCATGAGATAAAGATGATTATTAATTAATAATAATCTACTAAATTGAATTGAAAATCCAATTCTATATGGCAGTATAAATATAAGTAAAGTTAGAATACAGTACACTTTAAAAATATTAAAAAAATAAAATGAATTATATGTTATCATCTTAATTTGTAAAGATTAAACACTCAACTGACAGAGTATTAGATAATAATTCTTTTTGTAAACCAAAAAAACAAAGAGGAAAGGAAACTTAAAATAAAATAAAATTGACATATAAAATATTTATTTTCACCTTGTTATGATTTGATAAAATCTAGCTTCACTTTACCACTTAATCATTTTTCCTTTTATTAAAAAAAAACAAAAACAAAAGAAAATTTAATAATAGCACATGATTCATCAAAATCTTATTAAAAACTACAAAATTGTGGCGTGCATTAATCTTGTTTGTAAATAATATTTTTTAGATTTATATATGATACATCGATTGTATAATACTACCAGTCAACTACATAATATATCTTTATTAATGAGCAAAACATAAAAATGTATAGATTTTTAAAAATAAATTTGAAAACTTCATTAACAAAAACTTAACCTAATAGTTATTAATATTTTTTAGAAAGAAGTAAATCCAAAGTTCAAATCCTTCTTCTCTTTTTGTACTTCCTTATGATAAAAAAAAATTGAAAACTTTATTATATTTACTATGCATTTTTTAAATTTTACTCATTAATAATATATCATATGATTGATTGACAATATATAACTTATATATACTATCAATGCATTATATATAAAATCATATATATTTTTTTAATGCTTGTCAATAGTTAAACTTACAAATAATATCATTTTAATTTATATCCTTATAAATGTTTTATCAACCAAAATGGGGGAAAAATCTTATATTCTCAAATAAAAAATAAATTCTTTTATGATTGGATGAATTTACTTTAAATTAGGATTAGGATTTCAGATCAGGATTAGGATGACAATGTCCAAAAAGAACAGGCCTTACCAAATTTGGTTGTCGTTAAACCATAGGATTAGAAGTTGTTGAACAAATGAGAACGCGACAGCCTGTGCATGCCTTTATAGATTCAAAAGTCCAATTGAGGTGAGGAAAAAAGTGGAAGCCGAAAGTATGGACAGGGACAGTAGCGATTATAGATGTTGGGGAATGTGAAAGTGAATAAACCATAATTTGCATAATCAAAACATGTTCTAAGGACCATAATCATTCAATTATTACCTAATTTTGTCAAGATAGATCGACTACCAATCATGTTGGCAGATCTATAGGGTAGCGGATTCATGATACAGCCTTCTTTGCTTTCAGGTTAAATCAAAATCAAAATCAAAATCAAAATCAATGTCAAAGGTGGAGGAGACCAAATTGCCGTCGAAGCACATAGGTTACCAGGGCCATGCCAAAACTAGTCAGAAAAGTAATGGAGCCAAAAGTAATTTCGTCATTAGACTGAAAAAGAGAGAGAAGGCGTGCTTCAATCCCATATTGAATATGAAAGAAAAAGTGATTAGGGCACTGCACACCCCATTTCGGTTTTGCAAGAAGAGGGTAATGGTGATGTGACACTAGCAAAGAAAGAGAGAAATGAGTAGTTCCTGCACTTTGTTGCCTTCTGTGATACATAGAATGGGATTTTTATAGAATGAGAGAAGAGAAGACTATCTCTTGCATTGCCTAGCTCAAAATCTTTTAAGTACCCAAATAAGTAAAACCACTAAATAATTTTTATTATTTTTTTTAATATACTTACTGCTTTTGGTCTTCCTGATGTTCATTTTGGCAGCTACATTTCTTGAGTCATATTATGGTGGATACAACTAATCAGCAATCACATGTGACCTAAATGAATATAGTCTAAATCAAAACTTTTCATATGCAAGCTGTTCTCATTAAATCAACAAATCATTTGGCCAAAATAAGAAAAAATGGATAGAAAAGCACCTAGCAAGCTAAGAAATTCCAAAGTTGCAGTCTCATCAAACATGATCTCAACCAAATATGCATACAAGTAGTAGTATTTTATAAGGTCATGCTAAAATTGCCAACCCATTTGATTGTTATATGTTGCTTAAGCAGCACATGGGTTGTTGCATATTGCCATCACACTAAAGTCAATGAGATTCCCAAAACACTCTTCTCAAGACAACATGTACAAAAAAGTGGCTCTAAACCATGCTGTCATATCCAAGTCCTCTCATCCCCCCGCCCCAACAATATTGCCACTCGCCAAAACTACAAAATTCTAATGAGGATTTCATGCTTTATAAGAGAAAATAAAGAAATGCATTACAATCTATGGCAATCGGCAAAACAGACATAAAATGCAGAGAAAGATATTAATAGCTCTAGAAATATTAACACCACCACCTTACAATTGTGGTGAAGTAGTAGCTAGGCTTAATTACCTCTACCCAACTTCCACCCACCATAACATTTCTGCTGGCTACACCACATGCAATAATATCACCACATCTCTCTTATCCACCAGAGTCACCAACATTAAAATCTCTGCTATTTAGGGCATTTCAACCTAAACAACTTCATCTTTTTTCAGGTAATTCACATTTCATAGCCTTCCTCTCTCTGCGCAGATGCCCCAATATTCAAAGAATTGGGCCACCCAAATCAAAGCATGACCAGCCGGATATTGGCAAGACTATGCCAACCCGGATTTTCTTTTCCCTGGCACCACCGGAAAACGAGGCAGCATAGCAGAGCCACAGCCAAGTGTTAAATATGTAATTTAAAAAATACTTCAAAATGTGGTGGGCACAACAAGCCAAACTACAAAGTTCTAGCAATTCACTTTCCTCTGAGCTCAGAGGCAGACTATTTATTTATTTATTGGACCACTCTGACTTAATATACAGTGAAAGATCAAGTGTGAAGCATAATTGAAGCAGTAGAAACATTAGTACAACTAAAATAACAGGATTAAGATAAACAAACACTGTCCAAAAACAAATTGATAGTAAAATAAGAGTCTCTTACATTTTCCACGTTGCACTCTGCCTAACACCCCACTAATACATTAAACATATAAATTAAAAAAGTAAACATAACAATAGTAAAATAATAGACATCTTGAATCTTTGTCATGAGTAATACTTCCACCCTACTGAGCACTAACATTAATTTATATGCTAAAAAAGAAAGAAAAATAACCTTATCATAAGACTCAGTAGCTTCATAAACAAGGGCAATGTTTCATTAATTATCCATATCTTGTGCTCTAATGCTTACCATATCTACTTCCAAGCAATGCCACTTCCTTGAAAAACAAAAATTATAGACAAATCCCAGTAGAGATAGCCAAAAAACTAACCTGGGAACAGCAACCTCCCTATAAAATTTATAAACAAATGAAGAAAACAGATATTCTCATCCTCCCCTTTCACACTCCCAACAGAATCAAGATTTCTTTTACTCCTCTAAATTAAAACAAAGAAAAATTATCAAATATAGATAAAAAATAAAACTTTAAACTAGAGATGGCATCCAAAGCAATTACAGGTCTTAGGAGTGAAAGAGCAAAACCCAAAAGGTCTGTTTGGAATGTTGCAATTGATTGCATAGCAACAAGGAGATGGCAAGCAAACACCTTTAGCTCCACCACAGCATCTACAAACAGCACATATCTGGAAACTCCCTAACTTTCTTCTGCTTTCATTAAACATCATCATCTTCACCATCTTTTCTTCCAGCAATGGAACCATTTCTGAAGATCCATTTACCTTCAAATCAACAAACCAAATTTAAATCCATAAAAATAGACAAAAAATCAAATCTTGGACATGAAAACAAAGGGATCTATGCATTCAAAGCAAGGTTTTGACTTACTTGGGCCATGCTTGTAGCTTCATTGTAGTTGAAGATATAAGGCGAAAAGAAGAGAACCAGGAGAAAAAGAGTGACCCCATCAACAGACTTCATGTTCCTTGAAGCAGGTTTTTGTTTTTGAGATTTGCTAAAAGGAAATGAGAAAAGGATATGCAATGTATAAGAATGTGAAATGGGTATTGATTATTTTTTTGGGTTGGCTTTATAAAAAAGGGCTAGTACTAATATTTGGTTTCAGATTGATTTGGTGTAAATCATAAATGAAAAAGAATGGTCATTTTGAACAGCTTTTCTCCGGCTGCTGCTAAATTGAGTGCATCTTAAATAGGAATTTTTTTTTTTTGGTTGGGTGTGGAATTTCTGAAGAGAGAGAAAGAGAGAGAGTTTGTGGCTTTGGAGGTGCACTTTTCTTTTGCACTGTGGAGAGTGCGAGTCAGTACTCAGTACTAAGGAGGAAGAATATGGCCATGAGACATGACGCTGCTCTTCTGTTTTTACTACTTCAAGTACAACGAAAACGGCACACCGTCTGGAGATCATCAACGCCACGTGTCAAATCAAATTTTGTTGATGAAGATTGAATCGATGTGTTTTTCCTGATAAAAAAAAAAAACATTGGGTCGTCAACACTTTGGTATAGTCAAAATGAGCTGTCTCAAAGGTTAAAAAACATACCATGAAACACTGTAATATTTATTAATTTATTTATGGGTGAAAACTAGATATGATAAATTTAGATACGATCTGAGTAACATGACATAAAAAAATCATATAAGTATTTAAAAATTTGTATTTCATATTTATCCGTATCAACACATTTTAATACGATAATTTTTGTATTTAATCGTGTTAGATACGGCTAAACACGTGTAAGATACGGAAACACGTTTTTTTAAATTATGTCATACGAAGATACGTGTAAGACACAAAAATAATATATATTTGTGGGAAAAGTTGAACATTGACCAAAAAGATTTTTTTTTTAGCATTTAACAAATAAACTACCATATTATATTGAAATAATATAGAATGAAAATTAATTTATATTTTAAAATGAATTAATAATTTAATAAATATTTTAAAAAAATAAATTGATAAATTAAATATGAAATTAAATTAGTTAAATAATAAAAATTTTAAATTCTAAAAATAAAGTATTGAAATTAGAAAAAAATTGTTATAAGTTCAGATACAATTAACAATTCTTATATATATGATATTATAATGCATATATATATATATATATTATATTATATATATATATATATACATAATATTTTGTTATAATGTATAAAATATAAATATTCGGACAAACTCTTGGTAAGAGAAATGAGAAAAATAAAAGGTATTTGACTATCCATAAAGATGTAACAGAATAACACTCTCTAGAAAGCTATAAATTGATATGATTCTTATATGTACATCCATTGCTAGACAAAAAACATTAGAGATTATACTTACATAAAAATATTGATTATGGTTAATGAAAGCATGCGTAGTGTAATATATTTATGCACATTCTGATGAATATGACATTTTATTTTATGAGACATTTCGTGTTAGTTTCATGTACTTCTTTTAAATTAATAGATCATTTGATTTAAATACATGGATCTTATAAAAATGAATATTTGATTATATTTTATAAATGCTTATTACTGGTGAATTATTTATGAGTTTATGTATATGTACCATGTTGGCATAAATACATATTGAGGCTTATAAATGCTTGTTGTTGGTAAAGTATTCATAAGTATACACATTAGTACTTATAACTGGTTATTGTGTTGTATAGTGACTTGGGTATTTGTTCACATATAACATTCTAATGATCAAGATTTTATTATAATTAATGACTAAGCTATCTTGTCCAAGTAGGAGATTGTTGGATTTGTCTCATTTGGCGGACTAGCAAAGTTAGTTTTAACTTGGACCTAATTTTGTCTAATGTAAAATTAATGAACATTTTAGTGTTATAGATAATAATATACTTGATTTGAGTAGTATGACTTTGGTTAAGTGTGATTTTGATATTGTTTGTAAAAAATAAACCCTTAATAGTTCCAATGGAACCGTCTCTTATACTGGGGATTGGTTGTTTATCCACGAGCTAAGCCATTACTTTCTATTTGTTATTATCTTTATTACTATTAACAAATTAACAAATTAACAAAATATATACTTAAAAGGACGAATCCACTCCTCTTATCTTAAGAATCATTAAATCCTATACCTATAAAATAGAAAATATAAAAGAGTGGCTTGATGTATCATGTAAATTGTTTGAAATGCAAGAGTCAAATACTTGTCAATTTTTTGCTAGGGGAGGTCCCTACTCTTACTATATGTATCACTATATATATGGGTGTGTGACAGATAGAGAGAGAAATTGATCCATTAAAATTTTGTAACTTCAATTTTGACGAAAGGTAAAGATTAGTTCTCTCTCTCTTTCTCTCTCGTATGAATGCCTGTGAATAGCCAATATGAGCATTCAGATACTTCAAATTGTATAAGAATAATGGGACTGAACTCTCACTTGCATCAAACTAATTTTATTGCAATTTAACAAAGTATTTGTAACTTGAGGTGCAATTGAGGAAGATAATTGAAGACAAAGTAAACTAATCGTGGACTCTTCACCACCCAAAGTTGGTGGAGGGATATTATTATAATATTTTGTAGTAATAGCATAGTAGTAATAACCTTGGACTTAGCCCATCCTGGTAGTTAGGTAAAAAAACATTTACTTATCAAAAGCTCAGTAGTCAACACATGGTTCACTTGCTACTTGATCACTCAGCACAGCTGTAACGCCTCGGAAGTGCAGAAATATGGGCTAACTTTTTTTTTTTTTTTTTTAGTTGTATTCCTATATAGTGTAGGTTATTTCGTTTCTTTCTTTACTTTTCCTTTTAACCTTTTAATTTTTTTAAAAATTTCGAGAGCATAATCTTTTATGTTATATCCTATCCCCCTCCATGTAAACACAGTTTATATTCGTAAGGTAGTTGATTTTATTTCTTAAACTTATTACCTTTCAGTTTCATACATCCCAACTACCGCATCCATATCAATAGTCAATATATTATTTACTTCCCAAAATGTTTACATACTAACCCATGAATACATTGATTACATCCCAAAAGTATTTATTCAAACCAGTATCTATACAATATACATGTCTAGAAATAAATATCTGACAATATACCCGAGCAAGTAAGGTACTCTGAAATGGAAGTAAAGAGGGATGAGCTTTTGGGAAAAGCTCAGTAAGGTATGCATTTAAAATAATTCTAACAGTCTTTAAACCAAAAACTAGAGGTCACTTACTTACTTACTTAAAATAATTCAAAACATACTTACGTGTAAAACATGGAGACTAGACTATACTTACTTACTCTTCACTTTCCTTAAAATAATTCAAAACATACTTATGTGTAAAACATGGAGACTAGACTATTTCAATATAGTTATCATGCAACATGTTACATCCTCTATAAATGGAATAATACCTATGGCCATGGTAAGGGCTATAAACTGGATCAAGGTGTTACAACAATTCTAACATAGTATCTTAATCAAGCTAGCACACAACTAGGGCACGGGCACCAGTGGCACAAACCGTGCGGGTACGAGATACTATGGAAATAGACACCATGTGTAGTGAAAAGAGAAAACCACTAAGGCGGAATAGGCACTACACAGGTGAATCTAAACTGTCACTACCTGTGGCGGAGCCAGGACACCACAAGTAGCGGGCATGATTATGCACTCAACATACATTAATAGTAGTCTGTCATCTTAAAATCCTTACTTCCTTACTTTCATTCTTGCTTACTTTTATATTGGAACTTTAATCATAAAGTCATGTCATTTTCAATACAAAATATGTATATCTATTTTATTTATACATAATAAGAGAAAACCACTGATTTTGGCATTTAAAACGGGTTACTATTCCTTTTGAGTTTAAACCGAGAAAGCTAGGTTTTCTAACAGAAGTACTATCTATGATTCTTAAGTCATTTCCTGAATAATAAATAGATATATGATGTTAGCACTATTTTAAATTGCATCCCTTACCACAACGAAGCTAAGACAACGTTAATTTGTTGGGGCCCGAGTTTGCCTAGTTTTGCATGCCGATTTCCCGAGCTGTCCAAAATAATACCGAATCATCAAATATTGTTCAATTTCATCTCCACATACTCAAACATACATTTATCTCTTAAAGGTTGACCAATTTTGACATTTTTGTCAACTTTTCCTATTTTCTCGATTTTACCGATTTAAATGTCGATTTAAGCTATTTTAGCCAATTTTATTATTCTAACTTCACATTCACCATCTTAATGACCTAAATACTCATTCACATCCATAATTCATACTTGTCATCAATCCAATTTTACCTTTCGGTTTTTCACTAAACTAAACTATAAAAAAGACTTTTCGGTATAAATTTAACTATTAACAACCTTGAATTCATCCAAACTTCATCACAAACACATGAACCCTAGGCTAGCCGAACCTATACACTCTCCTACAAATTATTTCTTTCAGTTCTACTTAGCCAAAAATCATTCAAAAAATCAAATAAGAACATATCTCATGTTCATTATCATTCATCAAGTTTACCTCAACTTTGACCAAGGTTGACCATGTTTTTGATCTCAAAATTGATCATCAACTGTAATTCAACATATATATAGCTTAGAATCATAAAAAACTATAAGAAAAGCCAACCAAAAACTTTCAAAATTTGAACTTTCTCTAACCTTGAAACAAGGTAGTATTTGTCCCTGTTCTTCTCACTAGATTTTCACTAAGAAAATGAACTTCTTTAAGGCTGAATTGTTTATATATTATAGAGGACTGAAGGAGGAAGATTTGATCCTTCTTGGCTAAAGTCTGAAAGTGGCTGGAAGGGGGTTACAAAAATTACACAAGGCTGAGTGGACAGGGACGCCTATGGCGAGAAGATCAGGTTAGTTCTCCATTGTTTCAGAAGCTTTTGGGGTGTTCTATACCTTTTAGAAAGCTTCTCAAGTTTGATTTATATTTGGAAAATATCAAAATTTTTTACCTTTTGGAATTGCTCCGAATTTAAGCTTTTCTGATGGGTATCCAAAATCCTGGGCCATGGCAGCACACTGCCCTGTTTAAGAAAATCCAAAAAAGGAAACAAAATTTCGGCCCATTTGCTTCCAAAATTCCACTTCTCATGTGTTCTAATATGTATCTAGTGTCGCACATAAAATTTGAGGCCCCCTTGTTTAAGAAAAATTTTCCGATTGAACCCGTTTTGCGTGATTTAGTCGTTACGGGTCAAAATGACTTAAAGTTTTTGGTTTACTTCAAAAATTAATTTGATCACTGAGAGCTTAATATTTCCACTCCATTTTCATTCCCCATGTCAAATTTATCTTATAATAATTTCCTATGGCCTTGAAATAATTTTTGTGAATTTTTAGAATTTATTCTGAATTTATTTCTATTTTTGGACCCATTTGCTCGGTTTAGTGAAATCCGAGTTTTACTAACCTTTTCGCTTCTAATGTCTTAGTTTCACGTTCTAATCATCATACCATAATCAAAATCATACTTCTTGAAAAGTACTTCGACTTGAGATCTTACCTCGAAACACGTGCCTTGACTTCATGCCACTATCTTGGCCTTTCAATCCTTCTAGGCTCCACATAAACATTTACATGAGTCTTAAACTTCTCAATTTATCTTAAAATGAACAATAACATGAAAAATTTTGAGTCTCACATTCCTCTTCACCTTTTTAAGAATTTGGTCCTCCAAATTTAGCTCAATTTGTCAAACAGTCGAGGGTACTTCTCCCTCATATGTCTCTATTATTCCCACATTGCTTCTTCCATTGAGTGGTGCTGCCAGAGAACCTTTACCAATGGGATCTTCTTCATCCGAAGTACCTTTTCCTTCCTATCAAGTATTCGGATAGGTTCTTCTACATAGCTCATATCTCCATGAATATCCAAAGCTTCATATTCAATGACATGGGAGGGATCCAGATTATATTTCTTCAACATTGAGACGTGGAAGACATTATGTATCCCAGAAAGCTGTGGAGGTAAGGCTAACTGATAAGCAATATCTCCCATTCTCTCTAATATCTCAACCGGACCGATGAAGCGAGGACTCAACTTCCCTTTCTTTCCAAAACGCATGATACCTTTGCTCAGAGATACCTTCAAAAACACGGAGTCCCCAACCTGAAACTACAGTGGCTGTCTACGCACATTGACGTAACTCTTCTATCGACTCTGAGCAGCCCAAAGTCTGTCACAAATAATTTGAACACCCTTCGCTGTCTGTTCCACTAAATCAGGAGCCATAATCTTTCGATCACCCATTTCTTCCCAAGCAAATGGGGACTTACATCTCTTGCCATATAGAGCTTCATAAGGTACCATCCCGATACTAGTATGGTAGCTGTTATTATAAGTGAACTCTACAAGGGGCAAATGGTCATCCCATGAACCTTTAAAATCCATTACACACGCCCTCAACATATCCTTCAATGTCTGAATAGTCCACTCGGATTGACCGTCAGTCTGAGGATGATAGGCGGTGCTGAAATTCAACTGAGATCTCATGGCTTCCTAAAAATGTGTCCAAAATCTGGAGGTAAACTTAGAATTCCTATCAGACGTAATACTCATGGGAGTCCCGTGCAATCAAGCTACCTCTCTAACATACAGTTCTGCCAAGGCACTCAAAGAATTTGTACTCTTAATGGCAAAAAAGTGGGCACTCTTAGTTAATCTGTCAACTATTACCCAGATTGCGTCGTGACCTCTTCGGGTCCATGGTAACCCCACAATAAAATCTATCGTTATGTGCTCCCATTTTCACGTAGGCATTGGCAATGGCTTAAGAAATCCTGTGGGCTTCTGATGCTCAATCTTAACCTGCTGACATACCAAGTATCTGGCCACGAATTCTGCTACATCCCACTTCTTACCAATCCACCAATACACTTTCCGCAGATCATGATACATCTTGGTATTGCATGGGTGCATGGTGTAGCGGGAGCAGTGAGACTCTCTCAAGATCTATTGTTTCAGGGCATCATTGCTCGAAACGCAGATTCAACATTTGAACCTTAATAACCCATCATCACTGACCATAAAATCTAACTGCGAAGCTTGCTCTGTGTCACGATCCATTTTTACCTAAAATCGTTACAAATTTTTCGCTTTTTCCTTTCCTTTCCCGCTCGTCAACATTCTCACCACTAAACAGTTGAGCTATGAGTCAGTATTAGTCACTCTTTACCATCTACTATGTCGTCTATCTTTTAATTTATTCAAAAGCAAATACGTATACTTTATAATTGTGATTCAATACTTGTACGTGTTTATAAATATTTACATCCCCCATATTACATTCCAAAATGATTACTGTGCTATTACATGTTTAGATACAAAAAGATACCAGTGTGTATACCTCTTGGTGATGGAAGCAACGAATATCCGGATGCAACTCCTCGGCCACTCACTAACTACTGTGTGTGCTCTGTAGAGGTGGAAAGTGAAAACGATGAGCTCAACTTGCTCGTAAGGCAATAATGCAAGTAGGTAGATAACTACACTATCTACATGCTTATAATGTCATGATATAAAAATCATTTATATCTAGAGCATGAGGTAATAGGTAAAACTATGCCACATGTATATAAATATATCATGCACTGTAAAACATGAAAGCAGACATATAAAACGAACATCGAAAAATCATCATGTATGACATTTCATGCTCATCACATTAAAACTTATCAATTTCATCATAAAACAATACATTATCCTTTAAAAACATCCCACAAGGTTAAACCCCTCCCTCGGATCTACCCTGGATAACATTAATCATGTTTAGTGCAAATAAAATCATGTGATATCATGTTAGACAGGTGGTCATTGTATACAATCGAGGACTCTGCTAACTAGCTATGTCCATATCATCCCAGACCACACGGATCTCGATGTGCGGGGCATCATGCTGTAACGAGAAGTGGTCAAATCCTACCCATCAGGATATAAATCAACATCATCACCACACGGTACAACGTACTCCATAGACCCATATCACGGTCGGAGGTCCCTGCCGTAGGTCTTATCTACCCCATACCATGTATAACCAACTCAGTCTCAAGTGCACGTGCGAGCATCTCATCTGTGTGACTAATAGTCTACACGAGGCATCTAGCACGGCTCGTGTGAGCATATCATCCGTGTGATACACAGTCTACACAAGGCATCCAGCACGACTCATTACATATCACAGTGTGAAAAGTCCAGTGCGAGCAAGGCTCTAGCATGATTTCATGCACAATCAGTAAAAATCCTCGTACGAGCAACGCTCCAGTACAACTTTATGCAAAATAAATAATGGTAAAATCATGTACGAACAAAGCTCCAGTACGATTATATGCACAAGAAATAAATGAACCCCACGTACGAGCAAAAGCTCCAGTACAGCTTACATGCATCTTAGCTCAAATTATGGTGCGAGCTAAGGTCCAGCACATTTCATGCATGTTAAAATATCAAAATCCAGTGCGACCAAAGGTCCAACACGATTAAACTCATATAAATTTGATAGGCGGCTCTCTTTCAACAAAACACACTCAAAACCAAAGTTATTACCTAACTCGTGCTATTTCATGAAATTATGAAATCAATAGCCAGCCTATTCGTAAATTTTCTTAAATCGAAGAAATATATTTCATAAAAATATAAAAAATGTGATATTCATGCAATTTATTAGCCTTACTATCGTTTTTGTAAAAATTTGTTCCCAAGGTAACAACTTTGCTCAAATAAATTTTTCTCAAATTTCTTTGAAAGATGTTGAAAATCTAGAGAGAGAAAGCTAGGTTATTGCTCAAACATGGAAGGTTTTCAATGTTCAGGGGAAGAAGGCTCGAATGGTCGGGCTTTATATAGAATTGGCCTTATGAGATCGATCTCCTAGGGTGGGAGATCGATCTGCCCTTACTCCAACTATACAATTCATAGCCTTCAAGATTGTCACGACTCTTAACTTACCAAAATACGTACAAATTTTTTGCATTTTCATGCGTAATTTATTAATCATCCTTCCTCAATCGTGAACAACCACACTCTCAGCAGTTGGGTTGTGTGTTAATGTCTACCTCATCCATCCATAACAATTTAATTTCAAAAGTAAACACTTTCATGAATACATCAGAGTTACTGTTTATAAGTGTTTACATTGCTTTACATCCCCAATGTTTACATACAAAATGCTACTATGCTATGTCTAGTTTAGATACAAAATAATTCAAGTGTGTATACCTTTAGCGATGGGATGCAACGGATACCAAAAAAGGGAAAGCCTCCAGTCACACTCACTCTATACTCAAATCTCTGTAAAGAGGGAGAAAATAAGGGGGGTGAGCAAACCACACGCTCAGTAAGGCAATCATGTGAACAGGTAGATATTGCACTATCTATGTGATCGTGATGCCATGCTCAAAACATACATTTCCTCGTTTCTCAAAATATGAGTTCATACTTGTGTTAATGGTATGTAAAGCATTCATGCTATTAAAATCCAGTGCATAATTCAATTCAAAGTATAGCATTAACCATCATGCATAATTTATAAGTAAAGCATGGCATTAATCATCATGCATATTTCACAAGTAAGCCTGACATTAAACATCATGCATCAGTGCACTTTAAAAACCATTAACATACTTTCATCTCAAAACACTTCAACTCTAGTCAGGATTCGGTCCCTCCTCAGACTATCCTGACCCACAAAACGTTTCAAACATGAATTTATTCTCAAAGCAATAAACATGTGAGATAGAAAATTAAATGAGGGAAATAACCTCTAGGTCTATGACTATAACCTGTGATATTGGCTACACGGATCAGGTGTACGGGATATCACCACTATTTGCTTCTACACGAGAGGTGGGTCAAATTCTGCCCTCCGATCCATAGCAGATCGCGTCCGAAGATGGCATATCACATCTCAACACGATACAACGTACTCCATGCTACTTGCACGGTACAACGTACTCTGTGGACCCACATCAACATATCATATCATGCCACATCTCAAATGCACGTGTGAGCTTATTTAATCGATACGACCTCATGTCTATCCGAAGCTCCTAACACGACTATCAACATGTCAAAACATCACAAATGCACATGCGAGCCTATTTAATCGGTGCAACACCCAATCTGCCCGAAGCTCCAAGCACGACAACAAATAAGGTGGACGTCTAGTACGAGCTAAGCTCCAAGCACCATGCCAAAACCAGTATGAAATCCATGTGAAAACCAATGTGAGCTAAGCTCTAGCACTCATGTGTATAAAACACGTCAAATCTCGTGCGAGTCATACTCTAGCACGCTTGCATTCTCATGAAAACAATGTAGGTGGCTCATTTCTTTGCAAAGTGTGGTTAACAAACCAAAACAACTCATTTCTTTTGCAATTCATTTCAAATGCTAGCCAACCTACCAATCACTTGCTAAAAAGCAATAAAACATGATTTTTCAAAGCATTATACTTTTATTTTCATGCACATTTCTCAAACACCTAACTTTTGCCCTTCAATCACCCAATTTCATTTCCTAACATCTCATGCATTCTAGCAAAGCATTAAGTGCCTAAATTGTGCATAGATATCTCTAAGATTCCACACAATTCCTTTACCTCAATTTACTTGAGTGCGACTTTCTTTTCCTCTTAGCTTCTTGCGCTCTTGGCTCGCCTTGTTCCGGTGTATCCTCGGAAGCTGCGATTCAATCATCCAAACCACTTGAGTTACAGTTGTTAACTCACATTTGACCTCATTAGTCAATATAACCCATCTTTGCATTTACCAATGCCTTAATCCACATTTTACCCCTTTTTGGTAAATCTCACAATTTATTCACTAACAACACCTTAAAATCATACTACAACACTATTATTAACTTCAATATATCCCATTCATAATTAATCTCAACACATTTCACTTTCTCACACTAGACCATTCCTAAGTCATGGTGGATTCATTACTTCCTAAGTAGTTTCTACCCTTTCTATGCATACCAAACAACTCCAAAGATCAATATCTACACAATGTACTTGAGTTATTTCATTTAGAAACTCGCCTTGTTTGATTTCCTCTTTGCTCCAATGGAAATGCACCTTTGATCCTTCAATCCAACAAGTGGGGAAATGCCTTCAAACTATGTTATTCTTCTCTTGATGTGAACAACTTTGTCTCTAATTGCTTTCTCTCAAATCTTACTGAAAATGTGTGGATTTAGGAGTGAGAAAGCTAGGTTTTAGGTTGAAACTGGGAAAGATTCGTTTTTGTCTCAGAAATGCGGATCCAACTGCTCCATATTTATAGATTCAGCTTGATGAGATCGATTTGCCTTGGGTGGAGATCGATCTGGTTCTCTTAAAATCCCTTTTTTTCAAGACATTTTGAAGGCAGGAGATCGATCTATCGAGTAGGAGAGATCGATCTTGCTTCAAACAGAAGGTTAAGGAGATCGATCTGGTCTTAGGGGAGATCGATCTGCTTCCAACCTGAAAGCTAAGGAGATCGATCTGTTCCATTAAGGATCGATCTGCTCTATTCCATTGCTCAAATAAGAGCTTTCTGGCTCTTCCAGATCGATCCCTCTAGAGAGATCGATATGGCCTTCATATTTTCAGATTTTTTGCAGTTTTTCTGCAACAACTCATACCAAACTTCATACATTTTGTTGCCATGGTCATTTCCTCATCCAATCATCTTTGAGACTTGAAAATGCCATCCCATAATACTTCATACACATTAAAACTTGTGTAAAATCTTTGTATATCCAAAGGTACATGATATAAACCAAATGGAAGTGCACAACTTATGCAAATCTTCCTTCCATTTTACCATACTACTCATATTTCATTCTACTCATATTCATCACATATCAAAGTCCATTCCTTCACATTCATACATAATGTAACTTGTATGTACAATCACAACTCTTATTACATGTGTGTACATTTAATTTATGGACTTTACATCATTTATACTTCACATTACAAGCACATCACTATTTACATATATATACAAAGTCGTGCTTATACATATATGGGGTCTCACATTCTCCCCCACTTAGAAAATTTGGTCCTCCAAATTGGAACCAATCATTCTGTGAATAACTCGGGATATTTCTCCTGCATTAAACTCTCCAATTTCCATGTGGCTTCTTCCACCGTGTGATGTTGCCAAAGAACCTTTACCAAAGGAATTGTCTTTGTCCTCAACAATTTCTCTTTTTTGTCCAATACCCGAACTAGCTTCTCAACGTATGTCATACCCTCATTGAGCTCCAATAGCTCATATCTTATCACATGCGTCAAGTCCGGGTGATACTTCCTTAACATGGATATGTGGAAGACATTATGCACATTTTCCAACTCTAGTGGTAATGCCAATCTATATGCCTTATCTCCCACCTTATCAAGTATCTCAAATGGCCCTATATATCGAGGGCTCAACTTCCTCTTATTCCCAAATCTCATAATTCCCTTCGAAGGAGAAACTCTCAAGAATACCGACTCACCCACATCAAACTCTAGTGGTCTTCGTCTCTTGTCAGCGTAACTCTTTTGTTGGCTCTGAGCTGTCCGTAATCTCTCACATATCAATTGGACATTCTCAGATGCCTGCTGCACTAAGTCTGGAGTAAAAATTTGTCTGTCACCAACCTCTTCCTATCTAATAGGGGAACGACATCTACGCCCATACAATGCCTCATATGGTGCCATCCCGATACTTGCATGAAAATTGTTATTATAAGAGAACTCTACGAGTGGCAAATGGTCATCCGAGGAGCCTCCAAAATCCAATGCACAAGCTCTCAACATATCCTCCAAGGTCTGTATAGTTTTCTTTAACTGACCATCTGTCTGAGGATGAAACGCGGTGCTAAAACTCAACTGGGTCCCCATCGCTTCCTGAAAACATTCCTAGAAATGGGAAGTGAAGTGGGCATCCCTATCAGAAACAACACTCACTGGAATTTCATGTAGCCTCACTATCTCACGCACATATAGATTCACTAACTGGCTCAGAGTATCGGTAGCTCTCACAGCTAGAAAATGGGTTGATTTCGTCAACCGCTCCACAATCACCCATATGGCATAATGACCTCTGCGAGTTCTCGGCAATCCCATCACAAAATCCATGGTGACGTGCTCCCACTTCCAAGTCGGTATCGGTAGAGGCTGCAATAACCCTGCAGGCTTTTGATGCTCTACCTTCACCTGCTGACAAACGAGACACTTAGCACCATGTTCAGTAATGTGCTTTTTCATCCCAGACCACCAATAAACCTTTTGAAGGTTTTGATACATCTTGGTACTCCCTGGATGTATCGTATACTTCGATGAGTGAGCCTCTGTCAAGATCAACCTTCTGATCTCTGCATCATCAGGAACGCATATCCTACCTCTGAACCTCAATAACCCATCTGAACTCAACTCAAAGTTCGTGTCTGTACCCCTCTCTATCAGCCCGACAATATCACCATACTGCTGATCAACTCGCTGAGCCTGTCGAATTCGATCTATCAAATCTGGTTCCAACTGCAAGCTAGCTCTCATAACACCACCATCAGCACTGGGCGGGGTCATATTCAAACTGAGGTTCGTGAACTGTTCCAACAGCTTGTGTTCCCTGACTATCATGAATGACACCAACCCGAGATGCTTTCTACTCAATGCATCAGCAACCACATTTGCTTTACCCAGGTGGTACAGGATCTCACAATCATAATCCTTTAAGAGCTCGAGCCATCTTTTCTATCTCATGTTCAACTATTTCTGTGAGAACAAGTATTTAAGGCTCTTGTGATCCGTAAACACTTGAAATTTCTCTCCCTAAAGGTAGTGGCACCATATCTTCAGCTCAAACACCACCGCTGCCAACTCCAAGTCATGGGTTGAGTAGTTCCTCTCATGATCCTTTAACTGCTTTGATCCATAGGCTACTACCTTCCCATCCTACATCAATACATAGCCCAGTCCTAGATGTGAAGCATCTGTATACACCGAGAAACCTCTTGAGCTGGTAGGAATGGTGAGGATCAGAGCTGTGGTTAATCTCCTTTTCAACTCCTCAAAACTTTCCTCACACTTATCATCCCACATAAACTTTACATTTTTCTCGTGAGACGTGTCAATGGAGCAGCTAATCTTGAGAATCCCTCTACAAACCTTCGGTAATACCCAGCTAAACCCTGGAAACTTCTGATCTCTGTCACTGTCTGGGGTCTCTGCCACTGTGTCACTGCCTCAATCTTTGATGGATCCACAGATACTCCATCCTTCGATACTATATGACCCAGAAAAAAGATTTGTTCCAACCAAAAGTCGCACTTACTGAGTTTAGCATACAACTTCTTCTCTCTGTGGGTCTGTAGCACTATCATTAGGTGCCTTTCATGCTCCTCTCTAGACTTTGAGTACACTAGTATATCATCAATAAACACGATTACAAATTGATCTAAATACTGGTGGAATACCTCGTTCATCAACAACATAAAATTTGAGGGAGCATTCATCAACCGAACGGCATAACCATAAATTCATAATGTCCATACCAGGTGCGAAAAGTTGTCTTGGGTACATCTCCTCTCCGTATCTTCAACTGATGGTACCCAGATCTCAGATCTATCTTGGAAAAGACCTGCGCTCCCTTAAGCTGATCCAACAAATCATCGATGCGTGGAAGGGGATACTTATTCTTGATAGTGGCCTTATTCAACAACCGATAATCTATATACAGTCGGAGGCTTCCATCATTCTTCCTTACAAACAAAATCGATGCTCCCTAAGGTGAGACGCTTGGCCTGATGAACCCCTTCTCCAGTAACTCTTGTAGTTGTTTCCTTAGTTCTTCCCACTCAACTTGAGCCATTCTGTACGGTGGCTTGGATATCGGCTCTGTAACAGGTGTCAAATCTATACCAAATTCCATCTCTCTATCTGGAGGTAACCCTGGTAACTCATCCGAAAAGACATCTGAAAATTCATTAACCACTGGTATGTCTCCTAATTCCGGACGTGCCTTATCTGTCTCAATCACATAAGCAATGAACCCTTCACATTATTCTTTCCACCATTAGAAATCATAAATCATCACATCAACATATATAAATTATAAATTAAATTCATCTCTAAATTATCATGTAACTAGATTATACTCTTCTCAATTGCAATAACATATTCTTTCATTTCATTTCACTAAATTTACAATAAGGTTATCTATCTTTGGAAACATCAAAGTTTTTGCATCACAATCCATCACAACATGATTGGCAGCCAGTCAATCCATCCCTAGGATTACATCAAAATCACTCATATTTAATAAAATTAAATCGGCTGCCATTTCTCCACCTCCTATCCTCATCTTACAACTTCTATACACATGCTCAGTCAATTTACTATCATTCATAGGTGTAGATATCATCAACATCTTATCTAGCAGTGTGGATTTTACATGCTTCAACAATTTACATGCAAATGATGGCGATATAAAGGAATGCGTGGCACCAGGATCAAATAGTACAAATGCTTTTAAATCAAAGATTTGGATGGTACCTTTAACCACATCCAAAGACTGATCTCCAGAGTCCTGACTACTCACACCCACTGCCTGTTTTCCTTTTTCCTCAACTGTAGCCCTCCTCCTTAGAGCAGCTGTCCCAACTAAAGCTCTCTCTGGCTCCTTGCCCTTCTGTGGGGCTCTCTCTGTCATCTCTGGGCAATCTCTAATTATGTGCCCTGGTTTCCCACATCTAAAGAACACTACTTGAGGTCCATAGCATGGTCGAGTTCCATGGTACCTACCACACTTGCCACACTATTCCGTAGTAGGTCGTGGCCCTCCAATCACAACTCCTTTCGCTGGAGCTAGAGCCAGATACATGGGAGGATTAACTGTCCTCTCTCGGATCTCCTCTATCCTCGACCTCTTTTCAGAAAACCTCTTGCTTCCCTTATAGCTGAAGCCTCTATCCATCATTGGTCTCTTCTTATCTCTGTCTCTCACTTTACCGACTTTCCCAAACTCTGAGGCGATTCTATCAACATCTTGTTCACACAATTGTGCCCTGCGCACTGCCTCCTCATAGGTCAGTATATCCAAGGGAACCAGTCTAGACCTGATGGTCGATCTCAATCCATCCATAAATTTTTGGATTTTCTCGGCCTCATTACTCATCGTATTAGGATCATACTTGCCTAGGGAGATAAAAGTCATCTCATACTCATCCACAGTCCTACTTCCTTGGGTCAGTCCCAAAAATGCCATCTTTAACTTTCGCTGTGCGGTATCCGGGACATACTGTCTCCGAAAAGCTTCCAAAAACACATCCCAGCTGATCTCAGTATGTCAGGTTCTTAAAATAGGCCTGGTGGATTTCCACCAATGTTCTGCTGATCCCTTCAGCATAAACACGGCAGATGCTACCATCTCAGTAGTAGTGCACTCAAAGAACCCATACAGCTTCTCGATCTCATTTATCTAATCCTCAGCAGCTACTAGGTCATTTACTCCACTGAAAAACGATGGTCCAAACTTCTGAAACTGTCGCAGTCTATCCAAATCACAACCGTAACCCCAGCCTCTAGTAGCCTGTGGTGTAGCAACAAGTGTAGGCATATCCTGTGCAGGTGGGGTTGTAGGTGTCTCTGTCGTTTGAGGTCTCTGCGCTGGCCGGGCCCGTGCCTCAGGAACTGCCGCCTGCTCGACATCACCCTGTGTAGCGGGACTCTGTCTACCGCCAACTCCAGGTAAAGATTGGGTGACCAACTCCAATATCATCTTAATGCTCCGCTTGATCTTCGCGAAGCGAGCCTTAGTACTCTCGAGTCTCTCCTGTGGACCCTGTGGAGCATGCTCAACCTCAACCTCCACCTCGATATCATCCTGAGCCTCATGTGTTTTCGACTCAACATGACCCCTAGGCCTACCTCTACGGCCTCTAACTTATGCCCTCGCCCCTCTACCGCGACTGGTATTAGGCATAATTGCTTAATTCCCTACATTCACATCAAATTCTTAGTCAACCCATCGACACACATATAATTTGTATCTAAACAAGCACAGTAACATGAGGATGTAATTTTTCCATATTATTAAGTATTTTAGACATGACACACGTCAGACCAACTCGAGCTTTGATACCAACTTCTGTCACGACCCTTAACTTACCAAATATGTACAAGTTTTTTGCATTTTCATGCATCATTTATTAATCATCCTTCCTCGATCGTGAACAACCACACTCTCAATAGTTAGGCTGTGTGTTAATGTCTACCTCATCCATCCATAACAATTTAATTTCAAAAGTAAACACTTTCATGAATACATCAGAGTTACTGTTTACAAGTGTTTACATTGCTTCACAACACCAATGTTTACATACAAAATGCTACTATGCTATGTCTAGTTTAGATACAAAATAATTCAAGTGTGTATACCTTTAGCGATGGGATGCAGCGAATACCAAAAAAGGGAAAGCCTCCAGTCATGCTCATTCTATACTCAAATCTCTGTAGAGAGGGGGAAAATAAGGGGGTGAGCAAACCACACGCTCAGTAAGGCAATCATGCGATCAGGTAGATACTGCACTATCTACGTGATTGTGATGCCATGCTCAAAACACACATTTCCTCGTTTCTCAAAATATGAGTTCATGCTTGTGTTAATGGTATGTAAAGCATTCATACTATTAAAATCCAGTGCACAATTCAATTCAAAGCATGACATTAACCATCATGCATAATTTATAAGTAAAGCATGGCATTAATCATCATACATATTTCATAAGTAAGCATGGCATTAAACATCATGCGTCAGTGCACTTTGAAAACCATTAACATACTTTCATCTCAAAACACTTCAACTCTAGTCAGGATTCGATCCCTCCCTCGGACTATCCTGACCTACAAAACGTTTCAAATATGGATTTATTCTCAAAGCAATAGACATGTGAGATAGGCAATTAAATGAGGGAAATAACCTCTAGGTCTATGGCCATAACCTGTGATACCGGCTATACGGATCAGGTGTGCGAGATATCACCACTATCTGCTTCCACATGGGAGGTGGGTCAAATCTTGCTCGCCGATCCATAGCAGATCTCGTCCGAAGACAGTTTATCACATCTCAACACGGTACAACGTACTCTATGCTACTTGCACGATACAACGTACTCCATAGACTCACATCAACGTATCATATCACGCCACATCTCAAATACACGTGTGAGCCTATTTAATCGGTACGACCTCTTGTCTACCCGAAGCTCCTAACACGGCTATCAACATGTCAAAACATCACAAATGCACGTGCGAGCCTATTTAATCGGTGCAACACCCAGTCTGCTTGAAACTCCAAGTACGACAACAAATAAGGTGGACATCTAGTGCGAGCTAAGCTACAAGCACCATGCCAAAACCAGTATGAAATCCATGTGAAAACCAGTGCGAGCTAAGCTCTAGCACTCATGTGTATAAAACGCGTCAAATCTCATGCGAGTCATACTCTAGCACGCTTTCATTCTCACGAAAACAATGTAGGTGGCTCATTTCTTTGTAAAGTGTGGTTAACGAACCAAAACAACTCATTTCTTTTGCAATTCATTTCAAATGCTAGCCAACCTACCAATCACTTGCTAAAAAATAATAAAACATGATTTTTCAAAGAATTATGCTTTTATTTTCATGCACATTTCTCAAACACCCAACTTTTGCCATTCAATCACCCAATTTCATTTCCTAACATCTCATGCATTCTAGCAAAGCATTAAGCGCCCAACTTGTGCATAGATATCTCTAAGAGTCCACACAATTCCCTTACCTCAATTTACTTGAGTGCGACTCTCTTTTCCTCTTAGCTTCTTGCGCTCTTGGCTCGTCTTGTTTTGGTGTATCCTCGAAAGCTGCGATTCAATCATCCAAACCACTTGAGTTAAAGTTGTTAACTCACATTTGACCTCATTAGTCAATATAACCCATCTTTGCATTTACCAATGCCTTAATCCACATTTTATCCCTTTTTGGTAAATCTCACAATTTATTCACTAACAACACCTTAAAATCATATCACAACACTATTATTATCTTCAATATATCCCATTCATCATTAATCTCAACACATTTCACTTTCTCACACTAGACCATTCCTAGGTCATGGTGGATTCATTACTTCCTAAGTAGTTTCTACCCTTTCTATGCATACCAAACAACTCCAAAGATCAATATCTACACAATGTACTTGAGTTATTTCATTTAGAAACTCACCTAGTTTGATTTCCTCTTTGCTCCAATGGAAATGCACCTTTGATCATTCAATCTAACAAGTGGGGAAATGCCTCGAAACTATGTTGTTCTTCTCTTGATGTGAACAACTTTGTCTCTAATAGCTTTCCCTCAAATCTTACTGAACATGTATGGATTTAGGAGTGAGAAAGCTAGGTTTTAGGGTGGAAATGGGAAAGATTGGTTTTTGTCTCGAAAATGCAGATCCAATTGCTCCATATTTATAGATACAGCTTGATGAGATCGATTTGCCTTGGGTGGAGATCGATCTGGTCCTCTTAAAATCCTTATTTTCTAAGATATTTTGAAGGCAGGAGATCGATTTGTCGAGTAGGGGAGATCAATCTTGCTTCAAACAGAAGGTTAAGGAGATTGATCGGGTCTTAGGGGAGATCGATCTGCTTCCAACTCGAGAGCTAAGGAGATCGATCTGTTCCATTAAGGATCGATCTGCTGTATTCCATTGCTCAAATAAGAGCTTTCTGGCTCTTCCAGATCGATCTCTCTTCCTATGGGATCGATCTGACCTTCATATTTTCAGATTTTCTACAGTTTTTCTGTAACAACTCATACCAAACTTCAAACATTTTGTTGCCATGGTCATTTCCTCATCCAATCATCTTTGAGACTTGAAAATGACACCCCATAATACTTCATACACATTAAAACTTGCAGATAATACGTTTAGCTCGTATCACCTCCTCACCCCTACGGGCTTAAGGATGTTGGGCTTAAGGATCTTACCAGCTCCACGGCTCATACGTACCACAGTGTGAAAATCCAATGCGAGCGAAGCTCTAGCACGTTTTCATGCATCATCAGCAAATATCTTTGTATGAGCAATACTCCAATACGTTTTTATGCACAACATATAATTGATAAATCACGTACGAGTATAGCTCCAGTACGGTTGTATGCACAGGTCTAGGAAACCCACTTACGAGTGTCAGCTCCAGTACGGCTTATAAAATATCGCGAATCAAAATATGGTACAAGATAGGCTCCAGTACGATTTAACTCATTTAAGTATGATAGGAAGCTCTTTTTTTCAACAAAACACTTTCAAAACCAAGGGTAGCACCTCACTTGTGCTACTTCACAAATTATGAAATCACTAGCCTTCCTATCCTTTAATTTTGCTTAAAACAAAGCAAAGTATTTCGTAAAAACATCAAAATATGCAATTTATGCAATTATTAGCCTTACTATCCCCTTTTTAAGATACACTTCAAAAACCAAATCATATACATATATACTTGTAGTCGTTCACACATATCACCAATCACTTTTCTAAATAACCCTGCATTTTACAAAACCTTATATTCACCCACAAAATATGAGCAGCTATCTCTATGTACTCACAAAATTTTCTTACCTGAAAATCGCGTCGAATGATTTCCTCTTCTTTAGAGTTGTTCGCTTGTAGAGTTTGATTCGCCTCCAACGAACTCTCCGAGACTACATGAGAGTACATTTCACATCAATTTTAAATCCAATGAAATATAGCTCTTGCGTTTATTATAGTCGATTCGACTTATAGTTTCCATTAATACTTGTAAAGCCCCTTTTTAATTGCTTTACTTATCTCTCGAGAGTCTATTGATTCATACTAAATCAATATTTAAACTCATAGTGTCTCTAGTTCATCATTTACTTCACTATGGCATTTTGTCAAGCACCTTATGTCAAACCCCGACTCTGGGTGCCCTTCATCCATACATATACTACTACAGTTGGGCTGTGAGTCGATGTAATTACTATGTTCCATACATTTATAGCGAAAACATTTAAAACTTTAACTCACACACTCCCAGGCATGTGTGTAGATATACAAAATTGATTGGATAATATATTATCTTTACATAACATCCCCATAAAACTGTTTACATTTTCGATTCATGACTGTGCGATACATTACAATAAATACAAAATGCTTTTGTATATACAATTCTTATACCTCTACAACTGGTGGGAGCTGTCCAACACAAAAGGGATCTAGAGACCACTGCACTGTCCTACTTCTCAGTATATGGAGGGGAAAAATAGTGAGATGAGCAAACCACAGCTCAGTAAGGAAAAGGATGCTAACAGGTAGATATTGTACTATCTACATAGCCCATGCATGATTAACAAAACCATGTTTCATGAAAAATAGAAATATTACTAGAAAATGCATTTAAACATTTATCTCTCATAGGCATTTTCATAAAAACTGGTGTTCAATACTTCCATTTGAAAACATGTCATAAAACGGTGCTATCATAGCACAAGTATTCAAATCAAGATATTTATCGATTCACATCATCACTTTTCTTTTCACAAATCGTTTCTTTTCATCAAATTTCTTTCTTTTCCGAGTTTCTCAATCTTTCTTATCTCTGAGACAGGTAGGGAATCTAGGCAAACAAACATCCATGACATATGGCCATAGCCAGTGATCTCAAGCCTCACTGATCAGGTGTGCACAGGGCATCACTTGCCTGAAGGGGGATGGGTCAGTCCTACCCTTCGGCTCATCTCAATCACTATCATCATCTTCTTCATCAACTCACGGTACGATGTATGCCATGTGTCATCTATGTGATACTAGTACTCACATGCACCCAGCACGGTACATAGTATTCCTCGGACAACTACACAGTTCAACGTACGACTGTGGACCCAATCCATCCACCCTACTCTGATGGACTTATCATCCTTAACCATGTCTCATATACCAGGTGAGCATAATTAGCGTGACACACAGTCATCGTAAGGCTTCAGCGCGGTATCTCTCACTGCGAGCAACTACTTCTAGCACCGAATCATCTCAAAAATCGTGTGTGAGCTAGGCTCCAGGACATCATCATCATCATAAAACCATAAAACTTGTACGAGCTAAACTCCAGCACAAAATCATCATCGTAAAACCACGTGCGAGCTATGCTCCAACACGGTTTATCAAAATATGAAAACATATGCGAGTAAAACTCCAGCATAGTCAAAATCATTAAAACAGGTGTGAGCTCACGCTCCAAACACCAATTCACATCTCAAATCCGATAGGTGACCATTCTTCTCTTTTAAAACTTAAATCATGTTTATTAACGTAGCATGTCGTTCCATGCTAAACATGTAAAACTAACCAACCTATCCATTTTCTGTTCTCAGTCACAAAATCAACATATAGTTGTGAAAAACATAAAAAAAAACATGCATGTCATGCTATTTCCTTACCTCATCCCATGTTCACAATATATATATATATATAAATATATTTATATATATATATATATATATATATATATATATATATATACCATAATACATTTCATGATCTCACATCATTTCATAGCTCAATAGCTAAGCATACTATTTCTAGCATCATAACTACTAAAATTGTTGTAAAATACGTACAAATATCTCTATCGCTAACATACAGTCCCTTACCTCGAATCGTGCTTGTATTTCCTTCGTATCATTTGCTCCGTTAGCGATCCAGGTTAATCGTGTTCCATGTATTTCAATATATATGTGTAAATCATTATGTTAGTTTTCTTTCCCTCTACTCAACATACACATCGTCTTTTTATCTATCTATTCATACTTCTCAAACCTTTAAATCATATTTCACCTTTTCCATTTATATCACTATATCTCATCTTAAGTTTTTTCATCACTTTTTCATGGATTTTCCCTTCATAAATTCCTCTTAATATTGCTCACTCATCACTACATTCATCATTCCTATCAAGATTTGCACATACCATTCAACCCACAAAATGTCTAGAAATCCATATTTAAAGCTTGACGGTTGAAAAACTTACCTAGCTTAGTATTATCCTTAGCCAAACTTGTGGTAGCCAAACCTCCTTCTCTTAGTCAAACCAATGTGTGATCTTTGGGTAGTTCTCATTCTTTCAAGGAACAACTTTTCCTTCTTGAGTTTCTTCAGATTCTAGCTAGAATATAGTGATATTTAGAGTGAGCAAACTTGGTTCTTTGATAGAAATGGAAAGGTGCGGGTTTGGTAGGTGGAAAATCTGATCTTTCAGCTCAATCCCGTGCTCTTTTTATAGATGCAGAGACATGAGATCAATCGGGTCCCTTGTGGAGATCGATCTCTGCATGGTTTGGTAGTCCTTTTACCTAACACAATCTACTACCAGATCGATCTGCCTTCATGATGAGATTGATCTGTCGTGAGCCAAATTTCTCTTGGAGATCGATCTGCTTCTTGTGGAAGATCAATCTTCTCCTTATTATCCTTAACGAGATTGATCTGTTTGTAAATGGGAGATCGATCTGTTGCTTAATGGAGATCGATCTTTTCCTGGCCGAGACTTAAAGAGATTGATTTGTGCATTGTGAAAGATCAATTTCTTCTAGGTAGAGACTTAAGGAGATCAATATACCTTCCCATGAGTTCGATCTGCCTTGTTCAATTAAACTGATTCCTGGCATTTCATTAGAGGAGTTCGATCCCTCCTTCATATGAGATCGATCTCTCTTCCCCTACATCCTCATTTCTACAGTTTTCTGCAGATTTTTCAATGTACACTCATCCTTATTTGCTTTATACCTAAATTCATAGTTCGTGCACAATTGACGTACAATGGCATCCATTCCTTATAGTTCTTAGGTAATAGAACTTGTGCGCACAACTTGTAATTCATGGATGTTTCATAGAGTTCATAATCCTTACATCCATTTTTATCACTTATACACTTGTAACAAATGTTCATATACATTATATTTTCATAGAAATAAATACGTGTGAAATTACGGGTATTACACCTTATATAGTTATTCTCATAACTTGACTAATTTTACAATGTAGCTTCATTCAATCATCTCAACCTCTTGCATATTACTTCACTAACACTTTAGCATAATCAATTTATCATCAACTCAACTATATCACATTTTCACACACTAGACTCATTCTAGGTCATATTTGTTCCATTAGATTCTAGGTAGTTTCAATCATTAATATACACACTAGTTCAACTCAAAATCAATAACTAGATAAATGCACTTGGATTGGTGTATTAGAAACTCACTAAGCTTGATTTTCTTCTTACTCCAATAAGAACACTCCTTGCTCCTTCAATCCAACCAATAAAGTATTGATTCCAAGCTATGTTGTTCTTCTCTTTATAGTGAACAACTTTGCTCTAATAGCTTTTTCTTAAATCTTTATAGAAATAGGATGGTTTTAGAGAGAGAAAGCTAGGTTTAAGGTTGAAAATGGAAGAATGAACTTGTTTCCCGTGAAAATGCAGATCTAACTGCTCCACTTTTATAGAAATGGCACTAGGAGATCGATCTGCATAAGGTGGAGATCGATCTGGCCTTACTTGAATACTCAAAATTTCATCCATTTGATAGGCAGGAGATCGATCTATTGGGTTATGAGATTGATCTATCGTGATGCATGAGATCGATCTGCACCATGAAATAAGATCGATTTCTTTCAGGCCGAGAGTTTAGAAGATCGATTTGGCCATTAAGAGGAGATCGATCTGGTCCAACCGGAGGTCAATGAAGATCGATCTACTTGAGTGAGGGACCGATCTCCCTCTTGCAGAATGCTTGGCATTGTGTTTTCAAGACCATGAGATCGATCTCTCCTTGAATGGGATCGATCTGACCTTCATCTTGCACCCTTTTGCTGTAAATTTTTCCATTTGAACTCCTACTCAATGACTTCAATACTCATTTATCAATCCATTCACACTTAGAACTTAAAAACGTGTATTTCTTGTATTTCGTATGTAATGTAACTTGTCTGTACATCAAATAATCATATACATTATATAAAAATTTACGGTCTTACAGTTCGAAGCCTTAAATTAAACTAGGTAGTTTGTGACCTAGTAGGATTAGACTCGTATGACAAACAAATGGCAATATGAATGTAAAAGATTATTTAGATAATGTTATGTTTTCGTAATAAGTTACTGTCTCGTCGCATTTTTCGAGATGTGACATTTTTATTGGTATCATAGTAGTTTTGTCTTACTGAGTCAGTCAAGAAAAGTTGACAATCATTTAAATTTTGTCCACTTCCCGTGGTACTGTGTTTGTCTGAATATAACCTACGAGTTAAAATTAGACACTGGTCTAAAGCATGTTATTTTCTGTACAGAATAGTCAGAACAATGTATAGAGGAAAAGGGAAAACTCCACAAGGGAGACGTGACCATTCTCCACCTCCTTCATCTTTTCCTCTTTCTCCTCTTAAGGTGTCGAAAACGCTCGATCTACTCACATGTATAACATGTTTATAGCAAGTTTTATCAATATCACAACAACGCTAGAGACTCCTGACTATTAGGATTGCCACTATGGCACAACAGTTAGGTAATCAACACTAATAGCGAGCATCACCACTAGTGCCTCTACCAGCAGAGCCTCAGACTTCCGTTATACCTCATTAGGCTAACCTGATGCAGCCTCAGATTCCTTCACATCTTATTCCTTCATTACAACCACCTCAGTAGTAGGCAGTTTTTGTTCCATAGCATCTAATAACTAGGGGTGTAAGTGATACAGTGGTGCTCGTAAGCTACTCGGACTCGACTCGAGCAAAACTTGAATTCGGCTCGATTTTAATCGAGTCGAGCTCGAGCTCAAGCTACTCGAGCTATCGAGCGAGTCGAATTCGAGCACCTAGATACCCGGCTCGAGTAGCTCACGAGCCTAATCGAACCTCGAGATTTTATATATTTTAATAATATATATTATTATATAATAATATTTATATAATAAGTTTAAGAGCAAGCTTGAGTCGAGCCTTAGAATCGAGCTCTAGTTCGAGCTAAAAATCAAACTTATATAATCGAGCCTAATCGAGCGAGCTTGAGTAGTTTGAACTCGATTTCGAGTCGAGCTCGAGTTTAAAAAATAAAGCTCGATCGAGCTTGAGTCGAGTATCGAGCACCGAGTTTTTGAGTCGAGCTCGAGCTCGAGCACCTTACTGTATCGGCTCGGCTCGACTCGATTACACCTCTAGTAATAACCCTGTTTACAGTGCTAAGTGCAAACAAATTTAAGCAATTTCAAAAGATGAGCTTGACAGCATTTAAAGGGGTGAAAGATCTGGATATGGCAAAGACATTGCTTATTAAGATGAAAAAAGTCTTCCAAAATATGGATTGTATGCTTGAGGAAAGGGTGCTAATAGCTGCTAATATGCTGGATGGTGAGGCAGAGCACTGGTGGATATCGGCTCAAGAAGTAGTGTGGAGTCAGGAACGAGTGATTTCTTGGGAAGGGTTTTTTACTGCCTTTAGTGCACAGTACTTCCTCAAGGGTGCTCGAAGATAAAAATAGGCATAGTTCTTGAGTTTGGAGTAGAGAAATCTCATTGTGGACCAAAATGAGTTTAGGTTTACCACTTTGACAGGTATGATCCACTGATATTGAAAGATTTGTCTAGAAAAGCAGTAAAGTTCATTGATAGGTTGAGACCAGCTCTTCGGGGTCAAATGTCAGTACTGAATATTACTTCATACTCTGAAGCTTTAGTGGTCTATGTTTGTTTGCAGGATTTGAAGAAGACACATGCCCGTTATAAGACATATAGCAAAGGAAAAGGTAAATGATTAGCTCAGAGTGAGACAACTCCAAAAAAGTAAAGAAAGAGGCATCTCGATCACAGCCATAAAGCCTAAGTCCGATTAGTTGTGCTCTCGGTGTGGTAAATTTCATAAGGGTAAGTCATGTTATCTTACCACAGGTGCCTACTTCAGATGTGGCAAGATGTGGCACATGATCCGAGATTGTCCGTTTAATGAAACCTACTGAGAAAGCACCAGAGAAACCAGTTGTAGCTACCATTAAATAGAAAGCTAAGCCTGCAGACAAAGGCAAGAAACATGTGGCTCATGGCAGAATGTTCGCCTGAAATCAAGAGGCAGCAAACACTTTCGGCTTTGTCGTTCAGGGTAAGCTTCTGATCTCTGGTCTCGAAGCATTATGTTCAATAAACTCAGGCTCTACGCATTCATTTATTTCTTCTCTATTTACTAACAGACTAAATGTAGGGCCAAAGTTACTGGGATTCATGCTACACATAAGCACACCGCTTAAATAGTCTCAGATGACAAAGTCTATATGTAAGAAGCATAAAGTTAAAGTGGGAGAGAAAGAGTTAAAGGCCGATTTAATTTTGTTGAATATGTTTGATGCAAATGTGATTTTTGGTTTGGCTTGGCTAGTCACCAACCATGCTATTGTAGATTGTAGTAAGAAAAGTATAATCTTTCTTCTCCTTGAACCAGTTGTAATCAATTTTGCAAAATAAATAAAATGAAATTATACTTTTGTTTCGAAATCTTATGTGAATGTGTTGTTATATTATTGAAGGTTACTTAGCTTTAGTGGAAGACACAGATAGAGTAAACCCGGAGTTATCTGAGATCCCGATGGTCAGAAAATTCTCCAATGTCTTTCCAAATGATTTACTGAGATTACCACTTGAAAGAGAAACTAAGTTTGTCGTAGACTTGCTATTTGACACTCTGACTATCTCAAAGCCTCTTACAGAATGTCTTTAACAGAGTTCAAAGAACTAAAGAGTCATGTCAAGCCCTTAAATTTTCATGTCATACTCTGTACTAATATGTCAATCGATAAAATCGAAAACACCACAATTAAGGGAAATTCGACTATAACTTGTAAATTAAATTGCAAAACCTTATGAAAATCATTATTTTATTCTTAAAATGCACCAGTGGTGCTAAGAAGCACCACCAAACTGCCCCATTAAATTGCCAAAAATCCATATGAAAATTCATGTGAAAGTAGAAAGAAAGAGAAATCACCATTTTCATCTTGTAACCACCAAAACTGCCACCTCCCAAGACTTTTCTAGCCATTTTCAGCCTTCACTTTCTTCTATAAGCTGGTAATACTATCTCTTCTCCACAACATACTAAAAATTAGGAGACTAATTCCATTATTTGATCAAGTTCTGGCCAAGCATACCAAAGGTATACTAGTTTCGGCAAACGCTAGATCTAAAGGTTTTTCATTTCTTTCAATTTCAATGTTTATATATACCTTGAATAAAAACTAATATGGAGTATTAGTATGTATTTAAATTGAATAAAAAAAGCTTCCTAATATGGGCTATAAGGTTCGGCCACTTTCGGTTCCTTGAGATAATATTGTTTCCCATGCTTGAATTTGATATAATATGAATGTATATTGTAAACGTCTAATTTTGTCCGAGATATGGACCATTACGGGCTTAATATTCGTTCGAGTCCATAAGGGAGCTTTTAGAATTGGACTTGTTTCCGATAGTATAGACCTAAAAGTCGAATTGTTGGTCGCAATGCCCAAAGTCAAATTTAAAGCTCAGATGTTGAAATTCTACTGACGTGGCCCAAAACTGAACCTATAATACAATGGCCTACTTGCTTTCTATTGTTACTTGTTTTTTATGTAGTAAAAATCAGATAATAAACTTTAGATAAAAAAATTATAAAATTAAATGAAAAAATGCTGGCTATGGTCTGCTATGGCCGCTGCCGTGACAGACCACATTCACTTTGCCTTTTTACATCTCCAGCTTACACCAACGTCTCACGCATCTGATATCTTTTGCCCAAAAATCAGCATTTCTGCATCCTTTTTGAATCGTCCTCTAGACCTTTCAGAAAAACACCAGTTTGGCCACCTGATACTTCATCTCTGCCTTGTGAACATCAACCGAGTTGGTTAATCCTCACTATCCAATGTTTGAATCTGACTTCTCCCTCTTAAAAGTCAATACTGACTTTCTCTCCTCTCGAAAATCAGAGAACCATGCTTCAGCTAAGAGACCCAAAACCTCCACCCTTGACCACCAAATCCGAATCCTCTATGGAAAAGAAAACCAATATGGTCTAGCAACTCGTTCCTCATCAAAACAAGAAAGAGGGAGGGGAACTAAGATTCAAGTTGGGGTCTCCATTTTTGTCAGAGGGAAAGAGAAGGAAAAGCGGAAGAAAATATTAGGGATTTGGGGTATTCCGAGCTGAGAAAAAGTTTTGGAAAATCAAAAATGGTTTCATTTTTTTTAAACCTAGGTTTATTCGAAGGAAATCAGTTTGATATTATGAAAGAAGACTTGTGAAGCTTTCCTTTGATTTTCTCTTGGGTGATTTTTGGGGGCATATTACGGTGGCTGGCGGTGAGAGGAGTTGTGATCGGCGACTAAGGAAGATGATGGCGAGTGGACAGAAATTTGAGAGAAAGCGTTGAAACCTTCAGGAGACTTAAAGACTATGACTGTAGGAAAAGGCTAAAAAATATACGTTCAGGCTTTGGGAGAAAGCATAAGCAGCGCAGCGCAGCTTGCAAAACAGAGACGAACAAATTGAATCGGGCCTGGGAGCAAAGTAAACAGGGAAAGAGAACCTCACTGTTCTGAAAGGATAATATCTTAGCCTTTTTAAAAAAAAAAAAAATCTATTTTATTATATATTTAATACGCCATGATTTCATTTGTTGTGCGCATGTCTTCATGTTCCCTTACCGAGTTGCTCATGTGTAATTTTTAGCAACATGTTCTAGATATTTTAAGACTGACTTGATTATTATTTGTGGTTACTAAACCTTTAAAATAAAATTACGAAAATAAAAATTACAAATGGAAATTTGTTTTGTAAATCAAATTACGATTATTAAGTCTAATTCAAGTGAAAATCCTCCCAATGATGAGATAAATTGGAAATTGCAAGTAAAGATTTCTTTAAATTCTTTAGATGAGAAAAATTGTGCTAAATATTACCAAAAATAGTGAAATATTGGTGCAATGTCTTTAGCAATTTCTCAATATAAAGAAATAGCCTTTCAAAAAATAAATAATAGAAGGAATTTTTTTTAGAGGGAAATAACAGAATAAATAGTTTTAACAATAATTAACGATTTGGAATATAAACAAAAAATGGTAATAGATGATGGCAGTGAGGAAATAAAAATGATGAAATAAACAAAAGGAGCACATATTATAAAAAAAGAATTAAAAATAAATAGGGCTTTCCTGTGATGAGATATACTGGAAATCGCAATTAGTGATTTCCTTAAAATTTTTGAAGTGAGAAAATTGTATCAAATGTTACCAAAGCATTTCGTTTATTTTTTAAAATCGCAATTAGGGCTTTCATTTATTTTTTAATAGTGTGTATAAAAAAAAAAACTTATAGAATTGATCAACTATAAACACGATAACGATAAACAAAGATAAAATAGATAAGGGCAATAATTAGGTAATTGAGGATATAGTAATATTGACCCCTATAATCACATTACAAAATAAAAATAAAAATAAAAATAAAAAATTTCCTTTGTTCGATTTTCCACAAAAAAGTTTATTCAATTAATATATAAAAGATGATGATAAATAAATATGATGATAAATAAATAAATAGAAATTTAAAAAAAAATTAAATATGGATCTTCGATGATGAAATCGCAAGTAGCGATTCCTTTAAAAAATTCCATAGGAGAGAAAAATTTACCAATGTTATCAAAGTATTGAAGTCTGTGGTGTAACTATTCAATAAAATATATTCATGTTCATTCCTTAAAGAACTAACATATATTATTTTAAAAAAATAATAATAAGTCAAAAGATGAAAGAAAGAATAATAAAAAAGCAATAAACAGTGACTAGAATAAAAGACTGATAATAAAAAGTATAATAAAGAAATGAACAATAATAATAAAATTTAATATGCATAATGTATTATTTAAATTATATGCATCCATCTAATTATAAAAAATAAATGTGAATTGCCTGATGAGACTTTACGAAAATCATAAGAAGTGATTTTTGAATGATCCCTAGGTGAGAGAAGTTCATTACAAATTACCAGAGTATCAGAATATTTAGTGTAATTCTTCAATATTTTGAATTCTTATTGGAAAATATAAATAATTTTTTGAGAGAAATAAAGTAAAAGTCAATATATATCATTTATTAAATGTTTGCATCATATTTTAATTCCTAAAAAATTATGAACTTCCGACGATGGGATGTTACAAAAATCAAAAGTAATGATTCTTAACTGATCCTTAGGTGAGAGAAATCTATGAATATTACTAGTGCATTGAAATATTTAATGTGATTTTTCAATAATTGACATTTTTGTTAAAAAATGAAAATAAATAAGGTTTTATGAAATAATAAAATTTACTTTCATCATGTATTATTTGTCTGCATCATATGCACTCATTTCATTACGAAATTAAAATGTGAATTTTTCGAAGATGAGATTCTATAGAAATCGTAAGTAGTAATTCTTAAGAATTCTCTAAGTGAGAAAATTTTACTAAATACTATCTAAAGCATTAGAGTACTCAGTGATTTTTCAATATAAGAGATTCTTATTTATTTTCAGAAAATAAAATAAACTTTGATTAAAAAAAATGATAAAAGCAAAAATATCTTTGAGAGAGATTGCAATAATAATAAATTATTTTTAAATATTGAATTAAGACCACTTTATTTATATCAAAGGATAACAAATGATTAAAATGATATCATTTTTTAACGGATTTTTCAACATAGTGTAAAATATGTGTAATTAGGCATGAATTAAGCATCATTGGCCATTAAAAATGATCCTATGCAAGGTTATGTATTCTGCCAAGGCAAGAGCAAAATGGCAATTTTGTCTTCGCAATGTAATATTAGTGCTAAGTGAGTGTTAAGCATGTGTCAAAGTGATATGTGCCATTAGAGCGACTAAAAGTATAAATTAGTAGTTTTTGTCACTTTATAGCTTAGGGTGACGTAAATGAAATTATGTAAAAGTGTAAAAAATTTAAATGGCTTTAGGGTGCTTCAAGGCATTGCAAATTGTTTACAAAGTAATTTGTGTGATAATGTAAGCTTTCGGAGTAAATTGTGGTGGGTGGAAGCTTGTTGACTGAATTTATGTTAAGTAAATCTCCTCTAAAGCTTCGTTAAGTTAATTACGCAAGCTGTGGGTTAATTCTGTATGAACTATTTTTATGTTTTGAAATAACTTTTGAACAATGTATATGATTTGTACGAACTAATTGTATAAGTATGTGAATCTACTGTCTGATTGGTAATACAAGTTGTGAATGAACCAACTGCCGTGGGGATATAAATTACTTTCATTATACCTTACAAGCTAAGTACTAACAATTGTTACCCGGTATTATGGCAGAAATTTCTTATATCTTCTTTTTTTAAGAACTAAGAACCATATGATACTGAGTATGAGTTTTCAGATTGTTTTATATTAACTAAGAAACATGTTATGATTTTTATGTTTTACAATCATTGCATGGCATTAGATTGTGAGGTTTGAAAGCTTGCATAGATTTTATCTATACGTTGAACAACTTTATAATCTCACTACAAATACATTTTTGAAATAATATGAAGCATATAGCTTATTTTGCTTATGTCTATTGTTATGAATTTAAGCATATATTGCATTTTGTATCTACTGTTATAAGAACTTTGAACTACATTTTCGATTGTTTTTATCATGTATAGGCGTTCTGTTTCCTTAAATTATTGATAGAGCAAATGAAGACAGCCCTGAGTATCTTTACTCCTTTACGAGTAATACAATGTCACGACCCAAACTACCCAAAAATCAGAGTTAATTTTTCGCGTTTTATTATTTTCTTACTTAATTTCTTACCTGTCCTCGAATCGTGACCACACTCCACTAATAATTGGGCTGTGCGTCAATGCCAGTCCCACCATTCAATTACCATCTAACTTATTTCTTCTCCAGTCATTTATAATTGTTTACATTATTTATACATCCCCTAAAGTTACTTACAAACATGTTACTGTGCTATGCTTATGTAGATACAATATGTACAAGTGTATATACCTTATGTTGATGGGCAGCAGCGGATATCCGGAATGCAGTACTGAGTCGTCGCAACTTCAACTGGAGATTATCTGTGGGAGAAAATGAAAGGGGTGAGCACATCAAACTCAGTAAGGCAATCCTACGAACAAGTAGGTAACCATACTACCTACATGAACGTGGTGCCATGCATAAACCACCCTTTCTCCACACATTTTAAAACAAATGATATGAATTATGATGCTATGTAAATCGAGTTTGCACGGAAAATTCAACATGCAATTCATTTAAATCATTTCTTTCTCATTTAAAAATTTCACAATAAAGTCAGGACTCGACCCCTCCTGCGGGTGATCCTGACTCACACAAAACCATGAAAACGGTTTACATCACACGTGGGTTTGAAAAGCATGAAAATACCATCATGCAAATTTAGTTTAAAAACCCAGTTTAAATCATCGAAATCGTCGACATGCGAGACTAGGCAACATCTGTATATCGGCAATAACCAGGACTATGGCCATATGTGTCCTCGGGAGTTCCTCAGCTACACGGATCCTAGTGTACAGGTTCTCACCATGATCGGGAACCGCCCAGGAGGTGGGTCAATCCATCCCGTCAGTCTTATCCGATCCCAGGCATCCGAAGATGCTGCATCCGGAGATGCCGTATCCGAAGATACCACACGGTACATCGTACTCCATGCTACTTGCACGGTACATCGTACTCCGTGAACCCATATAATATCTCTAGGTACTCCAGCCCAATTGGCCTGCTTCCCACAGAGGTTTTGTTTCTCAATACTCATGCCATGTCTCAAAACGCACGTGCGAGCCTATTAAATCGGTGACACACAGTCTACCCGATGCTCCAAGCACGGCTCATCGCATGTTCTCATAAAATTAGTGCGAGCGATGCTCAGCACTCTCATCAACTCAAATAAAACTGGCAGAGCCCGCTTTACATCCCCACAAGGCCGCCAACCTCATCCCTCACTCTCACCCCACCTAAGAGGTCTTTTGAGCCTGTTGGGCCTTTTGGCTGACTCCAAGGGCAGACAGCGCTACTCCACAAATCCGGTAAAACTAGTGCGAGCTAAGCTCAGCACTCTGTATATAAACCACATGAAAATTTTATAAAATCTGGTGCGAGTTAAACTCTAGCACCCTGTCTCGAAAAAGCATATGAAATCTGGCGCGAGTTGTACTCTAGCACCTATGCATGTAAAAACTCTAGTGCGAGCTCTCGCTCTAGCACTAATGCGTGCATCACACAAATCGACAACATCGTGCGAGCTGAGCTCTAGCACGTCACAAGTCAATAAAAACACGTAGGCGGCTCTGTTTCCTCAAAACAGTTTTCAAAACAATATCACGTTGAAAGTATGCAATGCTGTGCATTTTCTTTCAAGGTGAGCCAGCCTACTCATGCATGCCTCAAAACACATCCAGAATGAGCAGAAGCCTTTTGTTCTTGCTCCTCCCAATTTTTCCTAACTTTGTAAATTTTACCCTTAACAAGGGTATTTTGGTAATTTGCCCATTCGGGGCCCTAAAATTATTAGTTGACCTCTAGACCCTTCAGGTAATTTTTAAATGACTGCAAATGAATTTAAAACTTCGTAAAGTTTACCTCTAGCAGTCCGCAGAATTCCCTTACCTTATTTTCCTGTCGAGTCTGACTTTTTCCTTTCCACTGTTGTCTCGTCACGCAGTCCGATATGCTCCCAATCAAATGCCCGAAAACTGCGTATCAATATTCCTCAGGTCAGATATTATACAATTTAATTATATTTAATATTTGCTGGGCTTAATTTAAATCATTGGGCCCGTTTACCCCTATTGGGCCCGATTGCACCTTAATGGGCCTTAATCGGCCTTAAGCCCGTTTTCCACTTAATTTTCACCTTATCGAGGCATATTGGGCTCATTGGGCCCACCAGTAATTTATTGGGCCTCGTTTTAATTCTCGAATAGCTAAATTTAATATTTACGATAATTTATCTAAATTTCCATAATTTAATTCAATTTATGTAGAAATCAAATCAATATCACGCATAACGAGGTAATTGTCGTAAATAAGGGTTACTTACCCGAGATTCCATGCTAGTCCGTAAATCGAGGCTGTCTCGAGCCCTCGGTGGATGCCACTCGTCGAGCTACACAATTAAATATATTTTTCGGGTAAACTTTCAGTCGATAATTAATTAAATAAAATATTCCAAATTTAAATCGGGTCAATTTGACCGCTTATCGACTTACCCGAAGCTCGATTGCATCATAGGAATTTTTTTCAATTTTTTCCTCTTTTTCTTTTTCCCTTTTTCTCCTTTTTCCTCTCTTTTTGGCTGAACCGGTTCAGTCCGGTTCGGATCGGTTCAGACCGCCGGTTCTCTCCGGTTTGACCGGTTCACCGCCGGTTCACCACCTTGCCGGTCGGTTCTCCGTCGGCTTCCACCGCCAGCAGCTCCGTGAGGCTGTCCGCAGCTCGAATCTGCCCTCGGTTTGGGTCGAGGTCGCCGGAATGCCGCCGGTCCGGCTCTTCTCCCTCGGCCGTCGGACCCATTTTCCTTCTCTTGGCTGTCGCCGACGTTTCCCGTCGTTTCGTCGGCTGATACCGGTGCAGAAAGGACCGCCGTCGCCTGGGCTTTCGGAATCGGGCCTCAGTTCCGCCTGGATCGCCGCCGTTCGCCGCCGGTGGCCATCTCTTTTCCCGTGGCTTCTCCTCCGTTTTTCGCCGGATTTCGGCCTCCAAACGGCGCGTCTCCAGTGGCTGAAGGTTCGCCTGGGGTCGGGCCGTCTTCGCCGGCCCTCGCCTAGGGTCCCTGGCTGCCGGACGGCTCGCCGGCCATCTTCTCTTTTCTCGGCTTCCGTTTGGTTTCTCTCTCCCCGATTGTTTTCTTTCCAGTTTCCTTTTTTTTTTTCATTTCTTTTATTAATTATTTTTATTTTTATTATTTATTTTAATTATTACACTATTCCTTAAAATACTATAAATACCCAAAATATCTCTTAAAATTATTATTTTATTCTTATTCAATTAATTTAATTTTTATTTAATTTATTTATTAAATTTTAACCTCTTTTTCGGGTATAATTTCTCCGTATTTTCGGGATATTGTCCCGGGTGACTTTTCGGTATATTTTTCGATTATTTTCGGGATTATTCTTCCGAACTAAAAATCTTGATTAATCCCGATTAATTCCAATAAATTAATATCTTGATCAATTTAACCCAAAATAAATTTATTTCACTTTTATTGACCAAGATTTCTTAAATCCATATTTTAATTAAATTTTTCTTATTGAAATTATACCGACCTTTGGTCTTTTGACCATTTTGCCCTTACACATATTCGGGATTAATTTAACCCGACTTCCTTTCACGAAAACTCATTCATTTCGTATTTTAATTAAATTCGGGTCTTACAACTCTCCCCCACTTAAGGAATTTGGTCCTCCAAATTAGAACCAATTCACATGAGTCCATATACAACTCCGGGTACATCGATCGTATCATACTTCTTTAATTCTTACGTGACCTTCTCCGGAGTGTATTACTACCAAAGGACTTTAATTGGGGAGATCATCTTAAACCTCAATACTTTCTTTTTCCTGTTTAATGCCCGAATCAACTTCTTCAATATACTTATATTTTCATTAGATTGAACTTTTGGAGTTCATATTCTATCACTTATGCTGGATCTGTATAGTATTTCTGAAGCATCAAAAGCTGGGACACATTGTGGGTGCCTGTTAATTCTCGTGATAACATCAACCTACAGGTCTTATCTCCCACTTGTCCAATCTCTCAAAATATTCCATCCAGCGCAACTCAATTTACTTTCTTCCAAAAGTTCGTTATGTCCTTATTCTTTTAGGACAAGAAATGTTTCAACCATACTAATTCACCAAGGGTGAATTCCAATACCTGTCTATTTGCTCTGAGGTATTCTTAATCTCTCATTCTTAATTAAACATCCTCAGAGACTTATTATCCAAAGTCAAAATTAATTATGTTCTGTCACCCACTTTTCTTATCCAATTTGGGGGAACAACCCCTACAGCCATACACTGTCTCATATCTTGTTATCCCGATACTCAATTGCCAATTGTCGTTATTGGCGACTTCAATTAGAAATCAACTGATCATTCCAGGAGCTTATAAAATCAATGGCACACGCTTTCATCGGATCCTCCAGAACTTGTACAGTCCTCTCTGATTGACCATCTGTCTGAGGACGAAAAGCTGTGCTAATACTCAGTCGGGTTCCCATAGCTTCCTAAAAAATATTCCTTTAAGTAAGAAGTGAAGCGGGAATCCCTATATGATACCATGCTCACTGGAACGTTACTTAGTGTTCCACAATCTTCCTTACACATAAATCCTCATATATACTCTGAGTATTTGGGGATTTCATAACCAAAAGGTGGGTAGACTTAGTCACTCTATCGACTATCATCCGAATAGCCTCGTAATTCACCTGGGTCCTCTGTAACCCATCACGACATTCATGGAGACTTGCTCTCATTTTTCGTGTCGTGTCGATATAGGTAGAGGCTGCAATAACTCTGCAGACTTTTAATGCTCTACCGTATTTCTTTTCACATCTGACCACCAATACCCTTTTTCAAAGATTTCAATATATATATTCATTACTTTTCGTATGCACTGTATATCCCAAAGAGTGAGCTTCTGACAACATTACTATCTCATCAACTATGGTCCTGGGGAGCACTTATACTGTCTCTGAACCTCTCTGTAAATCATTAACATACTCTGTGAACTCTGTCACTATACCCTTCTGAATCTGACCCAAACTATCGACATCGTGCCGATCATCACACTAAGCCTGTCAAATCCGGGCACTCTCATCCGGTTCTAGTCTCAGGCTAGCTATCACATAATCATACCAATCACTGTCATCATCAGAAGGGATCATATCACTACCGAGGTTCACAACTGCTCTAGCAGCTCACGCTCCCTGACCATCATATGTAATACCATCCCGAGGCTCTTTCTACTCAAGACATCAGTCATCACATTAGCCTTTCCTGGGTGGTACAATTTTCACAATCACAATCTCTCAGAAGCTCTAACCCACTATGCATTCTCATATTCGTCTCTTTCTGTGAAAACAGATACTCGGGCTTTATGATCAGTGCATATCCATAATTTCTCACCATGTACATAATAGTACCATATCCTCGGTACAAGTACTACTGCTGTCAATTTTAAATCATGGGTATCTTCCCATTATACATCAATACACAGCTCCTTCATAATTTTGAGGTATCCATACTCACTGAAAACCTCTTGAGCTGTTGGGTATGGTGAAATTATTCACAGTGGTCAGTTCATACTTTACTACACCGAAATTCACGTCACATCTATCATCTTATTTATCATCTCATCCAAAGACTACGTTTTCATAATTAAACGTGCCATCAAGGTATATCCTTTTAGAATTCGCAGCAACCCATTTGTAAAAGCCATTTCTAATTGTTGCTTATAAATCGCCCTAGACTTTAACTACATCCAACATATCATCGATACTGATGACTACGAATCGGTCCAATCCTTGACTTATTTACGCATAAGCGTATAAGATCCTTCGAAATCGCTTACGTTTTCAGGTACTAACCTGCGTCATTTCCTTTTCTTATCTTAACGGCTCTTATTAAATTTTACTATGTTAACCTTTATGATTTGTCAAATTTTAATATTCTTATCGTCTTAGTAAAGGTATCCTAATGCTAAAGGTAATTATTACGACGATCGATTTCACGTTATAGGTTATATATCTATATATACTTTTAGACGCTGTCAAGTCTTCAGGCGGGGAGGTATTTTGAAATACCTTTATTAACCTTCAGACTTAACCACAACTACGTTATATCTCAGTTTATGTGGTTACAATTTATATTCGATACTAATTGCTTAACCTCAATTACTTCGCATATTAAGGGTATTCCTTACCTAGCATATATCTCTTACTCCAATACATATTGTATTTGGGATCAAAACACATCTCCTTCGTATATCAATCATGACAAAACTCTTGTCATTACTCATTCCGTAAGTACCATCATTTGCTCCCTTAATTTCAACTGTCGCACCCCTTTTTATTACTTAAAATCTCTATATCAGTATTCCGTTAATTAATCTTCCTCCATTGGGGTACTCATCTATCAGTATTGTGCCCAATGATGTAGGCATTCATGCCTTTTACTCACTTATATGCGAATGAAGGCGGTATGAATAAATGTGTGGCACCAGGATCAATGAACATATGTACTTCATTATTCATAACAAGTGTGGTATCTTACACCACATCCATGAAACATCAATAGTGTCCTGGTCCAAAACATCCTCTCGCCTTCGTCCAACAACTTACTTTCCTTTTTCTTTTCGGCTATTGCCTCCCTTCTCGTTGCAACTATACCAACGAAGATTTTCTGTCTCTTTACTTTCCTGTGGGACGATCTCGCCCAATTCTGTGCAATCAAAATCCAGGGTCCGTCTTACTGCACTTAACGGCCATTTTCATCAATACAGTGTAGGTATAGACCCTCCTTCTGTGGTATCCACCACACATCTCACATTGCTTACAGTGCTCACACTGCCACACTGTTTCGTAGCAGGTCGGGATCCTCCAATCACAATGCCCTCAAGAATGCCAAAATTGGATACACTGGGGCCTTACCAATTATCTTACTCCATGACTCGTCAAATTAAATCTTTTACCAATTACCATTTTCCCATTTGAACATTCTGTCATTTCTTGATTCTCTTTTCTGTCTCTATTTCAGCCCTCACTACCTTTCCCAATCTCAGAGGCGTGCAATTCATGTTCTTATTTACCCAACTGTAAATCTGCGCACTACCTCGGTATAGGTAATATTTCACGGGCCAATTCGGACTCAAATTGAAAAATTGAGCCATTTCCATAAACTTTAGACATCTCGACTGTCACTTGTTCATAGTGTCGAGGTAATATCTGCCAAAGAATATAACTGAATTTCATACTCATAATCAATTTAGTATTCCTGGGCAGTGTAAGAAATTTTCTCCTTTAAATCATGTCCGGGATATCCTGTCACCGGAATACATCCAAATAAGATTTCTCACGTCAGCTCTGGATGTTTAATACTTAAGATGGGTCGAGCGGGTTTCCACCAATGTTCCGCTGCGCCCTCTGATCTTATTCATAATCTGAGCAATTAGCTCCTCAAAATAATCTCCACACTCCGCTCCAAGCATCGCGAAGCGTGTCTCAATACTGTCCGATCTCTCTGTCGGACTTTGTGAGGCCTTCTCAACATTAGCCTCTATTTCAATCTCATCCCGATTCTCATAAGTCAACTCAGCACAACTTAGCAGACTCAGGTCTATCTCTACGACCTGTGCCTCGTGCACTATCTCATCTAACGCGACTCATATTAAGCATTCCTGCATTCTCAACCATTTCTTAGTCAAGCCCATCTCGATATACACTATTGTATCTAACTAAGCACAGTAACATGGGGATGTAATTTCCTAATTACTGACACTGACACACATCAGACCAATTGTGCTCTGATACCACCTTTATATGTCACGACCCAAACTACCCAAAAATCAGAGTTAATTTTTCGCGTTTTATTATTTTCTTACTTAATTTCTTACCTGTCCTCGAATCGTGACCACACTCCACTAATAATTGGGCTGTGCGTCAATGCCAGTCCCACCATTCAATTACCATCTAACTTATTTCTTCTCCAGTCATTTATAATTGTTTACATTATTTATACATCCCCTAAAGTTACTTACAAACATGTTACTGTGCTATGCTTATGTAGATACAATATGTACAAGTGTATATACCTTATGTTGATGGGCAGCAGCGGATATCCGGAATGCAGTACTGAGTCGTCGCAACTTCAACTGGAGATTATCTGTGGGAGAAAATGAAAGGGGTGAGCACATCAAGCTCAATAAGGCAATCCTACGAACAAGTAGGTAACCATACTACCTACATGAACGTGGTGCCATGCATAAACCACCCTTTCTCCACACATTTTAAAACAAATGATATGAATTATGATGCTATGTAAATCGAGTTTGCACGGAAAATTCAACATGCAATTCATTTAAATCATTTCTTTCTCATTTAAAAATTTCACAATAAAGTCAGGACTCGACCCCTCCTGCTGGTGATCCTGACTCACACAAAACCATGAAAACGGTTTACATCACACGTGGGTTTGAAAAGCATGGAAATACCATCATGCAAATTTAGTTTAAAAACCCAGTTTAAATCATCGAAATCGTCGACATGCGAGACTAGGCAACATCTGTATATCGATAATAACCAGGACTATGGCCATATGTGTCCTCGGGAGTTCCTTAGCTACACGGATCCTAGTGTGCAGGTTCTCACCATGATCGGGAACCGCCCAGGAGGTGGGTCAATCCATCCCGTCAGTCTTATCCGATCCCAGGCATCCGAAGATGCTGCATCCGGAGATGCCGTATCCGAAGATACCACACGGTACATCGTACTCCATGCTACTTGCACGGTACATCGTACTCCGTGAACCCATATAATATCTCTAGGTACTCCAGCCCAATTGGCCTGCTTCCCACAGAGGTTTTGTTTCTCAATACTCATGTCATGTCTCAAAACGCACGTGCGAGCCTATTAAATCGGTGACACACAGTCTACCCAATGCTCCAAGCACGGCTCATCGCATGTTCTCATAAAATTAGTGCGAGCGATGCTCAGCACTCTCATCAACTCAAATAAAACTGGCAGAGCCCGCTTTACATCCCCACAAGGCCGTCAACCTCATCCCTCACTCTCACCCCACCTAAGAGGTCTTTTGAGCCTGTTGGGCCTTTTGGCTGACTCCAAGGGCAGACAGCGCTACTCCACAAATCTGGTAAAACTAGTGCGAGCTAAGCTCAGCACTCTGTATATAAACCACATGAAAATTTTATAAAATCTGGTGCGAGTTAAACTCTAGCACCCTGTCTCAAAAAAGCATATGAAATCTGGCGCGAGTTGTACTCTAGCACCTATGCATGTAAAAACTCTAGTGCGAGCTCTCGCTCTAGCACTAATGCGTGCATCACACAAATCGACAACATCGTGCGAGCTGAGCTCTAGCACGTCACAAGTCAATAAAAACACGTAGGCGTCTCTGTTTCCTCAAAACAGTTTTCAAAACAATATCACGTTGAAAGTATGCAATGCTGTGCATTTTCTTTCAAGGTGAGCTAGCCTACTCATGCATGCCTCAAAACACATCCAGAATGAGCAGAAACCTTTTGTTCTTGCTCCTCCCAATTTTTTCTAACTTTGTAAATTTTACCCTTAACAAGGGTATTTTGGTAATTTGCTCATTCGGGCCCTAAAATTATTAGTTGACCTCTAGACCCTTCAGGTAATTTTAAATGACTGCAAATGAATTTAAAACTTCGTAAAGTTTACCTCTAGCAGTCCGCAGAATTCCCTTACCTTATTTTCCTGTCAAGTCTGACCTTTTCCTTTCCACTATTGTCTCGTCACGCAGTCCGATATGCTCCCAATCAAATGCCCGGAAACTGCGTATCAATATTTCTCAGGTCAGATATTATACAATTTAATTGTATTTAATATTTGCTGGGCTTAATTTAAATCATTGGGCCCGTTTACCCCTATTGGGCCCGATTGCACCTTAATGGGCCTTAATCGGCCTTAAGCCCGTTTTCCACTTAATTTTCACCTTATCAAGGCCTATTGGGCTCATTGGGCCCACCAGTAATTTATTGGGCCTCGTTCTAATTCTCGAATAGCTAAATTTAATATTTACGATAATTTATCTAATTTTCCATAATTTAATTCAATTTATGCGGAAATCAAATCAATATCACGCATAACGAGGTAATTGTCGTAAATAAGGGTTACTTACCCGAGATTCCATGCTAGTCTGTAAATCGAGGCTGTCTCGAGCCCTCGGTGGATGCCACTCGTCGAGCTACACAATTAAATATATTTTTCGGGTAAACTTTCAGTCGATAATTAATTAAATAAAATATTTCAAATTTAAATCGGGTCAATTTGACCGCTTATCGATTTACCCGAAGCTCGATTGCATCATAGGAATTTTTTTCAATTTTTTCCTCTTTTTCTTTTTCCCTTTTTCTCCTTTTTCCTCTCTTTTTGGCTGAACCGGTTCAGTCCGGTTCGGACCTGTTCAGACCGTCGGTTCTCTCCGGTTCGACCAGTTCACCACCGGTTCACCACCTTGTCGACCGGTTCTCCGCCGGCTTCCTCCGCCAGCAGCTCCGTGAGGCTGTCCGCAGCTCGAATCTGCCCTCGGTTTGGGTCGAGGTCGTCGGAATGCCACCGATCCGGCTCTTCTCCCTCGGCCGTCGGACCCATTTTCCTTCTCTTGGCCGTCGCCGGCATTTCCCGTCGTTTCGTCGGCTGATACCGGTGCAGAAAGGACCGCCGTTGCCTGGGCTTTCGGAATCGGGCCTCGGTTCCGCCTGGATCGCCGCCGTTCGCCGCCGGTGGCCATCTCTTTTCCCGCGGCTTCTCCTCCGTTTTCCGCCGGATTTCGGCCTCCAAACGGCGCGTCTCCAGTGGCTGAAGGTTCGCCTGCGGTCGGGCCGTCTTCGCCGGCCCTCGCCTGGGGTCCCTGGCTGCCGGACGGCTCGCCGGCCATCTTCTCTTTTCTCGGCTTCCGTTTGGTTTCTCTCTCCCCGATTGTTTTCTTTCCAGTTTCCTTTTTTTTTTCATTTCTTTTATTAATTATTTTTATTATTATTATTTATTTTAATTATTACACTATTCCTTAAAATACTATAAATACCCAAAATATCTCTTAAAATTATTATTTTATTCTTATTCAATTAATTTAATTTTTATTTAATTTATTTATTAAATTTTAACCTCTTTTTCGGGTATAATTTCTCCTTATTTTTGGGATATTATCCCGGGTGACTTTTCGGTATATTTTTTGATTATTTTCGGGATTATTCTTCCGAACTAAAAATCTCGATTAATCCCGATTAATTCCAATAAATTAATATCTTGATCAATTTAACCCAAAATAAATTTATTTCACTTTTATTGACCAAGATTTCTTAAATCCATATTTTAATTAAATTTTTCTTATCGAAATTATACCGACCTTTGGTCTTTTGACCATTTTGCCCTTACACATATTCGGGATTAATTTAACCCGACTTCCTTTCACGAAAACTCATTCATTTCGTATTTTAATTAAATTCGGATCTTACATACAACTTGTCCGACAACAATCATGACAGGTTTCGATCGTTGCTGATCACTATAATCGAAGGGTACGGATCTATGACCACAGGTAAAACACTACTTCTTAAGATAGTTACGGCTCACTAATCGGAGATTACGGTCTTAGCTCTTGAAAGACCTTAACATGAAATTTCTTATTTTTCGATATTCATATATTGTAATCTAGTGCATGCTTATAACCACTGAATTCATATAACAAACAAATCCATATTTATTATTCATGTGACATTTCTTATTTTTCAATATTCATGTAATATTTTGATACTTTACATTACTAAAACTAGTGACATTGTTAAGGTTTCTTAGGCGAAGAGGATATTTTTGAAGTACTTTAGTTTCCCTTATGACCTGATCACATACCAACTAGTCTAGTTAGCATGTAATTCTAATAACGGTATATTCTAACATGAAGTATACATTTTCATGTATGAATATTCGATTTGATAAAACGATACAATTTCGTAACCACAATGATTTTTTATAATCATTCACATGTTCGGTCATATATTTTAGAAACATATGCGGATTTCATATTTCATATAAATAATGTTCTTTTATAGTAAATAATGATCGATAAAAAGTAAACAGTGTTCGGTATATCAATATTCATTCGATAACTAGATTTCAATATCGAGATTAGACAACTCCCTGGTAATGATCAATAAAGACTTATTCCACTAATAACTCAATGGGCCTCATCATACCCTAGGATATGGGTATTTCGATATGGCCATCTACATTCCCGATATGGGAAATAACTCTACAACTAAGCCAGATAAAAAAGACTATGTAAAATATAACTCGTGAGGTCACCAGTGATGCCTTTTGTCCCTAATATCAAACTGATAAGGTAAGAGTCGAAATTTTGTAATGTAACCTTTATGACTTGTGATGTATGAGCAAGTCACACTCAATGTAAATGTGTATGGAATGAATACATGCAAGTTTTAAAGTGTATAGCAAGTGTAAGAGGGTATTTCCATGAGTGGAAAGTGACTATATTGAGTTTTGAGTGGTGAGGTAAATTGGAATAAAGATGCATGAGTTTTGTACTTCCATTTGGTGATATATTATATACCTTTGGCTATACAATGAATGCACACAAGTTTCAATGTATATAAAGTATGAATAGATGTCATTTTCAAGCCTTAAAGGTAATTGGATGAGAAAATGACTATGGCAGCAAAATAAGTGAAGTTTGGTGTGTGTTTACTGCAGAAAACTACAGTAAAATCTGGAAAATATGAATGAGAGATCGATCTCATGGGATGAGAGATCGATCTGGAAGAGCCAAAACTGCTTCTGTTTGAGCAATGGAATATGGCTGATCGATCTCCAATGGGGCCAGATCGATCTGCTGAGTATTCTGTGTTGAAGGAATCGATCCGAAGAGGGTCAAATCGATTTCCTTAAGCTACTAACTTGCAACAGATTGATCTCATACAAGAGCAGATTGATCTCCTTAAGGTTCTATGTTGCAACAAATCGATCTCATGTAAGAATAGATCAATCTCATGTGGTCTGGAAGGTCGGTTTCAAGAGGAAAAATGCAGAGAAGATCGATCTCCTTGGGTAGCAGATCGATCTCATCAAGACAATTTTATCAATACTAGACTTCTGCATTTCAGTTTTCTAGGGATTTACTATTTCATTCAATAACCAAAGTGTAACCTAACCAATAAACACTAGAAAACTTCACTTTGTGATAAGTTTTGAGTGAGATACAGTTGAGCAAAATTGTTCTTAGCAAGAAGAGAGCAACATACTTGGAAACAAGAGATTGAGATCAAAGATTTCAAGAGCAAGAAGGATTTTACCATTTTGGTGACAAAAGAAGGAAATCTCAGCTAGGTAAGATTTAATGCACCAAGTTGATATATGTTAAACTAGGTGTATTGATGAGTTGATATATATATATATATATATATGACTTATTGGAAATGAAAGGATAATGAAAAATCACCATGACCTAGATATTGGTGAGAAAATGAGAAAGTGATGAGGAAATGGTATTAACATGGATTTAATGATGAAATATGCATGTATGGAAGATTATGCGGTAATCTTATGAAATGTATAAATTGAAAATAAGGAGATATGAAGGTAGCTATGTGAAAATGTGCATTTATACCATATTTGGAGAAAGTGATGAAAACTATGTATTAAATTGAGATTTGACAAATGAAATGAGTATATAGTAATATACAAATGCCAATAATTATAACAGCTTCGAAAATTACCTTAGAAGCTGATCGGACTGTAAGAGTGAGCAAAAACGAGGAAGAGAGATCACTTGACGTGATCTGAGGTAAGGGAATTGCGTGAGTAGTTAGAGATCACTACATGTATTTCGAATAGAATTTTGATATTATATTCTATATGGATTCCCTTAAAGAGATAGGTTGTTGTGATAGAGATAAATGAGAATTAGTGTATTTTATCCAAAAATAGGGTGAAAATACTTAAGAAGCATGTTGTGACCTAAAATGCATGAGTTGTATGATAGAATGACTAATGTTTTTTTAATTATGCAAAAACAACACATTTGAGTGCTTATTTGATTTATTATGTGAAATGTGATTTGAATAGCCATCTATTTGGTTTTGTGTGAAAACCATAAGTCCTAAAGAATACTCGCACTATATTTTGAGATATGCATCACATAGTACTGGAGGATATACTCGTACTATATTTTAATGCTATTTTATGTATGTGAGAGTATTGGGAGTATAGCGCGTACTCAATTTGTGATTGATGCATATAGATATTGGGAGCTTTGCTCATACTCAGTTTTTCATGATAGAGTACTAGGAGCGTTGCTCGTACTCAATTTTTCATGACTTATACATGATATCGTACTAGAGCGATAGCTCGTACTTGATTTGAAAAGAGAATTATGCATTAACCTAGTGCTGGAGGTTACTCGCACTAGTGTTTGATATTTTGAAATGCATACACAGTGTTTAAGAGGCGGAGTGTTGATTGTGAGTCACACTCAAGACGCGCACTGTAGTTTTTACATGATATATAAGACATGTTAGCAAAATTGTGATGTTTCCTCCGTGTAGACTGAGTGTCACATTGTTGAGATGTTCTAAAGACGTGGCATTTATTCCATAGTGTGAGGGCTAAGACTTATGGCAAGCACCCCAACTATGATGTATTTTCATGGTGCGAGGATTAAGACCTATGACAGGCATCCCGACCATGAGGAGAGGGTCCACGGGTGCACGTTGTACCGTGCGAGTGGCATGGAGTACACTGTATCGTGTCTTGTGTGGAGTTGAGGAGTTTATAGCTGACGATTATGATGGACTGACCCCCCTCCCGTTACAGTAGTGATTACCCGCACATCGAGATCTATGTTGCTTAGAATTTCACCATTATAGGATATGACCATAGTCCAGGAGAGTATTGTATTTAACCACTGAGTCTCACATGATATATCACTTGTTTTCATGATACGGTTAGACTTGAGAGAGATAGGTTGAAAACCAGTTTGTGTTGTGTTGTGAACTGCCATATTTACTGTAATTTATGTGTAAATGGCAATGATTTCTATAAAGGTATTCTTAAAATTATAAATATGTACTGTTTTGCATGAATGCCTACATTTGATAACTCAGCATGATTTTAAGTACATGAAATTTATTCTGTACTATTATTATATCATTTTGATACATGCTTTGAGATGAGAGAAGGAAAGGCAAAGCCTTATTTTCAGTAGATAGTGTGGTTGTCTACTTGCTTTCCTGATTTCCTTACTGAGCGTGTTGTTTGCTCATCCCCCTTTATTTTTCACTCTCTACAGATCATCCGCAGTAGATTGAGTTCGGCTGAGGTATAGCATTCATTATATCCGTTGCCTATCCATCTCATGAGAGGTATACACACTCGAACATTTTGTATTGAACAATGTATAAGCACAGTTATGTAACCAATTGTACGGTCAGGATGTCTATGTACAAATACTGTATTACAGTTTATGTTATCGAAAAGAATACTAAATTCTATGTATATTGTGAATGAATGTGAGTGGATGACTAATATCGAATCACAACCCAACTGTCGAGGAGAGAAAGGTAAGTAAAGTAAAAGGTGAAAAATTAATAGTGGTTTTTAGTAAGTCATAGAAAGAGGTCGTGACAGAATGGTATCAGAGAGTAGTTGGTCTGATGTGATGTCGATATTAGTAATTAGGAAAGTGTACATCCCCATATTACTGTGTTTTGTTCAGTTACAATTGTGTATACAAGATGGGAATCAAACTAATATAAGGTTGTGAACGCAGGAAGTAAGTTTATATGGCTAATACCAGCCGATGTAGAGGGGCGAGAGATAGGGCTCGAGGCCGTAGAGGTAGGCCAGAGACCCGAGATGAGAATATGGGTACTAATGAGGTACCAGAGACTGCTGAGGCACGCTTCATGAGGATTGAGCGTAGCTTAGAGATGATAGTGGAGATACTGGCACAGACTAGGCCAGGTAGAAAAGGACAAGATGCAGAGACTGCGAGAGGAGAGGCAGTTGCACCTGACACACTTATACAACCTGCATCTGAGATGCCACAGGCTGCAGATACTCCTATACCCCTACCAGTTCAGGATAGTAGTGGATTGGGATACGGGTGTGATTTAGATAGATTGCGACAATTCCAGAAGCTTGGACCACCATCTTTTCATGGGGTCAAGAACCTAGAGGTTGCTGAGGAGTGGATTGGAGAGATGGAGAAGTTGTACGAATTTTTTGAGTGTACGACTTCAGAGATGGTCGCATTTACTGTGTTCCTACTGAAGGGGACGACAGAGCATTAGTGGAAATCCACCAGGCCTATATTGAGAGCCCTACATGCTGAGATTAGTTGAGAGCTATTTCTGGATGCCTTCAGGAGGCAGTTTGTTCCAGATACGGCACAGCGGAGGCTGCAGGCCGAGTTCTTGGGGTTAAGTCAGGGGAGTCTTTCAGTGGATGAGTACGAGACGAGATTTTTAGCCCTGAGAAGGTATAACCCCTATACCATGTACAGTGAGACTAGGAAGGTCCGCATATTTATAGATGGACTGAGACCAGTATTGCGGTCTAAACTGGTTCCATTCGACAGGGCACAACTCTGTGAATAAGATTATGAGAGGAATGTCTCAGAGTTTAGATGAGTCGAAAAAGGTAGAGACAGAGATAAAAAGAGGCCGGTGAGTGACCATGCTTGAGGTTTCAGATATCGAGGAGGGAGAAGACTCTTCGGTAAGAGACCAAAGATCAAGGAAGTACAGGAAAAGATTGTGAGATATCCTACTACCTAACTATAGCTCCGACGAAGGGCATTATGATTGGGGGATCGAGGCCTACTACTGATCAGTGCAGTAGATGTGGTAGATACCATAGTGGTAGACCTTGTCTGATGAGTCCTATTATGTGTTTTCAATGTGGGAAACCAGGGCATATTGCTAGAGTTTGCCCAGAGATGGTTGAGACTGCCCCACAGAAGGGCAGTGAGCCAGAGAGAACTCCAGCTGATACGCCTGCTCAGAGGAGGAGAGCGACGGCCCAGGAGAAGGGGAAGCAGGTTATGGGACGAGGGCGAGTACATGCCTTGGACCAGGGAACAACAGATGCTTTATCGGATGTGATTAGAGGTAACATCCTGATTTATGATTAAGAAGCACATGTTTTGATTGACCTTAGTGCCACGCATTCATTTGTATCGCCTTCATTTGCATGTAAGTTAGCAAAGCATGTAGAGCGTACACCTTTGAATATTATGATGTTGATTAATACGCCTATGGATAATAGTCAGCTAGTAGAGTATGTGTTAAATAATTGTAAGTTGAAAGTAGGGGAAAAGGATATGATAGCCAATTTAATATTGTTAAGTATGAGTGACTTTGATGTAATCTTAGGAATGGATTGGTTATCGTCAAACCATGCTGTTTTAGATTGTTATGCTAAGACAGTTATGTTTCCTAACCCTGAAAAACATGTTGTAAAGCTTGATGCAAAGAAATAAAAGTAGTAGTTATGATTTGTGATTAATAATGTACTATACTGACTGAGAAATGAATATGTTGAAGGTTTCATTGCATACGTGGTCGATACAGATAAGGTACATCCAGAGTTGAAAGATATTCATATGGTTAGTGAATTCCCAGATGTCTTTCTGGATAAATTGCCAAGGTTATCACCAGACAGAGAGATAGAGTTCTATATAGATTTGGTGCCTGGTACTGAACCTATATCGAAATCATTATATCGCATAGCCTTAGTTGAGCTAGAAGAGCTCAAAAGACAGTTGCAGGAGTTGTTGGACAGGGGTTTCATTAGACCGAGTGTTTCACCGTGGGGAATATCGATTTTGTTTGTAAGGAAGAAGGATGGGAGCCTCCGATTGTGTATAGATTATCGATTGTTGAATAAGGCAACCATCAATAATAGATATCCCTTTCCACGTATTGATGATTTATTGGATCAGCTCCGAGGAGCGCAGGTCTTTTCTAAAATTGATTTGAGGTCTGGGTATCATCAGCTGAGAGTAAGGAGTGGAGATGTGCCCAAGACAGCATTTAGGACCTGATATGGCTATTATGAGTTTTTGGTTATGCCATTCAGATTGACGAATGCTCTCGCAGCTTTCATGGCTTTGATGAACAAATTATTCAAGCCATATTTGGATCAGTTTGTTATCGTCTTCATCGATGATATTCTGATATACTCTAAGTCTGAGGAAGAGCATGAGAGACACCTCAGGATTGTATTGAAGACTTTACGAGAGCAGAAGCTATATGCTAAACTCAACAAGTGTGATTTTTGGTTGTCACAGATCTCGTTTTTGGGACATGTAGTGTCGAAAGATGGTGTATCAGTGGATCCATCTAAGATTGAGGCTGTAGTTCAGTGGGAATAGCCGAGGATAGTTACTGAAATCAGGAGTTTCTTGGGTTTAGCAGGATATTATCGAAGATTTGTTGAGGAATTTATTAAGTTAGCTGCTCCGTTGACACGTCTCACTAGGAAGGGTGTAGCATTTGTGTGGATCGAGGATTGTGAGAAGAGGTTTCAGGAGTTGAAGAGTCGATTGACCACCTCTTCGATTCTCACTGTCCCTACCAGCTCAGGAGGATTTTCATTATATACCGATGCTTTGCATCAGGGACTGGGTTGTGTATTGATGCAGGATGGGAGGGTAGTTGCTTATAGATCTAGACAGCTGAAGGATCATGAGAAGAACTATCCGACCCATGATTTGGAGTTAGCGGCAGTAGTGTTTGGGTTGAAGATATGGCGACACTACTTGTATGGAGAGAAATTTAGATATTTACCGACCACAAGAGCCTTAAGTATCTGTTCTCACAGAAGGAACTGAACATGAGACAGAGAAGATGGCTAGAGCTTTTGAAGGACTATGATTGTGAGATACTTTATCATCTGGGTAAGGCTAACATTGTAGCTGATGCTTTGAGCAGGAAGAGCCTTGGGATGATATCATACATGATGGTCAGGGAACATGAGTTGCTAGAGCAGTTTGCTAGCCTCAGTTTGGGAGTTGTGCCTTTTGAAATGAATACATATTGTATAATTGCTAGTCTACGCTTGGAGCCAGATCTATTAGAGAGGATCAGAGTGGCTCAGTAGACTAATCCGTATTGCATTGACATCAGAGGTCAAATACAGAAGGGCACAGCGACTTACTTTGAGATGAGTTTAGATTGACTCTTGAGGTTTAGAGGCAGATTTTGTGTTCCCGAAGACCCAAAGCTCAGGAGATTGATATTATCGGAAGCTCATTCGTTGAGGTACACGCTTCATCCAGGAACTAACAAGATGTACCAGAATCTTCAGAAGGAGTACTGGTGGTCAGGTCTGAAGAAGGATGTTACGAATTTTGTGACAAAATGTCTTGTGTAAGACCCGTATTTTTGGATGTAAACCTTATGGATTCATAAGTGTGGTAATGTACTTGTAATGTGAAGTACAATTGATGTAAAGTCTATAAATGTAATGTACATACTTGTAGTATAATTTTGTAATGTACATACAAGTTTCATTGTGTATGAATATGAAGAAATGAGCTTTTATAAGTGATGAATGTGCTTGGATCTCAAAATGAGTAGTGTGGTGAAATGGAATGAAGTTGAACTCCCATTTAGCTTGGTATGGTACACCTTTGTCTATGCAAAGAATACACACAAGTTTTAATGTGTATAAGGTAGGGATGGATGCCATTTTCAAGTCTTAAAGGTGGAGGAATGAGAAAATGACTATGACAGCAAATTAAGGATTGTTTTGGTGTGAATTACTGCAGAAAACTGCAGCAAATCTGGAAAATATGAAGGCCAGATCGAACTCATAGGATGAGAGATCGATCTGGAAGAGCCAGAATGCTCTTATTTGCGTAATGGAATAGAGCAGATCGATCTCCAATGGGGCCAGATCGATCTCCTAACCATTATGTAATGAAAAGATTGATCCTCAAGCATACAAATCGATCTCTTTAGCTCTCTGTTTGGAGTAGATCGATCTCAAGCTTCGACAGATCAATCTCATGGTTAAAATGCCGTGAAAAAGATGGAATTAAGGGGACCAGATCGATCTCCTCCTAGTGCAGATCGATCTCCTCAAGTGATTTCTATAAAAAAAGGCGCTGAAAATCTGCAGATTTCTGGAAAACATCACTCTTTCCATTTCCAACCCAAAACCTTGATTTTTCTTCTAAAATCTACCTATTCCAGTAAGATTTGAGAGGAGGCCATTAGACACAAAGTTGTTCATCTTGAGGAAGAGAACAACATAGTTGAAACCCAAAACCTCATTGTTGGTATTGAAGGAGCAAGGAACATTTCCCTTTGGAGCAAGAAGAGAAATTTGATTTGGTAAGTTTCTAATACTCCAATCTAAGTACATTATTTATTTAAGTGATTTTAGAGTTGATTTGCATGTGTATGGATGATAGGAAACACCTAGGATGAGATGGAATTAGTATGTGACCTAGAAAGGGAATGAATCTAGTGTGAGAAAGTGTAATTTGGATGAATTGATGAAATGGTGGGTATGCTAAGTTGTTATTTGAGTAATGTGGATGATTTAAAGTGGGTAAATGAAGCTACATTATGGATTGAGTGAATTTATGGAAATGAGTATGTAATATGCTTGATAAATGCCATAGTGAAGAAATCAATGAAATATGAACACTATGGACTTAGTATCGATCTAATATCGATTTGGAATGAGTTAATAGGCCTAATAGAACCCATAGACTTGAGTTATAAGTAAAGTAATGAAACGAGGCCTCATAAGCGTTAATAGAGACTATAAGTCGAATCGACTAGAGTAAACGCAAGAGCTGGATTATAATGGACTATAATGATGCGAAATACGTATATGTGCAGCTCCAAAGAGTTCGTTGGAGACGAATTGGGCCGCACGAGTAAGCAGCTCTAAGGAAGTGGAATCATGTATCGCGATTCCAAATAAGGGAATTCTATAAGTATATAGAGGTAGCTGCTCGTATTTTATGGGTATATAGGGCTTTGGAAATGTGCATGCGTTTATAGAAATGTGTTTGACAATATATGGAAATTACTACGTGTATTTGTATGAGATTTGGTTGTTTGAAATGGTATTGTGAAGAAATGGGATAGTAAGACTAATAATTGTATAAATCAAGTGTTTTGAATGCTTTCACAAAACATGTGTTTTGTTTTGAACGAATTGATAGATAGGCTAGCTATTGTGGTTTGATGTTGAGTGATAGCACATGTGAAGTGCCAAATATGTTTTGAGATTGGTTTTGAAAGCTTACGAGCCGCCTATCATGTTTATGTGAATTAAACCGTGCTGAAGCCTAGCTTGCACTGGGTATTGATGTTTTCATATGTTTGAAACGTGCTGGAGCTTAGCTCGCACTTTGGTTTGAAACTATGACGATGCTTTATAAATCGTACTGGAGCTTTTGCTCGTACGTGGATTTTGAGTGGATTTCTTATGTATATAACCGTACTGGAGCGATGCTCGTACGTGGTTTCTTCATATTTTTATACATAAATGTCGTACTAGAGCATTGCTCATACGAGGTGATTTATTATGATGCATGAATTCGCGCTAAAGCGTAGCTTACACTGGTTTTCACATTGTGGTATGTATAAAGTCGTGGTGAGGATAATATGGATTGGTATTCAGGGAACCCAATAGACCTCTTGAGTGGGGTAAGGGTGAGGGGCTAGGACCTGACATAATCCATTCAGGGAACCCACCAGGCCTAACAGACCTCTTGAGTGGGGTGAGGGTGAAGGGCTAGGACCTGAATCAGGGAACCCAACAGGGGCGAGCAAGGCTATGAGAGGCTAGGACCTGGTATTAAAAGTACTCCCACGTGCACTTGAGACTAGAGGTTTCACTTTGTATTGGGTAGATAAGACCTACCGCAGGCACCCCCAATCCATATTATGGGTCCTAGAAGTACGATGTACCGTGTATATCACATGGAGTACGATGTACCGCGTGGTGGTTACTTAATTTGAGAAAGTTTGGCGGAGAACTAACTGTCACACCCCACTTTTGGAAACCCTTCTATCCATACATTCTCTACTACGGTTGGGCTGTGAGAAGATGCAATTACTAAAATTTCATTCATTTACAGCGAAATATTTAAAGCTTTAATTTACACTCCTAGGTGTGTGTGTAAATATACAAAATTAATTGTATAAATACCATGTACTTACATATCATCCCCATAATACTGTTTACAATTCCAAGATATAACTGTGCGATACGATAAATTAGATACAAAATACTCTTGTATACAAATCTTATACCTTTATGGAATTGTGGGAGCTGTTCAACACAAAAGACCTAGAGACCATCGCTCTCTTACTTCTCAGTACCTGGAGGGGGAAAATAGTGGGATGAGCAAACCACAGCTAAGTAAGGAAATGTATGCTAGCAGGTAGATATCGTACTACCTACATAGCCCATGCATGCTTAAACCAAAACCATGTTTTCGTTGTAAATGGAAATATCATACGAAAAATGCATTTAGACATATATTTCTCAATAGCATTTTCGTGTAAATCAAATATCAAGCTTCCATTTAAAACATGCTTATAAATAGTGCCCCCACGGCACGAATGGGAAATTAGAGATTTATCAAAACACAGAATCTCTTTCTTTTCTTAATTCACTTTTTCTGCAAATCTCTTTCTTTTCTGAGATTATCTCTGTTTCTCGAATCTCTGAGACAGGCATGGAATTTTCGGCAATCAAATATCCACGGACATATGGCCATAGTCAGTGATCCCAGGCCTCACTGATCAGGTGTGCACAGAGCATCACTTCGCCTGAAGGGGAATGGGTCAGTCTGGCCCTCCGGCTCATCTCAATCCACCTCATCTCCTCGTATACTCACGGTGAAGATACGTCGTGTGTCATCTACGCGATACTCGTACTCACGTTCACCCAGCACGGTACATAGTATATCAACGGATAACTACACTGTTCTACGTACGACCGTGGACCCAAGTCCATACTCCAACTCCGATGGACTTTTTATCCTAAACCATATCTCATATACCAGGCGAGCAAGCAGCGTGACACACAGTCAATGCAAAGCTCCAGCGCGGTACGATCTATCGTTAAGGCCCAGCCCGTTCAAATGGCCGTCGGCTGGTATCCCCTTGGGTCCCAGACCCCTAGGTTTACCTCAACTCAACAAAACAGGTGCGAGCAAAGTTCCCGCACTTTCTCAAAACCCTCGCGCGAGTTAAAACTCCCGCACGGTACATCAAGGCATTAAAACGGGTGTGAGCTAACGCTTCAACACCAAATCTCATCTCAAAACTGATAGATGGCTATTTTCTCTTTTTAAGACTCAAAACATGATTATTCATACAGCATGCCTCTTCATGCTAAAACATGTAAAATTAGCCAACCTATCATCAACATTTCTCAATCATCAAGATCAATGTAAATTAGAGAAAAACATTGAAAACATGCATATCATGCTATTTCCTTACCCTATCCCATTTCTCAATACATATATACATCATAGTACTTTTCATGCTTCCATATCATTTCATAGGATTATAATATCGTACTAGTTCTAGCAATATATCTACAAAATTGCTGTAAAATACGCACGAACATCTCTATAGCTAACACACAGTCCCTTACCTCGCTTTACTTGTGTGCAACTATCCGCCTTTATGCTTCTCGCGTTCTCATCTCGACTTGCTCCGGCGTATCATCCGAAACTGAAATTCATCCATCAAACACTCGAGTTAACGTTTCTAACTCTCGTTCAACTAAGCATTTATCCAATGCCTTAAATATACATTTTACCCCTTGTGGTAAATCTCATAATCTTTATCCCAACATCAACATGCCCAAACCATGCCCACAACATAATCGTCCTCTCAAGATATCTCATTCATCATTAACACTTCTACATTCTACTTTCTCACACTAGACCATTCCTAGGTTATGGTGGATTCTTTACTTTCTAGGTAGTTTCTATCATATCTATGCATACTAATCATTTCCCATATCAATATCCAAACAAATGTACTTGGGTATTTGTAGTAGAAACTCACCTAGCTTGATTTCTTCATTGCTCCAATGGAAATACACCTTGTTGCTTAATTCCAACAAATGGAGAAAATGCTTCCCAACTATGTTGTTCTTCTCCTTGATGTGAACAACTTTGTCTCTAATAGCTTTTCCTCAAATCTTACTGAAAATGGCTGGATTTAGGAGTGAGAAAGCTAGGTTCTTGAGTTGAAGTGGAAAGGAAATGGTTATCCCGAAAATCTGCAGATCCAACTGCTCCTATTTATAGTTTTGACTTGATGAGATCGATCTTCCTTGGGTGGAGATCGATTTGGTCCTCAAAATCCGTCTTTTCTAAGACGTTTTAAAGGCAGGAGATCGATCTGTCGAGGCTAGAGATCGATCTGATGTCAAACAGAAGCTTAAGGAGATCGATCTGGTCTTAGGGGAGATCGATCTGCTGTCGAACATAAGCTTAAGGAGATCGATCTGGTCTTAGGGGAGATCGATCTGCTTCCAACTTGAGAGTTAAGGAGATCGATCTGATCCCTTTGGATATCGATCTGTTCCCTTCCATTACTCACATAAGAGCATTCTGGCTCTCCCAGATCGATCTCTCATCCTATGAGATCGATCTGGCCTCCATATTTCCAGATTTTTCTGTAATTTTTCTGCAACAACTCCCTTCAAAACTTCCTCAATTTACCTCCATAGTCCTTTCCTCATTCATCGCTCCTTGAGACTTAAAAAGGTCATCCAATCACACTTAGTATATATTAAAACTTGTGGGGAAATCTTTGTACAACCAAATTTTCACGATATTTCCCGAATGGAAGTATACAACTTATAAAAATCTTTCCTTCCATTTTACTACACTACTCATATACCATTTCAATCACATTCTTCTCGTGTTTAAGTTCATTTCTTCCTACTCATTCATAATGCAACTTGTACGTATAATCACGATTCTTATTACAAGTGCGTACATAATCTTATGAACTTACACTGCATATACTTCACATTACAAATGTATCATTATACTTATGATTTTATTTACATTCCCATGTTCCTATATGCAGCTATACATATACGGGGTCTCACACTAACCCACCTTCGTGCCAGCACGATACCCCGCACACCGGGATCCGTGTGGTCTGGGACGATTTGTGACATAGTTGGCCAACATAGTCAATTGAGATATAGTGACCTGTCTCCTTGCTTATTACATAATACCACATGGTCTTAATACTTGAGTGTGATTTTGATTATCTAGGGTAGACCCGAGGGAGGGGTTGAGCCTTGTGGGATTTGATTTGTGAAATGGTAATGATGTTTGTGAATAAGAAAATGATTTGTGATGGGATTGTAGGTATTCGAGAAAAAAATGTAATTTCAAAAGGATGTTTCTTAAATGAATTGCCATTTTCTATGAGATTTGATAATTGATGAGCATGAGATGATTTGTACATGATGATTTTACCATGTTTTACATGTCGATTTCCATGACTTAAATACATGATATATGTATATTCATATGGCATAGTTTTAATTCCTCATGCTTCTATTATAAATGATTTATGCATAACACTATCAACATGTAGATAGTTTGCATTATTGCCTTACTGAGCATGTGGTTGCTCATTCCTCTCTATTTTCCCCTCCTACAGAGCGTGCATAGTAGCCCAGCGAGGACTGAGGCATTTTATTTTGGACATCCGCTGCTTCCATCGCTAAAAGGTATATACACAGTGATTTTTTTTTGTATCTAAACAATGTAAAAGCACAGTAGTCATTTGAAATATAAATATGGGGATGTAGATGTCAGAAATCATATTTGTATAAATGAATGATTTAATTTCGAATATATGACATCGTTTTTATTAATTATGGATGAATGGTAAGTGGTGATTATTATTGACTCACAGCCCAACTGTATGTGGTGAGTTTGTTCACGATTGGGTAAGGTAACAGTAAAACGCAAAAAAATTATAGTGATTTTTGGTTAAAGAGAATGAAAAAGGGTCATGACATCTTGTATGTCAGCAAGTGAAGGTAGAGCATCAGAAACCTACAGGATTATTGCAGCCTCTACCTATACCGACATTGAAATGGGAGCATATCACCATGGATTTCGTGATGGGTTTACCGAGGACCCGAAGGAATCACGATGCTATATGGGTGATAGTTGATAGACTGATGAAGTCAGCCCACTTTCTAGCTATGAGAGCTACAATACTTTGAGTACATTGACAGGGTTATTTGTATGCGAGGTAGTGAGGTTACATGGTATTCCAGTGAGCATTGTCTCTGATAGGGATTCTCGCTTCACTTCCCACTTTTGGAAACATTTTCAAGAAGCCATGGGAACCCAGTTGAGTTTAAGCACTGCTTATCATCCTCAGACAGATGGTCAGTCAAAGAGGACCATACAGACTCTGAAAGATATGTTGAGAGCGTGTGTGCTGGATTTTAGAGGCTCCTGGGATGATCATTTGCTACTAGCTGAGTTCACCTACAACAACAGTTATCATGAGAGTATCGGGATGACACCGTATGAGGCTTTGTATGACCGTAGATGTCGTTCCCTTATCGGTTGGGAAGAAGTGGGTGATAGAAAGATTTTTACTCCCGATTTGGTTACACAAGCCTCTGAGGATGTCCGTTTGATTGTTGAGAGATTGAGGACAGCTCAAAGTAGACAAAAGAACTATGCTGACAAGAGACGGAGACCACTTGAATTCGCAGTTGGTGAGTTAGTATTTCTGAAGGTTTCTCTTTCTAAAGGTATAACGAGATTTGGGAAGAGAGGTAAATTGAGTCCTCGCTACATTGGACCCTTTGAGATACTGGACAGAGTGTGAGATAAGGCATACAGATTGGCTTTGCCACCAGATTTATCAGGAGTGCATAATGTCTTCCACATTTTGATGTTAAGGAAGTATCATACAGATCCAGATCATGTGATTCGGTATGAGCCATTGGAGCTCAAAGATGATTTGACATATGTAGAGAGACCAATTCGGGTACTGGATAGAAAGGAGAAACTCTTGAGGAATAAGACTATCAGGTTAGTGAAGATTCTCTGGCAGTATCATACTTCAGAGGAAGCTACTTAGGAGCTAGAGAGTCTGATGCGAGAGAAATACCCCCATTTGTTTGGAGAGTAACTTGGTTCTAATTTGGAGGACCAAATTCTTTTAAGGAGGGGAGGATTGTAAGACCCGAAATTTTGTATTGTAACCTTTATGACTTGTGATGTATGAGCAAGTCACATTCAATATAAATGTGTATGGAATGAATACATGTAAGTTTTAAAGTGTATAACAAGTGTAAGAGGGATATTTCCATGAGTGGAATGTGACTATATTGAGTTTTGAGTGGTGAGGTAAATTGGAATAAAGATGCATGAGTTTTGTAGTTCCATTTGGTGATATATTGTATACCTTTGGCTATACAATAAATGCACACAAGTTTCAATGTATATAAAGTATGAATGGATGTCATTTCCAAACCTTAAAGGTACTTGGATGAGAAAATGACTGTGGCAGCAAAATAAGTGAAGTTTGGTGTGTGTTTACTACAAAAAATTGCAGTAAAATTTGGAAAATATGAATGAGAGATCGATCTCATGGGATGAGCGATCGATCTGGAAGAGCCAAAACTGCTTCTGTTCGAGCAATGGAATAGGGCAGATCGATCTCTAATGGGACCAGATCGATCTACTGAGCATTCTGTGTTGAAGGAATCGATCCCAAGAGGGTCAGATCGATTTATTTAAGCTACTGACTTGCAACAGATCGATCTCATACAAGAGCAGATCGATCTCCTTAAGGTTTTGTGTTGCAACAGATCGATCTCATGTAAGAGCAGATCGATCTCATGTGGTCTGGAAGGTCAGTTTCAAGAGGAAAAATGCAGAACAGATCGATCTCTTAGGATAGCAGGTCGATCTTATCAAGATAATTCTATAAATACTGGACTTCTGCATTTCAGTTTTCACGAGATTTACTATTTCATTCAATAACCAAAGTGTAACCTAGCCAATAAACACTAGAAATCTTTAGTTTGTGATAAGTTTTGAGTGAGATATAGTTGAGCAAAGTTGTTCTTAGCAAGAAGGGAGCAACATACTTGGAAACAAGAGATTGAGATCAAAGATTTCAAGAGCAAGAAGGGTTTTACTATTTTGGTGACAAAGGAAGGAAATCTCAGCTAGGTAAGATTTAATGCACAAAGTTTATATATGTTAAACTAGGTGTATTGATGAGTTGATTGATATATATATATATATATATATATATTTATGACTTATTGGAAATGAAAGGATAATGAAAAATCACCATGACCTAGATATTGGTGAGAAAATGAGAAAGTGCTGAGGAAATGGTATTAACATTGATTTAATGATGAAATATGCATGTATGAAATATTATGAGGTAATCTTATGAAATGCAAAAATTGGAAATAAGGAGAAATGAAGGTAGCTATGTGAAATGTGGATTTATACCATATTTGGAGAAAGTGATGAAAACTATGAATTAAATTGAGATTTGGCAAATGAAATGAGTATATAGTAATATACTAATGCCAATAATTATAAAAGCTTCAAAAATTACCGTAGAAGCTGATCGGACTACAAGAATGAGCAGAAACAAGGAAGAGAGGTCACTTGACGTGATCCGAGGTAAGGGAATTGCGTGAATAGTTAGAGATGGCTACACGTATTTCGAATAGAATTTTGATATTATATTTTATATGGATTCCCTTAAAGAGACATGTTGTTGTGATAGAGATAAATGAGAATAAGTGTATTTTATCCAAAAATAGGGTGAAAATACTAAAGAAGCATGTTGTGACCCAAAATGCATGAGTTGCATGATAGAATAGCTAATGTTTTCCTAATTATGCGAAAACAGCACATTTGAGTGCTTATTTGATTTATTATGTGAAATGTGATTTGAATAGTCATCTATTTGGTTTTGTGTGAAAACCATAAGTGCTAGAGAATACTCACACTAAATTTTGAGATATGCATCACATAGTACTGGAGGATATACTCATACTATATTTTAATGCTATTTTTATGCATGTGAGAGTATTGGGAGCATAGCTCGTACTCAGTTTGTGATTGATACATATAGAGTATTGGGAGCTTTTCTCATACTCAGTTTTTCATGATAGAGTATTAGGAGCATTGCTCGTACTCGACTTTTCATGACTTATACATGATATTGTACTAGAGCGATAGCTCATACTTGATTTGAAAAGAGAGTTATGTATTAACCTAGTGCTAGAGGTTACTCGCACTAGTGTTTGATATTTTGAAATGCATACACAGTATTTAAGAGGCAGAGTGTTGATTGTGAGTCACACTGAAGACGCGCACTATAGTTTTTACGTGATATGTAAGACATGTTAGCAAAACCGTGATGATTTCCTCCGTATAGACTGAGTGTCACACTATTGAGATGTTCACATGTGGATTTAGAGACGTGGCATTTATTCTATAGTGTGAGGGCTAAGACTTATTGCAAGCACCCGACTATGATGTATTTCCATGGTGTGAGGACTAAGACCTATGGCAGGCATCCTGACTATGAGGAGAGGGTCCACGGGTGTACGTTGTACCGTGCAAGTGGCATGGAGTACACTGTACCGTGTGTTGTGTGGAGTTATGGAGTTAAGGAGTTTATAGCCGGTAGTTGTGATGGAATGACCCCCTCCCATTACAGCAGTGATTATCTGCGCACCGAGATCTGTGTTGCTTGAGATTTCACCAATATAGGATATGACCATAGTCCAAGAGAGTATTGCATTAAACAACTGAGTCTCGTATGATATATTGCTTGTTTTCATGATACGGTTAGACCTAAGAGAGATAGGTCAGAAATCGGTTTGTGTTGTGTTGTGAATTGCCATATTTACTGTATTTATGTGTAAATGGCAATGATTTCTATAAAGGCATTCCTAAAATTATAAATATGCACTGTTTTGCATGAATGCATACATTTGATAACTCAGCATGATTTTAAGTACTTGGAATTTATTCTGTACTATTATCATTTTAATACATGCTTTGAGACGAGTGAAGGAAAGGCAAAGCCTTATTTTCAGTAGATAGTGCGGTTGTCTACTTGCTTACCTGATTTCCTTACTGAGGGTGTTGTTTGCTCATCCCCCTTTATTTTCCACTCTCTACAGATCATCCGCAATAGATTGAGTCCGGCTAAGGTATATCATTCATTATATCCGCTGCCTATCCATCTCACGAGAGGTATACGCACTCGAACATTTTGTACTGAACAATGTATAAGCACAGTTATGTAACCGACTCCCAACTGTCGAGGAGAGAAATGTAAGTAAAGTAAAAAGCAAAAAATTAGTAGTGGTTTTTGGTAAGTCACAGAAGGAGGTCATGACAGATAAATCAGTGAGCCGATGTTACCCGAGACATGAGTTGTTCGATAAAACCATATATATTCAAAGTATAGGAAATAAGCCCACGACTTAGTCAGATCAAAAGGGACTACTACGTCCACGGCTAAGCCAGATTGAAAAGGATTAAGTACAATATAACTCGTGAGGTCAACATGTGATGCCTTTTATCCCATATGCTTTATTGATCTAATAAATGGAGTGCCCGTATCTTTAAAACATATAAAGTTTAAGTGCATGATTTGAAATCATATCACAGTGTGGATAAATGTAGAATCAGCTTAAATCCATAAACAGTGAACGAAGGCTTAACAAGCCATATGTTTCATATCTTTTTAAAACATGCCGGTAGTGAGATTTTAAAGCTTTTCTTTATGCAGATAAAATCGATGTAAGCTTGTAAATCTCACAAACACCAATGCTATGCATAAAGATGCAGTATGAACTTGAAGCATGGTTCTAAAACACATGAAATTGTCAAAAAACATGAGGAATATACAACATACTTTCCTATTCATATAACTTACAAAACAAGAGAATTTCTTGCAATACAACCGGGCTATACAGGATCATTACCCAGCCTTGCAATAAATTTCACATAGTGTTTCCAATCCAGTATTCTTGTCCACAATTTAGTTAATCAATCCTTAATATACATTCATATAACACATATAAACATTAAACATTATTCGATTGCGATATAAATGTTTAAATTCACTATGTATGAAGCTAACATGCAACTTATACAATTAACTTCCATTGTTTGATGTTATTTTGCATCTCATATGGTTAACTTATCGTGTATGACATGTATACTATAACAAGTGGGATTCACTTGCATCTCATATGATTAACTTATCTCATATGACATATATACTATAACAAGTGGGATTCACTCTTATCCATATGCTATACATACTGTATCATGTATAGTATACTTACCAAAACACTTTGAATTTCATGAGTAGTGCCTTGGCAGAACATTTACGTATCACTAGGGGTTTCACTTTCTTACAATATTACACAATTCACTTAGTTTTCATTTCTTTTCTCATTAACACATGCAATATCACTTAGATATCACAGTTTCATGTAGAATCCAATTATGTCACCTTTAATAGTAAAGTGACGAAGGTCGCACTTCTTTAATTTCTTATTATTCCAATTACACCAATCATATAACCATTAACATATTGCTCACATAACATTAAGATTGCAACTTAATTGTGAAATTATCATATTGCCCTTCACTTGGCCGATTCCATATTCATTCCATATCATTAATTTTATTCCATAATATCATTGTTTTCTTACTTAATTTTATGATATACACAACATATATAAAAAGAACCTTGACTTACACATGAATTCACTTAAGAACCCTTATGGTCGAAACTACAATTCTATGATTTAATCATTTTCTTTCCAATTTAACACCACATAACATTTTAATATCATAAAGACATTAACATATATTGAAATCATGGCTTGAATCAAACATTACCCATGAAATCTTCATTTGGTTGAATTTGATTAACCATTCTATGGAGTGTTTTAATCCAATCTAAAACTATGAAAACACTTCATATCAATCCCAAAACATCATGAATTAATTTGGTAAATAAAATCAAAGCCTAACCTCATAGATCTAACTTTAATTGAAAGTTACATACCCTTAGATCCTTGCTAATCCTTAAGGAATTAAGCTTATAAATTTGAAAATATTGTAGAGGAGACTTAGGGGAACAACTTTGTACAAGGATGCAATAGCTAAATTAGTTCGACAATGGGTGAAAAGGTCGCGACAAGTAAGGGTTCCCACGGTGTTCTTATGTTTTTATCACTCTTAAACATTTTCCAAGGAATTTTTATGCCTTTTAATGGCATTTTCAAGTCTTGGCCGACTATGGAGAGGCTCATTTTAGCAAAACAGTGCATGATAAGCTTTAGCCAATAAAATTTAGCTTACGGTATAAGCCTTGTAAGATATAATTAGTCGTACTTTCACTAATTAGGCATTTTTATTAAATATTATCGGTTCCCACTTTCAGGTAGATGAATTTTCATTAATTCCGTGATTCTCACCTGGTTTCACCTATTTCGATCTTTATCGGTTCCATCATATTAAAATTCAATACAAGATCTAACATAATAATTAAGGGCTTGACATAGCTCATTTAATACCCTTAAATTAATCCACGTGTTCATTTGACCAGTGTGAAAATTTGCCTTAGGGATAAAATTGTCATTTTCACATTTATTGCATATTTTTCGAGATAAACTATAATTGTAATTTTATGGATCCACATGGCTTACCCAAGGTTATATATCATCATTTTATGACGATTGAGATATTTTTGGATAGGTGTGAACTTCGTTAGGCCTACAAACCTCTCCATACGGGAGTTGACCTTTTCTGTTCAGAAACAAAAAAAAAATTACTATTTAACAATTTTTTTTCAATTCACTTGGTCTCATAACTATCTAATTGGGTCTTATACATGTCTAATACATGAAAATTAGGGTTCTTAAAATATGTATGTATGTATGTATGTATGTATTCATGCATGCATGTATATGAAATTGGCCCAGTAAATTTCATAACTTCAGTTTTGGTGAAAGGTAAAGAATAGCTCTCTATTTTTTTCTTTCTCTCTTATATGTAGGCCCAAGAATAGCTAATAAAGAGCATTCAGATGGCATTTCAACGAAAATAGTATCAGAATAATGGATTTGAACTTTTGCTTGCATCCAAGTTCATTTTATTGCAATTTAACAATGTATTTATAACTTAAGCAGCAATTTATTAGTTTAACATCTCAATCTTTGTGCATGGCTAATTCATACTTTTTCTTCGTTACGAGCCATTCATACTTATAAACTGTGCTAAAGACAAATTAAATTAAATATAGGACTTTGATTTCACAAACATTATAATTATAAAATAACTCAAATTTATTTTAGAAAAAAAGTATTTATAAAGCTATACTGGGTAATTCACTTGGAGATCGAAGAATTAATAAAAAATAACCCTAAACTTGTTACGAATTTAGGGAGTTTATTTTACAATCTAAAAATATATGCACCTTAAGAAAAGTAAGATGTAAAATCATGGATTGAATGGAGGAATGTGATAACCCAAAATTCCTCACTCTTAGGAATTAATCTCAAGTATTCTAGATAATATATATTAAAGGAAAGGAAAATATAATTACACATATATATGAAATATATATATATATAAGGTATATTTGATATATTTAATCTATATATCAAAAAGAAATATTTATATATAGATATATATAAATAAATATAAAGTATATAATATATGTAAAAATATTTTAAAGATATGTTTTATATAAATATATAATTATATTTATATATATTTATAAAAGGTTTAAATATATATTTTATTTAAATATATGATTATTTAATTGAATATATATGAGAAAAACATATAAAAATATATAGAGAAATCGAGCTAGTGGTAAACCCACCAACCTGTTTTTCCTGAGAAGATGAGGGAGAAACCCTGATGCCGACTGGGGGAGAAGAGCGTCGAACGAGACCAGGGTAGGAAAAGGGCACTACCGTCGACCAACAGATGGTGGAGCAGACACTGACGATGTAAGAAAGAGGGAGATCGACGAGGGATAAGTAAGAGAGAGGCGAAAAAGGAGAAGACGTCGAATCGGTCCAAACCAGTTCAACCATAAAAGAAAAAAAAAAGAAAAGAAGTGAAAGAAAAAAAGAGATTTTTCAAAGCCCTGGTTTAAGGAAAAACCGGTAAGAGAGGTGGTATAGTCCGCTTTAAATTTGTCAAAAAGTTAATTAGAAAAGGAGAAGACGTCGAATCGGTCCAAACCAGTTCAACCATAAAAGAAAAAAGAAAAGAAAAGAAATGAAAGAAAAAAAGAGATTTTTCAAAGCCCTGGTTTAAGGAAAAACCGGTAAGAGAGGTCGTATAGTCCGCTTTAAATTTGTCAAAAAGTTAATTAGAATTCATATTCAATTGATATTAACTCAATCTTAATATGTAAATGCGTAGTGCGACGATAGACGATGAACGCAAACTGGGCTAAGCTTGGTATCCGCGCGCTAAACATGGAATTTGTAAGTTCGGTAAGTAAATCACGTAGGCAATAGCACATATTGCATATGAGGTAAGTAAATCTTATTTCTTACAATAGTTATAGCATATTACGTAATTAGTTTGCCTAAGTTATAATTTAAATTCATAGGTAATGAATTTGAGTATGAAAATGTTAAATTAACTACCGAATAGGACTTATTAGAAATATAAGAGTAAGTAGACTATACCAAAATATTGTAACTATAGCATTTAGGGTAAGTTAACCCTACGGGATGAAAGTCAGCATCTGATAGTGTAAGAAATTCTTAAAAGTATAAATGAAAGAATTACTGATTAATTTTTTATAAGACTACAATCAACTAATGAATGAGACCTATAAGAACGATAAGTATAAGTGAAAGGATTACCGACTGAATGTGCATAAGAATATCAATTAAATAAGTGACCATTGGGGTGCAACGTAGCATCATAGGGTACAAGTTAATTCATTAGATTGGAAGTAGCTTTATATGGAATAATGTGAGTTCTAGAATATAATTGAATAACGTTTAAGCATTTTAAGTGTCTAAATTTGAATGATCAATGGATTGATTGTTTGTGAATAAGATAAGTGTATAAGATATGTGATATGATCTTATGTGTAGGGCTAGGTAATGAACCCATATAGCTGATTATGTTGCAAGAAATTTTCTAGCCAGTGTAAGTTATTAGAATAGGAATTTCCTAGTCACTATAAGTTATAAGATTAGGAGAGCATGTTGTATATTCCTCTTGTTTTTTGATTATTATATATGTTTTATGAACCATGTTTCGATTTATATGTTACATCATTATGCATGGCATGGTATTTTGCGAGATTTTCTAATCTTGCATCAATTTTATCTACATGAAAGAAAAGTTTTAAAATCTCAATTTTGGCATGTTTTGGAAATATTATAAAACATATGCTCCCTGTGCATATATTACTGTTTTGGATTTAAGCTTATTCTCTTTTTATCCACATTGATTATCAAACTTTGAAACATGCGTTCAAAATGCTTTTACATCCATGACCATTGACAATGTCAGCTGATGGGCTTTAATAGTCTGTAAGACCTGAAATTCAGTGTCATTTATTTATGAATGTATCGATGTAAACATTGAATTATGTCATTGGAATCATAAGAGAAGTTATATTTCAATAACAACCCCAATTGCCTTAAAGTGCAAAATAAGAGTAATGGTGAGCTCGGGGTGAAGCAAAGGGAATCCGACCAATCCAACAAAAGATAATGACTTAAAACATCAAAATATGAATAGGTCAAGAAGGAAAGTTAGTTTGGTTTGGTCCCGGTAATGCCAGAGTGGTGAAAATGCCAAAATAGGCCCAAACGAACTCAAAATCAACTGTTTGACTTGTTTTTAGCACTTTCAGCTACCGAAGGTAGCCGAAACACAAAGATGAACTAATCAAGCATTGAAATGCATATATTTGGGTTTTTCAAAATTAGTCAAATATGGTCCATGGTCAAAGTTAAGAGAAAAGTCAAAATTAAAGAATAAGCTCTGACTAATTAACCAAGACATGGTTAACTTAACCCAACCATGGTTAAGGCTTGAGAAAAAATTATTTTGGGTCAAAACACTTAATTTTCAGCCAATAATACTGAGGAAATTAATTAAATTAAATTGGGTTAAAATTAAAATGGGCTAAAATGAAAAATACTAATGGGCAAACTAGTTAAATGGTTAAGGCCCATTATGCATAAAACTAAGTGGGCCGAATTTGTGCAAGCTAAATGGGCCAAATATTGGGCAAAAATATGGGTTGAATTTAAGCTAAATATTAAGCCCAAATACCATGAAAATTCCAACCCAAATACAAAAAATTTTAGGCCCAAACTGAAAGCCCAATAGAAATAGTTCAAGCCCAAAATCCAAGCCCAAACTTAACCAAGCCCAAAACATTTTCAAAGCCCAACTTATAGGCAGAAATTTAATGAATAAATGGCTGAATTTTTTGCCTTAGAAACCAAAAAATGCCCAGGAAAATCATTCATCTTCCACCTTGAAATTTTTGGCCACCATTAAAACCAAAGCTTCCAAGCTTATCACCTACCTACAAGCATATTTGGAACAAGCTCCCTTCATCAAAGTTGTTACATATTGTAAGGAGAATAACATATCCAAAAACTGGCACCCAACAAGCTAAATTGGAGAGTCACACCAACCCTTGAAGTTTCGGCCAAAGTAGGTTCTATAAGCTAAGTGAGTTTTCTTTCCACCAATCTCATATATGTTAATCTAGTGAATTTATAAAGTAGATTGGTGTATTAATTGAATGGTAAAACATCACCTAAGGTAGAAAACTAGTCATGGCTGAATGGGTATGGTAGTGAGATGATGCATGTTTGATGTGTTTAATGGGATGTATAGATTGGTAGTGATGTGTAGATGATGATGGTGTAATTGAGTGCCATCAATTTGTAAGGATGTATTGATTTATAAGGCATGCATATAAGGTGTTTGATAAAATGCATGAATGAACCATATGAATGTCTTAAGCCAAGCATGCCTAGTGTCTGTGAAAATGCCATAATGGGCTAGAAAACATGAAGTTGGTGTGGTTGGTGATGACAGTTAGGATTGGTGGGCATGATGACTCATGCATACTAAGTATTCGTCATAATGCCGAAGTGAAACCAAACATGTAATGGTTGACCACCATGGGCCGAACACAAGCCATGGACGGCTCGAGATATGTAAATGGGCCTAATGAGTTAGATGGGTCTTAATGGAAAGAATAGGAAGGTTGAAATGAGCTTAAGATAGAGTTGAGCCCATTGAGGAGTAATACGACCCAATAAGAGTAATTGAGCCCAAAACATTAAATTTATTGTAATTAGCTTATATACGAGTGTATAAGGCTTAATTTACGTGATTGATAATATTTTGTAGCTCCGGAGACGTAATTGGAGCTAAACGGATCGGGCGATTATCATCGTTGGGAAATAAGCGCGATCGACCTATATCAAGGTAAGGAATTTATGTGAGTAGCTAGAGATAGCTACACGTACACGTTTTGACATGATTTAACTGAAAATATATCATAGAATACGTAAACATCGAAATCACGGCATTTTAGCCTAGTAATAAAAATCACCCATTTCAGTCTAAATTGCACGGCAAATATATATGCCCTGTACTGTTACATGAATTGCATATTTTGAAAGTTTTATTGTATGGTACTAGTTATAATTGTAAACTGATAGACTGGCTCAAGATCTTACTGTTTGCATTAAACTACACATTTTCCAGAGTTAAGCGTGCTTGAGTGGGAGCAATTCCATGGATGGGTGACCAAATGGAGAGTTATCCCTCATGCTCCATTTTATGTGTTGAACTCAATTTTGAGTACCGTTTTCACTAGAATTGAGCCATCTGTCGATTTTATGAGTGAAATTGTGTTGGACTCGTCGTGTGTCACGCCTTGTGACGCCCCGGAAACGCAAAAAAAAAAATGGGCTATTTTTTTTTTATATCCTTTACTTAAGTTGTATTCCTATCAGTGCCAATTTCTTAATCTTTCGTTAATGTACCGAGACGCAGTTTATAATCGTAACCAGTCGAATTCAATATCTTTTCCTCTACTTGTCAGTACGTCTATTCTCATTCCCACACTTTATATATCTAGAATATACAGTAAGGTTTAAACTGCGTTACTACTACTTTAGTTACATTCATATTTCTTACTTTACATCCCAAAACATTATTACAACATTGTCTATGCTTTACAGGAAGTCTGGTAGGTAAAGTAAAATATACCTTACTAGTACTGAGGATAGCCTGGAAGGGCTGAATCCGCCTATCCACGACTATTGTACGGCAGGTAAGGATGACAATTTACTTAAGCAAATCTGTGAGGTAAAAATAAAAGGGTGAGCTCTTCAAGCCCAGTAAGACATGCATTTAAGGCAGTCTTAGCATTAAAACATGTAAATGTAAAATGTTGTGATATAATTTTATAAAATATCATGCACGTGAATATTAGCCGAAACATATTTAGTTTCGAAAGACAAGTCAAAGTACTTGTGATATCATAACTGGTAGCATGTAATTTATAAATCATGCATCTTATAAAACACGTAGCATGTAAATCATGTAACAAATATCCCGTAGGAAATCATTCACATAGCATATATCACGTAGCTCGTTTAAAGAGCAAATCAAGTCAGAGTACATAATATTTAAATCATAAAATTTAGTACTCTTTTCTTTCAAATAATACTGATTCTTTTGATGGAGACTAGGCAGCATTTTCATTACGACAAGAGTCGTATTCATGTATGCATTTCACATAGGAAATTTGCATAGATGCTTCACTTATACTTAATACCGATGGCCATGGTAAGGGACTGTAGACTGGATCAGGGTCTTACAGAGCCCCTCGCCACTATACATATATTTCCTTTAACGGAGAGTGGCATAAACATCACACCGAGTGGTACAAATACCCGACGTAGTTCAACATGCACCACAAGGGACTAAACGTACACCAAGTGGTATGAGGCATGTTCCACGACGGTCCAGACCCCACACGGCAATTTAAGATAGCTCTCATAGCTTACATATGGCCTTAGTCTCAAAACATTTCTTTGAAATTATTTCTCGGGTCCGTTCACCCATAAACTTTTAAATCATTTCTCGGGTCCGTACACCCGTAAACTTTTAAATCATTTCTCGGGTCTGTACACCCGTAAATTCATAGAAATCATATTTTAAATCATATTTCGGGTCCGTTCACCCGTAAATTCATAGAAATCATATTTTAAATCATATTTCGGGTCCTTTCACCCATAACTTGTAGAAATAATGAATTTTCATTTTCACATAACAAATTTCATTTAAAAACATTTCACAGATATCAAAAGTATATTTTGAAGAGCTCGAAAAATAGGGCTTTTCTTTTCGTTTTCTCGATTTTTGAGTGCATAGTAACTTTTCTGAGTTCGGAGTTATTATTCGTAAAAACTAACATGCTCAATACATTTTTAAGTTGAAGTAAGGTATTTGAATACCAATACTACTTTAAATCACATCCCTTACCTCGTAGATCGTAGGGCAGCGCAAACTTGTCGGGTCTCGAGATTGCCTCGATTTGCGTGTCGAATTCCCGAACTGCCCAAAACGATATCCATTCATCATATATTGATCAATTTCATCTTAACATACTCAATTTTAATTTATCTTCTCGAAGTTTGACCAATTTTGACTTTTCGGTCAACTTTTTCGATTTTCTCGATTTTACCGATTTAGTGCCGTTTCTCACAAATCTCGTTATTCAAATTTCTTATTTCATTACTTCATTAACCTTATGACTCATTCAAGTTCATAAATCAAGCTAGTCATTTTGTAAGATTTTCAATTCTTTCATTTTTCGGTTTTACAATGAGTCAAACTATAAATCGGGCTTTCTCGGTATAAATTTAACCGTTAATAACCTTAGATCCATCAAATTTTTCACATAAACACATCAACACCTTGCTGTCCAGATCTCAAATCATTCTTAGAAGTTAAATCATCCAAGTCCACTTAACTAAAAATCTTTCAACAACACCAAATAACAACATATATGAACTTCATCATCATCCATCAACTTTACCTCGAGTTTGACCAAGGTTGACCACGTTTTTGATTCTTCAAATTGATCCTCAACTGTTATTTAACATGTATAGATCTTAGAATCATCAAAAACTACAAGAAAACTCAGCCAAAGAATCCAAAAATTCCAAGTTCTTCACTTACCAAAAACAGGGCAGATTCGTCGACCGTTTTTGTTTTGCGTTTTTCACCTAGTACATGATCTTCTTTGTGGCTGAATTTTTTATATGTTATATAGGGATGGATTAGGAAGATTTTATCCTTCTTGGACGAGACCTGAATCTGACCGGAAGGTGGCCGGAAAAATCACGTACTGAGGGAAAATAGAGGACGCCTGCGGGAAGAAAGGGAGGGGGATATCTCTCGGCCTAGAAGTCCTTTGGGGTTGATTTTTATGGCCACTGAAATATAATTAAGTCTACTTTCAGACTTGAAAAACTTGGCTCGAATTGAATACCGGAAGGTCTTCAAATTTGACAAATATGTTGGCTGGGTCGGCAGGCTGAAGGGGACAGATTTCTGTCCTCTTCTAGAAGAATTTAAGAAAAATTATTCTAGTCCAATTTTCTCCAAATTTCCACTTTTCAAGTGTTATAATATGTCTCTAGTATGTTTCATAAGGATTTTAGGGTCACTTGTTTAAGAAAAATTACCCGATTGAACCCATTTTGCGCGATTTGGTCAATACCGAGCAAAATGACTTAAAGTTTTCAATTTACCTTAAAAATTAATTCGATCCCCAAAACCTCCATATTTCCACTTGATTTTGATTTCTCAAGTAAATTTCATCTTATATTAATTTTCTATACCCTCGGAATAATTTTTTTAGAATTTTTAGAATTTATTCCGGATTTATTCTCTTTTTTCGAGCCCATTTGCTCGATTTAGTGCAAAGCCCGAACCTTACTAACTTTTTCACTTTCAATTCCTTAGTTTACCTTTCTAAACATCAATTCATACTCAAACATGTAATTCTTAAGAAATTCTCGAGCTTAGAGCCTTACCTCAGTTTACGTGCCAGTGGGCCCCACGTAACTAACCCGAGTGTTTTGGTGGTTTCAGGCCTGCATAATATTATTCTGAGTTCTCAATTACTTCTTAGTTTACAAATAAGAACTAAAGTGAGAAATATTTGGGTTTCACACGCCTCGAAAACGCAAAAAATATGGCAAATTTAAAACTTTTTATTCATTAAATCACTATTAAGGGTGCATTCTTGTGCAGTGTCATACATCATCATACTTATCATGCCTCAGGATCTCATCATAAAATAGCATATATCATATCATATACATTACTCAATTTCGAGTTAATTAATCCTAATACATCCCATACATCATTGTACAATAAGTGTCTGTAATTATAACTTTAGTCTGGGTACATGAAAATATGAATTATACCTCAATACAATATATGGCCTAGAGCTCAAGTCCTCTACTAGTCACTACTTCGTACGTCACAAGGAAAACTCTCTTCACTTGAAGAAATCTGGGAGGAAGAGAAAATATGGTAAGCTTCTAAATCACTCAGTAAGGGGGTAAGGGACTCATCAATAAAACAATGATTTGCACAGCACAATCATTTTATTTTACATGATAAACTCAATAAACTCAGTGAAAAATGTAGCATGAGTAGTTAAAGTATCATCTCAAAGCCCATGTAAAAACATGATAATAAATGACTCAATTCAAGGTGTAAGACCCGAATTTAATTAAAATACGAAAATTAAATAAGAAAAGATGGGGGATGTATGAAGGAAGGTCAGGTTAAAAATTGATTTTTCGAAACAAGAGCAGGGGTAAAATGGTAAAAATACCAAAATCCGGTATTAGGGCGATAAGAAAATTTTAATTAAAAATAAGGATGTAAGATATCTTGATCGATAATAAGGAAATTATAAATTTTGGGTCAATTGATCAAGATTCGAAAATTTTAAAAATACCAAAAAATTTACCGGAACGATATCTCGAAAAGCGCGAAGGAATAATATCGAAAATTTGGAGAACAATATATTTAATAAATTAAATTTAAATTAAATAAATTAAATTAAAATAAAAATAATATAAGTGTAGATATTTTGGGCATTTAGAGTTTTTTAATGAATAGTGTAATAATTAAATAAATTATAATAATAATAATAATTGATAAAATAAATGAAAAAAAAAGAGAAGAAGAGAAGAATTGAAAAAAAAAAAGGTCAGAAAACGAAAATCGGGGAGAGAGAAAACGAAAACGGAAGCCGAAAACGGGGAGGGAGACCGGCGAGCCACCGGCGACCGTTGAGCCCAGGCGAAGGTCGAAAAACGTAGAGCGACGCCCGGCGAGCAAGATGGTACCGGCGGTGCAGCCTACCGACTCCGAAATCTGGCGGATCGGGGGACAGAAGTCGCGGGAGAAAGAGCTCCGATCGGCGGCGAACGGCGCCGATCTGGCCGACCCCACCCCCAGCCGAGGACTCCCCAGGCCCAGACGATGCGATCGGTGGTGGCCACGGCTGGCGAAATCGACGGACGGCACCGGAATCGACAAAAAAAGGGGGAACCACCGACGGCGAAGAGGAGAACAGCGGGACCGACGACTTTTCGGCGGCCTTGGATGAAGCCGAGGCCAGATTCGAGGTGCGGACAACCTTGCGGAGCCACTGGCGATGGAAGCCGACGGAGAACCTGCCGGTAAGGCAGTGAACCGGCGGTGAACCGACCGAACCGGAGTGAACCGACGGTCTGAACCGGACTGAACCGGTTCAGCCAAAAAGAGGAGGAAAAAAGGAAGAAAAAGGGAAAAAGAAAAAGAGAAAAAAATTGGAAAAAATTTCAGTGATGCAATCGAATTTCGGGTAAGTCGATAAGCGGTCAAATTGACCGATTTAAATTTTGGAATATTTTATTTAATTAATTTTCGACTGGAAACTTACCCGAAAAATTGTGAAATTATGTAGCTCGACGATTGGCATCCACCGAGAGCTCGAGACAGCCTCGAATTTTGTACTAGCAGGGAATCTCGGGTAAGTGACCCTTATTTACGACAGTTTACATCGTTATGCGTGATATGAATTTAAATTTCGCATAAATTGAATTAAATTATGAAAATTTAGATAAATTGTCGTAAATATTAAATTTAGCTATTCGAGAATTAGAACGAGGCCCAATAAATTATTAGTGGGCCCAATGAGCCCAATAGGCCTCGATAATATGAAAATTAAGTGGAAAACGGGCTTAAGGCCGATTAAGGCCCATTAAGGTGCAATCGGGCCCAATAGGGGTAAATGGGCCCAATGATTTAAATTAAGCCCAGAAAATAGGAAATACAATTAAATTGTATGTTATCTGACCTGAGGAATAATTATACGCAGTTCCGGACATTTGATTGGGAGCATATCGGACTGCGCGACGAGACAACAGTGGAAAAGAAAAGGTCAGACTCGATAGAAAAATAAGGTAAGGGAATTCTACGGACTGCTAGAGGTAAACTTTACGCAATTTCAAGTTCATATGCAGTCTTTAAAATTTATCTGAAGGGTCTAGAGGTCGAATAATAATTTTAGTGCCTCGAATGGGCAAATTACTAAAATACCCTTGTTAAGGGTAAAATTTACAAATTTAGGAAAAATTGGGAGGAGTAAGAACAAGAGGGTTCTGCTCGTTCTGGAGACATTTTAATGCATGCATGAGTAGGCTGGCTAACCTTGAAAGAAAATGCACAGCATTGCATACTTTCAACGATATAACTGTTTTGGAAACTGTTTTGAGAAAACAGAGCCGCATACGTGTTTTTATTTACATGTGACGTGCTAGAGCTCAGCTCGCACGATGTTTTGATTTGGGTGATGCATGCATTTGTGCTGGAGCGAGAGCTCGCACTAGAGTTTTACATGCATAGGTGCTAGAGTATAACTCGCACCAGATTTCACATGCTTTTTCGTGACACGGTGCTAGAGTCTAACTCGCACCAGATTTTATAAGATTTTCATGTGATTTATATACAAAGTGTTGAGCTTAGCTCGCACTAGATTTATTAGATTTGTGGAGTAGTGCTGTCTGCCCTTGTAGTCAGCCAAAAGGCCCAACAGGCTCAAAAGACCTCTTAGGTGGGGTGAGAGTGAGGGATGAGGTTGGAGGCCTTGTGGGGATGTAAAGCGGGCTCTGCCAGTTTTACTTGATTGATGAGAGTGCTGAGCATCAGCGGACAATACGTTGGACTTGTTGACGTTGTTGCACCACCCGTTGTTGACCACCAACGTTGTCGATGGGCCCAAGAAGGGTTGCCATGGCCGTTGGCAGGGGTTGGCCGGGCAGGGGTTGGCCGTCACAATAAAATCGCTCGCACTGATTTTATGAGAACATGCGATGAGCCGTGCTTGGAGTATCGGGTAGACTGTGTGTCACCGATTAAATAGGCCCGCACGTGCGTTTTGAGACATGGCATGAGTATAGAGATATTATATGGGTTCACGGAGTACGATGTACCGTGAAAGTAGCATGGAGTACGATGTACCGTGTGGTATCTTCGGATACGGCATCTCCGGATGCAGCATCTTCAGATGCCTGGGATCGGATAAGACTGACGGGATGGATTGACCCACCTCCTGGGCGGTTCCCGATCATGGTGAGAACCCGCACACTAGGATCCGTGTAGCTGAGGAACTCCCGAGGACACATATGGCCATAGTCTTGGTTATTGTCGATATACAGACGTTGCCTAGTCTCGCATGTTGATGATCTTGACGATGTTTGAAACTGGGTTTTAAACTAAATTTGCATGATGGTATTTCCATGCTTTTTAAACCCATGTGTGAATGTAAATCGATTTTTATGGTTTTGTGTGAGTCAGGATCACCAAAAGGAGGGGTCGAGACCTGACTTTATTGTGAAAATTTTAATTGAGAAAGAAATGATTTGAAATAATTGCATGTTGAATTTTCCGTGCAAATGTGTTTTACATAACATCATAATTCATATCATTTGTTTTAAAATGTGTGGAGAAAGGGTGGTTTATGCATGGCACTACGTTCATGTAGGTAGTATGGTTACCTACTTGTTCGTAGGATTGCCTTACTGAGCTTGATGTGCTCACCCCTTTCATTTTCTGCCACAGATAATCTCCAGTTGAAGTTGAGGTGACTCAGTACTGCATTCCGGATATCCGCTGCTGCCCATCATTTAAGGTATATACACTTGTACATATTGTATCTACATAAGCTTAGCACAGTAACATGGTTGTAAGTAACTTTAGGGGATGTATAAATAATGTAAACAATTATAAATGACTGGAGAAGAAATAAGTTAGATGGTAATTGAATGGTGGGACTGGCATTGACGCACAGCCCAATTTGTTAGTGGAGTGTGGTCACGATCAGAGGAAAGGTAAGTATGAAATAGAAATAACAAAACGCGAAAAATTAACTTGATTTTTGGGTAGTTTGGGTGTGACATATAAAGGTGGTATCAGAGCAGAAATTGGTCTGATGTGTGTCAGTGTCAGTAATTAGGAAATTACATCCCCGTGTTACTGTGCTTGGTTAGATACAATAGTGTATATCGAGATGGGTTTTGACTAAGAAATTGTCGAGAATGCAGGAATGCCTAATATGAGTCGTGTTAGATGAGATAGTGCACGAGGCAGAGGTCATAGAGGTAGACCTGAGCCTGCTAGTCGTGCTGAGTTGACCTGTGAGAACCAGGATGAAATTGAAATGGAGGCTAATGTTGAGCATGCCCCACTGAATTCGATAGAGAGATCGGACAGTATTGAGACACGCTTCGCGAGATTGAAGTGGAGCATGGGAATTATTTTGAGGAGCTAATTGCTCAGATTATGAATGAGATCAGAGGGCGCAGCGAAACATTGTTGGAAACCCGCTCGACCCATCTTAAGTGTTAAACATCCATAGCTAAGATGAGAAATCTTATTGGATGTATTCCGGTGACAGGATATCTCGGACATGATTTAAAGGAAATTTCGGATTAAAGTCCTTACTCTGACCCAGAGGATTTGATTTATTGAAGAGTATAATTCATAAGTATACAACTCAATTATATTCTTGGACAGATATTACCTCGACACTATAAACAAGTGACAGTCGAGAGGTCTAGAAGCTCATGAAAGGGCTCAACTTTTCAACTAGAGTCCGATTGGCCCCGTGAGATATTACTTATACCGAGGCAGTGCGCAGATTTACAGTTGGGTAAATAAAAACAGGAATTGCACGCCTCTGAGATTGAGAAAGGTAATGAGGGCTGAAATAGAGACAAAAAAGAGAATCGAGAAATGACAAAGATGTTAAAAATGAGAAAATGGTAATTGGTTAAAGATTAGATTTGATGAGTTATGGAGTAAGATAATTGGTAAGGCCCTAGTGCATCCAATTTTGGCACTGTTGAGGGGCATTGTGATTGGAGGACCCCGACCTGCTACGAAGCAGTGTAGCAGTGTAAGCACTGTAAGCAGTGTGGAATATGTGGTGGATACCACGGAAGGAGGGTCTATACCTACACTGTATTGATGAAAATGGCCGTTAAGTGTGGTAAGACGGACCATTGATTTTGGTTGCACAAGTTGGGCGAGATCGCCCCACAGAAAAAGTAAAGAGACAGAGAAAAACTTCGTTGGTATAGCTGCAACGAAAAGGGAGGCAATAGCCGAAAAGAAAAAGGAAAGTAGGCTATTGGATGAAGGCGAGAGGATGTCTTGGACCAGGACACTATTGATGTTTCGTGGATGTGGTGTAAGATACCACACTTGTTATGAATAATGAAGTACATATGTTTATTGATCCTGGTGCCACATATTTATTTATACCCCTTCATTCGCATATAAGTGAGTAAAAGGCATGAATGCCTACATTATTGGGCACAATACTGATAAATGAGTACCCCATTAGAGGAGGATTAAATAAACGAAATATGGATATAGAGATTTTAAGTAATAAAAAGGGGTGCAACAGTTGAAATTAAAGGAGTAAAGGATTGTACTCGCGGAATGAATAATGACAAGAGTTTCGTTATAATTGACATACGAATGAGATAATCTTTAAGATAAGATAGATTCTGAATACAAGATGTATTGGAGTAAGAGATATATGCTAGGTAAGAACATCCTTACGATATGGAGTCATTAGGATTAAAGCAATTAGTAATGAATATAAATTGTGACCACAGAGACTGAGATATAACGTAGTTGTGGTTAAGTCTAAAGGTTAATAAAGGTATTTCAAAATACCTCCCCGCCTGAAGACTTGACAGCGTCTAAAAGTATATATGTATAACCTATAACGTGAAATCGATCGTCGTAATAGATAACTTTAGCATTAGGATACCTTTACCAAGACGATAAGAATAAAAAAATTCGACAAATCATAAAGGTTATCATAGTAAAAATTTAATAAGAGCCGTTAAGATAAGAAAAGGAAATGACGCAGGTTAGTACCTGAAAACGTAAGCGATTTTGAAGGATCTTATACGCTTATGCGTGGATAAGTCAAGGATTGGATCGAGTTGTAATCATCATTATCGATGATATGTTGGGTGTAGTTAAAGTCTAGGGCAATTTATAAGCAACAATTAGAAATAGCTTTTACAAATGGGTTGCTGCGAGTTCTAAAAGGATATACCTTGTTAACACGTTTAATTATGAAAACGTGGTCTTGGAATAAGATGATAGATGTGACATGAATTTCGATGTAGTGAAGTATGAACTGACCACTGTGATTAATTTCACCATACCCAACAGCTCAAGAGGTTTTCAGTGAGTATGGATACCTCAAAATTATGAAGGAGCTGTGTATTGATGTATAATGGGGAGATAGTCAAGTATGGAGTCAGACAACTCCTTGATCATAAAATAAACTATCTGACCCATGATTTAAAGTTGGCAACAGTATTTGTACCGAGGATATGGTACTATTATGTACATGGTGAGAAATTTTAGGTATGCACTGATTATAAAGCCCCAAGTATATGTTTTCACAGAAAGAGGCGAATATGAGAATACATAATGGGTTAGAGCTTCTGAGAGATTTTGATTTGTGAAAATTGTACCACCCAGGAAAGGCTAATGTAATGGCTGATGCTTTGAGCAGAAAGAGCCTCGAGATGGTACTACATATGATGGTCAGGGAGCGTGAGCAGCTAAAGCAGTTGTGAACCTTAGTATTGATGCGATCCCTTCTGATGATGACAGTGATTGTGTGACAGCTAGCCTGAGATTTGAACCGGATGAGAGTGCCCGGATTTGACAGGCTTAGCGTGATAATCGGCACGATGTCGATAGTTTGGGTCAGATTCAGAAGGGTACAGTGATAGAGTTCACAGAGTATGATAATGCTTTCAGAGAGGTTCAGAGACAGTATGAGTGCTCCCCAGGACCACAGTTGATGAGATAGTAATTTTGTCAGAAGCTCATTCTTCAGGATATACAGTGCATACGGAAGGTAATAAGAATATATTAAAATCTCGAAATGGGTATTGGTGGTCAGATGTTAAAAGAGACATGATAGAGATTGTGAAAAAGTGCCTAGTATGTCAACAGAGTAAGATAGAGTATTAAAAGTCTGCAGAGTTATTGCAGCACCTACCTATATGGACACGGCACGAAAAATGAGAGCAAGTCTCCATGAATTTTATGATGGGTTACAGAGAACCCAGGTGAATTACGAGGCTATTTGGATAATAGTCGATAGAGTAATTAAGTCTACCCACCTTCTGGTTATGAACTCCCCAGATACTCAGAGTATGTATGAGAATTTATGTATAAGAAAGGTTGTGAAACATTATGTAGTGCTCCAGTGAGCATGATATCATATAGGGATTGTCACTTCACTTTCCACCTTTGAGGATATTTTTAGGAAGCTATGGGAACCCGATTGAGTATTAGCACCAGCTTTCCATCCTCAGACAGATGGTCAGTCAGAGAGGACTGTACAAGTTCTGGAGGATCCGATGAAAGCGTGTGCCCTTGATTTTATAAGCTCCTGGAATGATCAGTTGTCACAAATTGAAGTCGCCAATAACGACAGTTGACAGTTGAGTATCGGGATAACAAGATATGAGACAGTGTATGGCTGTAGGGGTTGTTCCCCAAATTGGATAAGAAAAAATGGGTGACAGATAAATTATATTTGACCTTGGATAATAAGTCTTTGAGGATGTTTAGTTAAGGATGAGAGATTAAGAACACCTCAGAGCAGATAGACAAGTATTAGAATTCACCCTTGGTGAATTAGTATGGTTGAAATATTTCTTGTCCTAAGAGAATAAGGACATAGCGAGCTTTTGGAAGAAGGTAAATTGAGTTTCGCTGGATTGAATCTTTTGAGAGATTGGACAAGTGGAAGATAAGACCTGTAGGTTGGTGTTATCAATTGAATAAGCAGGCACCCACGATGTGTTCCATCTTTTGATACTTCGGGAATACTATCCAGATCCAGCATAGGTGATAGGATATGAGATCCAACAGTCCAGCGTAATGCAAATATAAGTATATGGAAGAAGATGATTCGGGCATTAAACAGGAAAGAGAAAGTATGAAAGTTTAAGACGATCTCCCTAATTAAAGTCTTTTGGTAGTAATACACTCCGGAGAAAAGATCACATGAGAATTAAAGGAGTATGATACGATCGATGTACCCGGAGTTGTATATGGACTCATATGACTTGGTTCTAATTTGGAGGACCAAATTCCTTAAGTGGGGGAGAGTTGTAAGACCCGAATTTAATTAAAATACGAAAATTAAATAAGAAAAGATGGGGGATGTATGAAGGAAGGTCAGGTTAAAAATTGATTTTTCGAAACAAGAGCAGGGGTAAAATGGTAAAAATACCAAAATCCGGTATTAGGGCGATAAGAAAATTTTAATTAAAAATAAGGATGTAAGATATCTTGATCGATAATAAGGAAATTATAAATTTTGGGTCAATTGATCAAGATTCGAAAATTTTAAAAATATCGAAAAATTTATCTGAACGATATCTCGAAAAGCGCGAAGGAATAATATCGAAAATTTGGAGAAAAATATATTTAATAAATTAAATTTAAATTAAATAAATTAAATTAAAATAAAAATAATATAATTGTAGATATTTTGGGCATTTAGAGTTTTTTAATGAATAGTGTAATAATTAAATAAATTATAATAATAATAATAATTGATAAAATAAATGAAAAAAAAAGAAGAAGAGAAGAATTGAAAAAAAAAAGGTCAGAAAACGAAAATCGGGGAGGGAGACCGGTGAGCCACCGGCGACCGTTGAGCCCAGGCGAAGGTCGAAAAACGTAGAGCAATGCCCGGCGAGCAAGATGGTACCGACGGTGCAGCCTACCGACGCCGGAATCCGGCGGATCGGGGGAGAGAAGCCGCGGGAAAAAGAGCTCCGATCGGCGGCGAATGGCGCCGATCTGGCCGACCCCACCCCCAGCCGAGGACTCCTCAGGCCCAGACGATGCGATCGGTGGTGGCCACGGCTGGCGAAACCTACGGACGGCGCCGAAATCGACGAAAAAAGGGGGAACCACCGACGGAGAAGAGGAGAATAGCCGGACCGACGACTTTCCGGCTGCCTTGGACGAAGCCGAGGCTAGATTCGAGGTGCGGACAACCTTGCGGAGCCACTGGCGGTGGAAGCCGACGGAGAACCGGTAGGCAAGGCAGTGAACCGGCGGTGAACCGACTGAACCGAAGTGAACCGGCGGTCTGAACCGGTCCGAACCGGACTGAACCGGTTCAGCCAAAAAGATGAGGAAAAAAGGAAGAAAAAGGGAAAAAGAAAAAGAGAAAAAAAATTGGAAAAAATTTCAGTGATGCAATCGAGCTTCGGGTAAGTCGATAAGCGGTCAAATTGACCGATTTAAATTTTGGAATATTTTATTTAATTAATTTTCGACTGGAAACTTACCCGAAAAATTGTGAAATTATGTAGCTCGACGATTAGCATCCACCGAGAGCTCGAGACAACCTCAAATTTTGTACTAGCAGGGAATCTCGGGTAAGTGACCTTTATTTACGACAGTTTACATCGTTATGCGTGATATGAATTTAAATTCCGCATAAATTGAATTAAATTATGAAAATTTAGATAAATTGTCGTAAATATTAAATTTAGCTATTCGAGAATTAGAACGAGGCCCAATAAATTATTAGTGGGCCCAATGAGCCCAATAGGCCTCGATAATGTGAAAATTAAGTGGAAAACGGGCTTAAGGTCGATTAAGGCCCATTAAGGTGCAATCGGGCCCAATAGGGGTAAATGGGCCCAATGATTTAAATTAAGCCCAAAAAATAGAAAATACAATTAAATTGTATGTTATCTGACCTGAGGAATAATTATACACAGTTTCGGACATTTGATTGGGAGCATATCGGACTGCGCGACGAGACAACAGTGGAAAAGAAAAGGTCAGACTCGACAGAAAAATAAGGTAAGGGAATTCTACGGACTGCTAGAGGTAAACTTTATGCAATTTCAAGTTCATATGCAGTCTTTAAAATTTATCTGAAGGGTCTAGAGGTCGAATAATAATTTTAGTGCCTCGAATGGGCAAATTACTAAAATACCCTTGTTAAGGGTAAAATTTACAAATTTAGGAAAAATTGGGAGGAGCAAGGACAAGAGGGTTCTGCTCGTTCTGGAGACATTTTAATGCATGCATGAGTAGGCTGGCTAACCTTGAAAGAAAATGCACAGCATTGCATACTTTCAACGATATAACTGTTTTGGAAACTGTTTTGAGAAAACAGAGCCGCCTACGTGTTTTTATTTACATGTGACGTGCTAGAGCTCAGCTCGCACGATGTTTTGATTTGGGTGATGCATGCATTGGTGCTGGAGCGAGAGCTCGCACTAGAGTTTTACATGCATAGGTGCTAGAGTATAACTCGCACCAGATTTCACATGCTTTTTCGTGACACGGTGCTAGAGTCTAACTTGCACCAGATTTTATAAGATTTTCATGTGATTTATATACAAAGTGTTGAGCTTAGCTCGCACTAGATTTACTGGATTTGTGGAGTAGCGCTGTCTGCCCTTGTAGTCAGCCAAAAGGCCCAACAGGCTCAAAAGACCTCTTAGGTGGGGTGAGAGTGAGGGATGAGGTTGGCGGCCTTGTGGGGATGTAAAGCGGGCTCTGCCAGTTTTACTTGATTGATGAGAGTGCTGAGCATCAGCGGACAATACGTTGGACTTGTTGACGTTGTTGCACCACCCGTTGTTAGACCACCCGTTGTTGACCACCAACGTTGTCGATGGGCCCAAGAAGGGTTGCCATGGCCGTTGGCAGGGGTTGGCCGGGCAGGGGTTGGCCGTCACAATAAAATCGCTCGCACTGATTTTATGAGAACATGCGATGAGCCGTGCTTGGAGTATCGGGTAGACTGTGTGTCCCCGATTAAATAGGCCTGCACGTGCGTTTTGAGACATGGCATGAGTATAGAGATATTATATGGGTTCACAGAGTACGATGTACCGTGCAAGTAGCATGGAGTACGATGTACCGTGTGGTATCTTCGGATACGGCATCTCCGGATGCAGCATCTTCAGATGCCTGGGATCGGATAAGACTGACGGGATGGATTGACCCACCTCCTGGGCGGTTCCCGATCATGGTGAGAACCCGCACACTAGGATCCGTGTAGCTGAGGAACTCCCGAGCACATATGGCCATAGTCCTGGTTATTGCCGATATACAGACGTTGCCTAGTCTCGCATGTTGATGATCTTGACGATGTTTGAAACTGGGTTTTAAACTAAATTTGCATGATGGTATTTCCATGCTTTTTAAACCCATGTGTGAATGTAAATCGATTTTTATGGTTTTGTGTGAGTCAGGATCACCCAAAGGAGGGGTCGAGACCTGACTTTATTGTGAAAATTTTAATTGAGAAAGAAATGATTTGAAATAATTGCATGTTGAATTTTCCGTGCAAATGTGTTTTACTTAACATCATAATTCATATCATTTGTTTTAAAATGTGTGGAGAAAGGGTGGTTTATGCATGGCACTACGTTCATGTAGGTAGTATGGTTACCTACTTGTTCGTAGGATTGCCTTACTGAGCTTGATGTGCTCACCCCTTTCATTTTCTCCCACAGATAATCTCCAGTTGAAGTTGAGGCGACTCAGTACTGCATTCCGGATATCCGTTGCTGCCCATCATTTAAGGTATATACACTTGTACATATTGTATCTACATAAGCATAGCACAGTAACATGGTTGTAAGTAACTTTAGGGGATGTATAAATAATGTAAACAATTATAAATGACTGGAGAAGAAATAAGTTAGATGGTAATTGAATGGTGGGACTGGCATTGACGCACAGCCCAATTTATTAGTGGAGTGTGGTCACGATCAGAGGAAAGGTAAGTATGAAATAGAAATAACAAAACGCGAAAAATTAACTTGATTTTTGGGTAGTTTGGGTCGTGACACAAGGTTACAAGCATGTAGAAATTAAGATGCGAGAATGGCTTTTCTCTTTAAAACGTGATAAAAATCACTGCAATAGTAATGTACGTGGCACAGCCACTAAATAAAATCTACACGTGGCACAACCACAATTAAAATCCACACGTGGCACAACCACCAAACACGTGGCACAACCACTGATTAAGATTCGCACGTGGCACAGCCACCAAATACACGTGGCACAACCACTAATTAAGATTCGCACGTGGCACAACTACCAAATACACGTGGCACAGCCACTAATTAAGATTCGCTCGTGGCACAGCCACCAAATACACTTGGTAGGTAACCAACGCCACCAGAGTAGGGGTCATCTCATGTTACCAGAACGGAGGAATATCGAACTTACATGCTACTAGAGCAATGCCCGGTGTGTATTCAAAATGACACACCTAAGTCTCAATCAATAGCCATTATCATAAAAATCGTTTTGCGTTTATGTAAAGCTCATAATAGTTTTCTCTCTTAAAACTCATTTCAAACTGTTTTGTACTCAACACAAAACATGTTAAAACCAAGCTTTAACCGGCAAAACCACGCACTCATTTCTCAAATCTCAGTACGCCTTAACGTAAGGCCCAAAACACTTTTCACATTTTAAACACAAAATGGTTATAAAACGTTTTCACGTATAGTTTACAACTCATAAAAGTTGGGCCCCAACCGGCTATAAAATCGTGTGCAATTCTCATTCACAACACATAAAACATGCTTGTTTTCTCAATTAAAAATCATGCTATAATAATATCACAAAACACATACACAAATGAGTTTAGTTTTCCCTTACCTCTTTGCACCTCGTATAGTGCAATCGTTCCCCCGTATCACGGACTAGCGTCACATTCCACTTTAGAACTCCCGAGCTGTCCAAACAATGTTAAAAACATCAATATCTCGACTCAATTTCATCGTCAAGCATACATTTACTCATATTTCTCACTAACACCTAAATATCTCAATTATCCCATTTCTCATGACTTTATCACAATACGTCATCTCATCCACTACATCTCAATATTTTACATTTCTCATGCATAATACCCATACCAAAATCATCTCATTGCCTAAATTTTCAATTTATAGACAAAAATCTCAATTTACCACAATTTACTTAATATCAATATCACTCCAATAAGATCACAATTTCATCAATCTCTAACCATCTCATAGCTATTTCATCACAATGCCCATGTTCACAACCACCAAAAATCACTTCAAAATCTAAGATTGAAGTTTAGAGATTACCCAAACCTATGGAGTGCTCAACTCCCACCTTGATTCGATTCGTCTTTCAATTTCCAAGTATGTTGTTCTCCTTTAGGTGAGCAACAACTTTCCTTCTTGTCACAACTCTTGATTTGGACGAAAATGAGCGATTTGAAAGAGAGAGAAAGCTAGGGTTCGACTAAAATGGAGGTTTGAAAGAGAGAGAAAAGATGAAATGCAGGAAAACACAGGGGTCCTTTAATAAATGGAGGGTAGGAATCGATCTCCACAATTTACTTAATATCAACATCACTCCAATAAGATCACAATTTCATCAATCTCTAACCATCTCCTAGCTATTTCATCACAATGCTCATGTTCACAACCACAAAAAATCACTTCAAAATCTAAGATTGAAGTTTAAAGATTACCTAAACCTGTGGAGTGCTCAACTCCCACCTTGATTCGATTCGTCTTTCGATTTTCAAGTATGTTGTTCTCTTTTGGGTGAGCAACAACTTTCCTTCTTGCCACAACTCTTGATTTGGACGAAAATGGGCTATTTGGAAGAGAGAGAAAGTTAGGGTTCGGCTGAAATGGAGGTTTGAAAGAGAAAGAAAAGATGAAATGCAGGAAAAAACAGGGGTCCTTTTATAGACGGAGGGTAGGAGATCGATCTGGCTCTTGATGAGATCGATCTGTATTTGAATTTGGGGACTATTTGGGGCAATTTTATTCCTAAGAGATCGATCTATCGAAGGGTGAGATCAATCTCTTAATGGCTTTATGAGATCGATCTGCTCCAATTATGAGATCGATCTCTAGTTTACAGAATGCTTCATGAGATCGATCTGCTCTTTGAGGAGATCGATCTTCTCCTTAACAGAAACATTTTAAGATCGATTCCTTCCTCGTGAGATCGATCTCTTCATTACAGAATCATAAAGAGATCGATCCTCTTCCATTGGAGATCGATCTACTCACTTAATTTCCTCATTCCTTGTCATTCTTAACTTACCAGATCGATCCTCTCTTCTCCAAGATCGATCTGGCTCCATAGTTTCACACTTTAACATAAAATCTCATTTATAACTCATTCATCACTTAAAATTTCATTCCATACCACCTCAATATATGAATACATCATATTTAGTTCAATCAATTACACTTCATGTTCTCATTACATAATTTGATATGTGTAAAATTCTCAGATCTCACATCGTGTTAACTGTGGGCTACACTGACCTACTCACACTAGATTTTAATTTGATTATATGAGTGAAACCGTGTTGGAGCCCTCGTGTAAACTGTGTGTCACACTGACTTGCTCGCACTGGATTTTGAGACATGACACTAGATATTGATTGATAACAGGGGTCCACGGGGTATATTGTACCGTGTAAATAACATGGAGTACGCTGTAATGTGTTTCAGTCTTTGAACTATATGAATCTTCGGACTATATAACATGACAGTCGACAGGTTGGATTGACCCCCTCCCTAGGCAACTGGATATCCCGCACACCTGATCTGTGATACCTGGAATCCCTAACTGTAGCCATACGTCCTATATGATTACCGTGCTTCTTGCCTAATCTCACATGTTTATCGTATTAATAAAACTGAACATGATTTATATGGACTCACATGCTTATCGTATTGATAAAACTGAACATCATCTATATGGAGTTATGGTTAACCACGGGGACTGGTTGGAGCCTTGATCTACTGTTTAAATGATTAAAAGAAAGTGAAATGAAATTCTGAAACGATTTCTATACTTAACAGAACATGATTTCCATTTGAACGAGTTTTATTTATACTGCATAGATTACACGCCATGCTATTGTTTTAAATGAAAGTGGTTGTTTTACAGCATGGCATTATGAACATATAGATAGTGTAGTTATCTACTTACTTGCATATTTTCCTTATTGAGCTAGTTATGCTCATCCTTTCATTTTCCCCTTCTTTACAAAGCACTTGTCATAGTTAGAAGTCGACAGCAGTTCTGCATTCCTATTGCTCATAGCTTCCCATAGTGCGCGAAGGTATACACATTTATATCGCTTTTGTATCTGAACATGTAAAAGCATAGTAATGTACATGGATGTAATATTGGGGATGTAAATGTATGTAAATACAATTATGAGATGTATCTGTATAAAGTTATATGACTATAGATCCTAATAGAAAGTGTGATATGGAAATGGAATGTAAAATAAGTAAAGTGACAAGACTAATGTCGACTCATAGCCTAACTATTTAAACTGTATATGAAATGAAAAAGCGAAAAATTTGAAGGGATTTTGAGAAAAAATGGGTCACGACAGAGGTGGTATCAGAGCAGGGTTGGTCTAATATGAGTTAGTGTTAGTGGTTAGGAAAGTCTACATCCTCATGTTACTGTGCATTGTTTAGATACAATTGTATATACCGGGCTACGATTATACTAGGGAATAGTTGTGAATGCAGGCAATCGTCGTTATGACTAATAGACACCTCAGTAGAGGGACGAGATCATGTGCTCGAGGTCGTAGAGGTAGGCCTGAGAGCCAGACTGAATTCTCATCTGAGCATGCCCCACAAGTCCCATAGAGACAGTTGATGCATGCTTTGCGAGGTTAGGGCGGAGTGTGGATAACATAATGGCACTGATTAGTCAGGCTTGGTATGAACTACGCCCACTCTAAGTGACCTAGACGTGTATTCGCAAGTGCACGGGTCGTACAAGTAATAATGAGATTTGAATCCCGGATTATCGTCCCACAGAGAAGTTGATTAGCCTAATTAACTACCGGTTAATCTTACTCTAAGTATATCCTAACAAATTATGAAGTTTTAATGGGTGATCTACAAGGCTAAAATTAAAAGTATTGAAAAAAATAAAAATTATAAAATAAAGAAAATAAAACCGAGCTAAAATTACATAGAGTGCTCCAAGCAATTAAAGAAAATACCTACAAACGGTAATTAAAACTGTTAAAATTCATTAATGCAAATAAACTAAAATGCAAAATATGAAAATAAAGAAACAAAATTAATTCAACTAAAATTAAACAAACCTAAAATAAAATATGCATGTAATTAAACTAATTAATAAAAATTACAAATTAAACTAACCTAAAATCTCATAAAATAAAACTTCTACTAACCTAAAGAAATTCTTAAATCAAACTAAGAAAATAACTACATAGAAAATGATCCTAATTTAAATCTAACTCTCACTAATCACTACTAATAAAACAAAATCTAAATAATGCATGAGAAATATTTTTGGATTAAATTTAAAATGAATACTAAATTAAAATTGCATGAAACAAATTTAATCTAAATTAATTCTAAATGTAACTCATAAAATTCTATACTAAAATTAAGTCCTAAAACCTATGATATAAAATTAATCATTAACTAAAAATTAAAACTAAAAATTAAATTAACAAACTAAAACACTAGAACTAACCTACAATTATCATTTAACAATTAACCTAAATTAACAACTAATAAAAAGAAAGAAAACAATCAAAATAATAAAAGTGCATTAAACATTAAATTGTAAGGATGACATGCAGCCAAGCAAGGCCTTAATCGAATATAAAATATGCCATGCGGTCCCGACTTTGTTGTACTGTACACTGCTACATTTTCGTTTTGGTTCTGCCTCCAGGTGCTCCAGCTGCGTCTGCTTCTGGTTCTGTTGTCCTGTACTGTCTGTTCGTTGTGATGATATTTGCTGCACCATCCTCGGCCTGCCCAGCTGTTCATCCCCTGCAACAACATTGTACTGCATCCATTCCTTCCAGCACGTACAGCATCAAATCACCTGACATTCTCCTTCATGCAGTGGCCAGTATTGGTATTCATGCAGCAGAGTGGAGTGCACCTATATGGTCCAGCAACTGGGAGCAGCGCCAGTCCTGCACACGTCCTCCCGAGCTGCTGCAGTCACCACGTTCTTGCGTTGCTTCTGCCTACAACCCACGTCGCTAGCTCCAGCAGCAGCCGTGTATTGATAACTGCAGTGGCAATGAAAAACGCAGGCAGCCCAGTACGGTTCAAAAATAATACAAGTAAAACTGAATACAGATGAAGATAAATGATGCAAGGAAAAGTTAAACACAGCTACTATGATTTATGACTTCACCTATAACTTCATGGCAAGAAACATAAACAATAAGGAAAGATTTTAGCACTTAAAATGGTCACTATCTTAAGAAATCATAAACAACCGAAGCACTTGCAACATAATGGAAAGGCATGGCTGCAATCACCGATTTTCTTTAATTCACCGCTGCACCATGTAACACAACAGCAAGAAGTAAGCAGCAAAGATTTCAACATTTGCAGAACCAAAAGACACAAAACAGTAACTTAAAATAAAAACAGGGCTGAACAGAGCATTGATCCCTATTGCTACCATGGTGCCGTCCAGCCACTGCTTACAACATTCTAAGTTTCCACAGTCCATGCCTCCAACTACAGCAGCAAATGAAAAATTAATGTAGAATAAAACAAAACACACCAAATGAACAGTAAACATGAATAGAAACAGAGCATAACAGAGTATAAATATAGTCCTTGTCCTCTGTAGCAGTCCACTACTGCTTTGATCTGCACTGAGCAGCCTCAATCACGCATTTCATGCAGAAGCTGAGACGAACAACAGTACAAAAGGAAAGCGTTTGCAGCAAAGAAGAAGATATCTTGTCACCATATGCCTTCAGACCACAATTGTAAACCATTATCAGCATGCAGTAGCTGTTCTACCTCCAGCACTAGTCACGGTTACTAGCGACAAATTCTGGTTCAGATATTGCTTCAGCCCCTTTCTTCAGTGCACAAACACGTCCCATAATGCACAGCAGGACAACACCAGCGCCAGTAAATACCAACAAGAAGAGCAGACCAACGAAACCGAGACAGGAAGGTGAAATGCAGAAAAACTGAAAAAATTAATAAACAACTTAAATCAAAATAGAAAAATGTAGAGAACACTACAACAAATTTAGCAATTTGTGACGCATGAACTAATGTCACAAAATATTAATTTTTCGTCACCAATATATTTCTATGACGAAAATTATGTTGTCACGATGTTCGTCACCTTTGCCTCGTCGCTAAAGGTCAAATGTGACGATATTATTATTTCGTCACCTATTCATGAATCTAACGTGACGATAGTAAACGACGTCACGTTATAATTACTTTTTTGTGACGTCTGAGTAAGTCATAAATTAATACAAATATGCGTCACTAAATACCGATAACGTCACAGAATCTGTGATAAAATTATAAATATTATTGACGTCACACTTTAGGTGACATATATTATCGTCACCTATGATAGTAAAGTAACGTCAAAAAATCTCTCAAATGTCACTAAAGATAGTGATAATTTTAATTTTACGTGACGAAATGTTAAATCATCAAACTATAAGTGACATATTTTAAGGTGACGAAACATCAATTTGTTACAATATAATTAACGTAAAAAAAATTTTTAAATGTCACTAAAGATGGTTAAAAAATTAATTTTAGGTAACGAAATATAAATTGTCACACTATAGGTGACATAAGTTATTGTTACCTATGATAATAATACTGTGAGACCCCGTATATGTATAGCTATGTATATAGGAACATGGGAATGTAAATAAAATCATAAGTAAGATGATGTATTGTAATGTGAAGTGTATGCAATGTAAGTTCATAAGATTATGTACGCACTTGTAGTAAGAATTGTGATTATACGTACAAGTTGCATTACGAATGAGTAGGAAGAAATGAACTTGAATACGAGAAGAATGTGATCGAAATGGAATATGAGTAGTATAGTAAAATGGAAGGAAAGATTTACATAAGTGTATATTTCCATTTGAGTAATATCGTATATATTTGGTCATACAAAGATTCTACACAAGTTTTAATGTGTATGTAGTGAGGATGGATCCCATTTTCAAGTCTCAAAGATGAATGAATGAGGAAATGATCATGGTAGCAAATTAAGGGTGTTTGGTAAGGGTTATTGCAGAAAAACTGCAGGAAAATCTGGAATTTGTGAAGGCCAGATCGATCTCATAGGATGAGAGATCGATCTGGGAGAGCCAGAATGCTCTTATGTGAGAAATGGAAGGGAACAGATCGATCTCCAAAGGAAGCAGATCGATCTCCTTAGCTCTCGGGTTGGAAGCAGATCGATCTCCCCTAAGACCAGATCGATCTCCTTAAGCTTCTGTTTGAAAGCAGATCGATCTCCAGTCTCGACAGATCGATCTCATACCTTTAAAACGTCTCAGAAAAGAGGAATTTTTGAGGAACAGATCGATCTCCACCTAAGGAAGATCGATCTCATCAAGTCAAAACTATAAATGGGAGCAGTTGGATCATCAGAATTTCGGGAAAACATTTCCATTTCACTTCAACTCAAAGAAATCTAGTTTCTCACTCCTAAATCCAGCCATTTTCAGTAAGATTTGAGGAGAGGCTATTAGAGACAAAGTTGTTCACATCAAAGAGAAGAACAACATAGTCTAGGGGCATTTCCTCATTTGATGGATTGAAGAAGTAGAGGGCAATCCTAATTGGAGCAAGAGGAAATCCAATGAGGTAAGTTCTAATGCACAAATCCAAGTATATTGGTATAGTTAATGCTTATAAAGATATTTGGGAGTGCATATTGTGGATAGAACTACCTAGGATGGTATGAAATGAATATAACTTAGAAATAGTCAAGTGTGAGAAAGTGGAGTGTGGGAGTGTTTATGATGAATGAGATATCTTGAGTGGATGAGTATGTTGTGGAAATGGTTTGGAAATGTTGATATTAGGACAAATTGGGAGATTTACCACAAAGGGTAAAAATGTGTAATTAAGGCATTGGATAAATGCTTAGTTGAATAAGAGTTAGAAACATTAACTCAAATGTTGGTGGATGAATTTCAGTTTCGGATGATACGCCGGAGCAAGTCGAGATGAGAACGCGAGAAGCATAAAGGCGGATAGTTGCACACAAGTAAAACGAGGTAAGGGACTGTGTGTTAGCTATAGAGATGTTCGTACGTAATTACAGCAATTTCGTAGATATGTTGCTAAAACTAGTATGATATTTTAATTCTATGAAATGATATGGAAGTATGCAAAGTACTATGACGTATATATGTATTGAGAAATGGGATAGGGTAAGGAAATAGCATGATATGCATGTTTTCAATGATTTTCTCAATTTTACATTGTTATTTATGATTGAGAAACGTTGATGATAGGTTGGCTAATTTGACATGTTTTAGCATGAAGAGGCATGCTGTATGAGTAAACGTGTTTTGAGTTTTAAAAAGAGAAAATAGCCATCTATCAGTTTTGAGATGAGATTTGGTGTTGAAGCGTTAGCTCACACCCGGTTTAAAGCCTTGATGTACCGTGCGGGAGTTTTAACTCGCACGAGGGTTTTGAGAAAGTGAGGGAACTTTGCTCGCACCTGTTTTGTTGAGTTAAGGTAAACCTGGGGGTCTGGGACCCAAGGGGATACCAGCCGACGGCCAATTGAACGAGCTGGGCCTTAACGATAGATCGTACCGCGCTGGAGCTTTGCGTTGACTGTGTGTCACGCTGCTTGCTCGCCTGGTATATGAGACATGGTTTAAGGATAAAAAGTCCATCGGAGTTGGAGTATGGACTTGGGTCCACGGTTGTACGTAGAATAGTGTAGTCACCCGTTGGTATACTATGTACCGTGCTGGGTGCACGTGAGTACGAGTATCGCGTAGATGACACACGACGTATCTTCACCGTGAGTATACGAGGAGATGAGGTGGATTGAAATGAGCCGGAGGGTAGGACTGACCCATCCCCCTTCAGGCGAAGTGATACCCTGTGCACACCCGATCAGTGAGGCCTGGGATCACTGACTGTGGCCATAAGTCGTGGATATTTGATTGCCTAAAATTTCATGCCTGTCTCAGAGAATCGAGAAACAGAGACAATCTCAGAAAAGAAAGAGATTTACGAGAAAGAATGATTTGAGAAGTGAAAGAGATTTCGTGTTTTAATAAATCTCTGATTTCACATTCGTGCCATGAGGGCACTATTTATGAGCATGTTTTAAATGGAAGTTTGACATTTGATTTACACGAAAATGCTATTGAGAAATATGTGTTTAAATGCATTGTTCGTATGATATTTCCATTTATAACGAAAACATGGTTTTGGTTTATGCATGCATGGGCTATGTAGGTAGTACGATATCTACCTGCTAGCATACATTTCCTTACTGAGCCGTGGTTTGCTCATCCCACTACTTTTCCCCCTCCAGGTACTGAGAAGTAAGAGAGCGGTGATCTCTAGATCTTTTGTGCTAAACAGCTCCCACAATCCGCAAAGGTATAAGATTTGTATACACGAGTATTTTATATCTACTATATCGTATCGCACAGTTATATCTTGGAATTGTAAACAGTATTATGGGGATGATATGTAAGCACATGGTATTTATACAATTAATTTTGTGTATTTACACACACACCTGGGAGTGTGACTTAAAGTTTTAAATATTTCGCTGTAAATGAATAAATTTTTAGTAATTGCATCTTCTCACAGCCCAACCGTAGTAAAGAATGTATGGATAGAAGGGTTCCCGAAAGCGGAGCATGACAGGCTTGGTATCAGAGCATGGTTGGTCTGATGTGAGTTGATGCTTAGGACTAAGAAAACATACATCCCCAAGTTACTGTGCGATATTTAGATACAAATGTGTGTACGGAGCTGGTAGTGAATTAAATGTTTGTTATAACGCAGGAAAGTTATCAGGCTAGTGAGTTATGCCTGAGAGACACCGCAAGAGGGGAGAGAGCTCGAGAGCTCGAGGGCAAAATGACAGGACTAAGAGGCACAGTAGATCATCCTCTAGTCATGAACCCCAGGAACAGATAGAGGCTTCTGATCCTCGAATCACTCGATTGGAGGAAGACTTGTGCACAATGATGACCATGATGGGTCAGATCATGGCTATGTTTGAGGGTACACCTGGTACAGCGGGACAGGCTGCACCGAATCCCCCAGCAGCTGCACCTGAACCTGAGAATGTTGCACCTGCGCAAGCTGAACCGGCTAGGCCACGGGAACCTCATATTCGACCGGTACCTCCTCCGGTAGCCCCACATCAGCATGATGATGATTTGGGGTATGGATATGATTGCGACATGGAAAGGTTGAGGCATTTGATGGACTTTAAGCCTCCTTTGTTTAGCGGGGTAAAGGATCCGACGGTGGCTGAGGACTGGATCAGTCAAATGGAGAAGTTATTCGACTTCTGTAGATGTTCAGCTACGGAGAGAGTAGCGCTTGCGGCCTTTGTATTGAGAGGCGAAGCAGAGCACTGGTGGAAGTCCGTCAGGCCGATGTTAAGAGCTCAAGGAATGGTTATCACTTGGGATATGTTCTTGGACATTTTCAGAGAGCAATACATCCCAGATACTGCTCGACGGAGACTACAGATGGAATTTTTGAATCTGACTCAAGGGAATCGAACAGTTGATGAGTACGAGTCACGATTCACTTCACTGGGTAGATACGATCCGGACTCGATCAAGAGCAAGACTATTAGAGTCCGTAGATTTGTAGATGGACTGAGGCCTTCGATCCGAGCGAAGTTGGCCCCATTTGATGTCGCTACATATAGAGAGGCAGTGCGACGGGCCCAGTTATGCGAGCAGGATCATGACTTACAGATTTCTGAGTTTAGTTGGGGTAAGGACAAAGGTCCGAGGAAGCTGGGAGATGGCAAGAGTGCCAAATTTGGTCAAAAATTCATGAGTAAACGTCGGAGAGAGGTAGATGAGTTCCAGAAAAAGGTTGCTAGACCTTTTATGCCTCCGACTCAGACACCAGCCAGGGGTATAGTGATTGGTGGACCCCGACCGACTACAGATCAGTGTAGGCTATACGGTCGATACCATGGTGGTAGGCCATGTCATCTTCAGGGTACCCGATGTTTCAGATGTGGTAAATTTGGACATTATGCCAGAGAGTGCTCGGAGATAGTTGAGGCAATTCCACAGAGGGGTAAAGAGCCAGAGAGGGTTCCTACAGTTGCACCTCCTGTAAGAAAGAAAGCCTCGGCTGAAGAAAAAGGAAAACAAGTTGTGGGTCAAGGCAGAGTGTATGCGATAGACCAGGCATCGGCTGATACCTCTTCTGAAGTGATAAAAGGTACAATCTTGATTTTCAATTTGGAGGTTATTGCTTTGTTTGATTCTGGTGCTAAGCATTCCTTCATATCACCTGCATGTGCATCTAAATTAAAAGGTTTTGTAGAGCCCACATACTTGAGTAGGACTTTACTAATAAGTACTCCAATGAGAGTTAGCCAATTAGTTGAACAAGTGTATAAAGATTGTAAAGTGAGGGTGGGAGATAAGTGCATGACAGCCAACTTGATTTTGTTGAATATGTATGACATTGATGTAATTTTGGGAATGGATTGGTTAGCCGCCAATCATGCTGTCATAGACTGTCATTCTAAGTCCATTAAGTTTTCTCTACCTGAAGAATGTGTTGTAAGATTTTAAGAGAAGAAATGAAATCTTAAATTTTGTATTAAGTAAAGTACTTTGGTATAAATGGCTTGAGTGTTGTTTTGAAGGTTTTGTTGCTTATGTGGTGGATTTGAGCAAAGTACATCCGGATATAGAGGACATCTCAGTGGTCAGAGAATTCCCTGATGTCTTTCCAGACGATCTACCAGGATTGCCACCTGATAGAGAAACGAAATTCGGTATAGACTTGACGCCTGGAACCGAACCAATATCTAAGTCACCATATAGGATGGCCCCAGTTGAGTTAGAGGAATTAAGGAAACAGCTGCAAGAGTTGTTAGAGAAGGGGTTCATAAGACCGAGCGTCTCACCATGGGGAGCCCCGGTATTGTTTGTGAAGAAGAGAGATGGGAGCCTAAGATTGTGTATTGACTATCGGATGTTGAACAAGGCTACAATCAAGAATAAGTACCCCTTGCCACACATTGACGATTTATTGGATCAGCTTCGGGGAGCACAGATCTTCTCCAAGATAGATCTGAGGTCTGGGTATCATCAATTGAAGATTCGGAAGGAGGATGTGCCCAAGACAGCATTTCATACCCGCTATGGCCATTACGAATTCTTAGTGATGCCTTTTGGGTTGACCAATGCTCCGGCAGCTTTTATGGCTCTAATGAACGAAGTATTTAAGCCATACCTGTACCAATTCGTAATTATCTTCATTGATGATATATTGGTGTATTCAAGGTCCAGAGAAGAGCATGAGCAGCACTTAAGGATTATTTTGCAGACCCTTCGAGAGAAAAGGTTATATGCCAAGCTTAACAAATGTGACTTTTGACTAGAACAAATTTCTTTTCTAGGTCATGTTATATCGAAGGATGGGGTGTCAGTAGATCCATCCAAGATTGAGGCAGTTGTTCAGTGGGAACAACCTAGGACAGTCACAGAGATCAGAAGTTTTCTGGGTTTGGCTGGTTACTACAGGAGATTTGTAGAAGGTTTCTCTAGATTAGCTACTCCATTGACACGTCTTACGAGGAAGAGTGTGGAGTTTTCATGGGATGAAGCTTGTGAGAGAAGCTTTCAGGAACTTAAGCGCAGATTAACTACCGCGCCAGTTCTTGTCATTCCTAACAGTTCAGGGAATTATTCGGTGTATACTGATGCTTCGCATCAAGGACTAAGCTATGTTTTGATGCAAGATGGAAGGGTAGTAGCTTATGGATCTAGACAGCTGAAGGATCATGAGAAGAACTACCCCACTCACGATTTGGAGTTAGCGGCCGTAGTGTTTGCGCTGAAGATATGGCGCCACTACTTATATGGTGAGAGATTTCAGATCTTTACGGATCATAAGAGTCTGAAATATCTATTCTCACAAAAGGAGTTAAACATGAGACAGAGGAGGTGGTTAGAACTCCTCAAGGACTATGATTGTGAGATCTTATACCACCTGGAGAAGGCAAATGTGGTTGCCGATGCTTTGAGTCGGAAGAGTCTCGGGTTGGTATCTCATATGATGGTTAGGGAGCACGAGTTGTTGGAACAATTCACGAACCTTAGTCTGGATATGACCCTACCTGAGATTGGCAGCTATGGGATTATTGCTAGCTTGAGATTAGAACCGGAGTTAATTGAGAGAATCCGACAAGCTCAGCAAATTGATCAATGGTGTATTGTCATGATTAGCCAAATCCGAAAAGGGAAGGGTGCTGATTTTATATTGAGTCCAGATGGAATACTAAGGTTTAGAGATAGAATATGTGTTCCTAAGGATTTAGAGCTGAGAAGGCTGATCTTATCAGAGGCACACTCGTCGAGATACACGATACACCCAGGGAGTAGTAAGATGTATCAAAATCTCCGAAAAGCATATTGGTGGTCTGGAATGAAGAGAGACATAGCTGAGTATGTCGCTAGATGTCTCATTTGTCAGCAAGTAAAAGCCGAACATCAGAAACCAGGAGGATTATTACAACCTCTATCGATACCAACATGGAAGTGGGAGCATGTCACCATGGATTTTGTGATGGGGTTACCGAGAACCCGTAAGAACCATGATGCGATATGGGTGATAGTAGATCGGTTAACGAAATCGGCACATTTCTTAGCCATGAGATCTACAGATACATTGAGTGCACTGGCGAACCTGTATGTGCGAGAAATAGTGAGATTGCATGGAGTCCCAGTGAGTGTTGTTTCGGATAGGGATGCCCGCTTCACTTCCCACTTTTGGGGACATTTCCAGGAAGCGATGGGGACCCAGTTGAGTTTTAGCACCGCCTTTCATCCTCAGACAGATGGTCAGTCAGAGAGGACTATACAGACCCTGGAGGATATGTTGAGAGCGTGTGTGCTGGATTTTAGAGGCTCATGGGACGATCACTTGCCATTGATTGAGTTCGCCTACAATAACAGTCATCACTCAAGTATTGGTATGGCCCCTTATGAGGCACTATACGGTCGTAGATGCCGATCGCCCATTGGTTGGGAAGAAGTTGGTGACAGATAATTGATCGCTCCCGATTTGGTTAAGCAAGCCTCCGAGGATGTTCAGATAATATGCGAGAGGTTGCGAACGGCTCAAAGTCGACAAAAGAGCTATGCTGACAGGAGACGGAGACCACTTGAGTTTGATGTTGGCGAGTCTGTATTTTTGAAAGTGTCTCCTTCTAAGGGAATAATGAGGTTTGGGAAGAAAGGAAAATTAAGTCCTCGTTACATTGGCCCCTTCGAGATTTTGGATAGAGTGGGGGAAGGAGCATATAGGCTAGCCTTACCACCTGAGCTAGCGGAAGTCCACAATGTCTTCCACGTTTCTATGCTTCGGAAGTACTACCCGGATCCGACACATGTAATTAATTATGAGCCGTTGGAGCTTAGGAAAGATATGTCGTATGTCGAGAGACCGATCAGGGTGTTGGACAGGAAAGAGAAGGTGTTGCGGAACAAGACGATTTCATTGGTTAAGGTTTTGTGGCAACATCACACTGTGGAAGAGGCCACATGGGAACTGGAAAGTTTGATGCGGGAAAAGTATCCCGAGTTATTCACAGATTGAATTGGTTCTAATTTGGAGGACCAAATTCTCTAAGTGGGGGAGAATGTGAGACCCCGTATATGTATAGCTATGTATATAGGAACATGGGAATGTAAATAAAATCATAAGTAAGATGATGTATTGTAATGTGAAGTGTATGCAATGTAAGTTCATAAGATTATGTACGCACTTGTAGTAAGAATTGTGATTATACGTACAAGTTGCATTACGAATGAGTAGGAAGAAATGCACTTGAATACGAGAAGAATGTGATCGAAAAGGAATATGAGTAGTATAGTAAAATGGAAGGAAAGATTTACATAAGTGTATATTTCCATTTGAGTAATATCGTATATATTTGGTCATACAAAGATTCTACACAAGTTTTAATGTGTATGTAGTGAGGATGGATCCCATTTTCAAGTCTCAAAGATGAATGAATGAGGAAATGATCATGGTAGCAAATTAAGGGTGTTTGGTAAGGGTTATTGCAGAAAAACTGCAGGAAAATCTGAAATTTGTGAAGGCCAGATCGATCTCATAGGATGAGAGATCGATCTGGGAGAGCCAGAATGCTCTTATGTAGAAATGGAAGGGAACAGATCGATCTCCAAAGGAAGCAGATCGATCTCCTTAGCTCTCGGGTTGGAAGCAAATCGATCTCCCCTGAGACCAAATCGATCTCCTTAAGCTTCTGTTTGAAAGCAGATCGATCTCCAGTCTCGACAGATCGATCTCATACCTTTAAAACGTCTCAGAAAAGAGAAATTTTTGAGGAACAGATCGATCTCCACCTAAGGAAGATCGATCTCATCAAGTCAAAACTATAAATGGGAGCAGTTGGATCATCAGAATTTCGGGAAAACATTTCCATTTCACTTCAACTCAAAGAAATCTAGTTTCTCACTCCTAAATCCAGCCATTTTCAGTAAGATTTGAGGAGAGGCTATTAGAGACAAAGTTGTTCACATCAAAGAGAAGAACAACATAGTCTAGAGGCATTTCCCCATTTGATGGATTGAAGAAGTAGAGGGCAATCCTAATTGGAGCAAGAGGAAATCCAATGAGGTAAGTTCTAATGCACAAATCCAAGTACATTGGTATAGTTAATGCTTATAAAGATATTTGGGAGTGCATATTGTGGATAGAACTACCTAGGATGGTATGAAATGAATATAACTTAGAAATAGTCAAGTGTGAGAAAGTGGAGTGTGGGAGTGTTTATGATGAATGAGATATCTTGAGTGGATGAGTATGTTGTGGAAATGGTTTGGAAATGTTGATATTAGGACAAATTGGGAGATTTTCCACAAAGGGTAAAAATGTGTAATTAAGGCATTGGATAAATGCTCAGTTGAATAAGAGTTAGAAACATTAACTCAAATGTTGGTGGATGAATTTCAGTTTCGGATGATACGTCGGAGCAAGTGGAGATGAGAACGCGAGAAGCATAAAGGCGGATAGTTGCACACAAGTAAAACGAGGTAAGGGACTGTGTGTTAGCTATAGAGATGTTCGTACGTAATTACAGCAATTTCGTAGATATGTTGCTAAAACTAGTATGATATTTTAATTCTATGAAATGATATGGAAGTATGCAAAGTACTATGACGTATATATGTATTGAGAAATGGGATAGGGTAAGGAAATAGCATGATATGCATGTTTTCAATGATTTTCTCAATTTTACATTGTTATTTATGATTGAGAAACGTTGATGATAGGTTGGCTAATTTTACATGTTTTAGCATGAAGAGGCATGCTGTATGAGTAAACGTGTTTTGAGTTTTAAAAAGAGAAAATAGCCATCTATCAGTTTTGAGATGAGATTTGGTGTTGAAGCGTTAGCTCACACCCGGTTTAAAGCCTTGATGTACCGTGCGGGAGTTTTAACTCGCACGAGGGTTTTGAGAAAGTGCAGGAACTTTGCTCGCACCTGTTTTATTGAGTTAAGGTAAACCTGGAGGTTTGGGACCTAAGGGGATACCAGCCGACGGCCAATTGAACGGGCTGGGCCTTAACAATAGATCGTACCGCGCTGGAGCTTTGCGTTGACTGTGTGTCACGCTGCTTGCTCGCCTGGTATATGAGACATGGTTTAAAGATAAAAAGTCCATCGGAGTTGGAGTATGGACTTGGGTCCACGGTTGTACGTAGAATAGTGTAGTCACCCGTTGGTATACTATGTACCGTGCTGGGTGCACGTGAGTACGAGTATCGCGTAGATGACACACGACGTATCTTCACCGTGAGTATACGAGGAGATGAGGTGGATTGAAATGAGCCGGAGGGTAGGACTGACCCATCCCCGTTCAGGCGAAGTGATACCCTGTGCACACCCGATCAGTGAGGCCTGGGATCACTGACTGTGGCCATAAGTCGTGGATATTTGATTGCCTAAAATTTCATGCCTGTCTCATAGAATCGAGAAACAAAGACAATCTCAGAAAAGAAAGAGATTTACGAGAAAGAATGATTTGAGAAGTGAAAGAGATTTCGTGTTTTAATAAATCTCTGATTTCACATTCGTGCCATGAGGGCACTATTTATGAGCATGTTTTAAATGGAAGTTTGACATTTGATTTACACGAAAATGCTATTGAGAAATATGTGTTTAAATGCATTGTTCGTATGATATTTCCATTTATAACGAAAACATGGTTTTGGTTTATGCATGCATGGGCTATGTAGGTAGTACGATATCTACCTGCTAGCATACATTTCCTTACTGAGCCGTGGTTTGCTCATCCCACTACTTTTCCCCCTCCAAGTACTGAGAGGTAAGAGAGCGGTGATCTCTAGATCTTTTGTGCTAAACAGCTCCCACAATCCGCAAAGGTATAAGATTTGTATACACGAGTATTTTGTATCTACTATATCGTATCGCACAGTTATATCTTGGAATTGTAAACAGTATTATGGGGATGATATGTAAGCACATGGTATTTATACAATTAATTTTGTGTATTTACACACACACCTGGAGTGTGACTTAAAGTTTTAAATATTCCGCTGTAAATGAATAAATTTTTAGTAATTGCATCTTCTCACAGCCCAACCGTAGTAAAGAATGTATGGATAGAAGGGTTCCCAAAAGCGGGGCTTGACAAATACATCATAAAATATTTAATATTGCAATAATATTGACAAATTTAATTAAATTTAAATAATGTTTATATTTTTATTAAATAATCAAATATAAATAATATTGCTCATGCAAAATCCAATTTAACTAGTATTGTAAAGTAAATAATTGATCTAAGATTTGCAATGAATCTCAAAAGATAATACCTTGAATTAAGTAAGTAATCATAATCCAGTCAATTCTACTATTCCAAATGTAATAAAACTAATATAATCCACATTGTCTAAATCCAAAAGCTCAACTAAAGTACGATGGTCACATTTGAATTTTTGAAACAAAATATACCAGATATAGGAAATCACTGGTACAAGTTCACCTAATAGCTCTTAATCCAAATCTTGTGTAGAGGGTGTTTGTGTTGATGGTGAATTTGAGTCACTTGAAGCTGCAATAAACAATTATTAACAAATGATAAATACAATATATTAAATAATAAATAAAATTTAAAACTATTATTTATGAAAGACAATAAGATATTAATAGCAAAAAATGATAAAAAAACAACAACCTATCAAATAGTAACAGATGCAACATTGACTTATCATTGATGGTGTCAATGGCTTCTACAATCAGCATTACAAGTGATAAGAGACAAATGAACAAGATCCAATATCTTCTATAAACATTTACAAGTGATAAGAGATTAACTGATATCAATACATTCAACATCACAAATATCTTCTACAGTTATTCTTAGTACAACCCTAACAAGCTTAACGGAACAACAAAAAGCAAATGCAAGGTGTAAAGCATATGTACTAGCTACGGGCAGTGCCTATAACCATTTATATATTTATGTTGATGACAGGAGCTCTACATTGGAAGCAAGTTTCTTCTTAGTATGTTATTGGAGATCCATTTTCTGATAAGGCCACGCCATTTTAAAAGTGAGGATGCATACGGATATTTCCCTTGCAGGACTCATTGAGTTCCTGCGGCGGATCTTACAATTTAATTCTGAAGGGGAAAATGAAGACAAACACTGGAAGCAACAGAAAGGTTGGTAGAGGGAGAAGTGCTGGAAATAATAAAAAGTTATGAACAAAAAGAATTGGGAAAGACTGAAATTTGTTAAACAAGGTAGTGGCAGTGCAGTGCCTTAGTTTTGCACAACCAACTTTAATGGTATCACAATGGAAGAACCGGATTGGAATAACAAGGGTGAAGTGTGTATGATGAGAGATTGAAAGGTTTGTCATATAAAAACCATGTCCATTGTTCTTAGCAACGTGAACTTCAATCATTCTGCATTAAACTTTTGCTCTGCTACATGACTTGCTGATTTTTATTCAACAAACAGGAAAAGCAACAAAAACACTCATTGCTATTTTCATGGAATAAAAACCTCACAGCCTCTTTTCCTTCTATACTAAAACCTCTCTTAACCTCCATTTTAAAACCTCTAGGAATAAAATAGCAAAATAAAATCCTCAAAATGAGCAACATGAAATCAGCAAAAGCAATTTATTCTTGCGATCATTTATAATCCAATAATCATCCAACTAACAGAACCCAAATTTTTACCAAGAACATACGAGTCATACGCCAACTAAGTATCAATACGAGTCATACCAGAATTTTCAATTGGTGAATCTTACTGCAATGATTGCAGTAACTCATTAGCAGATGGACTTGCTGCAGTGATTCCATTGGATCATTTTGTTGTGAGACAGATGAAGGTTGCACAACATTAGCATTAGGAGCTGGGACTTTCTCCTCAATAATATTCCTCCTTTTACCTTTCCTTCCTGGTGCCATCCTAAAATAGTATAGAGAAATAAATCGTAAATGATCCTATATTATTTAGTAAAATCAAATAGAAAAGGAACTAAAAACATTAAAACAGTAATTACCTTGATGGGACAAACATAATACAAACATGGTTATAATTAAAAACAAGTAAACAAGATAAATATAAAGGGCTACAACATCTGATCTATGTCAGTATCACAATCAAATTCATTATCTTCAATGCCATCTTAAAGCCCTTCTTTTTCTTGAACTAGAGATAAATCTGCATAAAGGAATCCACATGCTTGGAAAGAGCATCAGAGCACTGGAGGAACATAACTATATTCTGAATTTGCCCGGACGAATCGAAAGAGACAGGACTGGAGTCCAATTCCTCAATCTGAGCCATATAGAAATTCTTCCCTAGAAAGATGCAAAAGCTTTTCTAGTCATTCTGATCAACAGTGTCAAAGAACCTAATTTGCTAATCAAAGAGTACATCTATTTAGCAACCAAAGCTGTTCAAACAATGCAACTTACCACACATTCTTGTGTCAGTATTTTCAGAATCAGACAAAGCAAGACCAATGCCAATTTTTTTAGACACGGACAACCCCATCGCTTTTGAGAAATTCTCCAAGAAATCCTCACTGATATCCATATCTCTTAGTGACTGACAGAAGACAGTACAAAAATTTGGCTTGTCCATGACATGTCTAAGAATTGACGCTACAATTTGTTCAGATTGCAAGTTCTTCACGTCTGTGGTATGAGAATTCAAGCAATCCAAGCAGGTTTGCAGCACCAAAATGCTTCCCTCGATTCCATATTCAATAAACTGCCAAGAGTAAACAGGTAATATCAATACGCTATCCAAAAAAATGCATTAAATTGAAAAAGTAACGAACAAGGGCTCCCGTCCAAACCCGCTGGATTTCTCTCTTTACAACCTAACAGAAGTTTATGAATCTTGATAAATTAAATTCATTGTTGTCTATGCTGCAATACTAAGAAAATGGAACTGGCGTGCTTGGCTTGATAATAGTAATAAAAATATTTTCTAACTCAAGAACTTCTAAATCTTAATTTATTTGGGAAAAAGAAAAATAGCACCAGCAATGTCAACGACTGAAGCAGGGACCGAACGTGAACAGAGAGCGTCGAGGAGAGCTTGAGCATGGTGACAGGAGATGGATCGTAAGGGTTTTCGGTCGAAAGCGCCAGTAGAAGACAGAGAAAATAAGAAAGAGATAGAGAGATTTAGGACGGTGAGTGAGAGTTCGACGTCTGAAAGAGTTTTATATGGCAACAGCAAGAACACGTTTTGCTTCTGGGTGAGATTCCAGTCACGCTTTAAACAAGACACGGCTCCGTTGAGTATCCTGCCGATATCCTCCATAAATCTCATCTGACCCAAAATCGATCCTCTGTTACACCTTCACTTGTCGACGACATCGTCGGCTCCGTTGAGTATCCTGCCGATATCCTCCATAAATCTCATCTTGTTGCCTCTACCTATCGATCCCAACCACTGCTTTGATTTTCCTTTCACATGGACTCATTGTGTATAGTGGCTTTCCAGTAAGCCTACCCAATTTCTTTATTGAATTCGAGCATCCAATTCCAAAGAACGAGAACAGGACTGAATTCACTCTTGATTTGATTCGAGAATTTGAAGAAACTTTTAGTAGTTGTAAGATGATCTCTTGGAGGAGGACTGCCGTCAGATTTTAGTAGTTGCAAGATGATCACTTGGATTTATTTGGGTAAAATGTTAAAATCTGAGTTATTTGAAGTGACTTTAATAAAAAGGATGTTTCAATACTTTTAAATTAAGTTAAAAAAAATTTAATTTGATTTTATTTTTAATTTGATTTTTAATAGATTATACCAATTTAATTTGATTTTTAAGAGATTAATTGATCTTTTGGCAATCTAATTTGGATCAACTGTCTCAATTGCTTTTGAATGAGAACGAAAAAAAAATTAAAGTGCTCCCTCTACTTTTAATATTAAATTTTATTATTATTTTATTAAAAATATATATTAATTTTTAATAATTATTTTATTATTTTTAAAGTTAAGCATGTTAACTTAAAATCAATTAATTATAAGTGAGGAGATTCAATTTAAATTTAAAATTGCAAAAAAAATAAAATTTAACAGATATGAAATAATATTATATTAATATTATTATTATTATTATTATTATAGGTTTTAATTATTATTTTAATATTTTAGTGACGTTTTGACGACAACGTCATGAAAAGTAATTTGTCACATAAAATGTGTTTTTTCATGATAAAAACACAAACGTCACCATAAATAAAAAAGCAGTCATAAAAAAATTTCTCACAAATTATATTTCATTATAAAATTTGGTATCAAATATTTAGTGACGCTTTTACAGAAATGGGACGCTATATCATTTTATGACAATAAATTAAATCGTCACCAAAAGTAAAAACACGTCACAAAACAATTTCCCTCCATTTATGTTTAGTGAAAAACTTTGGCGCCAAATATTTAGTGACACTTTCATATGACGATTTTCTATATCGTCATATAAAATATATAAAATAATACAAAATCGTGACGAATTATATTATTCGTCACGTATGATATAGTTTACGTGATGAAATATAATGCGTCACATAGAACAATCGTCACAAATTATCAGATTTGTTGTAGTGGAAGCATGGAGACATTTAAATGATGAGCTACTGTAACAATAATAAAACAAAACTAAAGAACAAGAAAAACGATCATAAAAGAAAACAGTAAAATCGAGCATAAAAATAAACGAATGAAACTTTACAAAACCAAGAATAAAAAGCTTTTCATATCATATAACAAAAGAAAATTGACATGAACAGTAACTATGAAAAATGGAATAAATGGTGGCAGCGGGAAATCTAAAACTATTCTAAAAAATTACCCTAGGCTACTCTAAACTAAATTACTCTACTCCTAAAATTACTCTACCCTAAAAACTACCTTAAAACTACTCTAGGCTACCCAATTTTTAATTGCTCATCATGTTCTATTTATACCCAAACACAGGGGTACAATGGTAATTTTTCATCCTAGATGAGTTGGCATTGTTTGGCCACTTGTCTTCATTTAATTTGCTGCAAAGTAGATATTTTCACGTCACTTATCTATTTGTCTAGTTGGCTGTGCGATATGGCCCGACGTGTGTCTTCCAGAAGGTTGGTATGATGTCCGTCAATCTTATTGTTTCAGAGCAAATAAAATACGGACACTTGGCATCACGCGTGTCCAGACGACTGGTGACTTGGTCTGTAAATTGGAAGTGGTCCAATCTCCTTTAGCCCGTTTTCAGCCCAATTTTTGACTGAAACGATTGAGTTTCATCTGAATTTAATTTACCTGCACATTAAAGAATTTTAATTAAATTAAGGGGATAATTAATAAAATAATATGGAGATTTAAATAATTAATTAAGAAATTAAGCATAAATAATTCTATTAAAAATAGAATTATCAAGGCTATGGCGAGGTTTGATAGTATGCAAGGCACAACTGGCTAAGCTACACCTGCAACTGCACCTGAGACACTTGCGCCCGCACAGCCTACACATATGCCATTGACAGCAGGACCATCTACACCTACACCTACACCTACACCTACTGAACCTACACAGACCCCACCGGTTTAACCTACACCTTCTCTAGTGGCCCCACAACAGTTTGGTAATGATTTGGGGTACGACTGTGAGTTGGATAGGTTGGAGCAGCTCCAAAATTTCAGATCACTATCATTTAGTGGGGTAAAGAACCAAGTGATTGCTGAATATTGGGTGAACGAGATAGAGAAATTATTTGGGTTCTTCTAGTGTACAACGATTGAGAAAGTTGCATTTACCATTTTCATGCTGAAAGGAGAGACAAAGCATTGGTTGAAGTCTACCAGACCTTTATTGAGGGCCTGACATTCAGTCGTTACATGGGATATCTTTCTAGAGGCTTTCCAGAGACAATATGTTTCGGACATTGCTCAAAGGAAGTTACAGATAAAGTTTATGAGTCTAATCCAGGGGAACCGATCCGTGGATAAGTATGAGTCGAGATTCATATCCCTAGATAGGTATGATCTTGACACCATGAGCAATGAAGTCAGAAAGATCAGAAAGTTCATGGATAAACTGAGACCATCTATCAGGTCTCGACTGGCCCCTCTGGACATCTCTACTTACGAAGAGGCAGTGCATAGAGCGCAGCTATGTGAGCAGGATTATGAGCTACACTCCTTTGAGTTTGGTAAGGCAGACAGTGGTAGAGATAGAGACAGGAAGAGATCAGGAGACGATAGAGGCTTCAAAGAAGGGAGAATGTTGTTTGGTAAGAAACTGAAGATTGAGGAGATATGAGGTAGAACGGTTAAGCCATCTATGTTACCGGCCCTAGCTCTAGCTAGGGGTATAGTTATTGGAGGACCCCAACTTACTACCAAACAATGTAGATTGTGTGGTAGGTATCACGGCAATAGGCCTTGCTATGTGGTTACTAGAGCATGTTATAGATGTGATAATACAGGGTATTTAATAAAGGATTGCCCAGAGATTTCTCAGACAGCTCAACTGAAGGGCAAAAAATGAAAGAAAGCCCTTACTGCTCCTCCAACTTAGAGGAGAAAGGCCAGAGCCGAAGAGAAAGGGAAACAAGCGGTTGGCAGAGGTCGAGTGTATGCCTTACATCAAAACACTGCAGATGCTTCAGCCGATGTGATTAAAGGTACCATTCTAGTTTTTGATCTTGAAGCATTTATTTTTTTTTATCCCGTTGCAACGCATTCATTCAATCTCCTTCATTTGCATATAAACTGTCCTCGTATGTAAAGCCTGTACTTTTAGATAGAAGGTTGCTTATTAGCACACCGATGAAAGATAGTCAACTAACTGAATATGTGTATGAGAATAGTAAGTTAAGATTAGGAAACAAGGATATGTCAACCAACCTTATCATGTTAAATATACAATATTTCAATGTAATATTGAGAATGGATTGGTTAGCTACAAGCCATGTTGTCTTAGATTGTTATTCTAAGACGATACTATTTTCTACACCTGAGAATTAGGTTTTAAATTTTTTGAGAAGTAATGAAAGAGTGTAGTTATTATGATTGAACGAGTAAAATTTTGTACTACTTGTATGGATGATACTGTGAAGATTTCATCACATATGTGGTTGATACGGATAAGGCACACTCAGAATTGATAGACATTCTAATGGTTAGGGAGTTTTCTGATGTCTTTTCGGATGACTTACCAAGGTTTTCACAAGATAAAGAGATGAAATTTTGTATCGATTTAGTGCCTAGTACTGAGCTGATATCCAAACCACCATATCGAATTCCTCTGATTGAATTGGAAGAGCTAAAGAAGCAATTACAGGAGTTACTAGATAAGGGGTTCATCAGACTGAGTGTTTTACCTTAGAGAGCACCGATTTTGTTTGTTAAGAAGAAGGATGGAAGCCTCTAACTATGTATTGATTACTAGTTGTTGAATAAGGCTACTATCAAGAACAAGTACCCCCTTCCATGTATTGATGATCTGTTAGATCAACTTTGGGGAGCGCATACCGTCTCCAAGATAGATCTGAGGTCTAGGTATCATCAGTTGAGGATCCGAAGGGAGGATGTGCCCAAGACAGCTTTCTGCACCCGATATGGCCATTACAAGTTCTTAGTTATGCCTTTCAGGTTAACGAATGCTCCTACAGCTTTTATGGCTTTGATGAATGGAGTGTTCGTCATACCAGGACCGATTTGTCATATTGTTCATTATGACATTTTGGTATATTTCAAGTCTAGGGAAGAACATGAGCAGCATTTGAGCATTGTTGTACAGACCCTCCGAGAGAAGAAGTTATATGCTAAACTCAGCAAGTGTGATTTCTGGTTAGATCGGATATCATTTCTCGGCCACTTGTATCGAAGGACGGGGTGTCTGTTGATCCGTCCAAGATTGAAGTTGTAGTTTAGTGGGATAGGCCCAAGACAGTCACAGAGATTCAGAGTTTCCTGAGTTTAACAGGGTATTATAGACGATTTGTTGAGGGTTTCTCTAAATTTCCTGCTCCTCTAACTCGTCTCATTCGAAAGAATGTTGCATTTAAGTGAGATAATGAATGTGAAAAGAGTTTTCAAGAATTAAAGCATCGACTGACTGTCATACCTATTCTCACCATACCGAACAGCACAGGAGGTTTCTGAGTGTATACAGATGCCTCGAGATGGACTGGGCTGTGTATTAATGAAAAATGGGAAGGTCATTGCTTATGGGTCCCGACAACTTAAGGACTATAAGAGGAACTATCTGACCCATAATTTGGAGTGGGCTGTCGTGGTGTTTGCATTGAAAATATGGCGCCACAACTTATATGGTGAGAAATTTCAGATTTTTACTGCTCATAAAAGCCTCAAATACTTGTTTACACCGAAAGAATTGAATATGAGGCAACGGAGATGATTAGAGCTTCTAAAAGATTATGATTGTGAGATTCTCTACCACTCGGGTAAGGTTAATGTTGTAGCTGATGCCATATGCAGTAAGAGTCTTGGGATGGTATCGTATATGATGATCAGGGAACACGAGTGGTTAGAACAGTTTGCGAGCCTCAGTTTAGATATAGCCCCTTTTGATACTGACAATCTTTGCATGGTAACTAGCCTGAGAGTAGAACTGGATTTGATTGACCGGATACAACAAGTTTAGCGTATTGATCGACAATGTATTGATCGGGTAAGTCAGATTCAAATGGGTATTGTGACTGATTTTACAGTTAGTGATAATGGCCTATTGAGGTTCAAAGGTAGAATTTGTGTTCCCAATGATCCATAATTGAAGAGATTGATTACGTCAGAAGATCATTCTTCGAGATACACGTTGCATCTGAGGAGTAGTAAGATGTATCAGAATCTTCGAAAAATGTATTGGTGGTCAGGTATGACAAAGGATATCGTTGAATTTATGGCTAAATATCTTGTATGTCAGCAGATTAAAGTAGAGCATCAGAAGCCTGCAGGGTTATTGCAGCCTCTACCTATACCGATATGGAAATAAGAGCATGTCACCATGGATTTCATCATGGTTTTGTCGAGAACTCGTAGGAATCATGATGTCATTTGGGTGATTGTGGATAGATTGACGAAGTTAGCCCACTTCTTGGCTATGAAATCTACTGATACTCTGAGTGTTTTTGCGAATTTATATGTACGACAGATTGTGAGACTACATAGTGTTTCAGTGAGCATTGTATCTGACAAAGATTCCCGCTTCACTTCCCACTTCTAGGAACATTTTCAGAAAGCTATGAGAACCTAACTGAACTTTAGCACAGCTTTTCATCCTCAAACCGATGGTCAGTCAAAGAGGACCATACAGACACTGAAGGATATGTTGAGAGCTTATGTACTAGACTTTAAAGACTCATAGGATGATTATTTGCCATTAGTTGAATTCGCCTACAATAACAATTATCACTCGAGTATTAGAATGACACCATATGAAGCATTGTATGGTTGTAGGTGTCGTTCTCCGATTTGATGAGAAGAAATGGATGATCGAAAGATATTTGCTCCCGATTAGATGAGGCAAGCCTCTGAGGATGTTCAGTTGATATGTGAGAGACTGAGAACAGCTCAAAGCAGACAGAAAAGCTATGTTGACACAAGACGAAGGCCATTGGAATTCACAGTGGGTGAATCTGTGTTTTTGAAAGTTTCTCCCTCAAAGGGCATAATGAGATTTGGGAAGAAAGGCAAGTTGAGTCCTCGCTACATCAGACCCTTGGAGATTTTAGACCGAGCGGGAGATAAGGCCTATAGGTTAGCTGATAATTCTATATTTTTAGAATTATTTATGCTTAATTTCCTAATTAATTATTTAAATCCCCAATTTATTTTGTTAATTATCCATTTTATTTAATAAAAATTTTCATGTTTGAAGATAAATTAAATCCGGATGAATTTTGAATATTTCGGTAGAAAATGGATCGAAATTGGGCTAAAATCGAGATTGAGCCACGCAGACAACACGAGTCATGCCACCTAGCACATCCAATTGGACAAGAAGACCGATGACATGAAAATATCTTTTCAATGAGCCAATGGTGTGAAGACAAGTGGCCAAAAAAAGCCAACTCATCAAGGATGTGAAAATTACCATTTTACCCCTAGTGTGTTTATAAATAGGAAAGAATGACAATTGAAAAAACCATGTAATTTTAGGAGTAAGAGTAGTGTAATGTAATGTAATTTAGGAGTAGTGTTAGAGTAGCTTAGTTAGCTTAGTTAGTGTTTATGTTTAGAGCTTTTCCCGAAACCAATTTCTATGTTATTGTACATGTTCATCTTCAATTGTGATCTTTTATGAATAGCTTTTCATGTGTTATTTGCAACCTCATTTGCTCATCCTTCTTCTCAATTTGCTTCTTAAATTGCTTATGTCTTTATTTGAAAGAAAATTTATATTTTTCCTAGTCTCGGGTAGCTTAGTTAGTTAGTTGTATTCCTTTAATTTTCTAGAGTTTAGACGAACAGTAAAGAGAGGAAGGAGAAGCCGGTGACAGTGGCCATCTTCTTCAGCTATTTAACTGTTGTGGTGCAGATTTGGAGAGGCAGCAGCTAGCATCCCGAAAGCAAGGCAGAAAACCAGGAACCCGAGAGTCCTCCTCTGTTCTGCTCTGCTTTTAAGAGCTTCCAACTGTTCATTATTTTTGCATGCTGTCATTCTCCACAAACCTAGTAATCGGTAGCTGCAGGTCTTCATTGATGAGTGTTGTCCCCAGTACCGAGTTGCTGTGAAGAACGATGGACATAGATCGGCAGGATGTAGCTGAAGTCTGAAGGGTGCAGATGCTGCGTGAACATGGTGGTATGTACAACAGCAGTGGACCGTGACCGAGAGCTGCAGCAGGCGGCATTTGGACATAGCAAAAGCAGATCATGCGCTTATGCCAGGACAGCAGTTGGACAGAACCAGCACACCAGCACCTGGAACCGAGAGAAAGCATGGCAGATTGTAGAACTGAGCAAGGCAGTTGGCAACCAGAAACCGAGGCAGAGAACAGCAGCCTGGATGCAGTGTGTAGTCCGAACCTAGAGCAAAACGAGACCTAGAGTAGCCTGGACCAGAGGACAACAGCAGCACGCCTTGCCAAAACCATGAAAGCCTAGACTGAAAATGTTTTAGAAGACACGTGAATAGTATTTGGAGGGATAATTATATGGTTTAAAAATACTTAAGGCTTGTTTGGCAATTATCTTATGCACAATAATCAATTTTTCTTGATTAGTTCAGGAAGTAGATTTAATTATGTCCTTAGCTTATTTTTATTTTTATCATGCATTAGTTAAGTTAGATTAAACTTGTTACATGCATTAGTTAAATTTTATTGTTAAATTAGTAAGTAGATATAGTTAGGATTAGTTTAGAGTTAATATTTTAGATATGTAGTTTTATAGTTATTTTCTTAATTTCCTAGGATTTTATTTTCATTAAGTTTTAGTTTAGCTTAAATTGCATTTTGATTAAGTAGTCTTATTGCATTTTAGGTTTGTTAATTTTAGTTTAAATTAATCTTGCTTTGTTATTTTCATAATTGCATTTTATTTTAATTGCGTTAATTAGCTTTAACTGTTTAAATTTCTTTTGTAGGTTTTTGATTTTAATTGCGTGGAGCACTGTAAGTAAATTTTGCTCGGTTTTATATTCTTTATTTTATAGTTTTATTATTTTATTGCTTTCAGTATTTTTAATTTTAGCCATATAGATCACTCCCTTTAATTTCATAATTTGCTAGGATATACTTAGGGTAAGATTAACCGGTAGTTAATTAGGCTAGTCAACTTCTCTGTGGGACAATAACTCGGGACTCAAATCCCATTATTACTTGTACGATCCGTGCACTTGCGGACAATACCCTTAAGGCCTATCATTGGCATTGCCACCTGGGCTATCAGGCATTCATAATGTCTTCCATCTTTTGATGCTTCAGAAGTATCATTCGGATCTAGCACATGTGATTGAGTATGAGCCATTAGAGCTCAAAGAGGATATGTCATATGTAAAGAAGCCGATTCAGATATTGGACAGGAAAGAAAATATGTTACACGGTCTAAGACGATTCCTCTGGTTAAGGTTCTCTAGCAGTACCGCATATCGGAGGAAGCCACGTAGGAATTAGAGAGCCTGATGCTTGAGAAATATCCAGAGTTGTTTGAGGATTGACTTGGTTTTAATTTGGAGGACAAAATTTCTTAAGGGGGAAGGAATGTAAGACTCGAAATTCAATGTCTTTTCTTTATGAATGTATCGATGTAAACATTGAATTATGTTGTTGGAATCATAAGAGAACTTATATTTCAATAACAACCTCAATTGCCTTAAAGTGCAAAATATGAGCAATGGTGAGCTCAAGGTTAACCGAAGGGAATTCGACCAATCTAATAGAAGATAATGACTTAAAACATCAAAATATGGATAGGTCAATAAGGAAAGCTAGTTTGGTTTGGTCCCAGTAATGCCAGAGTGGTGAAAATGCCAAAATAGGCCCCAACGAGCTCAAAATCAATCGTTTGACCTGTTTTTAACACTTTCAGCTACCGAAGGTAGCCAAAACACAAATATTAACTAATCAAGTACTTAAATACATATATTTGGTTTTTTCAACATTAGTCAAACATGGTCAATGGTCAAAGCTAAGAGAAAAGTCAGAATTTAAGAATAAGCTTTGAATAATTAACCAAGGCATGATTAACTTAACCCATCCATGGTTAAAGCTTGAGAAAAATTATTTTGGGTTAAAACAATTGATTTTCAGCCAGTAATACTTAGGAAATTAATTAAATTAAATTGGGTTAAAATTAAAATGGGCTGAAATGAAAAATACTAATGGGCCAACTAGTTAAATGGTTAAGGCCTATTATGCATAAAACTAAGTGGGCCGAATTTGTGCAGGCAAAATGGGCCGAATATTGGGCCAAACTATGGGCTGAATTTAAGCTAAATAATAGGCCCAAATATCATGAAAATTCCAACCCAAAATCTGAAAATTTTAGGCTCAAACCGAAAGCCCAATAGAAATAGTTTAAGCCCAAAATCCAAGCTCAAACTTAACTAAGCCCAAAACCTTTTCAAAGCCCAACTTATGGGCTGAAATTTAATGAATAAATGGCCGAATTTTATGCCTTAGAAACCAGAAAATGCTAAGGAAAATCATTCATCTTCCACATTGAAATTTTCGGCCACCATTAAAACCAAAGCTTCCAAGCTTTCTCTCTCTAGAAAGCATCTATCTACAAGCATATTTGGAACAAGCTCCCTTCAACAAAGTTGTTCCATATTGTAAGCAGAATAATATATCCAAAAACTAGCACCCAACAAGCTGGATTGGAGAGTTACACCAACCCTTGAAGTTTCGGCCAAAATGGGTTCTATAAGCTAGGTAAGTTTTCTTTCCACCAATCTTGTATATGTTAATCTAGTGAATTTATGGAGTAGATTGGTGTATGAATTAAATGGAAAAGCATCACCTAAGGTAGAGAACTAGTCATGGTCAAATGGGTATGGTAGTGAGATGATGCATGTGTGATGTGTTTAATGGCATCTATAGATTGGTTGTGATGTGTAGATGATGATGGTGTAATTGGGTGCCATCAATTTGTAAGGATGAATTGATTTATAAGGCATGCATATAAGGTGTTTGATAAAATACATGAATGAACCATATGAATGCCTTAAGTCGAGCATGCCAAATGATTATGAAAATGCCACAATGGGCTAGAAAACATGAAGTTGGCATGGTTGGTGATGACGATTAGGATTAGTGAGCATGATGGCTCATGCACACTAAGTGTTCGGCATAATGCTGAAGTGAAGCTAAACATATAATGGCCGACCACCATTGGCCGAACACAAGCCCTGGACAACCCAAGCTATGTAAATGGGCCTAATGAGTTAGATGGGCCTTAATGGAAAGAATAGGAAGGTTGAAATGGGCTTAAGATAGAGTTGGACCCATTAAGGAGCAATTCGGCCCAATACGAGTAATTGGGCCCAAAACATTAAATTCATCGTAATTAGCTATATACGAGTGTATAAGGTTTAATTTACGTGATTAATGATATTCTGCAGCTCCGAAAATGTAATTGGAGCTAAACGGATCGAGCGATTATCATCGTTGGGAAATAAGCGCGATCGACCTATATCGAGGTAAGAAATTTATGTGAACAGCTAGAGATAGCTACACAGACACGTTTTGATGTGATTTAACTGAAAATATATCGTAGAATACGTAAATATGAAAATAACGGCATATTTAGCCTAGTGATAAAATCACTCATTTCAGTTTAAATTGCACTGCAAATATACCTGCACTGAACCGCTATATGAATTGCATATTTTGAAAATTTTGCTGTATGCGACTAGTTATAATTGTAAACTAATAGACTGGCTCAAGATCTTACTATTTGCATTAAACTACACATTTTTCAGAGTTAAGCGTGCTTAAGTGGGAGCAATTTCATGGATGGGTGACCAAACGGGGAGTTATCCCTCATGCACCATTTTACGTGCTGAACTCGATTTTGAGTACTGTTTTCACTAGAATTGAGCCATCTGTCGATTTTATGAGCGAAATCGTGCTGGAACCATCATGTTAACTGTGGGTTACACTGACCTGGTCGCACTGGATTTTGATTTGATTATATGAGTGACATTATGCTAGAGTCCTCGTGTAGACTGTGTGTCACACTGATTTGTTTGCACTAGATTTTGAGACATGATACTAGATATTGATTGATAACGAGGGTCCACGGAGTACGTTGTACAGTGTAAATAACATGGAGTACGATGTTCTATGTTTCAGTCTATGGACTATATGAGTCTTCGGACTATATAACATGACAGGCTGACGAGTTGGATTTACCCCCTCCCTAGGCAACTGGATATCCCGTACACCTGATCCGTGATGCTTGGAATTCCTGACTATGGCCATACGTCCTATATGATTATCGTGCTTCTTGCTTAGTCTCACATGCTTATCGTATTAATAAAACTGAACATGATTTGTATGGACTCACATGCTTATCGTATTGAAAAAATTGAACATGATCTATATGGAGTCAAGGTAAACCCCAGAGACGGGTTGGAGCCTTGATCTACTGTTTAAATGATTAAAAGAAAGTGAAATGAAATGGTTTACTGAAATGATTTTTGTACTGAACAGAGCATGATTTCCATTTGAACGAGTTTTATTTATACTGCATAGATTACATGCAGAAACTCATGCTATTATTTTAAATGAAAATGATCGTTTTACAACATGGCATTATGAGCATGTAGATAGTGTAGTTATCTACTTCCTTGCATATTTGCTTTACTGAGCTAGTTGTGCTCATCCTTTCATTTTCCCCCTCTCTACAGAGCAATTGTCATAGTTAGGGCCGTAAACGAACCGGACACAAACGAACGATTGATGTTCATGTTCGTTCGTTTATTTTTTAGTGTTGTTCGTGTTCGTTTGTGTTCGTTAAGGTGTTCGTTCGTGTTCGTTCGTTTATTTTTTAATACTGTTCGTTTTCGTTCGAGAACATGTTCGTTTACGTGTTCGCGTCGTTTAAGCGTTAGCGAACATGTTCGTTTACGTGTTCGCGAACACGTTAAATATTAATACAAATTGAAAATTAAATATTAAATATTAAAAATCTTACATAAATACTAAATCCTACATAAACAATAATACAATTTAAAATCATCCAATTAAAATTCTTAAATATAACACAACGAAGTTTAAGAATTAATACATTAAAAGTTCAAAAATTAATACTAAAAATTTTAAAGTATAAAATAAATAAAATATGCACCAAACACGACTTTAATATTTTAGTATATATTATAATTATATAACATATAACTTATATAATTATATAATATAAGCAATTTTAATACTTTAATAAATTACAAACGAACAACAAACGAACATTAAACGAACAACAAACGAACATAACCGAACGAACAACAAATGACACTTTAAACGAACGAATAATAAACAAACATAAACGAGTTTGTTCGCGAACATAAACGAACGAACCACACCTCTGTTCATGTTCGTTCGTTTAATAAACGAACACAAAAAATGTTGTTCGTGTTCGTTTGTTAAGCTTAATAAACGAACATAAACGAACAGTAACCGAACGGTTCACGAACGGTTCACCGAATGTTCTGTTCGTTTACACCTCTAGTCATAGTTAGAGAGTCGACGGCAGTTCTGCATTCCTATTGCTCGCAACTTCCCATCGTGCATGAAGGTATACACATTTATATAGCTTTTGTATCTGAACATGTAAAGGCATGGTAATGTACATGGATGTAACATTGGGGATGTAAACGTATGTAAACACAGTTATGAGATGTATCTGTATAAAGTTTTATGACTGTAGATCCTGATAGATAGTGTGATATGGATATAGATTGTAAGATAAGTAAAGTGACAAAACTAATTTCGACTCATAACCCAACCATTTAAACTATATATGAAATGAAAAAACGAAAAATTTGTAGGAATTTTGAAAAAAACGGGTCACGACATAGTCAGCATCAAATCAGGCCTCAGCTAATAGGGATCATAATAGTTAGCATATTATCATACCTCAGCTAACAGGGATTGTAATAGTTAGCATACTATCATGCTTCGACTAATGAGGATTATAATAGTTAGCATATTATCAAGCTCCAGCTAACGGGATTATAATAGTTAGCATATTATCATGCCCCAACTAACGTGGATTATAATAGTTAACAAACAGTCGTGTTTATGTAATTGCATATCATAATCAATTTTTTGAAAAAAATACCAGTTTTCAAAATTATTAGACGATTTTTATATATAAAAAATCAATTTTTAGTTATTAATATAAGTTTCATTTTTCAGTATCAGTATAAGTTTTAGATTTCAATATCAATATAAGTTTCAATTTTCAGTTATCAGTATAAATATCAGTTTTCAGTATCAGTATAAGTATAAATTTTTAGTATCATTATAAGTATTAGTATAAGTATAAATTTTTAGTATCAGTATAAGTATTAGTTTTCAATATCAGTATAAGTATCAGTTTTCGGTTATTAGTATAAGATTTCAGTTCATAGTATCAGTATAAGTTTTCAAATTTCAATATCAATATAAGCTATCAATTTTCAGTTATTAATATAGGTTTTTCGTTTTCAGTAAATCAAAAATTAGTTTCAGACATTAGTTTTCAAATTTCAAAAATCAATTCATCAAAAATCAGTTTTCAGAATTAGAGTTGTCAGAAATATGTTTTTGATCATTTAGAATGTACTAGTATCCAAAAGTCAAAGTCATCGGATTATAATTTGCTTAGATATACATTTATTGATTGCAGAGCTATCACATTGATCATATAAGGGTTTATAAAATCTATGATTTTAGAACAAACAATTATTATCAGAAACAATATGATTTTCGTAATAGTATAGTGTGGCTAGGTCAGAAGGAAAACCAAGGTACTTTAAAATATCTCTCCGCCTAGAAGGCTTTGACAGCGTTTAGATATTATTATAATCCGAAAATACTGAAAGATATGATTTGTAGATAAGTTTTCAAAATGTGATAAGAACATTAGAAATAAGAAATGTAATAGGAACCTTTGATAAGAAATATGATATGAATGTGAATGTGTTACCCTAATAAGAACTCATATCTTATAAATATGCATTAGAATACAGTATCTTGTATGTTATCAACTCTATACTTGTGGTTTAAGCTCACTCCTCTTTATTTTTCATCACAGATTCAGACTATAGGTGTATTGGCATCGATATCAGTATTAGCTTCGAAGTTAAAGCTTCAAAGATCTCGTAGCTCACATTCGGTATAATTTTATACTATATAAATGTCTTTAGTTTCGATGGTTTTTCTTACCAATACATAGGATAGGATGTGTATTGTGTTAATGCATGAATGAAAAGTTAGATTGTCACGTTCAAGATGTAAATGAGCTGATCTCAATGATAAAATCAAAATTGATAAAATCATAGAATATTTAGAAAATCAATATTCTAAAAGACTAAATAGACTTCAAAAATTGTGAGAGTTGACTGAAAAGACCTCCATGGTATCTAAGAAGAAGTCTGATACTTAAGTTTGTATTTGGATAGTATTTGCTTCGATTTTATACAACTATTTTAGAATAGGTTAAAATCGAGGAAATTTTATGTTGCAAAAAATCGCAGAAGAGTTATTAAGAATGTAACTGATGTGAATTATGATTGTGATGAGATGAGATATATAAACTGTTATATCGTATGCTTTGCAAGCCGTGTATAAGAAAATATAAGCTGTTATGCTACCAAAATTTTGTTAACATCGATAATTGAATCTCGGCATTAATAAGTGAATGTTAATAAGAAATCAGACTGGGACTTTAGGTTTAATACCTTAAATCGAGTTAGGTGAATAAAAACCTAACAGTTCTGTATAGGACTACTCACATGACAAACAAGTGTATAAAGAAAAGTAAGAAATTAGCCTAAATTTTTATATTTTTGCAATAAGTGATAGAAAATTGTGACTTTTGGGTTGTGACAAGGAATATGTTGTACTTTGTTTCTCAAGAATAACCTTTTTCTATACCAAATTTTTAGTCATACATGATTTTATTAGCGATGGGGAAGAAAATAAAAACGAAATGTTTTGTGAAAATCAGAATATGTTCTTTATTCCATGCTTCTGAATTGAAATTTGATAAATAGGAAGGTAAATTAAATACAAGGCAGATAACTAAAGACAAAATAAACCAGTCTTGGACTCTTCGCGAGTCACGACCCGAAGTTTGTGTAGGGAATTATTGTAATATTACATAGTAATAAAACCTTGGAGTTAGCCCATCCCAGCTGTTGGGCTAAAAACATTTATTTAAAGCTCAGTGACAGTCAACACATGGTTTAATTGCTACTTGATCACTCATCACAGCAGCGATACGAGTAAAACATCTCCATCACTTTGGAACACTGGGGGCATAATATTATCCCTGGAATCTGACCCAAAACAGGCAAATGAACGTTGATGCAGCCATGGACATCCTCCGATATTACATTCTTGTATTTTTTTAGTGCCTCAAAGAAATGAATCCCTGCTTTCTCCTGTCCCCAGTTGTCGTAGTTTGACATGATGGTTAGAGCCAGTTCTCCGTTGGTTGTCACCATAGCTTCTGATTCCCTTGAGAACATGGCCCATGCTTCCCCTTTCCCACCATAGCCAACTACTTTCAAGGCCTCTTGCATTACCCTATCAGTTTTATTTGCAGTGACCGTCTTTTCCTGTCGGATTTTTGCGTATAATATACTCTCCAGTCGGGACCAGAACTGCCACTGAAATTCAGATTCAATAACGTTAATTTCTCGACCCAGCTCTTTCCTTGCTAGCCCTTTGCCTTTGCTCTTCCCCACATAAACCATTTTGAAGACAACACCGGCAGCGTATGCAGCACCTTTGACTTTCTTTGTGAATTCTTGAATCCATGAAATATCGCCACCACCAAATAAGCATACCAATTCCTGCTTCTCTATCTGATAATTAAATCAAGGAAACAGAGTAACTTTTATTTATTTATTTCAGTTTGAAACAAAAATCTAAAAAAAGAAAATGAATACAAAAATCTTCATGATAAAATAACGTTTCGACCTTTAGTGTATTTTTAACACGCTGATCAAGCAGCAGGTCAAGAGTCCAACCATTTTGCTCATCGATTTCATTCCACAAAGTTTCCTCTTTTTCATAAGTGAAGGGAAAGGCGGAATTACCCCATGTCCACAACATAGGGAGAGCATTTTGGCATGTCACTTCGTCTGTCACATTCACTGACACAGCAATTGCCTTCTTTATAAAATGCCATTCCTTCTTGATGAACTCAATAACTTCCGGTTCAATTATGGTGGGTTCCACCACAATCCATTTCATCATTTGTTTCAGCTCACTAAACCGTTTCGTATCATATGTTGACAAGTGTAGGATTGGGAGCCACACAATTTCATACTTCAGCATATCATTCATTTGGCCCATTTGTTCAGTGTACAACAAGTTAAGAACCTTAATCTCTTCCATGGAGATCTCAAGATCAGATATGAGAAATAACACAGGCTTGTTTATCACTTTTTCAGGAGCCTGGTTTTGGTTTTGTAACAGAAATAAAGAAAGAAATCAATTGCCAATAATCCAATTTTAAAACAAGAATCCACCAATATGCAATGGAAGCTGCAGTGTAATTGAACTAACCTCAACCTTCATGTAATACTTGATTTTAGAGATAAGTGTCGAAATGCTGATTTTAGAAATACGTTTGGTAACATCCTCATACTGGCTCGGTGCCTTTCTTTCTGCATCGCATTTTGATCAGTTCAGTTCTCAAACTATGTCAAACCACAAATATTTTATCCATCTCAACTTTTCAAGATGCACATGCTATATATAATTTATATATCATTAACTCCATTATACTATTAATTAAAACTAAGAAATTATTAATTATGGATCGGTTTGACTGAGTAGTAAGACTAGTTCCAAAGACATTGAAAAGATGTGAGATTATTGCAATAGTGAGATTAAAATTATATATATTTGGATGCAAATACAATAGTAATGATGAGATAATATGTCGTGAGATGAGAAAATAACTACTATAACATTATATTAAAATTTGTATATTATGAAATTTATAATATTTATTTGGTACTTATGAAATTAATAAATAATTAAAATTTACTTTTTGTTAATAAATATATAAAATTTATTTAAAAAATAATAGTATATTTTTACATCTTAAAATAAAAATTATTTATATTTATTTATGTTATTATTCATGTAGTTATTTATTTTAATTAATTTTTATTATAAAATATTTATTTTTTACTTGTGATTTATTTGATAATAAAATTAATTATTTATATATTTATTATGTTAAATATTTATTTTTAAATAATTTATTATATATAAATACATAAATGATTATTATTTATTCTAATAATTTTTTTGAAAAACTTATAAAAAAAAGTAATAAAAATAAATCAAATATTTTATTTTATAAATCTAATAATAGAAAAGCAAAAAAAAAAATTTTTGATTTGAGAACAAATTTACCATGTATGTGTGTGTATATTAGAACCCCTCTAAATAAATACTTTTGGGACCTATCATTGAGTATTAATTTAGAGAGACTATTAATTTAAAAGGTTTTATCTTGTAAATTATTTTTTTTAAATGTATATATTTAATTTTCACATTCTTTAAACTCTTAAATAATTTTAGAGTTTTTAATTTCCCTAAAAATCTCCTTGCACCTATATATTTGTAATATATTTTATACTTTCTAGTTCTTGAAATAAAAAATATGAAATATTATAGTTTTTTACAAATTTACATTTAGAAATGTTTTTTAGTTCTTGAATATTATGCAATACATTTTGTATTTTTTGTCAATTTATAAATTTATATTGTAACAAAAAATTTATTAATTTATATGATAGTCGAGATTGAAATTTTATATTAAATTTTTAATCAAAATTATTAATTATTATGATAGAAGGGTTTATTAGTTTTTTGTATAGGCTGAGTTGGGATATGATTTTTTTATTAATTTAAAGAGAGATTAATTTAGGTGAGATTTATTCTATATATAAATGCACACCAAAATTAAAGTTAGATAATAATACAGAAAAAGAATGTTTCTAGAATGCTTACCAGCTTCCTTTTTGTAATATTCTAAAAGGGCACCATTTATATCGACAAGTTTTTCTTTTTCCGAGCGTATTGACTCAATATAGTCTCTGAAATCAAAGTATTAAAAATGCTCACCTTTATATATATTTATGTATACTATTACTATATAAATAAGTTGGAGTTGGAGGGCTTGGCTTACCCTGTTTCACGGCTTAAAATGCTTGCAATTTGCAAAACGATGCGAAGGATCTTGTATGTAGCACTGGAGAACAAATCAATGGCCTCTTTTGAGGTCATGGAAATAGTTAGCTTGGAGAAGTCCCAATTGGTGTTCACTACATCCATCATGGCCATGAAAAGGCCTAGGCTTTCTAGTTTCGTAAAATCAAGCACGGTGGAGTGACCTTTCAGGATGTCCACGGACTTCGCAATCGGGTCCGTCTTGCGGTGCTTCACCACCATCGACAGCTCCCCAATGTTGGAGGCAAAGGCTGCCATGGCTAGTACCACTTTAGCGTGCCATGAATAATTTTTAAGCCTTTGGAGAAGCTTCATTGTGATCTCATCCACATTTCCTGCTGACAGATTGCATGACATCTGCAATAATTATGAAAATAGTTAATGATTATATTTGAATGTAATAATGTCACATTTCAAATTTTTACCATATATTCTTAATTATTAGGGCCATATTTATAGTGCAAAATACAAGTCTTTTTGAAAGTATTACACAATGTAATTATAAAAATAAATGAAAATTCACTTATATGTTAAGCACATATCTTTCAAATTTAAACGTGCAATTTTGATTTTCATTTTAGTTAATCAACCTTACTCAATTTTTATATGTAGTAATGTCAAATGTATGTGTATCATTTTAATCCTATGTATAGATTCTAAAAATTAGATATTAATCCTAAGTTGAATATCTCTAAATTAATACTTTCATTTAATATTAATTTAAAAAGGGTTATTGACTTAAAAAGGTTTACCTTACAAATTATTATTTCGTTTTAAAATTTGTGTCCGTCTAATTTTCACACTTACCAAATTCATCCAATAACTTAATAGTTTAATTTTCTTAAAATCTCATTTTGGATTATAAACTCTTTAAAAATCTATTTGCAAATATATTTTATGTAATATATTTATTATTTATCTAGCCATTGATATAAAAAATCTCAAACATACTAACATTTTGCAGATTAATTTCTTGAAATACTTTTCTAATTCTTAATATTATGTAATATATTTTATATTTTTATCAAATAATTAATTTATTAGAGAGTCAATATCAAAATTTTAGATTAAGTTTTAAAATGAAGTTATTAATTATGATACTAAAGGGGTTTATTAATTTTTTATAATGACCCAAGTCGGCATTTTTTTTATTAATTTTGATTTGGTTATTAATTTAAATTAAATTAATTTAGAGGGTTGTGCAACACATAATGCACACACGTGCTCTTTAAGATTAATTAAGAATTTATAAATTAATTTCATTTAATATTTTAAATATAGAAGTTGATAGTTATTATATAGGACGGGTTTTAAAGCATTAAGAGAGGATTTTATTTAATTTATTAACCTTAAGAAGAGTCCTTTAAATACTAGATCTTTAGCAAGAAACGAATGAATATGTATAAAACATATACAAAATTTGTGTTTGGTCGGTGTAAGTGTATATTTTCAGGCAACAACCTCACAGGAGATGCTTCTAATATCATCCAAAGCTTGACGTATGCCATCTAAAGTCTCGAGGCTGCTGATCAAATTGTCATCAGTAACCTGCAAGAAGTAATGAAATCATTTAACAAACACTTTGATTGATCCATCAAAGAGCAAAGTAGAAGTACCTTGGAAGCAGCAGCGTTTTGGAAAATGCTCTGAATGAGCTTTACTAGATGCTGGAGATCAATTTGACGAGTTTGACGGGAATCATGGATCATCTGAATCTTTTGTGACAGCTCCTCCGAAATGGATAAGACAGAAGAACTAGTGTTGTAAGTAGTTGAAAAGAACATCGACATTGTTAGATAGGAAGGTGTGAAGTTGAAGGTTTGATGAGGAGTGGGTGTACTGAATTAGGTCTGATGAGGCAGCAATCTCAAATACTTATATAAGAACAACTCAGCAGAGAGAGAGAGAGAGAACGAGTATAGAGGAAGGGTTAAAGCAGTAGGTATAGTATGTATAGTGTATACCCATAACAAGATACGCGCAATACGGATCATTGCTACACTTATTAATGATGTCATCAAATAAGTGACATCATCAATTTAAAAGAAAAAAGCCTAACTACAAGTTTTCAATAACATTGTCATTGATGTATGTATGTCAAAATTAATTAGTTAATAAACTGACACAAAAAAACTACTAGTTTGGCTTCACCATTACTTTTATTATTATCATTATTATTATTATTATTCACATTAATTTTTTACTTCATCATCTAAAGTTATTGTACATACTAATTAAAGCAGAAATTTAACAAAAATGTAAATTATATTAAAAATGTCTAAATAATAAAAGTAAAAACATTCTATCTACTGAGCTTGGAAGTTAAATTTATAAATTAATTTCGAATTATTGATATTGTTCTCATCTATATCTACTTTTCTTACATACATTAAAGATTGGAAAGAGGTTGGGATTTGAAAGGAATTTTAGATGTTGAAATTTAAATATCAGACTCAAAGTAATCTTTCACTTTTAGGTGATATATGAACAATTTTTTTATTAAGTGGTTATTTTGAAAATAAGTTTATTACCTTATTTTCATACAATAAAAGATAGATGATTTATTTGCATATTTTAATAAAGTCTATAAGGGTTTATATAAATATTAAGCCTTCTATTTATATCAAAATAAATTCTGAAGTACTCTCTCTCTCTCTCTCTCTCTCTCTCTCTCTCTCTCTCTCTCTCTCTATATATATATATTCATATATACCTTTTTTTTATAAAAAAAAAACTTTTAACAAGACCCATTTTTATATAACATTTTGAACATTGTTTTTACATGGCTTTGTTTGAATTTTTTTTTAATGTACAAAATATTGTTTTATCAATTACACAACTACATAGGAAAATCAATATATGCAAGTTAAATTTTTTTGTCATGGAAAAAATGTATTAATCATTAAATTGATTATCAATCCGTATATTCTTTCATAAAATTATATTTTGTACATAATTATTTTACACAAATATAATAACTTTTATGCAAAAGTAAACTTTTAATATATAAATATAGCATTAAATACAACAATGTGCTGCGTGAATAGCATTAAATACAATAATATGATAATTTTTTTAAGCAAAAATAAGCTTTTCAATAATTTCTTTATTTTAAAATATGTAAATAATTAATAAAAATAATTATTTATATATTTTTCTTATTTCAATTCTTGCAAAGAGAGAAAAAAAAACTAAACTTAATATATATTGGTCCTTCTAGCTTTAATTATTGGCTCCATCCCTAGTTTATGTTTTAATGTTTGATATCAATTTTGAAAAAAGAAAAATTTACTTACATATGTGCAAACAATACACACATCTCCTTTTTATATTTATATATATATATGGAAAGTCTGATAAATTTAATTAGGTGACAGAAAAATGGATAACTAATTCATTCCAAAATTCTCAGTATATATACATTTTCAGAATTTAATTAAAAGAAAAAAACTCATTTTATACCCTTCATGACTACTTTACTTCCTAAGGATTTAGCAAAGTACAATTGGCCAATTAAGTTAAAATTAGAACGAAAGCATATATACTTATAGATCAGATGACATGGAAAAAAAAAAAAGTTAAAGCTTATTCTTTGAGTTAATTATAAGTCAGGATGAAGAACAGCTAGCATATCATCCTCATCATCAACTCAAGCTTCCAACTTTCCTTTCGTTTTTTTATTATTAGCTATTTGCCTTTTGTCTTAATTTGCATCCTATTCTTGCTTGACTTGTCAGAGTCGTTTAAGAACACTCTTTATTTTCTAATATATATTCAATTTATTTAACACAAACAAATTACAAGATTTCATCATAATTAATATTGAGTTCTTCTAATCATCATGATTCGCATTACCTTCTCTTCTGTATACAAGTATTAATTAATCTCACATTTCAGAAACTTATTTACATATCTTTATTAAGAATATCAAGTAGTAATATATATATATATATATTTATATATATATATATATATATATATATATATATATGTTGAGGAAACAAAAATGGAGAGGTGAGTTGTCTCCTTTTCAATAACTCTAATCAATCATTGTGATATATTAAGCGCTGATAATTGCTGAACAAGAGACAAAGCACAAGCTTCATGCATGTTCATGTATGCTACTTTTAACACACATACAAAAAGAAAAAAAGAAAAACCTAGCAATAATGGTTATTGCAGGAGAAAAAGGCATCCATAGAACAATATGGAATGAAAGTAATGGATAATTTTGGCTTTTGGCGACAATTATTCTTGTCGTGGGCCTGTCCCATGCAACTTTCTTTTTCTTCTTTTCCAAAACTTCCCTTTAAAACTAACACAGAAATAATAACTTATCATAAATAATTTAATCTACTACATGCACTATCAAGGAATTAACCCAGTTTATTATTTTTGGATCTGTTCTCACTTCAATTATCCAAATTAAAGTTGACTGTATATCACTGTTTTTCTTTTAGGTATGTGTGGATTTTCCCGTACTTTAATACGACAGAACCAAACATAAAAGATAAAATTGATTGGAAGCAAAAATTATTTTTTTATCATTTTTTTATCATTTTTTTATAAAAATTATTTTTCTTAATAATTTTTAAATTTTATCAAAATTAATTTATTGTTCATCTAAATTAATTTAATTGTATTATTATTATTATTATTATTATTATTGCATAACCCTTTTCCAACTGCTCTCTTTTCGTACATATAAAAAATATTCAATTTTTGGATACAGATCCTAAGTTATAGAGACGTCAATAGCATTCTCTTTTCTCTCAAGCTTTTATATATATATATATATACAATTCCTTTCTCTCCGATGGTTATTGGTACGTGAAACGCATGTTTCCAGCAATCTACTTTTTGTTCTAATGCTTCATGTAGAGGCTAGAATCTAGATGCCAAAAAGCTAAGAGTACAGGTTGGAATTGTCCAACCATGATCATGCCAAATCATGATTAAATGAGCTCATTAAAGTGTATCAAGTGGGTTGTTCTTACTATTATACTCCAGTAGTCGAATCATTATTTGTATCTAGTTCAGCGCGCCGCTTCGAAAATTCGAACTTCGTTTTGAATTTGACTTAATATTTTTAATTGGAAATTTAACTTTTATAAATTTGATTAAATTTGATAAAATTATAAATATAAATTTAGAACTGAATTTATCTTTATTTATATATATTTTCATAATAATTAAATTCGTAAACCTATTCATTAGACACAAAATTAATCGTTATCAATCACTTTATTTAAGTTGAATAATCACATACTCAAATTAAAAATATCTTAAGCACGCAGTCCTAAATGGAATTAACATAGTAGTAAGCCATCTTAAGTTTGCCTTTCATTTTGTCTCCATAATTTAAAAATTAAAAATACCTTTTAGATCTTTTGCGTTATCTTGGTAGTATTTCCAAATAATTTATTGTCACGAAAATTTATTCAATCGCAAATTTTATGTCACGACTCGAAGACTGCTATTAAACACTTAACTATTGAATATATAAGAAAATGTAGCCTAACGTTTTCCTTTTCCAAATGGCTTGTCAACGCAGTGTAGTTTTAAGTTGTCTAGTAGGTTTATTACTTGATTCGTTTTAAGCTACTAGCCTAAGGTCCTAGCCTAATTACCTATATAGAGATTTATGGTTCTCTACCAAGTGCTAAATATTGCATAATAAGTAATTATTCTAGATCTCCACAATTCCATCTCAATCCCACAAACATGAATTAAACTTGTTTACCTCAAAATATTAAACTATAAAATCGCATCTAATGGAAATAATTTATCCACATCCCTAAAGACATCTAGCATACATACGAAGGGTTCATTTACCTAGTTTACATACCCATCTTAAATAGTACTACCTAAAATTTGCTTCAAAATAATATCATATATAAGAAAAAACACACACGCACGCGCGCGCGCACACACACACACACACACACACACACACACACATATATATATATATATATATATATATGTACACACACCCCCCATAATTATCAAAAGCGTAAACCTCAAAGAGTTAGGGCACTACTCAGGCTTGCAATGTTCAGATATATCTAATAATATCCCCGAAACTCAAACTCAATATGTAAAAAGAATTCATTGAATTTAGTGAGCGAGGGCACAATGAGATAGGACACTACTCAGGCCTGCAATGCTCAAAGATATCCAATAATATCCCTATAACTCAAACTCAATCTGTAAAAGAGAATCATTGAATTCAGAGGGTTCATTGAATTTAGTCAATTTTTGCTAAGGATACTACTCTCACCTTATATATATATATATATATATATATATATATATATATATATATATATATATATATATATATATATGAAATTGGCCCAATAAGGATTACTTTAGGTAGGTGGTGAGATTAGTTCCAGTGAGATTGATGTGTAATAGTCATGTATTTGGATGTAATTCCACCGGTGGTTGTGAGATAAGTGTAGTGGAAAGAGAAAATTACCATTAAGCATATTATATAAAACAACAAAAAAAAGTTAGGAGATAAGGGACAAATAAGTAAAAGTGGTACATTGAGAAATCTCATAGTGCCGCGTTGAGGGTCTTGATTGCTTCCAAATGGAACTTTAGTTTCGGAACTTCAATCTTGGTGAAAGTTAAAAAGTAGCTCCCTCTCTCTCTCTCTCTCTCTCTCTCTCTCTCTCTCTCTCTCTCTCTCTCTCTCTCTCTCTCTCTCTCTCTCCTCTCTCTTATGCATGCTCGAAAATAGCCTATGAGGAGCATTTGGACGGTACTTAAACTTAAATAGTATCCAAATAGTAGGATTGAGCTTTAACCGACATCCAACTCAATTTTATTACAATTTAACAATGTGTTTGTAACTTAATGAGCTCTTCCTTAGTTTTAACATCTCAATCATTGTGCATAGCCAATTCATACTTTTTATATATTATAAGCAATTCATACTTATAAACTATGCTATGACAAATTAAATTAAATATATGACTATGATTTAACAAGCATTATAATTTTAAAATAATTCAAATTTAATTAGGCTTAGTTTGGATCGTCGTTGAGTTGGGTCATCCGTGATCCAATACGATGAAAACAGAAAAAATGCCAAAATTTTGGTAGGGTAAAATTACCCTCCCACCTTTTCTTTTAATTTTTATTTATTTATTAAAAAAAGATATATCCTTAAACGTTTTTTCATCATTTTTAATATAACCGAAACCAATCTTATTGTCTATCCAAATTAACCTTTAAAAAAAGTATTTATGAAAATATACTAGGTAATTTATTTGGAAATCAAAGAATTAATAAAAATTAGCTATAAACTTGTTATGACCCATATGATATAGGTTGGTTGGAGCAAGTAGAAAAACGCTATAAGTGTGTTCTGTAACAAAAGAATTCTTATAGGGTTGAAAGGTAAGTTTTACATGACAGTTGTTAAACGAACAATACTCTATATCAGCGAATGTTGGGCAACTAAAGGATTGCATATGCAGAAGATTAGTATAGCAAGAATGCGAATATTACGATGAATGTGTGGATATATGAGAAAAGATAGAATGAGAATTGAAGACATTCACAAAAATGTTGGAGTAGCACCTATCGAAGACAAGATAAGTGAAAGTCATTTACGTTGATCTAGACACATACGACGTAGACCTATGGACGTTCCAATTAGAATAGAATATGCTATGACTGATGTAAAAAGGATCAATGTTAGGGGAAGACCGAAAAAAGAGTTGGAAGGAAGTAATCTTGAAAGATATGCTAGAACGAGAGTTGGAAGAATACATTACTTTATATAGGAATAGGCAGAGGAAAAGACTTCAAGCTGACGATTTAGCGTGAGGTCATATATTGATTCATATAGTCTACCTTAGCGTCATGACCCATTTTTCCTAAAAACTCATACAAATTTTTCGCCTTTTTTTTTCATTTCCTTACCCGTCGTGAACAGTTTCACTACTAACAGTTGGGCTATGAGTCGATGTTAATCCCTCCTGTCATGTTACTTACCTTAACATCTATTTTCCATATTTCATTTACATATCAATTCATTTTAACTAAATACATCCCAATATTACATCCGTGTACAATATTGTGCCTCTATATGTTCAGATACAAATATTATACGAATGTGTATACCTGGTCTTGATAGGAAGCAGCAGATAACCGAAATGGAAGACTAGTGTCACTCTCTTCTACTGAATGTACCCTGTAGGGTGAAAAATGAAAGGGTAAGCGCAACTTGCTCAGTAAGGCAATAATGCAAGCAGGTAGATAACTACACTATCTACATGCTGTTAAAGACATGACATGCAAAACATTTATATCTCGAGCATGAGGAAATTAAAACCATGCCATGTATGAGTTTATCATATATCGTAAAACATGAATCGGCATGTAAAACATGAAAAACATCTCATGTAAAACCTCTCATGCTCGGTATAGTAAAACTCTTCAAAACAATCCCAGAGGGATTCAACACATTTTTAAAATCATTAATATCCTCATAAAACTAATCAATTTCTCATTTAATACCACATTTTATGAAAATCATCACAAATCGGGGCTTGACCCCTCCCTCGGGTCTACCATGGTCTAACAAGACCAATCAAATATATCATGTGAGACATGCAGGTTACTGTATGAAAACAATCGAGGACTATGTCCCTGTGATCCCAAGCTACACGGATCCCTGTGTGTGGGGTATCACAACTGTAACGGGAGGTGGATCAAATCCTACCCACTAGAATATCAAGTAACGTGAATACAATAGTTATGACTACATGGTACAGCGCACTCCGTGTGACATACACGGTACAGCGTACTCCATGAACCCAATATCACAGTCTAGGGATGCCTGACATAGGTCTTACCCCACTCTAAACCATGTCGATAACCAACTCATGTCTCAATCTACACGTGCTAGCATATCTTCTCACTATGACACACAGTCTACAGGAGGCTCCAGCACGGTCATATGCATGTCATAAAATTCCTGTGCGAGCGAAGCTCCAGCACGGCTCCATGCATATTCATGATATCAGAAAAACCCTCGTGCGAGAGAAGCTCCAGCACGGTTTCATAAAAATCAATGAAATCAGCGTACGAGCAGCGCTCCAATACGACTTAAAAATAATTATAAATTCAATTTAAATTCACGTACGAGCAATGCTCTAGTACGGATGCATAAAACCAAGTAAAATCCACGTATGATTTAAAACTCATAAAAACGTGATAGGCTGCTCAATTTCACTAAAACAAATCAAAAATCACAACGGGCACCTAACTCGTGCCCTTTCATGTAAAAACATGAAAAAAACAGCCAACATATCCATAATTTGCTTAAATTAAAGCAACATAATCATAGGAATATCAAAAACATGAAAATCATGCAATTTCATAGCCTTACTACCCTTTTTGAAATTTTCCTAACTAGGGGTAAAATCGTAATTTTTCACATATACTTCGATTTTCGTAAAAATTATTATTCTATTTCTAGATAACTTATGAAATTCTACGTAATGTAAATAACCCCAAAAATAGGCACGGGTATCTCTAAGTGCTTACAAAATTCCCTTACCTCGTTTTTCTGTACTGTCTGATTTTCCCAACTCTACTGATCACTTGATCCGTTCCGGAGCTGCAGATAATCATTTATCGGGTTAAATCCAAGTATAATTATTCATATTTCACTTTTACTGGGCTTAATTTAAATCATTGGGCCCGTTTTACTTTATTGGGCCCGATTTCATCTTAATGGGCCTCGACCCATTTTCAGCCCGTTTCCACTTATTAAATCGTTTCTTCGGGTCTATTGGGCTCTCAATACCTATTGGGCTTCGTTTCAAACTCTTTGGATAGCACGTATATTATTTACGACAATTAATTCAAAAATACGAATATAATTTATTTTTATGCAGAAATTAATCCGAAATCTGCAAAATAAATTTCAATTGCATAATAATCATATTGTTGTCGTAAATGAGCTTTACTTACCCGAAATTATGTGATGGTGCACAAATCAGAGTTCGATCGGCTCACGTTCGGAATTTATCGTTGAACTGCACAATTTTATATTTAATTTCGGGTTCTGATCAAATATAATTTAAATAAATTTCTCGAAAATCAAATCGATCACTTTTAACCTTTTACTTACTTATCCGAAGTCTGGTGTATCCCCGAAAATTCTTTCCCTTTTTTTCATTTTCTCTTTTTCTTCCTTTTTTTCCTCTCTTTCTTGGCTGAACGGTTCGGTCTTGTTCAACCCGGTTCAACCCGATTCAGACCGGTCGGTTCAGCCCGGTTCACTTCTTACTGAACCAGTCCGTACCGATTCAGGCTTTTCCGTCACCATTCTTCTCTTTTTCGGTCGGTTCTCGGGCCGTTTCTAGCACTAATCGGAGTGCCTGCACTAGGGGAGTATTCGGCTGGGGGTGGGGTTGGTCGAATCGGCGCCAGTGGCCGCCGATTTCTCTTCTCCCTCCGCGGCACTCTCCCTCTCGATCCGTTGGATTCTGACGGTTTCTACGCGTGTCGTCGGTACCAGTGGAACCGCACGGTTGTCCGCTCTCCTTGTCGGCCCTCACCTGGCCGATTGGTCGCCGGACGGTCGTCGGGGTAGTCTCTTCTTCCTCATCGATCTTCGTTCGTCTCGCACAATTTCCCTCTTTTCTCTCTCTTCACGATTTTCAAATTCAGTTTCTTCTTCTTTTTTTTTATAATTTAGTTTATTATTATTTCATTCATTAAAATATAATAAAATACCTAAATATCTAAGAAATCATATTTTATTCCTTAAAATAATACATTTTACCGTAATTAATTAATTTAATTTACTTAATCTATTTTTCACTTTTCCGGTATATTTTCTCCGTATTTTCGGGATATTGTCCCGAGTGAAAATTTTGACTAATTTCAGTAAATTCATATATTGATCAATTTAACCCGAAATTTAATTATTTCATCGTTATTGATCAAGATTTCTCATTTTCATATTTCTAATTAAATTTTCTTCTCGAATTTATATCAGCTTTCTGTATTTTGACCGTTTTGCCCTTCAACATGTTCGGGAATACCATTTAAATCATTTGCATTTTTTTTATGCATTCGAAAATTTTTATTCATTCTATTTACTCTTACGATAAAAATTGGGTTTTACATAATCTCCCCCACTTAAGAAATTTGATCCTCCAAATTAGAACCAAGTCAAATGGATCCATAAATAACTCCGGGTACGTCTATCATATCATATATTGTCATTCTCAAGTGACTTTTTCCGGAGTGTACTACTGCCAAAGGACTTTAATTGGGGAGATCATCTTAAACCTCAACACCTTCTTCTTCCGTCTAATACCCGTATCGAGTTTTTCAACATACGTTTTACTTTCCTTGAGCTAAGCTGTTGGAGCTCATATCCAATCACATATACTGGATCCGGATAGTATTTTCGAAGCATCAAAAGATGGGATACATTGTGGATGCTTGCTAATTTAAGTGGTAACGCCAACTGTTGAGTTAATGTATTTTGAAATGACAAAACAAGTAAATTCAATAATGTAAAGATGACATAAAAACATGTTTAGAGGTTATCAGTACCAGAACTTAAAGTTCTGTTGATGAGAGATCGATCTGGGTTATGAGAGATCGATCTCCTGGGATTTTCTTGGATGAGAGATCGATCTTAGGAAGACATGAGATCGATCTGCCAAGCTTTGAACCTATACAAAGGTATTGAGGAAGAGTGAGATCGATCTATAAGGGTTATGAGATCAATCTGCCTAATACTGGAGTTGAGGAGATCGATTTGATCTAGAAAGAGATCGATCTCCCTCAAAGCAAAGACAGTATATCGATCTGTAAGATCGATCCACACTCAAACAGAGAGCTTATGAGATCGATCTGGTAAGGAAGAGATCGATCTTCTCAAAGTCAGAGAGCTAAGGAGATCGATCTGGGTTATTGAGAGATCGATCTCCCCTAAAGTAAAGACAGTAGATCGATCTGTGAGATCGATCTATACTCAAACAGAGAGATTGAAAGATCGATCTGCCTATTCGACAGATAGATCTCCTCTAATATTTTTAAATCATGAGATCGATCTGCTCACATATGAGATCGATCTCCTTGTGTTATTTTGCTTTGATCTTGCAGGATTTATAACTAAGAGATCGATCTAGTCAAGATGGCAGATCGATCTGGCATTCTACTGGAGGTATCCAACGGCTATTTCTGCAAAAATCTCAACGGGAAAAACAGTATTTAATGCTCCAACTACCAATCCTTTAGTATTTAACCAAGCATTGAAGACAATGAGAAGAGAGACCATTGCTGCACATTTTTCTTACATTCTCAAGAGTTTAATTCTTTCATTCCTTGTGTCTTCATTCCTCATTTATTGAGTTTGTTGTATAAGCTTAAGTGCAAAAGCTATAATTGTCCTACCCATATTAAAGCTTGACATTGTATTCATCCTTACCTCAAAAGAGAAGAGGATTGTTCCTCAGTGAGAAAAACATTGTAAAAGGGTGAATACTTCTTTGTATTACAAAGGGTAGAGAGGTTATTCCTTAACCTGAAAAAGGAACATTGTAACTTCTGTTGAAGGAGAGAAAGAAAGCACTTGACAAGAAGGTCAAGGAGAGAGGACGTAGGCAAGAGATTGGCCGAACCTCTATAAACGATTGTGTTTGTTTCTCTCTTCCCTATCTTGCATTAAATTGTTTAATTTCATTGTATTGCTCATTATCATTTGCTGATTAAATTAGGATTAATTTAAAATTTGCCATTAACGTTAGGAAACCGATTCACCCCCTCTCGGTAGAGCCAACAATTGGTATCAGAGAAAGGACTCTTTAATCACATAGGAACAACTTCCTAAGAGTTAGAAACGATCAAATGGCTCACAACAATGTAGCAACTAGTTTGGTAGGAGAGGGGCACTCTACGGTTAGACCTCCTATGTTCAATGGAGAACATTATGCTTATTGAAAGACTAGGATGATGTTATTCATTCAAGCAAATGATTATGAGGTGTCGAGGATTATAATTAAAGGACCTCAAATCCCTACAAAGAGAATAGAGGGAAGAGATATCCCTAAAGAAGAAAATGAATGGGATTCAAATGACATTAAATGTGCTCAGCTAAATGCTAAGGCTATGCACACATTATTTTGTGCCTTAGGTCCAAATGAATACAATAGGGTCTCCAGATGTGACAATGCCAAACAAATTTGGGACAAATTGGCAATAACTCATGAGGGTACAACCCAAGTAAAGGAGATCAAGGTAGGAATGCTCACACATGACTATGAGCTTTTTAGGATGAAGGAAGGAGAATCAATTAGTGATATGTTCACTAGATTCTCAGATGTAATTAATGTATTAAAGTTCTTAGGAAAAATTTACTCTAATATTGAAATGGTCAAGAAAATATTAAATAGCTTACCTAAATCATGGGAAGCTAAAGTGATTGCAATTGAGGAATCTAAGGATCCTCACACATTGTCCTTAGATGAATTAATAGGATCACTACTCACTTATGAGATGAAATTAAGAAGAAATGAAGAGCCACTTAAGAAAGTGGGAGTTGCTCTAAAATCCACTGCTCAAGAGGAGATTAAGAATGAGAGTGGTAGTGAAGAGGACCTTGAAATGGCAATGTTTGCCAAAAGATTTAACAAGTTCATGAGAATGAGAGCTAGTGGTAGTAATAGGAGAAACAATAAGAGAGATCAAGAAGAAGGAGGTAGAAAAGATTCAATTGTGTGCTATGAATGTAAAAAACCAGGATACATTAAGTTTAACTGCCCTCTTCTTAAAAGGTCCAATGATAAGTTCCACAAAAAGAAGGCAATGGTGGCAACATGGAGCGACAGTGATTGCTCCGATGATGACTCAAATGAGGACATTGCCAACTTGTGCTTCATGGCTATTGAGGATGAAAAGGTAACTTCAAACCTCAATGAATATTCTTTTGATGAATTGCAAGATGCCTTTGATGATCTTGCATTAGAGTATGAATACATGAGTATGAAATATAAAAAGATAATATCCAAATTGAGAAAAGAAAATGAGTTAATGCTAAGGGACAAATTAGAATGTGAAAAGAAACTAGAAATTTCAAATCTTGAAATTTGTGACCTTAAAGAGAAAAATGGCAATCTACATAATTCCTTTAATAGGTTCCACATGGGTTAACAAAAGTTTGATAGCATGCTAGAGACCCAAAGGGCATTCTTTGACAAAAATTGGTTAGGATATAATGCAAAAAGTATAAAGACTCATCTTAAAAGCTTTGTTGCTAGAAATAGTATAAATAAACTCTCAACTTCTTGTTCATATTGTAATAGAAAGGGACATGTATCACATAATTGCAATATAAATATGAGCTCTCTTAAAGGAAAAATAGTAAAAAGGATATGGATTCCAAAAGAAGTAATTCACTTAAAGGATGTTAATGCATTAGCAAAATGGATCCCAAAGGGATCAAGAATTGCATTCACTAACCTCAAAGGACCCAAGAGAATTTGGGTACCTAAGACTTGAGTTTGAATCTTTTTGTAGGTGATTGAGCATGGCCACAAAGATAAAACAAAGGAAGCATGGTACTTGGATAGTGGATGCTCAAGGCACATGACGGGAGATAGAAGCCACTTCAACTCTTTTAAATCAAAGGTTGGTGGAGAAGTCACATTTGGGGACAACTCCAAAGGCCAAGTTGAAGGAAGTGGCTCAATAGGTAATGACTATTTTTCATTAGAAAAAGTATTGCTTGTTAGGGGTCTAAAGCATAACTTACTAAGCATAAGTCAACTTTGTGACAAAGGTTACAAAGTAACTTTTGATTGTATGAAATGTCATGTTATAGATCCTAAGACAAATAAAGTTCTTTTCTCAGGCCATAGACAAGGTAATATATACATTGTCTATCTTAATGAACTTAAGAATGAAAACATATGCCTAATGGTAGATAATAAAAAGGAATCTTGGTTATGGCATAGAAGACTAGGCCATGCTAGCATGCATGTACTTTTTAAGTTAGCTAGAAAGGATCTAGTTATAGGATTGCCTAAAATGTCCTTTGATTATGAAAAAATATGTGAAGCATGTGTTAAAGGAAAACATAAAAGGACAACATTTAAGCCAAAGAATAGTGTATCCACCTCTAGGCCTCTTCAATTACTTCACCTAGATTTATTTGGACCAACTAGAACAACAAGCCTTGGTGGGAAACACTATAGATTTGTAATAGTTGATGATTACACTAGGTTCACTTGGGTGTTCTTTTTGAGAGTAAAAAATGAAGCCTTAGAAAAATTCATAGCCTATACAAAAGTGACTCAAAATGAAAAGGGATACACAATAACTAGTATTAGAAGTGATCATGGCAAGGAATTTGAAAATATAGGATTTGATGAGTATTGCAATGATCAAGGAATTAGCCATAATTTTTCAGCCCCTAGGACACCACAACAAAATGGTGTAGTTGAGAGAAGAAATAGAACATTGGAAGAAATGGCTAGAACCATGTTGTGTGAGAATAATTTACCAAAGTATTTTTGGGTTGAAGCTATAAACACATCTTGCTATATAATTAATAGAGCTATGATTAGACCCATGCTAAAGAAAACTCCTTATGAGCTTTACAAAGGTAAGAAGCCTAACATTAGCTACTTCCATCCTTTTGGCTGCAAATGTTTTGTCTTAAATAATGGTAAAGATAATTTAGAAAAATTTGATGCCAAGAGTGATGATGGAATCTTTCTAGGGTACTCATTGAATTCAAAGGCTTATAGAGTATATAACAAAAGAAAATTGATGGTTGAAGAATCTATTCATGTTATATTTGATGAGTCAAATGATGTATCTAAAGATTCAACCAATGATGAGGATGTTGGAATATTTGATGAAAACTTGGAGGAAATCCCAAACTTAGAAGATGATTTATTAGAAAAACTTGACTTGAATAAAGAAGATGAAGAAGAGATAGAGATATTAGAGAGAGAGTCTAGAGCACCAAGAGAGTTAGGATATGTAAAAGATTATGAAATAGTAGGAGATCCAACTCTTGGAGTTAGAACTAGATCATCTCTAAGGAATATGTGTCAATATATAGCCTTTGTATCTCAAATAGAGCCTAGGAATGTCAATGAAGCTTTAGATGATAATAATTGGTTCCTAGCAATGCAAGAAGAATTAAATCAATTTGAGAGAAGCAAAGTATGGAAACTAGTTCCTAGGCCTAGTGATCACTCTATAATTGGAACTAAATGGATATTCAAGAATAAGATGGATGAAAATAGTGTGATCATAAGAAACAAGGCTAGGTTAGTTGCACAAGGCTATAGACAAGAGGAAGGTATAGACTATGATGAAACCTATGCACCGGTAGCTAGACTAGAGGCAATAAGAATGTTACTTGCCTTTGCATGTTATAAAAACTTCAAATTATATCAAATGGATGTAAAGAGTGCATTCTTAAATGGTTTCATTAATGAAGAAGTCTATATTGAACAACCTCCCGGCTTTGAAAATCATGAATTTCCTGAACATGTCTTCAAATTATCTAAGGCACTCTATGGCTTGAAACAAGCTCCTAGAGCTTGGTATGAAAGGTTGTCAAAATTCTTAATAGAAAATGGATTTTCAAGAGGAAAAGTGGATACCACTTTATTCATCAAAAATAAAAATAAGGATTTATTAGTTGTACAAGTGTATGTAGATGATATTATCTTTGGATCAACTAATGAATCTTTATGCCAAGAGTTTGCTAAGATCATGCAAGGAGAATTTGAAATGAGCATGATGGGAGAACTTACCTTCTTCTTGGGACTTCAAGTGAAACAAACAAAAGATGAAACTTTCATCAATCAAGCAAAATATACTAAGGATTTGCTCAAGCGATTTGGAATGGATAATTGCAAACCTCAAGCAACTCCAATGGGTACCAACATCAAGCTTGATAAAGATGAAATGGTAAGTGTGTAGACACTAAACTCTATAGGTCTATGATTGGCTCATTGCTCTATTTAACTGCAAGTAGACCATATATTTTGTTTAGTGTATGCCTTTGTGCTAGATTTCAATCCTCTCCTATGGAATCACACTTATTAGCAACTAAAAGGATCTTTAGATACCTTAAGGACACTCCCTCTCTAGGACTTTGGTACCCAAAGGACTCTATCTTTACACTTCATGCATTTTCAGATGCAGATTTTGGGGGATGCAAAATAGATAGGAAAAGTTCTTCAGGTACTGCCAATTCTTAGGAAATAGATTAATTTCTTGGTTCTCTAAGAAACAAAACAGTGTGGCTCAGTCCACAACTGAAGCTGAATACATAGCAGCAGGTAGTTGTAGTGCTCAAGTGTTGTGGCTTAAACAACAAATGAAAGACTATAGTATTGACATGAAACAAGTTTCTATTAAATGTGACAATACCAGTGCTATCAACCTATCTAAAAATCCTATTCAACACTCTAGAACCAAGCACATTGAAATTAGGCATCATTTCCTTAGAGACCATGTGCAAAAGGGGGATATAATTCTAGAGTATATTGACACTTTACATCAAATAGCTGATATATTCACCAAGCCCCTTAATAGAGATAGGTTTTGTATCCTTAGAGGTGAATTAGGACTCATGAATATCCCTTAAGATGTATATGCTTCAAAATCTTGGTTTTAAGTTGGTTTTAAAAGAGTTTTACAAAGATTTTTCTGGGCAACAAATATGAGAGATCGATCTCCTATCAATATAGATCGATCTCCATACTTCCATCAAGCCTAAAGCATTAAGGTTAAGCTAAGCAGATCGATCTTCTATCCATAAGATCGATCTCCTTAAGCCTCTGTTAAACAGCAGATCGATCTGTGCATACGACAGATCGATCTCTTCAAGCCTCTGTATTCTGAAGATCGATCTATGCATTTGGCAGATCGATCTCCCTAAGCCTCTGTCAAACAGCAGATCGATCTGTGCATACGATAGATCGATCTCCTTAAGCTTATGTATTCTGCAGATCGATCCTATGGAACCACAGATCGAGCTCTTCGGGCTTCTGGAAATGATAGATCGATCTGTCGTCTTGACAGATCGATCTCCTGTGCTCTGGACTATAAAAACTGGCGAAAAATCCCCAAATTTGAAATCCCCAAAACCTCAAATCCCTAACTTCCCTCGCACTTCCTCTCTCGATTCCTCCTCAGATCGATCTCGGTACGGTCTTCGTCGCATCTCTCCTTTGTTTACTGGTATAGTAACCCACATTCCTTATTATTTTCTCAAAAATTTCTTAAGATTTGTGTTAAATTTCACTATAGGGCAAATCTAGTCACTGTTCCATTGATTTTTGTTTGTGAACCTGTCTTAGAGTAATTCCCGTGTCTAAAACCATGCCTAGACTTAAGAGAGCAGGCCAAAAACCTCCCCGATCTAATGTAGAACAAAGGTCATCTTCCCAATCCATTCCTCCCTCTTCAGTCGCTACCTTCAACAGGTGTTTTAAAACACTTGCGAAAGGAAGCGATATGAAGAATATTTTTTCACCATGCCAATTAAACATTGGCGAACAATCGATTTCTCCTTCTTAAACCGCATCGATTTTCCCTATCTATCCAAATTTGAAGAATTTGGTTGGATGTCGTTCCTAAAAATCAATACTCCCGTACCTCCAAACATCGTTCGAGCATTCTTTTCCAATGCCGAACTCACCTATGATCTTAACGACACTTGTAAAATTCTCGGATTTACCACGTATGTCATGGGTAAATCCATTGCAATAGACACTGAAGTCCTAGCCCAAGCTTTCAACATATGCGATGAAGGCTTAACAAATGAAGATGAGGAAGTCCCTTTGGAGTTTGATATTCCCGGGGATAAAGCGAGTGACCTCCCAATGCACCCACGGCTACTCCACCTCATCATATCGTGGAACCTTCATCCATTCGGTACCCGTCACTCCACCGTTAGGCGATTAGATAGGTTCTGGATTCACCACATTCACTCCACTAATCAAAAACCCAACCTCGTCCACTTTCTCTATCAAGACTGGTTGAAGATCGTACGCAGCCAAGCCACAACGATAGTGTTTCCGCAACCATTGGCGTACTTTCTCCAACGACTCAAAGTGTACAGCAGCTACAAAACGTGTGAAATGCCCTCTCCAAAGAGCGTCCTCAACATCGGGACACTTCACCACATGGGCTACTACAAGGACTTTCGGGGCGACTGGAAGAAGAAGAGGGAACAACAGTCTGCTGCAGCTATGGAGGAAGATCCCTCCGATGAGCCTATGGATCCACTTGCTGCACCGACTGCGGGTCCATCATCCTCGACTCCTTAGCCCACTGCACCTTCTTCCTCAACCGCTGACATGGAGTCCATAGTAACAATGTTGAGTGCACTGAACAGAAAGATCGATGAAGGCTTTACAAACCTTCATGCAACCCAGCAGCAGATGTTCGAGGAGCTGAACCGCAAAGTGGATGAAGGCTTTGCAAATCTTCATGAGACTCAGGAGGCGATGTTTGATGAGCTTCAAGTCACTCGCACTCACGTTGAGGATCTCATGGATCGATTTCCTCCTCCACCATAGGACTTATTTGCTAGATCTAGTTTTGTTATATGTTTTCATTACTCGTTGTTTGAACTGAATTTGCTTGAATGAGCTGCCCTTTGTGTTATTAAATGAGTTTTTAATGAAATGTTAATTTGAAATGACAGGAGTATTGTTTAGATTTCTTTCTTGCCATTTATATGACAAAAAGGGGGACAAGAAATAATGTTAAGAACACATGCGTTGGTTAAAACATGTTTAAATGACTTTAAGAATCATATCTAATGGTTTAAAAGGAATGATTAAAATGAGGGGGAGTTAAGAAAGCTTAGAAATCTAAAGCCAAAAGTAAGGGGGAGTTTACAAAAAGGGGGAGTTTGTGCAAACTGAAAATAGGCAACTAACCATGTTGATTGAATAGGTTTTGTCATATCAAAAAGGGGGAGATTGTTGAGTTAATGTATTTTGAAATGACAAAACAAGTAAATTCAATAATGTAAAGATGATATAAAAACATGTTTAGAGGTTATCAGTACCAGAACTTAAAGTTCTGTTGATGAGAGATCGATCTGGGTTATGAGAGATCGATCTCCTGGGATTTTCTTGGATGAGAGATCGATCTCAGGAAGACATGAGATCGATTTGCCAAGCTTTGAACCTATACAAAGGTATTGAGGAAGAGTGAGATCGATCTATAAGGGTTATGAGATCGATCTGCCTAATACTGGAGTTGAGGAGATCGATCTGATCTAGAAAGAGATCGATCTCCCTCAAAGCAAAGACAGTAGATCGATCTGTAAGATCGATCCACACTTAAACAGAGAGCTTATGAGATCGATCTGGTAAGGAAGAGATCGATCTTCTCAAAGTCAGAGAGCTAAGGAGATCGATCTGGGTTATTGAGAGATCGATCTCCCCTAAAGTAAAGACAGTAGATCGATCTGTGAGATCGATCAATACTCAAACAGAGAGATTGGAAGATCGATCTGCCTATTCGACAGATCGATCTCCTCTAATATTTTCAAATCATGAGATCGATCTACTCACATATGAGATCGATCTTCTTGTGTTATTTTGCTTTGATCTTGCAGGATTTATAACTAAGAGATCGATCTGGTCAAGATGGCAGATCGATTTGGCATTCTACTGGAGGTACCCAACGGCTAGTTCTGCAAAAATCTCAACGGAAAAAACAGCATTTAATGCTCCAACTACCAATCCTTCAGTATTTAACCAAGCATTGAAGACAATGAGAAGAGAGACCATTGCTGCACATTTTTCTTACATTCTCAAGAGTTTAATTCTTTCATTCCTTGTGTCTTCATTCCTCATTTATTGAGTTTGTTGTATAAGCTTAAGTGCAAAGCTGTAATTGTCCTACCCACATTAAAGCTTGACATTGTATTCATCCTTACCTCAAAAGAGAAGAGGATTGTTCCTCAGTGAGAAAAACATTGTAAAAGGGTGAATACTTCTTTGTATTGCAAAGGGTAGAGAGGTTATTCCTTAACCTGAAAAAGGAACATTGTAACTTCTGTTGAATGAGAGAAAGAAAGCACTTGACAAGAAGGTCAAGGAGAGAGGATATAGGCAAGAGATTGGCCGAACCTCTATAAACGATTGTGTTTGTTTCTCTCTTCCCTATCTTGCATTAAATTGTTTAATTTCATTGTATTGCTCATTATCATTTGCTGATTAAATTAGGATTAATTTAAAATTTGCCATTAACGTTAGAAAATCGATTCACCCCCCTCTCGATAGAGCCAACACCAACCTACAGGCCTTATCTCTCACTTTGTCCAATCTCAAAGGATTCAATATAGCGAAACTCAATTTACCTTCTTTTCGAATCTCGTTATGTCCTTAGGACAAGTAATTTCCAACAATACTGATTCACCATTAGTGAATTCCAATGGTTTTTGTCTCTTGTCAGCATAGTTTTTCTATCTGCTCTGAGGTGTTCTTAATCTCTCACAATCAACTGAACATTCTCAGAGGTTTGTCTTACCAATCGGGAAAAAATTTATATCTGTCACCCACTTCTTCTTATCCAAATCGAGAACAACTCCTACGGCTATACAATGCCACATATATAAAGTCATCCAGATACTCAAGTGACAACTGTCATTATTGACGAATTCGATTAGTAACAATTGATCATTCCAGGAGCTTATAAAATCAATGGCACATGCTCTCATCATATCCTCCAGAACTTGTACAGTCCTCTCTGACTGACCATCTGTCTGAGAACGAAAAGCTGTGCTAACACTCAATCGGGTTCCCATAGCTTCCTGAAAAACGTTCCCAGAAGTGGGAAGTGAAGCGGGAATCCCTATCTGATACAATACTCATTGGAACGCTATATAATGTTCCACAATCTTCCTTACATATAACTCTGCCTACACACTCAAAGTATCTAGGAATTTCCTAACCAGAAGGTAGGTAGACTTAGTCTACCTATCGACTATCACCTAGATAGCCTCATGATTCATCCGGGTCCTCTATAACCCATCAGGAAATTCATGGTAACTTGCTCTCATTTCCATGTCAGAATTAGTAGAGGTTGTAATAATCCTATCGACTTCTAGTGCTCTACCTTAATCTGCTGACATACGAGACACTTTTCCACAATCTCTACAATGTCTCTTTTCATATCTGACCACTAATACCATTTTCTAAGATTTCGATATATTTATTACTTCTCGGATGCACTATATATCCCGAAGAGTGAGCTTCTGACAATAACTATCTCGTCACTGCGGTCATGGGGAGCACTTATACTGTCTCTGAACCTCAGTAAGTCATCATCACTCACTGTGAACTCTGTCACTATACCCTTCTGAATCTGACCCACACTATCGACACCATGCCGATTATCACACTAAGCCTAGCAAATCCAGTCACGCAAATCCGGTTCTAACCTCAGGCTAGCTGTCACAAAATCATCGTCATCATCAGAAGGGATCACATCACTACTGAGGTTCACAACTGCTCTAGCAGCTCACGTTCCCTGACCATCATATGTGATACCATCCCGAGGCTCCTTTCTGTTCAAGGCATTAACCATTACATTAGCCTTTCCTGGGTGGTACAATGTTTACGATCATAATCCTTAGAAGCTCTAACCCTCTTGGTTCTCATATTCTACTCTTTCTGTGAAAACAGATACTCGGGACTTTTATAATCAGTGCATATCTAAAATTTCTTACCATTTAAGTGGTGGCGCTATACTTTTAGTGTAAACGCTACGACTGCCAACTCTAATTCGTGGGTCGGATAGTTTCTCTAATGGTCCTTAAACTATCTGGATCCATAAACGACTATCTTCCTATTTTACATCAATGCACAGCCCAATCCTTATTTTAAGGTATCCATACACACTGAAACCTCTTGAGCTGTTGGTTATAGTGAGAATAATTACGGTGGTCAGTTTATTTCTTCAATATATCAAAACTCACCGAAGTTACTTTCATACTTATCATCCCACTCGTATGCAATCTTTTTCCAAATGATACGTATCAACTGAGCAGCCAATTTCGAGAAACTCTCAACACTCGTCTATAAGATAGTTTCTTGTTGCTACTCATGCTCTTTCCTGGACTTTGACTACATCAAAATATCATCACTAAAGATGACAACCAATCGGTCCAGGTAAGCTTTAAATACCTCATCGTAGTTGAGTTCCACTCAATATTTCAATCACCCATATTCTTGACCTATGTACGCATAAATGTCTAATGTCATTTCGAAATCGCTTTCGTTCAAGATACTAACCCGCGTCATTTCTTTTTTCTTATATTAACGGCTTTTATAAAATTTTAATTTTTTTAAACCTTCATGATTAATCGAATTCTATATTTCTTTATCGTAATAGTAAAGGTACCCTAATTTTAAATATATATATTACGACTATCGATTTCAATTTATAGGTTGTGTATACTTTTAGACACTGTCAAGTCTTCAGGCGGGGAGATTGACCACATGGACTGGTTATAGATATATCCACCCCTTATCCTTGGTCGCAATTCATATTCACTACATATCGCTTAATCCAAATTATTTCACATATTGGAGATATTCGTATCTTGCATACGCCTCTTATTCCAATAGATCTTGTATTCAGGATCTATCACATCTCAAAGTTTATCTCCTTTCGTATATCACTTATAACAAACTCTGTCATTACTCATTCCGTGAGTACAATTATTTACTCCTTTAATTTCAATAGCTACACCCCTTTTTATTACAATTATTTACTCCTTTAATTTCAATAGCTACACCCCTTTTTATTACTTGTCAAAACTTACAGTATATTTTTCAGGGGTAACCATATCACTATCTTAGAATAGAACTCTGAACAGCATAGTTTGCAGCCGAATCAATCTATTCTCAAAAATTACTTCAAAATTAATCATAGTCCATTGAATAAAATCGGCTGACTATACTTCTAGCCCCGTTTTCGACTTATAATCTCTTCATAATTATTTTGTTAGTTAACCCTCCTTTATTGGGGTACTGACTATCAGTCTTGTACCCAAGGGTGTAGGCATTCATGTCTTTCACTAACTTATATACAAATGAAGACGGTATGAATAAATGCGTAGTACCAGGATCAAGTAACATAATTACGTCTTTATTCATAACCAGTGTGGTATCTTTCACCACATTATATGAAACATTGGTAGTGTCCTGGTCCAAGGCATACACTCGCCCTCGTCCAACAACCTACTTTCCCTTTTTCGGTGCAGAGATACCAACAGGGTTTTTTCTGTCTCTTTGCCATTCTGTGGGGCAGTCTCACCCAACTCTGCGCAATCATTAAATAATTGGCCCGTCTTACCATACTTAACGCCCATTTTAGTCAATAAAGTGTAGGTGTATACCCTACTTTCGTGGTATCTACCACACATCCTACACTGCTTACACTGTCACGAAGCAGGTCGGGGTCCTCCAATCAAATACCCCTCAAAAGTATTGAAATTGGATGCATTAGGCCTTACCAATCATCTTACCTCCTGACTCATCAACTCTAAATTTCCTACCAAATCGCCTCTTTCTCGCTTTGACATCTCTTTTATCTACTATTCTCTTCTGTCTCTATTTCGGCCCTTACTACCTTTCCCAATCTCATAGGCGTGCAACACATGATCTTATTCACGCAACTGTATTCTGCACACTGCCTCCACATAGGTAGTGAGCTAATCGGACTCTAATCGACAATTTGATACATTCCATGAACTTTTGGGCCTTTCGACTCTCACTGCCCATAGTGTCAGGGTAATACCTGCCTAGGGATATAAATTAAATTTCATACTTGTCAATCAACCAGTGCCTCTAGGTCAGTGTAAGAAATTTTACTTGTAATTTCCTTTAACCAGTGTTCGGGATATTCTGTTATCGAAATACATTCAGAAATATTTCTCATGTTGGCTCTGGACGTCTAACTTTTCAGATGGGTCGAGCGAACTTTCACCAATGCTCTGCCTCGCCCTCCAACATAAACGTATTTAAAAGTCACTTTCTCAGTCAACATACACCGAAAGAATCCATATAACTTCGCTAAATACCGGAGGGTGTGAGAATCTCTAAAATCTGAGGCATTTATTTAGGCTTTACCCTGCCTATCCTCAACTACCTGCATAGATTGAGTAAACAACTCCAACATATTTTCTACACTCCACTGCATCCTCTTGGAACGTGTTTCAATACTGTTTGGTCTCTTTATAGGACCCTGTGGAGTATGCTCAACATCAGCCGCCACCTCACTCTTATCTTGAGTCTCATGTGACGACTCATTCGACTCTCAGAACTATCTGTACTTGCCCCTCTAGCATAGCGGCTATCAGTTATAAAAATTATATTCTTGCATTCGAAACTAAATTCTTAGCTGCACTTTCACCTTGATATACATAATTGTATCTAAACAATTCACAATACATAGGGATGTAAATTTACTTAACCACTAACACCGACTCATATCAGGTCAACACAACTCTGATACCACCTCTGTCACGATCCATTTTTCCTAAAACCCCTAAAAATTTTTCATTTTTTTTAATTTCCTTACCCGTCATGAAAAATTTCACTACTAACAGTTGGGCTATGAGTCGATGTTAGTCCCTCCTGTCATGTTACTTACCTTAACATCTATTTTCCATATTTCATTTACATATCAATTCATTTTAACTAAATACATCCAATATTACATCCGTGTATAGTACTGTGCCTCTATATCTTCAGATACAAATATTATACGAATGTGTATACCTGGTCTTGATAGGAAACAACGGATAACCGAAATGCAAGACTAGTGTCACTCTCTTCTACTGAATGTACCCTGTAGGGTGAAAAATGAAAGGGTGAGCGTAACTTGCTTAGTAAGGCAATAATGCAAGCAGGTAGATAACTACACTATCTACATGCTGGTAAAGGCATGACATGCAAAACATTTATATCTCGAGCATGAGGAAATTAAAACCATGCCATGTATGAGTATATCATATATCGTAAAACATGAATCGGCATGTAAAACATGAAAAACATCTCATGTAAAACCTCTCATGCTCGGTACAGTAAAACTCTTCAAAACAATCCCAGAGGGATTCAACACATTTTTAAAATCATTAATATCCTCATAAAACCCATCAATTTCTCATTTAATACCACATTTCATCGAAATCGCCACAAATCGGGGCACGACCCCTCCCTCGGGTCTACCATGGTTTAATAAGACCAATCAAATATATATCATGTGAGACATGCTGGTTACTGTATGGAAACAATCGAGAACTATGTCCTTGTGATCCCAAGCTATACGGATCTCGGTGTGCGGGGTATCACAACTGTAACGGGAGGTGGATCAAATCCTACCCACCAGAATATCAAGTAACGTGAATATAATAGTTATGACTACATGGTACAGCGTACTCCGTGTGACATACACGGTACAACGTACTTTATGAAACCAATATCACAGTCTGGGGATGCCTGCCATATATCTTATCCCACTCCAAACCATGTCGATAACCAACCCATGTCTCAATCTACACGTGCTAGCATATCTTCTCACTGTGACACACAGTCTACAGGAGGCTCCAGCACGGTCATATGCATGTCATAAAATTTATGTGCGAGCGAAGCTCCAGCACGGCTCTATGCATATTCATGATATCAGAAAAACCTCGTGCGAGAGAAGTTCCAGCACGGTTTCATAAAAATCAATGAAATCAGCGTATGAGCAGCGCTCCAGTACGACTTAAAAATAATTATAAATCCAATTTAAATTCACGTACGAGCAATGCTCTAGTACGGATGCATAAAACCAAATAAAATCCACGTATGATTTAAAACTCATAAAAATATGATAGGTTGCTCAATTTCACTAAAACAAATCAAAAATCACAACTGGCACCTAACTCGTGCCCTTTTATGTAAAAATATGAAATAAACAGCCAACTTATCTATAATTTGCTTAAATTAAAGCAACATAATCATAGGAATATCAAAAACATGAAAATCATACAATTTCATAGCCTTACTACCATTTTTGAAATATTCCTAACTAGGGGCAAAATCGTAATTTTTCACATATACCTCGATTTTCGTAAAAATTATTATTCTATTTTTAGATACCTTATGAAATTCTACGTAATGTAAATAACCCCAAAAATACGCGCAGGTATCTCTAAGTGCTTACAAAATTCCCTTACCTTATTTTTCTATACTGTCTGACTTTCCCAACTCTACCGATCACCTAATCCGTTTAGCTCCCAATATGTACTCCGGAGCTGCAGATAATAATTTATCGGGTTAAATTCAAGTATAATTATTCATATTTCACTTTTACTGGGTTTAATTTAAATCATTGGGCCCGTTTTACTTTATTGGGCCCGATTTCATCTTAATGGGCCTCGACCCATTATTAAATCCTTTCTTTGGGTCTATTGGGCTCTCAATACCTATTGGGTTTCATTCCAAACTCTTTGGATAGCACGTATATTATTTACGACAATTAATTCAAAAATACGAATATAATTTATTTTTATGCAGAAATTAATCCGAAATCTGCAAAATAAATTTCAATTGCGTAATAATTATATTGTTGTCGTAAATGAGCTTTACTTACCCGAAATTTTGTGATAGTGCGTAAATCGGAGTTCGATCGGCTCACGTTCGAAATTTATCGTCGAACTGCACAATTTTATATTTAATTCCGGGTTAATTTTCGATCAAATATAATTTAAATAAATTTCTCAGAAATCAAATCGATCACTTTTGACCTCTTACCAACTTACCCGAAGTCCCGTGTATCCCCGAAAATTCTTTCCCTTTTTTCCTTTTTCTTCTTTTTTTCCTCTTTTTCTTGGCTGAACCGATTCGGTCTGGTTCAACCGGGTTCAGACAGGTCGGTTCAGCCCGGTTCACTTCTTACTGAACAAGTCCGTACTAGTTCAGGCTTTCCCGTCGTTGGTCTTCTCTTTTACGACCGGTTCTTAGGCCGTTTCTGGCGTCAATCGGAGTGCCTGCACTGGGGGAGTGTTCGGCTGGGGGTGGGGTTGGCCGAATCGGCGCCGATGGCCGCCGATTTCTCTTCTCCCTCCGCGACACTCTCCCTCTCGATCCGTAGGATTCCAACGGTTTCTACGCGTGTCGTCGGTACCAGTGGAATAGCACGGTTGTCCGCTCTCCTCACCGGCCCTCACCTGGCCGATTGTTCGCCAGACGGTCGTCGGGGCAGTCTCTTCTTCCTCTTCGGTCTTCGTTCGTCTTGCGCAGTTTCCCTCTTTTCTCTCTCTTCACGATTTTCAGATTCAATTTCTTTTTTTTTTAATAATTTAGTTTATTATTATTTTATTCATTAAAATATAATAAAATACCTAAATATCTAAAAAAAATCATATTTTATTCCTTAAAATATTACATTTTATCATAATTAATTAATTTAATTTATTTAATCTATTTTTTTCAATTTCTCGGTATATTTTCTCTGTATTTTCGGGATATTGTCCCGAGTAAAAATTTCGATTAATTCTAGTAAATTTATATCTTGATCAATTTAACCCGAAATTTAATTATTTTATCGTTATTGATCAAGATTTCTCATTTCCATATTTCTAATTAAATTTTCTTCTCGAATTTATACCGACTTTCGATTTTTTGATCGTTTTACCCTTCAACGTGTTCGAAAATTTCATTTAAATTCTTTGCATTTTTTTTTTATACATTCGAAAATTTTAATTCATTCCCTTTGTTCTTACGATAAAAATCGGGTCTTACACTTAGTATTGAGATAAAAACTTTGATGGTGATGATAATTTTATAATCTGAAAATCGTATGCACCCGTTATTAAAAAAAAAGGATATAAACCTTATGGATTGAATGAACGAATGGATTGTACTTTGTTCCTCAATAACTTTTTCGTCTACTATATTTCTAGTCTTGCATGATTCAATTAGCCTTGGGGAAGAATAGAAAAAGGAAATGTTTTGTGAAAGACAGAATATGTTCTTTTACTTTATGTTTCCAAATTGAAATTTAATAAAGAGAAAGGTAAATTGAATACAAAGTAGATAATTAAAGACAAAATAAACAAATCCTGGACTCTTCACCACCTAAATAGGTGAAGGTGGAGGGATATTACTCTAATATTGCATAGTAATAGCATAGTATTAATAACCTTGCGTTAAAAACAATTGTTTATCAAATGCTCAATAGTCAACACATGGTTCAGTTGCTACTTGATCACTAAGCACAGCAACGATACGTGTAAAACATCTCCATCACTTTGGAACACTCGGGGCACATTATTAACCCTGGAATCTGACTCTGAACAGGCAGGTGAACGTTGATGCAGCCATGGACATCTTGCGATATTGCACCCTTGTAACTCTTTAATCCTTTAAGGAAATGAATCCCTGTTTTCTCCTGTAGCCAGTTGTGGTAGTTTGACATGATGGTTAGAGCCATTTCTCCGTTGGTTGTCACCATCGCATCTGATCCCATTGAGAACATGGCCCATGCTTCCCCTTTCCCTCCGTAGCCAACCACTTTCAAGGCCTCTTGCATTACCCGATCAGTTTTATAAGTAGTGACTGTCTTGCCAAGTCGGATTTTTGCGTGCATTATGCTCTCTAGACGGGACCAAAACTGCCACTGAAATTCAGATTCAATAACGTTAATGTCTCGATCCAGCTCGTTCCTTGCCAGCCCTTTACTTTTGTTCTTCCCCACATAAACCATTTTCAAGGAAACTCCGGCAGCGTATGCAACATATTTTACTTTCTCTGTGAATTCCTGAATCCATGAAATATCGCCACCACCAAACAAGCATACGAATTTCTGGGTCTCTATCTGATGATGAAATCAAGGAAGCAGTGTACGTCAAAATAATATTTAATGATACATACCTAGTATAAAGTCTAGAAGAGACTGTGAATGTACCCATGAGTGTTTATCAGGAATGATATGCTCATCCAGCAGCAAGTCAAGCGTCAAACCATTTTGCTCGTCGATTTTATTCCACAGCATTTGCTCTTTTTCATCAGTGAAGGGAAAGGCAGAATTACCCCATGTCCACAACATAGGGAGAGCATTTTGGCATGTCACTTCATCTGATACACTCACTGACACAGCAATTGACTTCTTTATAAAATGCCACTCGTTCTTGCTGAACTCAATGACTTCCGGTTCAATTCTGGTGGGTTCCACCACAATCCATTTCATCATTTGTTTTAGCTCACCAAACCGTTTCGTGTCATATGTTGACAAGTCCAAGATTGGGAGCCACACGATTTCATATTTCTGCTCATCATTCTTTTGGTACAATTGCTCATTGTACAGCAAGTTAAGAACCTTAATCTCTTCAATGGAGATCTCAAGATCAGATATGAGGAATAACACGGGCCTGTTTATCACTTTTTCAGGAGCCTGGTTTTGGTTTTGTAACATAAAGACAGAAAGAAATCAATCACCAAAAATCTATTTTTAAAACGAGAAACCACCAATATGCAATGGAAGCTGCAGTATAATTGAACTAACCTCAATCTTCATGTAATACTTAATTTTAGTGATAACTGTCGAAATGCTGATTTTAGAAATACGTCTGGTAATATCTTCGAAACTTTTCGATGCGTATTTTTCTGCATCGCATTGTGATCAGTTCAGTTATCAAACCATCACCAAAGAACAAATATTTTATCTGCCTCAACTTCTTCTGTGCACGAGTTAATGTCATATATAATTTATTTATCATTTAACTCTATTTTACTTCTAATTAAAACTAAGAAATTATTGATTTCAAGTATGTTAATTTGGATGGTAGGTGAGATTGAAAACAATAATGAAAGTGAAATTAATTACTGAAAAAATTTAATCAGAAGCCACTGAATCCTTAAGCGTCTAATGGATTTGCACAATGCAGCATGGTAGGAATGGCACCAAATATATCCCATGCATGCATGCTTAAAAGAATGTTTTTAGAATGTAAAAAAAAAAAAAGATAATGTTTTTAACAGGCTTACCAGCTTCCTTTTTGAAAATTTCTAATTTCTCTTGAAGGATATAATTTATATGGACAAGTATTTCTTTTGCCGAGCATATTGACCCAATATTGTCCCTGAAATCAAAGTATGAAAAGTGATCTGCTTTATATTTTTTTATGTATACTATTGCTATATAAATAGGTTGGATTTGGAGGGCTTGGCTTACCCTGTTTTACTGCTTAAAGTGCTTGCGATTTGTAAGATCATGCGAAGGATCTTGTATGTAGCGCTGGAGAAAAAATCCATGTAATCCTTCATAGACGCTGCCTCTTTTGGGATCATGGAAATAGTTAGCTTGGAGAAGCCCAAATTGGTGTTCACCACATCCATCATTGCCTTGAAAAGGCCTAGGCTTTCAAGCTGCATAAAATCAAGCATGGTGGAGTGACCTTTCAGGATGTCCACGGACTTCGCAATCGGGTCCGTCTTGCGGTGCTTCACCACCATCGACAGCTCCCCAATGCTGGAGGCAAAGGCTGCCATGGCTAGTACCACTTTGGCGTGCCATGAATAATTTTTAAGCCTTTGGAGCAGCCTCATTGTGATCTCATCCACATTTCCTGCTGACAGATTGCATGACATCTGCAACAATTATGAAAATAGTTAATGATTATATTTGAATGTAATAATGTCACATTTCAAATTTTTACCATGTATTCTTAAATTATTATGGCCATATTTATAGTGCAAAATACAGGTCCTTTTGAAAGTATTACACATTGTAATTATAAAAATAAATGAAATTTCACTTACATATTAACCACATATCTTTTAAATTTAAACATACAATATTGATTTTCTTCTTCTTCTTCTTCTTCTTCTTCTTAAATGTTATTCAACCCCGCTCACCTTGCTCCTTAGTATAAGTTTTCAAAAAACATTGACCATTTTGAAAAGAAATATATGTATATATATATATATATATATATATATATATATATATATATGTATGTATGTATATATATATATATATGTATGTATGTATATATATATATGTATGTATGTACATCTATAAATGCTCTTTGACTTTATATATTGTGATATTTTTAAATATAGAAGTTGATAGTTATTATGTACAATGGATTTTTAAAACATTTATATATATAATTTGGGTTTGGACAATGTAAGTGTATATTTTCAGGCAACAACCTCACAGGAGATATTTCGAATATCTTCCAATGCTTTACGCATGCCATCAAAAGTCTCGAGGCTGCTGATCAAATCGATTAACTTAGCATTCTCATCAGTACCCTGCAAGAACTTAAAAATCATTTAAACAAACATTTTTAGAGAAGTAATTGTTTTAATATCATTGATTGATCCATCAAAGATCAAAGTAGGAGAAGTACCCTGGAAGCAGAAGCAGCGGCGGCGGCGGCGGCGGCGCTTTGGAAAATGCTCTCAATGAGCTTCACTAGAAGATGGAGATCAAGTTGATGAGTTTGACGGGGATCATGGGTCATCCGAATCCTTTGTGACAGCTCCGGCGCAATGGATAAGATAGAGGTACTGGTGTTGTATGCAGTTGAAAATGACGACATAGTTATCTAGGAAGGTGAAGTTGGAGATTTGTGGCACAGTGGGTGGAGTGGGGACGCTGATGAGGCAGCAATCTCGAGTACTTATATAAGAACAACTCAGCGGAGGGAGAGAATGAGTATACAAGAAGGGTTAAGGCAGTACGTAGAGTATATATAGTATATACCAATAACAAGATAGATATGCCCCAATATTCAGGAAATACCTTGGCTACTTATGTCATCAAATAAGTGACATCATCAATTTTAAAGAAAAAGCTTGACTAACTTTATTCTTCTTTACCCAAAAAAAAAAAAATTCTTTATCATTTTTTTGAGTCATAATAATATTTGATGAGTAATGATTGGTGGCTTCATGCATTGCAATCAAATTTTTTATCAGATCGCAACCAAATAGTGTTGTAATTTAATTAGGCCATTGCTTCTCATTATTATTATTATTATTATTATTATTATTGATGTTTCATGTATGTCTAAATTAATTAGTTGATAAACTGTCACGAAACTACTAGGATTTGGCTTCACTGTACTATTTTATTAATTTTTTTTATTATTCACTTTAAATTTTTTATTTCATCTGAAGTTATTGTATACATACTAAAACAAAATTTAACAAGAAGTATAAATTCTATTTAACTAAAAGTGAATAAATATAAAAAAAAAAACACTACATTCTATGTGTTAAGCTGGAAAGTTAAATTTATAGTCTTCAAATTATTGATATTGTGCTTGTATCCAAACACTTATATATACTTTTCTTACATATATTAAAGATCAAGAAGAGGTCAAGATTTGATAAGGAATTATAAATGTTGAAATTTAAATTTCAGATTTAAAGTAATCATTTATTTTAACTAGTATAATAGTCATAATTAAAACACTAACAACTTCTGATCGAGTAATTAAAAAAAAATTATGATATATTGTAAAGTTCAAGTTTAGATTCAATTATTAAAAAAGTCATAACTAAAACAGTTTTGAAGGTATTGATCTTTTTCTTTTCATTTCTTTCACCCAAAAAGAATTCTTTCATTTATTTATAAAACTTCACTTGGTTTCCTAATAATTTTAAAATTGTCATTTAATTCATCAAATGATCCTTTCATTGCTTATTAATTCTATACTTGATCCCTTAATTTTCTAAATTTTTATTTTGTAATTAAATTTTCAAAGGAGTGTTTGATTTAGGAAAAATGCTTAAATATGTCCTCAAATTTTACTTAATTAAAAACAGAAATAATTATCTGATATTTTATTGCATGAAATTAAAGTTATGAACATTCATTTTATTACAACTAAATAGAATATTGATTGGTATAAAATATTGAATTATTTTACCTTTTTAGTTGGATGATTTAATTTGTAGAAATGTTTACTTAGATTTATTTGGATGAACTGAACAATAAATATTTGAGGGAACGAATTTTTTTAAGAAAAATATCAATCAAACATCGTTATTTTTTAAATTCGATGGGCACAATTAAAATGAAAAAAATGTATACCTTAGTTTCATACAATAAAAGATTGATGATTTGTTTGTATTTTTTAATAAAGTCTAATAGGGTTTATATAAGTATTAAACCATTTATTTATATCAAAATAAATTTTATATATATATATATATATATATATATATCTATATATATATTTATATATATATATTCAAAAGTACTTTTGTTTTCTTACTTTTAACAATAACCATTTTTATTTAACATTTTGAATATTGTTTTTACATCAATTTGTTTGACTTTTTAATGTAAAAGATATTGTTTTATCAATTACAACTATATAGGAAAATCAATAAATGCAAGTTGAATTTCTTTATGATGGAAAAAATGTATTAATCATTAAATTGATTATCGATCCATATGTTGTTTCATAAAATTATATTTTATACATAATTATTTTATGCAAACGTAAAATTTGAATATATATAGTGTAACCAATATTTTTTATAGCATTAAATACAACAATATACTGCGTGAATAGAATTAAATACAATAATATGATAGCTTTATGCAAAAATAAACTTTTAAGTGATTTGTTTATTCTAAAATATGTAAATAATTAATAAAAATTATTATTTATATATTTTTCTTAATTCATTTCTTGCCAAAAGAAAAAAAATCAACTAAACTTAATAAATATTGGTCCCTCTAGTTTTAATTCTTGGCTCCATCCCTAGTTTATAATGTTTGTTATAAATTTTGAAAGAAAAAAGTTATATACTTACATATGTGCAAACAATATTCATTTATTTTTTAAATAATTAAGACTTACCTAATGATTATTACTACTCCTTAATAAAAATTAAATAGAAGGAATTAGATCATAAATTCGAATATCCTTTCCTCCCTTTTACATATATTCATATGACAAAAAATTACACATATCTCCTTTCTTGGGCAAATATAAACTTTATATATCAATACCAAATGCCTATGACCTATATGTATTTATATTTTTATGGAAAGTCGTTATAAATGTAATTAGGGGATAGAAAAATAGGTAATTAATTCATTCCAAAAATTTCAGTATATATTTTTAAAATTTAATTTTAAAAAAAGCATGTTCTTTACCCTTCCTACTATACTTGGTAAGGATTTGACAAGGTACACAATGGTCCAAGTAAAATTAGTATCAAAAGCATATATATATATATATATATATATATATATATATAGATCTGATCACATGACAAAAAAGCTAAAGCTTATTCTTTGAGTTAATTACAAGCCGGGATGAAGAACAGCTGGCATATTATTATCATCATTTTCAATTCAAACTTCCAACTTTATTTATTTATTTATTATTAGCTATCTTAATTTGCATCTGACTTGTCAGAGTCGTTTAAGAACACCCTTTATGTTCTATATATATATATATATATATATATATATATATATATATATATATATATGTGTGTGTTTCTTTTTATTTAACACAAACAAACAAGATTTCATCATAATTAATATTCAGTTCTTCTAAACATCATCATGATTTGCATTATGATTAATTCATGTCATATATATATATATATTAATTAATCTCATGTTTCAGAAACTTAATTTATATATCTTTATTAAGAATGTCAAATTGGAATATATATTGAGAAAACAGGAAATGAGAGATGAGTATCTCTTTTTAAATAACTCAAATCAATCATTGGGGATATATTTAATTTCAGATCAACAAGAGAAAAGCACAAACGTCATGCATGTTCATGTTTGCTACTGTTAACACACACACACACAATAGCAGTAGTGGTTAATTACGGGCGAAAAGAAGCATCCATAAAAGAGCATGGAAGTGATGGATAATTTCGGCTTTCGGCGACAATTATTGTAGTCGTGGGCCAGTCCCAACTCTTTGGCAGCATTCTTTTTCCTATTTTCGAGAACTTCCCATCAAAACTAAAGGGGAATAAGAACCCAGCAGAATAATTAAATCTGCTATTTGTACTATCAAAAAATTAAACCCAGTTTATTATCTTTGATATATTCTCGCTTTAATTATACAAGTTAAAGTTGAGACGTCTTAGTATTCTCTCTTGTGCCTAAGCAAACAAAAACAAAAATTTTTCGTGAAACGCATGTTTCCTGCTATCTATCTTTTTTTTTTCATGCTTCAGCTAGAGGCTAGAATCCAGATGCCAAAAAGCTAAGAGTACAGGCTGGTATTGCCCAACCCTGATCATGCCAAATCATGATTAATTGTACTAATTAAAGTCTGACTTAGTGATACAGAGGGGATAAGAGATTTTAATGTCCTAAATTTATATTTATTAATTTATTAAATTATCGATTTTTTAAGTGTAAAATTTTAATTATGATTATAACTTTGAAAAAAAGATGAAAATAATTGATTGACAAATAGTTACAAAAAGTAAAATTAATGGAGGACTTGGTGTGATCAATCTGTCTACTTGTAATGAAGCTCTCTTATTAAAGTGGCCTTGCTGGTTTGGAGAGGATTCTAATTCTCTTTGGAAGAGAGTTATTTGCGCCAAAGACCAAATCTCTACTAATGACTTGTGGCCCAAATTCTGTGCTTCGAAATCTCTTTTAGGGGTTTGGGAGGACATTCAAAACACTTGGGGAAGAGGTGAGAATGTTAACCTTTTAAAAATTTGTTTTATCTTCTGTGCAGGTAATGGATCAAAAATCAATTTTTGGAATGACTGCTGGATTTAAGGTGTCATCCTTAAAAACACTTCAGAAGAATCTACGTGTTTGTTGTCAACAAAGATGGTTTGAATAAAGACTATGGCAAATGGATTAACTCAAAATTGTAATGCCCCGGAAACGTGTAATTTAAGGTTAATTTAAAATTTTATCTTATAATTCAACTTCTACGCAAGGTGTACACTGCTTAGTGTTAGTTTATATATCTTTTCATTATTAAACTATTCTTATTCGATTCACTTATATAACTTTTAACGAAAATCCGATAGTATAACCCCATATATATATTTCTATCCTCCTGCAAATTTTTCAAAGCAAATACAAATATCCATAACCAGTTGATTTTACTTCCATTTTATTACCGAGACATTCAAGAGACTCCCAAACATCAGCATCCAAATTTATTATATCACATAGTATCGAAATTAGTATCGAAATGACTTACTTTTCCCAATTTACATATATATATATACAACCCTGATTACATCCCAAACGTTTACTTATACACAAGTGTCTGTACTACATAAGTTGTCTGGATACAAATGAATTATACCTTACACGTGTACAAGAAATAGCTTGGGGAGAGTCTCATCCACCAGCCTATGTCACGTACGCAGCAGGCACTGACAATTACTGTAAGTAATCTGAGAGGAAGGGAAAAGAGGGGTGAGCTTCAACTAGCCCAGTAAGGAGTGCATTTAAAATAAGAAATAATAAATCAAATCATTCGTAAAAAAATGGTACAATTCACATATCAGACTACATGATAAAAATCATCTGAGTATATATACTCAAAACATCAACTCACTGTCATATTAAATCATATCTCATAATAATATGGAGACTAGGCATTTACTATTCCTGTCATGAAAGAAATCACCACTCCATCCTCGAAAGAAGGCATCCTCCGAAGAGGGAATCAAATACCTATGACCATGGTAAGGCTGTAGACTAGATAGGGTCATATAACATCATCTTAACGTCACCTAGGCGGTATCTCATATAAATAAGGGGAAGCATCATGACAGACACATAGAATATGCATAACATGGTCAAGGTCTAGCCCGATCCCAGGGTGTCAGGTAGAATTCCCTTGGGTCTCACTCAATCGACCCCTAGGTTTCTTTGACTCGCATGCTATTGAGCTTAGAGTCTCAAAACGTATCATTATTATACTGAAAATAGTTTTGCATTCATCATAGAGCTCATAATAGTTTTGCTTCATAAATCTCATACACACACATATATATTGTCCGTAAAACTTTAAAATCACGCAATCGAGTTCAAATACAGTAAAACATGCACTTGGGTAAGAAAACTCGGGTTATAGGTTTTTCTCGGGGTTTATGCTTATTTCATAAAACATTTTCATGCTACTATTGTTCATTTGTAGATAAAGAATACTCGTGTTTAAAACCGGTTGCATCCCTTACCTAAATGAAGCCGAAGCAGCCCTGAATCGTCGGGTGCCGAGTTCGCCTTATGTTGCATGCCAACGTCTCGAGCTGTCCAAAACAATTTCAAAACCATCAATTGATGCTCAATTTCATCTTTACTTCATATTTATATTCATTTGAAACTCAAACGGGGTCAATCGAACCCTTTTTCAGTCATTTTCCCTATTTTCTCGGTTTTACCGATAAAGTCTCAGTTTAAGCTATTTTATTAGTTTCTTTCCATCAAATTTATAACTTATTAACCTAATAGCTTAAACATTTATTTCAAACTCCACTTAATCATTCACAACACCCCAATTCTCAAATTTTCACACTTCTACAGCTTTTCACTTAACTGAGCTATAAATAGAGTTTTTTCGGTATAAATTTAACTGTCTATAACATCCAACACAGTCAAATTTCATCACTTCCTTACTCTACATATGCTGGCCGAAACTACACCCCTCTCTAGAAATCATTTAAACAATTCTTGGTAAACTAAAAATCACCCTACAATATCAAACAATCACATATCATGAGTTTATCATCTTCCAACAATTTCTTGGCAACTTTGACCAACTTTGACCAGCCATTTTTGCACCAGTAAGAATTCTAAGCTATCAATAAACATGTAAACATCTTAAAATCATCCAAAACAACAAGAAAAACCAACCAAAAATTTTTAAAATTAAAGCTTTCTCTCACCTCAGAATAGGGCAATTTCTGCCCCTGTTCTTCTCACTAGATTTTCACATAGCAAATAACCTCCTTTAGGGAAAAAGGTTTTATATGTTGTAGAGGGATTAAGGAGCAAGATTTGATCCTCTAATGCCTGGAAAAGGCCGGAAGATGGCCAAAAAATTCACTTAAGGCTGACTGGTCTAGAACGTGAACGACAACTTGGGGAGAGTGGTTCTCTCTTGTTTCAGAAGCTTTCAGGGCTTGCTATACCTTTTTGGAAAGCTTATCAAGTATATTTTATATCTGAAAATTATCATAATTTTTTTCCTTCTGGAAGGTCTCCAAATTTAGCAATTTTTGATGGGTTAGCAGTTTCCTGGGCCAAGGTAGCCCACTGCCCTATTTTAGAAAATCCACCGAAAATATTTTTCAGCCCATTTCTTCCAATTTTCCACTTCTCAAGTGTTCTAATATGTCCTTAGTGTCTCTCATAAAAAAATTGGGGTCAACTTGTTTAAGAAAGTTTTCCCCGTTGAGTCCATTTTGCCCGATTTGGTCATATCAATCAAAATCGCTTAAGATTTTCGGTTTAATTTAAAAATTAATTCTAACACCGAAACCTTCATATTTCCACTCAATTTTCATTCCCCATGTAAATTATGTCTTATAATAATTTCCTATGACTTCAGAATAATTTTTATGAATTTCTAGAATTTATTCTAATTTTTTTCCTCTTACTATGCCCATTTGCTCGATTTAGTGTAAATTCGAGTTTCACTAGCTTTTTCACTTCTACACCTTAGTTTCACTTTCTAATAATCAAAACATGCTTTAAATCACACTTTTTGAAAAATTCTTAAAATAGCATCCTTACCTTGAAATGCATGCATCAGGCTTCGTGCAACTATCTCGGACGTCTCGATCATTTTGGGCCCTACATGAACATTTACATAAGTCTTAAACTTCTTAGTTTAACTTAGAATGAATAGTAATTTGAGAAAAATTTAAGTTCACATTCCTCCTCACCTTTTAGGAATTTGGTCCTCCAAATTCAATCGGGTTCATCGAATAAACGTGGGTACTTCTCGTTCATCAGGCTCTCTAATTCCCAAGTTGCTTCTTCTATCGAGTGGTGCTTCTAGAGAACCTTTAGCAATGAAATTCTCTTCATCTGAAGTACCTTTACTTTCTTGTCGAGGATCCAAATAGGTTCTTCTACATAGTTCATGTCTCTCTGAATGTCTAAAGCTTCTTGCTCGATGACGTGGGAGGGATCCAGATTATACTTCCTCAACATGGAGACGTGAAAAATATTATGAATACCAAAAAGTTGTGGGGGTAAAGCTAACCAGTAGCCGATATCTCTCACTCTCTCTGATACCTCAAACGGACCTATAAAATGAGGACTCAACTTCCCATTTTTCCCAAAGCGCATGATACCCTTACTTGGAGACACCTTAAGAAATACAGAATCCCCAGCCTGAAACTCAAGTGGCTGTCTATGCACATCTTCGTAACTCTTCTGTCGACTCTAAGCAGCCTGCAATCTGTCACAAATAATCTGTACGCCCTTAACTGTCTGCTCAACAAGATCGGGAGCAAATACTTTCTTGTCACCCACTTCTTCCCAAGCTATTGGGGATCTACACCTTCTCCCATACAGAGCATCATAAGGTGCCATACTAATACTAGCATGATAACTATTGTTATAGGCAAACTCAGTTAGGGGCAGGTGACCATCCCATGAACCTTTAAAGTCTAATATACACGCCCTTAACATATCCTCCAAGGTTTGAATAGTCCGCTCGGATCGACTAAGGATGATAGGCAGTACTGAAATTCAACTGAGATCCCATGGCTTTTTGAAAATGGGTTCAAAATCTGGAGGTGAACCTGGAATCTCTGTTAGACGTAATACTCACGGGGGCCCCATGCAAACGAGCTACCTCTCTGACATATAACATTGTCAAGTCACTCAAGGAATTTGTGCTCTTGATGGCAAGGAAGTGGTCACTCTTCGTCAATTTGTCCACTATCACCTAGATTTGCATCGTGACCCCTCCGGGTCCTCGGTAATCTCATGATAAAGTCCATGGTGATATGCTCTCATTTCCATGTAGGCACGGGTAAGGACTTAAGTGATCCTCCAGGCTTTTGATGCTTAGCTTTCATTTGCTGACATATCAAACATCTGGCCACAAATTCTGTCACATCTCGTTTCATACCACTCCACCAATACACCTTACGCAGATCCTGGTACATCTTAGTACTGCCTGGATGATGGTGTAACGGGAACAGTGGGACTCCCTAAAAATTTGCTGCTTCAAGGTATCATCGTTTGGAATACAAATACAACCCTTAAACCTCAGTAACCCATCATCACTGACCACAAAATCTGACTGCGAGGTCTGCTCAGCTTGGCTAACCATGTTTAGTAACTTCTGATCATTTCTCTGTCTTGCTCTGACCTGATCTAAAACACTGTGCTCTATCTGTAGGCTAGCTATAAATTCGACTTCTGCTTCCTCAACCCTGATCCTGAGTCCGACGAACTGTTTCAATAAATCCCATTCCCTGATCATCATAGTAGAAACCATGCTCTTCCTACTCAGGGCATCAACAACTACGTTCACCTTCCTCGGATGATACAAAATCTCACAATCGTAGTCCTTAAGGAGCTCTATCCATCATCGCTGTCTCATATTAAGCTCCTTCTAGTCGAAAATGTACTTCAGACTCTTATGATCAGTGAAGATCTAAAAATTTTCCCCATACAGATAAAATCACCATATCTTCAAAGCAAATACTATAGCGGTTAATTCCAAATCATGTGTGGGGTAGTTCCGTTCATGATCTTTAAGTTGGCGTGAACCATAAGCGACTACTCTCCTGTGCTGCATGAGTACACACCCCAAAACCTGATGGGAAGCATCACTGACACTGCCAAGCCTGCAGATCCACTTAGGATAGTAAAAACGGGTGCCTTCATAAATCTCCGTTTAAGCACCTGAAAACTCTGCTCACACTACTCAGACCATACAAACAGGACATCCTTACGCGTAAGCTTAGTCAAAGGAGCTGAAATTCTGGAGAATCCCTTAACAAACCTCATGTAATACCTTGCTAGTCTAAGAAAACTCTGAATCTCTGTAACTATCATTGGTCTTTCCCACTAAAGTATCACCTCTACCTTGGATGGATCAACTGACACCATGTTCTTAGATACAATGTGACCAAGGAAGGCTATCTGATCCAACCAAAACTCACATTTACTGAACCTTCCATACAACTGCTTATCTCGGAGAATTTGAAGCATAATTTTTTCAAATACTGCGCGTGCTCCTCTCGAGATTGAGAATAGATAAGAATGTCATTAATGAAGACTATCACAAACTGATCTAGATAGTCCTGAAATACCTCATTCATTAGATTCATAAAAGCAGCAGGGGCATTCGTCAAACCAAAAGGGCATCACTAAGAATTCATAGTGGCCATATCGAGTTCTGAAGGCCGTTTTCGGAACATCCTCACTCTTGTTTCTCAACTGGTGATAGCCCGATCTCAAATCAATCTTAGAAAAGATAAAAACCCCTCTCAGCTGATCAAACAAATTATCTATTCTTGGCAGGGGATATTTGTTATTCACGGTAGCCTTGTTCAGTAGTCTGTAATCTATACACAATCTGAAACTACCATCCTTCTTCTTAACAAATAAATCCGAAGCTTTCCATGGTAACGAACTGGGTCTGATGAAACCATTGTCGAGCAATTCCTACAACTGTTTCTTTAACTCTTCCAATTCAACCAATGCCATCTTATAGGGAGGTTTAGAGATCGGCTGGGTATCTGGCACTAAATCGATAATGAACTCTAGCTCTCTCTCCGGTGGTAAGCCTGGCAACTCATCTGGAAATACATCCGAAAACTCACATACCACTGGTATATCCTTTATCCTCGGATGTTCCCAACTGATATTAGAGATGAGTGCGATATAACCTTCACATCAATAATTTAATAAGTAATTTTAGGAAATCATGATTATATCATAAAATTCCTTAAACTGAATTTCATACATTTCATTCTTTAACGGTCAAACGTAGATTGAATTTGTTAGGTAGGGAGAAAGTTACAGCCTTAGTATATGTAAGACCCGAAATTTGGTGTAAATTTCTTAAGAAATCGTTATTTTAAACATGAATTTAGGAAATCTTGATCAATAAAGAAGAAATAATTAATTTTCAAGTCCAATTGATCAAGATAAAAATATATTGCGATTACCCAAATTTTTCATCTCGGGAATTTATCTTGAAAATATGGGAAAAATATATTCCAGGCACTACAACAAAATTAGCAATTTGTGACGCATGAACTAATGTCACAAAATATTAATTTTTCATCATCAATATATTTCTGTGACGAAAATTATGTTGTCACGACGTTCGTCACCTATACAGGTGGTATCAGAGCGAAATTGGTCTGATGTGTGTCAGTGTCAGTAATTAAGAAATTACATCCCCGCGTTACTGTGCTTGGTTAGATACAATAGTGTATATCGAGATGGGTTTTAACTAAGAAATGGTTGAGAATGCAGGAATACCTAATATTAGTCGCGATAGAGAAGGTAGAGCACAAGGCAGAGGTCGTAGAGGTAGACCTGAGCCTACAAATCGTGCTGAGTTGACCTGTGAGAATCAGGATGAGATTGAAATGGAGGTTTATATTGAGCATGCCTCACAGAGTCCGACAGAGAGATCGGACAGTATTGAGACACGCTTCGCGAGGTTGGAGCGGAGTGTGGAGAATATTTTGAGAGCAAATTGCTCAGAGTATGCATAAGATTTGAGGGCAAGTCGGAGCATTGATGGAAGTCCGCTTGACCCAACTTAAGAGTTAGACATCCAGAGTTGACATGCGAAATATTTCTGGATGTATTCCGGTGATAGAATATCCTGGACACTGTTTAAAGGGAATGATAGATAAAATCCTTACTCTGACCCAGAGGAATTGATTTAGTGATGAGTATGAATTATGAGTATGAAACTCGGTTATATTATGGGCAGTGAGTATCGGAAAGCCCAAAAGTTCATGAAAGGGCTCAAATTGTCAATTAGAGTTCGATTGGCCCCGTTAGGTATCACTACCTATACCGAAGCAGTGCGCAGAATACAGTTGTGTGAATAAGATCGAGTGTTGCATGCCTCTGAGATTAAGAAAGGTAGTAAGGGCCAAAATAGAGACAGAAAGAGAATTGAGAATGACAAAAATGTCAGAACATGAAAAAGGTAATTGGTAAAAGATCTAATTTGATGAGTTATGCAGTAAGATGATTGGTAAGGCCACAGTTTTCCGATTGTAGCACTTTTGAGGGGTATTGTGATTGGAGAACCCCGATCTGCTACGGATCACTGTAGAATGTGTGGTAAATACCACGAACGTAGGGCTTACATTTACATATTATTGGTGAAAATGGCCGTTAAGTGTGGTAAGACGGACCATTTATTATGATTGCTCAGAGTTGGGCGAGATTGCCCTACAGAAAGGTAAAGAGATAGAGAAAACCCTGTTGAGATAGCTGCATCGAAAAGGGAGGACGCAGCCGAAGAGACTGTTGGACGAAGGCGAGTGTATGTCTTGGACCAGGACACTACTGATGTTTCACAGGATGTGGTAAAAGATACCACACTGCTTATGAATAAAGAGGTAATTGTGCTAATTGATCCTGGTACCACGTATTTCTTCATACCGCCTTCATTCGCATGTAAGTGAGTAAAATACATGAATGCCTACACTCTTGGGCACAATGCTGATAAATGAGTACCCCAATAGAGGAAGGTTAACTAACAGAATAATTATGAGGAGATTTTACGTTGAAAACGGGGGAAGAAGTATAAGTGAACCGATTTTATTTAATGGACTATGAATAATTTAAAGTAATATTTGAGAATAAAGTAGTCGGCTGCATATTATGATGTTCAGATTTCTATCCTAAGATAGTAATATGGTTACCCCTGAAAAAGCTTACTGTAAGTTTTGATAAATACTAAAAAGGGGTGCAACGGTTGAAATTAAAAGGAGCAAATGATGGTACTCACGAAATGAATAATGACAGAGTTTCGTTATAATTGATACACTAAGGAGATAATCTTTGAGATATGCTTGATTCTGAATACAAGATGTATTGGAGTAAGAGGCGTATGGAAGGTAAGAACATCTTTACGATATGAGGTCTTTGGGATTAAGGGATAAGTAGTAAATATGAATTATAACCAAGGATAAGGGTGGATATAACCATAATTAGTCCCTGTGGTTAAGTCTAAGGATTAATAAAGGTATTTCAAAATACCTCCCCGCCTGAAGACTTGACAGCGTCTAGAAATATATATATAATCTATAACTTGAAATCGACTGTGGTAAGATATAAATTTAAAATTTGGATACTTTTACTAGTACGATAAATAACTATAAAATTCGATTAATCATGAAGGTTAAAATATTAATATTTAATAAAAGTCGTTAATATAAGAAAAAGGAAATGAAGCGGGTTAGTACCTTGAACGGGAGCAATTTTGAAGTGATATTATACGTTTATGCGTACATAGGTCAAGGATATGGGCGATTGAAATATGTTGTGGAGCTCAACTACAATGAGTTATTTAAACTTTACCTGGACCGATTTGTCATCATCCTTATTGATGATATGTTGGGTGTAGTTAAAGTCCAGGAAAAATTATAAGTAACAATTGGAAATTTGCTTTTATAGATGGTTGTTGTGAGTTCTAAAAAGGGTATACTTTGTTGACACGTTTAACTAAGAAACGTGGTATTTGAATGAGATGATAGATGTGACATAAATTTCGGTGTAGTGAAGTATGAACTGACCACCGTGATTATTTTCACCATCCCCAACAGCTCAAGAGGTTTCTCAGTGTGTATGGATACCTCAAAATCATGAATGAGCTAGGTATTGATGCAAAAGGGAAGATAGTCGATTGTGGATCCAGACAACTCAAGGATCATAAAATAAACTATCTGACCCATGATTTAAAGTTGGCAGCGTTAGTACTTGTACTGAGGATATGGTACTATTATGTACATGGTGAGAAATTTTGGGTATGCACTGATCATAAAGCCCCAAGTATCTGTTTTCACAGAAAGAGGCGAATATGAGAATACATAGTGGGTTAGAGCTTCTGAGAGATTTTGATTGTGGAAAATTGTACCACCCAGGAAAGGCTAATGTGATGGCTGATGCCTTGAGCAGAAAGAGACTCGGGATGGTATTACATATGATGGTCAAGGAGCATGAGCTGTTAGAGCAGTTGTGATCCTCAGTAGTGATGTGATCCCTTCTGATGATGACAGTGATTGTGTGACAGCTAGCCTGAGACTAGAACCGGATGAAAGTGCCCGGATTTGACAGGCTTAGCGTGATGATCGGCATGGTGTCGATAGTTTGGGTCAGATTCAGAAGGGTACAGTGACAGAGTTCACAGAGAGTGTCGATGATTTACAGAGAGGTTCAGAGACAGTATAAGTGCTCCCCAGGACCACAGTTGATGAGACAGTAATATTGTCAGAAGCTTACTCTTCGAGATATACAGTGCATACAGAAAGTAATAAAAATATATGAAATCTCTGAAAATGGTATTGGTGGTCAGATGTGAAAAGAGATATGGTAGAGATTGTGGAAAAGTGCCTAGTATGTTAGCAGAATAGGTAGAGTATTAAAAGTCTGCAGAGTTATTGTAGTCTCTACCTATATCGACACGACACGAAAATGGGAGTAAGTCTCCATGAATTTCGTGATAGGTTATAGAGGACTCAGATGAATCACGAGGCTATTTAGATGATAGTCGCTAAATTGACTAAGTCTACCCACCTTCTGGTTATGAAATCTACAAATACTCAAAGTGTGTATGAGGATTCAGGTATAAAGAAGATTGTGGAATATTATGTAGCGTTCCAGTGAGCATGATATCATATAGGGATTCCCGCTTCACTTCCTACCTCTAAGAATATTTTTCAGGAAGCTATGGGAATCCGATTTAGTATTTGCACAGTTTTCCATCCTCAGACAGATGGTCAGTTAGAGAGGACTATACAAGTTTTGGAGGATACGATGAAAGCGTGTGCCATTGATTTTATAAGCTCCTGGGATGATCAGTTATTACAAATTGGATCTGTCAATAATGACAGTTATCACTTGAGTATCGGGATAACAAGATATGCGGCATAGTATGGCTGTAGGGGTTGTTTTTTCGACTCAGACAAGAAAAAGTGGGTGACAGATAGAAATTTCTTCTGAATTAGTATAATAAGTCTCTAAGGATGTTCAGTTGAGTGAGAGATTAAGAACACCTCAAAGCAGACAAAAAGCATTGGAATTCACTGAGGGTGAGTCTGTATTGTTGAAGTTATTTGTCCTAAGGGAATAAGGACATAACGAGACTCGGGAAGAAGGCAAATTGAGTTTTGCTAAATGGAATTTTGGAGAGATTGGACAAGTGGGAGATAAGACCTGTAGGTTGGCGTTATCACCTGAATAAACAGGCATCCACAATGTGTCCCATCTTTTGATACTTCGGTAATACTATCCAGATCCAGCATAGGTGATCGGATATGAACTCCAACAGCTTAGCTCAATGGAAGTATGTATGTTGGAAAATCGATTCGGGCATTAAACAGGAAAGAGAAAGTATTGAGGTTTAAGACGATCTCCCTAATTAAAGTCCTTTGGTAGTATTACACTATGGAAAAAGGTCACATGAGAATTAAAAAGTATGATACGATTGATGTATCCGGAGTTATTTACAGACTAACTTGGTTCTAATTTGGAGGACCAAATTCCTTAAGTGGGGGAGATTATGTAAGACCCGATTTTAGTTAAAACACGAAATTAAAAATGCAAAAGGAGTGAAATGGAATTCTCGAACACGTGCAAGGGTAAAATGGTCAAAAGACCGAAAGCCAGTGTAAATTCGATAAGGAAATTTAATTAAAATTATGGATTTGAGAAATCTTGTTCAATAAAGAAGAAATAATTAAATTTCGGGTTAAATTGATCAAGATCCAAAATTTTTAGAAATACCAAAAAAGTCACCCGGAACGATATCTCGAAAATACGAAGGAATAATATCAAAAAAATGAGAAAAATGTATTTAATAAATTAAATTAAATTAATTAAATTAGAATAAAATAATATAAGTTGTAGATATTTTTGGAATATTGTAGAGTATTTTAATGAATAGTATGATAATAAAATAATTTATAAATAATAATAATAAAAAAAAAGAGAACTCAAAAAATTGGGATAAACCCGAAACAGAAACCCGAAGGAGACCGTGAGGAACCCGAGACCACCGAGTGAGCACTGGCGATCCTTGACCGCCGACGAGCAGCCGAGGTGCAAGAGGAGAGGCCGACGATCTTCAGGACACCGGAGACGCGCCGTGTACTGGCCGGAGGACACCGATCGGAGCGAAGGAAAAGTCAAGAGGAAATGGGCTGATTCTCGGTGAACCACCGTGACTGGGCTTGAACAGAAGCCACCGACGTGTTTAGGGGGAGGAGCCGGTTCTTTTGAGACCGGTATTGGCCGGTAAGACCGCCGAAAACGCTGGCGACGACAAAGTGACAGAAACAGCACCGTTTGGCCGAAAGGGAAGGGAAGGAAGAGGAGGGAAAAGGAAGGAAAGAGGAAAAGAAAAGAAGAGAAAAGAAAGGAAAAAGGGAAAAAGGAAAGAAAATTTACCGAGGACGACTCGAGATTCGGGTAAGTTGACCGAGGGTCGAGATTAACCTACGGGTAAATTCTGAAAATTTATTTAATATTATTTTAATGGAAAATAACCCGGATTTACCTAACTGTGCAGCTTTACGATAGAGACCGAACGAGAGCCGATTGAGCTCTGATTTTCATACCCCACATCATATCGGGTAAGTACATTTTAATTTTCGGCAATATGAGTTCTTTAATACAGAGTTTTGATTATTTTACGGGATTATGGATTAATTTCGTATAGAAAGGAATATTTTTTGGAATTGTAATGTAATTGCCATAAATGGTATACGGGCTATCCAATGAGTTTGGAACGAAGCCCGATAATTATTGGTAAGCTGCATAAGCTCGGTATACCCGAAGAAGGGAATTAATGAACATAAAAGGGCTGAAAATGGGTCGAAACCCAATAAGGTAGATAGGGCCCAATACTTTAAAATTGGTCAGTAAATGCGATATACTGATCAAGATAATTGAATTGATCTCAACTGTGTGGTTATATGCAGTTACGTACATTTGGTTGGCGCGCATTTGGGCCGAGAGATTCGGTATCATCGAGACATGTTAAGTCTACGCGCGATTCCAGGTAAGGGAATTTTACGAACTACTAGAGATAGCTTTACGAATTTTCGACGCCATTTATCGTCCTTTAAATTGTCCAAAGGGTCTAGATTTGAGATAAAAATTTTAGGGCCCCGGATGGGTAAATTACCAAAATACCCTCGTCAAGGGAAAAATTTCAAATTTTAGGAAAAAGTGTAAGGAGCAAGAACAAAGGGTTCCTGCTCGTTTTTAAAGTATTTTGATACATGCATGAGTAGGCCGGCTAACTCTTAAATGACATTGCATAGCATTTCATATTTTCAACAAATGTTGATTTTCGTTGAAATCGATTTGAGAAATGTAGCCGCCTACATGACTTTTCAGAAATGTGACGTGCTAGAGCTCAGCTCGCATGAGTTTTGATTTGTGCAATGCTTACATTAGTGCTGGAGCGAGAGCTCGCACTAGAGTTTTACATGATTTTCATGACATGGTGCCGGAGTCTAACTCGCACCATATTTTTATATATATGATTTTCGTGACAGAATGCTAGAGCTTAGCTTGCACTAGTTTTACTTGATTTTATGAGAGTGCTGGAGCACTGCTCGCATTATTTTTCTGAGATCATACGATGAGCCGTGCTTGGAGCGGCGTGTGACTGTGTGTCACACCGATTAAATAGGCTCGCTCGTGCATTTGGAGACATGGCATGAGTATGTAGATATGATATGGGTCCACGGAGTACGTTGTACCGTGCAAGTAGCATGGAGTACGCTGTACCGTGTGGCATCTTCGGATGCGTGGTATCTTCGGATACGTGTGGCATCTACGGATGCGTAGGGTTGGATAAGACTGACGGGATGGAGTGACCCACCTCTCGGGCGGTTCCCGATCGTAGTAAGACCCCGCACACTAGGATCCGTGTAGCAAAGGGACTCTCGAGGACACATGGCCATAGTCCTGGTTATTACCGATATATAGATATTGCCTAGTCTCGTATCTCGTATATTTATGTTTTCGGATATTGATGTTTTCGAGAAACACAATTTTATGGATTTTGTGTGAGTCAGGACTACCCGAGGGAAGGGTTGAGTCCTGACCTTATTATGAAATTTTAACGAGAAATAAATGATTTAAAAGATATGCATGTTAAGTTTTCATGCTTTTTGGGATTACATGTGAATTATTTTACATAACAACATAACATAGCATCTGTTTTGGAAATGTGTGGAGAAGGGGTGGTTTATGCACGGCACTACGTTCACGTAGGTTGTATTGTTATCTACTTGTTCGTAGGATTGCCTTACTGAGCTTGATGTGCTCACCCCTTTCATTTTCTCTGTAAGACCCCGTATATGTATAAGGGTATATATGTACATAGAAATGTAAATAGAGTTGTACTATGAATTCATGAGTGAAGTATATGTGATGTAAGTCCATAAGTAATGTACACACTTGTAATAAGAGTTGTGATTGTACATACAAGTTACATTATGTGTGAATGTAAAGAAATGGACTTAAACATGTGGAGAATGTGAGTAAAATGGATTATGAATAGTGTGGTAAAATGGAAGTAGAATTGCATAAGTTGTGCACTTCCATTTGGTTTATATCGTATACTTTTGGTTATACAAGGATTCCACACAAGTTTCAATAGGAATAAGGTATGTATGGATGTCATTGTCAAGCCTTAAAGATGAATGAATGAGGAAATGATCATGGTAGCAAATTAAGGATGTTTGAGTATGAGTTGCTGCAGAAGAACTGCAGAAAATCTGGAAACAATGAAGGGCAGATCGATCTCATGGGATGAGAGATCGATCTGGAAGAGCCAGAATGCTCTTATTTGGGCAATGGAATAGAGCAGATCGATCTCCAATGGAGCTAGATCGATCTCCTAAGCATTCTGTATTGAAAAGATCGATCCTCAAGCACCCAGATCGATCTCCTTAGCTCTCTATTTGGGAGCAGATCGATCTCATGCTTCGATAGATTGATCTCATGCTTAAAATGTCGTGAAAAAGAGGGATTTAAGGGGACCAGATCGATCTCCTCTTGGACCAGATCGATCTCCTCAAGCTATTTCTATATAAGGAGTGCTGAAAATCAAAAAATTTCGAGAAAAACACTAACCTTCCACTTTCAACCCAAAAAACCTAACTTTCTCTCTCTAAAATCAGCCATTTTCAGTAAGATTTGAAGAGAGACCATTAGAGGCAAAGTTGTTCCTATCAAAGAGAAGAACAACATAGTTGGAAGGCATTTTCCCATTGTTGGTATTGAAGGAGCAAAAAGCATTGTCATTTGGAGCAAGAAGAGAATCAAATTGGGTAAGATTCTAACACTCCAACTATGGTACATTGTCTATATAATTGACTTTGGAGTTGTTTGGCATGAGTATGGATGGTTAGAAACTATCTAAATACATTGGAATGATTATGACCTAGAAATGGTCTAGAGTGAGAAAGTGGAATGTATGGAGATTAATAATGAATGAGATATGTAGAAGTTATTAATAGTGTCGTGGTATGATTTTAAGATGTGGTTATGGATAAATTGTGAGATTTACCTAAAAGAGGTAAAATGAGGATTAAGGCATTTGTAAAATGCATAAGTGAATAATATTGACTAGTGAGGTCAATTATGGGTTAAATACATTAACTCAATTGATTTAATGAATGAATCGCAGCTTCCGAGGATACGCCGAGGCGAGTTGAGCCAAGAGCGTGAGAAGCTAAAAGGAAAGGAGTCACACCAAGTAAATCGAGGTAAGGGAATTGTGTGGACTCTTAGAGATATCTGTGCACAACTTGGGCGCATTAAATGCTTTGCTAGAATGCATGAGACATTAGGAAATGATGTTGGGTGTTTGAAGGGCAAAAGCGGGAGTTTGACAAAATGTGCATGAAAACAAAAGCATATTGCTTTGAAAACCATGTTTTATTGCTTTTTAGCAAATGATTGGTAGGTTGGCTAACATTGAAATGATTTGCAAAAGAAATGAGTATGTTTTGGTTTTTTTAACCATATTTTGCAAAGTTTTGAGCCACCTACATGATTTCGTGAGTATGAAAACGTACAAGAGTATGACTCGCATGAGATTTGACGTGTTTTATACACATAAGTGCTAGAGGCACTAGTTTTCACATGGATTTCATAATTGTTTTGGCATTGTGCTTGGAGTTTGTCTCGCACTGGATGCCCACCTTGCATGTTGCCGTGTTTGCAGCTTCGAGTAGACTGGGTGTCACATCGATTAAATAGGCTCACACGTGCATTGTTTTGACATGATTAATTAGCCGTGTTAGGAGCTTCGGGTAGACAAGAGGTCGTACCGATTAAATAGGCTCACACGTGCGTTTGAGATGTGGCATGATATGATGTGTTGATTGGGTCCACGGAGTACGTGTACTGTGCATGTAGCATGGAGTACATTGTACCGTGTTGAGATGTGATGTACCGTCTTCGGACGAGATCTGCTATGGACCGACAGGTAGGATTTGACCCATCTCCTGTGTGGAAGCAGATAGTGGTGATATCCCGCACACCTGATCCGTGTAGCCGGTATCACAGGTTATGTACATAGGCCTTGAGGTTATTACCTGTTGTTGAACTGCCTATGTCACATGTCTACTGCTATTTGAGAATAAATCCATGTTTGAAATGATTTGTGGGTCAGGAAGGTCCGAGGGATGGGTTGAGACCTGACCAGTGTTGAATTGATTTGTTAATGGTTTTTAAAGTGCACGGATGCATGATGTTTAATGCCATGCTTTATTATGAAAATGCATGATGGTTAATGCCATGCTATTTGAGAAAAATACATGATGGGTAATGCCATACTTTTATTGTGAATTATGCATGATGATTTATACCATGCTTTGAGTTGAAATGTGCACTGAATTTTAATAGCATGAATGCTTTACATACCATTAACACAATCATACACTCATATTTTGAGATAAATAATGAATTAAATGCTTTTGAGCATGGCATCACGATCACGTAGATAGTGCAGTATCTACCTGTTCTCATGATTGCCTTACTGAGCGTGTGGTTTGCTCACCCCCCCTTATTTTCCCCCTCTCTACAGAGTGTTGAGTATAGATTGAGCGTGACTGGAGGCATTCCCTTTTTGGTAATCCGCTGCATCCCATCGCTAAAGGTATACACACCTAGATTATTTTGTATCTAAACTAGACATAGCACAGTAGCATTTTGTATGTAACCACTGGGGATGTAAAATAATGTAAACACATGTAACAACTTTGATATATATACATTTATACAAGTGCTTACTCATAAATAATGTTTCAAATTGAATTGGTATGGTGGAGTGAGTTAGACGTCGACACATAGCCCAACTGTTAAGAGTGTGGTTGTTCACGATCGAGGAAGGATGATTAAAGATTGATGCATGAATATGCAAAAAATTTGTACGTATTTTGGTAAGTTGAGGGTCGTGACAGAAGTTGGTATCAGAGCTCGAGTTGGTTTAACATGTGTCGTGTCTAAAATATTTAATAAGTTGGATAATTACATCCCCATGTTACTGTACTGTTTAGATACAATTGTGTGTGTGTCAATGGGTTGACTAAGTAATTGGTTGTGAATGTAGGGAATTGAGTAAGTATGCCTAATACCAGTCGCGGTAGAGGGATGAGAACACATGCTCGAGGCCGTAGAGGTAGGCCTGGGGGTCGTGTTGAGCCAGAAACACACGAGGCTCAGGATGATGTTGAGGTGGAGGCTGATGTTGAGCACGCTCCACAGGGTCCAGAGGAGAGGCCCGAGAGTACTGAGGCTCGCTTCGCGAGGATTGAGCGGAGCATTGAGATGATTATGGAGTTGGTCACCCAATCTTTATCTGGAGTTGGTGGTAGACAGAGTCCCGCTACACAGGGTGATGCCGAGCAGGCGACAGCTCCTGAGGCACGGGCAAGGGAAGCCCAGAGGCCATAGACGACAGATACCCCACCCACACAGGATGTGCCTACGCCGGTTGCTACGCCAGGCAGTAGAAGTTAGGATACGGTTGTGATTTGGATAGATTGCAGTAGTTCTAGAAGTTTAGACCGCTGTCTTTCAGTGGAGTAAAGGACCCAGTAGCGGCTGAGGATTGGATCAATGAGATCGAGAAATTATATGGGTTCTTTGAGTGCACTACTACCGAGATGGTAGCGTTTGTCGCTTTTATGCTGAAGGGATCAGCAGAACATTGGTGGAAGTCCACCAGGCCTATTTTGAGAGCCCGACATACTGAGATCAGCTGGGATGTGTTTCTAGAGGCCTTCCGGAGACAGTATGTCCCGGATACCGCACAGCGGAAGCTAAAAATTACATTTTTGGGACTGACCCAAGGGAGCAGGACTGTGGATGAGTATGAGACTGCTTTTATATCCTTGGGCAGATATGATCCCAACACGATGGGTAATGAGGTCGAGAAAATCCAGAAGTTTGTGGATGGATTGAGACCGACCATCAGGTCGAGATTGGTTCCTCTGGATATACCGACCTATGAAGAGGCAGTGCGTAGGGCGCAATTGTGTGAACAAGATGTTGATAGAATCACCTCAGAGTTTGGAAAGGTTGGTAAGATGAGGGACAGAGATAAGAAATGACCAATGATGGATAGAGGCTTCAGTTATAAAGGAAGCAAGAGATTCTCTGGAAAGAGGTCGAGAATTGATGAGATCCGGGAGAGGACAGTTGATACTCCCATGTATTCGGCCATTGCTCCAGCTAAGGGAATCGTGATTGGAGGACCACGGCCTACTACGAAACAGTGTGACAAGTGTGATAGGTACCATGGTACTCGACCATGTTATGGACCTCAGGTTGTATGTTTCAGATGTGGGAAGCTAGGGCACATAATCAGAGATTGCCCAGAGATGATAGAGAGAGCCCCACAGAAGGGCAAGGAGCCAGAGAGAGCTCCAATTGGTACAGCTGCTCCGAGGAGGAGGGCTACAACTGAGGAAAAGGGGAAGCAAGCAGTGGGTGTAAGCAGAGGACGAGTGCACGCGCTGGACCAGGACACTGCAGATCAGTCATCGGATGTGGTAAAAGGTACCATCCAAATCTTTGATTTAGAAGCTTATGTACTGTTTGATCCTGGTGCCACGCATTCCTTTATTTCGCCATCGTTTGCATGTAAATTGATGAAGCATGTAAAACCCACACTGCTTGATGAGATGTTGTTGATATCTACCCCTATGAATGATAGTCAGTTGACTGAGCATGTATATAGAGATTGTAAGATGAGGATAGGAGGTAAAGAAACGGCAGCCGATTTGATTTTATTAAATATGAGTGATTTTGATGTAATCCTAGGGATGGATTGGCTGGCTGCAAATCATGTTGTTATGGATTGTCATGCAAAAACTTTGATGTTTCCAAAGATAGACAATCTTGTAGTTAATTTTGTGAAATGAAATTAAAGAACATGATTTTTATTAAGTGTGATGAGTACAATCTTGATACATGATGTATGAAAGATAAATTTGATTTTCATGTATGTATGTGATGTGATGATTTATGATTACTAATGGTGGAAAGAATAATGTGAAGGGTTTATCGCTTATGTGATTGAGACGGATAAGGCACGCCCGGAATTGTGAGACATTCCAGTGGTTAGGGAATTTTCAGATGTCTTTCCGGATGAGTTACCAGGGTTACCTCCAGATAGGGAGATGGAGTTTGGTATAGATTTGGCACCTGGTACAGAGCCGATGTCCAAGCCACCGTACAGGATGGCTCAAGTTGAGTTGGAGGAGTTAAGGAAACAGCTGCAAGAGTTGCTGGAGAAGGGGTTCATCAGGCCGAGCGTCTCACCTTGGGGAGCATCGGTTCTGTTTGTAAGGAAGAAGGATGGAAGCCTCCGACTGTGTATAGATTATCGATTATTGAATAAGGCTACCATCAAGAATAAGTATCCCCTCCCACGCATCGATGATTTATTGGATCAGCTTAAGGGAGCACAGGTCTTTTCCAAGATAGATCTGAGATCAGGGTACCATCAGTTGAAGATACGAGGTGGAGATGTACCCAAGACAGCTTTTCACACTCGGTATGGACATTATGAGTTTAGGGTTATGCCATTCGAGTTGACGAATGCTCCCGCAGCTTTTATGTCTTTGATGAATGAGGTATTCCACCAGTACTTGGATCGATTTGTTATTGTGTTTATTGATGATATACTGGTGTATTCAAGGTCTAGAGAGGAGTATGAACGGCACCTAAGGATAGTGCTGCAAACCCTCCGAGATAAGAAGTTATACGCTAAACTCAGTAAGTGTGACTTTTGGTTGGAACAGATCTCTTTTTTGGGTCATATAGTATCAAAGGATGGAGTATCAATGGATCCATCTAAGATTGAGGCCGTAGTTCAGTGGCAGAGACCCCAGACAGTGACAGAGATCAGGAGTTTTCTGGGTTTAGCTGGATATTATCGAAGGTTTGTAGAGGGATTTTCGAGGTTAGCTGCTCCTTTGACACGCCTCACAAGAAAGAATGTGGAGTTTGTGTGGGACGATAAGTGTGAAGAAAGTTTTGAGGAGCTAAAAAGGAGATTAACCACAGCTCCGATCCTCACCATTCCTACCAGTTCAGGAGATTTCTCGGTGTATGCAGATGCTTCACATCTGGGACTGGGCTGTGTATTGATGCAGGATGGGAAGGTAGTAGCTTATGGATCAAGACAGTTAAAGGATCATGAGAGGAACTACCCGACCCATGACTTGGAGTTGGCAGCGGTAGTATTTGCACTGAAGATATGGCGCCACTACCTCTATGGTGAGAGATTTCAGATTTATACAGATCATAAGAGCCTTAAGTACCTATTCTCACAGAAAGAGTTGAACATGAGACAGAGGAGATGGCTCGAGCTGTTAAAGGATTATGATTGTGAAATCCTATACCACCCGGGTAAAGCAAATGTGGTTGCTGATGCATTGAGTAGGAAGCATCTCGGGATGGTATCATTTATGATGATCAGGGAACACGAGCTGTTGGAACAGTTCACGAACCTCAGTTTGGATATGACCTCGCTTGACGCTGATAGTGGATATATGATAGCTAGCCTGCAGTTGGAACCGGATCTGGTAGATCGTATTCGACAGGCTCAGCGAGTTGATCAACATTGTAGTGATATTGTCGGGCAGATACAGAGGGGTACAGAGACGGACTTTGGGTTGAGTTCGGATGGATTGTTGAGGTTCAGAGGTAGGATATGTATTCCTGATGATGCAGAGATCAGAAGGTTGATCTTAACAGAGGCTCACTCATCGAAGTATACGATACATCCAGGGGGTACCAAGATGTATCAAAACCTTCAAAAGGTTTATTGGTGGTCGGGAATGAAAAAGCACATTGCTGAATATGTTGCTAAGTGTCTCATTTGTCAGCAGGTGAAGGTAGAGCATCAGAAGCCTGCAGGGTTATTGCAGCCCCTACCAATACCGACATGGAAGTGGGAGCATGTCACCATGGATTTTGTGATGGGATTGCCGAGGACCCGGAGAGGTCATGATGCCATATGGGTGATTGTGGATCGGTTGACGAAATCAGCCCATTTTCTAGCTATGAGAGCTACCGATACTCTGAGCCAGTTAGGGAACCTATATGTGCGTGAGATAGAGAGGCTACATGGAATTCCAGTGAGCGTTGTTTCTGATAGGGATGCCCGCTTCACTTCCCACTTTTGGGAACGTTTTTAGGAAGCGATGGGGACCCAGTTGAGTTTTAGCACCGCATTTCATCCTCAGACAGATGGTAGTCAGAGAGGACTATACAGACCCTGGAGGATATGTTGAGAGCTTCTGCATTGGATTTTGGAGGCTCCTGGGATGACCATTTGCCACTTGCAGGGTTCGTATAATAACAGTTTTCATGCGAGTATCGGGATGGCACCATATGAGGCATTGTATGGGCGTAGATGCCGTTCCCCTATTGGATGGGAAGATGTTGGTGACAGATAGATCTTTGCTCCCGACTTGGTTAGACAAGCCTCTGAGGACGTCCAATTGATATGTGAGAGGTTACGGACAGCTCAGAGCAGGCAAAAGAGTTATGCTGACAGGAGACGGAGACCACTAGAGTTTGATGTGGGTGAGTCAGTGTTTTTGAAAGTTTCCCCTTCGAAGGGAATTATGAGATTCGGGAAGAAGGGAAAGTTGAGCCCTCGATATATAAGGCCATTTGAGATACTTGATAAGGTGGGAGATAAGGCTTATAGATTGGCATTGCCACCAGAGTTGGCAAGTGTGCATAACGTCTTCCACGTATCCATGTTGAGGAAGTATCACCCGGATCCAACGCATGTAATAAGGTATGAGCCATTGGAGCTCAACGAGGGTATGACATATGTTGAGAAGCCAGTTCGGGTATTGGACAGAAAAGAGAAAGTGTTGAGGACAAAGACAATTCCCTTGGTGAAATTACTTTGGCAACATCACACTGTGGAAGAAGCCACATGGGAATTGGAGAGTTTGATGCGGGAGAAGTATCCCGAGTTGTTCACCGAATATTGGTTCTAATTTGGAGGATCAAATTTTCTAAGTGGGGGAGAATGTGAGACCCCGTATATGTATAAGGGTATATATGTACATAGAAATGTAAATAGAGTTGTACTATGAATTCATGAGTGAAGTATATGTGATGTAAGTCTATAAGTAATGTACACACTTGTAATAAGAGTTGTGATTGTACATACAAGTTACATTATGTGTGAATGTAAAGAAACGGACTTAAACATGTGGAGAATGTGAGTAAAATGGATTATGAGTAGTGTGGTAAAATGGAAGTAGAATTGCATAAGTTGTGCACTTCCATTTGGTTTATATCGTATACTTTTGGTTATACAAAGATTCCACACAAGTTTCAATAGGAATAAGGTATGTATGGATGTCATTGTCAAGCCTTAAAGATGAATGAATGAGGAAATGATCATGGTAGCAAATTAAGGATGTTTGAGTATGAGTTGCTGCAGAAGAACTGCAGAAAATCTGGAAACTATGAAGGGCAGATCGATCTCATGGGATGAGAGATCGATCTGGAAGAGCTAGAATGCTCTTATTTGGGCAATGGAATAGAACAGATCAATCTCCAATGGAGTCAGATCGATCTCCTAAGCATTCTGTATTGAAAAGATCGATCCTCAAGCACCCAGATCGATCCTCAAGCACCCAGATCGATCTCCTTAGCTCTCTGTTTGGGAGCAAATCGATCTCATGCTTCGACAGATCGATCTCATGCTTAAAATGCCATGAAAAAGAGGGATTTAAGGGGACCAGATCGATCTCCTCTTGGACCAGATCAATCTCCTCAAGCTATTTCTATATAAGGAGTGCTGAAAATAAAAAAATTTCGAAAAAAACACTAACCTTCCACTTTTAACCCAAAAAACCTAACTTTCTCTCTCTAAAATCAGCCATTTTCAGTAAGATTTGAAGAGAGACCATTAGAGGCAAAGTTGTTCCTATCAAAGATAAGAACAACATAGTTGGAAGGCATTTTCCCATTGTTGGTATTGAAGGAACAAAAGGTATTGTCATTTGGAGCAAGAAGAGAAATCAAATTGGGTAAGATTCTAACACTCCAACTATGGTACATTGTCTATATAATTGATTTTGGAGTTGTTTGGCATGAGTATGGATGGTTAGAAACTATCTAAATACATTGGAATGATTATGACCTAGAAATGGTCTAGAGTGAGAAAGTGGAATGTATGGAGATTAATGATGAATGAGATATGTAGAAGTTATTAATAGTGTTGTGGTATGATTTTAAGATGTGGTTGTAGATAAATTGTGAGATTTACCTAAAAGAGGTAAAATGAGGATTAAGGCATTTGTAAAATGCATAAGTGAATAATATTGACTAGTGAGGTCAATTATGGGTTAAATACATTAACTCAATTGATTTAATGAATGAATCGCAGCTTCCGAGGATACACCGAGGCGAGTTGAGCCAAGAGCGTGAGAAGCTAAAAGGAAAGGAGTCACACCAAGTAAATCGAGGTAAGGGAATTGTGTGGACTCTTAGAGATATCTGTGCGCAACTTAGGCGCATTAAATGCTTTGCTAGAATGCATGAGACATTAGGAAATGATGTTGGGTGATTGAAGGGTAAAAGCGGGAGTTTGACAAAATGTGCATGAAAACAAAAGCATATTGCTTTGAAAACCATGTTTTATTGTTTTTTAGCAAATGATTGGTAGGTTGGCTAACATTGAAATGATTTGCAAAAGAAATGAGTGTGTTTTGGTTTTGTTAACCATATTTTGCAAAGTTTTGAGCCACCTACATGATTTCGTGAGTATGAAAACGTGCAAGAGTATGACTCGCACGAGATTTGACGTGTTTTATACACATGAGTGCTAGAGGCACTAGTTTTCACATGGATTTCATAATTGTTTTGGCATTGTGCTTGGAGTTTGTCTCGCACTAGATGCCCACCTTGCATGTTGCCGTATTTGGAGCTTCGAGTAGACTGGGTGTCACATCGATTAAATAGACTCACACGTGCATTGTTTTGACATGATTAATTAGCCGTGTTAGGAGCGTCGGGTAGACAAGAGGTCGTACCGATTAAATAGGCTCACACGTGCTTTTGAGATGTGGCGTGATATGATGTGTTGATTGGGTCCACGGAGTACGTGTACCGTGCATGTAGCATGGCGTACATTGTACCGTTTTGAGATGTGATGTGCCGTCTTCGGACGAGATCTGCTATGGACTAACGGGTAGGATTTGACCCACCTCCCATGTGGAAGCAGATAGTGGTGATATCCCGCACACCTGATCCGTGTAGCCGGTATCATAGGTTATGTACATAGGCCTTGAGGTTATTACCTGTTGTTGAACTGCCTATCTCACATGTCTGCTGCTATTTGAGAATAAATCCATGTTTGAAATGATTTGTGGGTCAGGAAGGTCCGAGGGATGGGTTGAGACCTAACCAGTGTTGAATTGATTTGTTAATAGTTTTTAAAGTGCATGGATGCATGATGTTTAATGCCATGCTTTATTGTGAAAATGCATAATTGATAATGCCATGCTATTTGAGAAAAATGCATGATGGGTAATGCCATGCTTTTATTGTGAATTATGCATGATGATTTATACCATGCTTTGAGTTGAAATGTGCACTGAGTTTTAATAGCATGAATGCTTTACATAACATTAACACAATCATATACTCATGTTTTGAGATAAATAATGAATTAAATGCTTTTGAGCATGGCATCACGATCACGTAGATAGTGCAGTATCTACCTGTTCGCATGATTGCCTAACTGAGCGTGTGGTTTGCTCACCCCCTTATTTTCCCCCTCTCTACAGAGTGTTGAGTATAGATTGAGCGTGACTGGAGGCGTTCCCTTTTTAGTAATCCGCTGCATCCCATCGCTAAAGGTATACACACCTGGATTATTTTGTATCTAAACTAGACATAGCACAGTAGCATTTTGTATGTAACCACTGGGGATGTAAAACAATGTAAACACATGTAACAACTCTGATATATATACATTTATACAAGTGTTTACTCATAAATAATGTTTCAAATTGAATTGGTATGGTGGAGTGAGTTAGACGTCGACACACAGCCCAACTGTTAAGAGTGTGGTTGTTCACGATCGAGGAAGGATGATTAAAGATTGATGCATGAAAATGCGAAAAATTTGTACGATTTTGGTAAGTTGAGGGTCGTGACATTCTCACACAGATTTTTTCCAGTAGATTGGGAGGCGACTGGGTACGGCATTCTAGTTGTCCGATGTTGCCTATCTTTTTGAGGTATATACACGTTATATATGTTTCTTGTATCTAAATAACATGAGCACAATATTATATTTTGTATGACACTGGGATGTATAGAGTGGGTATAGATATGTAATGAAATCGAAGAAGTTTAGTGCAGAATGTATGAATTTATATTTAAATTAAATTGTGCACTAATTGTAAATGTATGGAGATGATATGGGCACTGACATACAGCCCAATTATTGGTTATGGTTAGTCACGATTAGAGGTAAATATAAAAAAATAAAATGCCAAAAATTTACTCTAATTTTTTTTGGATAGTTTTGGGTCGTGACAGCGTCGTTGCTAAAGGTCAAATGTGACGATATTATTATTTCGTCATCTATTCACGAATCTAACGTGACGATAGTAAACAACGTCACGTTATGATTACTTTTTTGTGACGTCCGAGTAAGTCATAAATTAATATAAATATTCGTCACTAAATACCGATAACGTCACAGAATATGTGATAAAATTATAAATTTTAGTGACGTCACACTTTAGGTGATATATTTTATCGTCACCTATGATAGTAAAGTAACATAAAAAAAAATCTCTCAAATGTCACTAAAGATAGTGATAATTTTAATTTTCGTGACGAAATATTAAATCGTCAAACTATAAGTGACATATTTTGGTCACATATACTAGTAAAAAACTTTTCAAATGTCACTAAAAAATTAAAATTTATTTTAAGGTGACGAAACATCAGTTTGTTACAATATAACTAACATCATAAAAACTTTTAAATGTCACTAAAGATGGTTAAAAATTTAATTTTGGGTGACGAAATATAAATTGTCACACTATAGGTGACATAAGTTATTGTTACCTATGGTAATAATTCGTCATAAAATATTTAATATTGCAATAATATTGACAAATTTCTTTAAATTTAAATAATATTTATATTTTTCTTAAATAATCAAATATAAATAATATTGCTCATGCAAAATCCAGTTTAACTAGTATAGTAAAGTAAATAATTGATCTAAGATTTGCAATAAATCTCAAATGTAATACCTTGAATAAAGTAAGTACTCATAATCCAATAATACTACTGTTCCAAATGTAATAAAACTAATATAATCCATATTGTCTAAATCCAAAAGCTCAAATAAAGTACGATAATCACATTTGAATTTTTGAAACAAAATATACCAGATATAGGAAATCACTAGTACAAGTTCATCTCATAGCTCTTAATCCAAATCTTGTGTAGAGGGTGTTTCTGTTGATGGTGAGTTTGAGTCACTTGAAGCTGTAATAAACAATTATTAACAAATGATAAATACAATATATTAAATAATAAATAAAATTGAAAACTATTATTTATGAAAGACAATAAGAAATTAATAGCAAAAAATGATGAAAAAACAACCTATCAAAAGATTATAAAATGAGAAATTAATTTATGCGCACATGATGCATTACTCATGTGTGAAGACAAGTTACACAAAAATACCTATTAAGTCATCTAGCAATCTCAAATCAGAAACAAAAACCTTGAAAGATAGGTGTATAAGTAAACAAAGTAAACAAATACCACAGAAGACCAATACTATTCGGGATAAAATTTGAATATAAGATATCATAGACATAGTCATATTTGAAAGCAGACAACCATACCAAAACTGCTGACAAGCGATAAGATATCCAGTTTTCACTTTTTAACTATTCAAACAGTTTAAAAACTGTTAATCAAACAAACAGGAAAAAAATATCATAAAACGGGAATGCTCTATCAAGTGCAATCTTACAAAATAATAAGCATCATAATTTGGGCATTTTGGTTGCTTATTTCTGACACCAGAAACATAAATACAAGCAGACATATTTAACCAAAATATTTAACTCACAAAGTACTCATGAAGAGAAATTGTCTCAAACCATCAGCTGCAAGCGAGCAAGGAAGTCAAGCCGTGAAGCCTTGGTTCTCGACCCATTCTTAGTTAAACGAATGGGTCAATCCTATATCCACGATGATGTAGCTATGAATAAAAATATATTACTAAAAGCATAAAAGGTCAAAGGCAAAACATGGCAAACAAATGCATCTCATTTGACCCAAAAAAATTATTTGAACCACTTCAGATATTTCAAAATCAAATAACGGGAAAAAAAAAGTTAAACTCTGAACACTTGATCAAGTTTTCGTTTTAGAATTATACTATTTAGCTCTAAAAAAAAATCAATAAACCCTAGAAAATTGTCAATTGATAAAAAAAAGAAATTAGGATTTTGCAAGTCAATCGTAACAGAAAAAGATGAAAATCGGAAAAGAGAAAGGGAGAGAGAAAGCTTACATATCTGGAAGAGAGTAAAAAAGGTGTTCGGCTGAAGAGAAAGAGTGAACGAAAAAGAAAGATCTGGAGAGAGTTACATAATAAAATGGAAATTAATAAGAGGGTTAAGTCGAGACTAAGAATTTGAAGAGTTTCATAGTTTCTGGAAACAGTGTTTTGGGAGGAAAATGGAATAGGGAAAAAACTATTTGACTACAATAGAAAGGTATTTTATTAGGGTAATTAACCAAATATTTTGTTTCTTAAAATAGAGTTAATGCTTGTGTTATTATTTTAATTCAATGAAATAAATAAATAAAATAATTATTAAAAAAGAAATTATTGATAAAATTATTGAATTTATTCACAAACTACATAAAAATAATAGTTTTTTTAATAATAGTTAAAAAATTTCAAATTCATTCTAATTGAGTGCACATATAATATAGTTTATAGCCAAAATTGACATGAAAAATTAACCTTGATTATAATGTGTCGATCTTAACTCGCAGCTCACTTCCTGGACGCATTCACTTCGGTGGAAAAGGAATAGTATAGCTTGCTTGGAGAGAGGAAGCATTCATACTCGACCCGCGTCTGGACGCCCGTTTCAGACTCACTTCCTGATAACCCAGCCCACAACAGGAAATGGACAGGCAACAAAAGCCGAAGCCTCTAACAATTTTTAAGCTGGGTAACGGGTACCCTATCGGAAAGGGGTTTTCGTCTACCTCCCAAGCATATGACAGGCTTATAAAGTTCTGGTCTCTGATGGCTTCATCCACCGGTCCTACAATGAAATTTCGAGCCATCTTTCCCAAGACAAGAAGCGGCGTCGAATCCCGATAGCCATCGTGTCCCAATCGACAACGGAGCGGGGAGGAATTGCACATATTGTCTTTCAAGCACATTTCCTTTCAGAGACAGAGGAGACTACTTTAGAGACAGAGGAAAACACATTTCCTTTCCACAACGGGTCGTAAGGGGGGCACCCATTTCTGGCAGAAATACAGAAGTTGGAGATGGTATAGCTGTTCGGATTCTGTCTTTTATTTCCGTAAGGGGGGCACCCATTCTGTCTTGTATTTCTTATCAATCTTTCCATCATAAAAAAAAGGTAGATATAAATATAAATATATATATATATATATATATATATATATATATATATATATATATATACATATTGAATTGGATGTTTCAATCAAAATATTATAAGCAAAATTATATATTAAAAGTATTAAATATGTCACCAATGATTTTTTTTATGCACATATTGTCTTTTAATTTTATTTAGACATTTTATTTAATTACAAAATAAGTTTTTTTTAACAAATTTAAATGTTTTTATACATAATTTAGTGACATTATTCCATGTCAATAATTATACTATTTTTTATGCACACAGTGACGCTTTTACAAAAACGAAACATTAAATAATTATTCACATTTGAAGTGCTTATTTTATGATGAAAACAAAAATGTAACCGAAAATTAAAAAAAACGTCACGATTTGAGGATAAAACTTGATGCCAAATATTTAGTGACGTTTTTACAAAAACGTCATGAAAAGTAATTCGTCACATAAAATGTGTTTTTTTCATGATGAAAACACAAACGTCACCAAAAATAGAAAAACGTCATAAAAAAAATTTCCCACAAATTATATTTCATTATAAAATTTGGTGTCTAATATTTAGTGACGCCTTTACAGAAATGAGATGCTATATAATTTGTCACATATAAAGTGTTCATTTATGACAATAAATTAAATTGTCACCAAAAGTAAAAAATTATCACAAAAAATTTCCCTCCATTTATGTTTAGTGAAAAAATTTGGCGCTAAATATTTAGTGACACTTTCATGTGACGATTTTTTATATCGTCATAGAAAATATTAAAATAATAAAAAATCGTGACGAATTATATTATTCGTCACGTATGATATACTTTACGTAACGAAATTTAATGCGTCACATAGAATAATCGTCACAAATTGTCAAATTTGTTGTAGTGAGGATAATAAAATAAAATAAATGAAAATGGGATATTTTATGGAAAATAAAGATATTTTGGTTATATAATAAATTATATTATATTATATAAAAAAAATAAAATAAAATAATAATAATAATAATAAATAATAATAAATAAATAAAAATAAAAAAGTAAGTAATTGGAAAAAAAAGAAAGAATTATGTCGCGCGACCCTAAAACAAAGAAGGCATCAACATTCTCCTCCGACAAACGGAGGAGGTTGCCAGAGAAAAGGAGAGCCTAGACGAGAGGCAATAAGGCAGCCAAGCCACTAATGGCACCGACGACCCGAAGAACGACGACCGGCGTGAGGAAGAGAGAGAAATGGAGGCCGAGAGAGAAGAGAGAAATCCGATGAACTCGACGTCGATTTGGCCAACACCACCACCGATCGAAGGCTCTCCAGCTCAAGCCGAGGTGATTGGTGGTTGAATCGGCCAGTGAAACTGCCAACAACGACGAAAAGAAAAAAATGGCAGCGACGCTAAAGAAAGAAACGACCGAACAGACCACTTTCCGGCCAAGCTAGCCTTGCCCCAGCCAACCACAAGTGCCGCGAGGTCCCGCCAATTTGCTGGAAGTGGAAACTGACGAAGAACCGGTCGATACAGCACCGTACGATGACGAGGGTGATTGAACTGAACTAAACCGATCCAAACCGGTTCAGCCAGAAAAGAAAAAAAAGGCAAAAAAAAGAAAAAAAGAGGAAAAATAGGGAGAAAAATTCGGTGATGCAATCGAGCTACGGGTAAGCCGATAAGCGGTCAAAATTAATCGATTTAATTTTTAGAATATTTAATTGAAATTATATTTGACTGAAATTGACCCGGTAAATATATAAACGTGTAGCGCTACAATTGGCAATAAACGAGAGTTCAGGTCAACTTCGATTTACGCTCTATAACAGAATCTCGGGTAAGTAAATCTAATTTACGACAATTTCAAAGTTATGTGCGTTATAAATTCATTGCATAAGTTACGGATTTATTTCCGTATAAAATGAATTATGTTTTAGAATTGGAAATCAATTGTCGTAAATAATAGTATGAGTTGTCCAAAGAGCCTAAACTGAGGCATAATAAGTGTTGATGGGCCCAATGAGCCTAATAGGGCTTGATGAAGAGAATAGTAAGTGAAAAATAAGATTAAGACTGATTAAGGTCCATTAAGGTGTAATCAGGCACAATAAGAGTAAACGGGCCTAATGCTTCAAATTAAGTACAGTAAAAGTGAAATACGAGTAAAATGTACTGTATTTAACCCGATAAATGATTATCTGTAGCTTCAGAGAACATACTGGGAGCTAAACGGATCAAGTGATCGGTAGCGATGGAAAAAGCAGAGTGATCAGAATGATTTGAGGTAAGAGAGTTTTGTAAGTAGCTAGAGGTAGCTATATGTATTTCGGGTAGATTTTTGAGTATTAAATGGTATATGGATTTTTGAATATGAAAAAATTTCGGTAGGGACCGACATGGAAAAATTACGATTTTAACCCTACTAAGGGTAAAAAGTTAAAGTTTGGAAAAAGTCCTAAAAAGCATGAAAAACATATTTTTGAATGTTTTTACTGCTGTTTAGCAGAAGAATAGATAGATTGACTAATGATTTTGTGAAATACACAAATTAGCCAGTTATGGTGCTGATTTTAACGTTTTGAATCATCCCTTTTAAAAGAGCCATCTATTGAGTTATATGAAAATAAATCGTGCTAGAGCACAGGTCGCACTTGATTTTATATGTTTTCTATATAAAAAGTGTTGGAGTGATTACTCAGACTTGATTTCCTATGACATGCATAATATGGTATTGGAACGTTGCTCGTACTAAATTTTATTTGATTTGTGCATGATAGAGTGTTGGAGTATTGCTCGTACTCAGTTTGATGGTTTTTACTCATACTTGATTTTAATGAGTTTTGTGCATAGCATAGTATTGGAACGATTGCTCGTACTTGTTTTGAAATGTGAACTATGCATAACCTAGTGCTGGAGTGTTACTCGCACTAGTGGTTGATTTTGTGATATGCATAAGATAGTGTTTGAACAGGGTGTTGACTGTGTCGCACTCAAGACGCCCACTGTAGTTTCAATGTGATATAAATGAAACGATTTAAAACCATGCTAATAGCCTCATGTAGACTGAGTGTCACACAGATGAGATGTTCGCTCTTAGATTTTGATACATGAGTTGGTTATTGACATGGTATGGGGCGGCTAAGACCTATGGTAGGCACCCTCGAACCATGATATGGGCTAAGTCCTATAGCAGGCACCCCAGACATACGGTGGATAAGACCTATGGCAGGCACCCCTAGACCGTGATGTGGGATAAGACCTATGGCAGGCACCCCAGACCATGTGGGTCCACGGGGTTGTGATTCCCCGCACACTAGGTACCGTGTAGCCTGAGATCATAGTATAGGATATGGCTATAGTCCAGGTTATTATTACATTTAGCCACCGAGTCTCACATGATTATATCACATGTTTTTATGATTTCGGGTAGACCTAAGGGATGGATCAGAACCTGATTGAGATGTTTTAATTGCTGAATGCCATATTTTACATGTTTAAATTTAAATTGCATGATTTACCTTAAGGGCATTATTAGTTTACAAAGATGCAATGTTTTTCATGAAATGCCTATATTTACAAAGTCAACATGATTTCAGTACACGTGATTAAATATGTACGTATTATATCAGTTTTCCAATTCATGCTTTTAATGTGAAATTAAGGAAATAATATTTTAAGGCATGGCATTATGTTCATGTAGATAGTGTAGTTATCTACTTGCTTGCATAATTGTCTTATTGAGCGTGTGGTTGCTCACCCTTTCATTTTCCCCCTCTACAGAGTACTTTCAATAGAACGAGAGCGGCAGTGGTTTTGCATTCCTGTTGTCTACTGTTTCTCATCGAGGAAAAGGTATACTTGCTTGTATAGTTTTTGTATCTGAACATGTAAATGCATAGTACTATACATGGGTATGATATCGGGGATGTAAAGTTATGTAAATATATTTATGAATGTATTTAGTTAAAGTCAAAGAATAGTAAATCCTGACATGTAAATGTGATATGGAAATGGAATGGTAAATAGTGTAACGGGACTAACACCGAATAATAACCCAACTGTTGGTAGGATGGTCACGAGGAGAGGAAGGTAAGAATTAAATAATAAATGAAAAATAAAAAATTTGTAGTGATTTTTAGTGAAAAGTGGGTCGTGATAGAGGTGGTATTAGAGCTGAGTTGGCCTAATATGAGTCGGTGTTAGTGGTTAAGAAAGTTTACATCCTCATGTACTATGCATTATTTAGATACAATTGTGTATTCCGAGATGGAATTGCAGCTAAGAATTTGGTTTCGAATGCAAGAATATAATAATTATAACTGATAACCGCTATGGTAGAGGGGCGAGTACACGTACTCGAGGCCGTAGAGGTAAGCTTGAGAGTCATACTGAGTCATCACATGAGACTCAGGATGATATTGAGGTGGAGGCTGATGTTGAGCATGCCCCACAGGGTCCTATTGTGAGACCGGACGATATTGAGACACGCTTCACGAGGTTAGAGCGAAGAATATTTTAGAGTTATTTACTGAGTCTATGCAGGGAGCTGAGGGCTGACAAGGCCCAGCTGCAGAGCCTGCACAAATGCCTCAGACTATAGGGACTCTAACACCCCACTGGTTTAGGATACGTCTTCACTTGCAGCTCTAAAGTAGAGTGGTAATGATTCGGAATATGACTATGAGCTAGACAAGTTAAGGCAGTTTTAAAAGTTCAGATCACCAGTAATTAGCGAGGTAAAGAACCCAGTAGCTGTTGAGGACTAAATGAATGAGATAGCGAAGTTGTATGGGTTCTATCGGTGTATGTAGACCAAAAAAGTGACTTTTGATGCGTTTATGTTGGAGGGCGAGGCAGAGAATGGGTGGAAGTCCGCTCAACCCATCTTAAGAGTTAGACATCTAGAGCTGACATGAGAGGTAATTTTGGATGCATTCTAGAGACAGTATATTCCTAACATTGTTCAGAGGAATTTATAGATAGAGTTCCTTACTTTGACCCAGAGGAACAGATCGATTGATGAGGATGAATCTCAGTTTATATCCCTGGGTAGTTGTGATCCCAACACTATGAATAGTGAGAGTCGAAAGGTCCGTAAGTTTATGGAAGGGCTCAAATCGTCTATCAGAGTCTGATTGGCCCCATAAGATATCAAGACTTACGACGAGGCAGTGTGCAGATCACAGGGTGTGAATAAGGTTATGAGTTGCACGCCTCTGAGTTTGGGAAAGGTAACAAGGACTGAAATAGAGACAGAAAGAGAATAGTGGATGACAGAGGTGTCAGAGAGGGGAAGAGGCCATCTGGTAAGAGATTTAGTGTTGATAAGTCATGGGGTAAGATGATTAGTAAGTCCCAGTGTATCCAGTTCCAATGCCTACAAGGGGGTATTGTGATTGAAGGACCTTGACCTGCTATTGAGCAGTGTAGGATGTGTGGTAGATACCATAGAAGTAGACCCCGTATCTTATTAACTAAAACATGCGTTTAGGGAGGTAAGACGAACCATCTATTCAATGATTGCCCAAAGCAGGGTGAGACTACCCCACGAAAGGGCAAAGAGCTAGAGACAGCCCCTGCTGATACCTCTGCACCGGAAAAGAGGGCCACAACCGAAGGGAATGGTGAAATAGGCTGTTAGTCGAGCGCGAGTGTATGCCTTGGACCAAGACACTATTGATGCTTCATATGATGTGGGGGAAGGTAGCATCTGATTGTTAATATTAAAGCAATTGTTTTAACTGATCCTAGTGTCACGCATTTATTCAAATCGCCTTCGTTAGCATATAAGTTAGTGAAAGATGTGAAGTCTATACCTTTAGCCAAAATGCTGATAGTTATCACCCAAATGAAGGTGAGTCAGCTAACTGAATATGTATGTAGATATTTGTGAGTTGAAAGTAGGGGAAAATGATATGTTAGCTGATCTCATTCAATTGAAAGCAAACGATTATGATGTAATATGGGGAATAGACTGGTCAGCTGAAAACTATGCGGTTGATATTGCTATTATAAGATAGTGATGTTTCCACACCTGAAAAGTGATTAGTAAGTTTTGACAAGAAACGAAAGGTGTAATGGTTGTAAATAAAGGAGTTATTGGATAAGGGATTTATCAGACCGATTGTCTAACCACGAGGAGCACTGGTCCTATTTGTGAAAAAGAAAGATGAAGCCTCCGACAAGGAATTTATTATTGGTTTTCGAATGAGGCTACCATCAAGAATGAGTGTTCCCTTCAACTATTGATGATCTATTGGATTAGCTTCGAAGAGAATATATCTTTTTCTAGATTGATCTGAGGTCTGGGTATGGATGCAAAATGGGAAAATAGTGGCTCATGGATCTAGACAGTTCAAGGACCATGAGAGGAACTATCCGACCCATGATTTAGAGTTGGTAGCCATAGTGGTTGCACTGAGGGTATGGCGCCACTACTTATGTGGTGAGAAATTTCAAGTATGCTCTGATCATAAAAGCCTCAGTATCTATTTTTGCAGAAAGAGTTGAATATGAGAAAACAAAGAGGGTTGAGCTTCTGAAGGATTAAGATTGTGAGATACTGTACCACCTGGGAAAGGCAAAAGTAGTGACTGATGCCTTGAGCAGAAAAAACCTCGAGATGTGTGAGCTGTTAAAGCAGTTTGTGAGCCTCAGTATTGATGTTATCCCTTTTGATGCTGACAGTGATTATGTGACAGCTAGCCTGAGATTAGAACCAAATTTGGTTGATCGAATTCGACAGGCTTAGTTTGATGATCGACAGGGTGTCGATAGTGTGAGTCAGATCCAGATGGGTATAGTGGCAGAGTTCACTGTGAGTGATGATAGCTTACTGAGGTTCAAAGGCAAAATAAGTGTTCACAAGGACCCACAGTTGATGAGATTGTTATTATCAAAAGCTCACTCTTTGGGATATACAGTGCATCCAGGGAGTAATAAAATGTATCAGATCTCTGAAAAAGGTATTGGTGGTCAGGCTTGAAAAGAGACATCGCAAAGTTGAGGAAAATATCTCATATGTTAGCAAAGTAAGGTAAAGCACCAGAAGTCTGCAGGGTTATTGCAGCCTCTGCCTATATCGACATAGAGATGAGAGCATGTTACGATTGATTTTTTTGATAGGTTACAAGGGACCCGCAGGAATCACGAGGCTATTTGGGTGATAGTCAATAGATTGACTAAGTCTGCCCACTTCCTAGCTATGGAAGCTACTGATACTCTGAGTGCATGGGCTGATTTATGTGTAAGGGAGATTGTGGAACACCATGAAACTTTCCAGTGAGCATTGTATCAGATAGGGATTCCCGCTTCACTTCCCACTTCAGGGAAAATTTTTTAGGAAGCCATGAGAACCCAATTGAGTGTTAGCACAACTTTCCATTCTCAGACAAATGGTCAGTCAGAGGGGACTGTACAGGTTCTGGAGGATATGATGAGAGCGTGTGCAATTGATTTTAAAGGCTCCTGGAATGATTAATAGTCACTAACCGAATTCACCAATAATAACAGTCATCACTCGAGTATTGAAATGGCACTATGTGAGGCATAGTATAACCATAGTTGTTGTTCCCCTGATTGGACAGGAAGAAGTGGGTAACAGACAGATAAATGCTCTTGATCTGGTAAGATAAGCCTCTGAGGATGTTCAATTGATAGGTGAGAGATTAAGAACGCCTCAGAGCAGACAAAAAAAAAGCTATGCTGACAAGAGATAGAGACCGTTGGAATTCACCGAGAGTGAAACAATGTTTTTGGAAATTCTCCTTCTAAAGGCATAATGAAATTCGGGAAAAAGGTAAACTGAGTTTCATTATATTAGACTTGTTTTAAATATTGGGCAAAGTAGAGATAAGGCCTGTAGGTTGGTGTTACCACCAGAATTAGTAGGCGTTCACAATGTCTTCCACATTGTGATGCTTCAGAAGTACAATCTAGACTCGACACATGTGATTAGAGATGAGCCATAGGAGCTCAATGAGAGTATGTCATATGTTGAAAAGTCGATTTGGGTATTAGTTAGGAAGGAGAAAGTGTTGAGGTCTAAGACGATCTCTTTAGTTAAAATCCTTTGGCAGTATCATACTCCGGAAAAAAAAAGGGGCACAAGGAAATTAAAAAGCATAAACGTGAGAAGTACCCGAAGTTGTTTACGAACGGATTTGGCTTGGTTCTAATTTGGAGGACCAAATTTTTTAAGTGGGGGAGATTATGTAAGAACCGAAATTTGGTGTAAATTCTTTAAGAAATCGTTATTTTAAACATGGATTTAGGAAATCTTGATCAATAAAGAAGAAATAATTAATTTTCAAGTCCAATTGATCAAGATAGAAATATATTACGATTACCCGAATTTTCATATCGAGAATTTATCGCGAAAATATGAAAAAAATATATTATGGGATAATAAAATAAAATAAATGAAAATGGGATATTTTTTGTGTAAAATAAAGACATTTTGGGCATATAATATATTATATAAAAAAATAAAATAAAAAAATAAAAAATAAAAAAAGTAAGTAATTGAAAAAAAAGGAAAAAAAAGAGAACGAATTAGGTTCGCGCAACAGAGTCGTGCGACCCCAAAATGAAGAAGGCATCAGCTTTCTCCTCCGACGAATGGAGGAGGTTGCCGGAGAAAGGGAGAGTACACACGAGAGGCGACAAGGCAGCCAAGCCACCACCAGCACCGACAACCCGAAGAACGACGACTGGCGAGAGCTAGAGAGAGAAATAGAGGCCGAGAGAGAAAAGGGAAATCTGGCGAACTTGACGCCGATTTGGCCAACACCACTATCGATCGAAGGCTCTCCAGCTCAAGCCAAGGTGATTGGTGGTTGAATCGGCCAGTGAAACGGCCGGCAGTGCCGACAACGACGAAAAGAGAAAAACAGCAGCGACGCCGAAGAAAGAAACTGTCGAACCGACCACTTTTCGGCCAAGCCAGCCTTGCCCTAGCCAACCACAAGCGTTGCGAGGTCCCGTCGATCTACTGGAAGTGGAAGCCGATGAAGAACCGACTGGCGCAGCTTCGTACGACGACGAGGGTGATTGAACTGGACTGAATCGGTCCGAACCGATTCAGCCAGAAAAGAAAAAAAGGTAAAAGAAAAGAAAAAAATAGGAAAAATAAGGAGAAAAATTCGGTGATGCAATCGAGCTACAGGTAAGCCGATAAGCGGTCGAAATTGATCGATTTAATTTTTGAAATATTTAATTGAAATTATATTTAACCGAAATTGAGCCGATAAATATATAAACATGTAGCGCGACAATTGGCAACAAAAGTGTGACAGCTCGGAAGCGCGGAAAATAAGGATAATTTAAATTTTCTTACATTAAACCTCTTACTTGGGTTGTGTTCCGGTACAGTGTCATTTAATCACTTGCGTTTATAACAAATCAATATTCCCAAGATCACACAATTCCTATTTCATAAAATAAAATGTATTATATCCAAAAAGGGATCAGCCCACAAAACTCAATTCTTTTCCTTCTTATTGTCTAAATTACATCTCAATAACATTTAACACAAATGTTTGTATTACATCATTGTCTAGATACAAAATGAACTGAATTTATACCTTGTGCATGTACAAGTGATAACCTAGGGAGATCTTGTCCACCAGCCTATATCACATACGCAGCAGGCACTATCTCACTCACTATAAGAAATCTGGAGGGGGAAGGAAAAAGGGTGAGCTCTCAAAACGCTCAGTAAGGAGGATAAGGGAGATTTTATAAAATCATCATACACAACACAACTCATCATTTGGTGTGTAAAAACATGATAGAAGTATTTGAGCATGAGAAACATCATGGCAATAATAATAATAATAACAATAATAATGGCATTAATTTGCATTAGCATAGTTTACGTGATAAAATCACAAATTGTTATAACGTCAAATCTCAACACGTGATAGAAATCACAGTCATCAAAACACGTTATTCATCAAAATAGTCGAGACTAGGCATTTAATAAAACTCAAATAAAATAACGTCATAAACATATCACATCATCCTCAATGAGGGCATTTCATGTTACCAAAATGGAGGCATCTCTCTTTACCAGAATGGAGGCATCCTCAAAAGAGGGAAAACGTCGACATCTATCAATGGCCATGATATCGCTGTAGACTTGGTTAGAGTCGTACAGCCTCGATCTACCCATTGCTACCAGAGCGGGGACATCTTGGTCTTACATACTACTAGAGCAAGGCCACTTAACGCTATCAAAGCGGAGTATCAATATGTATCTCATGACAAGCCTTAGTCTCAGTAAAATATGCCATTATTGTATAAAAATAGTTTTGCCTTCACGTAGAACTCATAGTGGTTATCTCAAAGGAAACTCATTTCTGTTATAACATATTGTGTTCACAATTACACAAAATTCATCAAAACTGAGCTTAAATTGGCAAAACACTCACACAGTTATCAAAGCATCAAATCAACTCATTTTTCATAAACATGTTCATTTATCAAACCTTTTTCACACTAAAAAGGTGTTTTCATCATTTAGAAAATTACATGCACAAACATTTTATTTCCTTTACCTCTCACACCCTAAGTGGTGCAATGTACCCCGGGTCTCGGATCAACCTCGTTTCCCGTATGGATTCCCGAGCTGTCCAAACATCATTAAATCTTCAATATACATCATTCTCATTGTCGATTTCTTTCTCTTACTCATCCTAACTTAACATTCCCCTTTTAATCCTATTTACACCTATACACCCTAACTACATCCAGGCCACAAAATCTTACATACATACATTGTCTCAAAACTCTTCCTACATCTTTATCAACATGTTAGCTAGCTCATGATCCATTCTTGACTTACACATTTCCAACTAAATATACATATATCTATTCACCAATATATATAAAATGATAATACTTAAAAATAAGGGTCTTGTGAGCTCACCTAGCTAGTTCTCTCTTGACCAAACTTGTAGAATGCTTGCTTCTTCCCTTTTCTCCAAACCAACCCTTAATTTTCTAGTATGTTATTCTCTTTACCAAGAGGAATAACTGTGCCTCTTACTTCTTTTCCTTATTCTGTCCAGAACGTGGTGAATCTTGGAGAGAGAAAGCTTGGTTTGGGAGAAAATGGTGAGTGTTGGTGTTTACAGGTGAGAGGGAATCGATTTTCAGGTAAAATCTCATGATCTTTATATAGACAGAGCGTGTGAGATTGATCTGGCATTGGATGGAGATCGATCTTTGTTTGTTTTCAACTACTCCAACTGCTCAATTACTAACTACGAGATCAATCTGCTTGATGGTAGGGATCGATCTGCTCTATACAGAACCTTATGGAGATTGATCTGTTCTCTAAAGGGGGATCGATCTCTTTCAGGCCAAGACAATGTGAGATCGATCTACCCTTGTGATAGGATCGATTCTTGTTAGGCAGAGGCAATAGGAGATCGATCTGTTCCCTCATGAGATCGATCTGCCTATTTGCTATAGTATACTTATTGCAATCCTGGGGTTATTGGATCGATCTTCTTCCCTATAAGATCGATCATTCATCCCTCGAGATCGATCTGGCCTTCATAAACTTCATTGTTGCTACGTAATTTTACAAGAAACTCAAGGTAAAACTTACTACAATCAACTCCATAGGCCATATTTCAATCCATGCACATTTAAGCCTTAAAAACTTCATCTAGTTATACTTCATTAGATTCAAAACTTGTGTGTACATTGCAATATCATAGCTACATTCTCCAAATTATAAATCTCATAGTTAAAGTACACAAAATTCACAGGTCTCACAAAATAAGAGTTTAGGTCAGCCTCGATTTACGTGCTATAATAGAATCTCGGGTAAGTAAATCTCATTTACGATAATTTGCATAGTTATACGCGTTAAAAATTCATCGCATAAGTTACAGATTTATTTCCGTATAAAATGAATTATGTTTTGGAATTGGAAATCGATTGTCGTAAATAATTGTATGAGCTGTCCAAAGAGCCTAAACCGAGGCCCAATAAGTGTTGATGGGCCCAATGAGCCCAATAGGCCTTGATGAAAGGGAATAGTAAGTGGAAAATGAGCTTAAGATTGATTAAGGCCTATTAAGGTGCAATCGGGCACAATAAGAGTAAAAGGGCCCAATGTTGTAAATTTAGCCCAGTAAAAGTGAAATACGAGTAAAATATACTGTATTTAACCTGATAAATGATTATCTATAGTGTAATACATGTAACTTCTCATGTATTTATTTTATGAAGATATAATGTACACATACGTTGTTACAAAAATAGCTTGAGAAGCTATGATGTATGTATATGCATTTTTACATTTGTATAAGTGATATAAAGGAATGTAAGGATTTTGGAAATTTAATGAAACCTCCATGATTCTTAGTTGCATGCACAAGTTTCATTAACTATAAACTATGTAGAATGGATGCCATTGTGTATTAATTGTGCAAGGATTGTAAATTGAGGTGTGCAGCAAATGTAGATGACTGTATAGGTAAAAATCTATAAAAAATTATAGATTATGAGGGTGCAGGGCATGAGAGATCGATCTCATATGAAGGAGAGATCGATCACCGCTCATGAAATACCCATAAATTGTCGAATGGAACTAGGCAGATCAATTTCACGGGAAGACAAATCGATCTTCTTAACTCTCTGTCTGAGACAGATCAATCTCGAACCCTCGACAGATCGATCTCCTATAAGAGGAAGATCGATCTCCAAGAAGGAAATTGCTTGCAAACAGATCGATCTCATCAGGAAAGAAGATTGATCTGGTAGTAGTTGCGTTTGGTAAAAAGGACTACCAAACCATGCAGAGATCGATCTCTACAAGGACCAGATCGATCTCATGTCTCTGCATCTATAAAAAGGGGCACGAGATTTGGACTGAAACTCAGATTTCCCTCCCACCAAATCACACCTGCCATTTTCTTTCAAAGACCTAAGCTTTCTCACTCTAAAAATCACTACATTCTAGCCAGTTTTAGAAGAAGCTCAAGAAGGGAAAGTTGTTCTTTGAAGCAAGGAGAACAACATACCCAAAAATCACACATTGGTGTGATGAAGAGAAGGAGTTTTGGCTACCACAAGTTTGGCTAAGTAAAGAAGTAAGCTCTTCAACATTCAAGCTTTAAATATGGGTTTCTAGACATTTGTGAGTTGGATAATATGTGAAATATGGATAGGAATGATGATTGTAATGATGGGTGAGTAATGTTAAGAGGAGTTTATGAAGGGAAATCTAGGGAAAAGTGATGGAGAACTTAGGATGAGATATAGTGAGTACAAATGGGAAAGGTGAAATGTGATTTTAAGGATTGGGAAGCATGTATAGATAAATAGAAGACAATGTGCATGTTTAGTAGAGGGAAAAGAAAATAACTTAATAATTTATACGTGTAGATTGAAATATGCGGAACACAGTTAACCCGGATCGCGAACGGAGCAAACGAGACAAAGGAAACACGAGCGCGATTCGAGGTAAGGGACTGTATGCTAGTGATGGAGATATTCGTTCGTATTTTACTGTGCTTTTAGTAGATATGATACTTAGTACATTTGACTATGGAACTGTGAAATGATAAGAAATCATGAAATGTACTATGATATATATGTATTGTGAAAATGAGATGTGGTAAGGAAATGGCATGATATGCATGTTTTCGATGTTTTCTCAACTATGTAATGATTTTGTGATTGAGAAATGATGATGGATAGGTTGGCTAGTTTTACATGTTTAGCATAGGACGACATGCTACGTAAATAAACATGTTTTATATTTTTAAAAGAGAAATAGCCACCTATCGGATTTGAGATGTTAATTGGTGTTGGAGCTCTAGCTCGCACACATTTTGATGATTTTGACTATGCTGGAGTTTCACTCTCATATGTCTACATGTTTTATAAACCGTGTTGGAGCGCGACTCGCACATGGTTTTATAATGATAATGTGTTGGAGTGTTAGCTCGCACATGTTTCTATGTTTTGATATGCCGTGCTGGAGTTCGTCTCGCACGATGGATTTGAGAAAAGTGCTGGAGCATTGCTCGCACTAGTTTTGCTGAGTTTGAAATGATACAATGCTAGAAGCAGTTGCTCGCATTGAGAGATACTGCGTTGGAGCCTTGCGATGAGTTTGTGTCACACTGATTTGCTCACCTGGTATATGAGACATGGTTCAGGATGATGAGTCCATTGGAGTTGGTAGATGGACTGGGTCCACTTTCGTACATTGAACTGTGTACTTGTCCGTTGGTATACAATGTACCGTGCTGGGTGTACGTGAGTATGAGTATTACGTAGATGACACATGGCGTACCTTATACCATGAGTATATGTGATATGGTGTGGGAGATGATGTTGATTGAGATAAGCCGGAGGGTAGGACTGACCCATCTCTCTTCAGGCGAAGTTATGCCCTGTGCACACCTGATCAATGAGGCTTGGGATCACTGACTATAGCCTTATGTCATGTATATTAGTTTTTCGAGAATTCCATACCAGTCTCTGAGATAAGAGAAATTGAGAAACTCAGAAAAGAAAGAGATTTGATGAAAGGATACGATTTGAGAAAAGCGAAGAGATATTGTGCTTTGATAAATCTCTTGATTTTAATACTTGTGCTATGATAGTACTATTTTATGAGCATGTTTTAAATGGAAGTATTGTATATTTGTTTTATGAAAATGCTTGAGAGAAGAACTGATTTAATACATTTTCTGGTATTAATTCCATTTATATTGAAACATGTTTTGGTTTATGAATGCATGGGCTATGTACGTAGTACAATATCTACTTGTTAGCATTATTTTCCTTACTGATCTGTGGTTTGCTCATCCCACTATTTTTCCCCTCCAGATACTAAGAAGTAGGACAGTGCGGTGGTCTCTAGATTCTTTTTGTGTCGGACAACTCCTACCATTTGCAAAGGTAAAAGAATTATATACACAAGAGCATTTTGTATATATTATAATGTATCGCACAGTTATGAATTGAAGTTGTAAACAGTTGTATGTGGATGTTATGTAAAGGTATTATATTATACAATTGATTTTGTATATCTACACACACAAACACACTTGGGAGTGTGAATTAAAGTTCTAAATATTTTCGCTGTAAATTTATGGAATTTAGTAATTGTATCTCTCACAGCTTAACTGTAAGTAGTATATGTATGGATGAAGGGCACCCGGAAGCGGGGTGTGACAGATTTGGTATCAGAGCTTGGTTGGTCTGATGTGAGTCAGTGTTTAGGACTAAGAAAACATACATCCCCAGGTTACTGTACGATATTTAGATACTAATGTGTATATGGAGCTGGTAGTGAATTAAAAGTTTGTCATAAATGCAGGAAAGTTAGCTGGCTTGTGAGATATGCCTGAGAGACACCGCAAGAGGGGAGAGAGCTCGAGAGCTCAAGGGAGGAATGATAAGACTGAGAGGCACAGTAGATCGGCCTCTAGTTATGAGCCCTAGGAGCAGATAGAGGCTTTTGATCCTTAGGTAGCCCGATTAGAGGAAGATATAAGTACGGTGATGACCATGATGGGTCAGATTATGAATAGGTTTAAGGGTATACCTGGTACAATGGGACAGGCTACACCGAATCTGTGAGACCCCGTACATGTATAGCTATATATAGGAACATGGGAATGTAAATAGAATCATAAGTAAGATGAAGTATATGCAATGTAAGTTTATAAGATTATGTACGCACTTGTAGTAAGAATTGTGATTATACGTACAAGTTGCATTATAAATGAGTAGGAAGAAATAAACTTGAACACGAGAAGAATGTGATCGAAATGGAATATGAGTAGTATAGTAAATGGAAGGAAAGATTTACATAAGTGTATATTTCCATTCGAGTAATATCGTATATAATTGGTCATACAAAGATTCTACACAAGTTTTAATGTGTATGTAGTGAGGATGGATCCCATTTTCAAGTCTCAAAGATGAATGAATGAGGAAATGATCATGGTAGCAAATTAAGGGTGTTTAGTAATGGTTGTTGCAGAAAAACTGCAAGAAATCTGGAATTTGTGAAGGCCAGATCGATCTCATAGGATGAGAGATCGATCTGGGAGAGCCAGAATGCTCTTATGTGAGAAATGGAAGGGAACAGATCGATCTCCAAAGGAAGCAGATCGATCTCCTTAACTCTCGGGTTGGAAGCAGATCGATCTCCCCTAAGACCATATCGATCTCCTTAAGCTTCTGTTTGGCAGCAGATCGATCTCCAGTCTCGACAGATCGATCTCCTACCTTTAAAACGTCTTAGAAAAGAGGGATTTTAGAGGAACAGATCGATCTCCACCCAAGGAAGATCGATCTCATCAAGTTAAAACTATAAATGGGAGCAGTTGGATCATCAAAATTTCGGGATAAACCATTTCCTCTCACTTCAACTCAAAGAAATCTAGTTTCTCACTCCTAAATCCAGCCATTTTCAGTGAGATTTAAGGAGAGTCTATTAGAGACAAAGTTGTTCACAACAAAAAGAAGAACAACATAGTCTAGAGGCACTTCCCCATTTGACGGATTGAAGAAATAAAGGGCAATCCTAATTGGAGCAAGAGGAAATCTAATGAGGTAAGTTCTAATGCACAAATCCAAGTACATTGGTTTAGTTAATGATTATAAAGATATTTGGGTGTGCATAGTATGGATAGAACTACCTAGAATGGTATGAAATGAATATAACTTAGAAATAGTCAAGTGTGAGAAAGTGGAGTGTGGAAGTGTTTATGATAAATGGGATATCTTGAGTGGATGATTATGTTGTGGGAATGGTTTGGACATGTTGATATTGGGATAAAAGTGTGAGGTTTACCACAAAGGATAAAAATGTGTATTTAAGGCATTGGATAAATGCTTAGTTGAATAAGAGCTAGGAACGTTAACTCGAGTGTTTGATGGATGAATTTCAGTTTCGGATGATACGTCGGAGCAAGTCGAGATGAGAACGCAAGAAGCATAAAGGCGGATAGTTGCACACAAGTAAAACGAGGTAAGGGATTGTGTGTTAGCTATAGAGGTGTTCGTACGTAATTACAGCAATTTCGTAGATATATTGCTAGGACTAGTACGATATTATAAGTTTATGAAATGATGTGGAAGTATGAAAAGTACTATGATGTATATATGTATTGAGAAATGGGATAGGGCAAGGAAATAGCATGATATGCATGTTTTCAATGATGTTCTCAATTTTATATTGTTATTGATGATTGAGAAATGTTGATGATAGGTTGGCTAATTTCACATGTTTTAGCATGAAGAGGCATGCTGTATGAATAAACGTGTTTTGAGTTTTAAAAGAGAAAATAGCCATCTATCAGTTTTGAGATGAGATTTGGTGTTGAAGCGCTAGCTCACACCCGTTTTAATGCCTTGATGTACCGTGCGGGAGTTTTAACTCGCACGAGGGTTTTGAGAAAGTGCGGGAACTTTGCTCGCACCTGTTTTGTTGAGTTAAGGTAAACCTGGGGGTCTGGGACCCAAGGGGATACCAGCCGACGGCCAATTGAACGGGCTGGGCCTTAACGAGAGATCGTACCGCACTGGAGCTTTGTGTTGACTGTGTGTCACGCTGCTTGCTCGCCTGGTATATGAGACATGGTTTAAGGATAAAAAGTCCATCGGAGTTGGAGTATGGACTTGGGTCCACGGTCGTACGTGGAATAGTGTAGTCACCCGTTGGTATACTATGTACCGTGCTGGGTGCACGTGAGTACGAGTATCACGTAGATGACACACGACGTATCTTCACCGTGAGCATACGAGGAGAAGAGGTGGATTGAGATGAGCCGGAGGGTAGGACTGACCCATCCCCCTTCAGGCGAAGTGATACCCTATGCACACCTGATCAGTGAGGCTCGGGATCACTGACTATGGCCATAAGTCGTGGATATTTGATTGCCAAAAATTCCATGCCTATCTCAGAGATTCGAGAAACAGAGACAATCTCAGAAAAGAAAGAGATTTACGAGAAAGAATGATTTAAGAAGTGAAAGAGATTTCGTGTTTTAATAAATCTCTGATTTCAAATTCGTGCCATGAAGGGCACTATTTATGAGCATGTTTTAAATGGAAGTTTGACATTTGATTTACACGAAAATGCTATTGAGAAACATGTGTTTAAATGCATTGTTCGTATGATATTTCCATTTATAACGAAAACATGGTTTTGGTTTATGCATGCATGGGCTATGTAGGTAGTGCGATATCTACCTGCTAGCATACATTTCCTTACTGAGCTGTGGTTTGCTCATCCCACTATTTTCCCCCTCCAGGTACTGAGAAGTAAGAGAGCGGTGATCTCTAGATCTTTTGTGTTAAAACAGCTCCCACAATCCGCAAAGGTATAAGATTTGTATACACGAGTATTTTGTATCTAATATATTGTATCGCACAGTTATATCTTGGAATTGTAAACGGTATTATGGGGATGATATGTAAGCACATGGTAATTATACAATTAATTTTGTGTACCTACACACACACCTGGGAGTGTGAATTAAAGTTTTAAATATTCCGCTGTAAATAAATGAATTTTTAGTAATTGCATCTTCTCACAGCCCAACCGTAGTAGAGAATGTATGGATAGAAGGGTTCACAAAAGCGGGGCATGACAGGCTTGGTATCAGAGCATGGTTGGTCTGATGTGAGTTGATGCTTAGGACTAAGAAAACATACATCCCCAAGTTACTGTGCGATATTTAGATACAAATGTGTGTGCGGAGTTGATAGTGAATTAAATGTTTGTTATAACGCAGGAAAGTTATCAGGCTAGTGAGTTATGCCTGAGAGACACCGCAAGAGGGGAGAGAGCTCGAGAGCTCGAGGGCAAAATGACAGGACTGAGAGGCACAGTAGATCATCCTCTAGTCATGAGCCCCAGGAACAAATAGAGGCTTCTGATCCTCGAATAACTCGATTGGAGGAAGACATGCGCACGATGATGACCATGATGGGTCAGATCATGGCTAGGTTTGAGGGTACACCTGGTACAGCAGGACAGGCTAGACCGAATCCCCCAGCAGCTGCACCTGAACCTGAGAATGTTGCACCTGCGCAAGCTGAACCGGCTAGGCCACGAGAACCTCATATTCGATCGGTACCTCCTCCGGTAGCCCCACATCAGCATGATGATGATTTGGGGTATGGATATGACTGCGATATGGAGAGATTGAGGCATTTTATGGACTTTAAGCCTCTTTCGTTTAGCAGGATAAAGGATCCGACGGTGGCTGAGGACTGGATCAGTCAAATGGAGAAGTTATTCGACTTCTGTAGATGTTCAGCTACGGAGAGAGTAGCACTTGCGGCCTTTGTATTGAGAGGCGAAGCAGAGCACTGGTGGAAGTCCACTAGGCCGATGTTAAGAGCTCAAGGAATGGTTATCACTTGGGATATGTTCTTGGACGTTTTCAGAGAGCAATACATCCTTGATACTGCTCGACGGAGACTACAGATGGAATTTCTGAATCTGACTTAAGGGAATCGAACGGTTGATGAGTACGAGTCACGATTCACTTCACTGGGTAGATACGATCCAGACTCGATCAGGAGTGAGGCTATCAGAGTCCGTAGATTTGTAGATGGACTGAGGCCTTCGATCCGAGCGAAGTTGGCCCCATTTGATGTCGCCACATATAGAGAGGCTGTGCGACGGGCCCAATTGTGCGAGCAGGATCATGACCTGCAGATTTTTGAGTTTAGTTGGGGTAAGGACAAGGGTCCGAGGAAGCTGGGAGATGGCAAGAGTGCCAAATTTGGTCAAAAATTCATGAGTAAGCGTCGGAGAGAGGTAGACGAGTTCCAGAAAAGGGTTGCTAGACCTTTTATGCCTCCGACTCAGACACCAGCTAGGGGTATAGTGATTGGTGGACCCCGACCGACTACAGATCAGTGTAGGTTATGCGGTCGATACCATGGTGGTAGGCCATGTCATCTTCAGGGTACCCGATGTTTCAGATGTGGTAAATTTGGACATTATGCCAGAGAGTGCCCCGAGATAGTTGAGGCAATTCCACAGAGGGGTAAAGAGCCAGAGAGGGTTCCTACAGTTGCACCTCCTGCAAGAAAGAAAGCCTCGGCTGAAGAAAAAGGAAAACAAGTTGTGGGTCAAGGCAGGGTGTATGCGATAGACCAGGCATCGGCTGATACCTCTTCTGAAGTGATAAAAGGTACAATCTTGATTTTCAATTTGGAGGTTATTGCTTTGTTTGATTCTGGTGCTACGCATTCCTTCATATCACCTGCATGTGCATCTAAGTTAAAAGGTTTTGTAGAACCCACATACTTAAGTAAGACTTTACTAATAAGTACTCCAATGAGAGTTAACCAATTAGTTGAACACGTGTATAAAGATTGTAAAGTGAGGGTAGGAGATAAGTGCATGACAGCCAAGTTGATTTTGTTGAATATGTATGACATTGATGTAATTTTGGGAATGGATTGGTTAGCCGCCAATCATGCTGTCATAGACTGTCGTTCTAAGACCATTAAGTTTTCTCTACCTGAAGAATGTGTTGTAAGATTTTAAGAGAAGAAATGAAATCTTAAATTTTGTGTTAAGTAAAGTACTTTGGTATAAATGGCTTGAGCGTTGTTTTGAAGGTTTTGTTGCTTATGTGGTGGATTTGAACAAAGTACATCCGGATATGGAGGACATCTCAGTGGTCAGAGAATTCCCTGATGTCTTTCCAGACGATCTACCAGGATTGCCACCTGATAGAGAAACGGAATTCGGTATAGACTTGACGCCTGGAACCGAACCAATATCGAAGTCACCATATAGGATGGCTCCAGTTGAGTTAGAGGAATTAAGGAAACAGCTGCAAGAGTTGTTAGAGAAGGGGTTCATAAGACCGAGCGTCTTACCATGGGGAGCCCCGGTATTGTTTGTGAAGAAGAGAGATGGGAGCCTCAGGTTGTGCATTGACTATCGGATGTTGAACAAGGCTACAATCAAGAATAAGTACCCCTTGCCACGCATTGACGATTTATTGGATCAGCTTCGGGGAGCACAGATCTTCTCCAAGATAGATCTGAGGTCTGGGTATCATCAATTGAAGATTCGAAAGGAGGATGTGCCCAAGACAGCATTTCGTACTCGCTATGGCCATTATGAATTTTTAGTGATGCCTTTTGGATTGACCAATGCGCCGACAGCTTTTATGGCTCTAATGAACGAAGTATTCAAGCCATACCTGGACCAATTCGTAATTATCTTCATTGATGATATATTCGTGTATTCAAGGTCCAGAGAAGAGCATGAGCAGCACTTAAGGATTATTTTGCAAACCCTCCGAGAGAAAAGGTTATATGCCAAGCTTAACAAATGTGACTTTTGGCTAGAACAGATTTCTTTTCTAGGCCATGTTATATCGAAGGATGGGGTGTCAGTAGATCCATCCAAGATTGAGGCAGTTGTTCAGTGGGAACAACCTAGGACAGTCACAGAGATCAGAAGTTTTCTGGGTTTGGCTGGTTACTACAGGAGATTTGTAGAAGGTTTCTCTAGATTAGCTGCTCCATTGACACGTCTGACGAGGAAGAGTGTGGAGTTTTCATGGGACAAAGCTTGTGAGAGGAATTTTCAGGAACTTAAGCGCAGATTAACTACCGCGCCAATTCTTGTCATCCCTAACAGTTCAGGGAATTACTCGATGTATACAGATGCTTCGCATCAAGGACTAGGCTGTGTTTTGATGCAAGATGGAAGGGTAGTAGCTTATGGATCTAGACAGCTGAAAGATCATGAGAAGAACTACCCCACTCACGATTTGGAGTTAGCGGCCGTAGTGTTTGCATTGAAGATATGGCACCACTACTTATATGGTGAGAGATTTCAGATCTTTACGGATCATAAGAGTCTGAAATATCTATTCTCACAAAAGGAGTTAAACATGAGACAGAGGAGGTGGTTGGAACTCCTCAAGGACTAGATTGTGAGATCTTATACCACCCGGGGAAGGCAAATGTGGTTGCCGATGCATTGAGTCGGAAGAGTCTCGGGTTGGTATCTCATATGATGGTTAGAGAGCATGAGTTGTTGGAACAATTCACGAACCTTAGTCTGGATATGACCCTACCTGAGATTGGCAGCTATGGGATTATTGCTAGCTTGAGATTAGAACCGGAGTTGATTGAGAGAATTCGACAAGCTCAGCAAATTGATCAATGGTGTATTGGCATGATTAGCCAAATCCGGAAAGGGAAGGGTGCCGATTTTATATTGAGTCCAGATGGAATAATAAGGTTTAGAGATAGAATATGTGTTCCTAAGGATGTGGAGCTGAGAAAGCTGATCTTATCAGAGGCACACTCGTCGAGATACACGATACACCCGGGAAGTAGTAAGATGTAGCAAAATCTCCGAAAAGCATATTGGTGGTCTGGAATGAAGAGAGACATAGCTGAGTATGTCGCTAGATGTCTCATTTGTCAGCAAGTAAAAGTCGAACATCAGAAACTAGGAGGATTATTACAACCTCTATCGATACCAACATGGAAGTGGGAGCATGTCACCATGGATTTTGTGATGGGGTTACCGAGAACCCGTAAGAACCATGATGCGATATGGGTGATAGTGGATCGGTTAACAAAATCGGCACATTTCTTAGCCATGAGATCTACAGATACATTGAGTGCATTGGTAAGCCTGTATGTGCGAGAAATAGTGAGATTGCATAGAGTCCCAGTGAGTGTTGTTTCTGATAGGGATGCCCGCTTCTCTTCCCACTTTTGGGGACATTTCCAGGAAGCAATGGGGACCCAATTGAGTTTTAGCACCGCTTTTCATCCTCTGACAGATGGTCAGTCAGAGAGGACTATACAGACCCTGGAGGATATGTTGAGAGCGTGTGTGTTGGATTTTAGAGGCTCATGGGACGATCACTTGCCATTGATTGAGTTCGCCTACAATAACAGTCATCACTCAAGTATTGGTATGGCCCCTTATGAGGCACTATACGGTCGTAGATGCCGATCGCCCATTGGTTGGGAAGAAGTTGGTGACAGACAATTGCTCGCTCCCGATTTGGTTAAGCAAGCCTCCGAGGATGTTCAGATAATATGCGAGAGGCTGCGAACAGCTCAAAGTTGACAAAAGAGCTACGCTGACAGGAGACGGAGACCACTTGAGTTTGATGTTGGCGAGTCCGTATTTTTGAAAGTATCTCCTTCTAAGGGAATAATGAGGTTTGGGAAGAAAGGAAAATTAAGTCCTCGTTACATTGGTCCCTTCGAGATTTTGGATAGAGTGGGAGAAGGAGCATATTGGCTAGCCTTACCACCTGAGCTAGCAGAAGTCCACAATGTCTTCCATGTTTCTATGCTTCGGAAGTACTACCCGGATCCGACACATGTAATTAGTTATGAGCCGTTGGAGCTCAAGAAAGATATGTCGTATGTCGAGAGATCGATCAGGGTGTTGGACAGGAAAGAGAAGGTGTTGCAGAACAAGACGATTTCATTGGTTAAGGTTTTGTGCCAACATCACACTGTGAAAGAGGCCACATGGGAACTGGAAAGTTTGATGTTGGAAAAGTATCCCGAGTTATTCACAGATTGAATTGGTTCTAATTTGAAGGACCAAATTCTCTAAGTGGGGGAGAATGTGAGACCCCATACATGTATAGCTGTATATAGGAACATGGGAATGTAAATAGAATCATAAGTAAGATGAAGTATATGCAATGTAAGTTTATAAGATTATGTACGCACTTGTAGTAAGAATTGTGATTATACGTACAAGTTGCATTATAAATGAGTAGGAAGAAATAAACTTGAACACGAGAAGAATGTGATCGAAATGGAATATGAGTAGTATAGTAAATGGAAGGAAAGATTTACGTAAGTGTATATTTCCATTCGAGTAATATCGTATATAATTGGTCATACAAAGATTCTACACAAGTTTTAATGTGTATGTAGTGAGGATGGATCCCATTTTCAAGTCTCAAAGATGAATGAATGAGGAAATGATCATGGTAGCAAATTAAGGGTGTTTAGTAAGGGTTGTTGCAGAAAAACTGCAAGAAATCTAGAATTTGTGAAGGCCAGATCGATCTCATAGGATGAGAGATCGATCTGGGAGAGCCAGAATGCTCTTATGTGAGAAATGGAAGGGAACAAATCGATCTCCAAAGGAAGCAGATTGATCTCCTTAGCTCTCGGGTTAGAAGCAGATCGATCTCCCCTAAGACCAGATCGATCTCCTTAAGCTTCTGTTTGGCAGCAGATCGATCTCCAGTCTCGACAGATCGATCTCCTACCTTTAAAACATCTTAGAAAAGAGGGATTTTAGAGGAACAGATCGATCTCCACCCAAGGAAGATCGATCTCATCAAGTCAAAACTATAAATGGGAGCAGTTGGATCATCAGAATTTCGGGATAAACCATTTCCTCTCACTTCAACTCAAAGAAATCTAGTTTCTCACTCCTAAATCCAGCCATTTTCAGTGAGATTTAAGGCGAGTCTATTAGAGACAAAGTTGTTCACAACAAAAAGAAGAACAACATAGTCTAGAGGCACTTCCCCATTTGATGGATTGAAGAAATAAAGGGCAATCCTAATTGGAGTAAGAGGAAATCTAATGAGGTAAGTTCTAATGCACAAATCCAAGTACATTGGTTTAGTTAATGATTATAAAGATATTTGGGTGTTCATAGTGTGGATAGAACTACCTAGAATGGTATGAAATGAATATAACTTAGAAATAGTCAAGTGTGAGAAAGTGGAGTGTGGAAGTGTTTATGATAAATGGGATATCTTGAGTGGATGATTATGTTGTGGGAATGGTTTGGACATGTTGATATTGGGATAAAAGTGTGAGGTTTACCACAAAGGATAAAAATGTGTATTTAAGGCATTGGATAAATGCTTAGTTGAATAAGAGCTAGGAACGTTAACTCGAGTGTTTGATGGATGAATTTCAGTTTCGGATGATACGCCGGAGCAAGTCGAGATGAGAACGCAAGAAGCATAAAGGCGGATAGTTGCACACAAGTAAAACGAGGTAAGGGACTGTGTGTTAGCTATAGAGGTGTTCGTACGTAATTACAGCAATTTCGTAGATATATTGCTAGGACTAGTACGATATTATAAGTTTATGAAATGATGTGGAAGTATGAAAAGTACTATGATGTATATATGTATTGAGAAATGGGATAGGGTAAGGAAATAGCATGATATGCATGTTTTCAATGATGTTCTCAATTTTATATTGTTATTGATGATTGAGAAATGTTGATGATAGGTTGGCTAATTTCACATGTTTTAGCATGAAGAGGCATGCTATATGAATAAACGTGTTTTGAGTTTTAAAAGAGAAAATAGCCATCTATCAGTTTTAAGATGAGATTTGGTGTTGAAGCGCTAGCTCACACCCGTTTTAATGCCTTGATGTACCGTGCGGGAGTTTTAACTCGCACAAGGGTTTTGAGAAAGTGCGGGAACTTTGCTCGCACCTGTTTTGTTGAGTTAAGGTAAACCTGGGGGCCTGGGACCCAAGGGGATACCAGCCGATGGCCAATTGAACGGGCTGGGCCTTAACGAGAGATCGTACCATGCTGGAGCTTTGTGTTGACTGTGTGTCACGCTGCTTGCTCGCCTGGTATATGAGACATGGTTTAAGGATAAAAAGTTCATCGGAGTTGGAGTATGGACTTGGGTCCACGGTCGTACGTAGAATAGTGTAGTCACCCGTTGGTATACTATGTACCGTGCTGGGTGCACGTGAGTATGAGTATCGCGTAGATGACACACGACGTATCTTCACCGTGAGCATACGAGGAGATGAGGTGGATTGAGATGAGCCGGAGGGTAGGACTGACCCATCCCCCTTCAGGCGAAGTGATACCCTATGCACACCTCATCAGTGAGGCTCGGGATCACTGACTGTGGCCATAAGTCGTGGATATTTGATTGCCGAAAATTCCATGCCTGTCTCAGAGATTCGAGAAACAGAGACAATCTCAGAAAAGAAAGAGATTTGCGAGAAAGAATGATTTGAGAAGTGAAAGAGATTTCGTGTTTTAATAAATCTCTGATTTCACATTCGTGCCATGAAGGGCACTATTTATGAGCATGTTTTAAATGGAAGTTTGACATTTGATTTACAAGAAAATGCTATTGAGAAACATGTGTTTAAATGTATTGTTCGTATGATATTTCCATTTATAACGAAAACATGGTTTTGGTTTATGCATGCATGGGCTATGTAGGTAGTGCGATATCTACCTGCTAGCATACATTTCCTTACTGAGCTGTGGTTTGCTCATCCCACTATTTTTCCCCTCCAGGTACTGAGAAGTAAGAGAGCGGTGATCTCTAGATCTTTTGTGTTAAAACACTCCCACAATCCGCAAAGGTATAAGATTTGTATACATGAGTATTTTGTATCTAATATATTGTATCGCACAGTTATATCTTGGAATTGTAAACGGTATTATGGGGATGATATGTAAGCACATGGTAATTATACAATTAATTTTGTGTACCTACACACACACCTGGGAGTGTGAATTAAAGTTTTAAATATTTCGCTGTAAATAAATGAATTTTTAGTAATTGCATCTTCTCACAGCCCAACCGTAGTAGAGAATGTATGGATAGAAGGGTTCACAAAAGCGGGGCATGACAGAATCCCTCAGCAGCTGCATCGAAACCTGAGATTGTTGTACCAGCACAACCTGAACGGGTTAGGCCATGAGATCCCCATATTCCACCAGTACCTCCTCCAGTAGCCCCACAACAGTATGATGATGATGATTTGGGGTATGGATATGACTGTGATGTGGAGAGGTTGAGGCATTTCATGGACTTTAAGCCTCATTCTTTTAGCGGGGTAAAGGATCTAGTAGTGGCTGAGGACTGGATAAGCCATATAGAGAAATTGTTTGACTTCTGTAGATGTTCGGCTATAGAGAGAGTAGCACTTGTGGCCTTTGTACTGAAAGGTGAAGCAAAGCACTGGTGGAAGTCCACCAGACCTATGTTGAGAGCTCAGGGTATGGTAATCACATGGGATATGTTTTTAGGTCCTTTCAGAGAGCAATACATCCCAGATACCGCTCGACGTAGGTTACCGATGAAGTTTCTAAATCTGACTCTAGGGAATCGAACAGTTGATGAGTACGAGTCACGATTCACCTCATTGGGCCAATATGATCCGAACTCTATTAGGAGTGAAGCTATCAGGGTCCGTAGATTTGTTAATGGACTGAGGGCTTTGATTCGAGCTATGTTGGCCTCGTTTGATGTCGCTACATATAGAGAGGCTATGCGACGGACCCAGTTGTCTGAGCAGGACTATAACCTGTAAATCTCAGAGTTCAGTTGAGGTAAGGATAAGGATCCAAGGAAATTGAGAGATGGCAAGAGTGCCAGATTTGGATGAAAAACTATGAGTAAGCGTCAGAGAGAGGTAGATGAGTCACAAAAGAAGGTTGCTAGACCTTTTGTACATCCAACTCAGACACCAACCAGAGGTATGGTGATTGGTAGACCCCAGTCGACTACTGATCAGTATAGAGTATGTGATCGATATCATAGTGGTAGGCCCTGTCATTTCCAGGGTACACGATGCTTCAGATGTGGTAGGCTTGGGCACTATGCAAGAGATTGCCCAGAAGCAGTTGAGGTAGTCCCACAAAGGGGTAAGGAGCCAGAGAGAGTTCCTACAGTTACACCTCCTGCAAGGAAGAGAGCCACGACTGAAGAAAAAGGGAAGCAAGTTGTGGGTCAAGGCAGGGTATATGCGATAGAACAGGCATCAGCAGATACCTCTTCAAGGTGATAAAAGGTATAATCTTGATTTTTAACTTGGAAGTTATAGCATTGTTTGATTCTCTTGCTACGCATTCTTTCATATCACTTACATGTGCATCAAAATTGATAGGTCTTGTAGAACCCACACACTTAAATGGGGCTTTGTTAATAAGTACCTCGTCGAGAGTTAGTAAATAAGCTGAACAAGTATATAAAAATTATAAAGTGAGGGTAGGAGAGAAGTGTGCGACAGCCAATCTAATTTTCTTGAATATGTATGATATTGATGTAATCTTGGGAATGGATTGGTTAGCTACCAATCATGCTATCTTAGACTGTTATTCTAAGTCCATTACATTTTCTCTACCCGAAGAATGTGTTGTAAAATTTTAGAGAAGTAATTAAATCTTGAATTTTGTGATAAGTAAAGTGCATTGGTATATACATAACATGAATGTTATTTTGAAGGTTTTATTGCTTATATGGTGGATTTAGATAAAACACATTCGGATATAGATGACATTCCAACGGTTAGAGAATTTTCTGATATCTTTCCAGATGACCTATCAGGATTGCCACCGGATAGAGAGATGGAATTCGGTATAGATTTGACACTTAGAATAGAGCCAATATCTAAGTCACCATATAGGATGGCTCTAGTTGAGCCAGAGGAATTAAGAAAGTAATTGTAAGATATGCTAGATAAGGGGTTTATAAGATCGAGCGTCTCACCATGGGGAGCCTCGGTATTGTTTGTGAAGAAGAGAGATAGGAGCCTTAGGTTGTGTATCGATTATCTAATGTTAAACAAGGCTACCTTCAAGAATAAGTACCCCTTACTGCGCATTGATTATTTATTAGATCAGCTTTGGGGAGCACAGATCTTTTTCAAGATAGATATGAGGTTTATGTATCATCAACTGAAGATTCAGAAGGAGGATGTGCCCAAGACAGCTTTTCGCACCCGCTATGGTCATTATGAATTCCTGGTGATGCCTTTCTGGTTGATGAATGCGCCAGCGGCTTTTATGGCTTTAATGAATGAGATATTCAAGCCATACCTGGACCAGTTAGTGATCGTTTTCATTGATGATATATTGGTGTATTCAAGGTCCAGGGAAGATCATGAGCAACACTTAAGGATTGTTTTGCAAACCCTCAGAGAGAGAAGGTTGTATGCCAAACTTGGTAAATGTGACTTTTGGCTAGAATAGATTTCTTTTCTAGGCCATGTTGTATTGAAGGATTGGGTGTCAGTGGATCCATCCAAGATTGAGGCTATCATTAAGTGGGAACAGCCCAGGACAGTCACAGAGATCAAAAGCTTTTTGGGTTGGCAGGATACTATAGGAGATTTGTAGAGGTTTTCTCTAGATTGGCTGCTCCGTTGACATGACTTACGAGGAAGAATGTGGAGTTTTCATAGGGTGAGGCTTGTGAAAGGAGCTTTCAGGAACTTAAGTGTAGATTAACCACTGCGCCAGTTCTTATCATTCCTAACAGTCCTGAAGACTTTTTTGTTTACACGGATGCTTCACACCAAGGAATGGGTTATGTTTTGATGCAGAATGGAAGGGTAGTCGCTTATGGATCTAGATAGCTAAAAGATCATGAGAAGAACTATCCTACCCATGATTTGGAGCTGGCGAGCATAGTATTTGCATTGAAGATATGGCGTCACTATTTGTATAGTGAGAGATTTCAAATTTTCACAGATCACAAGAGTATTAAGTATCTATTCTCACAGAAGGAGTTAAATATGAGACAGAGAAGGTGGTTAGAACTCTTTAAAGACTATGATTGTGAGATTTTGTACCACCCGAGGAAGGCGAATGTGGTTGTCGATGCATTGAGTAGAAAGCGTCTTGGGTTGGTATCATAAATGATGGTTAGGGAGCATGAGTTATTGGAACAATTCACGAGCCTTAGCTTGGACATGTCCCCGCCTGAGATTGGCACCTATGGGTTATAGCTAGCTTGAGGTTGGAGCCGGAGTTGATTGAGAGGATCTGACAAGCTCAACAAAATGATCAATGGTGTAATGATATAATTAGCCAAATTTAGAAGAGTAAGGATACAGGTTTTGTATTGAGTTCAGATGGAGTACTAAGGTTCGGGAATAGAATATGCGTTCCTAAGGATTCAGAGCTTCGAAAGTTGATTTTATCAAAGGCCCACTCATCAAGATATACAATACACCCGAGGAGTAGTAAAATGTATCAAAATCTTCGAAAGGTATATTGGTGGTCTGGAATGAAGAGAGACATAGCTGAGTATGTTGCTAGATGTCTCATCTGTCAGCAGGTAAAGGTTGAGCACCAGAAACCTGGAGGATTATTGCAACCTCTACCGATACCAATATGGAAGTGGGAGCACGTCACCATGGATTTTGTGATGGGATTACTGAGAACCCATAAGAACCACGATGCTATATGGGTTATAGTAGATCGGTTGACGAAATTGGAACACTTTTTAGCCATGAGATCTATTGATACTTTGAGTGCACTGGCGAACCTGTATGTGCGGGAAATAGTGAGATTGCATGGAGTCCCAGTGAGTGTTGTTTCTAATCGGGATGCCTGCTTCACTTCCCACTTTTTGGGACATTTTCTGGAAGCGATGGGGACCCAATTGAGCTTTAGCATCGCTTTTCATCCTTGACTGATGGTCAGTCAGAGAGGACTATACAGACCCTGGAGGATATGTTAAGAGCGTGTGTGCCAGATTTTAGAGGCTCATGGGATGATCACTTACTATTGATTGAGTTTGCCTATAATAACAGTTATCACTCAAGTATTGGTATGGCCCCTTACGAGGCACTATATGGTCGTAGATGCCGATCACCCATTGGTTGGGAAGAAGTTGGTGACAGACAGTTGCTTACTCCCGATTTAGTTAGACAAGCCTCCGAGGATGTTGAAATAATGTAAGAGACTGTGAACAACTCAAAGTCGATAAAAGAGCTATGCTGACAGGAGACGGAGACGACTTAAGTTTGATGTGGGTGAGTCTGTATTTTAGAAAGTATCTCATTCCAAGGGAATAAAGAGGTTCGAGAAGAAAGGGAAACTAAGTCCTCGTTACATTGGACCCTTTAAGATTTTGGATAGAGTGGGAGATAGAGCATATAGGCTAGCCTTACCACCCGAGCTAGCAGAAGTTCACAATTTCTTCCATGTTTCCATGCTTCAGAAGTACTACCCGAATCCAACACATATAATTAGCTATGAGCCATTGGAGCTCAAGGAAGATATGTTGTATGTGGAGAGACAGATTTAGATATTGGATAAAAGAGAGAAGGTGTTGTGAACAAGTCGATCTCATTGGTTAAAGTCCTGTGGCAGCATCATACATTGGAAGAAGCCACTTAGGAGTTAGAAGAGCTGATGAAGGAGAAATATCTCTAACTTTTTGAGGAATAGACTTGGTTCAATTTGGAGGACCAAATTTTCTAAGTAGGGGAGAAATGTAATACCCGCAACTTCCCATGTATTTGTTCTATGAAGATATAATGTACACGTACATTGTTACAAAAATAGCTTGAGAAGCTATGATGTATGTATATGTATTTTTACATGTGTATAAGTGATAAAAAGGAATGCAAGGATTTTGGAAATTTAATGAAACCTCCAAGGTTCTAAGTTGTGTGCACAAATTTCATTAACTATAAACTATGTGGAATGAATGTCATTGTGTATTAATTTTGCATGGATTGTAAATTGAGGTGTGCAGCAAATGTGGATGACTGTATAGGTAAATATCTGTAGAAAATTACAGATTGTGAGGGTGCAAGGGATGAGAGATCGATCTCATATGAAGGAGAGATCGGTCACCGCTCATGAAATGCCCAGAAATTGTCGAATGGAACTAGGCAGATCGATCTCACGGGAAGACAGATCGATCTCCTTAACTCTCTGTCCTCGACAGATCGATCTCGAGCCCTCGACAGATCGATCTCCTTAAGGTTCTGTAAAGAGCAGATCGATCTCCTACAAGAGGAAGATCTATCTCCAAGAAGGAAATTGCTTACAAACAGATCGATCTCATCATCGAAGAAGATCGATTTGGTAGTAGTTGCGTTTGGTAAAAAGGACTACCAAACCATGTAGAGATCGATCTCTACAAGGACCAGATCGATCTCATGCCTCTGTATCTATAAAAAGGGGCATGGGATTTAGACTGAAACTCAGATTTCCCTCCCACCAAACTGCACCTGCCATTTTCTCTTAAAGATCCAAGCTTTCTCACTCTAAAAATCACTATATTCTAGCCAGTTTTTGAAGAAGCTCAAGAAGGAAAAGTTGTTTCTTGAAGCAAGGAGAACTACATATCCAAAAATCACACATTGATGTGACCAAGAGAAGGAGTTTTGGCTACCACAAGTTTGGCTAAGTAAAGGGGTAAGCTCTTCAACCTTCAAGCTTTAAATATGGGTTTTTAGACATTTGTGAGTTGGATAATATGTGAAATATGGATAGGAATGATGATTGTAGTGATGGGTGAGTAATGTTAAGAGGAGTTTATGAAGGGAAATCTATGGAAAAGTGATGGAGAACTTAGGATGAGATATAGTGAGTATAAATGGGAAAGGTGAAATGTGATTTTAAGGATTATGAAGTATGTATAGATAAATAGAAGACAATGTGTATGCTTAGTAGAGGGAAAGGAAAATAACTTGATGATTTATACGTGTAGATTGAAATATGTGGAACACGATTAACTCGGATCGCGAACGGAGCAAACGAGACGAAGGAAACACAAGCGCGATTCGAGGTGAGGGATTGTATGTTAGCGATAGAGATATTCGTACATATTTTGCTGCGGTCTTAGTAGATATGACACTAGAATTAGTACGTTTGACCATGGAACTATGAAATGATAAGAAATCATGAAATGTACTATGATACATGTGTATTGTAAAAATGGGATGTGGTAAGGAAATGGCATGAGATGCATGTTTTCAATGTTTTCTCAACTATGTAATGATTTTCTGATTGAGAAATGATGATGGATAGGTTGGCTAGTTTTACATGTTTAGCATGGGACGGCATGCTACGTAAATAAACATGTTTTATATTTTTAAAAGAGAAATAGCCACCTATCGGATTTGAGATGTGAATTGGTGTTGGAGCTCTAGCTCGCACCCGTTTTGATGATTTTGACTATGCTGGAGTTTCACTCGCACATGTCTACATGTTTGATAAACCATGCTGGAGCATGACTCGCACGTGGTTTTATAATGATAATGTGTTGGAGTTTTAGCTCGCACATGTTTCTATGTTTTGATATGTTGTGCTGGAGTTCGTCTCGTGCGATGGATTTGAGAAAAGTGCTGGAGCATTGCTCGCACTAGTTTTGCTGAGTTTGAAATGATACAGTGCTAGAAACAGTTGCTCGCACTGAGAGATACCGCGTTGGAGCCTTACGATAATTGTGTGTCACATTGATTTGCTCGCCTGGTATATGAGACATGTTTAATATGATGAGTCCATTGGAGTTGGTAGATGAACTGGGTCCACGGTCATACGTTGAATTGTGTAGTTATCCGTTGGTATACTATGTACCATGCTGGGTGCACGTGAGTACAAGTATCGTGTAGATGACACATGGCGTACCTTGCACCATGAGTATATGTGATAAGATGAGGGAGATGATGTTTATTGAGATGAGCTAGAGGGTAGGACTGATCCATCCCCCTTCAGGCGAAGTGATGCCCTGTGCACACCTGATTAGTGAGGCCTAGGATCACTAACTATGGCTATATGTCATGGATATTAGTTTATCGAGAATTCCATGCCTGTCTCAGAGATAAGAGAAATTGAGAAACTCAGAAAAGAAAGAGATTTGATGAAAGGATACGATTTGAGAAAAACAAAGAGATATTATGCTTTGATAAATCTATTGATTTTAATACTTGTGCTAAGATATCATTGTTTTATGAGCATGTTTTAAATGGAAGTATTGTATATTTATTTTATGAAAATACTTGAGAGAATAACTGATTTAATGCATTTTCTGGTATTAATTCCATTTATATTGAAACATGTTTTGGTTTATGCATGCATGGGCTATGTAGGTAGTACAGTATCTACCTGTTAGCATTCTTTTCCTAACTGAGCTGTGGTTTGCTCATCCCACTATTTTTACCCTCCAGATACTAAGAAGTAGGACAGTGCGGTGGTCTCTATTTTCTTTTTGTGTCCGACAGCTCCTACCATTTGCAAAGGTAAGAGAATTGTATACCCAAGAATGTATCACACAGTTATGAATTGAAGTTGTAAATAGTTGTATGGGGATGTTATGTAAAGGTATTATATTATACAATTGATTTTGTATATCTACACATACACCTGAGAGTGTGAATTAAAGTTCTAAATATTTTTGCTGTAAATTTATGAAATTTAGTAATTGCATCGTCTCATAGCCCAACCGTAAGTAGTGTATGTATGGATGAAGGGCACCCGGAGGCGGGGTGTGACATGTAGCTCCAGAGAACATATTGGTAGCTAAACGAATCGGGTGATCGGTAGCGATGAAAAAGGCAAAGTGATCAGAATGATTTGAGGTAAGGGAGTTTTGTAAGTAGCTAGAGGTAGCTATATGTATTTCGGATAGATTTTCTAGTATTAAATTATATATGGATTTTCGAATATGGAAAAATTTTGGTAGGGACTCGACATGGAAAAATTACGATTTTACTCCTACTAAGGGTAAAAAGTCAAAGTTTGGGAAAAGTCCTAAAAAGCATGAAAAACATATTTTTGAATGTTTTTACTACTGTTTAGAAGAAGAATAGATAGATTGACCAATGATTTTGTGAAATACACAAAATAGCCCAATTATGGTGTTGATTTTAATGTTTTGAATCATCCATTTTAAAGGAGCCATCTATCGAGTTATATGAAAACAAATAGTACTGCAGCACAGCTCGCACTTGATTTTATATGTTTTCTACATAAAAAGTGTTGGAGTGATTACTCACACTTGATTTCCCTTGACATGCATGATATGGTACTGGAGCGTTGCTTGTACTAAATTTTATGTGATTTATGCATGATAGAGTACTGGAGCATTGCTCGTACTCAGTTTAAAATTATTTATGCATGGCATAGTACTGGAGCATTTCTCTTACTTGATTTTAATGAGTTTTGTGCATAGCATAACACTGGAGCGATTGCTCGTACTTGTTTTGAAATGTGAACTATACATGACCTAGTGCTGGAGTGTTACTCGCACTAGTGGTTGATTTTGTGATATGTATAAGACAGTGTTTGAACAGGGTGCTGCTTTGTTTCGCACTCAAAACGCATACTGTAGTTTTAATGTGATATACATGAAATGATTTAAAACCGTGCTGATTACCTCGTGTAGACTGAGTGTCACACATATGAGATGCTCGCTCGTGGATTTTGAGACATGGGTTGGTTACCGGCATGGTATAGGGCGGCAAGACCTATGGCAAGCACCCCCGAACCATGATGTAGGCTAAGTCTTATGGCAGGCACCCCAGACATAGGGTGGATAAGACCTATGGCAGGCACCACCGGACTGTGATGTGGGATAAGACCTATGGCAGGCACCTCAGACCATGTAGGTCCACAGAGTTGTGATGTCCCATACACTAGGTACTGTGTAGCCTGGAATCACAGTATAGGATATGATCATAGTCCAAGTTATTATTGCATTTAGCCACCGAGTCTCACATGATTATATCACATGTTTTTATGATTTCGGGTAAACCTGAGGGATAGGTCAGAACCTGATTGACATGTTTTAATTGTTGAATGCCATATTTTACATGTTTGAATTTAAATGGCATGATTTACCTTAAGGGCATTATGAGTTTACAAAGATGCAGTGTTTTGCATGAAATGCCTGTATTTATGAACTCAGCATGATTTCAGTACACGTGACTAAATATGTACGTATTATATCAGTTTTCCAATTCATACTTTTAATGTGAAATTAAGGAAATAGTATTTTAAGGCATGACATTATGTTCATGTAGATAGTGTAGTTATCTACTTGCTTGCATAATTGCCTTACTGAGCATGTGGTTTCTCACCCTTTCATTTTCTCCCCTCTACAAAATACTTTCAGTAGAACGAGAGCTACAGTGGTCTTGCATTCCTGTTGTTCGTTGTTTCCCATCGAGGAAAAGGTATACATGCTTGTATTGTTTTTATATCTGAACATGTAAATGCATAGTAGTACATGGGTATGATATCGGGGATGTAAAGTTATGTAAATACTTTTATGAATGTATTTAGTTAAAGTCAAAGAATAGTAAATCCTGACATGTAAATGTGTTATGAAAATGGAATGGTAAATAGTGTAAGGGGACTAACACCGAATCATAGCCCAACTGTTGGTAGGATGGTCATGAGGAGCAGAAGGTAAGAATTAAATAATAAATGAAAAATAAAAAATTTGTAGTGGTTTTTAGTGAAAAGTGGGTCGTGACAGTATAGCAGTCTAGACTCACGCGATTGGCAGCTAGCCAATCCATGCCTAGTATCACATTAAAGCCACTCATATATAGCAAAACTAGATATGTTAACTTTACTCTGTCTCCCACCTTAATTTCACACTTTCTACATATCATATGAATCTTTTGAGACTCACGCATAGGAGTACGTACATGTAAGATATGATCTAGAGGTTCAGGCTCTAAGTGCAGTTTACATGCAAAGTGTGATGAAATAAAAGAATGTGTATATCTTGGGTCAAATAATACATAAGCCTTTTAATTACAGACAAGAAGTGTACCTTGAATAGCCTCATATGAAGTATCTGCAGTCTCCTTATCAATAGCAAATACACGCCCCTCTGTGACAGGCTTCTTACCTTTATCAGCGGCGGTGACCCATCTCTAGGGAATCGCTCTCTGAGGCTATTGTAGATGAGGCTCCTGGGGGTGTGGCCTTTGAGGCTGTGGGCAATCCTTAACCCTGTGACCCATGTCTCCACATATGAAACATCCCTATGGCATACGGTAACGAGTACCCTCATGCACTCAATCACAGTTTCTATAGATCTTAGAATCTGGTCATACGCCTCGAGGGGTCTCCGTAGTACTGAGAGGAATCTTGGGCCTATCAGTCCCCGCCCTAAACTCATCAATCCTCCGCCTCTTGAATGAACCCCTCTTGAAATCTGATAGGGATACTTTGGGCATTTTGCCCTTATCTCTGGCCCTCACTCGGAACCCATATTGGGATTGTGTCAAATCTAGTCCCCTCTTTATCTCCTACGCATGATGCAGAGCATCTTTAAATTCAGTGATACAGAGCCCTAACAATCTGTCTCGGATGTCTGGTCTCAGTTCGTAAATGAATTGCTCAGTATGACGCTCTTTGTCGCTGATAGTCTTCCGATCATATCTCAATAAATTTGTGAACCGGTTCTCGTACTCCTCGACTGTCATACTGCCTTGGACTAAATTCAAAAAATCTGCTTGAATCTTCTTTTGGGCAGTGCGAGGGATATACTGGGTTTGGAAAGCAGACTAAAAAGTATCCCAGCTGATCACCAGGTGGCTGGCAGTCAGTAGGCTCTAAATGGCACTCCACCAGTATCGGGCCGATCCCTTAAGCATATAAGCACTCATGTTGACCCTCTCTGTATCAGTGCACTCCAGAAAATAAAAAATTATCCCCATCTCTGCTAACCACTCCTCTGTCTCTACGGGGTCCTTCATCCCCTTAAATGACGATGGATTCGTCTTAAGAAAATCTCGTAATCGGTCCATGTCCCTATATCGGGCCTGTTCTGTGCCAGAGGCTAAGTGACGGGTGGCCCTGGGTTAGCTTGTGGAGGAGGTGGATGTGGATCTTATGGTGGTGTGGGTGTAGGGGCCAGGGTAGGTGTGGTACCTGAGGCATTACCCCGAAGTGTTAAGTGAACAATGTTGCCATCTGCTCCAACCCTTATCTCACATCCTGCTCCAATCGGTTTATCCGAGAGTTAGGACTCTCTGGCCGTGGGGCAAGTGGTGGAGGTGGCTGTGCCTGCCTCCGAGAACGACCTCGTCTCCCACTCATAACGTAAGTCTAATGTACATGCACGTACACATCAAACGTGGTCATAATTTTAACCGATATTTTCACTTCATAACCAAACAAGTACAGACACTTGGGATGAATCTATTTTCAACTGACTGACACTGATAGTACTAGACACCATTTGCTCTGATACCACTAAAGCTGTAACGCCCTGAAAATGTGTAATTTAGGGCGAATTTAAAATTTTATCTTATAATTCAACTTCTACGCAATGTGTATTCCTGCTCAGTGTCAGTTCATATCTTACCTTTTCATTATTAAACTCCTCATATTCGACTATACTTATATAACTTTTAACGAAAATCCGGCAACGTAACCCTTTAAATATATCCCTATCCTCCTGCAAATTTTCAAAGCAAACACAAATATCCGCAACCAGTTGATTTTACTTTCATTTTATTACCGATACATTTAAGAGACTCCCAAACATCAACATTCAAATTTATTATATCACATAGTATCGAAACGACTCACTTTTCCAAATTTACATATATATATATATATATATATATATATATATATATATATATATATATATATATATATATATATATACAACCCTGATTACATCCCAAACGTTTACTTATACACAAGTGTCTATACTACATAAGTTATCTAGATACAAATGAATTATACCTTACACGTGTACAAGAAATAGCCTGGTGAGAGTCTCGTCCAACATCCTATATCACGTATGCAGCAGGCACTGGCAATTACTGTAAGTAATCGATAGGAAGGGAAAAGGGGGTGAGCTTCAACTTGCTCAGTAAGGAGTGCATTTAAAATAAGAAACAATAAATCAAATCATTCGTAAAATAATGGTACAATTCACATATCAGACTACGTGATAAAAATTATCTGAGTATATATACTCAAAACATCAACTCACTATCATATTAAATCATATCTTATAATATGGAGACTAGGCATTTACTATTCCTATCATGAAAGAAAGCACCACTCCATCCTCAAAAAAGGGCATCCTCCGAAGAGGGAATCAAGTCATCCTCAAAACAGGGCATCCTCAGAAGAAGGAATCAAGTCATCCTCGAAAGAGGGCATCCTCTGAAGAGGGAATCAAGTACCTATGGCAATAGTAAGGCCGTAGACTGGATCAGGGTCATACAGCATCATCTCAATGCCACCCAGGCAGTATCTTATATAAATAAGGGAAAGCATCATGACAGACACATAGAATATGCATAACATGGTCAAGGTCTAGCCCGATCCCAGGCCTTCGGCCAGAATTCCCTTGGGTCTCACTTAATCAACCCCTTGGTTTCCCTAACTCGCATGTTATTGAGCCTATAGTTTCAAAACATACCATTATTATACCGAAAATAGTTTTGCATTCATCATAGAACTCATAATAGTTTTGTTTCATAAATCTCATACACATAAATATATTTTTCGTAAAACTTTAAAATCATGCAATCAGCTCAAATACAACAAAACATGCACTCGGGTTAGAAAACTTGGGCTATAGGTCTTTATACGGGTTTATGCTTATTTCATAAAATATTTTCATGCTATTATTGCTCATTTGTAGATAAAGAATACTCGTGTTTAAAACTGGTTGCATCCCTTACCTAAATGAGGTCGAGGCAGCCCTGAATCGCCAGTGCCAGTTCACCTCGTTTTACGTGCCAACATTTCGAGCTATCAAAAATAATTTCAAAACCATCAATTAATGCTCAATTTCATCTTTCCTTCCTATTTATATTTATTTGAAACTCAAACGGGGTTAACCGAATCCTTTTTCGGTCATTTTCTTTATTTTCTCGGTTTTACCGATAAAGTCTCGTTTTAAGCTATTTTATTAGTTTCTTTCCATAAAATTTATAACTTATCAACCTAATAGCTTAAACATTTATTTCAAACTCCATTTAATCATTCACAACATCCCAATTGTCAAATTTTCACACTTTTACAGTTTTTCACTTAACTGAGGTATAAACCGAGTTTTTCAGTTTAAATTTAACTATCTATAACATCCAACATAGTCAAATTTCATCACTTCCTTACTCTAAATATGCTGTCTGAAACTACACCCCTCTCTAGAAATCATTTCAACAATTCTTGCTTAACTAAAAATCATCCTACAACATCAAACAATCACATATCATGAGTTCATCATCTTGCAACAATTTCTTGGCAACTTTGACCAACTTTGACTAGCCATTTTTGCACCAGAAAGAATTCTAAGCTATCAATCAACATGTAATCATCTTAAAATCAGCCAAAATAACAAGAAAAATCAACCAAAAACTTTTAAAATTAAAGCTTTCTCTCACCTCGGAATAGGGCAGTTTCTGCCCCTGTTCTTCTCACTAGAGTTTCACCTAGAAAATGATCTCCTTTGGGGATCATGTTTTTTATATGATGTATAGGGATTAATTACAAAGATTTTATACTTTTTGACTGACTCCTGAAAATGGACGAAAGATGGCCGAAAAAATCACGCAAGGCTGACTGGTCCAGAACATGAATAGTAACTTGGGGAGAGTGATTCTCTCTTGTTTCAGAAGATTTCGGGGGTTGCTATACCTTTTTGGAAAGCTTATAAAGTCTAATTTATATCTGTAAAATATCATAATTTTTGGCCTTCTGGAAGGTCTCTAAATTTAGCAATTGCTGATGGGTCAACAGTTTCCTGAGCCAGTGCAGCCCACTTCCCTATTTTAAAAAATCTACCAAAAATAATTTTCCAGCCCATTTCTTCCAATTTTCCACTTCTCAAGTGTTCTAATATGTCCCTAGTGTCTCTCATAAATATTTTGGGCCCACATGTTTGAGAAAGTGTTCCCGATTGAACCCATTTTGCGCGATTTGGTCAATACCGATCAAAATTGCTTAAGGTTTTCGGTCTACTTTAAAAATTAATTCTAACACTGAAACCTCCATATTTCCACTCAATTTTCATTGCTCATGTAATTTATGCCTTATACTAATTTCCTATTGCCTCAGAATAATTTTCATGAATTTTCAAAATTTATTCCAAATTTATTCCTCTTACTAGGCCCATTTGCTCGGTTTGGTGTAAACCCGAGTTTCACTAACTTTTTCACTTCTAACACCTTAGTTTCACCTTCTAATCATCAAAACATACTTTAAATCACACTTTTTGAAAAATATTTAAAATTGCATCCGTACCTCGAAATGTGTGCCTCGATCTTCGTGCCACTATTCTAAGCGTCTCGATAATTCTGAGCCCTACATGAACATTTACATGAGTCTTAGACTTCTTAGTTTAACTTATAACGAATAGTAATATGAAAAAATTTGAGTTTCACAAAAATGAGAATGGTGCATTAGTCTCAGAAGAAATCTCTTTGACTGAGAATTGGTGACATGGAATGCATTTATTAATCTTCTTAATTCTACCATTTTATCTCCTTTTTCCTTGGACAAACTAGTATGGCGTCACTCACTTAATAGTGCTTTTAGTGCTAAATGTTTCAGAGCTGTTTTTAACTACTCATCATCATCCTCTTCTCCTGTTGAAAGCTTAATCTGGAAAGGATACACTCCTCCTAGAGTTGATAATTTTTTTTTGCTGGAATGCCATTCGTGGTTCGATCTTGGTTCTTGAAATGTTTCACAATAGCGGTGTTTTATTAAATTAAGAAAACAAGTGTGCCTTTTGCTGCTATTCGGAATCTGTTAGTCATCTTATTCTTCAATGTTCTTTCTCCTTGAATATTTGGTGTCATTGTATCAGCTAGTGGAACTTAAAGTGGGTCCAATCAAGAGATTTACAAGAATTTTTTCTTACTTGGATGAATTCCTTCTTGAATTAAAAGCAACACATTATTTGGGACTCTCTTTTTTATGCAATTGTTTGTTTTCCATTTGGCTTACCAAAAAATGAAAAGATGTTCAACAAAAGTGACCCCTCTTTAGAACCGGTCTACTCTCTCATTGGAATCCGATTGGGTTGGTGGATTAAAGCTAAATACCTTGATTTCAACCTGTCCTCTTTTGCTATCTCTCTTCAGGATTTTTTTTACCTATAAAACAAAAGCCTCTCAGAATTTAATCGAGTTGGTCTCCACCACCTGAAGGTTGCTGGAAACTCAATGTTGACGGTTCTTCAAGAGGAAAGGTAGGAGCAGCTAGGGTTAAAGTGTGCTACGTGGTTGCAATGGTCAAGTGCTGATGATTTTCTCCAAGAATGTTGGTATTGCAGACTCTAATTTGGCAGAATTGTTAGTGTAACAACCCGCGACCCATGGAAATTTGGAGATCTTTTTTTTTTCAACTTATTCCTTTATCCATTTAGACTGCATTCCTGTAAAGTGTCAATCTTTTCAGTTTGCTTATTTATCTATGATTCTATGTTTAAGTTTAAAATTTAAATCTATATGGCCGATAGAAATTTCAGCAACATAACGACTTATATATAAGCCTACCCACCTGCAATCAAAGTGATTTAACAACTCTAGCTATCCACAACTATGAGACATGCTTTCCAAATCATATCATCCAATCATTCCATACATTTCAATCACATCTAGTTATTCCAAAAACCATTTCCTAAGATAACTCATTCAATTCGTCCTCACATAGATTACATCCCAACATATTGTTTACAGTAGGTGTCTGTGTTACACAAAAAGTGTCTGGTGAAGAGACATGAATGTATACCTCACATGTGTACAAAAGGTAGTCTGGGGAAGCTCGTATCCACCAGCCTAAGTTGTGTACGCAGCAGATAGTAGTTGTAGATCACTACAAATAATCTGAAAGGTAGATGGGTGAGCTTTGGGAAAAACCCAGTAAGCAATGCAATTAAAATGATCATAGTGTCTAAAACATACAGAGAACAGGTTAATGCTAAAATATGGCATTTCTTTGCAAACATTACATAATTCCAAAATGCGTAAAATGAAAAACATATTTAACAAAAACATTGTTTCGAAATAAGAAACCTTAACAGACAGATCCAAATCTTCCAGAAAATACAAAACTTTAAAAGCATTGCTGAGTATAAAACATATATCGAAAAGTCAACATCTTAAAATCGAGATCATATTGGATGGAGACTAGGCTGGCCTATATAGTTGTCATGCGGTAATAACAGAGTCATCCTCCATAGAAGGATGAAAAGAATAATCATATACTTATGGCCATGGTAAGGCTGTAGATGTGATCAAGGTCGTACAGTAAACATACACACCCGAAAGCGGTAAATAGACATGCCACAAAGGTGAAAATCATAAACGCCACGAAGGCGAGCATGACATGTGATGACTTATAACATAGGTGGCCTTTAGTCTCAAAACGAGTGATATTTTCATACATAAATAAAAAATCAAAACATCTTATTCAGAAGACATATTTAGAAAAAATGCTTGGAAATCCTGCATTTAATTTCATAAAATTTTCCTTCAATTCAAAAATTATGATCGAAAGAAACATAGGCTTGATGAGTGTGAAGCTTGATTTTCATTCAAGGGTTAGTTTGAACTAAAGAAACAATCTCTTAATAATTTCTAACCATTTATTGAGAAGTTGAGTAAACTTGAACATTTTCATAAATCAAGGTTTGAGAAAAGGAATGCTATTACCATCTTAAATTACACCCCTTACCTCTACTAGGTTTAAACGACGTTATTTCACCGAGATCTGATATAGCCTCGTTAGACGTGTTGATTTTCCTGAGTTGTCCAAAACAATATCAAGTCATCATATATGGTTTTATCTTACTTTAACATACTAAAATATGCATTTATTTCCTTAAAGTTGACAAATTTTGACTCTTTCGCCAACTTTGCTCATTTTCTCAATTTTACTAATAAAATCTCGGTTTAAGCTATTTCATTAGTTTTATTTCCAAACAATTAAAGGCTTGTCAACTTAATAGCTTAAACATTCATCCTATACTTTATTTAACCACTCAAAGTACCCAAATTACTCAATTTTCACTCTTTTTCGATTTTTCGATTAATCGAACTATAAATCGAGTTTCTTCGGTATCATTCAAACATCTATTAACCTTAAATCAAACTACATTTCATCTTAAACATTAAAACCCTAGGCTGGCTGAATTCATTAAGCATTCTAAAAATTATTCCAATAAATTGCATTTAAGTAAAAAACCTTAAAAATCATCAAATATCAACATATCTCATCATCTTCATCATTCATCAACTTTCTCTTACCTTTGACCAAAGTTGACCAAGCTTTTGATTCTTCAAATTGTTCCTAAACTGTAAATAACCAAGTTTACATCTTACAATAATCCAAAACATCAAAAAAATCCAACCAAAAACATTTAGAATCTAGCTTTCTCTCACTTCATGAACAGGACAATTTTTGTTCCTGATTTTCTCTTTAGGATTTCACCTAACAAATGACTTTAAATAGAGCTGAAATTTTTATATATTATAGAGGGTTAAATTATTAAGATTCGATCTTTTTTGGTCAATATCATAAAACTACCAGAATAGGCTAAAGAAAAATTTCACAAGAAAAGTTGCACAGTGACACCTATGGAAAGAAGATACGATTGATTCTCTCTAAGATTTCTCGTAGTAGATGAACTCTTTTTTTGCTATATTTTTTAAATGTTAGAAAAGAATCACAAATGGAATATTTTACATTCTTGGCCATTCCCTAAATCTGGCTGGAAGACCCTAGAAAAATTCACTCAATGAAGACTACATAGTCACGTTTTAACAGGAAGAAGAAGAGAAAGAAATGGTTGGATCTCTCGGGATAGGAAAGAAAATGGGGTGATTCCAAGGGATACTGTTAGATTATTAAGTGGGGTAATAATATGGAGGATATGAGAATTTTTGGACCATTGGATGAGCTTCAAATCCAAGGGTGTACATGAGCTGGTCAGTTGACTGTACTGGGCAGATTTTTTGTCTTGTTTTGTAAAATCCAAAACAAATATTTTGAGTCCAATTTCTTCCAATTTATCACTTCTACAATATTATATTATGTCTCTAGTATCTCTCATAAAAATGTTGGGGCCACTTGTTTAACAAAGTTTCCCCGATTGATCTCATTTTACTCGATTGGGTCAATACCGAGCAAAATGGCTTTAAGCTTTCGGTTCACTTTAAAAATTCATTTAAGCATCCAAACCTCCATATTTCCCCTTGATTTTAATTTTCCAATTAAATTTTACCTTATACTAAATTTTCATGGCCTCATAATAATTTTCTTGAATTTTCTATAATTTATTCCAAATTTATTTGTTAACTAGGCCCATTTTTCTCAGTTAACGTAAACTCGAGTTTTATTAACTTTTTCACTTTTATTACTTTAGTATTCACTTCATAACATTATTTAATGAACTTACATACATTATTAAGTGAATTATAGGGTTCGAAGCCTTACCTTGATGTTCGTGCCACCGAGCCCCGTTCCATAATCCCTAGCGCTTTGCTCACTTTGGGCTTGCACAACATTGTCATAAGTCTTAGTCTTCTCATCTTAATTTAAAATTAAGTCTTAGTCATGAAAATTTGGGTCTCACAATTTGTCGTTGCCAAAACTTTGTATATTCTATGTAAAGCCAATATCTCATCAATGCCTAAAATCATTATTGAAAACAACTCCGAGGTGGTTGTTTCTTAGCTCAACAAATTAGCTGATAGCCCAAGGAAGTATTGTAATCTGATCAACAAACTTTTAAATTTCTTTCCCCTTTTTGGTGATCTTCGTTTTGTTCATGTGCTTAGCGAAGCGAATTCCTTTACTGACTTTCTTGCGAAATTTAGGGTTTCTTGTAATACAGACTTAATTGCATGGTTGTAATTTCTTCTTTCATTAATAAATTTTAATTTTAAAAAAAATGATTGTAACTTTGAAACTTTAAATGAGAATGTACTATTCAAAAAAAGTGTTTCAATTTGGTTATTCTTATTGTTATATTCTAATAGTCGAATCTTTGTTAGTATCTAGTGTAGCTCGATCTTTGAAAATTCAAACTTCGTTTTCAATTTGACTTAATTTCAGTTTTTTTTTTTAAAAATTGAATTTAAGTTTGATAAGTTTGATTAAATTTGATAGAATTATGAATATATATTTAACATTGTTTCTTTTTTATTAATATATATGTACTATCAAAACATCTAAATCTATGAACCTATTCACTTGACACAAAATCAAAAGTCGTCATCAATCATTTTATCTAAATGCGATTGATCACATATTCGAACTAAGAATACCTTGAGGAGGGCGTTAGTTTTCAGATTCTAGGATTCTTTTTGGGAATCATTTTCTTCCTAAATTACTTTACTAGACAGATTCTTCGGAATATTATTTCTTGCATTTGGTTGCAGTGGGGGAAATATAATATTTTTGTAATGTAGGATTACTTAATTACTTATTTTACTATAATGCCTAATGCATTATGAGTTGATGTAAAGTGAGTAATACTTTATAGAAGTTAGATTTGTCACGACCTCCTTTCGTAACTAAACAAGAACCACAATAAATTTTTCGCTTTTTACTTACCTTTCTCTCCTCAACAGTTGGACTGTGATTAGGTATTAGTCTCCTCATCCGTACATGCCTTACCATTCTTTTTCGTATCATACATGCATGTCATTCTAAATATTTATCTACTGTACGTACACTTTTCTTCTAAGTAATTTCATATACTTTAATATAATTATATCCCTAATATTAAAAATGTGTACATCACTGTGTTTATACATTGTTCAGATACAAAATAGTACTCATTGTGTATACCTTATGCTAGATGGGGAATGGCAGCGGTCAAAAGGAATGCTATACCTCAGCTGACTTAATCTACTGACGATGATCTGTAGAGAGGGGGGAAAATGAAAGCGGTGAGCTAACTGGCTCAGTAAGGAAATCATGCAAGCAAGTAGACATTCATACTATCTACTGAAAATAGTGCTTTGCCTTTTCTTCTCTTAATTCAAAAGCATGTTTCAAAATATATATAGTAATAGTACAGATTTAAAATCCCATGTACTAAATTCATGCTGAGTTATCAACTATAGGCATTCATGCAAAACATTGCATATTTATCATTTCGGAATGCCTTTATATAAAATATGTCATTTACATTCAAAACACAGTAAATATGGAATTTCACAACATAACACAACACAACAACCAGGTTCCGACCCATCCCTCAGGTCTACCCGTATCATAAAAACATGTGATATATCATGCGAGACTCAGTGGTTAAATGCAATATCTCCTGGACTATGGCTATATCCTAATATGCGAAATCCCAGGTAACACAGATCTCGGTGTGCGGGTTATCACTACTGTAACGGAAGGGGGGGTCAGTCCATCACAACTACTAGGTATCAACTACTCTCCTCCACAACTCCACAACAACACACGGTACAGTGTACTCCATGCCACTCGCACGGTATAACGTACACCCGTGGACACTGCTTCATGGTCAAGGTGCCTGTCATATGTCTTAGCCCTCATACTACAGAATAATCAATGCCACGTCTCTAAATCCACGTGTGAACCTCTCCAGTGTGACACTCAGTCTACACGAGGAAATCATCATGGTTTTTTTTTCTAACATGTCTATATATCACATAAAAACTACAGTGCGCGTCTTGAGTGTGACTTACATCCAACACTCCACTCAAACACTGTGTATGCATGTCAAAACATTAAATACTAGTACGAGTAACCTCTAGCACTAGGTCATGCATAGTTCTCATGTAAAACTCGAGTACGAGCTATCGCTCCAACACTCTATCATGCACAAATCACATAAAACTGAGTACGAGCAATGCTCTTGTACTCTATCATGCATGTCAGAAAATATAGTACGAGTCTCACTCTGGCACTAATGTATGTGAAAAACATATAAAATCAAGTGTGAGTTGTGCTCCAGCACGATTGTTTCCACATAGTTCGATAGATGGCTCTTTTAAAATAAAGATGTTTCAAAACGTTAAAATTAGCATTATAAAGTGTGCTTAGTTTACATCAACCTCAAAACATTAGCCCATCTATCTACTCTTCTGCTACACAACAATAAAAACACTCAAAAACACTGTTTCCATGTTTTTTCAACTTTTCCTAAAAGTTGACTCTTTACCTAACAAGGGGCAAAATCGTAATAAACCCATATCGGGTCCTTATAAATATTAATGATTTTCTCTGACCCTCAGATAATTTCAGTGAATGTAAAAGCAGACGAAAATATGCACAGATATCTCTAACTACTCGCAAAGTCCCTTACCTCGGATCACGTCGTGTGACCTCACTTCCTTTGTGCTGCTCAAATCTCGCAGTCCGGTCAACTCTCAATACAACTCCGGAGCTGTATATAACCATTCACTGGGTTACTTATAGTTTTCCTACTGTATTATGCATTTAATACAACTAATATCCCTTAATGGGCTTGTTTACAGTTATTAGGCCTTAAACACTTTAATTGGGCTTAACTATGTCTTAAGCCTGTTTTTCACTTATTAATTCCCTTCATTAGGGTCAATTGGCTCATTGGGCCTATCAATACCCATTGGCCTTTGTTCTAAAATCTTTGGATAGCTCGTATATCATTTAAGACAGTAAATTTAAAAATCTGGATATAATTTATTTTATACAGAAATTAATCCGAAATCCGCAAACTAAATCCCACTTGCACAAAAAATCATATTATTGTCGTAAATGAGCTTTACTTACCTGAAATTATGCGATGGTGCGTAAATCAAAGTTCGATCGGCTCACGTTCGAAAGTTATCATCGAATTGCACAATTTTTATATTAGATTCCAGGTTAATTTTCGATCAAATACAATTCAAATTAACTTTCCCAAAAATCAATTCGGTCAATCTGACCGCGTATCGGCTTACCCGTAATCTGAGGTATTCTCGAGGATTTTCCAATCATTTTTTCCCTTTTTCCTTTTCCTTCCCTTTCCGACTACGGTGCCGTTTCGGGTCCTCACCATCGCCGGTCATTTCAGGCCGTTTTGTCAGTCGCTACCGGTACAAAAATAACCGTCACGTCCTCCCGATCACACCAGCACCCTCCGATCACACCCAGTTGTCATGGATCGTCGAAATCGAGCCCCTTTTTCCCGTCGATTTTTCCACCTTTGTTCGCCAGACTCCGACGTCGGTGGCGTGCATCGCTGGTACCAGCAGGTTCGCACGGATGTCCTCTCTCTTCTCCGACCCTCGCCTGGCCTCGTAGATTGCCGGTGGTCATCAGTGATTCTCGGGTCTTCAGCTATCGTTTTCCTGTTTTCAGATTTTGGGACTTTCCCGATTTTCTGTCTTTCTTTCTTTTTTTTATTAATTTATTATATTTTATTTTAATCTAATAAAATATAATAAAATCTCAAAATATCTCCAAAAATTCATATTTTATTCATTTATCAATAAATGAATTTATCTATCTTATTTTTTATTTCCAGTACATTTATCCAATATTTTCGAGACAATTTTTCGAGGTGAAAATTTCGATTAATTCCAATAAATTCATATCTTGATCAATTGGACTCGAAATTCAATATTTTTCACGTTATTGATCAAGATTTCTCAACTCCATATTTTTAATGAAAATTTCTTATTGAATTTATACCGAATTTTGGTATTTTGACCGTTTTACCCCTGCACTTGTTCGGAACCAATTTAACCCGACTTTCCTTCATAAATTCTCTATCTTTTCTCTTGATAAGTTCTTATCTTCAGTAAGAATGATTCAATTCCCTTTGGTTTAACCTGTGGCTCTTATAGCCTTTATTCAACTGTTATGTAGCTTACATGCATTTTTATTCTTTAATGGTCGATTGCATGATAATAAATACTCTTCTTATGATCCAACCATGAAAGTAAAGTGTTCATACAGATAGGAATTATAAGGTACAAGCTACATACATAATCGAAAACATGGGTCTGACAATCCTCCCCAACTAAAAGAATTTGGTCTTCCAAATTAGAACCAAATCAATCATCAAACAACTGGGGGTGCTTCTCTCGCATCAAGCTCTCTAACTCCCAAGTAGCCTCCTCGAAAGTGTGATGCTGCCATAGAACCTTCACTAACCCGATAGTCTTCGACCGCAAAAGCTTCTCCTTCCTATCCAGTATCCGAATCGGCCTCTCAACATATGACATGTCCTTACTGAGCTTCAATGGCTTATAGCTAATCACATGCGTCGAATCCGGGTGATACTTTCGAAGCATCGAGATGTGGAAGACGTTATGCACGTCTAACAAATATGGTGGCAATGCAAACTTATAGGCCTTATCTGCCACTCAATCGAGTATCTCAAAGGGTCCAATGTAGCAAGGACTCAGCTTACCCCTCTTCCCAAACCTCACTATACCCTTGGAAGGAGAAACCTTCAGAAACACTGACTCACTGACTGCAAACTCAAGTAGCCTACGTCTCTTATCAGCATAACTCTTCCGTCTGCTCTGAGCTGTCCTCAGTCTCTCCACAATCAAACAAACATCCTCAGATGCTTGTGTAACCAAATCAGGAGTGAAAATCTTACGGTCACCCACTTCTGCACATCCAATAGGGGAACCACATCTATGGACATATAAGCCTCATAGAGTGCCATCCTGATACTCGAATGATAACTGTTGATGTAGGCAAACTCAGCTAGTGGCAAGTGATCATCCCAAGAGCCTCGAAAGTCTAGCACACATGCTCTCAATATATCCTCTAGAGTCTGTATAGTCCTCTCAGACTGACCATCTATCTAAGGATGGAAAGCTATACTCAAACTCAACTGGGTTCCTATAGCTTCCTGAAAATGTTCCTAAAAGTGGGAAGTGAAGTGGGAATCTTTATCAGAGACAATGCTCACTAGAACACCATATAACCTCACTATCTCGCGTATATACAACCCTGCCAACGTACTCAGAGTATCGGTAGCTCTCATAGCTAGAAAGTGGGCTGACTTCGTCAGTCTATCAACGATCACCCATATAGCATCGTGATTCCTCTAGGTCCTCGGTAAACCCATCACAAAATCCATGGTGATATGCTCTCATTTCCATGTTGTATAGGTAGAGGCTGTAATAATCTTGTAGGTCTCGGATGCTCTACCTTCACCTGCTGACATACAAGACATCTCGCCATAAAATCTACCACATCTCTCTTCATACCCGACCACCAGTACACCTTCCGAAGGTTCTGATACATCTTGCCACTCCTCGGATGCAACATGTACCTCGATGAATGAGCTTCTAAAAATATCAATCGCCTGAGCTCTAGGTCTTCGAGAACAGACAGTCTACCTTTGAACCTCAGTAGTCCATCAGAACTCAACTCAAAATCAGTCATTGTGCCCCTCTGCATCTGATCAATCACATCGATGTAATACGGATCAGTCTGCTGAGCCTGTCTGATCCTATCTAACAGATCTGGCTGTAAGCGTAGACTCATAATCATACAATCCGCATCCATGTACGAAGGCACAACTCCCAAACTGAGGCTAGCAAACTGCTCTAACAACTCGTACTCCCTGACCATCATATACGATACCATCCCCTAGCTCTTCCTACTCAAAGCATCTGCTACTACGTTGGCCTTACCTGGATGATAAAGTATCTCACAATCATAGTCCTTCAGAAGCTCTAGCTATCTTCTCTGTCTCATGTTCAGCTCCTTCTGTGAGAACAAGTACTTGAGGCTCTTGTGGTCGATAAGTATCTGAAACTTCTCGCCATATAAGTAGTGGCGCCATACCTTCAACGCAAACACTACTGCTGCCAACTCTAAATCGTGGGTCAGATAGTTCTTCTCATGGTCCTTCAGCTATCTGGATCCATAAGCAACTACCCTCCCATCTTGCATCAATACACAGCCCAGTCCCTGATGCGAAGCATCGGTATATATCAAAAATCCTCCTGAACTGGTAGGAATAGTGAGAATCAAAGCGATGGTCAATCGACTCTTCAGCTCCTGAAAACTCCTCTCACAATCCTCGTTCCACACGAATGCAACACTCTTCTGAGTGAGACGCGTCAACGGAGCACCCAACTTGGAAAATCCCTCAACGAATCTCCGATAGTACCCTGGTAAACCTAAAAAACTCCTGATCTCGGTAGCTGTCCTCGGCTGTTCCCACTGAACTACAGCCTCAATCTTGGATGGATCTACTGATACACCATCCTTCAGCACTACGTGTCTAAAAAATGAGATCTTTGTCAACTAAAAATCACACTTGCTGAGTTTAGCATACAACTGCTGCCCTTGTAGAGTCTGCAATACAATCCTGAGGTGCTTCTCATGCTCCTCCTCGGATCTTGAATATACTAATATGTCATCGATAAAGACGATAACAAATTGATCCAAATATGGCTTGAACACATCGTTCATCAGAGCCATGAAAGCTGCGGGAGCATTCGTCAGTCCGAATGGCATAACTAAGAACTCATAGTGGCCATATTGGGTCTTAAATGCCATCTTGGGTACATCTCAACTCCAGACTCTCAATTAATGATGCCCAGACCTTAGATCAATCTTAGAAAAGACCTGTGCATGGAAGGGGATACCTATTCTTGATGGTAGCTTTATTCAACAATCTGTAGTCTATACACAATCAGAGGCTTCCATCCTTCTTCCTCACGAACAAAATCAGTGCTCTCCACGGTGAAACACTCAGTCTGATGAACCCCCTATCCAACAACTCCTGCAACTATCTCTTGAGCTCCTTCAGCTCAACTAAGGTCATGCGATATGGTGGTCTCGAAATAGGCTCAGTACCAGGCACCAAATCTATACAAAACTCCATCTCTTTGTCTTATAGTAACCCTGGCAACTCATCCGGGAAAACATCTAGGTACTCACTGACCACAACAACATCTACCAACTTCGGATGTGTCTTATCTGTATCCACCACGTACCCAATGAAACCTTTAAGATATTGATTTCTCAGTCAGCATAATATTTTTTTATTAACAATATGTCTATTACTTTTATTTCTTCCCATCAAACTTTACAATATATTAGATTGGGTGTCATATCCTTTTTCCCTACTCTTAGCTTGTAATCATTATACACATGTTTGTTGACTGTTATCCATAGGCATACTAATCAACATCATCCTTAAGGGAGTACGCTCTACATGCTTTACTAACTTACATGCAAATGAAGGCGATACAAATGAATGCGTGGCACCAAGATCAATTAAGACATATGCTTCTAAATCATAAATCAGGATGTTACCTCTAATCACATCCGATGAAGCATCAGCTATGTCCTGGTCCAAGGTATGAGCTCGCCCTCGACCATCACCTGCTGCCCCTTCTCTCCACCGTCGCTCTCCCCCTCTGAGCAGACGTACCAACTGGAGCTCTAACAGGCTCCCTGCCCTTCTGTGGGGCAATCTCAAATGTCTCTGGGTAAGCTCTAGCAATATGCCCTTGTTTCCCACATCGAAAACACACAATAGGGCTTAACGAACAAGGTCTACCACCATGATAGCTACCACATCTACTGCACTGATCTGTAGTAGGCCTCTGTCCTCCAATCACAATGCCCTTCACCAGAGCTATGGCTGGGTATGTAGGAGGTCTAACTGGTTGCTCTCGTACCTCCTCTATCTGTGGTTCCTTACCGAAGAGCCTCCTCCTTCCTCAATAACTGAAACCTCTATCTCTAGCCGACCTCTTCCTCTCTCTATCTCGGCTCTAACTAAACTTCTTAAACTCATAGGCATTCCTCTCATAGTCCTGCTCATAAAGCTGCGTTATACGCACTGCTTCATTATACATACCAATATCCAGTGGTACTAATCTAGACTGTAACACTGATCTCAATGTATCAACAAATATACGGACCTTCTTGGTCTCGCTGTACATGGTATCGAGATCATACCTCCCCAGGGCCAAAAATCTAGTTTCGTACTCAACCAGTGAGAGACTCCCCTGGTTCAATCCTGAAAACTCAGCCTGCAGTCTGCGCTGCGCCTTATCTAGAACAAACTACCTTTTGAATGAATCCAAAAACATCTCCCAACTAATCTCTGTGTGTTGGGCTCTCAAGATCGATCTGGTAGACTTCCACCAATGCTCTGTCGTTCCCTTTGTGAGACCTTATATATGTATAAGCATGACTTTGTATATATATGTAAGTAGTGATGTGCTTGTAATGTGAAGTATAAATGATGTAAGTCCTTCAGTTTAAGTTACACACATGTAATAAGAGTTATGATTGTACATACAAGTTACATTATGTATGAATGTGAAGAAATGGACTTAAACATGTGGAGAATGTGAGTAAAATGGAATATGAGTAGTGTGGTAAATGGAATGAAGATTTGCATGAGTATGCACTTCTATTTGGTTTATATTAAGTATCTTTGGTTATACAAGGATTCCATATGAGTTTTAAAGTGTATGAAGTATTAATGGATGCCATTTTCAAGTCTTAAAGGTAATCGAATGAGGAAATGACCATGGCAACAAAATGTATGAAGTTTGGTATGAGTTGTTGGTATGAGTTGTTGTCGAAAAACTGTAAAAAATCTAGAAATATGAATGCCAGATCGATCCCATAGGATGAGAGATTGATCTGGAAGAGCCAGAAAGCTCTTATTTGAGCAATGGAATAGAGCAGATCGATCCTTAATGGAACAGATCGGTCTTCTTAGCTCTCAGGTTGGACGCAGATCAATCTCCCCTAATACCAGATCGATCTCATTAACCTTTTGTTTGAAGCAAGATCGATCTCCCCTACTCGACAGATTGATCTCATGCCTTCAAACTGTCTTGGGAAAGAGATATTTTAAGAGGACCAGATCGATCTCCACCCAAGGAAGATCGATCTCATCAACCTGAATTTATAAATATGGAGCAGTTGGATCTGTATTTTCGAGATAAAAACCAATCTTTCCCATTTCCAACCTAAACCCTAGCTTTCTTACTCCTAAATCCACACATTTTTAGTAAGATTTGAGGGAAAGCTATAAGAGACAAAGTTGTTCACATCAAAGAGAAGAACAACATAGTTTGGAGGCATTTCCCCACTTGTTGTATTGAAGTATCAAATGTGCATTTCCATTGGAGCAAAGATGAAATTAAGCTAGGTGAGTTTCTAAATGATATAACTCAAGTACATTGTGTAGATATTGATTTTGGAGTTGTTTGGTATGCATAGGAATGATAGAAACTACCTAGAGTAGGATGAATCCACCATGACCTAGAAATGGTCTAGTGTGCGAAAGTGAAATGTGATGAGATTAATGATGAATGGGATATAAGGAGGTTAATAATGGTGTTGTGGTATGATTTTAAAGGTGTTGTTAGTGAATAAATTGTGAGATTTACCAAAAAGTGATAAAATGTGGATTAAGGCATTGGTAAATGCAAAGATGGGTTATATTGACTAATGAGGTCAAATGTGAGTTAATAACTTTAACTCAAGTGGTTTGGATGATTTGAATCACAGCTTTCGAGGATACACCGAAATAAGGTGAGCCTAGAGCGTAAGAAGCTAAGAGGAAAAGAGAGTCGCACTCAAGTAAATTGAGGTAAGGGAATTGTGTGGACTCTTAGAGATAACTGTGCACAATTTAGGCGCTTAATGCCTTGCTAGAATGCATGAGATGTTAGGAAATGAAATTGGGTGATTGAAGGGTAAAAGTAGGGTGTTTGAGAAATGTGCATGAAAATAAAAGCATAATGCTTTGGAAAAATCATGTTTTATTGCTTTTTAGTAAGTGATTGGTAGGTTGGCTAGCATTTGAGATGAATTGCAAAAAGAAATGAGTTGTTTCGGTTTGTTAACCACATTTTGCAAAGAAATGAGCCACCTACATTGTTTTCGTGAGAATGAAAGCGTGCGAGAGTATGACTCGCATGAGATTTGACGTGTTTTATACACATGAGTACTAGAGATTAGCTTGCACTGGTTTTCACATGGATTTTATACTGGTTTTGGCATGGTGCTTGGAGCTTAGCTCGCACTAGATGCCCACCTTATTTGTTATCATGCTTGGAGCTTTGGGCAGACTTAGTGTCGCACTGATTAAATAGGTTCACACGTGTAGTTTGTGATTTTGACATGTTGATGGCCGTGTTAGGAGCTTCGGGTAGACAAGAGGTTGTACCGATCAAATAAGCTAACACGTGCGTTTGAGATGTGGCGTGACATGATATGTTGATGTAGGCCCACGGAATACGTTGTATCGTGCAGGTAGCATGGAGTACGTTGTACAGTGTTGAGATTATGATAAGCCGTCTTTGGATGGGATTTACTATGGAACGGTGGGTAGGATTTGACCCACCTCCCGTGTGGAAGCAGATAGTGGTGATATCCCATACACCTGATTCGTGTAGCCGGTATCATAGGTTATGGCCATAAACCTAGAGGTTATTACCTTTCATTGAATTGCCTATCTCACGTATACATTTATACGAGTGTTTACTCATAAATAACATACAAATTAAATTGGTATGGTGTAGTGAGTTAGACGTCGACACACAGCCCAACTATTGAGGAGAGTTGCTGTTCACGATTGAGGTAAGGACGAATAATAAATGATGCATGAAAATGAGAAAAATTTGTACGTATTTTGGTAAGTTGAGGGTCGTGATAGAAGTTGGTATCAGAGCTTCAGTTGGTCTAACGTGTGTCGTGTCTAAAATACTTAATAAGTTGGAAAAATTACATGCCCATGTTATTGTGCTTGTTTAGATACAATTATGTGTGTGTCGATGGGTTGACTAAGTAATTGGCAGTGAATGTAGGGAATTGAGTAATCATGCCTAATACCAATCGTGGTAGAGAGGCAAGGGTGCAAGTTACAGGCCCTAGAGGTAGGCCTGGGGGTCGTGTTGAGCCAGAAACACACAAGACTCAGGATGATGTTGAGGTGGAGGCTGAGGTTAAGCATGCTCCATAGGGTCCAGAGGAGGCACCCAAGAGTACCGAGGCTCGCCTCGTGAGGATTGAGTGGAGCATTGAGAGGATTCTGGAGATGGTCACCCCATCTTTACTTGGAGTTGGTGGTAGACAAAGTCCCGCTACACAGGGTGATGCCGAGCAGGAGGTAGCTCCTGAGGTACGGGCACGACCAGCCCAAAGACCTCAAACGACAGAGACACCTACACCCCCACCTGCACAGGATATGCATACTCTTGTTACTACACCATAGGCTAGTGGAGGCTGGGGTTACGATTGTGATTTGGATAAATTACGGTAATTTTTGAAGTTTGGATCATCGTCTTTCAGTGGAGTTAAGGACCCAATAGCTGCAGAGGATTGAATTAATAAGATTGAGAAGCTATACGCGTTCTTTGAGTGCACTACTACCAAGATGGTAGCGTTTGCAGCTTTTATGCTGAAGGGATCACCAGAACATTGGTGGGAGTCCACTAGGCCTATTTTGAGAGCCCGACATACTGAGATCAGCTGGGATATATTTTTAGAGGCCTTTCGGAGACAGTATGTTCTGGATACGATGCAGAGAAAGATGAGAATAGCATTTTTGGGATTGACCCAAGGGAGCAGGAGTGTGGATGAGTACGAAATGACCTTTGTCTCCCTGGGCAGATATGATCCCAACACAATGAGTAATGATGTCGAAAAAATCTAAAAATTTATGGATGGATTGAGACCGACCATCAGGTCTAGACTGGTTCCCCTGGATATACCGACTTATGATGAGGCAGTACGTAAGGTGCAATTATGTGAACAAGATGTTGATAGAATCGCCTCAAAGTTTGGAAAGGTTGGTAAGATAAGGGACAGAGATAAGAAGAGACCAGTGATGGATAGAGGCTTTAGTTATAAAGGAAGCAAGAGATTTTCTAAGAAAAGGTCGAGGATAGAGGAGATCCGGGTGAGGACAGTTAATACTTTCATGTATCTGGCTCTAGGTCCAGCGAAAGGAATTGTGATTAGAGGGCTACAGCCTAATACGAAATAGTGTGGCAAGTGTGGCAGGTACCATGAAACTCGACCATGCTATGGACCTCAGGTAATATGCTTTAGATGTGGGAAACCAGGGCACATAATCAAAGATTACCCAGAGATGACAGAGAGAGCCCTACAGAAGGCTAAGGATCCAGAGAGAGCTCCAGTTGGAATAGCTACTCCGAAGAGGAGGGCTACAGCTGAGGAAAAGGGGTAGTAGGCAGTGGGTGTGAGCAGAGGATGAGTGTACACATTGGACCAAGACACTGCGGATCAATCTTCGGATGTGGTTAAAAGTATCATCCAAATTTTTAATTTAGAAGTATTTGTATTGTTTGATCCTGGTGCCAGGTATTATTTTATTTCACCATCCTTTGCATGTAAATTGTTGAAGCATGTAAAACCCACACTGCTTGATAAGATGCTGATGATATCTACCCCTATGAATGATAGTCAATTGACTGAGTATGTATATAGAGATTGTAATATGAGGATAGGAGGTAAAGAAATGGCAGCCGATTTAATTTTACTAAATATGAGTAATTTTGATGTAATCCTATGGATAGATTGGCCGGCTGCAAATCATGTTATTATGGATTGTTGTGCTAGAACCTTGACGTTTTAGGATTAGATAATCTTATTGTAAATTTTGATGAGAAAAAATGAAATGACATGATCATTATAAATAAGAACAGCATGATTTTAATGCATAATATTTGAGAGATTGATCTTGTTTATAAATTATATGTGAGTATGTGATGATTGTGTTACTAATGGTGGGAAGAATATTGTGATGGGTTCATTGCTTATGTGATTAAGACGGATAAGGCACGTTTGAAATTGGGAGACATTCCAGTGGTTAGGGAATTTCCAAATGTCTTTCCAGATGAGTTACCAGGGTTACCTCCAGATAGAGAGATGGAGTTTGGTATAGACTTGGCACCTGGTATAGAGCCGATATCCAAGCCACAGTACAGAATGACTCAAGTTAAGTTAGAAGAATTAAGGAAACAGTTACAAGAGCTGCTGGAGAAGGGATTTATCAGGCCGAGCGTCTCACCATGGGGAGCACCGATTCTGTTTGTAAGAAAGAAAGATGGAAGCATCCGACTGTGTATAGATTATCGACTGTTGAATAAGGCCACCATCAAGAATAAGTATCACCTTCCACGCATCGATGACTTATTGGATCAGCTTAAGGGAGCGCAGGTCTTTTCCAAGATAGATCTGAGATCAGGGTACCATCAGTTGAAGATACAGAGTGGAGATGTACCCAAGACAGCTTTTCGCACCTGGTATGGACATTATGAATATATGGTTATGCCTTTCGAGTTGACGAATACTCCTGTAGCTTTTATGTCATTGATGAATGAGGTATTCCACTAGTATTTGGATCGGTTTGTTATTGTGTTTATTGATGATATACTGGTGTACTCAAGATCTAGAGAAGAGCATGAGAGACATCTAAGAATAGTGTTACAAACCTTCGAGAAAAGAAGTTGTACGCTAAACTCAGTAAGTATGACTTTTGGTTAGAACAGATCTCTTTTTTGGGTCACATAGAGATCAGAAGGTTGATCTTGATAGAGGCTTAGTCATCGAAGTATACGATACATCTAGGGAGTACCAAGATGTATCAAAACCTTTGAAAGGTTTATTGGTGGTCTGGGATGAAAAAGCATATTGCTGAATATGTTGCTAAGTGTTTTTTTGTCATGTAGAGCATCAGAAGCCTGCAGGGTTATTGTAGCCTCTACCGATACCGACTTGGAAGTGGGAGCATGTCACCATAGATTTTGTGATGGGATTGCCAAAGACCCGCAGAGGTCATGATGCCATATGGGTGATTGTGGATCGGTTGATGAAATTAGCCCATTTTCTAGCTATGAGAGCTACTGATACTCTGAGCCAGTTAGCAAACTTTTATGTGCACGAGATAGTGAGGCTACATGGAATTCTAGTGAGCATTGTTTCTGATAGGGATGCCCGCTTCACTTTCCACTTTTGAGAATGTTTTCAGGAAGCGATGGGGACCCAGTTGAGTTTTAGCACCGCGTTTCATCCTCAGACAGATGGTCAGTCAGAGAGGACTATATAGACCCTAGAGGATATGTTCAGAGCGTGTGCATTGGATTTTGAAGGCTCTTGGGATGACCATTTGCCACTCACAGAGTTCACCTATAATAACAGTTTTCATGCGAGTATCAGGATGACACCATATGAGGCATTGTATTAGCGTAGATGTCGTTCCCCTATTGGATGGGAAAAGGTTGGTGACAGACAGATCTTTGCTTCTGACTTGGTTAGACAAGCCTTTAAAGATGTCCAGTTTATTTGTGAGAGGTTACAGACAGTTCAGATCAGGCAAAAGAGTTACACTGACAAGAGACAGGACGATTAGAGTTTGATGTGGGTGAGTCAGTGTTTTTGAAAGTCTCTCATTCGAAGGGAATTATGAGATTTGGTATGAAGGGCAAGCTGAGCCCTAAATACATCAGACCCTTCGAGATTTTAGAGAGAGTGGAAGACAAGGCTTATAGGTTGGTATTGCCACCAGAGTTGGCAAGTGTGCATAACATCTTCCACGTATCCATGTTAAGGAAGTATCACCCGGACCCGGCACATGTGATAAGATATGAGCCATTAGAGCTCAATGAGGGTATAACATACGTTGAGAAGCCAGTTCGGGTATTGGACAGAAAAGAAAAAGTGTTGAGGATAAGAAAAGAAAAAGTGTTAAAGACAAAGATTCCCTTGGTGAAAGTCCTTTGGTAACATCGCACTATGGAAGAAGCCACATGGGAATTGAAGAGTTTGATGCAGGAGAAGTATCTCGAGTTATTCACAGATTGAATTGGTTCTAAGTTGGAGGACCAAAATTTCTAAGTGGGGGAGAATGTGAGACCCCATATTTGTATAAGCACAACTTTGTATATATATGTAAATAGTGATGTGCTTGTAATGTGAAGTATAAATGATGTAAGTCCATCAGTTTAAGGTACACACATGTAATAAGAGTTGTGATTATACATACAAGTTACATTATGTATGAATGTGAAGAAATGGACTTAAACATGTGGAGAATGTGAGTAAAATGGAATATGAGTAGTGTGGTAAATGGAATGAAGATTTGCATGAGTATGCACTTCTATTTGGTTTATATTAAGTATCTTTGGTTATACAAGGATTCCACACGAGTTTTAAAGTGTATAAAGTATTAATGGATTCCATTTTCAAGTCTTAAAGGTAATCAAATGAGGAAATTACCATGGCAACAAAATGTATGAAGTTTGGTATGAGTTGTTGCAGAAAAACTGCAAAAAATCTGGAAATATGAAGGCCAGATCGATCCCATAGGATGAGAGATTGATCTGGAAGAGCCAGAAAGCTCTTATTTGAGCAATGGAATAGAGCAGATCGATCCTTAATGGAACAGATCGGTCTCCTTAGCTCTAGGATTGAAAGCAGATCGATCTCCCCTAATACCAGATCGATCTCCTTAACCTTCTGTTTGAAGCAAGATCGATCTCCCCTACTCGATAGATCGATCTCCTACCTTCAAAATATCTTGGAAAAGAGGGATTTTAAGAGGACCAGATCGATCTTCACCCAAGGAATATCGATCTCATCAAGCTGAATATATAAATATGGAGCAGTTGGATCTGCATTTTCGAGACAAAAACCAATCTTTCCCATTTCCAACCTAAAACCTAGCTTTCTCACTCCTAAATCCACATATTTTCAGTAAGATTTGAGGGAAAGCTATTAGAGACAAAGTTGTTCACATCAAAAAGAAGAACAACATAGTTTGGAGGCATTTTCCCACTTGTTGGATTGAAGGATCAAAGGTGCATTTCCATTGGAGCAAAGAGGAAATCAAGCTAGATGAGTTTCTAAATGATATAACTCAAGTACATTGTGTAGATATTGATTTTGGAGTTGTTTGGTATGCATAGGAATGGTAGAAACTACCTAGAGTAGGATGAATCCACCATGACCTAGAAATGGTCTAGTGTGAAAAAGTGAAATGTGATGAGATTAATGATGAATGGTATATAAGGAAGTTAATAGTGGTGTTATGGTATGATTTTTAAGGTATTGTTAGTGAATAAATTGTGAAATTTACCAAAAAAGGGTAAGATGTGGATTAAGGCATTGGTAAATGCAAAGATGAGTTATATTGACTAATGAGATCAAATGTGAGTTAATAACTTTAACTCAAGTGGTTTGGATGATTTGAATCGCAGCTTCCGAGGATACACCGGAATAAGGCGAGCCAAGATCGGAAGAAGCTAAGAGGAAAAGAGAGTCGCACTCAAGTAAATTGAGGTAAGGGAATTGTGTGGACTTTTAGAGATATCTGTGTGCAATTTGGGCGCTTAATGCTTTGCTAGAATGCATGAGATGTTAGGAAATGAAATTGGGTGATTGAAGGGCAAAAGTTGGGTGTTTGAGAAATGTGCATGAAAATAAAAGCATAATGCTTTGGAAAAATCATGTTTTATTGTTTTTTAGCAAGTGATTAGTAGGTTGGCTAGCATTTGAAATGAATTGCAAAAAGAAATGAGTTGTTTCAGTTTGTTAACCACACTGTGCAAAGAAATGAGCCACCTACATTGTTTTCGTGAGAATGAAAGCGTGCTAGAGTATGACTCGCACGAGATTTGACGTGTTTTATACACGAGTGCTAGAGCTTAGCTCGCACTGGTTTTCACATGGATTTCATACTAGTTTTGGCATGGTGCTTGGAGCTTAGCTCGCACTAGATGCCCACCTTATTTGTTACCGTGCTTGGAGCTTCGGGCAGACTTAGTGTCGTACTGATTAAATAGGCTCGAACATGCAGTTTGTGATTTTGACATGTTGATAGCCGTGTTAGGAGCTTCGGGTAGACAAGAGGTCGTACCAATTAAATATGCTCACACTTGAGTTTGAGATGTGGTGTGACATGATAAGTTAATGTCGGTCTACGAAGTACGTTGTACCGTGTAGGTAGCATGGAGTACATTGTACCATGTTGAGATTGTGATATTCCATCTTCAAACGCGATCTGCTATAGACCGACGGGTAGGATTTGACCCACCTCCCGTGTGGAAGCAAGTAGTGGTGATATCCCATACACCTGATCTGTGTAGTCGGTATCACAGGTTATGTCCATAGACCTAGAGGTTATTACCTTTTATTGAATTGCCTATCTCACATGTCTAATGCTTTGTGAATAAATCCATGTTTGAAATGATTTGCGGGTTAGGACAGTTCGAGGGAGGGGCTGAGACCTAACAAGTGTTGAATTATTTTGAGATATCGATTGTTAATGATTTAAAGTGCACCGAAGCATGATGATTAATGCCATGCTTTATTATGAAAAATGCATGATGGTTAATGCCATGCTTATTTGAGAAAACGCATGATGGGTAATGCCATGCTTTATTGTGAATTATGCATGATGATTTATACCATCTTTGAGTTGAATTGTGCACTGGAATTTAATAGCATGAATGCTTTACATACCATTAACACAATCATACACTCATGTTTTGAGATAAAATGATGAACTAAATGCTTTTGAGCATGGCATCACGATCACATAGATAGTGCAGTATCTACCTGTTCGCATGATTGCCTTACTGAGCGTGTGGTTTACTCACCCCCCTTATTTTCCCCCTCTCTACAGAGCTTTGACTATAGATTGAGCGTGACTGGAGGCGTTCCCTTTTGGTAATCTGCTGCATCCCATCGCGTAAGGTATACACACTGTGGTAATTTTGTATCTAAACTTACGGTAGCACAGTAGCATTTTGTATGTAACTATTGGGGATGTAAAATAATGTAAACACATGTAACAACTTTGATATATATATATATATACATTTATACGAGTGTTTACTCATAAATAACATACAAATTAAATTGGTATGGTGGAGTGAGTTAGATGTCGACACACAGCCCAACTACTGAGGAGAGTTGTTGTTCACGATTGAGGTAAGGACAAATAATAAATGATGCATGAAAATGAGAAACATTTGTATGTATTTTGGTAAGTTGAGGGTCGTGATACCCTTCAGTAGGAACGCAGCAAATGCGACTCTCTCTAAAGTCATACAATCAAAGAACTCGTACAACTTCTCCATCTCTCCAATCCACTCCTCAGCATTAGCTGGGTCCTTAACCCCTCGAAAAGATGGAGATCCAAGCTTCTGGAACTATTGCAGTCGATCTAAATCACACCCATATCTCAATCCACTATTACCCTGAACTGGTTGGGGTGTAGGAGTATCAGTAGTCTATGGCATCTGTACAGGCTGTGCAGGTGTATCAGGTGCAACTGCCTCCCCAGTTATAGTTTCTGCACCTTGCCTCTGTCTACCTGGCAAAGTCTGTGCCAACAACTCTACTATCACCTCCAGGCTATGCTCTATTGTAAGACCTGAATTTAATTAAAATACAAAATGAGTGAGTATTCGTGAAGGAAAGTTTGACTGAATTAATCCCGAACAAGTGTAGGGGTAAAACGGTCAAAAGATCAAAATTCGGGATAAATTCGATAAGAAAAATTTAATTAAAAATAAGGATTTAGGATATCTTGATCAATAATGAGGAATCATACAATTTTGAGTCCAATTGATCAGGATCCGAAATTTTTAAAAATACCGAAAAGTCACCCGGGACAATATCCCTAAAATACGGAGAAATTATACTGGAAAAAATGATTAAAAATATAATAAACAAATTAAATTAAACTAAATTTATTTATTTGGAATAAATAATAATATTGTAGATATTTTCAGATTTTTTAGACTATTTTAATGAATCTTTTAATAATAAAACAAATGTTAAATAATAATAACAATAATAAAAAAAAAAAGAAGCCTGAAAATCGGGAGAACCCGAGAAACAAAACCCGACTGCTACCCGTGAGAACCGACCGACGATTCCAGCACACCGGCGATCGACAGGCTCCGACGAAGCTACCAGGAGGAAGAGGAGAGACCGGCGAGCACGTGGGCACCGGAATCACGTCGTCAGGTGGTCGGAGCAAGCCGATCGGAGCAAAGGAAAATCGAGGGAGAAACGGGCTGATTTCCGGTGAACCACCACGACTGGGCCAGAATGGAGGCTACCGACTCACTTAGGGGAAGAAGTCGGTTCTTTTGAGATCGGTCTTGGCCGGTGAGACCGCCGAAAATGCCGGTGACGACAATTGGCAGTAAAACGGCACCGTTTGGCCGAAAGGAAAGGGAAGGAAAAGGAGGGAAAAGGAAGGAAAGAGAAAAGAAAAGAAAGGAAAAGGAAGGAAAAGGAAAGAAAAGAAAGGAAAAAGGGGAAAAAAGGAAATAAATTTACCGGGGACGACTCGAGGTTCGGGTAAGTTGATCGAGGGTCGAAATTGACCTACGGGTAAATTTTGAAAATTTAATTTAATATTATTTTAATGAAAAATAATCCGAATTTACCTAATTGTGCAGCTTCACGACAGAGACCGAACAAGAGCCGATCGAGCTTTGATTCTCGTACCCCGCATCGTATCGGGTAAGTACAGTTTAATTTCGACAATCAGAGTTCTTTAAATATCGAGTTTTAATTAATTTACGAAATTATGGATTAATTTCGCATAGAAAGGAATATTAATTCGGAGTTGTAATAAATTGCCGTAAATGGTATACGGGCTATCCAATGAATTGGATCGAAGCCCGATAATTATTAGTAAGCTGCATAAGCCCTGTATACCCGAAGAAGGGAATTAATAAATATAAAAAGGGCTGCAATGGGCCGAGACCAAATAAGGTAGATAGGGCCCAATACCTTAAAGTTGGTCAGTAAATGCGATATACTGATCAAGATAATTGAATTGACCTCAACTGTATGATTATATGCAGTTACGTACCTTTGGTTGGCACACATTTGGGCTGAGAGATTCAGTATCATCGAGACAGGTTAAGTCTGCACGCGATTCCAGGTAAGAGAATTTTGTAGGTGCATAGAGGTAATTATACGTATTTTGAGGGGGTTTACCGGGTCTAGAATTTCATAAACTATATAGAAACGGAATAATGATTTTACGAAAATCGGGGCATAAGTGAATAAAGGAAAAAAGACGATTTTGCCCCCTGAGAGTAAAATTTACAAAAAGGGTGGTAAGGCATATAAATTATTTGATTTTCATGCTTTGATATTTTATATGAATGTATTGCTTGGGTTTAAGCAAATTTACATATAGGTTGGCTGTTGATTTTATGAATTATACGAAAGGGTACCGGTTTGTACCGATTACTATTTTAAAAGATGTTTTATTAAAAGTGAGCCACCTATCATATTTACACGAGTAAAAAGAGTGCTAGAGTCTTACTTGCACTCAAGTTTACTGATTTATTCTCATGAAAAGTCGTACTGGAGCATTGCTCGTACGAGAAATTTGTGTGTGCACAAAATCGTGCTGGAGCTTCGCTCGCACGAGATTTTAGATATCATGATATGCATAGCGTGGTGCTGGAGCTTCGCTCACACTAGACATGAGTTGACATGCATATAGTCGTGCGGAAGCCTCTTGTAGACTGTGTGTCACAGAGAGTTGAGATGCTCGCACGCATACTTTGAGACATGGGTTGGTTATCGACATAGTATTGGGGTGGATAAGACCTACGGCAGGCACCCCTAGACTATGATATGGGTCCACGGAGTACGATGTACCGTGTATGTCACACGAAGAACACTGTACCGTGCAGTCATGATGACTCTATGATGTTACTTGATATTCTGGCGGGTAGGACTTGACCCCACCTCCCGTTGCAGTTGTGATGCCCCACACACCGGGATCCGTGTAGCCTGGGATCACAGGGACATAGTATGGCCATAGTCCTCGATTTTTCATACAGTAACCTACATGCCTCACATGATATCATACGATCTGGATAGACCAGGACAAACCCGATGGAGGGGTAGTCCCGATTTGTGTTTTTAAAAGAGATGTGATTTAATGAATCAAGGTATTCCCGAGAGATGGGTTTGACCTTGATGAAGTTGTTTTATAATGAAACAAATGAGTTTTAAATGTGATGAATTTATGATGAAACAAATAAGTTTCAAAGTGATGAGTTTTGTGATTAAACAAATGAGTTTTAAAGTGAAGAGTTTATGATGAAATAAATGAGTTTTAATGTGACGAGCATGAGATGTCATACATGATGATTTTCCATGTGTGCTTGATATGTTGATTTCATGATTTCTTGTATATGATATATACATACATGTGGCATTGTTTTAATCTTACCTCATGCTCCGAAAGTAAACGATTTTTACATCATGACATTATCAGCACGTAGATAGTATAGTTATCTACCTGCTTACATTATTGCCTTACTGAGCAGGTTTCGCTCACCCTTTCATTTTCCACCCCACAGGGTATATTCAGTAGAAGAGAGCGACAATAGTCTCGCATCTCGGTTATTCGCTGCTTCTTATCAAGATCAGGTATACACATTCGTATAATTTTGTATCTGAACATATAGATGCACAGTACTGTATATGGATGTAATGCTGGGGATGTATTTAGTTTAAGTAAATTGATATGTAAATGAAATATGAAAATTGAATGGTAAATAGGTGAGAGGTGACTAACACCGAATCATAGCCCAACTAGTTAGTAGTGTAACTGTTCACGACGGGTAAGGAAATGAAAAAGCGAAAAAGCGAAAAATTTGTAGTGATTTTAGGAAATTTGGGTCGTGACAAATTTAATGGTATCAGAGCAGAGTTGGCCTGATATGAGTCGGTGTTAGTGGTTAAGTAAATTTACATCCCCATGTACTGTGCATTGTTTAGATACAATTGTGTATATCAAGGTGGAACAGCAGCTAAGAATTTAGTTTCGAATGCAAGAATATAGTTTTTATAAATAATAGCCGCTATGGTAGAGTGGCGAGTACACATGCTCAAGACCGTAGAGATCGGTCTGAGAATCAAATGTGTTGTCATATGAGACTCAAGATGAGCGTGAGGTGGAGGCTGATGATGAGCATACTCCACAGGGTCCTATAAAGAGACCAAACAGTATTGAGACACGCTCCAAGTGGATGGAGTGGAGTGTAGAAAATATTTCAGACTTGTTTACTCAGTCTATGCAGTTAGTTGAGGATAGGCAGTGTAAAGCCTAAACAGATGCCTCAGACTATAGAGATTTTCACACCCCTCCGATATATAGCGAAGTAAAGAAATCAATAGTTGCTGAGGACTGGGTGAATAAGATAACGAAGTTGTACGGATTCTTTCGGTGTATGTTGACTGAGAAAGTGACTTTTAAATACGTTTATGTTAGAAACGAGGCGGAGTATTGGTGAAAGTCCGCTTGACCCATCTGAAGAGTTAGACGTCCAGAGCTAACATGAGAATATAATTCTAGATGTATTCCGGTAACAGAATATCCTGGACATTTAAAGGAAATTTCAGATGAAATTATTTACTCTGACCCAGAGGAACTAGCTGATTAACAAGTATGAAACTCAGATTACATCCCTGGGCAAGTATGAACCCGATATTGTGGACAGTGAGAGTTGGGAAGCCCAAAAGTTCATGAAATGACTCAAATTGTCGATTAGAGTCCGATTGGCTCATTACCTATGTAGAGGCAGTGCGTAGATTACAGTTGCGTGAATAATATCATGTGTTGCACGTCTCTGAGATTGGGAAAGGTAGTGAGGACTGAAATAGAGACAAAAGAATAGAGACTGACAGAGATGTTAGAGTAGGAAAAAGAGACCAGTTGATAAGGGATTAGAGTTGATGAGTCACGGGGTAAGATAATTGGTAAGGCCCCAGTGCATCCAATTTTGGCACTCTTGAGGGTCATTGTGATTGGAGGACCCTGACCTGCTACGAAGCAGTGTAGCAGTGTAAGCACTGCAAGCAGTGTGGGATGTGTGATGGATACCACGGAAGGAGGGTCTATACCTACACTGTATTGATGAAAATGGCCGTTAAGTGTGGTAAGACAGACCATTGATTTTGATTGCACAGAGTTGGGCGAGATTGCCCCATAGAAAAGTAAAGAGACAGAGAAAAACTTCGTTGGTATAGCTGCAACGAAAAGGGAGGCCATAACCGAAAAAAAAAGGAAAGTAGGCTGTTGGACGAAGGCGAGAGGATGTCTTGGACCAGGACACTATTGATGTTTCATGGATGTGGTGTGAGATACCACACTTGTTATGAATAATGAAGTACATATGTTCATTGATCCTTGTGCCACACATTTATTCATACTGCCTTCATTCGCATATAAGTGAGTAAAAGGCATGAATGCCTACATCATTGGACACAATACTGATAAATGAGTACCCCAATAGAGGAGGATTAATTAACGAAATATGGATATAGAGATTTTAAGTTGAAAACAGGGGTGAAAACATCACTGAAAAGTATATTGTAAGTGTTGACAGGTGATAAAAAGGGGTGCAACAGTTGAAATTAAAGGAGTAAAGTATTGTACTCACGGAGTGAATAATGAAAGAGTTTTGTCATGAGGGATATACGGAAGGAGATAATCTTTAAGATAAGATAGATCCTAAATACAAGATGTACTGGAGTAAGAGGCGTATGCAAGGTAAGAATATCTATGATATGTGAAGTAATTAGGATTAAAGCAATTAGTAGCGAATATAAATTGTGACCACATGGACTGGTATATAAAGTATATGTGGTTAAGACTGAAGGTTAATAAAGGTATTTCAAAATACCTCCCCGCCTGAAGACTTGACAGCGTTTAAAAGTATATATATAACCTATAACGTGAAATCGATCGTCGTAATAAATACCTTTAGCATTAGGATACCTTTACTAAGACGATAAGAATATTAAACAAATCATAAAGGTTAACATAGTAAAATTTAATAAGAGCCGTTAAGATAAGAAAAGGAAATGACGCAGGTTAGTACCTGAAAACGTAAGCGATTTTGGAAGGATATTATATGTTATGCGCACATAGGTCGAAGATATGAGTGATTGAAATATTCAGTGGAAGTCAACTACAACAAGTTAATTAAATTTTACCTGGACCGATTTGTCATCATCCATATTGACGATATTTTGGGTGTAGTGAAAGTCCAGGGCAAATTATAAGCAACAATTGGAAATGGCTTTTACAAATGGGTTGTTGCGAGTTCTCAATATGGTCTACTTGGTTGACACGTTTAACTAAGAAAACGTGGTCTTTGAATGAGATGATAAATAAGATGATAGATGTGACATGAATTTCGGTGTAGTGAAGTACGAACTGACCATTGTGATTAATTTCACCATACCCAACAGCTCAAGGGGTTCTCAGTGAGTATGGATGACTCAAAATAATGAAGGAGCTGTGTATTGATGTATAATGGGAAGATAGTCAATTATGGAGTCAGACAACTCCTTGATCATGAAATAAACTATCTGACTTATGATTTTAAGTTGGCAACGATAGTACTTGTACTGAGGATATGGTACTACTAGGTACACGATGAGAAATTTTGGATATGCACTGATCATAAAGCCCCAAGAATCTGTTTTCAGAAAAAGAGGCGAATATGAGAATACATAGTGGGTTAGAGCTTCTGAGAGATTTTGATTGTGGAAAATTGTACCACCCAAGAAAAGCTAAAGTGATGGCTGCTGCCTTGAGCAGAAAGAGCCTCGGGATGGTATTACATATGATGTTCAGGGAGCGTGAGCTGCTTGAGCAGTTGTGAGCCTCAATAGTGATGTGATCCCTTCTGATGATGACAGTGATTGTGTGACAGCTAGCTTGAGACTAGAACCGGATGAGAGTGCCCGGATTTGACAGGCTTAGCGTGATGATCGGCATGGTGTCGATAGTTTGGGTCAGATTCAGAAGGGTACAGTGATAGAGTTCACAGAGAGTGTTGATGATTTACAGAGAGGTTCAAAGACAGTATAAGTGTTCCCCAGGACCACAGTTGATGAGATAGTAATATTGTCAGAAGCTCACTCTTCGGCATATACGGTGCATACGAAAAGTAAAGAATATATCGAAATCTCGAAAAGGGTATGGGTGGTCAGTTATGAAAAAAAAGATATTGTAGAGGTTGTGAAAAAGTGCCTAGTATGTCAACAGAATAAGGTAGAGTATTCAAAGTCTGCAGAGTTATTGCAGCACCTACCTATATCGACACGGCACGAAAAATGGGAGCAAGTCTCCATGAATGTCGTGATGGGTTACAGAGAACCCAGGTGAATTACGAGGCTATTTGGATGATAGTCGCTAAGTTGACTAAGTCTACCCACCTTCTGGTTATGAAATCCCCAAATACTCAGAGTGTGTATGAGGATTCAGGTATAAGGAAGATTGTGGAACATTAAGTAGCGTTCCAGTGAGCATGGTATCATATAGGGATTCCCGCTTCACTTCTTACTTCAGGGAATATTTTTCAGGAAGCTATGGGAACCCGACTGAGTATTAGCACAGCTTTCTGTCCTCAGACAGATGGTCAGTCAGAGAGGACTGTACAAGTTCTGGAGGATATGATGAGAGTGTGTGCATTGATTTTATAAGCTCCTGGGATGATCAATTGATTTCTAATTAAATTCGCCAATAGCGACAGTTATCATTCGAGTATTGGGATAACAAGATATGAGGCAGTGTATGGCTATAGGGGTTGTTCCCCAAATTGGATAAGAAAAAGTGGGTGACAGATAGAATTATTTTCGACTTTGGATAATAAGTCTCTGAGGATGTTTAGTTAAGGATGAGAGATTAAGAACACCTCAGAACAGATAGACAAGTATTGGAATTTACCCTTGGTGAATTGGTATGGTTGAAAGTTACTTGTCCTAAGAGAATAAGGACATAGCGAACTTTTGGAAGAAGGTAAATTGAGTTTCGCTGGATTGAATCTTTTGAGAGATTGGACAAGTGGGAGATAATACCTGTAGGTTGGCATTATCATTTGAATAAGCAGGCACCCACAATGTGTCCCATCTTTTGATACTTCGGAAATACTATCCAGATCCAGCATAGGTGATAGGATATGAGATCCAACAGTTCAGCTTAATGCAAATATAAGTATATTGAAGAAGATTCGGGCATTCAACAGGAAAGAGAAAGTATTGAGATTTAAGACGATCTCCCTAATTAAAATCCTTTGGTAGTGTTACACTCTGGAAAAAAGTCACATAAGAGTTAAAGAGTATGATATGTGTGAAGTATCTGGAGTGATTTACTAACTAACTTGGTTCTAATTTGGAGGACCAAATTTCTTAAGTGGGGGGAGAGTTGGAAGACCCGAATTTAATTAAAATACGAAATAAGTGAGTATTTGTGAAGAAAAGTTTGACTGAATTAATCCCGAACAAGTGTAGGGGTAAAACGGTCAAAAGATCGAAATTCGGGATAAATTCGATAAGAAAAATTTAATTAAAAATAAGGATTTAGGATATCTTGATCAATAATGAGGAATCATACAATTTTGAGTCCAATTGATCAAGATTCGGAATTTTTAGAAATATCGAAAAGTCACCCGGGACAATATCCCGAAAATACGGAGAAATTATACTGGAAAAAATGATTAAAAATATAATAAACAAATTAAATTAAACTAAATTTATTTATTTGGAATAAATAATAATATTGTAGATATTTTCAGATTTTTTTAGACTATTTTAATGAATATTTTAATAATAAAACAAATGTTAAATAATAATAACAATAATAAAAAAAAAGAGAGAAGCCTGAAAATCGGGAGAACCCGAGAAACAAAACCCGACTGCTACCCGTGAGAACCGACCGACGATTCCAGCGCACCGGCGACCGACAGGCTCCGACGAAGCTACCAGGAGGAAAAGGAGAGACCGACGAGCACGTGGGCACCGAAATCACGTCGTCAGGTGGCCGAAGCAAGCCGATCGGAGCAAAGGAAAATCGAGGGAGAAACGGGCTGATTTCCGGTGAACCACCACGACTGGGCCGAAATGGAGGCTACCGACGCACTCAGGGGAAGAAGCCGATTCTTTTGAGATCGGTCTTGGCCGGTGAGACCGTCGAAAACGCCGACGACGGCAAGTGGCAGTAAAACGGCACCGTTTGGCCGAAAGGAAAGGGAAGGAAAAGGAGGGAAAAGGAAGGAAAGAGGAAAGAAAAGAAAGGAAAAGGAAGGAAAAGGAAAGAAAAGAAAGAAAAAGGGGAAAAAAGGAAAGAAATTCACCAGGGACGACTCGAGGTTCGGGTAAGTTGACCGAGGGTCGAAATTGATCTACGGGTAAATTTCAAAAATTTAATTTAATATTATTTTAATGGAAAATAATCCGGATTTACCTAATTGTGCAACTTCACGACAGAGACCGAACGAGAGCCGATCGAGCTCTGATTCTCGTACCCCGCAACGTATCGGGTAAGTACAGTTTAATTTCGGCAATCAGAGTTCTTTAAATACCGAGTTTTAATTAATTTAAGGAATTATGGATTAATTTCTCATAGAAAGGAATATTAATTTGGAGTTGTAATAAATTACCGTAAATGGTATACAGGCTATCCAATGAATTGGATCGAAGCCCGATAATTATTAGTAAGCTGCATAAGCCTGGTATACCCGAAGAAGGGAATTAATAAATATAAAAAGGGCTGCAATGGGCCGAGACCAAATAAGGTAGATAGGGCCCAATACCTTAAAGTTAGTCAGTAAATGCGATATACTGATCAAGATAATTGAATTGACCTCAACTGTATGGTTATATGCAGTTACGTACCTTTGGTTGGCGCACATTTGGGCTGAGAGATTCGGTATCATCGAGACAGGTTAAGTCTGCACGCGATTCCAGGTAAGGGAATTTTGTAGGTGCATAGAGGTAATTATACGTATTTTGAGGGGGTTTACCGGGTCTAGAATTTCATAAACTATATAGAAACGGAATAATGATTTTACGAAAATCGGGGTATAATTGAATAAAGGAAAAAAGACGATTTTGCCCCCTGAGAGTAAAATTTACAAAAAGGGTGGTAAGGCATATAAATTATTTGATTTTCATGCTTTGATATTTTATATGAATGTATTGCTTGGGTTTAAGCAAATTTACATATAGGTTGGCTGTTGATTTTATGAATTATATGAAAGGGTACCGGTTTGTACCGATTACTATTTTAAAAGATGTTTTATTAAAAGTGAGCCACCTATCATATTTACACGAGTAAAAAGAGTGCTAGAGTCTTACTCGCACTCAAGTTTACTGATTTATTCTCATGAAAAGCCATACTGGAGCATTGCTCGTACGAGAAATTTGTGTGTGCACAAAATCGTGCTGGAGCTTCGCTCGCACGAGATTTTAGATATCATGATATGCATAGCGTGGTGCTGGAGCTTCGCTCGCACTAGACGTGAGTTGACATGCATATAGTCGTGCGGAAGCCTCCTTTAGACTATGTGTCACAGAGAGTTGAGATGCTCGCACGCATACTTTGAGACATGGGTTGGTTATTGATATAGTATTGGGGTGGATAAGACCTACGGCAGGCACCCCCAGACTATGATATGGGTCCACGGAGTACGATGTACCGTGTATGTCACACGGAGTACGCTGTACCGTGCAGTCATGATGACTCTATGATGTTACTTGATATTCTGGCGGGTAGGACTTGACCCCACCTCCCGTTGCAATTGTGATGCCCCGCACTCCGGGATCAGTGTAGCCTGGGATCACAGGGATATAGTATGGCCATAGTCCTCGATTTTTCATACAGTAACCTACATGCCTCACATGATATCATACGGTCTGGATAGACCAGGACAAACTCGATGGAGGGGTAGTCCCGATTTGTGTTTTTAAAAGAGATGTGATTTAATGAATCAAGGTATTCCCGAGAGATGGGTTTGACCTTGATGAAGTTGTTTTATAATGAAACAAATGAGTTTTAAATGTGATGAATTTATGATGAAACAAATAAGTTTCAAAGTGATGAGTTTTGTGATTAAACAAATGAGTTTTAAAGTGAAGAGTTTATGATGAAATAAATGAGTTTTAATGTGACGAGCATGAGATGTCATACATGATGATTTTCCATATGTGCTTAATATGTCGATTTCATGATTTCTTGTATATGATATATACATACATGTGGCATTGTTTTAATCTTACCTCATGCTCCGAAAGTAAACGATTTTTACATCATGACATTATCAGCACGTAGATAGTATAGTTATCTACCTGCTTACATTATTGCCTTACTGAGCACGTTTCGCTCACCCTTTCATTTTCCACCCCACATGGTATATTCAGTAGAAGAGAGCGACAATAGTCTCACATCTCGGTTATCCGCTGCTTCTTATCAAGATCAGGTATACACATTCGTATAATTTTGTATCTGAACATATAGATGCACAGTACTGTATATGGATGTAATATTGGGGATGTATTTAGTTTAAATAAATTGATATGTAAATGAAATATGAAAATTGAATAGTAAATAGGTGAGAGGTGACTAACACCGAATCATAGCCCAACTGGTTAGTAGTGTAACTGTTCACGACGGGAAAGGAAATGAAAAAGCGAAAAAGCGAAAAAGCGAAAAATTTGTAGTGATTTTAGGAAATTTAGGTCGTGACATCTATCCTCGTGAAGCGTGTCTCAGTAGTCTCTGGTACCTTAGTAGTTCCTGGTGGCATATGGGCAGATGAAGACTCGCCCAAGCTAGCCGGCCTACCTCTACGGCCTCTAGCCCTGCCTCTCGCCCCTCTACCACGGCGAGTAATTGCCATAAAGGCTGGATTCCTGCATTCACAACCATTAATTTGCCCGATTCCCATCTTGTATAAACAATTGTAACTGAACAAAACACAGTAATATGGAGATGTACATTTTTCCTAATTACTAATACTAGTCACATCAGACCAACTAGGCTCTGATACCATTCTATTACGACATTCTTTCGTGACTTACCAAAAATCACAATAAATTTTTCACTTTTTACTTACCTTTCTTTCCTCAACAGTTGGGCTGTGATTATGCATTAGTCTCCTCATCCATACATACCTTACCATTCTTTTTCGTATCATACATGCATGTCATTCTAAATATTTATTAACTGTACTTACACTTTTCTTCTAAGTAATTTCATATAATTTAATATAATTACATCCCCAATATTAAAAATGTGTACATCACTGTGTTTATACATTGTTAAGATACAAAATAGTACGCGTTGTGTATACCTTTCGTTAGATGGGGAATGGCAGCGGTCAAAAGGAATGCTATACCTCAGCCGACTCAATCTACTGACGATGATCTGTAAAGAGGAGGGAAAATGAAAGGGGTGAGCTAACTGGCTCAGTAAGGAAATCAGGCAAGAAAGTAGACATCCATACTATCTACTGAAAATAGTGCTTTGCCTTTCCTTCTCTCAATTCAAAAGCATGTTTCAAAATATATATAGTAATAGTACAGTTTTAAAATCCCATGTACTAAATTCATGCTGAGTTGTCAAATATAGGCATTCATGCAAAACATTGCATATTTATCATTTCAGAATGCCTTTATATAAAATATGCCATTTACATTCAAAGCACAGTAAATATGGCATTTCACAACACAACACAACAACCGAGTTTCAACCCATCCCTCAGGTCTACCCGTATCATAAAAACATGTGATATATCATGTGAGACTCAGTGGCTAAATGCAATATCTCTTAGACTATGACCATATCCTAATATGTGAAATCCCAGGCAACACAGATCTCTGTCTGTGGGTTATCACTACTGTAACGGGAGGGAGGTCAGTCCATCACAATCGCCAGCTATCAACTACTCTCCTCCATAACTCCACAAAAACATACGGTGCAGTGCACTCCATGCCACTCGCACGGTACAACGTACACCCGTGGGCACTGCCTCATGGTCGGGGTGCCTGCCATAAGTCTTAGCCCTCATACTGCGAAATAATCAATGCCAAGTCTCTAAATTCACGAGTGAACCTCTATAGTGTGAAACTCAGTCTACACGAGGAAATCATCATGATTTTTTTAACATGTCTATATATCACGTAAAAACTACAGTATGCGTCTTGAGTGTGACTCACAGTCACCACTCCACTCAAACACTGTGTATGCATGTCAAAACCTCAAATACTAGTGCGAGTAACCTCCAGCACTAGGTCATGCATAGTTCTCATGTAAAACTCGAGTACAAGCTATCGCTCCAGCACTCTATCATGCACAAATCACATAAAACTGAGTATGAGCAATGCTCCAGTACTCTATCATGCATGTCAAATAAATATAGTACGAGTCTCACTCTAGCACTAATGTATGTGAAAAACATTTGAAATCAAGTGCGAGCTGTGCTCCAGCACGATTGTTTCCACATAGTTCGGTAGATGGCTCTTTTAAAATAGGGATGTTTCAAAACGTTAAAATCAGCACTATAAAGTGTGCTTAGTTTACATCAACCTCAAAACATGAGCCCATCTACCTACTCTTCTGCTACATAGCAGTAAAAACATTCAAAAAAATTGTTTCCATGCTTTTTACAACTTTTCCCAAAAGTTGACTTTTTGCCTAACTAGGGGTAAAATCGTAATTTACCCATATCGAGTCCCTATAAATATTAATGATTTTCTTTGACCCTCAGACAATTTCAGTGAATGTAAAAGCAGACGAAAATACGCAAGATATCTCTAACTACTCGCAAAAGTCCCTTACCTCGGATCAGTCGTGTGACCTCACTTCCTCTATGCTGTTCAAATTTCGCAGTCCGATCAACTCTCAATACAACTCCGGAGCTGCATATAACCATTCACTGGGTTACTTATATTTTTCCTACTGTATTACGCATTTAATACAATTAATATCCCTTAATAGGCTCGTTTACAATTATTGGGCCTTAAACACTTCAATTGAGCCTAACTCTATCTTAAGCCCGTTTTTCACTTATTAATTTCCTTCATCATGGTCTATTAGCTCATTGGGCCTATCAATACCCATTGGGCTTTGTTCCAAACTCTTTGGATAGCCCTATATCATTTACAACAATAAATTCAAAAATCCAGATATAATTTATTTTATGTAGAAATTAATCTGAAATCCGTAAACTAAATCCCAATTGCATAAAAAATCATACCATTGTCGTAAATGAGCTTTACTTACCCGAAATTATGCGATGGTGCGTAAATCGGAGTTCGACCGGCTCATGTTCGGAAGTTATCGTCGAACTGCACAATTTTTATATGAAATTCCAGGTTAATTTTTGATCAAATACAATTTAAATTAACTTTCCTGGAAATCAATTCGGTCAATCTGACAGCGTATCGACTTACCCGTAATCTGAGGTATTTCTGGGGATTTTCCTCTCTTTTTTTCCCTTTTTCTTTTTTCTTTTCTTTTTCTTTTTCCTTTTTCTTTTTCCTTTTTCTTTTCTGTCCCTTTCCGGCTACGGTGCCGTTTCGGGTCCTCACTGTCGTCGATCATTTTTGGCCTTTTCGTCGGCCGCTATCGGTACCAAAAGAACCGACTTGTCCTCCCGATCACACCGATACCCTCCGATCACACCCAGCTGCCATGGATCGTCAAAATTGAGCCATTTTTCCCGTCGATTTTTCCTCCTCTATTCGCCGAACTTCGACATCGGTGGCGCGAGTCGTCAGTACCAGCAGGTTCGTACGGACGTCCTCTCTATTCTCTGGCCCTCGCCTAGCCTCGTCGGTCACCGGTGGTTGCCGGTGATTCTCGGGTCTTTAACTATCGTATTCCTGTTTCCAGATTTCTGGACTTTCTTGATTTTCTATCTATCTTTCTTTTTTTTATTAATTTATTATATTTTATTTTAATCAAATAAAATATAAAAAAATCTCAAAATATATCCAAAAATTCATATTTTATTCATTTATGAATAAATGAATTTATCTGTCTTATTTTATCTTTCCAGTATATTTTTTCAATATTTTCAGGATAATTTTTCGAGGTGAAAATTCTGATTAATTCCAATAAATTCATATCTTGATCAATTGGACTCGAAATTCAATATTTTTCTCGTTATTGATCAAGATTTCTCAATGCCATATTTTTAATGAAATTTTGTTATTGAATTTATACCGGATTTCGATCTTTTGATCGTTTTACCCCTGCACTTGTTCAAAACCAATTTAACCCGACTTTCCTTAATAAATTCTCTATCTTTTCTCTTGATAAGTTTCCATCTTCATTTAGAATGACTCAATTCCATTTGGTTTAGCCTATGGCTCTTATAGCCCTTATTTAGCTGTTATGTAGCTTACATGCATTTTTATTCTTTAATGGTCGATTGCATGATAATAAATACTCTTCTTATGATTCAACCATGAAAGTAAAGTGTTCATACACATAGGAATCATAAGGTACAAGCTACATACATAATCGAAAACATGGGTCTGACAATATTTAAATCAATTGCTTTTTTTAAAGATATATATTTATTTAACACATTTATTTACTTAATTGATCCTTTATTTATAGTGTTCTTAATATGTAAATTATTTTGATTTAACAAAATATTACCATATGAAATTGATATTTGTCATGTTAGATGGTCTTAAATAAATAATATATTTAAGATGTTATTTTATTTATTTAATTACTTAACATATTTAATTATTTGGTCCCTTTGTTTACAGTTTTTTTAATGTAAATTATTTTAATTTAACAAAAATTTTACTATATTAAATTGATTTCAATTAATGAAATGAAACTTGTTTATAAAGTTCATCTTATTATTGGTCTATTCCATTTTAAGCGCCTATTTTCTCTCTTATATGTTAATTCATTAAAAAAAATGTGACACTTGAAATTTAAGTGATCACAACATTTATTAATCATCAATTTAGTTAAGAAATGTTACTTTAATACTTTTGAACTAGCAAATTATAATTATATTAATAAAATCAACCATTATGTTGTAATTAAGAAATAATTCTTAATGACTTAAGAAAAACAAAAGGCTTTAATAAGTGTTTTAATTAGGGTTGTAATGACAAAACTAAGAGTATAATTATATTTAAATTACTTATTTAATTATTTAAGATGTTAATTTATTTGTTTATTTTAATATATAAACAATTATTTAGGATGTAATATCTTTGATGGCAAAAGATAAATACAAACTTAAAAAAAAAAAAAAGAATTCCTAGGGAAAAGTAAAAAACCTTAAACCCTATTGTCAATACCCACATTTCTATGTAACTTGACTTTGACTTCTTAAGTGTAATAAGACAAGTATAGTGGAATGATGAATGAAAGCACAATTTGTAAGAGTAAAGTGTTCATTTTGGTTTAAACTTGTGTGTGACGATATGATTAAGAATGAAAAGGTAGATTGATAATGGATAAAATGGATGAAAGGTGATAGGAAAATGGGCTAAACAAGTGTATAATGACATGTAAAGTGTATTGAGAATGACAAAAACCTTGATAGATGACTTTGTGTGAAATTGGTATAGTTTGGGAATGAACTCAAGTAAGGAAATGCAGAAAATTATAGTTCTAGGTATGAAGGATCGATCCCCTACAAAGGAAAATGAGCAAAAAAGCATTCTACCACAAAGGGACTTATCCCTTAGCCTTATAGGATTGATCCCATACCCAAGAATTGTAGAAATTTGCATCTTGCCAATAGACCAATCCCTGCCCTTAAAGGATTGATCCCTTATTTGGCCGAAAGCCTTCGGGAGTGTAAAGCGTCTCATAGGGATCGATCCCCCATGCTAGAGGATCAATCCCCTCATCTCACTTACTCCCACTCAGGTGTGAAATGCCCTCATCTTGTCCATTCCAATTCAATTTCTCTCATTTTCGCATTTGAAATCTAAAAAAGAAAGAAAACAGAAAAAGGAAAGGAAAAGAGAAAGATGGAGAAAGGAAGAGTTATAGCCAAAAAGCTTTAAAATAAGTCTTCTACACCATATCTACTTCAACATATCACAACTTGGAGTAATTTGGAGGTGAATTGGGACCTCAAATCTTAGAAAAAAATATTTGGGTATTTAAGGTAAGTTAGAGAGAGAAAACTCTATTCTATAAGATATAGAGATATATTATTTTTTTGAAGGTTCTAGGGTTATTCTTATATTATTTTGTAGTAAGGAAGGTTGGAATGGTGTTACTAAGCCTTTGCCAAGCTTAGGGTTTGAAGGTAAGAAATTCATAAGATCTTAAAATTAATATATGTGATGATTAGGTTGAGAATCTATGATTTAGCTAAAGTAGATTATTGAATAAAAATACGAGAGGTCGATCTAATGTTTTAATTTCTTAAGAGACTTATGAAAAGATAATGTTTTGAGGTTAGTTCACATGCATGATAGTGATCGAATCACCTTCAGATTGTTATTGTGAGACCTGAGAATTTTATGTACCTCAGTCATGAGATTTGCAATGTGAAGATTGTAATTGGTGAATTTAATTATGTTATATCGATGTACACGCAAGTTTTAAATATAATGAAGTATATGAAGATGAAGTTTTTAAGGCTTAAATGTGCATGGATTGAAATATGGACTATGGAGTAGATTATGGTAAGTTTTACATTGAGTTTCCTGCAATTTAGTGCAGCAGCAGTAAGATCAATGAAGGCCAGATTGATCTTCAAGGGAAGAGAGATCGATCTCATGACTCCAAAATGCAGTAAGTGTGTAATAGCAGACAAGCAGATCGATCTCATGAGGGAGCAAATCGATCTCATGCTGCCTCAGCGTAGCAAGAATCGATCCTGTCATAAGAGCAGATCGATCTCCTTAAGTCTTGGCCTGGAAGAGATCGATCTCTACCCTCTAGTAGATCGATCTCCACTTAGAAGAACAGATTGATCTCCACCCTCGACTAGATCAATCTCGTAGTTGTTAATGGAGCAGTTAAAATCAAGTAGAGATTGATCTCCATCAATGCTAGATCGATATCATACGCCCTGCCTATATAAGAATCATGAGATTTTGCCTGAAAATCGAGCCTCTCTCACCTACAAACCTCAACATTCACCATTTTCAACTAAACCAAGCTTTCTCTCTCTCATATTCACCATACTCTGGACAGAATTAGACAAAAGCGTAAGAGACAAAGTTGTTCCTCTTGGTGAAGGGAACAACATACTAGAAAATTAAGGATTGGATTGAAACAAAGGAAAATACAAGCATTCTTCAAGTTTGGGCAAGAGGAGACAAGCTAGGTGAGCTCACAAGACCCTTGTTTTTCTTAAGCATTATCATTTTATACATTTGTGAATGAACATATGTATATATATGTATATTTGGTTGAAAATGTCTAAGTCATGAGGGAAACAACCAATGAGTATAGTTGGAAAATGAAATGTGGATATCTTGTATTGATTATGAGCTAGCTAAGGTGATGAATAAGATGTAGGAGAAGTTTTGAGAAAATGTATGTGTTAAGAATGGTAACTTAGATATAGTGTAGATATAGGAATAAATGAGGTGAAAAGAGAAATGAGAATGATGAATATTGGCAATTTCGAGAATTCGACATGAGAAACGAGGCTAGTCTGAGGACCGGAGGATATTGTACCACTCAAGGTGCAAGAGGTAAGGGAAAATAAACCATTTGTGTTTATGAGTTTTCGAATGACTGAAAACGTTTTTATAGCATGAAAAAGGTTTAATGAAATGAGCATGTTTATGAGAAATGAGATGAATTGATGCGTTGATGAACAAGTGAGAGTTTTGTCGGTTTGAGCTCGGTTTGATGAGTTTTGTGTAACTGTGAATATAATGTTTTATAACCGAAATAAGCTTTGTAATAACCCCTATGAGCTCTACGTGAAGGCAAAATGGTTTTAATACAACAATAACATATTTTACTGAGACTAAGGCTTGTCATGAGATGCACATCGATACTCCGCTTGATAGCATTGAGTGGCCTTGCTCTTGTAGCATGTAAGACTGATACCTTCGTTTTGGTAACGAGAGATGACCCCGCTCTGGTAGCAACAGGTGGCCTTGCTTTGATAGCATGTAAGACCGAGCCTTGCTTTGAATAGCATGTAAGACCGTAGCTGTACGACTTTGATAAAGTCTACAACGAATCATGGTCATGTATTGATGTCGACGTTTCCCTATTTTGAGGATGTCCGCCTAGGGGACGACTTGATTTGATGTGATGTGCCTATGACGATGATTTTTTTCGAGTTTTATTAAATGCCTAGTCTCGATTTCTCTAATGAATGATGTGTTTTACAACTGTAATTTCTATCACGTAATGATAATTTGATGTTATGATGATTTGTGATCTTTATCACGTGAATTATGTTGATGCCATTATTTCTACCGTTATTTATATAACATTTTACATGCTCGAATATTTCCATTATATTATGTTGTGATGGTGATTTTATAAATTTTCCTCATCCTCCTTACTGAGTGCTTTGAGAGCTCATCTTTTTTCCTTCCCCCTCCAGATTTCTTGCAGTGAGCGATATAGTGTCTGTCGCGTACGTGATATAGGCTGGCGGACAAGATCTCCCCAGGCTATCGCTTGTACACGCACAAGGTATAATTCAGTTCATTTTGTATCCAGACAATGATGTAATACAAACATTTGCGTTAAGTATTTTTGGGATGTAACTAGGATGACATGAGGAGAATGAATCGTGTTTTATGGATTATTCCCTTTTTGGGATATTATGTATTTAATGTTATGAACTAGAAATTGTATGATCTTGGGGTTAATGATTTATGATAAACACAAATGATTAAATGACACTGTACAGGAATGCAACCCGAGTAAGAGGTTTAATATAAGAAAATTTTAAATTAGCCTTATTTTCCACGCTTCCGGGTTGTCACAGTTACAAGTATTGTTAATAAGGATTAATAAGGTGATAGGGATAAGTGACGGACATTAATGAGACTAATAGCATAACTAGGCTAAAAAAGGGGTTGGTAGGTGTGTTTTAAGGTTAATGGGGTTAATTGAATCTTAATGGGATGTATTTGATTAATGTGGTAGCTAAGCTAGCTAGATGAAATCTGCTAGGTGGAAGGGTGCCCGGTGCCATCGAGTTAGCTTGTTGTTGTGGTGTGCTCAAGGTAGAGGTGTATGTAATAGCTGGTAGTAATTAAACTATCATGTTTCAATGCATATATTGTAGAGATTGGGTGATTTGGAACTACTTAGGATTATAAATTTTGCAAAGATGCTCTTAGGCCATATGCCTTGGCTTAGGTTAGGCTTTCCATGTATGACATAACTATTTTATCATGAAATGAGATTTACATCAATGCAAGTCTTATTTTTAAGATGTTTTAACATTAGTTTAAGGGTGAAAACCCAACTAAAATTTCATTTTTTTGCAAGGACGATCGATCCCTCATATGATAAGATCGATCCTTCATCTGGATTTCCCAAAAATTATTCATTCAGGTGATGAAAGATCGATTTCCCCTTAAAAGATCAATCTCCATTGCTCAGTTTTGGTTTAAACCTTGCTTTAAAAGCATAAAACAACCCGCTAGAGTTATAAAAGGTTTTGAAAGTTTATGTATATGTTTTATCACCTTATTTTGATATGAAATGTGTAGGCTACCTTTATAATCCATGAAACATGATTTCATTTGGCTAACTTATGTTTTCGAAAATACATTTTGAGACTTGGCATCCTTAGTTCATTTCCATTATGGCAGTCGTGTGAATGTGTGTGTTTGTGTGACATACGGCATTTCCCATAGTTAGTTTACTGCATGATGAATACCTAGCCAATGCTTTGTGTTTGGCACTATGTATGCTACTAGAAATGGCTACTATGTTTTCAAACTATGTTTTTGGAGCTGTACAACTTTGATCTTGTCTACAGTGTGACCATGGCTATCGGTTTACTTTCTCCCTACTTGGGATTTAAGTATGATGCATGATTACTATCACCTAGTCTCCGCACTATGATTTCGATCTATGTTTTCAGTATATGCTTTTGAATGATTATAACTTATGCTTTCAGATTACTATGCTTGATTTAAATTATAGGTGTGCTTTCGAATACGTTGTATCTACAATTTGACTTGTATTTGTATGTTTTTGGATATACACGAAACTTTTTCATGAACATCATCTTTTTCGCTATTTACTCCTGCATGTATTTCTTACTGAGCTTTTCCCAAAGCTCATCCTCTCTCAAATTTCTAGTAGTGACCAACGTGGAGTACATGTTATAGGCTAGTGGATAGAGTGTCATCAGGATAGCTTTTTTATACACAATGAAGTATATAGTCTCTTTTTGTATGGTTTATTTTCTAGACAATTGTAAGCACAACTTATGTATTCTTTTTTACCATTGGATGCTTAGGTAGGATGTGATTACACGAGTAAATGCAAATCTAGTGAGAATGATTATGAATGGGAATGATGGCATGTAGGTAATGATGAGACGTTGCTAATTAGTTAACTGGGGCCACAGACTAATAATGAATTGGTAACGATTAGCTAACTAGGTTAATCGAACCCTACACTGTACGCTGACAGCTATAAGAACGAAAAGAAAATGTTAGTTCAATTTACCGCTTTTGGAGTGTTACATCTATAAAGGATTCTGAAAAAAATCACTAATTTATATTTCAAAATTTTGAGTTTAGGAGAATGGTTACATGCAAGGAAGGTTTTAAGCAGCTAATCTTAAATGGTACCAAATAGTATTAAATCATCTTTAAGTTAGCCTAAATTTTTTTATGATAATTAAATATTGAAAATACTCTTTAGGTATCCTCTATTATCTTGGTAAATTCTTAAAGAATATATTTCCTTACTTCAAAAGTATTCAAACAGTCTTATTTGACTTTCTTGAATAAGCTTCATCATCGGATTCATCGAGTGTCTTATGATAAAATCTTAAATCTTTTTAATTTCTACCTATCTAACCTTTACCTTTTTATTTTCAATTTTGTTTAACTTTTTTCTTTCATCATCTTTTTACACTAATTTTAATATTTGCATGAAAGTAAACATTAATTATCTTTTATTGAAATTATTTGTAACGTCTTGGAAGCGAAAAATTGGACTAACGTTTTCTTTTCGTTCTTATAGTTGTCAACGCTCAATATCCTAGTTAGCTAATTGTTACAAATTCATGAATAGTTTTCTTGTAGTCTATAGTCCCAGTTAACTAATTAGTGATATCCTACCGTTAGCAACATACCATCATTCACATCCTTTATCATCTCACCTAAGCATCCAATGGCCTAAAAGAATACATAAGTTGTGCCTACAATTGTTTGGAAAATAAACCATATAAAAAGATGTCGTATACCTCATTGAGTATCAAAACTAGCTTGGGGAGACTCCCTGTCCACCAGCCAAAATCATGTACTTTGCGCGGGTCACTGTAAGAAATCTGAGGGGGGTGAGATTTGGGAAAAGCCTAGTAAGATGCAGGAACTAATAACGGAAAACATGATGTTCATGAAAAAGGTTTGTGCATATCCAAAAACATAAATTTACAAGTCAAATCATAGATATAACATATTCGGAAGCATACTTGTAATTTAAACCAAGCATAGTAATCCAAAAGCTTGAGTTATAATCATTCAAAAGCATATATAAAAAACATAGATCGAAATCATAGTGTAGAAACTAGGCGAGGTCCCTATAGTAATCATGCAACGTAGATAGATCTGTAATAGGGAGAAAGTGAACAAATGGCCATGGTCATGTTGTAGACTGGATCAAGGTTGTACAGCTCCGAAAAATAGTTCAAAAATATAGTGACCATTTTTGGTTGTAAACATAGTGCCAAGCACGAAGCATTGGCCTAGCATGAGTATAAGCACTTCTCGGCACTCACCATAGGGTGAACTAACTGCGGGGATGTTGTATGTCACACAAAAACACACATTCGCATGAGTGCCATAATGGTAATGAACTAAAGGTGCTAGGTCTCTAAATGTAGTTTCGAAAACATAAGTTAGCCCAATAAAATCATGTTTCATGGATCATAAAGGTAGCCCACACATTTCATATCAAAATAGGGTGATAAACATAGTACATAAGCTTTCAAAACTTCTTATAACTTTGGTAGGCCATTTTATACTTTTAAAGTAAGTTTTAAACTAAAACTGTGTAGTGGGGATCGATCCTATGGGGAAGGGATCGGTCCCTCATCACCCGAATGCTAAATTTCTAGAAAACTCAGATGAGAGATCGATCCTCTATGCACAAAAATACAATTTTTTTTTTGGGTTTTCACCCTTAAACCAATGTTAAAATGTTTCAAAAACAAGCTTGCATGGATATAAACCTTATTTTATGCTAAAATGGTTGCATCATGCATGGAAGGACTTAGTCTAATCTAATGCATATGGGCTTAGGCGTATTTGCAAAACCTATAAGCCTAGATAGTTTCCAAAATCATACTACTTATACAATTGATACATAAAAATCATGATGAGTTGGTTGCTACTAGCCTCTATATACATCCCTTACCTTAAGTACACCACGTCAATGAGCTAAGTCGGTGGCACCACAAACTCTTCCACTTAGCCGAATGCCCTCCTAATTAGCTGGGTTGCCAAGTGAATTCAATATATCAAATTAACATTCACGTTCATGTATTCACACTTATTCCTCATATGCTCAACTCTAACAACTTAATAAAAATCATGTTAGTCTTAATAGCAACCTTTGCCCCAATGCTTACTCATTATAGTCTAAACAACTACTGAAAAACATAATCAAACCATTCTATAAATCCACTTATTTCATATTTAATCCCACATCAAAAATCAAAACCCTAAAACCCTTTATGGTCAAACCCTAAATTAACCTTCCACAATTTTCTTTAACATTCTACTTTAGCCAAATCATAGGTCCAAGCTTAAATCATCATATATATTTAATTCACCATTTTTAGAAATACATTACCTTCAAACCCTAGGTTTTTACCAATGCTTAAGGGTACTTTCCAAGTTTCCTTTCTACAAAATCACATAAAAAATAACTTTAGAATCTTCAAAATAACAATATATTTCCATATATAAAGGATTAAAGTTTTCTTTCTTTAACTTACCTCAAACACTCAAATCTTCTCTCTAAGATTTGAGCCTTCAAATCCTTTCCAAAAAACCACAAGTTGAGATATGTTGAAGTAGATATGGTGTAGAAGACTTGATTGGAAGTTTTTTGGCTACAACTTTTCCATTCTCCCTCTTTCTCTTTTGCTCCCCTTTCTGTGACGGCCAACCCCTGCCCGGCTAACCCCTGCCAACAGCCATGGCAACCCTTCTTGGGCCCATCGACAACGTTGGTGGTCAACAACGAGTGGTCCAACAACGGGTGGTCCAACAACGCCAACAACATCCACGTATTGTCCGCTTTGGCCCATTGGGCCTCACGGCTTTGTTTCATTTAGGAAAATTCCCCTCAGAACGCGTCCTCAGTGGTTCGAACTCGAGTAAACACCCTTGTTCTTGCCACTGATGATGCCAATGAGCCAACTGGCTCAATGGCATCATCAGTGGCAAGAACAAGGGTGTTTACCTGAGTTCGAACCACTGAGGACGCGTTCTGAGGGGAATTTTCCTAAATGAAACAAAGCCGTGAGGCCCAATGGGCCAAAGCGGACAATACGTGGATGTTGTTGGCGTTGTTGGACCACCCGTTGTTGGACCACCCGTTGTTGACCACCAACGTTGTCGATGGGCCCAAGAAGGGTTGCCATGGCCGTTGGCAGGGGTTGGCCGGGCAGGGGTTGGCCGCCACAATAAAAACGTTTTTATTGTGACGGCCAACCCCTGCCCGGCCAACCCCTGCCAACGGCCATGGCAACCCTTATTGGGCCCATTGACAACGTTGGTGGTCCAACAACAGGTGGTCCAACAACGCCAACAACATCCACGTATTGTCCGCTTTGGCCCAATGGGCCAAAGCGGACAATACGTGGATGTTGTTGGACCACCCGTTGTTGGACCACCCGTTGTTGGACCACCCGTTGTTGGAACACCAACGTTGTCGATGGGCCCAAGAATGGTTGCCATGGCCGTTGGCAGGGGTTGGTCGGGCAGGGGTTGGCCGTCACAATAAAAACGAGTTGGCTCATTGGCATCATCAGAGGCAAAAACAAGGGTGTTTACCCGAGTTCGAACCACTGAGGACGCGTTCTGAGGGGAATTTCCCTAAATGAAACAAAGCCGTGAGGCCCAATGGGCCAAAGCGGACAATACGTGGATGTTGTTGGCGTTGTTGGACCACCCGTTGTTGACCACCAACGTTGTCGATGGGCCCAAGAAGGGTTGCCATGGCCGTTGGCAGGGGTTGGCCGGGCAGGGGTTGGCCGTCACAATAAAAAAATGCGTTTTTATTGTGACGGCCAACCCCTGCCCGGCCAACCCCTGCCCGGCCAACCCCTGCCAACGGCCATGGCAACCCTTCTTGGGCCCATCGACAATGTTGGTGGTCAACAACGGGTGGTCCAACAACGCCAACAACATCTACGTATTGTCCGCTTTGGCCCATTCGGCCTCACGGCTTTGTTTCATTTAGGGAAATTCCCCTCAGAACGCGTCCTCAGTGGTTCGAACTCGGGTAAACACCCTTGTTCTTGCCACTGATGATGCCATTGAGCCAACTGGCTCATTGGCATCATCAGTGGCAAGAACAAGGGTGTTTACCCGAGTTCGAACCACTGAGGATGCGTTCTGAGGGGAATTTCCCTAAATGAAACAAAGCCGTGAGGCCTAATGGGCCAAAGCGGACAATACGTGGATGTTGTTGGCGTTGTTGGACCACCCGTTGTTGGACCACCCGTTGTTGACCACCAACATTATCGATGGGCCCAAGAAGGGTTGCCATGGCCGTTGGCAGGGGTTGGTCGGGCAGGGGTTGGCCGTCACACTTTCTTTTCTCTTCCCTATTCTCTTTTTCTTCTTTTCTAGTTTTCAAATGCAAAAACAAGAGAAACAATGAATTATAGTGGATAGGATAGGGTATTTCACACCTGAGTGGGAGCAAGTGAAACGAGAGGATCGATCCTCTAGCATGGGGGATCGATCCCTTTGGAGCTTTTTACACTCCCAAAGATTCTCAGCCAAAAAAGGGATTGATCCCTCGAGGGTAGTGGATTGGTCCTCTATTGACAGAATGCAAATTTCTACAATTCTTGAGCATGAGATCAATCCTTTAAGGTTGAGGGATCGGTCCTTTAGTGGCAAAATGCATTTTTGCTCATTTTTCTTTGCAAGGGATCTATCCTTTAAGGGAGGAGATTGATCCCTCATACCCAAACTTGTAGTTTTCTACATTTCCTCACTTGAATTCATCCCCAAACTATACCAATTTCAAACCAAGCCATCAATCAAGGTTTCTATCACTCTCAACACAATCCACATATCATTTCATACTTGTTCAGCCCATTTTCCTATCACATTTCATCCATTTCATCATTTATTAATATATTATACCATTAAAGACCTCAATTAGTCATTTCATTCTTAATCATATCATCACACACAAGTTTAAACCAAAATGAACACTTTACTCTTACAAATTGTGCTTTCATTCATCATTCCACTATACTTGTCATATTACACTTAAGAGGTTCAAGGTAAAGGACATAGAAATGTGGGTTTTCACATTATTCCTTTAAATCTTTCATTATTTTGGTAAAATCCAAAGAATATTTTTCACCTAGGAATCTCTTTAGTGTTACACATTAATAATCATACTAAAAATTCCATAATCGAGATAATTTTTGTTCATCTTCATTTATTTTATCTTAAATAATTTATGGAAAATTTAGAAGAAAATTTTAATTTACAAAGCATTTTATAAATTTTGGCATAATTTTTATCTTATAACCTACCATTTTCATTTTCACATTTTTCTCGTATCCTACTAGTTTCTAAGTAACTAATCTTATATCTAAAATTAAATAAATCTAATCAATTAATTAAACACAAAAATTAAAGCAACAATAATCAAACAAAACATAAAACATATATTAATCAAATTAATTTAATGTAATTGACCAAATTAATGGCTACCAATTAACTACATAAATTAATTTATCAACCATATTAGTATTTACCAATTAATTAATGAACTAGATAAACTATTTTCCTAGTAAAATAATTATAACAGATTTAAAATAATTAAAGTACCTAATCTGTGCACTAACTAACTAAGTAAGAAATAAGTTAATTAACTTACAAGTAATCTAGTCAGGAAAAAATAAATGATAAATAAAAAACAGAATAACAAAGGGAAAAAGCACTACATACGGGTCGAGTTCTCAAGGGGGTCATGTGCGGCTTCCTTTCGAGTTGTAGCGGGTTAGCTTAACTCTATACTCAAAACGACGTTGTTAACACCATTATTTAACTGAAAATTCTCTAATCCATTTATTTTTAACCGTCCTTCTCTCTATTACCTATTCTCTCTTCCTTTTATCTAACTCAATTACAGAAAACTAACCACTAGAGAAACCTCAACCACCGTTGCTACTACACTTGATCAACAGCCGTTATCATCGTTTGCTATTTATCGGAGGATGAAATATTACCAATACTTCTAGAAACAATCTATTTGAGAGATTAAAACTCTCTAAAACCTAACTCATTTGTATAAATCTAGAAAAAAAACAATAAGCTTCTTCTACCCAAAAACGAGAGCAAATAAACACCAAACCTTTATTAGAAATCCTAAGTTTACTATCCAGATTTGTAAAACTAAAAAACTTGCTCACTTGTTTTACTTTTGTGCTTCTGATTTTCTGTACTTTCTGTTGAAATTAATGGCTTATTAGCCTAGTGAGGAATCCCACATTAAAAAATCACAAAGGGAGAGAAAGAGTTTTGGCTTATAAATTTAGACCTGGGCTAACAGGTTAGATATCCCTAGGAGAAATATAAATAGCTCATATATTTGTATTTTGGATTTTTCCTATTAGTTTCTGGATTTTGCAATTGTGTCCAGATTTTATAATAATTCCACTTTGGAATTAGTGAAGGTTTTCAGCAGCGCCCGTAGACGTAGGTAATTATACTGAACCACGTAAATTCTTATGTTTTTCTCTTTTCTTCCTTACGCTTTGCATTTGATTATTTGTTTAGCATTTGTTTTTGCCTGCTTCAATAATTAGTAGTTATAGTTGTGTTTTATGCTTCCGCTTATGCACAACAATTGGTATCAGAGCTCTTAGTTGTCATAGTATGCTCTGTGGTTGCAGCATTGTCTGATCCTCCACATCAGAAAAGAAAAATTATTCTTGAGTTGTTTGATTAAGAACACTCTGTTATACTCTATTTATACAGTGTACGTCAGAACTGAGATAAAGTGGAAGTGGATGTCTAGGAAGGCTCTGGCTAAAGAAAGACTTGGTATTTAAGTGTGTCCTGGTGACCCACCTCTCTTTCCTGGGAGCTGACCTGGTGTACTATTCATGTAAGTTGTGTTCTGTATTCTAGTATACGGTACTATTTAGAGTGTCACATTGTTTTAGTATACGGTTAATATTCACGTATACATTTGGGAGAGTAGTTGAAACAGAAATGGCAGCATCAACAAATGTAAAAATTGAAGGGGAGAAATTTAATGGCGAAATAATTTTGGCTTGTGGTAAAGAAAAGTTAAGGATGTCCTGTGTCAACAAGATTTAGACATCACTCTGGAAGAAAAGAAACTCGATGAGGTCAAAGAAAAAGATTGAGAGAGACTGAATGCGAAAACAAGTGCGTTGATTCGTTTATGTCTCTGCAGAGAACAAAAGTATCCATCTATGAAGGAAACTTCTGCCAAAATATTGTGGGAGGCGTTGGAGAATAAATATATGAAGAAAAGCAATGAGAATCGACTTTATTTATTGAAGAGGCTATATCGTTTTCAGTTGAAATCAGGTATGAATATCAGTGATCACATCGATGAATTCAACCGTTTGTTAGTTGATTTGTTGAATTTGGATGAAACCTTCAAAGATGAGAAAAAGGCTATGCTGCTAATAGGATCTCTTCCTAATGAGTTGGATCATTAGTGCATTACACTTATTCATGGAAAGGAAAAATTATCCTTTGAAGAAGTGTGTGCAGCTTTGCTTAATTATGAAATTCGAAAGAAGGATCAGAAAAAGAATATGGATGAATAAGAAGAGGCGCTCGTAGTTAGGGGACAAAGCCAGAGCAGAAGACAAGAAAGTAGGGGAAGATCACGTTCAAAGAAAAAACCTGATAAAGATGAATGTGCCTTTTGTCATTAGAAAGGGCATTGGAAGAAAGATTGTCCGAAGTTGCAGAAGAAAGATAAGGGTAAGGGCAAAGCTACTTCTGATGCATATGCAGTCGAACATGTTAATGATGATTTCGTATTGGTCAGTCAACCATCCACATCTGGAAAGAGCGAGTGGATTTTGGATATGGGTTGTACTTATCATATGTGTCCATATAAGGAGTGGTTCTTTAACTTCAAAGCGCTAGAAGGTGGAGTTGTTTTCATGGGTAATGATAACTCATGTAAAACTTTAGGGATAGGTTCAATCCAGTTAAAGAATGATGATGGATCAACCAGAGTTTTGACTGAAGTTCGATATGTACCAAAGTTGAAGAAGAATCTCATCTCATTGGGAGTCTTAGAATCTAAAGGCTATGGGATAATTATTCGAGATAGAGTTTTGAAAGTTGTGTTTGGTGCTTTGGTGACTATGAAAGGCACAAGGAAGAATACCTTGTACTATTACAATGGTAGTACAATTATTGGATCAACAGCAACAGCTTTAGAGAAGGATGTTGATTCAGATTCGATCAAACTATGACATATGCGCTTGGGACATGCAGGTGAGAATGCCTTAAGTAGTTTGGTGAATCAAGGCTTGTTGAAATGAGTAAAGACCTACAAGTTAGATTTTTGTAAGCATTGTGTTCTGGGAAAGCAGACGAGAGTGAAATTTGGGACTGCAATTCATAATACCAAAGGCATTTTGGATTATGTCCATTCTGATGTTTGGGGACCTACTAAGACAGCATCCATGGGGGTAAACATTATTTTGTCACATTTGTTGATGACTTTTCCAGAAGAGTTTGGGTGTATACGATGAAGACGAAGGATGACGTACTTGAGATTTTCCTTAAATGGAAAAAGATGGTGGAAACTCAGACTGGAAAAAAGATTAAGTACCTCAGAACAGATAATGGAGGTGAATATAAAAGTGATCCTTTTCTGAGAATTTGTCAAGATGCTGGCATTGTAAGTCATTTCACAGTCAAAAACACACCGCAGCAGAATGGGGTGGCAGACGCTACTGGAGAAAGTTTGGTGTATGTTGTCCAATGTTGGGTTGGGCAAAGAGTTTTGGACTGAGGCAGTGACTTATGCGTGTCATCTCATTAATCGGTTACCATCAACAACAATTGATGGTAGAACTCCATTGGAGGTTTGGTCTGGAAAACCTGGTCTGGAAAACCTGTTAATGATTATGATTCTTTACATGTCTTTGGGTGCACTACGTATTATCATGTAAAAGAATCTAAGTTGGATCTGAGAGCTAAGAAAGCTATTTTTGTATGGACTTCATCAGGGGTGAAAGGATATCGTCTGTTATATCCAAATTCGAAGAAGATAATATTCAGTAGGGATGTTACTTTTGATGAATCTCCTATGTTGAGGAAGAAAACAAATGAGAATGTTGAGGATATTCCGCAGCACGTGGAGTCTACTCAGAAATAGGTGGAGTTTGAGTCAACAATTAATCCAGCTAAAATTGTTGAAAAGGAGACTATTGAATATGATGAAGAGGTTTCCACCCAAGAACCTCTACTGCAAAAAGAATCAATTGCAATGAATAGGCCAAGATGGGAGATTCGCAAACTTGCTCGTTTTGTTGATATGGTTGCCTATGCACTTCCAATTGTAGACGATGAAGTTCCTTCCACTTATAGAGAAGCAGTCCAATGTTTTGAAATGGATAAGTGGAAAAATGCTATGGATAAAGAGATGCAGTCTCTTCGAAAGAATGAAACCTAGGAGCTAGCTCAACTACCAAAAGATAAGAAGGCAATTGGGTGCAAATGGGTATTCACGAAGAAAGATGGATTTCCTATCATGACCCAAAAATCAAAGTAAATTTTTTCGTTTTTCTTTCATACTTACCTGTCTTCTGATTGTGACCACACTTTACTAACAATTGGGCTGTGCGTCAATGCCAGTCCCACCATTCAATCATCATATAACTTAATTTCTTATTAAATGAAAGGTAAACACATGCATTTTTCACTAATTTTTTCCATTCATTTACAAGTGTTTACAGTGTCTATACATCCCCGAAAGTTACTTACAAACATGTTACTGTGCTATTTTTATTTTGATACAATATGTACAAGTGTACATACCTCAAAATGATGGGCAGCAGCGGATATCAGGAATGCAGTACTCAGTCGCCTCAAAGTCTACTGGAGGAAATCTGTGTAGGAAAATGAAAGGGGTGAGCATATCAAGCTCAGTAAGGCAATCCTACGAACAAGTAGGTAATCATACTACCTACATGAACGTGGTGCCGTGCATAAACCACCCTTTCTCCACACATTTCAAAACAGATGCTATAATTCATGATGTCATGTAAAATAAGTTCGCATGTGAATTTCAAAGAGCATGGAAAATTCAACATGCAACTCTTTTAAATCATTTCTCATTAAAATTTCACAACAAAGCCAGGACTCAATCCATCCCTCAGGTGTTTCCTGACTCACACAAAATCATGAAGTCAAATGCTTTTCAAAGAAATAATAACATGTGATACAATTAATGCATGTAAAACCAGTTTACATCACTCATGGGTTTAAATAGCATGGAAATAACATCATCAAAATTCAGTTTAAAACCCAATTTCATTCTCATCAAAATCTTATCTCAGTCAGGATCTAACCCCTCCCTCAGGTGATCCAAACTCATACAAAAATCCACAAAACGAGTTTCTCAAAACATCAACATGCTAGACTAGGCAATATATGTATATATCTCATGAAAATAACTAGGACTATGGCCATATGTCCTCGTGATCCCACTGCTACACGGATCCTAGTGTGTGGGGTCTCACCACTATCGGGAATCGCCCTAGGAGGTGGGTCAATCCATCCCGTCGGTCCTGCCCGATCACTCGCATCCGAAGATACCACTCGCATCCTAGCACGGTACAACGTACTCCGTGGACCCATATCTCATATCCACACTCATGCCCTGTCTCAAAACGCATGTGTGAGCCTATTTAATCGGTGTAACACACAGTCTACCCGACACTCCAAGCACGGCTCATCGCATGTTCTCATAAAATCAGTGCGAGTGATGCTCCAACACTCTCATAAAATCAAGGACAATCTCGTGCGAGCTAAGCTCCAACACACGTTTAAGAAAATCTCATAAGATTAGTGCGAGCTAAGTTCCAGCACTCTATCAAAATCATGTAAAACTAGTGCGAGCTAGGCTCCAATACCCTGTCATAACAATTCAAGTGAAAATCTGGTGCGAGTTAGACTCTAGCACCCTGTCACGAAAATCATATGAAAATCTGGTGCGAGTTAGACTCCAGTACCCTATCACAAAAATCATGTTAAAATCTGGTGCGAGCTAGGCTCTACTACTAATGCATGTAAAACTCTAGTGCGAGCTCTTGCTCCAGCACTAATGCATGCATCACACAAATCAAAAACTCGTGCGAGCTGAGCTCTAGCACGTCACATTTCTATAAAATCTCGTAGGCGGCTACATTTCTCAAATCAATTTCAAAGAAAATAAACATTGATTAAAGTTATGCAATTCTGTGCATTTTATTTAGAAGTTAGCCAGCCTACTCATGCATGTGTCAAAACCATCTCAAAAATAAGCAGAAACATCTTGTTCTTGCTTCTCTTAACTTTTCCTAAATTTGGAAATTTTACCCTTCATAAAGGTATTTTGGTCAATTTGCCCATCCGAGCACTAAAAATTTTATCTGCAATCTAGACCCTTCGACAATTTAAGAGACTGCAAATTAAGTTGAAGTTGCGTAAAGCTACCTCTAGCAGTCCGTAAAATTTCCTTACCTGGAATCACGCGCAAGTTTATCCTGTCTCGATGATACCAGGTCTCTCAATCCAAATTCGCTCGAACCAAGTCTACGGAGCTGCATATAACCACATATTAGGGTCAATTCTAATATATTTATCATATTTCACTCTTATTGATCGAATCTAAAGTACTGGGCCCGTTTTACTTTATTGGGCCCGATTGCATCTTAATGGGCCTCGACCCATTTCTAGCCCGTTTCCACTTATTAAATCCCTTCTTCGGGTCTATTGGGTTCTCAATACCCATTGGGCTTCGTTCCAAACTCTTTGGATAGACTTTATATCATTTACGACAATTAATTCAAAAATCCCAATATAATTCACTAAAGTCGGAATTAAATCCGAAATTAGAAAAATAAATCTTTAATACGCGAATAATTACATAAATTGTCGTAAATGAGCTTTACTTACCCAAGATTATGCGATCGTGGGCAAATCGAAGTTAGATCGGGCTCACGTACACGATTTATCATCGAACTGCACAATTTATATTTAATTCCAGGTTAATTTTTGATCAATATAGGTTAAAGAAATTTCTCGAAAATCGAATCGGTCACTTTTGACCTCTTATCGACTTACCCGAAGTCCGATGTATCCTAAAAAATCTTCCCATTTTTCCTTTTTCTCTTTTTCTTCCTTTTTCTCCCTTTTTCCTCTCTTTCTTGGTTGAACCGGTTCAGTCCGATTTAACCCAGTTCAGACCGGTTGGTTCAGCCCGGTTCTCTTCTTGCTGAGCCGGTTCGTACTGGTTCAGGATTCCCCGTCACCGTTCACGGCATTTTTGACTAGTTTTCGACTCATTTTTGGCGCCAATCGGTGTGCCTGCACTGGGGAAGTGTTCGACTGGGGTCAGTATTGGTCGAATCGAAGCCGGTGGCCGCCGATTTCGCTTCTCCTCTCCATGACTTCTCTCCCTCGATCCACCGGATTTCGATGTCAGTGGGCCACGTCGTCGGTACCAGGGAGGTTGCGCCGACATCCTCTTCCTTTTTTGGCCTTTCGCCTGGCCGCTGGGTAGCCGGTGGTCTTCCGGTCATCTCCTTGGTTTTCGGCTTCTTCGTTTCGTTTTCTTTCCTCTCTCTTCACGTTTTCAATTTCTGTTTCTTTTATTTATTTATTTATTTATTTATAATTTAGTTTATTATTATTTTATTCATTAAAATATAATAAAATACCTAAAATATCTAAAAAATTATATTTTATTCCTTAAAATATTACATTTTACCATAATTAATTTATTTAATTTATTTAATCTATTTTCCACTTTCCCGGTATATTTTCTCCGTATTTTCAGGATATTGTCCCGAGTGAATTTTTGATAAATTTTAATAATTCCCGATCTTGATCAATTGGACTCGAAATTTGATAATTTCCTCATTATTTATCAAGATATCCTAAATCCTTATTTTTAATTAAAATTTTCTTCTCGAATTTACACCGAATTTCGATCTTTTGATCGGTTTACCATTCTACATGTTCGAGACCAATTTAGCCCGACTTTCCTTCTTGGACTCACTAAAATCTCTCTTTTAAAATTCGTATCTCTGTCTGGACAATTCAAGTCTCATAAATTTAATTTGAAATTCCTTAATTGTCCGTTTTCGGATTTAATGTATGTTCGACTACCTCATTCATATTTATATGATCAAAATCATTCGTCTTATGATTCCATTATATATAACAATATCCATACAATGTGTGAATCATAAGGAAATACAATAAAAATCGGGTCTTACATAATCTCCCCCGCTTAAGAAATTTGGTCCTCCAAATTAGAACCAAGTTAGTCTGTAAATCACTCCGGATACTTCACACATATCATACTCTTACTCTTTAGCTCCTATTTAAATTCCTCTGAAGCATAATACTGCCGAAGGACTTTAATTAGGGAGATCATCTTAAACCTTAACACCTTCTCATTCCTATTTAATAGATGAATCGAGTTTGCAACATATGTTATACTTTCATTGAGCTCCAACAACTCATATCCAATCACATATTGTCACGACCCAAAACCACATAAAAATCAGAGTGAATGTTTTCGCATTTTGTTATTTTCTTTCATGCTTACCTGTCCTCTGATCGTGACCACACTCCACTAACAAATTGGGTTGTGCGTCAATGCCAGTTTCACCATTCATTTACCATATAACTTAATTCTTTCTCAGTCATTTATAAGTGTTTACAATATTTATACATCCCCTAAAGTCACTTACAAACATGTTACTGTGCTATGCTTATTTAGATACAATATGTACAAGTGTATATACCTTAAATGATGGGCAGCAGCGGATATCCGGAATGCAGTACTCAGTCGCCTCAACGTCTACTGGAGATTATCTGTGTGAGAAAATGAAAGGGGTGAGCACATAAAGCTCAATAAGGCAATCCTACGAACAAGTAGGTAACCATACTACCTACATGAATGTGGTGCCATGCATAAACCACCATTTCTCCACACATTTTAAAACAGATGATATGAGTTATGATGTTATGTAAATCCATTCGCATGGCAAAATTCAACATGCAAATTATTTCAAATCATTTCTTTCTCGTTTAAAATGTCACAACAAGGCCAGGACTCAACCCATCCCTCGGGTGGTCCTGACTCACATAAAACCATAAAAATCGATTTACATTCACACATGGGTTTGAAAAGCATGGAAATAATCATCATGCACTTTGATTTTAAAAACCCAGTTTTAATCTCATCAAAGTCATCAACATGCGAGACGAGGCAATATCTGTATAACGGTAATAACCAGGACTATGGTCGTATGTCCTCGTGAGCCCCTCTGCTACACGGATCCTAGTGTGCGGGGTCTCACCCTGATCGGGAACCGCCCAGGAGGTGGGTCACTCCATCTCGTCGGTCTTATCCGATCCCACGCATCCGAAGATGCCAACGTATCCGAAGATACCAACGTATCACAAAGATACCAACGTATCCGAAGATACCACACGGTACATCGTACTCCATGCTACTTGCACGGTACATCGTACTCCATGGACCCATATCATATCTCAATACTCATGCCATGTCTCAAAATGCACGTGCGGGCCTATTTAATCTGTGACACATAGTCTACCCGATGCTCCAAGCACGGCTCATCGCATGTTCTCATAAAAATCAGTGGGGGGTGCGAACGATGCTCCAGCACTCTCGTCAATTCAAGTAAAACTAGTGCGAGCTAGGCTCTAGCACTCTCATCAAATCATGTGGAAAATCTGGTGCGAGTTAGACTCTAGCACCCGATCACGAAAATCATGTAAAATCTGATGCGAGTTAGACTCTAGCAACGTGTCACGAAAATGCATGTGAAATCTGGTACGGGTTAAGGACCAGGGTCTACCCTCATCCCTCACTCTCACCCCACTTAAGAGGTCTTTTGAGCCTGTTGGGCCTGTTGGATCTGGTTTCCTGCCTCACTCACCCGTATTGTCCGCTTTGGGCCGAAGCCCGCACGGCTTTGTTTCATTTGGGGTCATCCTTGCTTAAGGGCCTTTTCCCCTCAGAACGCGTCCCTTATACTCTAGCACCTATGCATGTAAAACTCTAGTGCGAGCTCTCGCTCCAGCACTAATGCATGCATCACCCAAATCAAAATATCGTGCGAGCTGAGCTCTAGCACGTCACATGTAAATAAAAACACGTAGGCGGCTCTGTTTCCTCAAAACAATTTTCAAAACAATTATATCGTTGAAAGTATGCAATGCTGTGTATTTTCTTTCAAGGTTAGCCAACCTATTCATGCATGCATTAAAATGTCTCCAGAACGAGCAGAAACCTCTGGTTCTTGCTCCTCCTAATTTTTCCTAAATTTGTAAATTTTACCCTTAACAAGGGTATTTTGGTAATTTACCCATTCGGGCACTAAAATTATTATTTGACCTCTAGACCCTTCAGATAATTTTTAAAGGACTGCAGATGAACTTAAAATTTTGTAAAGTTACCTCTAGCAGTCCGCAGAATTCCCTTACCTTATTTTCCTGTCGAGTCTAACCTTTCCACTGATGTCACGTCGCGCAGTCCGATCTGCTCCCCCATCAAATGCCCGGAACTGCGTATCAATATTCCTCAGGTCAAATATTATACAACTTAATTGTATTTAATATTTTCTGGGTTTAATTCAAATCATTGGGCCCGTTTACCCCTATTGGGCCCGATTGCACCTTAATGGGCCTTAATCGGCCTTAAGCCCGTTTTCCACTTAATTTTTCACATTATCGAGGCCTATTGGGCTCATTGGGCCCACCAACAATTTCTTGGGCCTCGTTCTAACTCTCGAATAGCTCAATTTATTATTTACGACAATTTATCTAAATTTTCATAATTTAATTTATTTTATGCGATAATTAAATCTGAAGCACGCATAACGATGTAAATTGTCGTAAATAAAGGTTACTTACCCGAGATTCCATGCTAGTATGTAAATTGAGGTTGTCTCGAGCTCTCGTTGGATGCCAATTGTCGAGCTACACAATTTCATAAATTTTTCGTGTAAATTTCCAGTCGAAAATTAATTAACTAAAATATTCCAAACTTTAAATCGGTCAATTTTGACCGCTACTGACTTACCCGTAGCTCGATTACATCGTCGGAATTTTTTCTCAATTTTTCCTCTTTTTTCCCCTTTTTCTCCTTTTTTCCTTTCTTTCCTGGCTGAACCGGTTCGGTCCAGTTTAACTCGGTTCGGACCGCCAGTTCACCCCGGTTCACTCCGGTTCGCTCTGGTTCAAGGCCTTGCTGGCCGGTTCTCCGTCGGCTTCCGCAGTCAGTGGCTCCGCTGGCTCGTCCGCATCTCAGATATGGGGTCGGCTTCAGTCGAGCTCGCCGGAAAGTGGCCGATCCGGCCTGTTCTCTCTGCCGTCGGTACCCATTTCTGGGCTTGGCCATCGCCGACGATTCCGACCGTTTCATCGGCAGCTACCGGTCTCAAAGTGACCGGCTCCTCCTTCCGATCACGTCGGTGGCCCCTGCTCATGCCTAGCTGCCGTGGATCGCCGGGGCCGAGCTTTTCTCTCCCGTCGGTCTTTCTCTCCCCCAATTCATCGGATTCCGGCGTCGGTGGGTCGTGCTGCCGGTACCAGGGAGATCGCCTGAAGCTCCTCTTCCTTTTTCTGGTGGTCCTGGCCCCTCACTCGGCGTCGGTGGTGGCTCGTCGGTGATGGTTTCCTCGGTGGTTTTCCGTTTCTCTCTTCCTTTCGCGATTTCGGTCTCTTTTTTTTCTAGTTTCCCTTTTTTTAATTTTATTAATTATTTTTATTATTATTTTAATCATTAAAATACATTAAAATACCTAAATATCTCTTAAAATATCCTTAAAATTATTATGTAATTCTAAATTCATTTATTTAATTTTATTTAATTTATTTTAACCCTTTTCGATATATTTTTCAATTATTTTCGGGATTATTTTTCAGAGAAAAAATTTTGATTAATCCCGATTAATTCCCATAAATTGATATCTTGATCAATTTAATCCAGAATAAATTTATTTCACCTTTATTGATCAAGATTTCTCAATCCATTATTTTTAATTAAATTTTTCTTCTCGAATTTATACCGACTTTCGGTCTTTTGACCATTTTGCCCTTGCATGTGTTCGGGATTAATTTACCCCAACTTCCTTTCACGAACACTCACTCACTTTGCATTTTAAATCCTTATTTCCAATCCGAATCCCATTCAGTTAAATTTTTGACCATTTTCATCCCTCATAAAAATTTACGATTTAATTTCGGGTCTTACAAATCTCCCCCACTTAAGGAATTTGGTCCTCCAAATTAGAACCAAGTCATATGAGTCCATATACAACTCTGGGTACATCGATCGTATCATACTCTTAAATTCTTATGTGACTTTCTCCGGAGTGTATTACTACCAAAGGACTTTAATTAAGGAGATCATCTTAAATCTCAATACTTTCTCTTTCCTGTTTAATGCCCGAATCAACTTTCAATATACTTATATTTGCATTAAGCTGAACTGTTGGATCTCATATCCTATCACCTATGCTGGATCTGGATAGTATTTCTGAAGCATCAAAAGATGGGACACATTGTGGGTGCCTGCTTATTCAAGTGGAAATACCACCTACAGGTTTTATCTTCCACTTGTCCAATCTCTCAAAAGATTCAATCCAGCGAAACTCAATTTACCTTCTTCCAAAAGTTCGCTATGTCCTTATTCTCTTAGGACAAGAAACATTTCAACCATACTAATTCACCCTCGGTGAATTTCAATACTTTTCTATGTGCTCTGAGGTGTTCTTAATCTCTCATCCTTAACTAAACATCCTTAGAGTCTTATTATCCAAAGTCGAAAATAATTCTATCTGTCACCCACTTTTTCTTATCCAATTTGGGGAACAACCCCTACAGGCATACACTGCCTAATATCTTGTTATCCCGATACTCAAGTGACAACTGTCACTATTGACGAATTCGATTTGTAATAACTGATCATCCCAGGAGCATAAAAATCAAGGGCACACGCTTTCATCGAATCGTCCAGAACCTGTACAGTCCTCTCTGATTGACTATCTGTCTGAGGATGGAAAGCTGTGCTAATACTCAGTCGGGTTCCCATAGCTTCCTAAAAATATCCTCAGAGGTGGGAAATGAAGCGAGAATCCCTATATGATACCATGCTCACTGGAACGCTACTTAATGTTCCACAACCTTCCTTACATATAACTTCGCCTATGCATTGAGAGTATCTGGGGATTTCATAACCAGAAGGTGGGTAGACTTAGTCACTCTATCGACTATCATCCAAATAGCCTCGTAATTCACCTGGGTTCTCTGTAACCCATCATGACATTCATGGAGAGTTGCTCCCATTTCCCGTGCCGTGTTGATATAGGTAGAGGCTGCAATAACCCTGCAGACTTTTAATACTCTACCTTATTCTGCTGACATACTAGGCTCTTTTTCACAATCTCTACCATATCTCCTTTCATATCTTACCACCAATACCCTTCTAAGAGATTTCATATATATATATATATATATATTCGTCACTTTTCGTATGCACTATATATCCCGAAAAGTGAGCTTCTGACAATATCACTATCCTATCAACTGTGATCTTGGGGAGCACTCATACTGTCTCGAAACCTCTGTAAATCATCATCACACTCTGTGAACTCTATCATTGTACCCTTCTGAATTTGACCCACACTATCGACACCCTGCCGATCATCACGCTAAGCCTGTGCAATCCGGGCACGCTCATCCGGTTCTAATCTCAGGCTAGCTGTCACATAATCACTGTAAGACCCGAATTTAATTAAAATACGAAATGAATGAGCATTCGTGAAGAGAAGTCAGGTTAAATTAATCCCGAACATGTGTAAGGGTAAAATGGTCAAAAGATCGAAAGTCGGTATAAATTCGATAAGGGAATTTAATTAAAAATAATGGATTGAGAAATCTTGGTCAATAAAGGTGAAATAAATTTATTCTGGATTAAATTGATCAAGATATTAATTTATTAGAATTAATCGGGATTAATCGAAATTTTTAGTTCAAAAAAATAATCTCGAAAATAATTGAAAAATATACCGGAAAGTCATTCGGGACAATATCCTGAAAATACATAGGAATTATACCCGAAAAAGGGTTAAAATGTAATTAATAAATTAAATTAAATTAAATAGATTAAATTTGGAATAAAATAATATAAGTTGTAGATATTTTAGATTTTTATAGAGTATTTTAATGAATAGTGTAATAATTAAAATAAATAATAATAATAATAAAACAAAAAAAAAAGTGAATCTAAAAAAAAAAGAAACTGAAAATGAAAACGCGAAGCAGGAAAGGAAACGGAAAGTTGAAGCCGAGACCGAGGAAGCCCGACGAACCAACGGCAGCCAGGGACCCCAGGCGAGGACCGACGAAGGAAGCTCGACGCCAGGTGAGTCGTCTGCCACCGGTGACGCGCCAAGGACGCCAGAGAACGCCGAAAAACGGAGGAGAAGGCCGCGGGAAAGAAATGGTCACCGGTGGCAAACGGCGGCGATTCGGGTGGAACTAAGGCCCGATTCTGAAAGCCCAGGCGAGGCGGTTCTTTCTGCACCAGTAGCAGCCAACGAAACGGCGGGAATCGCCGGCGACTGCCAAAGGAAAAAATGGGTTTCGACAGCAGAAAGGAGAACAGCCGGACCGACGACTTTCTGACAGACTTGGGTGAAACCGAGAGCTGATCTGTGATGCAGACGACCCAACGGAGCTGCTGGCGGTGGAAGCCGGTGGAGAACCGGTCGGCAAGGCGGTGAACCGAAGTGAACCGGGGTGAACCGGTGGTCCGAACCGATCTGAATCGGACTGAAACGGTTCATCCAAGAAAGTGAGGGAAAAAGGAGAAAAAAGGAAAAAGAAAAAGAGGAAAAAAATTGGAGAAAATTCCAGTGATGCAATCGAGCTTCGAGTAAGTGGCTAAGCGATCGAATTGACCGATTTAAATTTCAGAATATTTTATTTAATTAATTTTCAACTGAAAATTTACCCGAAAAATTATGAAATTGTGTAGCTCGACAATTGGCATCCAACGAGAGCTCGAGATAGCCTCGATTTACGTACTAGCATGGAATCTCAGGTAAGTAACCCTTATTTATGACAATTTACATCGTTATGCGTGATATGAATTTAAATTCCGCATAAATTGAATTAAATTATGGAAATTTAGATAAATTGTCGTAAATAATAAATTTAGCTATTCGAGAGTTAAAACGAGGCCCAATAAATTGTTGGAGGGTCCAATGAGCCCAATAGGCCTCGATAATGTGAAAGTTAAGTGGAAAACGGGCTTAAGGCCGATTAAGGCCCATTAAGGTGTAATCGGGCCCAATAGGGGTAAATGGGCCCAATGATTTAAATTAAGCCCAGAAAATAGGAAATACAATTAAAGTGTATGTTATCTGACCTGAGGAATATTTATAAGCAGTTCCGGAGGTTTGATTGGGAGCATATCGGACTGCGCGACGTGACATCAGTGAAAAGGTCAGACTCGACAGGAAAATAAGGTAAGGGAATTCTACGGACTGCTAGAGGTAAACTTTACAAAATTTCAAGTTCATATGCAGTCTTTAAAAATTATCTGAAGGGTCTAGAGGTCAAATAATACTTTTAGTGCCCGAATGGGCAAATTACCGAAATACCCTTGTTAAGGGTAAAATTTACAAATTTAGGAAAAAATTTAGGAGGAGCAAGAACAAGAGGTTTTTGCTCGTTCTAGAGACATTTTAATGCATGCATGAGTAGGCTGGCTAACCTTGAAAGAAAATTCACAGCATTGCATACTTTCAACGATATAATTGTTTTGAAAAACTGTTTTGAGGAAACAGAGCCGCCTACGTGTTTTTATTGACATGTGACGTGCTAGAGCTCAGCTCGCACGATATTTTGATTTGTGTGATGCATGCATTAGTGCTGGAGCGAGAGCTCGCACTAGAGTTTTACATGCATAGGTGCTGGAGTCCAACTCGCACCAGATTTATATATATATATATATGATTTTCGTGACAGGGTGCTAGAGTCTAACTCGCACCATATTTTTATATGATTTTTGGACAAAGTGCTAGAGCCTAGCTCGCACTAGTTTTACTTGATTTGATGAGAGTGCTGAGCATTGCTCGCACTGATTTTATGAGAACATGCGATGAGCCGTGCTTGGAGCATCGGGTAGATTGTGTGTCACCGATTAAATAGGCTCGCACATGCGTTTTGAGACATGGCAATACGGTTTAATGTTAAAACAACCTGATGACCCCGAAAGAGGGATAAGGGTTGGAGGTCCAGCTGATGAGCCCGAAAGAGGGATAAGGCTGGGGGTCCACGGAGTACGATGTACCGTGCAAGTAGCATGGAGTACGATGTACCGTGTGGTATCTTTGTGATACGTTGTATCTTTGTGATACGTTGGCATCTTCGGATGCATGGGATCGGATAAGACCGACGAGATGGAGTGACCCACCTCCCGAACGGTTCCCGATCATGGTGCAAACCCGCACACTAGGATCCGTGTAGCTGAGGAACTCCCAAGGACACATATGGCCATAGTCCTGGTTATTGCCGATATACAGATGTTGCCTAGTCTCGCATGTCGACGATTTTGATGAGATCAAACTGGGTTTTAAATTAAATGTGCATGATGTTATTTCCATGCTTTTTAAACCCATGTGTGATGTAAATCGATTTTCATGGTTTTGTGTGAGTCAGGATCACCCGAAGGAGGGGTCGAGTCCTGACTTTATTGTGAAATTTTTAAATGAGAAAGAAATGATTTGAAATAATTGCATGTTGAATTTTTCATGCAAACTTGATTTACATAACATCATAACTCATATCATCTATTTTAAAATGTGTGGAGAAAGGGTGGTTTATGCATGGCACCACGTTCATGTAGGTAGTATGGTTACCTACTTATTCGTAGGATTGCCTTACTGAGCTTGATGTGCTCACCCCTTTCATTTTCTCCCACAGCTAATCTCCAGTTGAAGTTGAGGTGACTCAGTACTGCATTCCGGATATCCGCCGCTGCCCATCATCTAAGGTATATATACTTGTATAAATTGTATCTAAATAAGCATAGCACAGTAACATGTTTGTAAGTAACTTTAGGGGATGTATAAATATGGTAAATACTTATAAATGACTGGAGAAGAAATAAGTTAGATGGTAATTGAATGGTGGGACTGGCATTGACGCACAGCCCAATTATTAGTGGAGTATGGTCACGATTCGAGGACAGGTAAGAATTTAAGTAAATAAACAAAACGCGAAAAATTAACTCTGATTTTTGGGTAGTTTGGGTCGTGACAGATTTTATGGTATCAGAGCAGCAATTGGTCTGATGTGTGTCAGTGTCAGTAATTAAGAAATTACATCCCCGTGTTACTGTGCTTGGTTAGATACAATAGTGTATATCGAGATGGGTTTTGACTAAGAAATGGTTGAGAATGCAGGAATGCCTAATATGAGTCGCGTTAGATGAGATAGTGCACGAGGCAGAGGTCGTAGAGGTAGGCCTGAGTCTGCTAGTCGTGCTGAGTTGACCTGTGAGAATTAGGATGAAATTGAAATAAAGGCTAATGTTGAGCATGCCCCACTGAGTCCGACAGAGAGATCAGACAGTATTGAGACACGCTTCGCGAGGTTGGAGCGAAGTGTGAAGATTATTTTGAGGAGCTAATTGCTCAGATTATGCAAGGGATTTGAGGGTGAGACGGAGCATTGGTGGAAACCCGCTCGACCCATCTTAAGTGTTAAACATCCAGAACTAAGATGAGAAATGTTTATGGATGTATTTCGGTGATAGAATATCCCAGACACTATTTAAAGGGAATGATAGATAAAATCCTTACTCTGACCCAGAGAAATTGATTTATTGATGAGTATGATTTATGAGTATGAAACTCGATTATATTCTTGGGCAGATATTACCTCGACACTATGAACAAGTGACAATCGAGATGTCTAAAAGTTTATGGAAGGGCTCAGATTGTCAATTAGAGTCCAATTGGCCCCGTGAGATATTACCTATACCGAGGCAGTGCGCAGATTTACAGTTGGGTAAATAAGAACATGAATTGCACGCCTCTGAGATGGGGAAAGGTAGTGAGGGCTGAAATAGAGACAGAAAAGAGAATCAAGAAATGATAAAGATGTTAAAATGGAAATATGGTAATTGGTAAAAGATTTGATTTGATGAGTCATGGAGTAAGATAATTGGTAAGGCCCCAGTGCATCCAATTTTGGCACTCTTGAGGGGCATTGTGATTGGAGGACCCCGACCTGCTACGAAGCAGTGTAGCAGTGTAAGCACTGTAAGCAGTGTGGGATGTGTGGTGGACACCACGGAAGGAGGGTCTATACTTACACCGTATTGATGAAAATGGCCGTTAAATGTGGTAAGACGAACCATCGATTTTGATTGCACAAGGTTGGGCGAGATCGCCCCACAGAAAAGTAAAGAGACAGAGAAAAACTTCGTTGGTATAGCTGCAACGAAAAGGCAGGCCATAGCCGAAAAGAAAAAGGAAAGTAGGCTGTTGGACGAAGGCGAGAGGATGTCTTGGACCTGGACACTATTGATGTTTCATGGATGTGGTGTAAGATACCACACTTGTTATGAATAATGAAGTACATATGTTCATTGATCCTGATGCCACACATTTATTCATACCGCCTTCATTCGTATATAAGTGAGTAAAAGGCATGAATGCTTACATCATTGGGCACAATACTGATAAATGAGTACCCCAATAGAGGAGGATTAATTAACGGAATATGGATATAGAGATTTTAAGTTGAAAACAGGGGTGAAAACATCACTGAAAAGTATACTGTAAGTGTTGACAAGTGATAAAAAGGGGTACAACAGTTGAAATTAAAGGAGTAAAGGATTGTACTCACGGAATGAATAATGAAAGAGTTTTGTCATGAGGGATATACGAAAGGAGATAATCTTTAAGATAAGATAGATCCTAAATACAAGATGTATTGGAGTAAGAGTGCGTATTTGAAGTCATTAGGATTAAAGCAATTAATAGCGAATATAAATTGTGACCACATGGACTGATATATAAAGTAATTGTGGTTAAGTCTAAGGGTTAATAAAGGTATCTCAAAATACCTCCCCGCCTGTAGACTTGACAGCGTCTAAAAGTATATATATATATAACCTATAACGTGAAATCGATCGTCGTAATAAATACCTTTAGTATTAGGATACCTTTATTAAGACGATACGAATATTAAAATTTGACAAATCATAAAGGTCAACATAGTAAAATTTAATAAGAGCCGTTAAGATAAGAAAAGGAAGTGACGCAAGTTAGTACCTGAAAACGTAAGCGATTTTGAAGGATCTTATATGCTTATGCCTAAATAAGTCAAGGATATATATGACTGAAATAAGTAGTGGAGCTCGACTACGATGAAGTTATTTAAACTTGACCTGGACCGATTCGTAATCATCATTATTGATGATATGTTGGGTGTAGTTAAAGTCCAGGGCAAATTATAAGCAACAATTGGAAAATTGCTTTTACAGATGGTTGCTGCGAGTTCTAAAGGATATACCTTGTTGACACGTTTAATTATGAAAATGAGATGATAAATAAGATGATAGATGTGACATGAATTTTGGTGTAGTGAAGTATGAACTGACCACCGTGATTAATTTCACCATACCCAATAGCTTAAGAGGTTCTCAGTGAGTATGGATACCTCGAAATAATGAAGGAGCTGTGTATTGATGTATAATGGGAGATAGTCAATTTTGGAGTCAGACAACTCCTTGATCATGAAATAAACTATCTGACTCATGATTTTAAGTTGGCAACGGTAGTATTTGTACCGAGGATATGGTACTATTATGTACAGGGTGAGAAATTTTGGATATGCACTGATCATGAAGCCCTAAGTATCTGTTTTCACAAAAAGAGGCGAATATGAGAATACATAGTGGGTTAGAGCTTCTGAGAGATTTTGATTGTGAAAATTGTACCACCCAGGAAAGGCTAATGTGATGGCTAATGCCTTGAGTATAAAAAGCCTCGGGATGGTACCACATATGATGGTCAGGGAGCGTGAGTTGCTTGAGCAATTGTGAGCCTCAGTAATGATGTGATCCCTTCTGATGATGACAGTGATTGTGTGACAGCTAGCCTGATGATTAGAACCGGATGAGAGTGCCCGGATTTGCCAGGCTTAGCGTGATGATCGGCATGGTGTCGATAGTGTGGGTCAGATTCAGAAGGGTACAGTGACAGAGTTCACAGAGTATGATAATGATTTACAGAGAGGTTCAGAGATAGTATAAGTGCTCCCCAAGATCACAGTTGATGAAATAGTAATACTGTCAGAAACTCACTCTTCGGGATATACAGTGCATACGAAAGGTAATAAAAATATATTGAAATATCTGAAAAGGGTATTGGTGGTCAGATATGAAAAGATACATGGTAGAGATTGTGGAAAAGTGCCTAGTATGTCAGCAGAATAAGGTAGAGTATTAAACGTCTGCAGGGTTATTGCAGCCTCTACCTATATCGACACGGCACGAAAATGGGAGCAAGTCTCCATGAATGTCGTGATGGGTTACAGAGAACCCAGGTGAATTACGAGGCTATTTAGATGATAGTCGATAGAGTGACTAAGTCTACCCACCTTCTGGTTATGAAATCTCCAAATACTCAGAGTGTATATAAGGATTTATGTATAAGGAAGATTGTGGAACATTATGTAGCGTTCCAGTGAGCATTGTATTATATAGGGATTCTCGCTTCACTTTCTACTTCAGAGGATATTTTCAGGAAGCTATGGGAACTCGACTGAGTATTAGCATAACTTTCCATCCTCATACAGATGGTCAGTCAGAGAGGACTGTACATGTTCTGGAGGATCCGATGAAAGCGTGTGCCCTTGATTTTTATGCTCCTGGGATGATTAGTTATAACAAATCGAATTCGTCAATAGTGACAGTTGCCACTTGAGTATCGGGATAACAAGATATGAGGCAGTGTATGGCTGTAGGGGTTGTTCCCCAAATTGGATAAGAAAAAGTGGGTGACAGATAGAATTATTTTCGACTTTGGATAATAAGTCTCTGAGGATGTTTAGTTAAGGATGAGAGATTAAGAACACCTCAGAGCAGATAGAAAAGTATTGAAATTCACCGAAGGTGAATTAGTATGGTTGAAATGTTTCTTGTCCTAAGAAAATAAGGACATAGCGAACTTTTGGATGAAGGTAAATTGAGTTTCGCTGGATTGAATCTTTTGAGAGATTGGACAAGTGGAAGATAAGACCTGTAGGTGGCATTTTCACTTGAATAAGCAGGCACCCACAATGTGTCCCATCTTTTGATGCTTTGGAAATACTATCCAGATCCAGCATAGGTGATAGACAGTTCAGCTTAATGCAAATATAAGTATATTGAAGAAGTTGATTCGGGCATTAAACAGGAAAGAGAAAGTATTGAGGTTTAAGACGATCTCCCTAATTAAAGTCCTTTGGTAGTGTTACATTACACTCCGAAAAAAGGTCGCATGAGAATTAAAAAAGTATGATACAATTGATGTACCCGGAGTAGTCTATGGACTCATATGAATTGGTTCTAATTTGGAGGACCAAATTCCTTAAGTGGGGGAGATTTGTAAGACCCGAATTTAATTAAAATACGAAATGAATGAGCATTCGTGAAGAGAAGTCGGGTTAAATTAATCCCGAACATGTGTAAGGGTAAAATGGTCAAAAGACCGAAAGTCGGTATAAATTCGATAAGGAAATTTAATTAAAAATAATGGATTGAGAAATCTTGGTCAATAAAGGTGAAATAAATTTATTCTGGATTAAATTGATCAAGATATTAATTTATTGGAATTAATCGGGATTAATCGAAATTTTTAGTTCAGAAAAATAATCTCGAAAATAATCAAAAAATATACCAAAAAGTCATTCGGGACAATATCCCGAAAATACGGAGGAATTATACCCGAAAAAGGGTTAAAATGTAATTAATAAATTAAATTAAATTAAATAGATTAAATTTGGAATAAAATAATATAAGTTGTAGATATTTTAGATTTTTATAGAGTATTTTTATGAATAGTGTAATAATTAAAATAAATAATAATAATAAAAAAAGTGAATCTGAAAACAAAAAAAAAAAGAAACTGAAAACGAAAACGCGAAGCAGGAAAGGAAACGGAAAGTCGAAGTCGAGACCGAGGAAGCCCGACGAACCACCGGCGGCCAGGGACCCCAGGCGAGGGACGACGAAGGAAGCCCGACGCCAGGTGAGTCGTCTGCCACCAGTGACGAGCGCCAAGGACGCCGGAGAACGCCGGAAAACGTAGGAGAAGGCCGCGGGAAAGAAATGGTCACCGGCGGCGATTCGGGCGGAACTAAGGCCCGCTTCTGAAAGCCCAGGCGATGACGGTTCTTTCTGCACCAATAGCAGCCAACGAAACAGCGGGAATCGCCGACGATGGCCAAGGGAAAAAATGGGTTTCGACGGCAGAAAAGAGAACAGCTGGACCGGTGACTTTCCGGCCGACTTGGGTGAAACCGAGAGCTGATCTGTGATACGGACGACCCAGCGGAGCTGCTGGCGGTGGAAGCCGATGGAGAACCGGCCGACAAGGCAGTGAACCGAAGTGAACCGGGGTGAACCGGAGTGAACCGGGGTAAACCGGCGGTCCGAACCGGTCTGAATCAGACTGAAACGGTTCAGCCAAGAAAGAGAGGAAAAAAAGGAGAAAAAGGGAAAAAGAAAAAGAGGAAAAAAATTGAAGAAAATTCCAGTGATGCAATCGAGCTTCGGGTAAGTAGCTAAGCGGTCGAATTGACCGATTTAAATTTCGAAATATTTTATTTAATTAATTTTCGACTGAAAATTTACCCGAAAAATTATGAAATTGTGTAGCTTGACAATTGGCATCCAACGAGAGCTCGAGATAGCCTCGATTTGCGTACTAGCATGGAATCTCGAGTAAGTGACCCTTATTTACGACAATTTACATCTTTATGCGTGATATGAATTTAAATTCCGCATAAATTGAATTAAATTATGGAAATTTAGATAAATTGTCGTAAATAATAAATTTAGCTATTCGAGAGTTAGAACGGGCCCAATAAATTGTTGGAGGGTTCAATGAGCCCAATAGGCCTCGATAATGTGAAAGTTAAGTGGAAAACGGGCTTAAGGCCGATTAAGGCCCATTAAGGTGCAATCGGGCCCAATAGGGGTAAATGGGCCCAATGATTTAAATTAAGCCCAGAAAATAGGAAATACAATTAAAGTGTATGTTATCTGACCTGAGGAATATTTATACGCAGTTTCGGAGGTTTGATTGGGAGCATATCGGACTGCGCGACGTGACATCAGTGAAAAGGTCAGACTCGACAGGAAAATAAGGTAAAGGAATTCTACGGACTGCTAGAGGTAAACTTTACAAAATTTCAAGTTCATATGCAGTCTTTAAAAATTATCTGAAGGGTCTAGAGGTCAAATAATACTTTTAGTGCCCGAATGGGCAAATTACTGAAATACCCTTGTTAAGGGTAAAATTTACAAATTTAGGAAAAAATTTGGGAGGAGCAAGAACAAGAGGTTTCTGCTAGTTCTGGAGACATTTTAATGCATGCATTAGTAGGCTGGCTAACCTTGAAAGAAAATGCACAGCATTGCATACTTTCAACGATATAATTGTTTTGAAAAACTGTTTTGAGGAAACAGAGCCGGCTACGTGTTTTTATTGACATGTGACGTGCTAGAGCTCAACTCGCACGATATTTTGATTTGTGTGATGCATGCATTAGTGCTGGAGCGAGAGCTCGCACTAGAGTTTTACATGCATAGGTGCTGGAGTCCAACTCGCACCAGATTTATATATATATATATGATTTTCGTGACAGGGTGCTAGAGTCTAACTCGCACCATATTTTTATATGATTTTTGAGACAGAGTGCTAGAGCCTAGCTCGCACTAGTTTTACTTGATTTGATGAGAGTGCTGAGCATTGCTTGCACTGATTTTATGAGAACATGCGATGAGCCGTGCTTGGAGCATCGGGTAGACTGTGTGTCACCGATTAAATAGGCTCGCACGTGCGTTTTGAGACATGGCAATACGGTTTAATGTTAAACAACCTGATGAGCCCGAAAGAGGGATAAGGGTTGGAGGTCCAGCTGATGAGCCCGAAAGAGGGATAAGGCTGGGGGTCCACGGAGTACGATGTACCGTGCAAGTAGCATGGAGTACGATGTACCGTGTGGTATCTTTGTGATACGTTGTATCTTTGTGATACGTTGGCATCTTCGGATGCATGGGATCGGATAAGATCGACGAGATGGAGTGACCCACCTCCCGAACGGTTTCCCGATCATGGTGCAAACCTGCACACTAGGATCCGTGTAGCTGAGGAACTCCCGAGGACACATATGGCCATAGTCCTGGTTATTGCCGATATACAGATGTTGCCTAGTCTCGCATGTCGATGATTTTGATGAGATCAAACTATGTTTTAAATTAAATGTGCATGATGCTATTTCCATGCTTTTTAAACCCATGTGTGATGTAAACCGATTTTCATGGTTTTGTGTGAGTCAGGATCACCCGAAAGAGGGGTCGAGTCCTGACTTTATTGTGAAATTTTTAAATGAGAAAGAAATGATTTGAAATAATTGCATGTTGAATTTTTCGTGCAAACTTGATTTACATAACATCATAACTCATATCATCTGTTTTAAAATGTGTGGAGAAAGGGTGGTTTATGCATGGCACCACGTTCATGTAGGTAGTATGGTTACCTACTTGTTCGTAGGATTGCCTTACTGAGCTTGATGTGCTCACCCCTTTCATTTTCTCCCACAGCTAATCTCCAGTTGAAGTTGAGGCGACTCAGTACTGCATTCCGGATATCCGCTGCTGCCCATCATCTAAGGTATATATACTTGTATAAATTGTATCTAAATAAGCATAGCACAGTAACATGTTTGTAAGTAACTTTAGGGGATGTATAAATATGGTAAATACTTATAAATGACTGGAGAAGAAATAAGTTAGATGGTAATTGAATGGTGGGACTGGCATTGACGCACAGCCCAATTATTAGTGGAGTGTGGTCACGATTCGAGGACAGGTAAGAATTTAAGTAAATAAACAAAACACGAAAAATTAACTCTGATTTTTGGGTAGTTTGGGTCGTGACAATCACTGTCATCATCAGAAGGGATCACATCATTGCTGAGGTCCACAATTGCTCAAGCAGCTCACGCTCCCTGACCATCATATGGGGTACCATTCCGAGGCTCTTTCTACTCGAGGCATCAGCCATTACATTAGCCTTTCTTGGGTGGTACAATTTTCCATAATCAAAATCTCTCAGAAGCTCTAATCCACTATGTATTCTCATATTCGCCTCTTTCTGTGAAAACAGATACTTGAGGCTTTATGATCAGTGCATACCCAAAATTTCTCACCCTGTACATAATAGTACCATATCCCCGGTACAAATACTATCGTTGCCAACTTAAAATCATGAGTCAGATAGTTTATTTCATGATCAAGGAGTTGTCTGACTCCATAATTGACTATCTTCCCATTATACATCAATACACAGCTCCTTCATTATTTTGAGGTATCCATACTCACTGAGAACCTCTTGAGCTGTTGGGTATGGTGAAATTAATCACGACGGTCAGTTCATACTTCACTACACCGAAATTCATGTCACATCTATCATCTTATTTATCATCTCATTCAAAGACCACATTTTCTTAGTTAAACGTGTCAACAAAAAAATATACCTTTTTTAGAACTCGCAACAACCATCTGTAAAAGCAATTTTTTTCCAATTGTTGCTTATAATTTACCCTGGACTTTAACTACCCCCAACATATCATCAATAAGGATGATGATAAATCGATCCAGGTAATGTTTAAATAACTCGTTGTAGTTGAGCTCCACTACTTATTTCAATTGTCCATATCCTTGACTTATTTACGCATAAGCGTATAAGATCCTTCAAAATCGCTTACGTTTTCAGGTACTAACCTGCGTCATTTCCTTTTCTTATCTTAACGACTCTTATTAAATTTTACTATGTTAACCTTTATGATTTGTCAAATTTTAATATTCTTATCGTCTTAGTAAAGGTATCCTAATGCTAAAGGTATTTATTACGACGATCGATTTCACGTTATAGGTTATATATATATACTTTTTGACGCTGTCAAGTCTTCAGGCGGGGAGGTATTTTGAAATACCTTCATTAACCTTCAGACTTAACCACATAGATTGGTTATGGTTATATCCATCTTTATCCTTGGTTATAATTTATATTACCTACTTATCACTTAATCCCAATTACTTCGCATATTAAGGGTATTCCTTACCTAGCATATGTCTCTTACTCCAATACATCTTGTGTTTAGGATCTATCTTATCTTAAAGATTATCTCCTTTCGTATATCCCTCATGACAAAACTCTTTCATTATTCATTCCGTGAGTACAATCCTTTACTCCTTTAATTTCAACTATTGCACCCCTTTTTATCACTTGTCAACACTTACAGTATACTTTTCAGTGATGTTTTCACCCCTGTTTTCAACTTAAAATCTCTATATCCATATTCCGTTAATTAATCCTCCTCTATTGGGGTACTCATTTATCAGTATTGTGCCCAATGATGTCGGCATTCATGCTTTTTACTCACTTATATGCGAATGAAGGCGGTATGAATAAATGTGTGGCACCAGGATCAATGAACATATGTTCTTCATTATTCATAACAAGTGTGGTATCTTACACCACATCCATGAAACATCAATAGTGTCCTGATCCAAAACATCCTCTCGCCTTCGTCCAACAGCTTACTTTCCTTTTTCTTTTTGGCTATGGCCTCCCTTTTCGTTGCAGCTATACCAACGAAGTTTTTCTCTGTCTCTTTAATTTTCTGTGGGGCGATCTCGCCCAACTCTGTGCAATCAAAATCAATGGTCCGTCTTACCATACTTAACGGCCATTTTCATCAATACAGTGTAGGTATAGACCCTCCTTCTGTGGTATCTACCACACATCCCATACTGCTTACAGTGCTTACACTGCTACACTGCTTCGTAGCAGGTCGGGGTCCTCCAACCACAATGCCCCTCAAGAGTGCCAAAATTGGATGCACTGGGGCCTTACCAATTATCTTACTCCATAAGTCGTCAAATTAAATCTTTTACCAATTTCCATTTTCCCATTTAACATCTTTATCATTTCTCGATTCTCTTTTCTGTCTCTATTTCAGCCCTCACTACCTTTCCCAATCTCAGAGGCATGCAATTCATGTTCTTATTTACCCATTGTAAATCTGCTCACTGCCTCGGTATAAGTAATATCTCACGGGTCAATCGGACTCTAATTGAAAAGTTATGCCATTTCATGAACTTTTAGACATCTCGACTGTCACTTGTTCATAGTGTCGAGGTAATATCTGCCCATGAATATAATTGAGTTTCATATTCATAAGCATACTCATCAATAAATCAAATCCTCTGGGTAAGAGTAAGGAATTTTATCCATCATTTCTTTTAAACAATGTCCAGGATATCCTATCACCGGAATACATCCATAAACATTTCTCATCTTAGCTCTGGATGTTTAACACTTAAGATGGGTCGAGCGGGTTTACACCAATGCTCCGCTGCGCCCTCGAATCTCATTCATAATCTGAGCAATTAGCTCCTCAATATAATCTCCACACTCCACTCCAACCTCGCGAAGCGTGTCTCAATACTGTCCGATCTCTCTATCGGACTCAGTGGGGCATGCTCAACATTAGCCTCCATTTCAATTTCATCCTGATTCTCACAGGTCAACTCAGCACGACTAGTAGACTCAGGTCTACCTCTACGACCTCTGCCTCATGCACTATCTCATCTAATGCGACTCATATTAGGCATTCCTGCATTCTCAACCATTTCTTAGTCAAAGCCCATCTCGATATACACTATTGTATCTAACCAAGCACAGTAACACGGCGATGTAATTCCTAATTACTGACACTGACACACATCAGACTAATTTCTGCTCTGATACCACCTTTATATGTCATGACCCAAAACTACCTAAAAATCAGAGTGAATTTTTTCACGTTTTGTAATTTTCTTTCATGCTTACCTGTCCTCTGATCGTGACCACACTCCACTAACAAATTGGGCTGTGCGTCAATGCCAGTCTCACCATTCATTTACCATATAACTTAATTCTTTCTCAGTCATTTATAAGTGTTTACAATATTTATACATCCCCTAAAGTCACTTACAAACATGTTACTGTGCTATGCTTATTTAGATACAATATGTACAAGTGTATATACCTTAAATGATAGGCAGCAGCGAATATTCGGAATGCAGTACTCAGTCGCCTCAACGTCTACTGGAGATTATCTGTGTGAGAAAATGAAAGGGGTAAGCACATCAAGCTCAGTAAGGTAATCCTACGAACAAGTAGGTAACCATACTACCTACATGAGCGTGGTGCCATGCATAAACCACCCTTTCTCCACACATTTTAAAACAGATTATATGAGTTATGATGTTATGTAAATCCATTCGCATGGCAAAATTCAACATGCAAATTATTTCAAATCATTTCTTTCTCATTTAAAATGTCACAACAAGGTCAGGACTCAACCCATCCCTCGGGTGGTCCTGACTCACATAAAACCATAAAAATCGATTTACATTCACACATGGGTTTGAAAAGCATGGAAATAATCATCATGCATGATTGATTTTAAAAACCCAGTTTTAATCTCATCAAAGTCTTCAACATGCGAGACGAGACAATATTTGTATAATGGTAATAACCAGGACTATGGCCGTATGTCCTCGTGAGCCCCTCTGCTACACGGATCCTAGTGTGCGGGGTCTCACCCTGATTGGGAATCGCCCGGGAGGTGGGTCACTCCATCTCGTCGGTCTTATCCGATCCCACGCATCCGAAGATGCCAACGTATCCGAAGATACCAACGTATCACAAAGATACCAACGTATCACAAAGATACCAACGTATCCGAAGATACCAACGTATCACAAAGATACCAACGTATCACAAAGATACCAACGTATCCGAAGATACCACACGGTACATCGTACTCCATGCTACTTGCACGGTACATCGTACTCCATGAACCCATATCATATCTCAATACTCATGCCATGTCTCAAAACGCACGTGCGAGCCGATTTAATCGGTGACACACAGTCTACCCGATGCTCCAAGCATGGCTCATCGCATGTTCTCATAAAAATCAGTGGGGGGTGCGAGCGATGCTCCAGCACTCTCGTCAATTCAAGTAAAACTAGTGCGAGCTAGGCTCTAGCACTCTCATCAAATCATGTGAAAAATCTGGTGTGAGTTAGACTCTAGCACCCTGTCACGAAAATCATGTAAAATCTGGTGCGAGTTAGACTTTAACACCGTGTCACGAAAATGCATGTGAAATCTGGTGCGGGTTAAGGACCAGGGTCTACCCTCATCCCTCACTCTCACCCCACTTAAGAGGTCTTTTGAGCTTGTTGGGCCTGTTGGATCTGGTTTCCTACCTCACTCACCCGTATTGTCCGCTTTGGGCCGAAGCCCGCACGGCTTTGTTTCATTTGGGGTCATCCTTGCTTAAGGACCTTTTCCCCTCAGATTGCGTCCTTTATACTCTAGCACCTATGCATGTAAAACTCTAGTGTGAGCTCTCGCTCCAGCACTAATGCATGCATCACCCAAATCAAAACATTGTGCGAACTGAGCTCTAGCACGTCACATGTAAATAAAAACACGTAGGCGACTCGTTTCCTCAAAACAGTTTTCAAAAGAATTATATCGTTGAAAGTATGCAATGCTGTGTATTTTCTTTCAAGGTTAGCCAGCCTACTCATGCATACATTAATATGTCTCCAGAATGAGCAGAAACCTCTTGTTCTTGCTCCTCCCAATTTTTCCTAAATTTGTAAATTTTACCCTTAACAAGGGTATTTTGGTAATTTACCCATTTGGGGCACTAAAATTATTATTTGACCTCTAGACCCTTCAGATAATTTTTAAATGACTGCAAATGAACTTAAAATTTCGTAAAGTTACCTCTAGCAGTCCGCAGAATTCCCTTACCTTATTTTCCTATCGAGTCTGACCTTTCCACTGATGTCACGTCGCGCAGTCCGATCTGCTCCCCCATCAAATGCCCGAAACTGCGTATCAATATTCCTCAGGTCAGATATTATACAACTTAATTGTATTTAATATTTTCTGGGCTTAATTCAAATCATTGGGCTCGTTTTTCCCTATTGGACCCGATTGCACCTTAATGGGCCTTAATCGGCCTTAAGCCTGTTTTCCACTTAATTTTTCACATTATCGAGGCCTATTGGGCTCATTGGGCCCACCAACAATTTCTTGGGCCTCGTTCTAACTCTCGAATAGCTCAATTTATTATTTACGACAATTTATCTAAATTTCCATAATTTAATTTATTTTATGCGATAATTAAATCTGAAGCACGTATAACGATGTAAATTGTCGTAAAGAAAGGTTACTTACTCGAGATTCCATGCTAGTACGTAAATCGAGGCTGTCTCGAGCTCTCGTTGGATGTCAATTGTCGAGCTACACAATTTCATAAATTTTTTGGGTAAATTTCCAGTCGAAAATTAATTAACTAAAATATTCCAAACTTTAAATCGGTCAATTTTGACCGCTACTGACTTACCCGTAGCTCGATTACATCGTCGGGATTTTTCTCCAATTTTTCCTCTTTTTCTTTTCCCTTTTTCCCCTTTTTTCCTTTCTTTCTTGGCTGAACCGGTTCGGTCCGGTTTAACCCGATTCGGACCGTCGGTTCACCCCGGTTCACTCTGGTTCGCTCCGGTTCAGGGCCTTGCCAGCCGGTTCTCCGCCTGCTTCCGCCTCTAGGTCGTCCGCATATCAGATATGGGGTCGGCTTCGGTCGAGGTTACCGAAAAGTGGCCGGGCCGGCCTGTTCTCTCTGCCGCCGGTACCCATTTCTGGGCTTGGCCATTGCCGGCGATTCCGACCATTTCGCCGATAGCTACCGGTCTCAAAATGACCGGCTCCTCCTCTCGATCACGTCGGTGGCCCCCGCTCACGCCCAGCTGCCGTGGATCGTCGGGGCCGAGCTTTTCTCTCCCTTCGATCTTTCTCTCCCCCGATTCATCGGATTTCGACGTTGGTGGGTCGTGCTGCCGGTACCAGGGAGATCGCCTGAAGCTCCTCTTCCTTTTTTCGGTGGTCGTGGCCCTCACTCGGCGTCTGTGGTGGCTCGTCGGTGATGGTTTCCTCGGTGGTTTTCCGTTTCTCTCTTCCTTTCGCGATTTCGGTCTCTTTTTTTTCCAGTTTCCCCTTTTTTTATAATTTTATTAATTATTTTTATTATTATTTTAATCATTAAAATACATTAAAAATACCCAAATATATCTAAAAATATTCTTAAAATTATTATTTGATTCTAAATTTATTTATTTAATTTTATTTAATTTATTTTAACCATTTTCGGTATATTTTCGATTATTTTTGGGATTATTTTTCGGAGTAAAAATTTCGATTAATCCCGATTAATTCCCATAAATTGATATCTTGATCAATTTAATCCAGAATAAATTTATTTCACCTTTATTGGCCAAGATTTCTCAATCCATTATTTTTAATTAAATTTTTCTTCTCGAATTTATACCGACTTTCGGTCTTTTGACCATTTTACCCTTGCACGTGTTCGGGATTAATTTACCCCAAGTTCCTTTCACGAACACTCACTCACTTCGCATTTTAAATCCTTATTTCCAATCCGAATCCCATTCAGTTAAATTTTTAACCATTTTCATCCCCATAAAAATTTACGATTTAATTTTGGGTCTTACACATATGCTGGGTCCGGATAGTATTTCTGAGGCATAAAAAGATGGGACACATTGTGGATGCCTGCTAATTCAGGTGGTACGCCAACCTACAGGCCTTATCTCCCACTTTGTCCAATCTCTCAAAGGATTCAATCTAACGAAACTCAATTTTCCTTCTTTTTGAATCTTGTTATGTCCTAAGGGCATGTAACTTCCAATAATACTAATTTACCCTTGGTGAATTCCAATGCTTTTTTGTCTCTTGTCAGCATAGCTTTTCTATCTGCTCTGAGGTGTTCTTAATCTCTCACAAATTTACTGAATACTCTCAGAGACTTATTATACCGAATCAGGAGCAACTCTCTATATGTCACCCACTTCTTCTATCTAAGTCGGGGAACAACCCCTACGACCATACAATGCCTCATATAAAGTCATCCCGATACTCGAGTGATAACTGTCATTATTTGCGAATTCGATTAGTAGCAACTGATCATCCCAGAAGCTTATAAAATCAATGGCACACACTCTCATCATATCCTCCAGAACTTATACAGTCCTCTTTGACTGACCATCTGTCTAAGGATGAAAAGCTGCGCTAACATTCAATCGAGTTCCCATAGCTTCCTGAAAAATATTCCCAAAAGTGGGAAGTGAAGCGAGAATCCATATCTGATACCATGCTCACTGGAACACTACATAATGTTCCATAATTTTTCATACACATAAATCCGCCTACACACTCAGAGTATTTGGGGATTTCATAACCAGAAGGTGGTTAGACTTAGTCAATTTAGCGACTATCACGTAGATAGCATCGTGATTCATCTGGGTCCTCTGTAACCCATCACGAAATTCATCGTAACTTGCTTCCATTTTCGTGTCGATATAGGTAGAGGCTGCAATAACCCTGCAGACTTCTAGTACTCTACCTTAATCTGCTAATATACGAGACTCTTTTCCATAATCTCTACAGTGTCTCTTTTCATATCTGACTACCAATACCCTTTTCAAAGATTTCGATATATTTCGTACTTCCCGGATGCACTGTATATCTCGTAGAGTGAGCTTCTGACAATAACACTATCTCATCAACTGTGGTCCTGGGGAGTACTTATACTGTCTCTGAACCTCAGTAAGCCATCATCACTCTCTGTAAACTCTGTCACTGTACCTATCTGAATCTGACCCACAATATCAACACCCTACCGATCATCATGCTAAGCCTGTTAAATTCGATCACTCAAATTAGGTTTTAATCTCAGGCTAGCTGTCACATAATTATTGTCATCATTAGAAGGGATCATATCACTACTGAGGCTCACAACTGCTATAGCAGCTCACGCTCCCTGACCATCATATGTACTCTTTCTGCTCAAGGCATCAGCCATTACATTAGCCTTTCTTGGGTTGTAAATTTTTCACGATCATAATCCCTCAGAAGCTCTAACTTTCTTTGTTTTCATATTCGACTCTTTTTGTGAAAACAGATACTCGGAGCTTTTTATGATCAGTGCATACCCAAAAATTTTCACCGTGTACATAGTAGTGTCATACCATTAGTGCATTACTACAGCTACCAACTTTAAATCATGGGCCGAATAGTCCTTTCATGATCCTTGAACTGTCTGGATCCATACGTGACTATCATCTCATTTTGCATTAATACATAGCCCAATCTTGGTTTCAAGACATCCATATACCCGAAGAAACCTCTTAATCAGTTGGGTATGGTGAAAATAAATGCGGTGGTCAATTCATACTTCAATATACCAAAAGTCCTATAACGTTTATCATCCCATTCAAATACCACTTTCCTTAGTTACACGTGTCAACAAAGTTATCCATTTTGAGAACTCTCAACAAACCATCTGTAAAAATAATTTCCAATTGTTGCTTAAAATTTTTCCTAGACTTTAAATACACCCAAAATATCATCAATAAGGATGATAACAAATCGGTCCAGGTAAAGTTTAAATACCTCATCGTAGTTGAGTTCCACTAAGTATTTCAATCACCCATATCCTTGACCTATGTACACATAAACGTATAATGCCATTTCAAAATCGCTTCCGTTCAATATACTAACCCACGTCATTTCCTTTTTCTCTTATATTAACGGCTTTTATAAAATTTTAATTTTTTTAAACCTTCATGATTAATCGAATTCTATATTTCTTTATCATACTAGTAAAGGTACCCTAATTTTAAATGTATATATTACAACTGTCGATTTCAATTTATAAGTTATGTGTACTTCTAGACGCTGTCAAGTCTTCAGGTGGGGAGGTATTTTGAAATACCTTTATTAACCCTCAGACTTGACCACATGGACTGGTTATGGATATATCCCCCCTTATCCTTGGTCACAATTCATAGGCACTACATATCGCTTAATCCAAATTACTTCACATATCAAAGATATTCTTACCTTGCATTCACCTCTTATTCCAATATATCTTATATTCAGGATCTATCACATCTCAAAGCTTATCTCTTTTCGTATATCACTTATAACAAACTCTGTCACAACTCATTCCGTGAGTACAATCATTTACTCCTTTAATTTCAATAGCTACACCCTTTTTATTACTTGTCAAAACTTACATTATACTTTTCAAGGGTAAAACATCACTATCTTAGGATAGAAATCTGAACATCAGAGTTTACAGCCGACCAATTTATTCTCAAATATTACTTCAAATTATTCATATTTCATTGAATAAAATTGGCTGACTTATACTTCTTCCCCCGTTTTCAACTTATAATCTCTTCATAATTATTCTGTTAGTTAACTCTCCTTCATTGGAATGCTAACTATCAACATTGTGCCCAAGGGTGTAGGCATTCACGTCTTTTACTAACTTATATACAAATGAAGGCGGTATGACTAAATGCATAGCACTAGGATCAAGTAACATAATTACTTCTTTATTCACAATCAGGGTGGTATCTTCCACCACATCGGATGAAACATCAATAGTGTCCTGGTCCAAGGCATACACTCGCTCTCTCTAACAGCCTACTTTCCCCTTTCTCTTCGACTGTGGCCTCCCTTATCGGTGCAAAGATATCCACAGGGTTTTCTCTGTCTCTTTGCCCTTCTGTGGGGCAGTCTCACCCAACTCTAAGTAATCATTAAATAAATGGCCCGTCGTACCACACTTAACGCCTATTTTAGTTAATAAAGTAAATCCGTGGTATCTACTTCTGTGGTATTTTGCAGGTTTTTTTTAGGACTTAGTGTTAATGTAGAATTTATATGTTACATTTAGGATTAATTTAGATTAAATTTAATTACATGCATTTTTATTTTTAGTTTGTTTAAGCTCTAGTTTAATTAATTTTATTGTTTTATTTTTATTTTTGCATTTTATTTTAACTGCGTTAATTGGTTTTAACTGTTTTAATTTTCTTTTATAGGGATTTTTTAAATTGCGTGGAGCTCAGTAAGTAAATCTCAACTCAATTTTATTTCCTTTATTTTATAGTTTTATTATTTTCAGTACTTTTTGTAAGACCTGAATTTAATTAAAATATGAAATGAATGAGTATTCGTGAAGGAAAGTCGGGTTAAATTAATCCCGAACACGTGTAAGGACAAAATGGTCAAAAGACCGAAGGTCGGTATAATTTCGATAAGGAAATTTAATTAAAAATAAGGATGTAAGATATCTTGATCGATAATGAGGAAATTATACAATTTTGGGTCAATTGATCAAGATTCGAAAATTTTAAAAATATCAAAAAATTATCGAAATAATATCTCGAAAAGCGCGAAGGAATAATATCAAAATTTTGGAGAAAAATATATTTAATAAATTAAACTTAAATTAAATAAATTAAATTAGAATAAAATAATATAAGTTGTAGATATTTTGGATTTTTATAGAGTATTTTAATGAATAGTGTAATAATTAAAATAAATAAATAATAAAAGTAAATAAATAAATAAATATATAAAATAAATTAAAGAATTGAAAAAAAAAAGAATCAGATTGAATCGGGGAGAGAGAAGGAATAGAAACGGAAAAACGGAAGCCGAAATACCGAGGAGCCACCAGCGGCCTGGCGACCAGGCGAGACCAAGGAAGGAAGCCCGACGAGGCCCGACCACCACCGGCCTAACGGAGACGCGAACGGTGGAGCAAAACGGTAAAAACTGAAACCGAGAGGGGGAGAGAGAATCGTCGGCGATCGGCCCGATTCAGGCCCGACCGACCCCAGCCGAAGCTTCCCCAGGCGCAGGCGAGCTTGTTGGTGGCGGCCACGACCGGCGAAACTATCGACAAACGCCGAAAACGACGAGGAAAGAAAATGGGTTTCGACAGCAGAAAAGAGAACGGCCGGACCGACGACCTTCCGGCTGTCTTGGGTGAAGCCGAGGCCAGATTCGAGCTGCGGACAACCTTGCGGAGCTGCTGGCGGTGGAAGCCGGTGGAGAACCGGCAGGAAAGGCCTTGAACCGATGGTGAACCGGCCAAACCGGAGTGAACCGGCGGTCTGAACCGGTCCGAACCGGACTGAACCGGTTCAGCCAAAAAGAGAGGAAAAAAGGGAGAAAAAGGGAAAAAAAGAAAAAGAGGAAAAATTGGGGAGAAATCTCGATGATGCAATCGAGCTACGGGTAAGTCAATAGTGGTCGAAAGTGACCCTATTTAAATTTCGGAGTATTTTATTTAATTAATTTTCGACTGGAAATTTACCCGAAAAATTATGAAATTGTGTAGCTCGACGATTGGCATCCAAAGAGAGCTCGAGACAGCCTCAATTTACGTACTAGCATGGAATCTCGGGTAAGTGATCCTTATTTACGACAATTTACATCGCTATGTGTGAAACCCGGATTTTTCCCACTATGTTCATTATTTGGGACCATAATTTAAATTAAAGGGATTTAAATCGTTGGACGAAAGATACAGAATTTAAATGAGAAAAGATAGTGAGTCCGAGAAGGAAAATCGGTCTAAATTAATCCCAAATGTGTAGAAGGGTAAAATGGTTAAAAGATCCTAATTTCGGTGTAAATTCGATGAAGAAATTTCATTAAAAATATGGATTTAGAAAATCTTGATCGATAAAGAAGAAATTATGGAATTTCGAGTCCAATTAGTCAAGATACGAAGATATTACGAATTTTCGTAATTTTCGCCCACGACATTATCCCGAAAATATGCGAGAAATACATCGAAATAATTAAAATAAATTAAATTAATTAAATTAATTAATTAATAAAATATAATATGATTTTGAGATAATTTGTACAATTTATTATATTTTATTTCATTAAAATAAAATATAATAATAAAAATATAATAAAATAATAATAAAGTAAAAAAAAAAAGAAACAGAATCGCGAGTTGCGATTTTGTTTAAGGGAAACAGAAACAAACGAAGCCGAAGACCCGAGGAAGGCCAGCCTCCCCCTTCTGTCGTGCTAATCGGAGCCACCACCGGGGAGAAGCCGAGGAGAGGAAGCTGTAGAAGCCATCGTCGGCGCCGGTGGAGAGAGGAAACGCCAACAACCGAGAGGGAGAAAGAGACCGAGAGAGAAAGAGAGAAAAGAGAGGAGAGAGAGAGATCGACGGCCGATGAGGGGAGGAGCGAACCACCACCGGCCAGAGGGGACCTCTGCGACGTCGATCCAGGCTCAGATCGGCCTGAAACACCACCGATCGGAAGAAGAAAAAATTCGGTGCTGCCGTCGGAGGAGAGAAGAAGCCGGACCGGCCACTTTTCGACGAGCTTTGGCGAAGCCGACCACAGATCCATGTATCGGACTACCCCGCGAACAAGCTGGAGGCAGAAGCCGGCGGAGAACCGACCGAAAAAGCTCCAAACGGCAAGGGAGAAGTTGGACCGGAACTGAACCGGACTGAACCAGACCGGTCTGAATCGGTCTGAACCGGACCGAACCGGTTCAGCCGAAAAAGAGAGGGAAAAAGGAGAAAAAGGAAAGAAAAAGAGAAAAAGGAAAAATTTTCGGGGATACACCGGACTTCGGGTAAGTCGGTAAGAGGTCAAAAGTGACCGATTTAATTTTTGGGAAATATATTTAAATTATATTTGATCGAAAATTCACCCGAAATTAAATATATAAATTGTGCAGTTCGACGATAAATCACGTACGTGAGCCCGATCGAATTTCGATTTGTGCACTATCGCAAAATCTCGGGTAAGTAAAGCTCATTTACGACAATTTATGTAATTATTGCTCATTAAAAGTTTATTTTACGAGTTACGGATTAAATTGCGCATTTAGTGGATTAAATCAACATTTTTAATTAAATTGTCGTAAATGATATATGGCTATCCAAAGAGTCTAGAAAAAGGCTTAATAAGTACTAATAGGCCCAGTGAGCCCAATAGGCCTCGATGAAAGAATTAATAAGTGGAAACGGGCTTAAAACGAATTAAGGCCCATTAAGGTGCAATTAGGCCCAATAAGAGAGAAATTGGCCCAATTACCTAAATCGACAGTAATAAATATGAGGAACATATTTATTGAGTTAAATACGATTTAAAACGAGGTTTATATCGGTAAAACCGAGCAAAAAGAGTAAAATCAATAAAAGTCAACTTTTGGCTAAAGCTTCGATATATTCACATATTTGGATATGTTGAAATGAATTTAAGCCATATGTGATAAGTTGAACTTGTTTTGCAGCAGCTCGGTCTATCGACACGTTTTACGAGGTAAATTCGAGCATCGAAGAAAGTGCTCTACATCAATCGCTAAGAGGTAAGGGATATAATTTAGAGTAGCGTTAGTACTCCTTTATCCTTACCAGCTGTTTATGTATGAGAATTGGACGAAATGAATTTCTAACTGTATTTAAACCGAGCCAAAACCATTTCTCGAGTTTTCAGCATGTTTTATATATATGAGATACATTTTTACAGCATATATGTTTATAAAAGTGATTTTTCACTTCTGAAATGAAAGCATAGTGTTTTCATGTGAGATTACGGGTTAAAGTCCCGATATGTTTTATGAAATCATGTTTTCCTGATATGGGTCAAAGTCCCAAGACAGCTTTTAAGCTATATTTTCACGGTACGGGTATGAGTCCCAAGAATTAACTTTGATAACTATGCTTTCCATATTTACACGGGCTAGAGTTCCGCAATGATTTATGAAAATCATGTTTTCTATGAGAAACGGGCTAGAGTCCCATAATGATTTATAAAAATTGGGTTAGAGTCCCGTAATGATTTTTAATACACGGGTATGAGGCCCGAAATGATTTTGATAAATTGGGTAAGAGGCCCAAAATTATTTTGTGGGGTAAAAAGGCATGATATGAAGAAAGTCAGAGGATCTGGGGTCGATCTCGTATGGAGACGATCGAGGATCTACCTAGCCGACGGCCAGGGAACGGGCAGGCTCTGACTTGATATGAGAAACGTGCGTATAGACCACACTTGGTGATGCACGTGAGTTCGTGCGTATAGTCCCCATTTAGTGGTGCACGAGAGATAGGGCAGCGTACGACCCTGATCCAGTCCTACGGCTCCCCTGTACAATGGCCATGAGTACCCATGATTTTGTCCTACGGGACTAGATGTATGATGTCCTTCGGGACTAGTTTATGAGACGATTGCCTGACCCTACACGATGAATTGACAGAATGATATATATATGTTTTCGCACATTTCATGCTACCTGTTTTATGATTTGCTATTGAGCACATATTTTTATGATGAGATTTTAAGGGTAGCCATGAGTATGTTTTACGAAATGTGCATATGACAATACGATTTCATTTTAAAGTGATAAGCATGTTATGATATGCATGATTAAGTTTTGAGATGCTTTTTACTTGTTTACACGACGTGATATGCATATTATATATGAGTTTTACTAAAAGGATGCATGATGTGTAAACTTATGAATTAAGCATGTTTTTACTGGCTTTATGAAATGTAAGCATCTCTACTCCAGTACATATTTATGTTGATTTGTAAAACCATAAGTTTTACCATGTTTTGAGTATTTAAAGCTATTTTAAATGTATCTCTTACTGAGTCTGAAAAACTCACCCCCCTCCTCTCCATCTCCCAGATTATCTATAGCGAGTCTACTGCACATACGAGACTGTGGTCGTTGACAAGGTAGTCCGACCTTTCATCGGATACTTTCGTAACCTTGAGGTATAGTCTTACTTATATCCCAGACATGTGATACATAATAGACACTATTGTATATAATAGTCAGGATGTAATAGTTGTAAATGATTTTATATATACAGAATGTATGTGATGTAATGAGATCCTGGAAAATGAAAAGATTTTAATTTTAGACATGGATAGTAAAACAACATAGTTAATGGATAAAAAGTTTAAATTAGCCCCATTTTTCCGCGCTTTCGGGGCGTGACAGTTTTCTTGGTATCAGAGCAAATATTGTGTAGTACTGTCATGTCTAGTAATAAGAGTGTATTACATCCCAATGTGTCTATTCATGTTTGGTAATAAGGTAAGCTTACCTATCAAAGAATGACTTAATTTATGGATTATGTGCAAATAGTAGATCGCTAATCATGTGTGGTAGACGGAGCCGTTCGTAGAAACAAATTGAACCGGCTCTACCATGTTTCCCTCAACCCGAGAGCCCTGCTGATAGAATAAAGAGGCTCGAAGAGATAGTACATGGTATGAGGGAAAGACTTACAACATTTACCACTATGTTTACCCCGCAGTTTGTGGTACATACACCTGGTACGAAGACAGCCACTCTTATGCCTAATCCTCATCCCCTACCAGTTTCTCCAGTAGCCCCAACCCTCAGCCAGCAGTTTCCCAGCATAAGGATGACAGAGAGACTCAGAGGGTGCGAGATTTTCTTGAGTATGCATCCTTCGAAGTTCACAGGGCTTAGGGACCCGGTTAAGGCTGAGGAGTGAATCGTTGATATTGAGGCGATATTTCAGTTTTGGGGTGTACTGATAGGGAGAGAGTGACTATGACAGGTTAAATGATAAAGGGATAAGCTAAGTTCTGGAGGAAATCGACACAGACGACATTAGCCGAGGATCCCTTAAAGATCACATGGAATGCTTCTTTAGTTGCATTTCGAGAGCAATATGTACCGCTTGCAGCTCGGAGGAAGATGTAAGCAGAGTTGTTAGATTTGTAACAGGGAAGTTCTACAGTAGACAAGTATGAGAATAGATTTACAACCTTGATGAGATACGATCCAGAGACAGTTAGAGATCCCGAACGCCAGATAGAGAGATTTTTGGCGGGACTGAGATCTGGGATCGGAGATAAGCTGTTGGGTCAGAATATCGTAGATTTTAGAGATGCTTTGAGGGGCTTGGATATTCCTCAAGCAAAGCATAGTCTCAAGTGATCAGTCAGAGTTAATGAAAAGAGAGCAGTTACTTCTTGACATGATTTGAGAATGGGTCAACCCAAGAGACAGAGGGTGTAAGGACCTCAGATAGGGTCTGGTAAGCCCAAGACCCCAGTTGGTGCCGCTTTTATGATTAGAGGCCCTGAGATAAGAGTGCCATGGTGCAGGACATGTAGCAATATTTACACCAAACTTGCCACGCAGGTATATTTACTTGCTACAGATGTGGTGAAGCAAGGCACATAATGAGAGAATGTCCACTTATAAGATCTCAGGAACCTCGTGAAGCACCTAGACAGATAGAGAGATCTGCTCAGGCTCCATAGAGGAGAGCTACAGCCACAGGCAAGGGCAAGAAGCCTATCTCCCAGGGTCGAGTGTACGCCCATAACCAAGAGACAACAGATATATCCTTCGATGTTATTCGAGGTACTCTTCTTGTCTGTAATTATAAAGCACATGTACCATGTGACCTAAGTTCTACACACTTGTTTGTGTCACCATAATTTACATGTAAGTTTCTCGAAGTATTCCTAGAAGACTTACCGGGGTTACCACCAGAGAAAGAAGTTGAGTTTGCCATTGAGCTAGTATCGGATACTCAACCCATCTCCAAGCCACCTTACCAAATGGCATTGGTAGAGTTGAAAGAATTAAAGAAGCAATTGCAAGGATTACTCGATAAGGGGTTTATAAGGCCTAGTGTGTCACCATGCGATGCACCAGTACTATTTACCATAAAGAAGGATGGTAGTTTCTGTCTATGTATAGACTACAAGCTTTTGAATAAAGCAATAGTTGAGAATAAGTACCTCCTGTCAAGGACTGACGACTTATTTGATCAGCTGAGAGGGGCTTCAGTGTTTCAAGGATAGATTTGAGATCGGGGTATCATCAGCTAAGGATTAAGGAGGCTGATATACCGAAGACAGCATTTTGGACCCGATATGGGCACTATGAGTTCTTAGTTATGCCCTTTTGGATCGACTAATGCCCCAGCTGCATTCATAAGTCTTATGAACGATGTCTTCCGAGAATACTTGGATAGATTGATGATAGTATTCATCGATGACATCTTGATTTATTTTGGATCCCAGGAAGAGCACGAATAACATTTGAGGATTGTGCTCCAGACTCTTCGTGCGAAGAAGTTATATGGTAAATTTAGTAATTATGCCTTCTGGCTAGATCAGATTGCATTCCTCGGACACGTGGTATCTAAGGACGGGGTGCCAATAGATCTGTCCAAGGTAGATGCAGTATTAAGATGGGAAAAGATTGAGTACAGTCACGGAGGTCAGAAGCTTATTGGGATTAGTATGGTATTCCCGATGGGTTATTGAAGGGTTTTCACGGATAACAGCTCTATTAACCAGACTGACCTGTAAAGAGGTTTAGTTTATATGGTCTGAATAGTGTGAGCAGAGCTTACAAGAGCTCAAACGTCGATTGAATACGACACCAGTCTTGACCATTTCGAGTGGTCTGAGGGATTTGTGGTATTCAATGATGCTTCCCACTAAGGTCTCGACTATGTGCTTATGCAGCATGGTAGAGTGGTAGCTTATGGATCCCGTCAGCTTAAGGATCACGAGCGTAATCATTCCACTCACAACTTAGAGTTAGCTGCAAAAGTGATTGCACTCAAGATATGACAACATTAATTATATAGAGAAGTACTCTCACGTGGTTGATGGACCAGCTTGAATTCAGAGGACTGAATTCTTAAAAGGTGGGGAGAAATGTGAAACCCGGATTTTTCCCACTATGTTCATTATTTGGGACCATAATTTAAATTAAAGGGATTTAAATCGTTAGACGAAAGATACAGAATTTAAATGAGAAAAGATAGTGAGTCCGAGAAGGAAAATCGGTCTAAATTAATCCCAAACGTGTAGAAGGGTAAAATGGTTAAAAGATCCTAATTTCGGTGTAAATTCGATGAAGAAATTTCATTAAAAATATGGATTTAGGAAATCTTGATCGATAAAGAAGAAATTAGGGAATTCCGAGTCCAATTGGTTAAGATACGAAGATATTACGAATTTTCGTAATTTTCGCCCAGGACATTATCCCGAAAATATACGAGAAATACACCGAAATAATTAAAATAAATTAAATTAAATTAAATTAATTAATTAATAAAATATAATATGATTTTGAGATAATTTGTACAATTTATTATATTTTATTTGATTAAAATAAAATATAATAATAAAAATATAATAAAATAATAATAAAGTAAAAAAGAAAAAAGAAACAGAATCGCGTGTTGCGATTCTGTTTAAGGGAAACAGAAACAAACGAAGCCGAAGACCCGAGGAAGGCCAGCCTCCCCTTTCTGCCGTGCTGATCGGAGCCACCACCGGGGAGAAGCCGAGGAGAGGAAGCTACAGAAGCCATCGTCGGCGCCGGTGGAGAGAGGAAACGCCGACAACCGAGAGGGAGAAAGAGACCGAGAGAGAAAGAGAGAAAAGAGAGGAGAGAGAGAGATCGACGGCCGATGAGGGGAGGAGCGAACCACCACCGGCCAGAGGGGACCTCTGCGACATCGATCCAGGCGCAGATCGGTCTGAAACACCACCGATCGGAAGAAGAAAAAGTTCGGTGCCGTCGTCGGAGGAGAGAAGAGGCCGGACCGACCACTTTTCGACGAGCTTTGGCGAAGCCGACCACAGATCCATGCATCGGACTACCCCGCGAACAAGCTGGAGGCAGAAGCCGGCGGAGAACCGATCGAAAAAGCCCCGAACAGCGAGGGAGAAGTTGGACCGAAACTGAACCGGACTGAACCGGACCGGTCCGAACCGGTCTGAATCGGACCTAACCGGTTCAGCCGAAAAAGAGAGGGAAAAAGGAGAAAAAGGAAAGAAAAAGAGAAAAAGGAAAAAGAAAAAATTTTCGGGGATACACCGGACTTCGGGTAAGTCGGTAAGAGGTCAAAAGTGACCGATTTAATTTTTGAGAAATATATTTAAATTATATTTGATCGAAAATTCACCCGAAATTAAATATATAAATTGTGCAGTTCGACGATAAATCACGTACGTGAGCCCGATCGAATTTCGATTTGCGCACTATCGTAAAATCTCGGGTAAGTAAAGCTTATTTACGACAATCTATGTAATTATTGCGCATTAAAAGTTTATTTTACGAGTTACGGATTAAATTGCGCATTTAGTGGATTAAATCAAGATTTTTAATTAAATTGTCGTAAATGATATATGGCTATCCAAAGAGTCTAGAAAAAGGCTCAATAAGTACTAATGGGCCCAGTGAGCCCAATAGGCCTCGATGAAAGAATTAATAAGTGGAAACAGGCTTAAAACGAATTAAGGCCCATTAAGGTGCAATTGGGCCCAATAAGTGAGAAATTGGCCCAATTACCTAAATCGACAGTAATAAATATGAGGAAAATATTTATTGAGTTAAATACGATTTAAAACGAGGTTTATACCAGTAAAACCGAGCAAAAAGAGTAAAATCAATAAAAGTCAACTTTTGGCTAAAGCTTCGATATATTCACATATTTGGATATGTTGAAATGAATTTAAGCCATATGTGATAAGTTGAACTTGTTTTGCAGCAGCTCGGTCTATCGACACATTTTACGAGGTAAATTTGAGCATCGAGGAAAGTGCTCTACATCAATCGCTAAGAGGTAAGGGATATAATTTAGAGTAGCGTTAGTACTCCTTTATCCTTACCGGCTGTTTATGTATGAGAATTGGAAGAAATGAATTTCTAACTGTATTTAAACCGAGCCAAAACCATTTCCCGAGTTTTCAGCAAGTTATATATATATGAGATACATTTTTAAGCATATATGTTTATAAAAGTGATTTTTCACTTCTGAAATGAAAGCATAGTGTTTTCATGTGAGATTACGGGTTAAAGTCCCGATATGTTTTATGAAATCATGTTTTCATGATACGGGTTAAAGTCCCGAGACAGCTTTTAAGCTATATTTTCACGGTACGGGTATGAGTCCCAAGAATTAACTTTGATAACTATGCTTTCCATATTTACACGGGCTAGAGTTTCGCAATGATTTATGAAAATCATGTTTTCTATGAGAAACGGGCTAGAGTCCCATAATGATTTATAAAAATCGGGTTAGAGTCCCGTAATGATTTTTAATACACGGGTATGAGGCCCGAAATGATTTTGATAAATTGGGTAAGAGGCCCAAAATTATTTTGTGGGGTAAAAAGGCATGATATGAAGAAAGTTAGAGGATCTGGGGTCGATCTCGTATGGAGACGATCGAGGATCTACCTAGCTGACGGCCAGGGAACGGGCAGGCTCTGACTTGATATGAGAAACGTGCGTATAGACCACACTTGGTGATGCACGTGAGTTCGTGCGTATAGTCCCCATTTAGTGGTGCACGAGAGATAGGGCAGCGTACGACCCTGATCCAGTCCTACGGCTCCCCTGTACAATGGCCATGAGTACCCATGATTTTGTCCTACGGGACTAGATGTATGATGTCCTTCGGGACTAGTATATGAGACAATTGCCTGACCCTACATGATGAATTGACGGAATGATATATATATATATATGTTTTCGCACATTTCATGCTACCTGTTTTATGATTTGCTATTGAGCACATATTTTTATGATGAGATTTTAAGGGTAGCCATGAGTATGTTTTACAAAATGTGCATATGACAATACGATTTCATTTTAAAGTGATAAGCATGTTATGATATGCATGATTAAGTTTTGAGATGCTTTTTACTTGTTTACACGACGTGATATGCATATTATATATGAGTTTTACTAAAAGGATGCATGATGTGTAAACTTATGAATTAAGCATGTTTTTACTGCTTTTATGAAATGTAAGCATCTCTACTCCAGTACATATTTATGTTGATTTGTAAAACCATAAGTTTTACCATGTTTTGAGTATTTAAAGCTATTTTAAATGTATCTCTTACTGAGTCTGAAAAACTCACCCCCTTCTCTCCATCTCCCAGATTATCTATAGCGAGTCTACTGCACATACGAGAGTGTGGTAGTTGACAAGGTAGTCCGACCTTTCATCGGATACTTTCGTAACCTTGAGGTATAGTCTTACTTATATCCCAAACATGTGATACATAATAGACACTATTGTATATAATAGTCGGGATGTAATAGTTGTAAATGATTTTATATATACAGAATGTATGTGATGTAATGAGATCCTGAAAAATGAAAAGATTTTAATTTTAGACATGGACAGGAAAACAACATAGTTAATGGATAAAAAGTTTAAATTAGCCCTATTTTTCCGTGCTTCCGGGGCGTGACATTATGCGTGATATAAATTTAAATTCCGCATAAATTAAATTAAATTATGGAAATTTAGATAAATTGTCGTAAATATTAAATTTAGCTATTCGGGAGTTAGAACGAGGCCCAATAAATTGTTGGAGGGTCCAATGAGCCCAATAGGCCTCGATAAAGTGAAAATTAAGTGGAAAACGGGCTTAAGGCCGATTAAGGCCCATTAAGGTGCAATCGGGCCCAATAGGGGTAAACGGGCCCAATGATTTATATTAAGCCCAGAAAATATTAAATACAATTAAGTTGTATAATATCTGACCTAAGGAAAAATTATACGCAGTTCCGGAGGTTTGATTGGGAGCATATCGGACTGCGCGACGAGACAACAGTGGAAAAGAAAAGGTCAGACTCGATAGGAAAATAAGGTAAGGGAATTCTACGGACTACTAGAGGTAAACTTTATGCAATTTTAAGTTCATTGCAGTCTTTAAAAATTATCTGAAGGGTCTAGAGGTCAAATAATAATTTTAGTGCCCCGAATGGGCAAATTACCAAAATACCCTTGTTAAGGGAAAAATTTACGAATTTAGGAAAAATTGGGAGGAGCAAGAACAAGAGGTTTCTGCTCGTTCTGGAGACATTTTAATGCATGCATGAGTAGGCTGGCTAACCTTGAAAGAAAATGCACAGCATTGCATACTTTCAACGATATAGTTGTTTTGAAAACTGTTTTGAGGAAACAGAGCCGCCTACGTGTTTTTATTTACATGTGACGTGCTAGAGCTCAGCTCGCACGATGTTTGATTTGTGTGATGGATGCATTAGTGCTGGAGCGAGAGCTCGCACTAGAGTTTTATATGCATAGGTGCTAGAGTATAACTCGCACCAGATTTCACATGCTTGTTCGTGACACGGTGCTAGAGTCTAACTCGCACCAGATTTTACATGATTTTCGTGATAGGGTGCTGGAGTTTAACTCGCACCAGATTTTATAAGATTTTCATGTGATTTATATATATAGAGTGCTAGAGCCTAGCTCGCACTAGTTTTACTGGATTTGTGGAGTAGCGCTGTCTGCCCTTGGAGTCAGCCAAAAGGCCCAACAGGCTCAAAACACCTTGTAAGTGGGGTGAGAGTGAGGGATGAGGTTGGCGGCCTTGTGGGGATGTAAAGCGGGCTCTGCCAATTTTACTTGATTTGATGAGAGTGCTGAGCATCGCTCGCACTGATTTTATGAGAACATGCGATGAGCCGTGCTTGGAGCATTGGGTAGACTGTGTGTCACCGATTTAATAGGCTCACACGTGCATTTTGAGACATGGCATGAGTATTGAGAAACAAAACCTCTATGTGGGAAACAGGCCATTTGGACTGGAGTACCTAGAGTGATATGGGTCCATGGAGTACGATGTACCATGCAAGTAGCATGGAGTACGATGTACCGTGGGGTATCTTCGGATACAGTATCTTTGTGATACGGGTATCTTCGGATACGGTATCTTTGTGATACAGGTATCTTCGGATATGGTATCTTTGTGATACGGGGTATCTTCGGATACGGTATCTTTGTGATATGGGGTATCTTCGGATACGGCATCTTTGGATGCGTGGGATCGGATAAGACTTACGAGTTGGATTGACCCACCTCCCGGGCGGTTCCCGATCAGGGTGAGACCTCGCACACTAGGATCCGTGTAGCTAGAGGGACTCACGAGGACACACATGGCCATAGTCCTGGTTATTACCGATATACAGATGTTGCCTAGTCTCGCATGGCGACGATTTTGATGAGATCAAACGGGGTTTTAAATTAAATGTGCATGATGGTTATTTCCATGCTTTTTAAACCCATATGTGATGTAAACGGATTTTCATGATTTTGTGTGACTCAGGATCACCCGAAGGAGGGGTCGAGTCCTTACTTTACTGTGAAATTTTAAATGAGAAAGATATGATTTTGAATATAATTGCATGTTGAATTTTTCGTGCAAACTTGATTTACATAACATCATAACTCATATCATCTGTTTTAAAATGTGTGGAGAAAGGGTGGTTTATGCATGGCACTACGTTCATGTAGGTAGTATGGTTACCTACTTGTTCGTAGGGTTGCCTTACTGAGCTTGATGTGCTCACCCCTTTCATTTTCTCCCAAAGATAATCTCCAGTGGACGTTGAGGCGACTCAGTACTGCATCCCGGATATCCGCTGCTACCCATCAACATAAGGTATATACACTTGTACATATTGTATCTACATAAGCATAGCACAGTAACATGTTTGTAAGTAACTTTAGGGGATGTATAAATAATGTAAACAATTATAAATGGCTGGAGAAAGAATTAAGTTTTATGGTAATTGTATGGTGGGACTGGCATTGACGCACAGCCCAATTATTAGTGGAGTGTGGTCACGATCAGAGGAAAGGTAAGTATGAAATAGAAATAACAAAACGCGAAAAAAATTAACTCTGATTTTTGGGTAGTTCGGGTCGTGACATATAAAGGTGGTATCAGAGCAACAATTGGTCCGATGTGTGTCAGTGTCAGTAATTAGGAAATTACATCCCCGTGTTACTGTGCTTAGTTAGATACAATAGTGTATATCGAGATGGGTTTTGACTAAGAAATGGTTGAGAATGCAGGAATGCCTAATATGAGTCGCGTTAGATGAGATAGTGCACGAGGCAGAGGTCGTAGAGGTAGACCTGAGTCTGCTAAGTCGTGCTGGGTTGACCTGTGAGAATCAGGATGAGATTGAAATAGAGGTTAATGTTGAGCATGCCTCTTAGAGTCCGACAGAGTGATCAGATAGTATTGAGACACGCTTCGCGAGATTGGAGCGGAGTGTGGAGATTATTGTGAGGAGCTAATTGCTCAGATTATGTATGAGATATGAGGGCGCAGCGGAGCATTGGTGGAAACCCGCTCGACCCATCTTAAGTGTTAAACATCCAGAGCTGACGTGAGAAATGGTTATGGATGTATTCCGGTGATAGGATATCCCGGACATGATTTAAAGGAAATTATGGATAAAAGTCCTTACTCTGACCCAGAAAAATGATTTATTGACGAGTATGGAAACTCAATTATATTCCTGGGCAGATATTACCTCGACATTATGAACAAGTGACAGTTGAGATGTCTAAAAGTTTATGGAAATGGCTCAATTTTTCAATTTGAGTCCGAATTGGCTCGTGAGATATTACCTATACTGAGGCATGCGCAGATTTACAGTTGGGTAAATAAGAACATGAATTGCACGCCTTTGAGATTGGGAAAGGTAGTGAGGGCCGAAATAGAGACAGAAAAGAGAATCGAGAAATGACAAAGATGTTAAAATGGGAAAAATGGTAATTGGTAAAAGATTTAATTTGATGAGTCATGGAGTAAGATAATTGGTAAGGCCCCAGTGCATCCAATTTTGGCACTCTTGAAGGGCATTGTGATTGGAGGACCCCGACCTGCTACGAAGCAGTGTAGCAGTGTAAGCAGAGTAGCAGTGTGATCACTGTAGAATGTATGGTGGATATCACGGAAGGAGGATCTATACTTACACTGTATTGATGGAAAATGGCCGTTAAGTGTGGTAAGACGGACCATTGATTTTGATTGCACAGAGTTGGGCGAGATCACCCCACAGAAAAGTAAAGAGACAGAGAAAAACTTCGTTGGTATAGCTGCAACGAAAATGGAGGCTATAGCCGAAAAGAAAAAGGAAAGTAGGCTGTTGGATGAAGGCGAGAGGATGTCTTGGACCAGGACACTATTGATGTTTCATAGGATGTGGTGAAAGATACCACACTTGTTATGAATAATGAAGTACATATGTTCATTGATCCTGGTGCCACACATTTATTCATACCGCCTTCATTCGCATATAAGTGAGTAAAAAGTATGAATGCCTACATCATCGGGCACAATATTGATAAATGAGTACCCTAATAGAGAAGGACTAATCAACAGAATATGGATATAGAGATTTTAAGTTGAAAACAGAGGTGAAAACATCACTGAAAAGTATACGGTAAGTGTTGACAAGTGATAAAAAGGGGTGCAACAGTTGAAATTAAAGGAGTAAAGGATTGTACTCACGGAATGAATAATGAAAGAGTTTTGTCATGAGGAATATACGAAATGAGATAATCTTTAAGATAAGATAGATCCTAAATACAAGATGTATCGGAGTAAGAGGCGTATGCTAGGTAAGAACATCTTTACGATATGAAGTCATTAGGATTAAAGCAATTAGTAGCGAATATAAATTGTGACCACATGGACTGGTATATAAAGTAATTGTGGTTAAGTCTGAAGGTTAATAAAGGTATTTCAAAATACCTCCCCGCCTGAAGACTTGACAGCGTCTAGAAGTATATATATATAACCTATAACGTTAAATCGATCGTCGTAATAAATACCTTTAGCATTAGGATACCTTTACTAAGACGATAAGAATATAAAAATTCGACAAATCATAAAGGTTAACATAGTAAAATTTAATAAGAGCCGTTAAGATAAGAAAAGGAAATGACGCAGGTTAGTACCTGAAAACGTAAGCGATTTTGAAGGATCTTATACGCTTATGCGTAAATAAGTCAAGGATGGGATCGATTTGTAATCATCATTATTGATGATATGTTGGGTGTAGTTAAAGTCTAGAGCAAATTATAAGCAATAATTGGAAAATTGCTTTTACAAATGGGTTGTTGCGACTTATAAAAAATGTATACCTTGACACGTTTAACTATGAAAACGTGATCTTTGAATGAGATGATAAATAAGATGATAGATATGACGTGAATTTCGGTGTAGTGAAGTATGAACTGACCACCGTGATTATTTTCACCATACCCAACAGCTCAAGAGATTCTCAGTGAGTATGGATACCTCGAAATAATGAAGGAGCTGTGTATTGATGTATAATGGGAAGATAGTCAATTTTGGAGTCAGACAACTCCTTGATCATGAAATAAACTATCTGACCCATGATTTAAAGTTGGCAATAGTATTTGTACTGAAGATATGGTACTACTAGGTACACGATGAGGAATTATGGATATGCACTGATCATAAAACCCGAGTATCTGTTTTCACAGAAAGAGGCGAATATGAGAATACCTAGTGGGTTGAGCTTCTGAGAGATCTTGATTTGTGAAAATTGTACCACCCAGGAAAGGCTAATGTGATGACTGATGCCTTGAGCAGAAAGAGCCTCGGGATGGTATTACATATGATGGTCAGGGAGCGTGAGCTGCTTGAGCAGTTGTGGACCTCAATAGTGATGTGATCCCTTCTGATGATGATAGTCATTGTGTGATAGCTAACCTGATGATTAGAACCGGATGAGAGTGATCGAATTTGCCAGGGTTAGCGTGATGATCGGTAGGGTGTCGATAGTGTGGGTCAGATTCAGAAGGGCACAGTGACAGAGTTCACAGCGAGTGTTGATGATTTACAAAGAGGTTCAGAGACAATATAAGTGCTCCCCAGGACCACAGTTGATGAGATAATAATATTGTCAAAAGCTCACTCTTCGGGATATACAGTGCATCCGGAAAGTAATGAATATATATATATATGAAATCTCTGTAAAGGGTATTGGTGGTCAAATGTGAAAAGAGATGGTAGAGATTGTGGAAAAGTGCCTAGTGTGTTAGCAGAGTAAGGTAGAGTATTAAAAGTCTGCAGAGTTATTGCAGCACCTACCTATATCGACACGGCACGGAAATGAGAGCAAGTCTCCATAATTTTATGATGGGTTACAGAGAACCCAGGTGAATTACGAGGCTATTTGGATGATAGTCGATAGAGTGACTAAGTCTACCCACCTTATGGTTATGAAATCCCTAAATACTCAGAGTGTATATGAGGATTTATGTACAAGGAAGATTGTGGAACATTAAGTAGCGTTCCAGTGAGCATGGTATCATATAGGGATTCCCGCTTCACTTCCCACCTCTGAGGATATTTTTAGGAAGCCATAGGAACCCGACTGAGTATTAGCACAGCTTTTCATCCTCAGACAGATGGTCAGTCAGAGAGGACTGTACTGGTTCTGAAGGATTTGATGAAAGCGTGTGCCCTTGATTTTTATGCTCCTGGGATGATCAGTTATTACAAATTGAATTCGCCAATAGTGACAGTTGTCACTTGAGTATCGGGATAACAAGATATGAGGCAGTGTATGGCTGTAGGGGTTGTTCCCCAAATTGGATAAAAAAAGTGGGTGACAGATAGAATTATTTTCGACCTTGGATAATAAGTCTCTGAGGATGTTTAGTTAATGATGAGAGATTAAGAACACCTCAGAGCAGATAGACAAGTATTGGAATTCACCCTTGGTGAATTAGTATGGTTGAAATGTTTCTTGTCCTAAGAGAATAAGGACATAGCGAAACTTTTAAGAGAAGGTCAATTGAGTTTCGTTGGATTGAATCTTTTGAGAGATTGGACAAGTGGAAGATAAGACCTGTAGGTGGCATTTCCACTTGAATAAGCAGGCACCCGCAATGTGTCCCATCTTTTGATGCTTCGAAAATACTATCCAGATCCAGCATAGGCGATAGGATATGAGATCCAACAGTCCAGCTTAATGCAAATATAAGTATATTGAAGAAGTTGATTCGGGCATTAAACAGGAAAGAGAAAGTATTGAGGTTTAAGATGATCTCCCTAATTAAAGTCCTTTGGTAGTAATACACTCCGGAGAATGTCACATAAGAATTTAAGAGTATGATACGATCGATGTACTCGGAGTTGTATATGGACTTGTATGACTTGGTTCTAATTTGGAGGACCAAATTCCTTAAGTGAGGGAGAGTTGTAAGACCCGAATTTAATTAAAATATGAAATGAATGAGTATTCGTGAAGGGGAGTCGGGTTAAATTAATCCCGAACACGTGCAAGGACAAAATGGTCAAAAGACCGAAGGTCGGTATAATTTCAATAAGAAAATTTAATTAAAAATAAGGATGTAAGATATCTTGATCGATAATGAGGAAATTATACAATTTTAGGTTAATTGATCAAGATTCAAAAATTTTAAAAATATCAAAAAATTACCGAAATAATATCTCGAAAAGCGCGAAGGAATAATATCGAAAATTTAGAGAAAAATATATTTAATAAATTAAACTTAAATTAAATAAATTAAATTAGAATAAAATAATATAAGTTGTAGATATTTTAGATTTTTATAGAGTATTTTAATGAATAGTGTAATAATTAAAATAAATAAATAATAAAAATAAATAAATAAATAAATATATAAAATAAATTAAAGAATTGAAAAAAAAAGAATCAGATTGAATCGGGGAGAGAGAAGGAATAGAAACGGAAAAACGGAAGCCGAAATACCGAGGAGCCACCAGAAGAGGTGTTTTGATAAGGCGTGGGCACGCCCTATCAAAGTCTCACTTCTGCAGTTTTGCATTAGCAGATGAGGATTTTCACCCTACGAAAACACATGAATTTTTTTTTTTGTTTTTATAGGAGATGGTGTTCAATAAGGCATGAGCACGCCTTATTGAATCACCTCTTCTGAATTTTTTTTTTTCGGAAACAAAATAAATCTTACTACTAATAAAACAACAAAAATAAAAAAAATTAGTTGCGAATCAAAAAATAATAATAAAAATAAATAAATAAAGAGAAATTTTGGGTTGCCTCCCAAAAAGCGCTTTTCTTTAAAGTCTTTGGCTAGACATAGTTATGCTCAATTATATGTTGGACATTGCAACTTCATTCGTTCAATTTCATGCACTTGTAAACCTTCATAAAAAGGCTTTAAACGATCACCCTTGACTTTAGAGATTTGACCTGTATCCAAATTTTGAATTTCAACTTTACCATGAAGAAACACGTTAGTAACAACATAAGGGCCTAACCATCTAGAACGAAATTTACTAGAAAATATTTTTAATTTAGAATGAGATAATATAACTTTCTGACTAACACAAAATTTTTTCCTGAAAACTATATGATCATGAAAGGCATTTATCTCTTCCTTGTAAATCACAAAGCTTTCATAGGCATGATTAATATTAAACTTAATGATTTCATCATCAAATTCCATTGTGAGTGTACCATCATGCACATCAATTTTAGTCGTAGATGTTTTTAGAAAAGGTCTTCCCAACAAAATTAAAGATCTAGATGAGTCATCATCATCCATATCAAACAAATAAAAATCAGTAGGAAAGATCAATCCATTTATTTGCACCAAAACATCCTCTAAGACACCCTCAGGATAAACATTAGATCTATCAGCAAGTTGAATAATCACACCAGTCTCTTTTAATGGTCCAACATTCAAAGATTTAAAAATAGACAGAGGCATGACATTAATTGAAGCTCCTAAATCTAACATTGCTCTTTCAATTTTAAGATTACCTACCTTACAAGGGATAGTAAACATACCTGGATCCTTGCATTTAGGAGGTAACTTTTTCTGAATGACAGCTGAAACATTTTCACCCATGTTTACAAATTCATTACCTTTTAATTTCCTCTTGTTGATGCACAGCTCCTTGAGAAATTTGGCATATCGAGGTCATTGCATGACATTCTGTTTGGGGTTAATAACTGTTTGTGAGGATAATTTTCCTTGAGATTCTAATCTACTCATAAAAGTGGCTAGCTGACTCATTTGATCTTCCAGCTTCTTGATGTTTGTTCTTGTCTCCTGTTAAAATTGTTATGTGTTAATTGCAAGTGATTTAACAATTTCTTCAAGAGACGTACCTGAACTTAAGGATGGCTGATGTTGCTGTAGTTGTGGAGCAGGTTGGCTATATTGAGAATTCTGAAATTGAGATTTTGCTCCGTAGCTAAAGTTGGGATGATTTCTCCACCTTGGGTTATAAGTATTTAAATATGGATCGTGATTCCTTTGTGGTGGACCTGAAAATCCTCCAACTACATTTACGTGCTCATGAGGTTCATCTTAAAGTGTGGGGCACATGTCGGTTGAGTGTCTAGTAGCAGCACAAATTCCACAGGCTTTAACTTGTTGTACATTTTCCATTCCTATAGCCAATTATTGAACAACAGATGTTAGATTAGCTATTTGACTTTCAAGAGAATGTGTGTTTACCTCGTTTACTCTTCTATGAGGTATATCTTGTCTGAATCCAAACTGTTGGGAGTTGGCAGCCATGGTGGAAATCAAATCTCTAGCCTCTCTAGGCATCTTGTTCACTATCGCACCTCCACTGGCTGCGTCTATCATCCTTCTTTCCATGGGTAATAATCCTTCATAAAAATATTGAATTAAGAGTTGTTCGAAAATCCCATGTTGAGGACAGCTTGCACAAAGTTGCTTAAATCTCTCTCAGTATTCGTGAAGAGTCTCAATAAATATCTTTATGCTTGATTCCACATATCTCTCTTCTAATGCTAGCAGCTCTTGAAGCAGGAAAAAATTTGTCAAGGAATAGTCTCACTATTTCAGTCCACGTAGTTATAGAACCAGGAGGTAAATAGAACAACCAATCTTTTGCTCTATCAGCTAGTGAGAATGAAAAAGCTCGCATTTTGATTTGCTCTTCGGTAACTCCTTGTGGCTTCAGGCTTGAACATACCACGTGAAATTCTTTTAAGTGCTTGTGAGGATCTTCATTCTTACGACCATGGAACTTGGGAAGCAAATGGATCAAACCCGATCTTAACTCAAAATCTGCTTGCAAATTTGGATAATGAATGTAGAGCGGTTGTTGATTGACAGGTGGTGCAGCCAACTGCCTTAAAGTTTGCTCTTCTTCAGCCATTATTTTTTTCAATCTCAAAATCACTATCAACTACTAAATTCAGTCCAGGGGATGAAGATGTAGCTTCTGGTGCCTTTTGAATTTTTGTTTCCTTCCTATTCCTCTTAGCTGTCTTTTCAATCTCAGGGTCGTACGATACACTACAAATAAACATACTTTCAGCGACGAAATTTACCGACGGAATAATTCTGTCGCTGATTTGTTACCATTAGCGACGGATTTTGGAAAAGGTATATATAACTTTTCGTTCAAAATATATAACTTTTTTTCGACGAAATTAACGACGGATTTTCGTCGTAAATTCCTGCCTAAATTCTTGTAATTTTTAATTTATATTTATTTCGTCGCTGAAACACTTCAGAGACGAAATTTCGTTGCAAAAAGATTCTGTTGCTGAAATGATTCTGCGAAGAAATTTCGTCGCTGAATTTTTCGTCAAATTTTTTGTTGCGAAAATATTTTAGCGACGAAATTTCATCGCGAAAGTTTTCGTCGATGATAATATTGAGCTACGAAATTTCGTCGCTGAACACCTAGAAAAATATTCTGTCTCTGAAAGTTTTTAGCGACGAAATTCCGTGGCTAAATGTTTTCGTCGCTGAAATAATTCAGCGACGGAATTTCGTCTCTGAATTGGACATGAATAATTTCGCCGCTGAATTTTTCGTCGCTGAATACTTTCAGCGACGAAATTCCGTAGCCGATACTAATTGCAACGAAAAAATCAGCGACGAAATTCTGTCGCTGAAATGTTTTAGCGACATAAACTATTAGCGACGAAATTTCGTCGCTGAATACTTTCAGCGACAGAATCAAGTACGTCGCTGAATGCTTTCAGCGACGAATTTTGGAAAAGGTATTCAGCGACGGATTTTCGTCGCTGAATCCGTCGCTGAATAGTTGTTAAATACTGAAATTAAACGAGTCCCCCCCTTTCGCAAGACAAAATTCCAGATCCAGTATTGTCTTCCAAACCCAACTTTCTCTTCCACATTTTTTTGCCAAATCCATCGTATTCCTCTGCAATCTCAGTTTTTCAGACCGAGATTCACCTAGCCCTTACCGCCCTCTTCCCCTCGCACCGTTACCCATTACCCATTTTCCTCGAAACCGCTTCTTCATTCTGCACAGATTCTGCATCCAGCGACCCTGCATCCAGCGACCCTGCATCCAGCGACCTTGCATCCAGTGGCGCTTGCCCAGACGACTCCCCCATTCCTCCCTTTCTGACGTTGAGCGTCTCCGACGGTAGCTGGTAAGAATTTCTTGTCTGACGTTATCTGTTTTCTCAACTGTTTTCTGATTTAGCCATAGTAAAATTAAATGATTAACTTAGGCATTGAGTTTAAGGCCTAATAAGGTATATAATGTGGTATATACCACAATTGTTGTGGACATTTACTAGTATTGATTTCTAAAATTTGTAGAAAGCATCTAGGTTATGTTAATGAACAAAAATAATGGGGGAGTCCTGGATTACTAAAGTGGAGCAATTATGTTATAATTACTTTTGTTAAATAATTCCACAGTAAATTTTAAAATATAATGCATCTATAAAATGCTCAAGTTTGCTCTCATAAGTTATTAAATGATTTATAGTTATAAAAAATAGTAACAAATAAGTTGTGATGGTAAAATTATGTATGAATAAAGGGTTCAATTTAAGCTGTAAGTAAAAGTTGGTTTTATGAATTTTAAGTTATTAAGGTTCTGATTGAAATGTATTATTGTTAAGGCTTGTTAAATTAATTTGCCTTAAAAGTTTCTGTCACAACTCATGCTTGGTGATATTGAAATATTATATATCCATGAAAATTTATTATACCATAATAAATTGTTTTGTGTATAGGATTATTATGTGTAATTGACATATAGTCATAAGTCATCATGTTAAGTTTATGGTATGTTGATGATAGGATTTGTTAAATCTCATATAAATATAAAGTATGTGCATTCGTAGATGTTTCCATAATGAAAGAATTAATTATTACTTTTTAAGACATTTTACTTGTAACATGGCATGCTTGGAGGTTTTGTTAATTGATAAGATAATTATGGAACATAACTTGAATGTTTCCAAAGGTGCTTAAATTTGATATTGGGCGTTTTGAGTTGTTAAGTGATTCATAAAGGTACATTAAAATTAGTATTTCTTTTGGAGTGATCATAGACATAAATGGACATAAGAAAATTAAAATAACCATAACAATTATGAGATTTCTTATGTTGTAATGAAATTGTCTCTGATTTACTACTTATGACTACCCACCTAAAGGGGGTGATCATGTGTTTTTAATTTGGAGATAATGATGAATTATATTGTGAAAGAAAAGATGCATGGACTTAGGGAATTTATAAATTAAATTAAAAAAATCTTCAAATAGTTATAAAAATCTCAGTTAGTTAAACTGAGATTTATATACTCAGTCTTTTGCATGGAATTTACATATAGATACCCAAAATTAGGGTATATGTTATATATGTTGTGGATCATAATATGCATTAACTTTAAGTAGTACTTAAAGTTAGGGTTCGGGAAAATGAAAGCATCCTTCAGACTAATAGCTTGCAAGCCTTAACTTTAAGTAGTACTGCTTATGGAAAGGAAAGTAAGTTAAAGAAGCCCTAATGGTTATGTGTGGAATGTATTGTCATGGATAATTAAGTAAGTTCTAATAATGATAGAGAAGGAAGAGTTAGGAATGCATAACATGGTTTCATAGTACATTCTTATTTCATGTAAATTGGTTTTAATGCATTATACATTCATGCATTAGTACAATATAAGCCTAGCATCCCTTTATGTATATTTTTTACTATGCGTTAACTCATTCCTCTTCTTCTTACTCTTTACATATTATTTTGATTAGGTTCGGCTAGACTTTGACTAAAACCTAAAAACAGTTTATGACCCAAAAAAAGAAACGAACCCAACTCCGAAATGAAATGGGGCTGCAATGCAAATACACAATCCAATTACTCACATAATTCGGACTCATAATTTTATGATTATACACAATTCAATTTCCTTATCAAATCATCAACTCACAAGACAAACATTTATTGTTGCAACAAGTCAAGCAGACATAATTCTTCATATTTAACCATTTAAATCAATATTTCTTAACTTGCATAACACCAAAAACCTTATTAGGAATTAATTATCTTTAAGCCTTTTGATTGGCAACTTTAATGAACTGTATAATTAAGAAGTTGCACACTTTGACTGAATTTAAGTAAATAACTGTTTTGGTTGTATTATTATCAAAATAAAATAAATTCAATAATATTTACTCCAAACAAATACCTTTTATTTCATAATATCTTTGGTATAGTCTGTTAGTGTACTTAATACTGTAAAGATTTTTTTTTAGATAATAAATTAAATTAAATTAAAAATTATAATGAAAAATATTTTTTAAATAAAGCTTGTTACAATGAGCAAGCGACTGTACAATTAAAATCCAATCGTTTATTCGGCCAATCACTTTCTGCCAGCCCCACCTCCCTCCAAAAGGCAATTAATGTAGATCTTATCAAATTTGAGGTGGCTGTTGCCTGTTGATCTTATCAATTTAATTAGTATTATATGCAAATTAAATTTAGTTATAGTTTATTTGTAGTTGTAGTTTATTTAATTGAATTTGTAGATTAGATTTGGAATATTTAATTGAATATGTAGTTTAAATTTGGATTATTTGAAGAATTTGAGTATTTGAACAATAAAATAAAACTATATGTATGCCTTGACAAAATCCATGCTGTTTTTGTCCTTCATAGGAAGAGAGGTAACGTGCGTGCATGAAAACAAGCAAAAAACAATAGAATTTGAAGCCATATTGAACTAGAAGTCAAGAGCAAATAAGTTCATTCTGAAGGTAAAATTATTATGATATCAAGTTTTTTATTAATTATAACTAAAAAATTTGTTATATAAATGTTATTATTATTATTGTTGTTGGTGATTATTTGGTATTGAAGGATGCTAAATATGAACACGCTAATCAGTGACATAATTTTCCGGTTCAGATTCGATAGTGAAATGATTAATTTAATGTGATAAGTGTCAAATTATTTTCATTTTGTTAATTGATTTATAATGTCACAACCCAAATTACCTAAAATCACTACAAATTTTTTTCGCTTTTTCTATACTTCTCACCTTCTCGTGACAATTTCCATTTTTAACGAGTTGGGCTATGAGTCAATAATAATCTCAACTCTTATCCCAATTGATCATATCATTCTTATCATTGTATTCATGTTAGAATTCCAAACAGTATAATAATAAGTACATATATTATATAACTGTATGTACATATGTTTCCATATATCTACATCCCCAAAATTATATACGTTGCAACACTGTGCTATTAATTGTTTAGATACAAAACTGCACAATGTGTATACCTGATTCGCAGTGGGAGCAGCGGACAACTAGGACGGCAATCTCTACCCGCCCTCGACTACTGTAGATGCTCTGTGGAGGGTGGAAAATGAAAGGGTGAGCATAAACAGCTCAGTAAGGCAATAATATAAGCAGGTAGATAACTATACTATCTACGTGCTGATAATATCATGATAAAAAAAAATCGTTTACTTTTAGAGCATGAGATAAGATTAAAACGATGCCACATGTATGTATATATCATATACAATAAATCATGAAATCGACATATAATTCAACATGGAAAATCATCATGTATGACATCTCATGCTCGTCACATTAAAACTCATTTGTTCATCATAAAACTCTTCACTTTAAAACTTATTCGTTTAATCACAAAACTCATCATAAAACAACTTCATCAAGGTCAAACCCATCTCTCGGGAATACCTTGATTCATTAAATCACAGCTCTTTTAAAAACATAAATCGGGACAACCCCTCCATCGGGTTTGTCCTGGTCTATCCAGACCGTATGATATCATGTGAGGCATGTAGGTTACTGTATGAAAAATTGAGGACTATGGCCATACTTTGTCCCTGTGATCCCAGGCACACGGATCCCGGTGTGCGGGGTATCACAACTGCAACGGGAGGTGGGGTCAAGTCCTACCCGCCAGAATATCGAGTAACATAGTAGAGTCATCATGATTGCATGGTACAGCGTACTCCGTGTGACATACACGGTACATCGTACTCCGTGGACCCATATCATAGTCTGGGGGTGCCTGCCGTAGGTCTTATCTAACCCAATACTATGTCGATAACCAACCCATGTCTCAAAGTATATGTGCGAGCATCTCAACTCTCTGTGACACGCAGTCTACAGGAGGCTTCCGCACGACTATATGGATGTCAACTCGCGTCTAGTGCGTTTATGTGAGCATCCTGCTGCCCGCCCCACACCAGGTCACAGGCTTACGGAGCTCCAGCACCACGCTATGCATATCATGATATCTAAAATCTCGTGCGAGCGAAGCTCCAGCACGGTTTTATGCATACACAAATTTCTCGTACGAGCAATGCTCCAGTACGGCTTTTCATGATAATTAAATCAGTAAACTTGAGTGCGAGAAAGACTCTAGCACTCTTTTTACTTGTATAAATACGATAGGTGGCTAAATCTTGACAAAATATCTTTTAAAATAGTAACCGGTGTAAACCGGTACTCTTTCGTATATCTCACGAAATCAATAGCCAACCTATGTGCATATTTGCTTAAATCAGAGCAATATAATCATATAAAACATTAAAATCATGAAATTCATGCAATTTCATAGCCTTACTACCCTTTTTGAAATTTTCCTAACTGGGGGTAAAATAATCATTTTCCACTATTTCCATATTTTTTTGCAAAAATTATTATTCTGTTTTCGGGTAGCCTAATGAATTTAACGTAATGTAAATCCCCTCAAAATTATGTACAGTTACCTCTAAGTGCTTATAAAATTCCCTTACCTGGAATCGCGCGTAGACTTATCTTGTCTCGATAATACCGAACCTCTCGGCCCAAGTGCGCGTCAACCAAAGGTACGTAACTGCATATAACCACATAACCGAGGTTAATTCACTTATCCCGATCAGTATATTGTATTTACTGATCAACTTGAAGCTATTGGGCCTTATCTACCTTATTGGCCTCGACCCATTTTAGCCCTTTTTATATTCATTTATTCCCTTCTTCGGGTATACCGAGCTTATACAGCTTTCTAATAATTATCGGGCTTCATTCCAATTTCATTGGATAGCCCGTATACCGTTTACGGCAATTATATTACGATTCCGAATAATATCCCTTCCTACGCGAAATTAATCCATAATTCCATAAAATAATTAAAGCTCGGTATTTAAAGAACTCTGAATACCGAAATTAAATTGTACTTACCTGACACGATGCGGGGTACGAAGATCAGAGCTCACTCGGCTCCCGTTCGGTCTCCGTCGTGAAGCTCCATAATTAGGTAAATCCGGATTATTTTCCATTAAAATAATATTAAATTAAATTTCCAGAATTCACCCGTAGGTCAATTTCGACCCTCGGTCAACTTACCCGAACCTCGGGTCGTCCCCGGTAATTTCTTTCCCTTTTTCCCCCTTTTTTTCCTTCCTTTTCTTTCCTTTTCCTTTCTTTTCTTTCCCCTTTTCCTTCCTTTTCCCTCCTTTTCCTTCCCTTTCCTTTCAGTCAAACGGCACCGTTTCACTGTCACTTGCCGTCGCCGGAGTTTTCGGCGGTCTCACCGGCCAAGACCGGTCTCAAAAGAACCGGCTTCCTCCCCTGAGTGCGTCGGTGGTCTCCTTTCCGGCCCAGTCGCGGCGGTTCGCCGGCGATCACCCTATTTCTCCCTCGGATTTTCGCAGCTCGGATCGGCCTGCTCCGGCCACCTGGCGGCTCGATTTTGGTGCCCACGTGTTCGCCGGACTCTCCTCTTCCTCCTGGTACCTTCGTCGGACGCGGACGGTCGCCGGTGCATGGGAATCGGCAGTGGGTTCTCTCGGGTCGGCTATCGGTTTCTTTTCTTCTTCTTTTCGGGTTTTTCCCGATTTCAGGCTTTTTCTTTTTTTTTTGAATTATTATTATTATTATTTAACCAATTGTTTTATTATTAAAATATTCAATAAATTATTCAATATATTCTAAAAATATCTACACTTATTATTATTTTATTCCACCAATTTAATTAAATTAAATTAAATTTAATGTATTTAGTTTTTAAATTATTTTTCCGGTATAATTCCTCCGTATTTTTGGGATATTGTCCCGGGTGACTTTTCGGTATTTCTAAAAATTCCGGATCTTGATCAATTGGACTCGAAATTGTATAATTCCTCATTATTGATCAAGATATCCTAAATCCTTATTTTTAATTAAATTTTTCTTATCAAATTTATCCCGAATTTCGATCTTTTGACCGTTTTACCCCTACACTTGTTTCGAAACCAAATTAACCTAACTTTCCTTCATACATCCACCATATTTTCTTATTTAATTTCCATATTTTCGGTTAACTTAATTCTGATCATTTTCATTTGATCAGTGGTCATTTCGACTCGTATTTAATTACTTCCGACGTCCACCGATATTCCATTTTATTTTGCTTCACAATTTAATTAGTCAACGCTCTTCTTATGATTCGATGAATATATATAAGTGTACATCGCGTGAATCATAAGGAAATACATCAACAGATAATAAAAGTGGGTCTTACATATAATTATTTTAGCTAAATTTATGAATATAACTGTAATGATTTATTGTTCATAAGAAATTGGTTTTATGATATTGTGGTTGCTGATGTGATTGGAAAGCATGATTGTTAGTTGTGCTAACTAAGGTTGTTGAGATGATTTAATATGCATGAATTGTATTGATGATTTGGAATGTTATATAGTATTATTTGTAGGTTGGGTAGAGATAAATTACAGTCGTTATGCTGCCAAAATTTCAACAGGAAACTTAGGACTTTAAATAAAATACTCCACACATTTAGTTTCAATATCTAAACCTAAATATATGTATGTTAGCTAATTTGATTTATTTTGTAATAAGGACGAATTTATCCTTTTGAGTTATTTATTTTGTTATTGTAGATGTGGTATTTTGTTAAATGCATGTTACAAAGTAAATTGATTTTACTTAATTGAAAAAACTTATTTGGTGATAGAGTGTAATTGTTATTCTATTTTTTCAGATACTGTATTTTGTGTGAAAAATGGATAAGGATAGATCTTGGATGTATTGTCGATTAGATGAAGATGGATTCATTAGAAATGAATTTTTGAATGGAGTTGAAGAGTTAATTAGTTTTGCATTTTGTCATCCGGAGGTAGTTGTGGAAATCGAATTAAATGTCCTTGTAGCAAATGTATGAATAAACAATTCTTGGAAATTGATAAGGTGTGGAAACACCTTTATTACAAAGGTTTTGTTGTTGGATATACCACTTGGCATAAACACGGAGAAATTGAAGAAGGACAGTCATCGCGAAATATAAATGAAAAAGTTGATCCACTATATGGGGTGAGACCTGAGGGACAAAATCCATATGTTAGAATGGTTACGGATGCTTTTCAAATGGATGATGACGTAATTGGTAATTCTGTGAACAATTTAAGAAGTGAGGAGTAACATCCAGATTCATCTGCTACATACTTCTATTCTCTATTGAATGATGCAAAAGAACCACTCTGGCCTGGTTGTTCAATGCACACAACATTATCAGCTGTTTCATAACTTTTGAACTGGAAGTCAGAGTTTAATATAAGTGAAGCATGCTTCAATCGTTTGTTGGGGATTATGAAGCCTATGTTACCAGAAGATGATAATTTGCCACAAACCAACTATGAAATGAATAAGAAGCTACAAAAATTAGGTCTTAGTTTTTGTAAGACCCGAATTTAATAAAAATACGAAAACTAAATAAGAAAAGATAGAGGAAGTATGAAGGAAGTCGGGTTAAATTAATCCCGAACACGTGTAAGGGCAAAACGGTCAAAGGACCGAAAGCCGGAGTAAATTCGATAAGGAAATTTAATTAAAAATAAGGATTTAAGAAATCTTGATCAATAAAGATGAAATAAAATTATTTCGGATTAAATTGATCAAGATATTAATTTATTGGAATTAATCGGGATTAATCGGGATTTTTAGTTCAGAAAAATAATCCCGAAAATAATCGAAAAATATACTGAAAAGTCACTCGGGACAATATCCCGAAAATACGGAGCAATTATACCCGAAAAATAGGTTAAAATATAATAAATAAATTAAATAAAATTAAATTAATTAATTTAGAATAAAATAATAATTTTAAGGGATATTTGGGTATTTTTAGTGTATTTTAATAAATAAAAATAAATTGTTAAATAAGATAATAAATTGTAAAAAAAAAAAAAAAGAAGAGAATTGAAAAAAAAAAAAAAAAAAAAAAAAGAGGAAAGTCATCGGGGAGAGAGAAACGGAAGACCCGAAGAAGACCAAAGGAGGCCCGATCACCGTCCGGCGGCCAACGGCCCGGCCAAGGGCCGAAAAAGAAAGAGGGGACGCCGATGAGCACGATGGTACCGGCGGTGTAGCCAACCGACGCCGGAGGAAGCCGATCGGAGGAGGAGAAGGCCGACGGGATTGAGGGGCTCGGTCCCGGCGAACGGCGGCGATCCGACCAGAACCAAGGCCCGATTTGGAGAGCCCAGTCGACGGCGGTGCTTTTGGCACCGGTGGCACTCAGCGAGACGGCCGGAATCGGCGGCGACGGCCAAGGGAAGAGAATGGGTCCGACGGCGAGGAGAGAAGAGGCCGGACCGGCGGCATTCCGGCGGCCTTGGGCGAATCCGAGCCCAGATTCGAGATGCGGACGGCCTTGCGGAGCTGTTGGCGGTGGAAGCCGGCGGAGAACCGGCCGGCAAGGCAGTGAACCGGCAGTGAACCGGCCGAACCGGAGAAAAACCGGCGGTCTGACCGGTCCGAACCGGACTGAACCGGTTCAGCCAAAAAGAGGGGAAAAAAGGGAGAAAAAGGGAAAAGGAAAAAGAGGAAAAAAATTGGGGAAAATTCCGGTGATGCAATCGAGCTTCGGGTAAGTCGATAAGCGGTCAAATTGACCGATTTAAATTTGGAATATTTTATTTAATTAATTTTGGGCTGAGAACTTACTAGGAAAAATTGTGGAATTGTGTAGCTCGACGATTGGCATCCACCGAGGGCTCGAGACAGCCTCGATTTGCGGACTAGCATGGAATCTCGGGTAAGTGACCCCTATTTACGACAATTTCCTCGTTATGCGTGATATTGATTAAATTTACGCATAAATTGAATTAATTTATGGAAATTTAGATTAATTGTCGTAAATATTAAATTTAGCTATTCGAGAATTAGAACGAGGCTCAATAAATTATTGATGGGCCCAATGAGCCCAATAGGCCTCGATAAAGAGAAAATTAAGTGGAAAACGGGCTTAAGGCCGATTAAGGCCCATTAAGGTGCAATCGGGCCCAATAGGGGTAAACGGGCCCAATGATTTAAATTAAGCCCAGAAAAGATTAAGTACAATTAAATCATAATATCTGACCTGAGGAATATTAATACGCAGTTCCGGGCATTGGATTGGAAACATATCGGACTGCGCGATGGGACTACATTGGAAAAGAGAAAGGTCAGACTCGACGAGAATCGAGGTAAGGGAATTCTGCGGACTGCTAGAGGTAACAGTACGCAATTTTAAATTCATATGCAGTCCTTTAAAATATCCTGAAGGGTCTAGAGGTCAAATAATAATTTTAGTGCCCCGAATGGGCAAATTACTAAAATACCCTTGTTAAGGGTAAAATTCTAAAAATCTAGGAAAAATTGGGAGGAGCAAGGACAAGAGGTTCCTGCTCGTTCTGGAGATATTTCAACGCATGCATGAGTAGGCTGGCTCGCCTTGAAAGAAAGTGCACCGCATTGCATACTTTCAACGTGAAATTGATTTGAAAACTGTTTTGAGTAAATAAAGCCGCCTACGTGTTTTATTGACATATGACGTGCTAGAGCTCAGCTCGCACGGTAATTTCGATTTGTGTGATGCATGCATTAGTGCTGGAGCGAGAGCTCGCACTAGAGTTTTACATGCATAGGTGCTAGAGTATAACTCGCACCAGATTTCACATGCTCTTTCGTGACACGGTGCTAGAGTCTGACTCGCACCATATTTTTACATGATTTTCGAGACAGAGTGCTGGAGTTTAACCCGCACCAGTATTTATAAAATTTTCATGTGATTTATAATATACAGAGTGCTGAGCTTAGCTCGCACTAGTTTTACCGGATTTGTGGAGTACCGCTGTCTGCCCTTGGAGTCAGCCAAAAGGCCCAACAGGCTCAAGAGACCTCTTAGGTGGGGTGAGAGTGAGGGATGAGGTTGGCGGCCTTGTGGGGATGTAAGCGGGCTCTGCCAGTTGACGTGTTTTGATGAGAGTGCTGAGCATCGCTCACACAGATTTTATGAGAACATGCGATGAGCCGTGCTTGGAGCATCGGGTAGACTGTGTGTCACCGATTTAATAGGCTCGCACGTGCGTTTTGAGACATGGCATGAGTATTGAGAAACAAACCTCTGTGGGAAGCAGGCCAATTGGGCCGGAGTACCTAGAGATATTACATGGGTTCATGGAGTACGATGTACCGTGCAAGTAGCATGGAGTACGATGTACCGTGTTGTATCTTCGGATACGGCATCTCCGGATGCAGCATCTTCGGATGCCGGGGATCGGATAAGACTGACGGGATGGACTGACCCACCTCCCGGGCGGTTCCCGATCATGGTGAGAACCCGCACACTAGGATCCGTGTAGCTGAGGAACTCACGAGGACAGATGTGGCCATAGTCCTAGTTATTTACCTATATACAGACGTTGCCTAGTCTCGCATGTTGATGATTTCTATGATGATTTAAACTGGGTTTTAAAACTAAATTGCATGATGGTATGTCCATGCTTTTCAAAACCCACGTGTGATGTAAATGTTTTCATGATTTTGTGTGAGTCAGGATCACCCGCAGGAGGGGTCGAGTCCTGACTTTATTGTCAAAATCTTAATTGAGAAAGAAATGATTTATGATAATTGCATGTTGATTTTTCGTGCAAATGTATTTTACATATCATCATAATGCATAGCATTGTTTTAAAATGTGTGGAGAAAGGGTGGTTTATGCATGGCACTACGTTCATGTAGGTAGTATGGTTACCTACTTGTTCGTAGGATTGCCTTACTGAGCTTGATGTGCTCACCCCTTTCATTTTCTCCCACAGATGATCTCCAGTTGAAGTTGAGGCGACTCAGTACTGCATTCCGGATATCCGCTGCTGCCCATCAACATAAGGTATATACACTTGTACTTATTGTATCTACATAAGCATAGCACAGTAACATGATTGTAAGTAACTTTAGGGGATGTATAAATAATATAACAATTATAAATGACTGGAGAAGAAATAAGTACTAGGGTAGATGTATGGTGGGACTGGCATTGACGCACAGCCCAATTAGTAGTGGAGTGTTGGTCACGATTCGAGGACAGGTAAGAATTAAGTAAGAAAATAAACAAAAACGCGAAAAAATTCACTCTGATTTTTGGATAGTTGGGTCGTGACAATTATTTTGGTATCAGAGCGTAATTGGTCTGATGTGTGTCAGTGTCAGAAGTTAAGAAATTACATCCCGTGTTACTGTGCTTAGTTAGATACAATAGTGTATATCGAGATGGGCTTGACTAAGAAATGGTTGAGAATGCAGGAATGCCTAATATGAGTCGCGCTAAATGAGATAGTGCACGAGGCAGAGGTCGTAGAGGTAGACCTGAGTCTGCTAAGTCGTGCTGAGTTTGGCTATGAAAATCAGTATGAGATTGAAATAGAGGCGAATGTTGAGCATGCCTCACAGAGTCCGACAGAGAGATCAGACAGTATTGAGACACGCTTCGCGAGATTGGAGCGGAGTGTGGAGATTATTTTGAGGAGCTAATTACTCAGATTATGTACGAGATCAGAGGGCGCAGCGGAGCATTGGTGAAAACCCGCTCGACCCATCTTAAGAGCTGATATGAGAAATGATTATGGATGTATTCCGGTGACAGGATATCCTGGACATGATTTAAAGGAAATTTTGGATTAAAGTCCTTGCTCTGACCCAGAGGATTTAATTTATTGACGAGTATGGAGACTCGATTATATTCTGGGCAGATATTACCTCGACACTATGAAAAGTGACAGTCGAGATGTCTAAAAGTTTATGGAAGGGCTCAGATTTTCAATTAGAGTCCGATTGGCCCGTGAGATATTACCTATACCGAGGCAGTGCGCAGATTTACAGTTGGATAAATAAAAATATGAATTGCACGCCTCTGAGATTCGGAAAGGTAGAGAGGGCTGAAGTAGAGACAGAAAAGAGAATCGAGAAATGACAAAGATGTTGAATGAGAAAATTGGTAATTGGTAAAAGATCTGATGTAACGAGTTATGGGCTAAGATAATTGGTAAGGCCCTAGTGCATCTAATTTTGGGCACTCTTGTGGGCATTGTGATTGGAGGACCCCGACCTGCTACGAAGCAGAGTAGCAGTGTCATTACTGTGGAATGTGTGGTGGATACCACAGAAGGAGCGTCTATACCTACACGGTATTGATGAAAATGGTCGTTAAGTGTGGTATGATGGACCATTGATTTTGATTACACAGAGTTGGGCGAAATCGCCCCACAAAAAAGTAAAGAGACAGAGAAAAATTTCGTTGTTATAGCTGAAAACGAAAAGGGAGGCCATAGCCGAAGAGAAAAAAGGAAAGTAGGCTATTGGACGAAGGCGAGTGGATGTCTTGGACCAGGATGCTATTGATGTTTCATGGATGTGGTGTAAGATACCACACTTGTTATGAATAATAAAGTACATATGTTTATTGATCCTGGTGCCACATATTTATTCATACCGCCTTCATTCGCATATAAGTGAGTAAAAGGCATGAATGCCTACATCATTGGGCAATACTGATAAATGAGTACCCCAATAGAGGAGGATTAATTAACGGAATATGGATATTGAGATTTTCAGTCGAAAATAGGGGTGCAACAGTTAAAATTAAAGGAGTAAAGGATGTACTTACGGAATAAATAATGACGAGAGTTTCATTATAATTGATACACTAAGGAGATAATCTTTAAGATAAGATGTATTGGAGTAAGAGATATATGCTAGGTAAGGAATACCCTTAATATGCGAAGTAATTGGGATTAAGCAATTAGTAAGGAATATAAATTATAACTAAGGATAAAGATGGGTATAACCATAACCAGTAGTTGTGGTTAAGTCTGAAGGTTAATAAAGGTATTTCAAAATACCTCCCCGCCTGAAGACTTGACAGCATCTAGATATATATATATATATATATAATCTATAACGGGAAATCGATCATCGTAATAAATACCTTTAGCATTAGGTTACCTTACTAAGACGATAAGAACATTAAAATTCGACAAATTATAAAGGTTAACGTAGTAAAATTTGATAAGAGCCGTTAAGATAAGAAAAGGAAATAGCGCAGGTTAGCACCTGGAAAACGTAAGCGGTTGAGAAGGATCTTGTACGCCTTGCGTAAATAAGTCAAGGATTAGATCGAGTGTAATCATCATTAATGGTGATATGCTGGGAGTAGTTAAAGCCTAGGGCGAATTATAAGCAACAATTGGAAGATAGCTTTTACAGATGGATTATTGCGAGATTTAAAATGGTATACCCTGTTGACACGTTTAACTAAGAAAACGTGATCTTGGAATAAGATGATAAATAAGATGATAGATGTGACGTGAATTTGGCGTGATGAAGTATGAACTGACCACCATGATTAATTTCACCATGCCCAACAGCTCAAGAGGTTTTTCAGTGAGTATGAATGCCTCAAAGTTATGATGGAGCTGTGTATTGATGTATAATGGGAAGATAGTCAATTTTGGAGTCAGACAACTCTTCGATCACGAAATAAACTATCTGACCCATGATTTAAAGTTGGCAACAGTATTTGTACCGAGGATATGGTACTATTATGTACAGGGTGAGGAATTATGGATATGCACTGATCATAGAGCCCGAGTATCTGTTTTCACAGAAAGGGGCGAATATGAAAATACATATTGGGTTAGAGCTTCTGAGAGATTTTGATTTATGAGAATTGTACCACCCAAGAAAGGCGAATGTGATGACTGATGCCTTGAGCAGAAAGAGCCTCGGGATGGTACCACATATGATGGTCAGGGAGCGTGAGCTGCTAGATGCAGTTGTGGACCTCAGTATTGATGTGATCCCTTCTGAGGATGACAGTGATTGTGTGACAGCTAGCCTGATGACTAGTACCGGATGAGAGTGCCCGGATTTGCCAGGCTTAGCGTGATGATCGACCGGATGTCGATAGTTTGGGTCTGATTCAGAAGGGTACAGTGATAGAGTTCACAGTGGGTGATAATGAGTTACTGAGGATTCAGAGACAGTATGAGTGCTCCCCAGGACCACAGTTGATGAGATAGTGATATTGTCAGAAGCTCACTCTTCGGGATATACAGTGCATGCGGAAGGTAATAATAATATATATTAAAATCTCAAAAGGGGTATGGGTGGTCAGATGTGAAAAGAGATATTGGTGGAGATTGTAGAAAAGTGCCTAGTGTGTCAGCAGAGTAAGGTAGAGTATTAAAAGTCTGCAGAGTTATTGCAGCACCTACCTATATCGACACGGCACGAAAAACGAGAGTAAGTCTCCATGAATGTCATGATGGGTTATAGGAGACCCGGATAAATCAGGAGACTAGTTGGATGGTAGTCGATAGAGTGACTAAGTCCACCCACCTTCTGGTTATGAACTCCCCAGATACTCAGAGTGTGTATGAGGATTCAGGTATAAGAAAGATTGTGGAACATTAAGTAGCGTTCCAGTGAGCATGGTATCATATAGGGATTCCCGCTCCACTTCCTACCTCAGGGAATATTTTTAGGAAGCTATGGGAACCCGACTGAGTATTAGCACAGCTTTACATCCTCAGACAGATGGTCAGTCAGGGAGGACTGTACAAGTTCTGGAGGATCCGATGAAAGCGTGTGCCATTGATTTTATAAGCTCCTGGAATGATCAGTTGATTTCTAATTGAAGTCGCCAATAACGACAATTGGCAATTGAGTATCGGGATAACGAGATATGAGGCAGTGTATAGCTGTAGGGGCTGTTCCCCAAATTGGATAAGAAAGAGTGGGTGACAGGTAGAAATTATTTCTGACTTTGGATAATAAGTCTCTGAGGATGTTTAGTTAAGGATGAGAGATTAAGAACACCTCAGAACAGATAGAAAAATATTGGAATTCACCCTTGGTGAATTATTATGGTTGAAAGTTACACGTCCTAAGAGAATAAGGACATAGCGGAACTTTTGGAAGAAGTAAATTGAGTTGAGCTGGATCGAATTCTTGAGAGATTGGACAAGTGGGAGATAAGACCTGTAGGTTGTTGTTAATCACTTGGATTAACAGGCACCCACAATGTGTCCCAGCTTATGATGCTTCGGTACTACTATCCAGATCCAGCAGAGGTGATAGGATATGAACTCCAAAAGTTCAGTTTAATGAAAATATGAGTATATTGAAGAAGTTGATTCGGGCATTGAACAGGAAAGAGACAGTATTGGGGTTTAAGATAATCTCCCTAATTAAAGTCCTTTGGTAGTAATACACTCCGAAGAAGGTCGCATAAATTTTAAGAGTATGATATGATCGATATACCCGGAGTTGTATATGGACTCATATGACTTGGTTCTAATTTGGAGGACCAAATTCCTTAAGTGGGGGAGAATTGTAAGACCCGAATTTAATAAAAATACGAAAACTAAATAAGAAAAGATAGAGGAAGTATGAAGGAAGTCGGGTTAAATTAATCCCGAACACGTGTAAGGGCAAAACGGTCAAAGGACCGAAAGCCGGAGTAAATTCGATAAGGAAATTTAATTAAAAATAAGGATTTAAGAAATCTTGGTCAATAAAGATGAAATAAAATTATTTCGGATTAAATTGATCAAGATATTAATTTATTGGAATTAATCGAGATTAATCGGGATTTTTAGTTCAGAAAAATAATCCCGAAAATAATCGAAAAATATACTGAAAAGTCACTCGGGACAATATCCCGAAAATACGGAGCAATTATACCCGAAAAATAGGTTAAAATATAATAAATAAATTAAATAAAATTAAATTAATTAATTTAGAATAAAATAATAATTTTAAGGGATATTTGGGTATTTTTAGTGTATTTTAATAAATAAAAATAAATTGTTAAATAAGATAATAAATTGTAAAAAAAAAAAAAAAGAAGAGAATTGAAAAAAAAAAAAAAAAAAAAAAAAGAGAGGAAAGTCATCGGGGAGAGAGAAACGGAAGACCCGAAGAAGACCAAAGGAGGCCCGATCACCGTCCGGCGGCCAACGGCCCGGCCAAGGGCCGGAAAAGAAAGAGGGGACGCCGATGAGCACGATGGTACCGGCGGTGTAGCCAACCGACGCCGGAGGAAGCCGATCGGAGGAGGAGAAGGCCGACGGGATTGAGGGGCTCGGTCCCGGCGAACGGCGGCGATCCGACCAGAACCAAGGCCCGATTTGGAGAGCCCAGTCGACGGCGGTGCTTTTGGCACCGGTGGCACTCAGCGAGACGGCCGGAATCGGCGGCGACGGCCAAGGGAAGAGAATGGGTCCGACGGCGAGGAGAGAAGAGGCCGGACCGGCGGCATTCCGGCGGCCTTGGGCGAATCCGAGCCCAGATTCGAGATGCGGACGGCCTTGCGGAGCTGTTGGCGGTGGAAGCCGGCGGAGAACCGGCCGGCAAGGCAGTGAACCGGCAGTGAACCGGCCGAACCGGAGAAAAACCGGCGGTCTAACCGGTCCGAACCGGACTGAACCGGTTCAGCCAAAAAGAGGGGAAAAAAGGGAGAAAAAGGGAAAAGGAAAAAGAGGAAAAAAATTGGGGAAAATTCCGGTGATGCAATCGAGCTTCGGGTAAGTCGATAAGCGGTCAAATTGACCGATTTAAATTTGGAATATTTTATTTAATTAATTTTGGGCTGAGAACTTACTAGGAAAAATTGTGGAATTGTGTAGCTCGACGATTGGCATCCACCGAGGGCTCGAGACAGCCTCGATTTGCGGACTAGCATGGAATCTCGGGTAAGTGACCCCTATTTACGACAATTTCCTCGTTATGCGTGATATTGATTAAATTTACGCATAAATTGAATTAATTTATGGAAATTTAGATTAATTGTCGTAAATATTAAATTTAGCTATTCGAGAATTAGAACGAGGCTCAATAAATTATTGATGGGCCCAATGAGCCCAATAGGCCTCGATAAAGAGAAAATTAAGTGGAAAACGGGCTTAAGGCCGATTAAGGCCCATTAAGGTGCAATCGGGCCCAATAGGGGTAAACGGGCCCAATGATTTAAATTAAGCCCAGAAAAGATTAAGTACAATTAAATCATAATATCTGACCTGAGGAATATTAATACGCAGTTCCGGGCATTGGATTGGAAACATATCGGACTGCGCGATGGGACTACATTGGAAAAGAGAAAGGTCAGACTCGACGAGAATCGAGGTAAGGGAATTCTGCGGACTGCTAGAGGTAACAGTACGCAATTTTAAATTCATATGCAGTCCTTTAAAATATCCTGAAGGGTCTAGAGGTCAAATAATAATTTTAGTGCCCCGAATGGGCAAATTACTAAAATACCCTTGTTAAGGGTAAAATTCTAAAAATCTAGGAAAAATTGGGAGGAGCAAGGACAAGAGGTTCCTGCTCGTTCTGGAGATATTTCAACGCATGCATGAGTAGGCTGGCTCGCCTTGAAAGAAAGTGCACCGCATTGCATACTTTCAACGTGAAATTGATTTGAAAACTGTTTTGAGTAAATAAAGCCGCCTACGTGTTTTATTGACATATGACGTGCTAGAGCTCAGCTCGCACGGTAATTTCGATTTGTGTGATGCATGCATTAGTGCTGGAGCGAGAGCTCGCACTAGAGTTTTACATGCATAGGTGCTAGAGTATAACTCGCACCAGATTTCACATGCTCTTTCGTGACACGGTGCTAGAGTCTGACTCGCACCATATTTTTACATGATTTTCGAGACAGAGTGCTGGAGTTTAACCCGCACCAGTATTTATAAAATTTTCATGTGATTTATAATATACAGAGTGCTGAGCTTAGCTCGCACTAGTTTTACCGGATTTGTGGAGTACCGCTGTCTGCCCTTGGAGTCAGCCAAAAGGCCCAACAGGCTCAAGAGACCTCTTAGGTGGGGTGAGAGTGAGGGATGAGGTTGGCGGCCTTGTGGGGATGTAAGCGGGCTCTGCCAGTTGACGTGTTTTGATGAGAGTGCTGAGCATCGCTCACACAGATTTTATGAGAACATGCGATGAGCCGTGCTTGGAGCATCGGGTAGACTGTGTGTCACCGATTTAATAGGCTCGCACGTGCGTTTTGAGACATGGCATGAGTATTGAGAAACAAACCTCTGTGGGAAGCAGGCCAATTGGGCCGGAGTACCTAGAGATATTACATGGGTTCATGGAGTACGATGTACCGTGCAAGTAGCATGGAGTACGATGTACCGTGTTGTATCTTCGGATACGGCATCTCCGGATGCAGCATCTTCGGATGCCGGGGATCGGATAAGACTGACGGGATGGACTGACCCACCTCCCGGGCGGTTCCCGATCATGGTGAGAACCCGCACACTAGGATCCGTGTAGCTGAGGAACTCACAAGGACAGATGTGGCCATAGTCCTAGTTATTTACCTATATACAGACGTTGCCTAGTCTCGCATGTTGATGATTTCTATGATGATTTAAACTGGGTTTTAAAACTAAATTGCATGATGGTATGTCCATGCTTTTCAAAACCCACGTGTGATGTAAATGTTTTCATGATTTTGTGTGAGTCAGGATCACCCGCAGGAGGGGTCGAGTCCTGACTTTATTGTCAAAATCTTAATTGAGAAAGAAATGATTTATGATAATTGCATGTTGATTTTTCGTGCAAATGTATTTTACATATCATCATAATGCATAGCATTGTTTTAAAATGTGTGGAGAAAGGGTGGTTTATGCATGGCACTACGTTCATGTAGGTAGTATGGTTACCTACTTGTTCGTAGGATTGCCTTACTGAGCTTGATGTGCTCACCCCTTTCATTTTCTCCCACAGATGATCTCCAGTTGAAGTTGAGACGACTCAGTACTGCATTCCGGATATCCGCTGCTGCCCATCAACATAAGGTATATACACTTGTACTTATTGTATCTACATAAGCATAGCACAGTAACATGATTGTAAGTAACTTTAGGGGATGTATAAATAATATAACAATTATAAATGACTGGAGAAGAAATAAGTACTAGGGTAGATGTATGGTGGGACTGGCATTGACGCACAGCCCAATTAGTAGTGGAGTGTTGGTCACGATTCGAGGACAGGTAAGAATTAAGTAAGAAAATAAACAAAAACGCGAAAAAATTCACTCTGATTTTTGGATAGTTGGGTCGTGACAGTTTTGTTCAAATAGACGCATGCAAGAATAATTGTTTGTTGTTTCATAAAGAATATGCAGATGAGGAATATTGTCAAATATGCAGTCATCGTCGATATAAACCTATCTCCACAGTTGGTGGACGAGGAAAAAAGATACCTTATAAGGTTTTACATTATTTGCCATTAATTCCGAGGTTGCAAAGGCTTTTTATGTCGTCAATAACTGCTAAGTTTATGACATGGCATGTTGAAAGTCGAAATAATAACGGAGTGCTCAATCATCCTATTGATGGGGAGGCATAGCAAAAATTCGATAGTATTCACCAATCGTTTGCTGTTGATCCTCAGAATGTAAGACTTGGTTTGTGTGCTGATGGATTTTATCCTTATGGCCCAGCATCGAGATCATACTCTTGTTGTCCAGTCATGCTTGCTGTTTACAATTTACCTCCATGGATGTGTATGAAGCAACCATATTTGTTTCTCAATATGATAATTTCGGGAAGGAAAAGTCCATCACATAACATTGATATTTTCTTGAGACCTTTAATTGATGAGTTAAAGGTGTTGTGGGAACATGGTGTTGAGACTTATGATGCTCACAGAAAATAGCATTTTATGTTAAGGGCCGCATTGTTATGGACGATTAATGACTTCCCTGCTTATGGAATGTTGTCTGGGTGGAGCACCCATGGTCGATTATCTTGTCCTTATTGCATGGAACGTACAAAGGGCTTTAGGTTGCAGTATGGACGAAAGCCTTGCTTTTTCGATTGTCATCATCAATTTTTTCCTCCTAATCATCCTTTCAGGAAGCAACGTGACAAATTTAGTAAAAGGGTAGATCATAATCCTCCAGTGCAGAGATTGTCAGGTGAAGAAGTATTACAACAATTAGATGTCATCGATAATTTACCCTACGGTACAAAATGTGGTCCACAAAAACCTCCAGGGTTTGGGGTATCACATAATTGGGTGAAGAAGAGTATATTCTGGGAATTGCCTTATTGGCATACCAATCTTATTCGACACAATTTGGATGTGATGCATATTGAGAAAAATGTTTTTGACAATTTGTTTAACACCCTGATGGATGTTAAGGGTAAAACTAAAGATAATATAAATGCAAGAATGGATATGGCCTTCATTTGCAAAAGAAAAGAATTAGAACTGGTGAACAGTGATGGAAAAACATTAAAGCCTAAAGCTCCATTCACTCTAAGCAAGGAGGAGCAAAAAAGATTATGTGCTTGGGTTAAAGAGTTAAGGCTTCCTGATGGGTTTGCATCTAATATAGCTCGGTGTGTTAATGTCGATGAATGCAAGTTCTACGGAATGAAATCTCATGACTGTCACATTTTTATGCAGTGCTTACTTCCCATAGCTATTCGTGATTTTGTCCCAAATCCAATTTGGGATGCAATCACAGAGCTATCTCATTTTTTCAGAGATGTATGCTCACCAGAAATACGTGTAGATCACATGGAAGTTTTGCAAAGGAACATTGTACAAACCATTTGCAAATTAAAGAAGATCTTTCCCCCTTCATTTTTTGATTGTATGGAGCATCTTCCAATCCACTTGCCTTATGAGGCTATGGTGGGCGGTCCAGTGCAATATCGATGGATGTATCCTTTTGAGAGGTAATCACGTATAGTTAATCATTATTAAATGTTATACTAATATTTATCATCCCAAATATTCTATCTGCAAAAGTTAACAAATTTTTTTTCTTACAACCCTAAACTTCAGGTTTTTGCATCACTTAAAAAAGAAAATGAAAAATCCAGCTCATCCAAAAGGGTCGATATGTATGGCATACATAAGGGAGGAGATTGGAGGCTTTTGTGCCTTGTATTTTGAACCTGAAGTTCAAACAAGATTGACCCGTCCACCACGTAATGATGATGGAGGAGATGTCGATTCGATGGGACGTTTGTCCATTTTTAGACGTCCAGGTCGACCAATTGGGTCGACAAAAAATAATGCTCGATACTTGGAGGAAGATGACTACAATGCTGCGTGTATATACGTGTTAATGAATTGTGAGGAAATAGTCCCCTATATTGAGTAAGTTATCTACATCTAACCCATCATTTAATGTAAAAATATATGGCTGATATAGTTGTTCTCGTATTTAGTTTCAAATGTCATTGTAGGTCATTTGATGATATGATTAAAAGAGATCATCCGAATATCAGCGATGCACAATTAGAGAAAGCATGTCATGATCATTTTCCAAAATGGTTTAAACAATTTGTAAGTACTATAAAAATAGAACAATCAGTTAATTGATTTATAATTTTTAAAATTAAGTTGCTAAGTTTCGCGGGGTTTCAGGTATTTAAACATGCCACTCAAACAGATCCACGTATTATTGAGATTTCTCATGGTCCTGGACGTATGATAAGGAGTTATCAAGGTTATTTTGTAAATGGTTTAAAGTTTCATACGTTGGATTATGGTCGATCTCGAAAAACAATGAACAGTGGTGTATGTGTCAAAGGCAGCTGCTATAATGATTTTGATCGTGATTTTTATGGCATACTGACAGATATAATCGAATTAGAGTACTTTGGAAGTGGGAATAAAGTTGTGTTATTCAAGTGTCATTGGTTTGATACAGAACGAGGTCTTCATGTTGATCCTCGTCACGGTATTGTTGATATCAAGCATAAATCTACACTTGCCAGTAACGAACCTTTTATATTAGCTGAACAGAGCCAACAAGTGTACTTTAGTCCTTATCCTTCTACAAAAAAAGATTGTCGTCAGTGGTGGGCCGTATTCAAAACAAAGGCACGAAGTAGATTTAACCTTCGACGAAATGATGGTGGACAGATTCTAGATTTGAACGAAGGAGTTTACCAAGAAGTGGAAGTTTCGAACCCTAGAATAGTTGCATATTCAGACGAACTGGACAACCCTACTGTTCATATTAGTGACGAATATGAAGAAGTCAATCAATTTGCAGCAGAAGAAGAAGAAGAAGAAGAAGAAGAAGAAGAAGAAGAAGAAGAAGAAGAAGAAGAAGAAGAAGAAGAGGAGGAAGAGGAAGTGGAAGAAGAGGAAGAAGAAGAAGAAGAGGAGGATGAAGTATGGAATGATAAAGCAGTTGGTAATGATAGAGAAGATGGCAGTGATTAGAATAATGAATAGTAAGAATTAAACATTTAATTGTAAAATAAAAATTCAAGATTGAATTTACTGATTTCTAAACATAATTTTTTTATCTGTATTGCAGATGAGAAGATTGAAAAAGTTAGCACATCGATCATGTAGGTCCAAGTCTCCTATACCTGGATTGGAGTTTGACTATAATCTTGACTTTGACATTCAGCCTCAATCTCAGCAGCCTACTCAGTCTGATGCTCAGGCTCGTGATCGACCTTTAACTCACCATCCAAATCAGCCTCGTTCTCGACCTCTCGCGCAACAAACTCCATCTTCAAGTCGACCTGATCCAGCTCCTGATAATGATGATGATGACGATGATGATGATGCCATTCCAGCTCCTCCATCAGCGGTAGAACAACCATTACCCGGGCGAAGAATATCTACTGAGGAGGCAACACAAACTGCGGGTGGTAGTGGGAGTGGAAGTGGGAGTGGTGGTAGTGGTCGGAAAAGAAAGAGAGGTCCAAATCAGAGCCTTGAAACACCGCAAAATCCAGAGCATAGGTTATTCCTGACGCCACTTGGTAACAGGTATATTGCTTCTACCTTTGTTTTATTTTCATACAACTATGATATTACATATGGTATAATGTTTGGCGATATCTTCTTTTTTATTTGGCAGTTCTTTTGAAGACTCGAAGGGTGTGAGGACTATATCCAATTTAATTAAACAACATTAATCGGAACCATGGCCAACATGGAAAAGGGTTCCAAATGAAGTGAAAGCACAGATGTGCAATAAATTTCAAGTACATTACTTTGAAATAAATAACCTGGTAATTGATCATAAACGTATCGAAATGATAATTATCATTTGGTTTTCTTTGCAGGAGAAGTTCAGGTGGTCTGATAACCAAACCAATAATGTCTATACAATTTGGGAGCACTTATGCAAGTCACATTTTAGAGACTTGCTGCAGTTAGAGAGAAGACAAGCAATGCAATATTTTAATACGGATAAAATATCTGACTGTAAAGGGTACAACAAGTCGAAGTGGATTTCTGTCCAAATATGGGATGAATTAGTTGAGAATGAATGGGGGACTGAAAGGTGGGAGGCGATGTAAAAAAAAAGAAAACAGAATCGGTTGACGAAAAAAGAAAGAACGATAACAAAGCATACAAGTGGTTCTGTTTCTTTTTCGGTACATGAATATAGGATGGTAAGTCCAAATAATAAAATTATTTTTTAATTTACAGTTGACTTTTATTTTAATGTAATTTTTATTGCTTATAAGAATTTCATATCTTTCTTATAAAATTGCATATCTTTTAATGTAGGCGAAACGTCTAGGTCGAGCACCGACATATAAAGAATTGTTTGATCGGACGCATAGACGTTTAGGTGGAGATGGTGATTATGTGGACAAGAAGTCTAAATCTGTCAGTGTACGTAATGCATTCTATTGGCTTCTACTATGGTTTTCTCGTTATTAAAGTTTACAGTTTATTATCCTTCTTCTAATTACATTGTAGGAAAAGTACGCTACTTCATTGACTCAGAAATATGGCGAGGATATAAGCACCCATCCTCCTTTTGATCGAGCTGCATGGTGTGAGGTAATTGGAGGGATGGAGAGTACGCGTACACATACGTACGGATTTGGGACTAGGCCACATTGCCTTGATTTACAAATAGCCACAAACATTGCAGCTGCCTCTGGTTCCACCCAATCTTCTTTCGAATCTCATTCAGCTTATAGTCCTTTTCCCTATCCTACTCCTGGTGTGATGGGTACTCCTGACACAAATGCAGAGGTGCAGCAAGTGAAAGAGGACGTTAGAGTCATTTCAAACAAGATTGATAATCTGGAAGGAAAGTTGTCTGATTTTAAGGATCAGATGATGAATTTGATGGCAAGGAATGCCAATAACACAGGAGCACCGGACCTGGACCGTCTGGATCTGGAGGTCACCCTAATTAGTGAGAGCACACATTTTATTTTATTTTATTTTCTTATGAATTATGGATGATATATGTGTCACGCCCCGAAAATGCGGAAAATAAGGCAAATTTAAAACTTTTTACTCATTAATTCACAATTAAGGGTGCATTTCTGTGCAGTGTCATACATCATCATAATTATTATGCCTCAGGATCTCATCATAATATAACGTATATTGTACCGTATACAAATACTCAATTCCAAGTTAATTAATCCTAATACATCCCATATAATGTTATACATCAAGTGTCTGCAATTACAATAATTGTCTGGGTACATGAAAAGATAAAATATACCTCAAATACAATATATATGGCCTGGAGCTCGAGTCCTCCACTAGCCACTACTCCGTACGTCGCAGGGAAATCTTTTTTCACTTGAAGAACTCTGGGGGGAAAGAAAACAGGGTGAGCTTCTAAATCGCTCAGTAAGGGGGTAAGGTACTCATTTCATAAACCAAAATGCACATCACAAAATATTTATTTGTATGTGAAACTCATTTGAAAACTATAGCATGAAAGTACTCAAAACGACATTCTCATGTCTCAAATCATGTGAAAACATGAAGTAGAAAGGCTCAGTCTAGAGCAATAACAAAGCATGTGAAAATAACGCGATAAACGCTTTCTCAATGAACGTGATAAAATCACTGAAATAATAATGCACGTGGCACAGCCACTAAACACACGTGGCATAGCCACTGATTTAAATTCACACGTGGCATAGTGACTAAACACACGTGGCATGGCCACTGATTTAAATTCTCACGTGGCATAGCCACTAAACACACGTGGCATAGCCACTGATTTAAATTCTCACGTGGCATAGCCACTAAACACACGTGGTATGGCCACTGATTTAATTTCACACGTGGCATAGCCACTGGATAGGGTTTCACGTGGCAACGGCCACTAATTAGGGGTTCTCACGTGGCAACGGCCACCAATAGGGTTTCTCACGTGGCAACGGCCACCAAATGGGGTATCACACGTGGCAACGGGCACCAAATAGGGTTTCACACGTGGCAACGGGCACCAAATAGGGTTTCTCACGTGGCAACGGGCACCAAATAGGGTTTCACACGTGGCAACGGCCACTAAGTATACGTGGCACAGCCACAGAATGGGTTATTCTCACGTTACCAGAACGGAGAAGAAATCGGGCTTACATGCTACCAGAGCAATGCCCGGTGTGTACTCAAAATTACACACCAAGTCTTATCACACAAGACTGGTTTGCCTTCACGTAGAACTCATAGTAGTTTTTCTCTCATAAAACTCATTTGAAAACTATTTTGTACTCAGCACAAAACATAATAAAACCGAGTTCCAATCGGCAAAACACGCACACATTTCTCAAATCTCGATATTGCCTTAACGTAGAGCCCAGTTATAAACTCATAAAAACATTGGGCTCCAACCGGCTATAAAAATCGTGTGCAATTGTATCTCAACACAACACTCAACATGCTTGTTTTATAAACCACAAATCATGCTAAAATAGTTTACAAATCACATACACAAATGGTTTAGATTTCCCTTACCTCTTTGCACCTCGTATAGTGCAATCGTTTCCCCCGTATCACGGACTAGCCTCGCATTCCACTCTGGAACTCCCGACCTGTCCAAACGATGTTAAAACATCAATACTCAATTATCTCATAAACCTCAATTCTCAAAAATCGAGCATAATTGCTCATAACACCTCAAATCTCTTGATTCTCGTAACTCTACCCCAAACTACACTCTCATTCACAACATCTCAACATTCTACATTTCTCATGCCAATTATCTATGCTAATTCACCACATTGTCTAAATTTCCATTTATCATTACCACTCCAACCACATTGCAATTTCATCAATCCCTAATCATTTTTCAGCTATCTCAACGCAATACTAACAACTAACATTACCAAAATCAGCTCAAATAGAAGGATCGAAGTTTAGAAATTACCCAAAACTTGTGGAGAGCTTATCTCTTGCCTCGATTCGATCCGTCTTTCGATTTCCAAGTATGTTGTTCTCCCTTTGATGAGGAACAACTTTCCTTCCTGCCACAACTTCTGATTTGGCCAAAAATGGGTGCTTTGGATGAGTGAGAAAGTTAGGTTTCGGTAAAAATGGGGGTTGGAAGAGAGAGAAAGTGAAATTGCAGGAGAAAAACAGGGGTTCCTTATATAGACTGGAGTTAGGAGATCGATCTGGCTCTTGAGGAGATCGATTTGCGTTTGAATTTTTGGGACGATTTGGGGCAATTTATGCCTAGGAGATCGATCTGTCGAGGGGTGAGATCGATCTCTTTATGGCTTTATGAGATCGATCTGCTCCTTGAGGAGATCGATCTTCTCCCAAACAGAATCATTAGGAGATCGATCTCTTCCTCATGAGATCGATCTTCTCTCAAACAGAATCATAAGGAGATCGATCCTCTTCCATTGGAGATCGATCTGCTCCTCAAATTCTTCCTTCCATCTCATTTTTAACTCACCAGATCGATCTCTCCTTCTCCCAGATCGATCTGCTCCTTAAATTCCTCTTTCCTTGTCATTTTTAACTCACCAGATCGATCTCTCCTTCTCCCAGATCGATCTGTCCTTATAGTTTCACATTTATTTTAACACTTAACATATAAATCTCCAATTATCATTCCCACAATTCACTTAGCTCAATAAATTACACTTCAAATTATTATTACATCAATAAAATATGTCTAAAACTCTCAGATCTCACAATATGTTATTCCGTACTGATCGGACTGTATATGATGATGATTAATATGTAATAGTTGATGTTAGTTTTGACATATAGTTGTGATATATATGTTATATTTGTTTTTATTTAGATCTACAGGTCTGTTCCATTATTTTAGGTACACGAATTTAATAAAAGAAAGTATTAAAAAATTTGGATGCTAAATTAGCTACGAAAATCCGTCGCTGAAACCTATTAGCGACGAAAAATATAGCCTTTTAAAATATATTAAATTAGGTTTCAGCTACGAAATTTCGTCGCTAAACACATTTTCCGACGAAAAATTTAATTAATTAACAAAAAAATATAAATTAGTGACGGATATCCGTCGCTGAAATGTTTCAGCGACGAAAATTTATTTAAAGCATACAATACGGTTAGCGACGGAATTTCGTCGTTGAAAAATATTAGCGACGAAAAATTTTCAGCGACGAAATTCCGTCGCAATTATGGTTTGAGTGACGGATAGCAATAGCGACGAAATTTCGTCGCTGAAAATTTTTAGCGACGAAAAATTATCAGCGACGGAATTCCGTCGCGATTAGTGTTTCAGCCACAGAGATAATCAGCGACGGAATTCCGTCGCTGATTGGCTTTACCGATGGAATCATACATATTTCAAATACGAACTTTACCGACAGAAATCCGTCGCTGATTGAACTTAGCAACAGAAAAAATAGCTTCGGAATTCAGTCGCTAAAGGTTTTCAACGATGAAAAATTTTGCGACGAAATTACTGACGAAAATTTTTCATCAGCGACAGAAAACTTTCAGCGACTTCAAATTTAGCGACGAAATTAGTGACGGAACGTTCCCTCGCTAATTCCGTCGCTAATACTCATTTGCAACGGAATGCTCAAATTAGCGACGGAAAATCCGTCGCTAATTCCGTCGCTGTTAACCCTTTTTCTTGTGGTGAGATTAATTCACCTGCACGAAAAGAACGGGGCATCAATATAAATATAATTAAAAACAAATCCTCGACAATGGTGCCAAAAATTGGTGGCTGTCGAAACCAACAAAAATAATTCCTACTCAAAATAAATTAAAACTGCAGTATAGTTGAGTAAGGTCATTTTCGAAGAGATTGGTTAGATTTATTTTTCTACAAAAGATTTAAAAAGAAAATATAATTGGGGGATTTGTGAAAATGAAAATGAAAAGAAAAATTAATAAACTAAAATGTAGGCAAAGAAAAATCAATATGATGAAAACATCTAACCAAAGGAATAATCTTAGAATGGGTTCATGGAATTGATCATTGATGCAAAAATAAATTCTTTTAATCTTTACCAAATTGGTTATGGTTATTGGTACAACCTAACAACCTATCCCTCCTTACTTCTTCGATAATCAGGATACGATCTCTAATTATTTCTCTTGTCAGTTAAACAACCTTAGATACGATCTTAAGATTTAATTTACCAACAACATTGAAAACTAGAGAGACTACCAATTCTAACCAACAAACACATATGTAGGTTCATTTAAGCTAGATTATATATCTTCTTAACATAGAATTAAAAATCTATCTATAATCAATTATGTTATTTACCACTTATATTAGAATGCCTAAACAATTACGGATTCAGGTTTCTAATTGGTGATATATTATTCTGACAATTGAACAAAGGACCCTTTTTGTACAATCAATCAAAACAATAATTTAAATAAGAACAGAAGACATATAAATAACAAAGATATAAAAGAATAAGATAAAACTAATTAGATCTCACAATTCTTGAAGAACCCAAACTTTAATTATCATTTGGCTAGACTAAATAATTTAGCAAGTCATAAGTTCAAAGAAAAAAACACAGAAGAAAAATAAAAATATATGAAGATTCAGTCCTGAAGATTTCAGCATGATATCCCCAGCCTCTTCCACTCTTAGCCTATAAATACTAAATATCCTAGCCCTAGAATTTGTTTCCAAAGGAAAGTTCTCTGATTGAGTTTGATTACAATTAAACTTCTTTCCTTTTTCCACCACTTTGTATATCTCTTCCTTAATAATTAAAATCTTCAACTTGCCATATTTAGATTGATTCAATCCACTTCAGCTACAAGTGATAGATCTTGACTTGAATTTCAAGATTTCTTCTCATTTTGTGACTTGATCAGAATTTGCAGCTTTTAATCCATTTTGTCCATTTTCCTTCATTCATAATACAAAATAGAAAATATAAGTTATTTCCAAAAATTAAGTATATAAAAGAATTTAAATCATGGGAAAATATGACAATTAATATGTCTAATATGCAACTTATCATGCAGGTTTCTTTACTAGTTTTATGTTTTCAATCAAGCTTCGGTTGTTCATCATCATCATCAGAAAGGGGAGTACTCTGTTCTTGAACTTCAATTCTTATATTATCTGCACATTGAGGACACTGTGCACTTCAAGTTTGGGGGAGGGGATATCACTTGAGTATTTTTTGAAAATTTGAGCAAAATTGAAAATTTTTTCAAAATTTTTTCGAAAATCTGAGCTTAAACTGTTTGATTTTGGGATGATTTAGTGCTTAGCATGTAGTTTTCCCATATTCCGATGATATGACCCCATCATTAAGTATGATTTTGATTGACTGAGAAGCATGATTATAGGAAAAGCATGAAGTTGAGTTCTTGAATTTTTCTTTATTCTCATTGTGATTTCCTCATCTTACGTACATGTCATGTTTATTTAGAGAAAGCTTATGTGGACCTAGGATTGCATTTGTTCAGTTGATTTTGTGCATCATATTCTAGAATTTGTTTGATCTGATCTCGAGGTGAAATATTAGATCACACTTAATTAGGGAGATGATTTAGGCCATCTTTGGATCGTTTGAGCCTTTCTAGCCATCCCTGTGCATACTTTACCCTAGTCACCTATCTGAGCCAAATAAGCTTTTCTCTGTAAACACACTTGCATAATTTCCTTAGCTTAAACTCTTTTCCTATCCCTTACCCTGAAAGCATGGAAAGTCATTAGATATATTTTGAGCTTTGTTCATATGGGTATCTGGTGATAGTGAAAGTTCAAAAAAAAATAAAAAAAGAAGAAGAAAAAGAAAAAGAAAAAGAAAGAAGAAGAAGAAAAATACAAAAATAGAATAAAATGTCTAGTGAAATAAATAAGTTTGGGGGAAATATGTCACGACCCAATTCCATTCTCTTTAACCGAAAATCACTAAAAATTTTTCGCGTTTTACTGTTACCATACCCGGTCGTGAACTAACTCACCACACACTGTTGGGCTGTGAGTCAATAATAAACTCCACATCTCATTCATTCTCAGTTAAATAAAACGATGTCATACATTTGCATTTAATCTTGTACTTATACAAAAGCATGTTTTACTGACATCTACATCCCCCAAAATTACAACGCAAAGAATACTGTGCTTTTACATTGTTTAGATACAAAAAGAATCACTGTGTATATACCTCTAAGCGATGGAGATGCAGCAGGGTCCAAAACACCACGCCTCAGTCCTCACTGGGCTACTATGCACGCTCTGTAGGGGGGAAATAGAGAGGGATGAGCAACCACACGCTCAGTAAGGCAATAATGCAAGCATGGTAGATAACTACTCTATCTACATGCTGATAGTGTTATGCATAAATCATTTATGGTAGGAGCATGAGGAAGTAAAACTATGCCATATGAGTATACATATATATCATGTATCAAAATCATGTACATTGGCATATTAAAACATGGTATAAACATCATGTATAAATCATCTCATGCTCAATCTCATTTAAATTTATAAAAAGGGCAATTCATTAAGAAACCTCCTTTTTAAACCAACATCATAAACCTCTTTCTCAACACATACATATCACTAAATCAATTCACAATCACAACCACATTTTTAATTCACAATTCACGTATGTGTATAAAAACTCGGTCACTATATCAAAAGTGCCTATGTGGACCACTACATCATAAATCATCCCAGACCACACGCATCTAGGTGTGCGGGGTATCATGCTGGCACGAAGATGGATTATCCCTCGCTAGACTTTCTTATCACATAACCATCATGCGGTACATCGTACTCCATGTGATATACACGATACAGAGTACTCCGCAGACTCATATCATGATTGGGGGTGCCATTCCTAGGTCTTACCTACCCCATACCAAGAGTTTTCCATATCCGTGAAGGAGAGCCTCCCTGCCGAACAGAGCCTCCCCGCCTAACAGAGCCTCCCTGCCTCCTCGGGCTTAAGGATGTTAGCTTAAGGATGTAGGGCTTAAGGATCCTTCCGTAAGAGAGCCTCCCCACCGAACAGAGCCTCCCCGCCTAACAGAGCCTCCCCGCCTCTTTGGGTTAAGGATGTTGGCTTAAGGATGTAGGGCTTAAGGATCTTACCATACCCATGTAGGAGAGCCTCCCTGCCTAACAGAGCCTCCCCGCCCCTCCAGGGCTTAAGGATGTTGGCTTAAGGATCCCACCGTAAGAGAGCCTCCCCACCGAACAGAGCCTCCCCGCCTAACAGAGCCTCCCCGCCTCTTTGGGCTTAAGGATGTTAGCTTAAGGATGTAGGGCTTAAGGATCTTACCAACTTTCACAACCTTATACATATCACAATGTGTAAACTTATGCGAGCAAAGCTCTAGCACGACTCATGCATCCTCTCATAAAGAGACGCGTACGAGCATAGCTCTAGTACGGTTATACTCACAAGACAAACCACTCAAAAGCCACGTACGAGCAGAAGCTCCAGTACGGTTTATAAACATCATCATAGTTTTCGAATCAAGGTGCGAGCTAAGCTCAAGCACGTATCACACAAGTGAAAACATAGAAATCCAGTGCGAGCGAGGCTCTAGCGCGATTTATGTCATACAAATACGATAGGCGGCTCATACACAATCAAACAATCCCAGCAACCGGGTTTAGCACTTCACAAATGCTTTTCCACAACATCAATAATACACTAGCCGGTCCATCTACAAGCTTGCTTAAAACCAAGCAATTCTGTTTTGAATAACATCAAAACATTAAATTTATGCAATTATTAGCCTTACTATCCCATTTCTTTACAATACCATTTCAACCACCAAATCTCATACAATTATTCACAGCTATTTTCGCATACCAAACAACCAATTTCTCAAACGTTCATGCATTTCATAAACAAACCTATAATCCCGCAAATTACGAGCAGCTACCTCTATGTACTTACAGAATTCCCTTACCTGGAATCGCGATGCGTGATTCCACTTCCTTAAAATTGCTACTCGTACCACTCGATTCATCTTCAACGAACTCTTCGGGACTGCACAAAATCGTCTCCTGCATTATACTCGATCCATATAATATGACATCGTGCGTTCACTATAGTCAATTCGACCTATAGTTTTCTATTAACGCTTATGAGGCCTCGTTTCATTACTTTACCCATAACTCGAGTCTATGGATTCTTCTTAGGCCTATTAACTTATTTCGAATCGATATTAAATCGACATTAAGCTCATAGTGTTCATATTTCATGAATTCCCTCACTATGGCATTTTATCAAGCATATACATACTCATTTTCACAATTCCTCCAAACTCACAATGTAATTTCATTTAACCATCTAAAATCATAAACATTACCTCAATAACAACTTTAGCATGCCCATAAATCATAAACTCATTCAACCCATATATTCTCACATTTTACCCATTCTAGGTTTTCTAGGTCACACCAATTCCACCACATCCCTAGATAATTTATCCATCAATACTCATGCCAAACAACTCCAAAATCAATTAAATAGACAATGTATTTGGATTGGAGTGTTAGAATCTTACCAAATATGATTTTTCTTCTTGCTCCAAATGGCAATGCCCTTATCTCCTTCAATACCCACAATGAGATTTTGGGTTCCAACTACGTTGTTCTCTTCCTCAAGATGAACAACTTAATGTCTAATGGTCTCCCCTCAATTCTTGCTGAAAATGGCTGATTTTAGAGAGGGAAAGTTAGGTTTTTGGGTTAAAAATGGAATATTGGTGTTTTTCTCGAAATTTTCAGATTTTCAGCCCTCCTTATATAGAAATAGCTTGAGGAGATCGATCTGGTCCAAGACGAGATCGATCTGGTCCCCTTAAATCTCTCATTTTCATGAAATTTTTAGGCATGAGATCGATCTGTCGAAGCATGAGATCGATCTGTTGAAGCATGAGATCGATCTGTCGAAGCTTGAGATCGATCTGGTCCCAAACAGAGAGCTAAGGAGATTGATCTGGGTGCTTGAGGATCGATCTTTTCATCACAGAATGCTTAGGAGATCGATCTGGCCCCATTGGAGATCGATCTGCTCTATTCCATTGCCCAAATAAGAGCATTCTGGCTCTTCCAGATCGACTCATCCTATGAGATCGATCTGGCCTTCATGTTTTCCAGATTTCTTGTAATTTCCTTATTGCAACTCATACCAACACATCCTGAATCTGTTGCCATGGCCATTTTCTCATCCATCCACCTTTATCACTTGAAAATGGCATCCATTCATACCTTATGCACATTGAAACTTGTGTGCATTCATTGTATGTCCAAAGGTATGCTTCATAAAACCAAATGGAAGCATAACTTCATTCCATTTTACCACACTACTCATTTTGAGTTTCAATCACATCCATCACTTATAAGAACTCATTTCTTCATATTCATACTCAATGGAACTTGTATGTACGTTACAAATCATATTACACATACGTACATTGAATCCATGGACTTACATCAATCATACTTTACATTACAAGTCCATTCACATTCATTACACATTACAACTTTACATATACGGGGTCTCACATTCTCCCCTCCTTCAAGGAATTTGGTCCTCCAAATTAGAACCAAGTCACTCTTCAAAAAGTTAGGGGTACTTCTCCCGTATCAAGTTCTCCAATTCCCACGTGGCTTCTTCCGCCGTGTGGTGTTGCCAAAGAACTTTTACCAAGGGAATTGTCTTATTCCGCAACACTTTCTCTTTTTTGTCTAATATCCGAACCGGCTTCTCAACATACGTCATACTCTCATGGAGCTCCAACGGCTCATATCTTATCAAGTGTGTCGGGTCCGGATGATACTTCCGAAGCATCGAGATGTGGAAGACTTTGTGGACATTTACCAAGTCCGGTGGCAATGCTAACCTGTACGCCTTATCTCCCACTCTCTCCAAAATCTCGAAGGGTCCTATATATCTAGGGCTCAGCTTGCCCTTCTTACCAAATCTCATAATACCCTTCGATGGTGATACCCTCAGAAACACCGACTCACCCTCATCAAACTCCAGTGGTCTTCGTCTCTTGTCAGCGTAACTCTTTTGTCGGCTCTGAGCTGTCCGTAATCTCTCACATATCAACTGGACGTCCTCAGATGCCTGCTGCACTAAGTCCGGAGCAAAAATCTGTCTGTCACCAACCTCTTCCCATCCAATAGGGGAACGACATCTACGCCCGTATAATGCCTCATAGGGTGCCATCCCGATACTAGCATGATAGCTATTATTATAAGCGAACTCGGCTAACTGCAGGTGGTCATCCTAGGAGCCTCTAAAATCCAGTACACATGCTCTCAACATATCCTCGAGGGTCTGTATAGTCCTCTCTGACTGCCCATCTGTCTGAGGATGAAAAGCGGTGCTAAAACTCAGTCGGGTCCCCAGCGCTTCCTGAAAATGTTCCCAAAAATGGGAAGTGAAGCGGGCATTCCTATCAGAAACAGCGCTCACTGGTACACCATGTAGCCGTACTGTCTCTCGAATATACAGGTTCGCCAACTGGCTCAGTGTATCGGTAGCTCTCATAGCCAAGAAATGGGCGGACTTAGTCAACCGGTCCACAATAACCCATATGGCATCATGACCTCTGCGGGTCCTCGGTAACCCCATCACAAAATCCATGGTGACATGCTCCCACTTCCAGGTCGATATCGGTAGAGGCTGCAATAATCCTGCAGGCTTCTGATGCTCTACCTTCACTTGCTGACAAACGAGACACTTAGCGACATATTCAGCAATGTCTCTCTTCATTCCAGACCACTAATAAACCTTCCGAAGGTTTTGATACATCTTGGTACTTCCTGGATGTATCGTATACTTTGATGAGTGAGCCTCTGATAAAATCGTTCTCCTGATCTCAGGATCCCTGGGAACGTTTACTCTGCCTCTGAACCTCAATAACCCATCAGCACTCTACTCAAAATCAATACCCACACCTGTCTGTATCTACCTCAGCCAATCGATGCACCGTCGATCGCTCTGCTGGGCTCGCCGAATACGGCCAATAAACTTTGGCTCTAGTCTCAAACTAGCCATGATCTCAAGTCTCTCAGATCCAGGTGGGGTTACATCCAAACTGAGGTTCGCAAAGTGTTCTAACAATTCATGTTCCCGTACCATCATATAAGACACCAACCCAAGGTTCTTTCTACTCAAAGCATCGGTAACTACATTTGCCTTACCTGGGTGGTACATGATTTCACAATCATAGTCTTTCAAGAGTTCGAGCCATCTCCTCTGTCTCATATTCAGTTCTTTCTGCGAGAACAGGTACTTAAGGCTCTTATGATCTGTGAACACCTGAAATTTCTCACCATAGAGATAGTGGCGCCATATTTTCAAAGCAAATACTACAGCCGCCAACTCCAAATCATGTGTCGGGTAGTTCTTCTCATGATCTTTCAACTGTCTAGACCCATAGGCAACTACCTTCCCATCCTGCATAAGCACACAGCCCAGTCCCTGGTGTGATGCATCCGTATACACCGAGAATCCTCTTGAGCTGGTAGGAATGGTGAGAACTGGAGCAGTCGTCAATCGACGCTTAAGCTCCTCAAAACTCTTCTCACATGCCTCATCCCACACAAACTTAACATCTTTTCGCGTGAGGCGTGTCAATGGAGCAGCTAGTCTGGAGAAACCGTCTACAAATCTCCGATAATATCCTACCAATCCCAGAAAACTCCTGATCTTAGTTACTGTCTTGGGCTGTTCCCACTGTACAACTGCCTCTATCTTGGATGGATCTACCGATACCCCATCCTTTGACACAACATGCCCCAGAAATGAGATCTGTTCTAACTAAAAGTTACACTTGCTGAGTTTGGCATACAATTCTCTCTCTCTGAGGGTCTACAGAACTATCCTCAAGTGCTCCTCGTGATCTTCCCTGGACTTGGAATAAACCAAAATGTCATCTATGAAAATAATCACAAACTTGTCCAGGTATGGCTGGAATATATCATTCATCAATGCCATAAATGCTGCGGGAGCATTCGTCAATCCGAATGGCATCACCAAAAACTCGTAGTGGCCATAACGGGTACAAAATGCTGTCTTGGGTATATCTCCACTCCTGATCCTCAACTGATGGTACCCTGACCGCAGATCTATCTTAGAAAATACTTCGGCTCCCTGGAGCTGATCCAACAAATCATCGATTCTTGGAAGGGGGTACTTGTTCTTAATGGTGGCCTTATTTAACAACCGGTAATCTATACACAGTCGGAGGCTTCCATCCTTCTTCCTTACAAATAGAATCGGTGCTCCCCAAGGTGAGACACTCGGTCTAATAAACCCCTTCTCCAACAACTCTTGCAGCTGTTTCTTCAGCTCTTGCGATTCTATCGGAGCCATTCTATAGGGTGGTTTCGATATCGGCTCTGTACCAGGCACTAACTCTATGTAGAATTCCATTTCCCTTTCAGGTGGTAGTCCTGGTAATTCATCCGGAAAGACATCAGGGTAATCTGCAATTACGGGTATGTCCCTCAATTTCGGGTGTGCCTCATCTATATCGACCACGTATACAATGAACCCTTCACATTATCCTCTCCATCGTTAGCAACATAAGCCATCACTCCACATTCAACATTTATCATAAATAATAATTTATCTCTCAAGCAATATGCATTTAAAAATCATACTCCTTTATTTACAACAAACATGCTATTTTCATATCATTTCTTTTCATCAAAATTTACAATAAGATTGTCTAATCCTGAAAACATCAATGTTTTGGCATGACAATCCATCACAACACGATTGGTAGCCAACCAATCCATTCCCAAAATTACATCAAAATCATTCATATTCAATAAAATCAGATTGGCTATCATTTCCTTCCCCTCTATCTTTAACTTGCAATCTCTACATACATGCTCAGTCAATTGACTATCATTCATGGGTGTGGAAATCATCAACATTTTATCCAACAAGGTTGGTTTCACATATTTCAACAATTTATGTGCAAAGGAAGGTGATATGAAAGAATGCGTGGCACCAGGATCAAATAATACCAATGCTTCTAAATCAAAGATTCGGATGGTACCTTTAATCACATCCTTCGAAGCATCTGCGGTGTCCTGATCCAGTGCATGTACTCTTCCTCTGCTCACACCCGCAGCCTGTTTCCCTTTCTCCTCAGCTGTAGCCCTCCTCCTCGGGGCTACTGTCTCAACTGGAGCTCCCTCAGGCTCCTTGCCCTTCTGTGGGGCAATCTCTATCTTCTCGGGACAATACTTAGCCATATGTCCTGGTCTCTCGCATCTAAAACACACCATAGGGGTCATCAGACAGGGCCTATTCCCATGAAATCTCCCACATCTCCTACACTGGTCAGTAGTAGGCTGTGGTCCTCCAATAGTCATGCCCCTCGGTGCAGTCAAGGTTGGGTATACGGGAGGTCTAGCAGCTCTCTCCTGCACCTCCTCAATCTTTGGCCTTTTCTCAAAAAATCTTTGGCCATCTCTCTTGGCCACTCTTCCAAACGCGGATCTCTTCCGGTCTCTATCCTTCCTGACACTAATCCTCCCAAGCTCGGAGGCATTTCGCTTAAAGTCTTGCTCACATAACTGAGCCTTATGTACAGCCTCTTCATAGGTCAAGATGTCAAAGGGAGCTAGCTTAGTCCGGATGGCCAATCTCAATCCATCCATGAACTTTTGTATCTTTCGGGTCTCACTACCCATCGTGTCAGGGTCATATCTCCCCAATGACATAAACTTGGACTCATACTCGTCCACAGTCCGGTTCCCCTGAACCAAATTCATAAATTCCATCTGTAATTTTCTCTGTGCGGTAGCTGGAATATACTGTCTTCTGAAGGCCTCTAAAAATATCTCCCACGAGATCTTAGAGTGTCTGGACCTCAAAATAGCTTCGGTGGATCTCCACCAGTGCTCTGCCTCGCTTTTCAACATGAACACGGCAAAGGCTACGTTCTCAGCTGAAGTACATCGAAAAAACCTATATATTTTCTCCATCTCATACACCTCAATCCTCCGTAACCACTGGGTCCTTCACCCCTCTAAACACTGGGGGTTTCAGCGCTTGAAACTCTCGCAACCTGCTCAAGTCGTAGTCATAACCCAAATCACTACCGCTCTGCTGTGGAGCGATAGGAGAATCTGTATCCTGGACTGGAGGTGGTGTAACTGTAGCTGTCTCAGCAGCATGAGGTCTCTCCGCCTCTGCAGCTGCCTGTTCAGTAGTAGGCTGTGCCGTGGGACCTCGTCTATCACCGGCACCCAATGCCTGCGTGACTATCTCCACCAAATTCTCAATACTCCGCTCTAACCTAGCGAAGCGAGCCTCAGTATCCTCTGCTCTCTCAGCAGGGTTCTATGGAGCCTGCTCAGTCTGTGGCTCCGCACGGCTCTCAGGCCTACCTCTACGGCCTCTAGCACGTGCTCTCGCCCCTCTACCTTTGCGTGTAACTGGCATAGTGCCTAACTTCCTATATTATAATAATTCATTAAGCTCAATCCATCACGGTATACACAGTTATATCTAAACAAAAGCACAGTACTATGGGGATGTACTTTCCTACGTTTTATTAATGACTCACATCAGGCCAACACAGCTCTGATACCAATCTCTGTCACGACCCAATTCCATTCTCTTTAACCGAAAAACACTAAAAATTTTTTGCGTTTTACTGTTACCTTACCCGATCGTGAACTAACTCACCACACACTGTTGGGCTGTGAGTCAATAATAAACTCCACATCTCATTCATTCTCAGTTAAATAAAACGATGTCATACATTTGCATTTAATCTTGTACTTATACAAAAGCATGTTTTACTGACATCTACATCCCCCAAAATTACAACTCAAAGAATACTGTGCTTTTACATTGTTTAGATACAAAAGAATCACTGTGTATATACCTCTAAGCGATTGAGATGCAGCAGGGTCCAAAACACCACGCCTCAGTCCTCACTGGGCTACTATGTACGCTCTGTAGGGGGGAAATAGAGAGGGATGAGCAACCACATGCTCAGTAAGGCAATAATGCAAGCATGGTAGATAACTACTCTATCTACATGCTGATAGTGTTATGCATAAATCATTTATGGTAGGAGCATGAGGAAGTAAAACTATGCCATATGAGTATACATATATATCATGTATCAAAATCATGTACATTGGCATATTAAAACATGGTATAAACATCATGTATAAATCATCTCATGCTCAATCTCATTTAAATTTATAAAAAGGGCAATTTATTAAGAAACCTCCTTTTTAAACCAACATCATAAACCTCTTTCTCAACACATACATATCACCAAATCAATTCACAATCACAACCACATTTTAATTTCACAATTCACGCATGTGTATAAAAACTAAGTCACTATATCAAAAGTGCCTATGTGGACCACTACATCATAAATCATCCCAGACTACACGCATCCAGGTGTGCAGGGTATCATGCTAGCACGAAGATGGATTATCCCTCGCCAGACTTTCTTATCACATAACCATCATGCGGTACATCGTACTTCATGTGATATACACGGTATAATGTACTCTGCAGACTCATATCGTGATTGGGGGTGCCATTCCTAGGTCTTACCTACCCCATACCAAGAGTTTTCCATATCCGTGAAGGAGAGCCTCCCTGCCGAACAGAGCCTCCCCGCCTAACAAAGCCTCCCTACCTCCTCGGGCTTAAGGATGTTAGCTTAAGGATGTAGGGCTTAAGGATCCTTCCGTAAGAGAGCCTCCCCACCGAACAGAGCCTCCCCGCCTAACAGAGCCTCCCCACCTCTTTGGGCTTAAGGATGTAGGGCTTAAGGATCTTACCATACCCATGTAGGAGAGCCTCCCTGCCTAACAGAGCCTCCCCGCCCCTCCAGGGCTTAAGGATGTTGGCTTAAGGATCCCACCGTAAGAGAGCCTCCCCACCGAACAGAGCCTCCCCGCCTCTTGGGGCTTAAGGATGTTAGCTTAAGGATGTAGGGCTTAAGGATCTTACCAACTTTCACAACCTTATACGTATCACAATGTGCAAACTTGTGCGAGCAAAGCTCTAGCACGACTCATGCATCCTTTCATAAAGAGACGCGTACGAGCATAGCTCTAGTACGGTTATACTCATAAGACAAACCACTCAAAAGCCACGTACGAGCAGAAGCTCCAGTACGATTTATAAATATCATCATAGTTTCCAAATCAAGGTGCGAGCTAAGCTCAAGCACGTATCACACAAGTGAAAACATAGAAATCCAGCGTGAGCGAGGCTCTAGCACGATTTATGTCATACAAATACGATAGGCGGCTCATACACAATCAAACAATCCCGACAACCGGGTTTAGCACTTCACAAATGCTTTTCCACAACATCAATAATACACTAGCCGGCCCATCTACAAGCTTGCTTAAAACCAAGCAATTTCGTTTTGAAAAACATCAAAACATTAGATTTATGCAATTATTAGCCTTACTATTCCATTTCTTTACAATACCATTTCAACCACCAAATCTCATACAATTATTCACAGCTATTTTCGCATACCAAACAACCAATTTCTCAAACGTTCATGCATTTCATAAACACCCTATAATCCCGTAAATTACGAGCAGCTACCTCTATGTACTTATAGAATTCCCTTACCTGGAATCGCGATGCGTGATTCCACTACCTTAAAGCTGCTACTCGTACCACTCATTCGTCTTCAACGAACTCTTCGGGACTACACAAAATTGTCTCCCGCATTATACTCGATCCATATAATATGACATCGTACGTTCACTATAGTCAATTCGACCTATAGTTTTCTATTAACGCTTATGAGGCCTCGTTTCATTACTTTACCCATAACTCGAGTCTATGGATTCTTCTTAGGCCTATTAACTTATTTTGAATCGATATTAAATCGACATTAAGCTCATAGTGTTCATATTTCATGAATTCCCTCACTATGGCATTTTATCAAGCATATACATACTCATTTTCACAATTCCTCCAAACTCACAATGTAATTTCATTTAACCATCTAAAATCATAAACATTACCCCAATAACAACTTTAGCATGCCCATAAATCATAAACTCATTCAACCCATATATTCTCAAATTATACTCATTCTAGGTTTTTTAGGTCACACCAATTCCACCACATCCCTAGATAATTTATCCATCAATACTCATGCCAAACAACTCCAAAATCAATTAAATAGACAATGTATTTGGATTGGAGTGTTAGAATCTTACCAAATATGATTTTTCTTCTTGCTCCAAATGGCAATGCCCTTTATCTCCTTCAATACCCACAATGAGATTTTGGGTTCCAACTACGTTGTTCTCTTCCTCAAGATGAACAACATAATGTCTAATGGTCTCCCCTCAATTCTTGCTGGAAATGGCTGATTTTAGAGAGGGAAAATTAGGTTTTTGGGTTAGAAATGGAATATTGGTGTTTTTCTTGAAATTTTTAGATTTTCAGCCCTCCTTATATAGAAATAGCTTGAGGAGATCGATCTGGTCCAAGAAGAGATCGATCTGGTCCCCTTAAATCTCTCATTTTCATGAAATTTTTAGGCATGAGATCGATCTGTCGAAGCATGAGATCGATCTGTTGAAGCATGAGATCGATCTGTTGAAGCTTGAGATCGATCGGTCCCAAACAGAGAGCTAAGGAGATCGATCTGGGTGCTTGAGGATCGATCTTTTCATCACAGAATGCTTAGGAGATCAATCTGGCCCCATTGGAGATCGATCTGCTCTATTCCATTGCCCAAATAAGAGCATTCTGGCTCTTTCAGATCGATCTCTCATCCTATGAGATCGATCTGGCCTTCATGTTTTCCAGATTTCTTATAGTTTCCTTGTTGCAACTCATACCAACACATCCTGAATCTGTTGCCATGGCCATTTTCTCATCCATCCACCTTTATAACTTGAAAATGGCATCCATTCATACCTTATGCACATTGAAACTTATGTGCATTCATTGTATGTCCAAAGGTATGCTACATAAAACCAAATGGAAGCATAACTTCATTCCATTTTACCACACTACTCATTTTGAGTTTCAATCACATCCATCACTTATAAGAACTCATTTCTTTATATTCATACTCAATGGAACTTGCATGTACGTTACAAATCATATTACACATACGTACATTGAATCCATGGACTTACATCAATCATACTTTACATTACAAGTCCATTCACATTCATTACACATTACAACTTTACATATACGGGGTCTCACAAAATAAATAGAGCTCTTACATTAAAGATCCTAGAAGTAATGCATGTTAAGGGGTAATTAAACCTAAATTGACTTTATCATACCTTAACCCCAGCCTGACATTACAAGCTTAATGAAGTCCTACTGATCTTTGGTTAAGTGTGACTACGTTAGTGGAGGGAGAAGTGAAAACCAAACTTATGGGAATGAGCACATGTCATTGACTTTGCATTCACTGTGTTTGCATAATCTGATCCGGGTAATGTATTGAGTAGTGGCTTTGACATTTTCACATACACACACGAGGGATCCAATTTGGGTTAGGACTTATGATTGAATAATTCTAAGTGCTGGACTTGTAATTGTGAGTCTTTGATTTCATAATCTGTACTTTTTCTTTGAGGATGATATTGGGGAAATTATTGGGTTTAGTACTTGTCATTCCTACATTTATTTTGTTTTGCTTGAGGACAAGTAAAAGCTCAAGTTTGGGGGTGTAATAATTCTATTTTTTTATAGAATTATTTGTGCTTAAATTCCTAATTATTTATTTAATCCCCATATTATTTTACTAATAATCCCCTTTACTTAATTAAAATTCTTTAATGTGCAGGTAAATTAAATCCAGATGAAACTCAGTCGTTTCAGACGAAATTGGGCTGAAAACGAGCTAAAAGAGATTGGACCACTTTCAATTTGCAGACCGAGTCATCAGTCGTCTGGACACGCGTGATGCCAGGTGTCTGTATTTTATTTGCTCCGAAAAGATAAGATTGAAGGACATCGTGCCAACCCTCTGAAAGACACATGCTGGGCCACATCGTACAGCTAATTAGATAAAAGACTGATGACGTGGAAATATCTACTCTGCAGTAAATCAAATGAAGACAAGTGGCCAAACAATGCCAACTCATCTAGGATGAAAAAATTACCATTGTACCCCTATGTTTGTATATAAATAGAATATGATGGAAATTGAAAAATCAAGTAGTGTAGGAAGTAGAAAGTAAGAAGTAGGAGTAGGGTAAGCTAGAGTAGAAGTTAGAGTAGAGGGTAGTTTTAGGGTAGGAGTAGTGTAGATTAATTTAGGAGTAGTTTTTAGAGTAATTTAAGGTAGCTTTAGTTTTTTTTTTTTTTTTGTTCCTTTTATGCTTTCCGATTAGTCTTTTTTAGCCACCATTTATTCCATTCTCCATAGCTACTATTTTTAGCAATTGTTACTTTTATTTTAAGAAAAATTTCATTTCTTTTCTAGTCTTTTGTAGTTCACGTTGGTATCCTCCATGGATATGGGTTTTCACAAGCTTTTATTTTACTAGAGTTCGGACATTTAAAACTATTGAATGAAAAGCTTTATTTCTTTTTCTTTTCCTGTTCATTTTTGTTGTTTGCTTTCCATGACTCTTACTTTCCATTCGGGTGTGAGGGGCTGGTGACAGCAGCCATAAAGCTCAACTCGTTACCCTTGTTCCAGATTTGTTTCCTGTGCAATTTTTTTTATATTGCGTTTATCTTCTATTTTCTAGTGCGGGTGTTTTCTCATTCTCTATTTTACATTTCGGTTATGTTTTACTTGTTTAGTGTTTCATCATCTTCCTACTATTTTCTATTTTAATTTCTTAAGATCTAAGATGAAAAATTTATTGTTTTGAGTGGAGGCACTCCTGGCTAAGTATGTGGTGCAAAGTAGTTACTACTTGTTCTTCTTATGTTACTGGTACAATGGAGCGGTGAAGGAGGAACCAAGAAAGAAGCAAGACAGTGGCATTTCATTATTTTACTGCTCTTTTCATTTTTGGTTTCGACTTCAGCTGCTATTTTAAGACTGCTTGTGCGTTTACATTTTAGTTTGTTTTCTTCTATCTTGTAGAGCAAAAGCTAAAGGGTGGACTGAAGCTTGTAGTATAGAATTCATATATGTGACACTGCCAATGGATTTACTGCCGTTTTTGGCATGAGGAATCAGTGCAGGAGGAAGCAGTAAGCGGCATTGGTAAGACAGGGTGACTGAAGCCGTTCGGAACAAACCCAAGGATGAATGCCCTATTGCAGTAGACAGGGATCAGTAGCCACCTCTGTTTGGCTCTGTTTTGTTGCCTCGTACTGTTCATTTATGCAGAAATGTTGCAAGAGCCACAATGTAGGCTTGAGGTAGCAGTGGACAACATGGTGTGTTGAGAACCTGTGCAGTAGAAAGTTGTGCAAGACCTAGAGCAGGATGCGGTTTTGGATGCAGCAGTGAAAGCCATCACCTGTGCAGCAAAGTATAAGTGCAGAGACGTATACTAGCTGGGCAAAAAGTGGCTGTGTTTTGTGTTGCTGGGACGCGGGAAGGACAAACTGAGGATGAACAGCACTGAACCAAGAACAGCCGAGGATGTGCAGCAAAGCTGGGCAAAACCGAGAACCTTACCTGGATCAATCCTGGAACAGCACCTGCAGCAAATGGCAGTACCTGGAATGGACAGTAGCCGAGAGCAGCAGCAGGAATTGAGGGAGCAGGACAAAACCGAGCACTAGTGGACAGACCTACAGCAAACAATAGGACACTCCTGGAGAAGAGGACGAACTGCAGCAGTAAGCGGACAGTAGCTGGGAGCAGTAGCACCTGGAAATGTTGGACAAACAAAGAAGAAACGTGAACACTGCATCCAGTCGGGACCATTTTGTTGCAAATTGAGAAAGGCTGCGTTTGGCAGCATCACATTATCTCATTTATACTTCATGTTTTTATGTTAATGGTTTAATGTTTTAATTGTTAGTTTAGGGATAGTTTTAAATCAAATTGTAGGCTAGCTTCTTTGTTTGGTACTTTAATTGTTAGTTTTAATTTTGATAATAGTTGATTGTTTTTAAGACTTAGTGTTAATGTAGAATTTATATGTTACATTTGGGATTAATTTAGATTAAATTTAATTACATTCATTTTTATTTTAAGTTTGTTTAAGTTCTAGTTTAATTAATTTTATTGCTTTATTTTCATTTTTGCATTTTATTTTAACCGCGTTAATTAGTTTTAACTGTTTTAATTTTCTTTTATAGGGATTTTTTTAATTACGTGGAGCTCGGTAAGTAAATCTCAGCTCGGTTTTATTTTCTTTATTTTATAGTTTTATTATTTTCAATACTTTTAGCCATGTAGACCACCCATTGCAACTTCATAATTTGCTAGGATATACTTAGGGTAAGATTAACCGGTAGTTAATTAGGCTAGTCAACTTCTCTGTGGGATGATAATTCTGAAACTCAAATCTCATTATTACTTGTACGACCTGTGCACTTATGGATAATACCCTTTGGGTGTGTCAGCTACGGAGCAGGTCGGGGTCCTCCAATCACAATACCCTTCAAAAGTGCTGAAATTGGATAACTAGAGCCTTACCAATCATCTTACCTCGTGACTCAACAACTCTAATCTCTTATCAACTGGCCTCTTTCCCGCTCTGGCATCTCTGTCATTCTCTGTTTTCTTTTGTCTCTATTTTGGCCCTTACTACCTTTCCAAATCTTAGAAGCGTGCAACACATGATCTTATTCACACAACTGTAGTCTGCGCACTGCCTCGGCATAGGTAGTGATATCTAATAGGGCCACTCGGACTCTAGTTGACAATCCGAACCCATCCATGAACTTTTCGGCTTTTCGACTCTCACTGCCCATAGTGTCGGGGTAATACCTGCCCAGGGATATAAACTGAGTTTCATACTCGTCAGTTAACCAGTTCCTTTAGGTCAGAGTAAAGAATTTTTATCTGTAATTTCCTTTAAGTAGCGTCAGGGATATTCTGTCACCGGAATACATCCAAAAATATTTCTCATGTCAACTCTGGATGTCAACTCTTAAGATGGGTCGAGCGGACTTCCACCAATGCTCCGACTCGCCCTCAAAATCCCATGCATACTCTGAGCAATTAGTTCCCAAAATATTCTCCACACTCCGCTCCAACCTAGCGAAGCGTGTCTCAATATTGTCCGATCTCTCTGTCGGACTCTGTGGGGTATGCTCAACATCAGCCTCCATTTCAATCTCATCCTGGTTCTCATAGATCGACTTAGCACGACTAGCAGGCTCAGGCCTACCTCTACGACCTCTGCCTCGTGCTCTACCTCCTCTACCGCGACTAATATTAGGCAAAATGCCTATATTCCTGCATTCTCAATCATTTCATAATTAAAATCCATCTCGATATACACTATTGTATCTAACCAAGCATAGTAACACGGGGCTGAAAATCTGAAAATTTCGGGAAAAACACTAATCTTCCATTTCTAACCCAAAAACCTAGCTTTCCCTCTCTAAAATCAGCCATTTTCAGTGAGATTTGAAGAGAGACCATTAGAGGCAAAGTTGTTCCTATCAAAGAGAAGAACAACATAGTGGGTAGGCATTTTCCCATTGTTGGTATTGAAGGAGTTAAGGGCATTGCCATTTGGAGCAAGAAGAAAAATCATATTTGGTAAGATTCTAACACTCCAATCCAAATACATTGTCTATTTAATTGATTTTGGAGTTGTTTGGCATGAGTATTGATGGATAAATTATCTAGGGATGTGGTGGAATTGGTGTGACCTAGAAAACCTAGAATGGGTATAATGTGAGAATATATGGGTTGAATGAGTTTATGATTTATGGGCATGCTAAAGTTGTTATTGAGGTAATGTTTATGATTTTAGATGGTTAAATGAAATTACATTGTGAGTTTGGAGGAATTGTGAAAATGAGTATGTATATGCTTGATAAAATGCCATAGTGAGGGAATTCATGAAATATGAACACTATGAGCTTAATGTCGATTTAATATGGATTCAGAATGAGTTAATAGGCCTAAGAAGAATCCATAGACTCGAGTTATGGGTAAAGTAATGAAAGGAGGCCTCATAAGCGTTAATAGAAAACTATAGGTCGAATTGACTATAGTGAACGCACGATGTCATATTATATGGATCGAATATAATGCGGGATACAATTTTGTGCAGTCCCGAAGAGTTCGTTGAAGACGAATTAAACCGTATGAGTAAGCAGCTTAAGGAAGTGGAATCACGCATCGCGATTCCAGGTAATGGAGTTCTGTAAGTATATAGAGGTAGCTGCTCATAATTTGTGGGATTATAGGGTGTTTATGAAATGCATGAACATTTGAGAAATTGGTTGTTTGGTATGCGAAAATAGTTGCGAATATTAGATGATTTGGTTTACATGGATGTATAAAAAGGGATAGTAAGGCTAATAATTGCATAAATCAAGTGTGTTCAATGCTTTCACAAAGCATGTGGTTGGTTTTAAACGAATTGATAGATAGGATGGCTATTCTGGTTTGATGTTTGTGATAGCACATGTGAAGTGCCAAATATGTTTTGAGATAGCTTTAAAAGCTTATGAGCCGCCTATCATGTTTATGTGAATTAAACCGTGCTAGAGCCTAGCTCGCACCGGGTATTGATGTTTTCATTTATATGAAACATGCTGGAGCTTAGCTCGCACCTTGATTTGGAAACTATGATGATGTTTATAAACCGTGCTGGAGCTTTTGCTCGTACGTGGCTTTTGAGTGGTTTGTCTTATGAGTATAATCGTACTAGAGCTATGCTCGTACGCGTCTCTTTATGATAGGATGCATGAGTCGTGCTAGAGCTTTGCTCGCACAAGTTTGCACATTGTGATACATATAAGGTTGTGAAAGTTGGTAAGATCCTTAAGCCCTACATCCTTAAGCCAACATCCTTAAGCCCAAAGAGGCGGGGAGGCTCTGTTAGGCGGGGAGGCTCTGTTCGGTGGGGAGGCTCTCTTATGGTGGGATTCTTAAGCCAACATCCTTAAGCCCTGAAGGGGCGGGGAGGCTCTGTTAGGCAGGGAGGCTCTCCTACATGGGTACGGTAAGATCCTTAAGCCCTACATCCTTAAGCCAACATCCTTAAGCCCGAGGAGGAGGGGAGGCTTTGTTAGGCGGGGAAGCTCTATTCGGTGGGGAGGCTCTCTTACGAAAGGATCCTTAAGCCCTACATCCTTAAGCTAACATCCTTAAGCCCGAGGAGGCAGGGAGGCTCTGTAGGCGGGGAGGCTCTGTTCGGCAGGGAGGCTCTCCTTCACGGATATGGAAAACTCTTGGTATGGGGTAGGTAAGACCTAGGAATGGCACCCCCAATCACGATATGAGTCTGCGGAGTACGCTGTACCATGTATATCACATGGAGTACGATGTACCGCATGATGGTTATGTGATGAGAAAGTCTGGCGAGGGATAATCCGTCTACGTGCCAGTATGATACCCCGCACACCTGGACGCATGTGGTCTGGGATGATTTATGATGTAGTTGGTCCATATAGGCACTTTTGATATAGTGACCTAGTTTTTATACACATGCGTGAATTGTGAAATGAAAATGTGGTTGTGATTGTGAGTTGATTTGGTGGTATTTATGTGTTGAGAAAGAGGTTTATGATGTTGGTTTAAAAAGGAGGTTTCTTAATGAATTGCCCTTTTTATGAATTTAAATGAGATTGAGCATGAGATGATTTATACATGATGTTCTTTTTACCATGTTTGATATGCCAATGTACATGATTTTGACACATGATATATATGTATACTTATATGGCATAGTTTTATTCCTCATGCTCCTACCATAAATGATTTATGCCTAACACTATCAGCATGTAGATAGAGTAGTTATCTACCATGCTTGCATTATTGCCTTACTGAGCGTGTGGTTGCTTATCCCTCTCTATTTTCCCCCTACAGAGCGTGCATAGTAGCCCAGTGAGGACTGAGGCGTGGTATTTTGGACTCCGCTGCATCTCCATCGCTTAAAGGTATATACACAGTGATTCTTTTTGTATCTAAACAATGTAAAAGCACAGTATTCTTTGAGTTGTAATTATGGGGGATGTAGATGTCAGTAAAACATGCTTTTGTATGAGTACAAGATTTAAATGCAAATGTATGACATCGTTTTATTTCACTGAGAATGAATGAGATGTGGAGTTTATTATTGACTCACAGCCCAACAGTGTGTGGTGAGTTAGTTCACGACCGGGTAAGGTAACAGTAAAACGCGAAAAGTTTTTAGTGATTTTCGGTTAAAGAGAATGGAATTGGGTCGTGACAGATACACCAACTGCTAATCAACCTCTCGGCACTACCCAAAAAATGCAAGCCTGAGAGATTGAGAAGGAAAAAGGGAAATATAAACTAATCACGAGGAGGGAACTTTGGAGAAAAATAAATTGTCTAAAACTTAAACATGGACAACAATGAACTTGTGAAACCGAGAATGTAAAACATACTAGATGAAAATAACATGAAAATACTAAATAATTTGAAACAATGGAGCTTTTCATACAAAAGAACAAATGAAAATTAACATGAACAGTAGCTATGGAAAACAAAATGGAGGCTAAAGCTATTCGAGAAAAGCTTGGAAAAATACTAGAAAAAATAACCTTAAAACTTTAACTAAAAAAAACTAAACTACTTTACCCTAGGCTACATTTTCAATTGCTCACAAACTTAGGGGTACAATGGTAATTTTCAATCCTAGATGAGTTGACATTGTTTGGCCACTTGTCTTCATTTGATTTGCTGCAAAGTGGACGTGGACCAGTTTCCTTTAGCCCGTTTTCAGTTAATTTTTGACTGAAACAATTAAGTTTCATCCGGATTTAATTTACATGCACATTAAGGAATTTTAATTAAATAAAGGGGATAATTAATAAAATAAATTGGGGATTTAAATAATTAATTAGGAAATTAAGCACAAATAACTCTATTAAAAATAGAATTATCATCTAGGTACCACCAGTTGAGGATACAGAGTGGAGATATACCCAAAACAGCATTTTGTACCCATTATGGCCACTGCGAGTTTTTAGTTATGCCATTCAGATTAACGAATGCCACCGCAGCTTTTATGGCTTTGATGAATGATGTATTTAAGCCATACTTGGACCAGTTTGTGATTTTGTTTATTAATGACATTTTGGTTTATTCCAAGTCCAGGGAAGAACATGACGAGCACTTAAGGATAGTTCTGCAGACCCTCCAAGAGAATGAATTATATGCCAAACTCAGTAAGTGTAACTTTTAGTTAGAACAGATCTCATTTCTGGGCCATGTTGTGTTGAAAGATGGGGCATCAGTGGACCCATCAAAGATTGAGGCAGTTGTACAATGGGAACAGTCCTAGATAGTTACTGAGATCAAAAGTTTTTTGGGATTGGCAGGGTATTATCGGAGATTTGTTGATGGTTTCTCCAAACTAGCTGCTCCTTTGACACGCCTCACGCAGAAAGATGTTAAGTTTGTGTGGGATGAGGCATGTGAGAGGAGTTTTCAGAAGCTTAAGCGTCGGTTGACCACCGCTCCTATTCTCACCATTCCTACCAGCTCAGGAGGTTTCTCTGTGTATACGGATGCATCACACCAGGGACTGGGCTGTGTACTTATGTAGAATGGGAAGGTAGTTGCCTATGGATCCAGACAGTTGAAGCATCATGAAAGGAACTATCCGACTCATGATTTAGAGTTGGCGACCGTAGTGTTTGCCTTGAAGATATGGTGCCACTATTTCTATGGTGAGAAATTTTAGGTATATACAGATCATAAGAGCCTTAAATATCTGTTTTCGCGGAAAGAGTTAAATATGAGACAAAAAAGATGGCTCGAACTTCTGAAAGATTATGATTGTGAGACCATGTATCACCTAGGTAAGGCGAATGTTGTTGCTGATGCCTTGAGCAGGAAGAACCTCGGGTTGGTATCTTATATGATGGTTTGGGAACACGAGTTGTTAGAGCAATTTACAAACCTCAGTTTGGATGTAACCCTACCTGGTTCAGAGAGATTGGATATTATGGCTAGTTTGAGATTGGAGCCAGAGTTGATTTGTTATATTCGACAGGCTTAGTAGAACGATCGATAGTGTATTGATTGGTTGAGTCAGATACAGACAGGTGTGGGTACTGATTTTGAGTTGAGTACAGATGGTTTATTGAGGTTCAGGGGCAGAGTATGTATTCTCGAGGATTCAGGGATCATGAGGTTGATTTTAGCAGAGGCTCATTCATTGAAGTATACGATACATCCGAAGAGTACCAAGATGTATCAAAACCTTCAGAAAGTTTATTGGTGGTCTGGAATGAAAAGAGACATTGCTGAATCTGTCGTTAGATGTCTCGTCTGTCAGCGGGTGAAGGTAGAGCATCAGAAGCCTGTAGGGTTATTGCAGCCTCTACCGATACCAACATGGAAGTGGAAGCATGTCACCATGGATTTTGTGATGGGATTATCGAGGACCCGTAGAGGTCATGATGCCATTTGGGTTATTATGAATCAGTTGACGAAGTTAGCCCATTTCTTAGCTATGAGAGCTACCGATACTCTGAGCTAGTTGGCGAACTTGTATGTTCGAGAGATAGTTCGGTTACATAGTGTAATAGTGAGCGTTATTTCTGATCGGGATACCCGATTCACCTCCGACTTTTGGGAACATTTTTAGGAAGTGATGGGGACCAAATTGAGTTTTAGCACCGCTTTTCATCCTCAGACAGATGGTTAGTCAGAGAGGACTATACAGCCCTTTGAGGATATGTTGAGAGCATGTGTACTAGATTTTGGAGTCTCCTGGGATGACCACCTACCATTGGTCGAGTTCGCCTATAATAACAGCTATCATGCGAGTATCGGGATAGCACCATATGAGATACTATTTGGATGCAGATGTCGATCCCCTATTGGATGGGAAGAGGTTGGTGACAAACAGATTTTTGCTCCGATTTAATGTAGCAGGCCTCTAAGGACGTCCAACTGATATGTGAGTGATTACGGACAGCTCAGATCCGACAAAAAAGTTATACTGATAGGAGATAGAGACCACTGGAGTTTGATGTGGATGAGTCTGTATTCTTGAGAGTTTCTCCCTTTAAAGGGATTATGAGGTTTGGTAAGAAGGGAAAGTTGAGCCCTTAGTATATCGGTTCGGGATTCTGGAGAGAGTGAGAGATAAGGCTTATAGGTTGGCATTACCACCAGACTTAGCAAGTGTAAATAACGTCTTCCATGTCTCTCTGCTTCGAAAGTACCACTCGTACCTGGCACACGTGATAAGATATGAGCGACTGGAGCTCAATGGGAGTATGTCGTATATTGAGAAATCGGTTCGGATATTGGATAGGAAGGAGAAAGTGTTGAGGTCGAAGACTATACACTTAGTGAAAGTTCTTTGGCAATATCACGCTCCGGAGGAAGCTATATGGGAATTGGAGAGTTTGATGCAAGAGAAGTACCTGGAGTTATTCTCAAGAAAACTTGGTTCTAATATGGAAGACCAAATTTCTTGAAGGAGGGGAGGATTGTAAGACCTGCAAATTTCTATGTAATGAATATGATTAATTGATGTACAGATAAGTTACATTACATATGAATTACAAGAAATAAACGTTTTTAAGTTCTAAGTGTGAATAAATCACAAAATGGATATTGAATGGATTAAATGAGGGTTTAACTTGGGAAATTTCAGAAAAAATACCACAGGATGAAGGCTAGATCGATCCCATGCAAGGAGAGATTGATCTCATGGCCTGGAGAACTCAATGCCAAGCATTCTGTAAGATGGAGATCGATCCCTCACTCAAGAAGATCGATCTCCTCTTAAGGCCAGATCGATCTCCTAAGCTCTCTGCCTGAAACAAATCGATCCTATTCCATTGAGCAGATCGATCTCATACATCCAACAAATCGATCCCCTACTTGTAAAATGTCGAGAAATTGAAGGATTCAAACAAGGTCAGATCGATCTCCACCTTATGGAGATCGATCTCCTAGTTCCATTCCTATAAAAGCAGAGCAGTTGGAACGGCATTTTCGCAGGAACAAAACTATTTCTTCCATTTTCAACCTTAAACCTAGCTCTCTTTCTCTAAAACCATCCCATTTCTATAAAGATTTAAGAAAAAGCTATTAGAGCAAAGTTGTTCATTTTAAAGAGAAGAACAACATAGTTTGGAATCAATACTTCATTGGTTGGATTGAAGAAGCAAGGAGTGTTCTTATTTGGTGCAAGAAGAAAATCAAGCTAGGTGAGTTTCTAATACACCAACTCAAGGTATAATTATCTAGTTGTTGTTGTGAGTTGATTTGGTGTGTGTATTGATGATTAAAACTACTTAAAATGTAATGGAACAAGTATAACCTAGAATGAGTCTAGTGTGAGACAATGTGATATGGGTGAGTTGATGATAAATGGATTATGCTTAGGTGTTAGTGAAGTAATATGCAAGATTTTGGGATGCTTGAATGAAGCTACATTGTGAGATTAGGCAAGTTATGAAAATAAGTACATGAGGTGTTTGATAAATTGCTATAGTGAAGTAAATGATGGATTAGAGACACTATGAGCTTAATATCAATTTATTGTGAATTAATAGGCCTAAAAGAGTTCAACAAACTCTCGAGAAATTAATAAAGCGATCAAAATGGGCTTAAGAGGAAGTGAGGCCTTATAAATGTTAATGGAAACTATAGGTCGAATCGACTATAGTAAACACAAGAATTGTGTTATATTGGGCCGAATTGATGTGATATATGATTTCGTGCAGTCCCAGAGACTTTATTGGAGGTGAATCGAACTGTACAAACGAGCAGCGTTGAGGAAGTGGAATCATTCAATGCAATTTCAGGTAAGGGAATTCTGTAAGTACTTAGAGATAACTCCTTGTATTTTATGGGTGAATATAGGGCTTTGTAAATGCATGGTTATCTAGAAAAGTAATTGATGGTATATGTGAATGACTACGAGTGTATATATATGATTTGGCTTTCGAAGTAAATCTTAAAAAGGGGATAGTAAGGCTAATAATTGCATAAATCACATATTCTGATATTTTTACAAAATACATTGCTTTGGTTTAAGCAAAATTGACGGATGGGCTGGCTAATGATTTCTTGATTTGTGAAATAGCACAAGTGAGGTGCTAAATTTGGTTTTGAGAAGTGTTTTGTTGAATAGAGCTGCCTATCGTTCTTATATGAGTTAAATCGTGCTAGAGCATCGCTCGCACTGAATTTTTTATGTTTTCTATATTTATGAAACGTGCTGGAGCCTAGCTCGCACCATATTTGAGCTCATGATGTTTTATAAGCCGTACTGGAGCTAATAGCTCGTACGTGGGTTTTCCTTATCTTATTTATGCATATAACCGTGATGGAGCTATGCTCGCATGGGGATATTTGCTGATGATGCATGAAATTGTGCTAAAGCTTCGTTCGCACTGGATTTTCACACTGTGGTATGTATTAGTCGTGAAAATGGTAAGATCCTCAAGCCCAACATCCGCAAGCCCATTGGGGTGAGGAGGCTCTATTCAGTGGGGAGGCTCTCTTAGATTAAAAACGAAATTGGTAAGATCCTTAAGCCCATTGGGGTGGGGAGCCTCTATTTGGTGGGGAGGCTCTCTTACATGAAAATGAAATGCTCGCACGTGCACTTGAGACTATGTAGGTTACACATGGCATGGGGTAGATAAGTCCTATGGCAGACACCCCCAACCATGATATAGGTCCGAGGAGTACGTTGTACCGTGTAGATCACATGGAGCACGCTGTACCGCGTGATTGCGATGGTGATTTAAAAGTCTGGCGGAGAACTAACCCACCTTCGTTCCAGCATGATGCCCCGCACACCGAAATCCGTGTTGTCTAGGATGATTATGATATAGTTGGCCAACATTGTCCTTGATTTACTATGGCCGCCTATCTCACATGATATCACATGGTTTTTGATACCGATGATGATTTGTGTTGTCCAAGGTAGACCCGAGGGAGGGGTCGAACCTTGTGGTATGTTTTGAAGGAATGATTTATGATGAACTTTGTAATTTGAGATGAAATCGATAAATGTTTATTATATTGAGCATGAGAGGTTTTCACATGATGATTTTCCATGTTACATGCCTATCTCCATCTTTTTCAATACATGATATATGTATATACATGTGGCATAGTTTTATTATTTCCTCATGCTTTGAATATGAACGATTTATGCCATGACATTATCAACATGTTGATAGTGTAGTTATCTACCATGCTTGCATTATTGCCTTACTGAGCGTGTGGTTGCTTGTCCCTTCATTTTCCCCCTCTATAGAGCGCGCACAGTAGCCTAGTGAAGGACTGAGGCATTATATTTTAGTATCTGCTGCTTTCCATCGCCCAGTGGTATATACACATGAATTCTTTTGTATCTAAACATGTAATAGCACAGTAATCATTCTGAATTGCAATATGGGGGATGTAAATGTTAGAAAACATGTCATGTATAAGTATGTGACTTAACTTCCAAATGTATGTTTTTGATTATTGAAAGATGTATGAAAATGGTGATTATTACTGGCTCACAGCCCAATTGTATTTGTGAGGGTTGTTCACGATCGGGTGAGTTAACGAGTAAAAGCGAAAAAGTTATGGTGATTTTTAAATAGAATGGATGAAAAGGGTCATGACAGCAAGAACTCCGAATCATTCTCTTGAAGCTCATCATTTTCATCATAAATGATCCACTTGCCCCGAAATGACTCGGCCCAATAGGGAAATCCCAATTCATTGGGCCTTTCGATAGAATTAAATAGAAAGCCCCAAGGGCGCCATATTCTAGGAGCCCAAACTATGTGACTGAATAAATCCTCCTCTATCTATTGCGGGTCGAGTACTCCTTCTCCTTCCCTTTCTTCAAACTCCGATTCGTATTTTTCATAGAGGGATCTCTGATCAACGATAGAACAAGATCCATTTTGCATCGATAATTTCCACAGGCACAAATTCCACTTTTTATAGGTCCAAAAATTATTTCACAAAATAATCCATCCTTTTCCGGTTTATTGGTTTTGTAATGAAAAGTATAGGGTTTTTTCACCTCTCCAATGGTTTCTCCATTAGGTAAGATTTTATTGGCCCAAGCACTTATTTTTTGAGGAGAAATTGATCCAATTCAGAGTTGTTACCGCACTCCTTCCTATACTTCAGGAGTCCATTGATGAGAAGGGGTTGGGGAAAGCTTGAACCCAATTCCTACAGTGATGAATATAAGCGCAATTGAAATTCTTGGGGAGTTATACATTTGTGTATTGATAAGATCATTCACTATTTCTTAAAGCTCGATCTCTCCCCAGATGAACGTTATAGCTAAGAGAAACCATGAACCAGAATAGAAGAGCTTGCCCCACCCATGAGTAAATATTTCGTAGTAGCCTCATTAGACTGTACATCTTTCTTGGTATATCCAGATAATAAGTAGGAGCATAAACTGAAACATTCTGAAAAAAGTGAATTAAAATCAAATTAGAAAACCCCAAAATTAATCAAAGAACTAAAAAATAAAAAATAAAATGAAATACAAAATTGTTTGTTCTTACTTTTTGTTTCCTCCTTAAAAAACTAGTAGAATTAAAATCCCACTTCTATGAACTATATCGACTTAGAAATCATCCAGTTCAACAACAGGCCATTCAAGAGAATTGGATTATTGTCATGACTTGGAGATCGCAACTTAAAGATGACTTAAATACTTGTTTGTCATGTGAACAGTCTCGTACAATACTGTTAGGTTACTATTCACCTAACTCGATTTAAGGTATTGAATCTAAGGTCTCAGTCTGATTTCTTATTAACATTCACTTATTAGTCCTGATATTGAATTATCGACATCGATAAAATTTTGACAGAATAATGACTTATATTTTCTTACACTACAACTTGTAAAGTACACAATATGACAGTTCATATATCGTAATCTCAACCTAATCATAAATCATGTCAATTTATTCCTTACAATTTCTAATGCAATTTTTTTCGCAACATGTAATTTCTCCGGTTTTACCTTATTTTAGACTAGCTGTCAAAACCAAAGCAATTACGATCCAATTTCAAACTTAAGGACTTGACTTTCATTTAGACTCTATTAGGGATTATTCTATCAAGTTTTATAATTTTCGGAGTCTATTTGGCCTACATGAATACTGATTTACAAAATATTATGTTATATTTTCAATTTTAACCTGATTCGCAATATTAACTCATTTACATTCCAAAATAACTTAAATCAATTACAAAAATGTACAGTGACCATATATATATCTCGAATCATGTACTAGTAGAAGAATTGTCTGAAAATTAACACAATTGCATAGTATAAAGGTATATCGATATGAGTTGCAAGATCTCTGATGCATTAACTTTGAAGCCGAGACTGATGTTGATGATAATGCACCTTTTGTCTGAACCTGTGATGGGAAATAAAGATGGTCAGCTTGGGGAGCTCAGTAAGTAAACCACACAAGTACAGAGGTAATAACATAAGATACTGTAATCTAATGCGTGCTGCAATAATATAACGAATATGTATAACTGATCAAAGTTCCTATCACAAACTCTTATAACTTTTCACATATTCTTCAGTAACCCTTTCTTTTAGGTTTCCATAAAAATGTCTCATTTAGACGCTATCAAGGTCATTTAAGCTATTCGTTGGAATGTTGCTTTGAAGTATCTCATTTCCTATTTGACCTAACCACAAACTCTAGTTTGATAGACATATCCATACCAATTATGCTTTTATCGTATCATACTCACAAATCTCGATAATCATATCTTATTCTTATACTTCATATCTTAATCCAAAGCTAGTCATCCCTAATGCTTAATGCTAGTGACATTGTCAAAGTCATTAAGGGAGAGGATACTTTGAAGTACCTCGATTTTCTTTCTGACTCGACCACAGAACATAAATCCTGAAATTTTGACTTTCTTAGATACATACATTCTAACATGATAAAGCTTTTCATGCTATGAATGCTCGCTTTTACAAGACTGTGTGGCAAAACTTATCACTTATAAACAATGCTCTAAAAAATCATATAGTTCTAAAAGCTGATAAAAATGATAACTGACAAACTGATTTCTTATTAATTGAGGACAAAAACCTAAAAGTGATAACTGAAATATGAACCATATAACTTATGCTGAAAACTGATAACTGAAAACATATTAGTGATACTGAAAATTGAAAACTGATAACTAATACTGATAACTGCGAACTGATAATAGCCACTGAAAATTGAAAACTGATAATTGATACCGAAAACTAATAATTGATACTGAAAACTAAAAACTGATAACTAATACAGAAAATTGAAAACTGATACTAAAAACTTAAAGCTGATAACTGATAAAACACGCACATAGGCAGACTCTTTCTGATTGCTAATAAAAAACTTTCATCATTATAGTTATTGGTGGAACTTTTACCCCGAAAACTAGGGTTTTACTTTAGCTAAAGGTCCTGATTCCTATCCATAATGATCAGCCGTGACTGGATACTTGCCATGACCTATGTTAGGTAAGCGCATATGCCATTTCAAAGTACGAATACTCAGGCTATTTTCATAGTTGCTTTATTAGCGGTAGCATAATGTTACCAAAGTATATGTATGCTGTAAAACAATCTAAAAATATGTTTTGAAATCTGAAGGAGAACATATATATATATATAGCAGGATAAACTTAATCCGATAATAGTAACTTACAATAACTTTCAAAACACGTTTTAAAACACTATAAACCCTAGAGGTGACGTACACAATGTAGTACTTAGTCTCGTAGGCTTTAGAAGTAACTCCTATTATGTACCACTTAGCTCTATAGATTTGAAAAGTGTCATTAAGCTGTAAAAGAAATATGAAAGCATGTTTCTGAATTTAGAAATCAATGTGGATAAAAGAAGAATAAGCTTACATTAGAAAACAGTAATATGTACAAAGTGAGCATATGTTTTATAATCTTTAAAACATGCCAGAAGCGAGATTTTAAAACTTTTCTTTTATGTAGATAAAATAGATGCAACCTTAGAAAATCTCACAAATACCATGCTATGCATAATGATGTAACGTATAAATCAAAGTATGGTTCATGAAATGTACAAAACAATTGAAAAACATAAGGAAATGTACGACATGCTCTCATAATCTTATAACTTATAGTTGCTAGGACATTCCTATTCTTATAACTTTAAATAGTTAGAAATTTTTGCAACATAACAGGGCTATACAGGTTCATTACCCAGTCCTACATTGAAGATCACGTAATTGCAATAATCCTCCATCAATCATATATACATATACGATTTTTATCAAAATCTATCACATGCAACTATCACACTCACAGTTCTCAAACATTATTCAATTTATTTTTAAGTCTCAATTTATCTCATATGATGCTATCTCGCATCTGTGGAATTTAACTTATACATTATGATGCTACTTTAAATCCAAATGGTCACTTATTTAATCAATATTCTTATACATGTTCAATCAGTAATCCTTTGACTTATACTTACCGTTCTTATAGGCCTTATTCGTTATTCGAATTTAGTCTTATCGAAATTAATCGGTAATTCTTTCATTTATACATATAAGAATTTCTTATGCTGCACGATGCTGACTTGCATCCCGTAAGGTTAATTTACCCCGAATGCTATACCTAATATATTTTGATATAGTCTACTTACTCTTATATTTCTAATAATTCCTATCCGTTAGTCGATTTAACATTTTAATACTTAAATTCATTATTTATGAATTTAAAACATAGCTTATGCAAATTAATTACATAATATGCTAGAACTATTGCAGCATGATTTACTTACCTCATATGTTATACACGCTATAGCTTGTGTGATTCACCTACCCGACTTATAGATTCCCTGCTTAGCTCGTGTACACTGGGCTTGGTCGAACTTGCGCTCGTCGTTTATTGTTGCGCTACACGTTTACTTATTAAAATTGGGTTAGTATAGGTCAAATATAAATTCTAATTAATTTTCAAAAATTGTATCAACTTGTATGGCCTCTCTTATCGGTTTTTTCTTAAATCGAGACATAAACAAATTTCACTTTTTTCTTTCTTTTCTTTTCCTTTTCTTTTTTTTTTCTGGCAGAACCAATTCGGACCAATTCGGACCGATTCACTTATTTACTTTTATAGTGAACCGATTCAGCTCTTATTTGTCGGTTTAGGGTCATTGGGGCAGGTTCTCTAATCGATCTCCCTTTAGCAGCTGTGGGCTATTTTGTGACACCTAATGCCAGCGTTGGCGTCAATGGATGAGCACTGAGGGCGGCAATTTGGCCTTTTCTCCTCTCCGCCTCTCTCCCCTGTCTTTCGACCAGATCTGATGCTTTTCTCCTCGCCGACATCGACTTCCCCACCTCTTCGCCGGTGGTGACATTCCCTTCCCAAATCTGGCCTCGGTGCAACCCTTCTCCCCCCATTCGACTTGTCTTTTTTTCTCTCTTCTGACTTCGGTTTGCTTCCCCTACTTTTAAAAAAGAAGCTGGGTTAGTGGATATTTCCCACTGACCCAAAAGCTTGTATATTTTTTTCTTTTTTTCTTTATGAATATATATTGTATATCTATAATATATATTTTCCTTATTATTTATATATACATATATTTAAAAAAATATATATTATTTTATATTTAATATGTATTATATATACCTTTATATTTTATATATATATTATATAGTTGTATATATATTTATATATATTTCTACATTTATATATTTTTAATATATATTTTTTCATTTTCTTTATTATATTTTATTTAGTATACTTGAAATAAATTCCTAAGAGTGGGAAATTTCAGATTGTTAAATCCTCCCCACCTTAAGGAAATCGGTGATCCGAATTCTTTCCAATCAAATCAAATTATCTAAACTTATATCGAATAACTTTCTAGGGAAAGTGATGCAATCAGAGTTCCTTTACCCATTCAAATCCTTTCAGAAGTTCACAACATTGAAATCATTTAACTGTTGAGGGGATGAAGGAGTGATAATACTAACGTCAATCTCCTTCAAGACTGCTCATGCGTCCCTACCTCACTTTCTGATTGACTATTACTTATAAATAACTTTGCATGCATTAGAACAATATCATTTTAACTCGCAATTCATATTCAAATAGACATAGTACGTTGGGATGTGATTAGGATGTAAATGACTCTTAGGACCTTTCTTGACTAACTTAACAAAACAAACTTTCTTTAATATCATTAAAACTATCACGACCTGAAGATAGCGACATAACGGTGACTTATGTGCAGAAGTATGAAAATTTGGGCTGATTTTTCACTTTTCTTTATACACTCGTTTATCATGTGAGCAATCCTATATAATATTATTAGGTTACTATTTATCTAACTCGGTCTAAGGGATTGAACCTAAGGTCCCAATCTGATTTCTTATTAACATTCACTTATTAATGTCGAGATTCAATTATCAACGTCCATAAAATTTTGATAGCATAATGACTTATATTTTCTTATACCTCAACCTAAAAAGTACACAATATGACAGTTTGTATATTGGAGTCTCAACACAATCACAAATCATATCAATTCATTCCTTACAATCTCTTATACGATTTTTTTGCAACATGCAGTTTCCTTGGTTTTATCCCATTTTAGACTAGCTATAAGACCCTTAAATTTCTAAGTACATACATGTACATGCTATGTGAAGCATGAATGATGTAAAATCCATAGATTGAATGTACATACTTGTAATATCAGTTGGTGATGTACGTACAAGTTACATAATGTATGAATACTAAGAAATGGACTTAAGTATGTGATGAATGGGAATATATGAAAAATTGAGTAGTGTGGTAAAATGGATTTAAGTATGCATAAGTTGCATAAGTTTTATACTCCATTTGGCTGTAAATGGTATACCTTTGGTTATACAATGAATACACACAAGTTTCAATGTATATGGAGTGGAATGGATGTCATTTTTAAGCCTTAAGTGTGGATGAATGAGAAAATGACCATGATAGAAAAACATATGAAGTTTGGCATGTGTTACTGCAAAAAACTGCAGTAAAATCTGGTAAATATGGGTGAGAGATCAATCTCATGGGATGAAAGATCGATCTGGAAGAGCAAAAAATGCTTTTATTTGAGAGATGGAACAGGTCAAATCGATCTCATTGGAGAGCAGATCGATCTTCTAAAAATTCTTTGTTGAAGGAATCGATCTCAAAAGGGCCAGATCGATTTCCTTAAGGTTTTGAGTTGCAACAGATCGATCTCATGCTAGGAGCAAATCGATCTCATGTGGTCTGAAAGGTCGGTTTCAAGAGGAAAAATGCAGAGCAGATTGATCTCCTAGGGTAGTAGATCGATCTCATCAAGACAGTTCTATAAATACTGAACTTCTGCACTTTATTTTCTCGAGAGTTACTATTCCATTTGAAAACTAAACCTAAACCTAAACCTAGCCAAGAAACACTAGAAAACTTCAGTTTGTGATCAGTTTTGAGTGAGATACAGTTGAGCAAAGTTGTTCTTAGCAAGAAAAGAGCAACATACTTGGAATTAAAGGATTGAAATCACGAGTTGAAGGAGCAAGAGCGATTTTATCATCTTGGTGAAAAAGGAAGGAAAGTTCACCTAGGTAAGATTCAATACACCACTTTGATATATGTTAAACTAGGTGTATTGATGAGTTGATTTATATATATATATGAAATGTTGGAAGTGAAAGGATGATGAAAAATCACCATAACCTTTGGCATGAAAATGAGAAAGTGATGAGGAAATTGAGTTAACATTGATTTAATGATGGAATATGCATGTATGGAAGATTATAAGGTAATCTTATGAAATGCATAACTTGAAAATAATGAGAAATGAAAGTAGTTATGTGAAAATGTGGATTTATACCATAATTGGAGGAAGTGACGAAAATTATGTGTTTAATTTAGATTTGGCAAATGAAATGAGTATAGAGTGATATACTAATGCCAATATTTATAACAGTTTCAAAAATCACATTTAAAGCTAATCGGACGGTAAGAGTGAGCAGAACCGAGGAAGAGAGGTCACTTGACGTGATCCGAGGTAGTGGAATTTCGTGAGTAGCTAGAGATGGCTACACGTATTTTAAATAGAGTTTTGATATTATACTCTATATGAATTCCCATGAATAGGCCTAATGTGTGATAGAGACAAATGAGAAAAAGAGTGTTTTATCCAAAGATAGGATAAAAAGCCTGAGAAGCATGTTGTAACCCTTCATTCATGAATTGCATGATAGAATGGCTAATGTTTTCATGTGTATGCGAAAACAGCACATTTAAGTGCTAATTTGATTTGAAATGAGAGAGTTGTATTTTGAATAAGCCATCTATCTGGTTTTGTGTGAAAACCATAAGTGCTAGAGAATACTCGCACTATATTTTGAGATATGCATCACATAGTACTGAAGTGTTTACTCGTACTATATTTTAATGCTATTTTATGCATGTTAAAGTACTGGGAGCATTGGTCTACTCAGTTTGTGATTGATTCATATAGAGTATTAGGAGCTATGCTCATACTCAGCTTTACATGATAGAGTACTGGGAGCATTGCTCGTACTCCACTTTTCATGATTTATACATGATATCGTATTAGAGCGATAGCTCGTACTTGATTTGAAAAGAGAATTATGCATTAACCTAGTGCTAGAGGTTACTCACACTAGTGTTTGATATTTTGAGATGCATACACAGTGTTTAAGAGGCGGAGTGTTGATTGTGAGTCACACTCAAGACGCGCACTGTTGTTTTACCTGATATATAATACATGTTAAAGAGAAAAACTGTGACGATTTCCTCCGTGTAGACTGAGTGTCACACAGTCGAGATGTTCGCTCGTGGATTTAGAGATGTGGAATTTATTTCATAGTATGAGGGCTAAGACTTATGGCAAGCACCCCGACTATGATGTATTTCCGTGGTGTGAGGACTAAGACCTATGGTAGGCATCCCGACCATGAGGAGAGGGTCAACGGGTGTACGTTGTACCGTGCGAGTGACATGGAGTACATTGTACCATGTGGTGGAGTTGTGGAGTTATAGCTGATGGTTGTGATGGACTGACCCCCCTCCCGTTACAGCAGTGATACCCACACACCGAGATCTGTGTTACATGGGATTTCACATGATAGGATAAGGCCATAGTCTAGGAGAGTATTGCATTTAGCCACTGAGTCTCGCATGATATATCACTTATTTTCATGATACGGTTAGACTTGAGAGAGATTGGTCGGAAACTGATAATTGTGTTGTGTTGTGAACTGCCATATTTAATGTGATTTAAATGTAAATGGCATGATAGAGATAAAGGCATTCCTAATTTTATAAAGATGCACTGTTTTGCATGAATGCCTACATTTGATAACTCAACATGATTTTAAGTACATGAAAGTGATTCTGTACTACTATTATATCAGTTTTAATACATGCTTGAGATGAGAGAAGGAAAGGCAAAGCCTTATTTTCAGTAGATAGTGCGGTTGTCTACTTGCTTGCCTAATTTACTTACTGAGCGCGTTGTTTGCTCATCCCCCTTATTTTCCATCCTGTACAGATCATTTGTAGTAGAGTGAGCTCGGTTGAGGTATAGCATTCATTGTATCCGCTGCCTATCCATCTTACGAGAGGTATACACATTCGAACATTTTGTACTGAACAATGTATAAGCACAGTTATGTAAACTATTGTACGGTCGGGATCTATATGTACAAATACTATATAACAGTTTATGTTATCGAAAAGAATACTAATTTCTATGTATAATGTGAATGAATGTGAGTGGATGACTAATATCGAATCACAGCCCAACTGTTGAGAAGAGAAAGGTAAGTAAAGTAAACAACAAAAAATTTGTAGTGGTTTTGGGTAAGTCACGGATTGAGGTCGTGACACTAGCTGTTTAAAACTGAATCAATTACGATTCAATTTCAAACTTAAGGAGTTAGCTTTGATTTAAACTCCATGAGGGATTATTCTATGAAGTTTCATGATTTTCGAAGTCCATTTTGTTCTCCAGAATATTGATTCATAAAATATTATGTTATTTTCTCAGTTTTAACCTTATTTCCAATATTAACTCATTTACATTCCGGAATAACTAACTCAATTACATAAATATACAGTAACCTTATACACACCCCTACTCATGTACCGATAGAAGAACCGTATGAAAATAGACATAATTGCACAATTTAAAGGTATACCGATATGAGTTGGGAGATCTCCATAGCATTAGCTTCGAAGTCGATACTGATGTCGATGTCAATTCACCTTTTGCCTGAACTTGTGATAGGAAATAGAGAGGGGTGAGCTTGGGGAGCTCATTAAGTAAACCACACAATCATAAAGGTAATAACACAAGCTACTATAATCCAATGCATGTGCAATACTATATCGAATTCGTATAACCGATCAAAGTTCTTATCATGAACTCTTATAACTTTTCACATACTCTTCAGTAGCCTTTTTTTTCTAGGTTTTCATAATAACGTCTTATCTAGACGCTATCAATGTCATTTAGGGTATTCATCGAAAGGTTACTTTGAAGTACCTCTTTTCCCTCTTTGACCTGACTATAAACTTTAGTTCGATAGACATATCCATATCAATCATGTTTATATTGTATCATACATGTAAAACTCAATAACCATATTGTCTCATAGTTCATATCCTAATCTAAAGCTAGAAATCACTAATGCTATTGACGTTGTCAAAGTCATGAAGAGGAGAGGATATTTTGAAATACCTTGGTTTTCTGTTTGTCACGACCCCCAATTTACCAAAAATCGCTACCATTTTTTTTATCCATTATTCTTACCTCCCTTCGATCATGAACAGCTTCACCACCAACAATTGGGCTGTGCATCGTTGTTAATCTCATCCAACCATACCATTTCAATTCACATTTTATTTAAACGTAAACACTTGCATTTCATAGCCAGAGTTGCGATTTTACATGTGTTTACAGTTCTTTACATCCCCAAATGTTACATTCAAAATATTACTGTGCTATTGCATGGCTAGATACAAAATTGTACAAATGTGTATACCTTTATATGATGGGATGCAGCAAACACCTGAAATCAAACCCTCAGTCACTCTTAATCTACTAAAAGTGCTCTGTAGAGCGGGAAAATAAGGGGGTGAGCAACCACAGGCTCAGTAAGGTAATCATGCGAGTAAGTAGATAACTGTACTATCTACATGATCGTGATGCCATGCATAAAACCACAGAGTTACACGTCATAACCAAAAACATCAGTTCATGGTATGTAAAGTAGTTTGTGCTATTCAAATCAGTGCACAAGTCGGTAAATAAAGCATGGAAAATCATCATGCAAGGTGCACTTAAAATAGTTCATGCTATTCAAATCAATACCAAATGTCAGTAAATAAAGCATGGAAAATCATCATGCGAGGTGCACTTATCAATAGCAAATATTAGTAAATAAAGCATAAAAAATCATCATGCGAGGTGCACTTAAAATAGTTCATGCTCGACACAAATTAGTAACAAATCACCATCCGTTAGGAATCAGCCCCTCCCTTGAACTGTCCTGACCCACAAAATAATTTAAATCGTGCAATCATCATAAACCAGGTGACATGTGAGATTAGGCAAATAATAAAGGTAATATCTAGGACTATGGCCATATCCTCTATGATCCTAGGCTACACGGATCCTAGTGTGTGGGGTATCATGCCTATCTATTTCCACATGGGAGGTGGGTCACGTCCTACCCGCTGGTCCATAGCAGATTTTACTTCGTTCGAAGACGGTATATATTTATATATATATATATATAAGCATGGTACAACGTACTCTATGCTACATGCATGGTACAACGTACTCCGTGGATCCATATCATCATATCAAATCATGCCACATCTCAAAACGCACGTGCGAGCCTATTTAATCGATAGGACAGAAAGTCTACCCGAGGCTCCCAGCACGGCTCCCAACATGTCAATGAAATCACGTGCGAGCAAAGCTCTAGCATGGCTGTAAACGTATAGTGAACATCTAGTGCGAGAAACACTCCAGCACTATGTAATAAAATCCATGTGAAAACTAGTGCAAGTTAGGCTCCAGGACTCATGTATGTAAAACTCTAGTGCGAACATAGCTCCAACACTAATCCATGTATGAAAATGTCAAATCTCGTACGAATAGCGCTCTAGCACGCTCTAATTCCACAGAAACCATGTAGGTGGCTAATTTTTGCAAAGAATGGTTATTAAAAATAAAATAAAGCTGTTATCTTGCAAACCATTTAAATGCTAGTCAGCCTACCTATCCATATGCTAACAGCAGTAAAAGACTCAAGAACATCATTTTCTTACTTTTCATGATCTTTTCTAAAATCTCAATTTTTGCCCTTCCTAGGGGAAAATGATAATTTACCATTATGGACCCCTTAAAACATTATTTCTTTTCCATAACCCTTAGATATTTTAAGAAATTGTAAATGCGCCCGAAAATGCGCACAGATATCTCTAAGAGCCAACAAAATTCCCTTACCTCAAATCACTCGGAAGCTGTTTCTTCCTTATTTCCCGCTTTTCGTGATTGGGTCTAATTAGCTCTGGATATATCATCGAGAGCTGCAAATATTCATCAATCACATATGTCAACACTGATAACTCATTATTCTGACTTCATCATAGTCAATATATCTTATTGATTCGATTGCATTAAGCTTGGCCCATGATCACATTCGGCCATGGCATGGTGGCCGAACACCCATTACGCCACCATGGCCGAATGCTAGCCATCGTCACGCCATTGCTAACCAATTTGGCTAGCAAACTCACTTAGTTATTTTATCAAGCACTTGACATGCATGCTTTAACCTTAGTTTTCTATTCATTTATGCATTTTCACAAACACCTTATATGCACACTTCATAACTTCATCCAATTCCATAAACTGATTTCACAAAACCATCTCAAAATCATGCATATAACATCACCAACACCATAGTATAATCAATTCATCATTAAATCAACCATATCTCACTTTCTCACACTAAACCTATATTTGGTTATGGATTATTAAGCATGCTCAAGGATGTTTCAGCCAACCATACATACACCAATCAACTCATAAAAATGTCTAGATTAACATATTTGAAGTTGGTGCATTGAAAACTTACCTAGCTTAACCTTTCTCTTTTGGCCAAAATTGGGGGAACACCTTGCTCATTCAATCCAAAGATTCAACTACTAGTTTTTAACTATGTTGTTCTCCTCATCATTGGGAACAACTTTGCTAAAAGCAAGTTATCTCAAATCTGCTTGGAAGGTGATGATATTCTAGAGTGAGAAAATTTGTTTACTTTGCTAAAAAATGGAGAGGTATTTGGTATTCTGGGGAAGAAGACTCACTGTCAGGCTTTTAAATAGAAATGAGAGTGGTGAGATCGATCTCTTAGGGTGAGAGATCGATTTTCCTTTGGTTGAACTACATAAGTATTCAGTAAATGAGCTGTGGGATCGATTTACTCTTTGAGAATGGATCGATCTGCACTTGGGAAGGGATTAATCTGCTCTTTCCAAAAACCATTCGAGATCGATTTGTGTTTGGGAAGGGATCGATCCTTTCTAGGCAAAATCACATGGAGATCGATCTGCTATTAGGAAGGGATCGATCCTCTCTATGCAGAATCACATCGAGATCAATTTGCTTGCCTGAAAAAACCTTTGTGATTTCATTATGGAATTACAAGATTGATCTTGTCATGAAAGGAGATCGATCTGGCATTCATTTGTAGGATTCCAGTTGCTAATTTTTCCAGAATTTCAAAGGAAAGATTACTTTTAAATGCTTCACCAATCATTTTGCATTCTAATCACACTTAGAGTACAAAAATGTCTATTTATTATGATTCACATATTATGTAACTTGTGTGTACAGCATGGAATCATAAAGGGTACATAAAATTCACGGGCCTTACATTATCATTTCATGTTTTAAGTCCTTATATCCAGTCATTACTTGGATTCATGAATATTTATTCATTCTCTTTGCAATTTCATTCAAGCAAAAGCTCTTCTTATGATCCAATTAATATATGGAAATGTGTACATCATATGAATCATAAGGAATACATCACCAAAAATGGGTCTTACATAATCTCCCCCACTAAGGAAATTTGGTCCTTCAAATTAAAACCAAATCAGTCGGTGAATAACTCTGGGTACTTCCCCGCATCAAACTTTCCAATTCCTATGTAGCTTCATCCGCAGTGTGATGCTGCCAAAGAACTTTCACTAAGAGAATCGTCTTCGACCTCAACACCTTATCCTTTCTATCTAAAATCCGAACCGGCTTCTCAACATACGACATGGTCTCTTTAAGCTCTAATGGCTCATATCTAATCACATGCGTTAGATTCGGGTGGTTTTTCTGTAACATAGAAATGTGGAAGGCGTTAAGAACACTCTCTAGTTCAGGTTGCAATGCTAGCCTGTAGGCTTTATCTCCCACTCTATCAAGTTTCTCAAAGGGTCCAATGTAACGAGGACTTGGCTTCCCTTTCTTTTCGAACCTCGTTATACCCTTGGATTGAGAAACTCGTAAAAATACCGACTTACCCACTGTAAACTCCAATGGTCTCCGTCTCCTATCAGCATAACTCTTCTGTCTACTCTGAGCTGCCCGTAACCTCTCACAAATCAACTGGATGTCCTCAAAGGCCTATCTCACTAAGTCGAGAGAAAATATCTGTCGGTCACCCACCTCTTCCCATCCAATAGGGGAGCGACATCTACGACCATACAAAGCCTCATATGGTGCCATCCCGATACTCGAATAATGACTGTTATTATAGGCGAACTCTACGAGTGGTAAATGGTCATCTCAAGAGCCTATAAAGTCCAGTGCACACGCTCTCAACATGTCCTCCAGAGTCTATATAGTCCTCTCTGACTCACTATCTATCTTAGGATGGAAAGCTGTGCTAAAACTCAGTTGGATTCCTATAGCTTCCTTAAAAATGTTCCCAGAAGTGAGAAGTGAAGCAAAAATCCCTATATGACATAATGCTCACCGAAATACCATGCAACCTCACTATCTTGTGTACATACAAATCCGTTGGAGTACTCAGAGTATCGGTGGCTCTCATAGCTAGGAAGTGTGCTGACTTCGTCAATCGGTCCACTATCACCCAAATCGCATCGTGATTCCTGCGGGTCCTGGGTAAACCCGTCACGAAGTCCATAGTGACATGCTCCCGTTTCCAAGTTGTTATAGGTAGAGGTTACAATAACCCTACAGGCTTTTGATACTCTACCTTTACCTGCTGACAGACGAGACACTTCACCACATACTCCACTACATCTCTCTTCATCCATGACAACCAATACACTCTCTGGAGGTTTTGATACATCTTGTTACTTCTCGGATGTAGTGTATACTTCGACGAATGAGCCTCTATCAAGATAAATCTCTTGATCTCTGGGTCATTAGGAACACATATCCTACCCCTGAACTTCAGCAATACATCTGAATTCAACTCAAAATTAGTCTCTATACCCCTCTGTATCTGGCCGATAATATCACTACACTGTTGATCAATCTGCTGAGCCTATCGGATACGATCTACCACATCCGGTTCCAACCACAGGCTAGCTACCATACAACCACTATCAGTATCAAGTGGGTCACATCCAAATTGAGGCTCGCGAACTGTTCCAACAGCTCATGTTCCCTGGTCATCATGTAAGAGACCAACCCGAGATGCTTCCTACTCAGTGCATCAGTTACTACATTCGCCTTCCCCGAGTGGTACAAAATCTTACAATCGTAGTCCTTCAGAAGTTTGAGCCACCTTTTTTTATCTCACGTTCAACCCTTTCTGTGAGAACAGATACTTGAGGCTCCTATGGTCAGTAAATACCTAAAATTTCTCACCGTATAGATAATGGTGCCATATCTTCTAAGCAAATACTATGGTCGCCAACTCTAGATCGTGGGTCGAGTAGTTCCTCTCATGATCATTCAGCTATCTTGATGCATAGGCGACTACCTTCCCATCCTGCATCAGTACACAACCCAATCCTTGGTACAAAGCATCTATATATACAAAAAAAACCTCATAAACTGGTAGGAATGGTGAGAATTAGAGCGGTGGTCAATCGACGCTTCAACTCCAAAAAACTCTTCTCATATCTATTGCCCCACATAAGCTCAATATTCTTCTTCGTGAAACGTGTCAACAGAGCAGCTAATCTTAAGAATCCCTCTACAAATCATCAATAATACCCAGCTAAACCCATGAAACTCCTGGTCTCCGTGACTGTCTGGGGTCTCTGCCACTAAACCACAACCTCAATCTTGGATGGATCCACTGATACACCATCCCTCAATACAATATGGCCCAGAAAAGATATTTGCTCTAGCCAGAAGTAACACTTACTGAGTTTAGCGTATAACTTCTCTTTCGGAGGGTCTATAGCACTATCCTTAGGTGCTGCTCATGCTCCTCCCTAGATCTTGAGTACACCAAGATGTCATCGATAAACAAGATAACAAATCGATCCAAATACTGGTGAAACACCTCATTCATTAACGACGTAAAGGCTGCGAGAGCATTCGTCAACCTGAATGGCATAACCATAAACTCATAATGACCTTATCGGGTGTGAAAAGCTGTTTTGGGTACATGTCCATCCCGAACTCTCAATTGATGCTACCTAGATCTCAGATCTATTTTAGAAAAGACCTGTGCTCCTTGAAGCTGATTTAACAAGTCATCGATGTGTGGAAAGGTGTACTTATTCTTAATGGTCACCTTATTCAACAACTTGTAGTCAATACATAGTCGGAGCCTCCCATCCTTCTTCTTCACAAACAAAACTGGTGCTCTCCAAGGCGATACACTCGATTTGATGAACCCCTTATCCAACAACTTCTGTAACTGCTTCTTTAGTTTCTCCAACTCAATCAGAGCCATTCTGTACAGTGGCTTGGATGTCGGCTTTGTACTAGGAGCTAAATCTATACAAAACTTCATCTCTCTATTTGACGATAACCTTGGTAAATCATCCAAAAAGACATTTAGAAATTCCCTAACCACTGGGATGTCTCTCAATTCTGGACATGCTTTATCCGCCTTAACCATGTATGCAATATAACCTTCAAAATATTAATCATTTAGTCAGCATACAAATTTATCCATTTCGCTTACAACAATTACTGCTTTCATTACTTTTCAAGGGAACTTTATAATACATTGTTTGGGGAAACTTACGGTAACGTTATCTACCCCTGAAAACGTTACCATCTTAGAAAAATAATCTACCATAGCACGGTTTGCAGCCAACCAATCCATTCCTAGGATTACATCAAAGTCGCTCATATGCATTAAAATAAGGTCGACTGTCATTTCCTTTTCCCCTACTTTCAACTTGTAATCCCTAAACACATATTCCACTAGCTGACTATTGTTCATGGGAGTGCTTATTAGCATCTTCCTACTTAACGGGGTAAGCTTCGCATATTTAAACAACTTATATGCAAATGAAGGTGATACAAATGAATGTGTGGCACCAGGATCTATTAAAACATAAGTTTTAAGATCAAAAATCAAGATGGTACCTTTCACCACATCTGAAGACTGATCCGTAGTATCTTGGTCTAGAGAGTTTACTCGCCCTCTGTCAACTACCTGCTTCCCCTTCTCTTCAGCTGTCGCCCTTCGCCTCGAAGTAGGAGTATCATCATGAGCACTCTCTGGCTCCTTGTCCTTCTGTGGGGCACTCTCAGTCATCTCTGGGAAATTTTGGATCACATGCCCTGGCTTTCCACATCGAAAACATACTGCAGGAAGTCTATATCTATCAAACTTACTACACTACTTTGTAGTAGGTCGTGGCCCTCTAATCACTATGCCCTTCGCTGGAGCTATGGTCGGATACACGAGCGACTTAACTATCCTCTCCCGGATTATCACGACCCTCTTCCTGTGACTTAACTTACTATTAGCAATTGGCCTGTGAGTCAACATCCATATCCACATCTCATCCAATCATAATTTAACATTCATTAAATGAAGTACAAACTGCTCTTTTATAAATGTGGGAAAACGTTTACATCAGTTTCTATTATATACATCCCTTTCGTACAAAAGATAACCAAACTGTGCATTAATTTACAGGATATAAAATTTTTTTCCCATAAATGTATACCTCTATACTGCTGGAGAAATGGAGAACACCGTAGCAGGGACAACTGCAGTAACTCACTACTGCATAGTATCTGTGGATGAGGAAATAAGGGGGTGAGCTTGTCACGACCTTCAACTTAGTAAAATACATACAAATTTTTTCGCATTTTCATGCATCATTTATTATTCGTCCTTACCTTAATCGTGAACAGCAACTCTCCTCAATAGTTGGGCTGTGTGTTGACGTCTAACTCACTCCACCATACCAATTCAATTTGTATATTATTTATGAGTAAACACTTGTATAAATATATATATCAGAGTTGTTACATGTGTTTACATTGTTTTACATCCCCAATAGTTACATACAAAATGCTATTGTGCTATCGTAAGTTTAGATACAAAATTACAATAGTGTGTATACCTTACGCGATGGGATGCAGCGGATTACCAAAAGGGATAAGCCTCCAGTCGCCCATAATCTATACTCAATAGTCTGTAGAGAGGGGGAAAATAAGGGAGTGAGCAAACTACACGCTTAGTAAGGCAATCGTGCGAACATGTAGATACTGTACTATCTACGTGATCGTGATGCCATGCTCAAAAGCATTTAGTTCATCATTTATCTCAAAACATGAGTGTATGATTGTGTTAATGGTATGTAAAGCATTCATGCTATTAAAATCCAGTGAACAGTTCAATTCAAAGCATGGTATAAATCATCATGCATAATTCACAATAAAGCATGGCATTACCCATCATGCATTTTTCTCAAATAAGCATGGCATTAACCATCATGTATTTTTCACAATAAAGCATGGCAATACCCATCATGTGTTTTCTCAAATAAGCATGGCATTAACCATCATGCATTTTCACAATAAAGCATGGCATTAAACATCATGCAACCGTGCACTTTAAAAACAATTAACATCAATATCTCAAAACGATTCCACACTTGTCAGGTCTCAGCCCCTCCCTCGGACTGTCTTGACCCACAAATCATTTCAAACATGGATTTATTCACAAAGCATTAGACATGTTAGATAGGGAATTCAGTAAAAGGTAATAACCTCAAGGTCTATGGCCATAACCTGTGATACCGGCTACACGGATCAAGTGTGCGGGATATCACCACTATCTGCTTCCACATGAGAGGTGGGTCAAATCCTATCCACCGGTCCATAGCAGATCTCGTCCGAAGATGGCATATCACAATCTCAACATGGTACAACGTACTCCATGCTACTTGCACGGTACAACGTACTCCGTGGACCCAATCAACACATCATATCATGCCACATCTCAAAACTCACATGTGAGCCTATTTAATTGGTACGACCTCTTATCTACCCGAAGCTCCTAACACGGCTTAGCAATCATGTCAAAAAAATGCACGTGCGAGCCTATTTAATCGAAGTGACACCCAGTCTACCCGAAGCTCCAAGCATTACAACAAGTAAGGTGGGCATCTAATGCGAGCTAAGCTCCAGCACCATGCCAAAACTAGTATGAAATCGATGTGAAAACCAATGCGAGCTAAGCTCCAACACCCTTGTGTATAAAACACGTCAAATATCGTGCGAGTCATACTCTAGCACGCTTTCATTCTCACGAAAACCATGTAGGTGGCTCAATTCTTTGCAAAGTATGGTTAACAAAACCAAAACACACTCATTTCTTTTACAAATCATTTAAATATCAGCCAACCTACCAATCATTTGCTAAAAAGTAATAAAACATGATTTTCAAAGCAATATGCTTTTGTTTTTATGCACATTTCTCAAACACCCAACTCTTGCCCTTCAATCACCCAATTTCATTTCCTAACATCTCATGCAATCTAGCAAAGCATTTAAGCACCCAAATTGCGCACAGATATCTCTAAGAGTCCACATAATTCCCTTACCTCGATTTACTTGGTGTGACTCTTTTCCTCTTAGCTTCTCACGCTCTTAGCTCAACTCGCTCCGGCGTATCCTTGGAAGCTGCAATTCAATCATCCAAACCACTTGAGTTAAAGTTGTTAACTCACATTTGACCTCATTAGTCAATATAACTTATCTTTGCATTTACCAATGTCTTAATCCACATTTTACCCCTTTTAGGTAAATCTCACAATTTATCCACTAACAACATCTTAAAATCATACCACAACACTATTATTAACTTCTACATATCTCATTCATCATTAATCTCCATACATTCCACTTTCTCACACTAGACCATTTCTAGGTCATAATCATTCCCATACATTTTAGATAGTTTCTACCTACAATGTGCACACCCAAATCAACTTCATAATCATCAACTAGACAAATGTACTTGGATTTTTGCACTAGAAACTTACCTCTTTGGATTTCCTCTTTGCTCCAATTAGAAATGCCCCTTGTTCCTTCAATCCAAAAAATGGGTAAATGCCTCCAAACTATGTTATTCTCTTCCTCAAGATGAACAACTTTGCTTCTAATGGTCTCTCTTCAAATCTTACTGGAAATGGCTGATTTTAGAGAGAGAAAGTTAGGTTTTTGGGTTAAAAATGGAAGGGTGATTTTTTTTTGAAATTTTCATATTTTCAACACTCATTTTATAGAAATAGCTTGAGGAGATCGATCTGCACAAGGAGGAGATCGATCTGGTCCCCTTAAATCCCTCTTTTTCACGGCATTTTAAGCATGAGATCGATCTGTCAAAGATTGAGATCGATCTGCTCCAAACAAAGAGTTAAGGAGATCGATCTGTAGGTTTAAGGATCGATCTTTTCATTACAAAACGATTAGGAGATCGATCTGGCCCCATTGGAGATCGATCTGACCTATTCCTTTACTCAAATAAGAGCTTTTTGGCTCTTCCAAATCGATCTCTCATCCTATGAGATTGATCTGTCATTCATATTTCTAGATTTTCTGCAGTAAACTTATACCAAAACATCCTTAATTTGGTGTCATAGTCATTTTCTCATCCAATCATCTTTGAGACTTGAAAATGGCATCTATTAATACTTCATACACATTAAAACTTGTGTAGAATCTTTGTATAGCCAATGGTCCATGATATAAACCAAATGAAAGTGCACAACTTATGCAAATCTTCCTTTCATTTTACCACACTACTCATATTCTATTCCATTCACATTTTTCACATGTCTAAGTCCATTTCTTCATACTCATTCATAATGTAACTTATACGTACAATCACTTTGAAAATTTTATCCTCTAAATTAGAACTAATTCAATCTACAAATATCTTGGGATACTTCTCCCGCATCAAACTTTCCAATTCCCATATGGCTTCTTCCATAGTGTGATGTTGCCACAGGACTTTCACTAAAGGAATTGTCTTTGTCCTCAACACTTTCTCTTTTCTGTCCAATACTCGAACTGGCTTCTCAATGTATGTCATACCCTCGTTGAGCTCCAATGGCTCATATCTTATCACATGTGCCGGGTCCGGGTGATACTTCCTTAACCTGGATACGTTGAAGACGTTATGCACACTTGCCAACTCTGGTGGCAATGCCAATCTATAAGCCTTATCTCCCACCTTATCAAGTATCTCAAATGGCCCTACATATCGAGGGCTCAACTTTCCCTTCTTCCCGAATCTCATAATTCCCTTCGAAGGAGAAACTTTCAAGAACATCGACTCACCCACATCAAACTCTAGTGGTCTCTGTCTTCTATCAGTATAACTCTTTTGCTTGCTCTGAGCTGTCTGTAACCTCTCACATATCAATTGGACGTCCTCAGAGGCTTGTCTAACCAAGTCGGGAGTAAAGATCTGTCTGTCACCAACCTCTTCCCATCCAATAGGGGAACGACATCTACACCCACACAATGCCTCATATGGTGCCATCCCGATACTCGCATGAAAACTGTTATTATAGACGAACTCTGCGAGTGGCAAATGGTCATCCCAGGAGCCTCCAAAATCCAATGCACATGCTCTCAACATATCCTCCATCTGTATAGTCCTCTCTGACTGACCATCTGTCTAAGGATGAAACGCGGTGCTAAAGCTCAACTGGGTCCCCATTGCTTCCTAAAAATGTTCCCAAAAGTGGGAAGTGAAGCGGGCATCCCTATCAGAAACAATGCTCACTGGAATTCCATGTAGCCTCACTATTTCGCGCACATATAGGTTCGCTAACTTGCTCAAAGTATCGATAGCTCTCATAGCTAGAAAATGGGCTGATTTCGTCAACTGATCCACAATCACCCATATGGCATCATGACCTCTCCGGGTCCTCGGTAATCCCATTACAAAATCCAGGTTGACATGCTCCCACTTTCAAGTCGGTATCGGTAGAGGCTGCAATAACCCTGCAGGCTTCTGATGCTCTACCTTCACCTGTTGACAAACAAGAGACTTAGTAACATATTCAGCAATGTGCTTTTTCATCCCAGACTACCAATAAACATTTCAAAGGTTTTGATACATCTTAGTACTCCCCGGATGTATCGTATACTTCGATGAGTAAGCCTCTATCAAGATCAACCTTTTGATCTCTACATCATTAGGAACACATACCCTACCTCTGAACCTCAACAATCCATCTGAACTCAACTCAAAATAAATCTCTGTGCCCCTCTATATATGCCTGACAATATCACTGCACTACTGATTAACTCGTTGAGCCTGTCAGATTCGATCTACTAGATCCGGTTCCAACTGTAGGCTAGCTATCATAAATCCACCATCAGCACTGGGCAGGGTCACATCCAAACTGAGGTTCGTGAACTGTTCCAACAGCTCGTGTTCCCTGACCATCATGAATGATACCATCCCAAGATACTTCCTACTCAATGCATCAGTAACCACATTTGCTTTACCCAGGTGGTACAGGATCTCACAATCATAATCCTTTAACAGCTCGAGCCATCTCCTCTGTCTCATGTTCAACTCTTTTTGCGAGAACAGGTACTTAAGGTTCTTATGATCTGTGTAAACCTGAAACCTCTCACCATAAAGGTAGTGGCTCCATATCTTCAGCGTAAACACCACCGCTGCCAACTCCAACTCATGGGTCGGGTAGTTCCTCTTATGATCCTTTAACTGTCTAGATCCATAGGCTACCACCTTCCCATCCTGCATTAATACGCAACCCAGTCCTTAGTGTGAAGCATCTGTATATACCGAGAAACATCCTAAGCTGGTAGGAATGGTGAGTATCGGAGCTGTAGTTAATCTCCTTTTTAGCTCCTCAAAGCTTTCCTCACACTTATCGTCCCAAACAAACTCCACATTCTTTCTTGTGAGACGTGTCAAAGGAGTAGCTAATCTCGAGAATCCCTCTACAAACCTTCGGTAATACCCAGCTAAACCCAAAAAACTTTTGCTCTATGTCACTGTCTGGGGTCTCTACCACTTATCTACGGCCTCAATCTTAGATGGATCCACCGATACTCCATCCTTCGATACAATGTGACCCAGAAAAGAGATCTGTTCCAACCAAAAGTCGCACTTATTGAGTTTAGCGTACAACTTATTCTCTCGGAGGGTCTGTAGCACTATCCTTAAATGCCTCTCATGCTCCTCTCTAGACCTTGAGTACACCAGTATATCATCAATAAACACGATCACAAATCGATCTAAATACTGGTGGAATACCTCATTCATCAACGACATAAAAGCTGTGGGAGCATTCGTCAACCCGAATGGCATAACCATAAACTCATAATGTTCATATCGGGTGCGAAAAGTGGTATTGGGTACATCTCCACCTCATATCTTCAACTGATGGTACCCTAATCTCAGATCTATCTTGGAAAAGACCTGCGCTCCCTTAAGCTGATACAACAAGTCATCGATGCGTGGAAGGGGATACTTATTCTTGATGGTGGCCTTATTCAACAACCGGTAATCTATACACAGTCGGAGGCTTCCATCCTTCTTCCTTACAAACAGAACTGGTGCTCCCCAAGGTGAGACACTCGGCCTGATGAATCCCTTCTCTAGCAACTCTTGTAACTGTTTCCTTAATTCTTCCAACTCAACTTGAGCCATTCTGTACGGTGGCTTGGATATCGGCTCTGTACCAGGTGCCAAGTCTATACCAAACTTCATCTTCCTATCTAGAGGTAACCCTGGTAACTCATCCGAAAAGACATCTGAAAATTCCTTAACCACGGGTATGTCTCCCGATTCTGGATGTGCCTTATCCGTCTCAATCACATAAGCAATGAACCTTTCACATTATTCTTTCCACCATGAGTAATCATGAATCATAATATTCACACATAAGATTGATAAACAGATTTATCTTTCATACAACATGTATCAAGATTGTACTCATCACACTTATAATAATCATGTTCTTTAATTTCATTTCACAAAATTTACTACAAGGTTGTCTATCTTTGGAAACATCAAAGTTTTTGCATGACAATCCATAACAACATGATTTTGCAGCCAACCAATCCATCCCTAGGATTACATCAAAATAACACATATTTAGTAAAATTAAATCGGCTGCCATTTCTTTACCTCCTATCTTCATCTTACAATCTCTATATACATGTTCAGTCAACTGACTATCATTCATAGGGGTAGATATCATTAACATTTTATCTAGTAGTGTGGGTTTTACATGCTTCAACAATTTACATGCAAAGGATGGTGATACAAAAGAATACGTGGCACCAGGATCAAACAACACAAATGCTTTTAAATCAAATATTTGGATGGTACCTATTACCACATCCGATGATTGATCCGTAGTGTCCTGGTCCAATGTGTCAGGACCCCATACTCAATCCATGACTTAACCAAAAACCACTACAAATTTTTCGCATTTTTAACTTACCTTTCCTCTCTTCAATGGTTGGGCTATGATTCGATGTCAGAGTTCTCGCTTACCACATCATCCAATATCATACATACATGTCAACATACTATTACTGACTGTACTTGCTTTTATCATACATGTAAGATTATATAAAATCTAATACAAATACATTCCCCATAATATATATCGTATACATCACTGTGCTGTTTCTATGTTTAGATACACAACTGTACAAAATATGTATACCTGGCGATCGATAGGAACTAGCTGTGGACTCAGGAATACTATCCCTCGATAGCTCTCGCTCTACTGACACTCTGTAGAGAGATGTAAAGAAAAGGGGGTGAGCATACAACGCGCTCAGTAAGGAAATCAGGCAAGCAAGTAGATATCAACACTATCTACTCAAAATAATGCTATGCCTTGAAAACATTATTTCCTTAACTCACTTTAAAAGCATGTCTTGAAATATAATTTATATACTTGTACAGATTAAATCCCATGGCAGAAATCATGCTTTCTTTCTCAAATGTAGGCATGTAGTGCAAAACAATGCATCTTTATATAAATCATGCCTTTATGTAAATCATGCCATGTATATTTAAATCACAATAAATATGGCATTAAAATAATTTACATCACAAAATCGGAATCCGACCCATCCCTCAGGTCTGTCCGCAATTTAAATCAGTCAATCAATGTGATATATCATGTGAGACTCTGTGGTTAAAGGTAAATAGTATCCTGGACTATGATCATATCCGAAATGTGATCCCAAGTAACACAGATCTCGGTGTGCGGGTCATCACTGCTGCAACGGGAGGATGGTCAGTCCACTACAGCCGCCAGCTATACGTAACACATGGTACAGCGTACTCCTTGCGCCCCCAGGCACGGTACAAAGTACACCCGTGGACCCTACATCCGGCCAGGGTGCCTGCCATAGGACTTAGCCCTCGGAACCATGGAATATCAACATCACAGTCAGGGTGCCTACCATAGGTCTTAGCCCTCGCACCTGTGGAATATCATACCACATCTCTAATACCCTCATGCTGGCCATCCTCTCAAAATGTGACACTCAGTCACATGAGAATGCGGCATGAGTGGGTAACATGTAAATAATATCACATATAGTGCACGCCCTCGAGTGCGACACACAGTCGACACTACGCTCGAACACTGTTTCACATCACAAACTCAACTCTAGTGCGAGTAAACCTCCAGCAATTAGGTCAATGCATAGTTCATGTATTAAATCAAGTATAAGCAATAGCTCCAGTACCATGCTATGCACAATATCAAATCAAGTACGAGCAATACCTCCAGTACTATGTCATGTATAAACCATGAAGAATCGAGTACGAGCAATGCTCCAGTACTCTGTCATGTATCTCATGTAAAACTTGAGTACGAGCTAATCACTCCAGCACTCTGTCATGCATATATCATATAAAGCTGAGTACGAGTATAACTCCAGTACTCTATCATGCATGTCATGAAAATTTAGTGCGTATCAAAATCCAGCACTAATTTATGTGGAAAACATATGAAATCCAGTGCGAGCTGTGCTCTAGCACGGTTCATTCTCACATAATATGATAGATGGCTATTTAAAAAGGGATTGTTTACAAAATATTAAAATCAGCACTATAAAGTGTGCTTAAGTCACATCAACCTTAAAATCATTAGCCCATATATTTATTTTCATGCTAAACAGCAGTTAAACACTCACAATAGTAGTTTCCATGCTTTTTGCAACTTTTCACAAAAGTTGACTTTTTGACTAACTAGGGGTAAAATCGTAATTTGCCACTATCGGGTCTCAATAATTATTATTCACTTTCTCTGACCCTCAGAGTTTTTAAGTGAATGTAAAAGCAGATGAAAATACATGCAGGTATCTCTAACTACTCGCAAAAGTCCCTTACCTCGGATCACGTCAAGTGACCTCACCTCCTCGGTGCTGCTCAATCTCGCAGTCCGATCAGCTCTCAATATAAACTCCGGAGCTGTAAATAACCATTCCTCAGGTTAATTATAATTTTCCTACTGTATTACACATTAATACAGTCTATTTTCCCTTAATGGGCCTTAATAATCCTTAATGGGCCTAACTATACTTTAAGCCCATTTTCATTTTACTATTCATTTTCGTTGGGCCTATTGGGCTTGTGTGGCCCACCAACTCTTATTGGGCTTGTTCTAGGCCCATTACACCTTATTGGGCCTAAAATATTTGGGCTTGGCCTATTGGGCCTCTCGGCCACATGCCATGGTCGAGAGCTATCCATGCCTCGGTTTCTCCATGGCATGCCATCCATGCCTATTATTTAGCCAATTTCACTTAGGCATTTTCACAAACACTTGGTAGGCAACATTACCAATCATCATATAGTTCATTTAGGCATTTTATCAAACACCTTGATTGCCAACAAATTACATGTATTAATTAATCAATTTGATTAATTCTAATTACACCATTAACATTAATACATGTACACTAATCCATTTATATCTTAAAATCATATTGACATAAATCAATATCCCATTACTCACTCTCGGCCTAACCCACTTCATGGTGATTTAATATGTTTCAATGCTTAAAACATATATCAACATACTTAAAATCATTCATACATTAACATATATGAAATTGGAAATTAGAAAATATACCAATTGTTGTGTTCACCCTTTGGCCGAAACTTTTGAGGCTCTCGGTTTGCACTCTATGGCTCCTTGATAGCCAATTCCAACATATGTCACTCTCCTTTCAATTTGGAACAACTTCTATGAAGGATGAAAGTTCCAATTATGCCTAATTCCTAGTGATTTCTAGTGAGAGAAAGCTTGGAAAATATGTTTCAATGGTTTCTTCTTCTAGCCGGATTTGGTGTGATGAAGATGACAATGGTGTGGCTGAATTTATAAGGCACATACTTAGCCATTAAGCTTTACTTTTCAGCCATTAAGCTTGACTTTCCAAACCTTAGCCATGAGTCACCTTATGAGTCACCTTATGAGTCATAGTTAACTTTAACTATGGTTAGATATTTATCTCATGGGCTTTTCCATTTGGGCTTCTCGGTTTGGGCTTTCTTAATGGGCTTTCGGGCTGAAATTTTTACTATACCTCGGGCCTTTAATTGTCTCAAAATTTAGCCAATCAATTGGTCCAACAATTCGGTCTAAAGGACCTAAGAATTTCGATATACGCTTAGTATACCTTAATGGGCTTTAAAATTTTCACCTTAGGCCCATTACGTTTTTAACCATTAAATTTATACCGAAATCCTTCCGAATAAATTTTACTTACTTCTGGGGATGATTATCTTGTATTCTGGCCAAGAATATTTTTCCCCAATTTTTTCTCCACACTTAGGCAAATTTTTAGCCATGATTAGTCAACTATGGTAAAAGTCCACTTTCTTAACTATAGTTGACTTTTTCCTTAACCATTGACCAAGTTGACTTTTTCTCCAATTTTTGAAAGTGTCATATCTTATGTCTTACACTCTCGTCTTTATGTTTCAACCATTCTCAGTGGATAATTTCACCCAAAACACCTTTTCTCGCCAAAAAGGTCCATTTTACCTTTTTTAGCTTTTACTCTTGTTTTCTATGTTCGGGACTAAATCAAGCTGACTTTCCTTCATGAGCTCTCTGTGCTCTCTTATTTTAAGTTCTTATTTTTAGTCAGAATGATTTAGATTTACTCGGTTTAGCCTGTGACACTTATAGTTCACATTAGGCTCTTTATGTAGCTTTTGCGTGTTAAATCATTTCACTAACACTTTAAGTCTAGTAAATACTCTTCTTATGATTCAACTATAATTACATAGTGTTCTTACACATAGGAATCATAAGGTACAAGCTACAAAAATATGGGTCTGACAATCCTCCCCCACTCAGAAAATTTACTCCTCCAAATTAGAACCAAGTCAGTCATCAAATAGGTGAGGGTACTTCTCTCGCATCAGACTCTCTAGCTCCCAAGTAGCTTCCTCTAAAGTATGATGCTGTCAGAGAATCTTCACTAATCCGATGGTCTTCGATCTCAATACCTTCTCCTTCCTATCCAATATCTGAATCGGTCTCTCTACATATGATAAGTCCTCTCGGAGCTCCAAAGGCTCGTAACTAATCACATGTGCCGGATCCGGGTGATACTTTTGAAGCATCGATATGTGGAAGACATTATGGACACCTGATAAGTCCGGTGGCAATGCCAACCTATATGCCTTATCTCCCACTCGATCAAGTATCTCAAAGGGTCCAATATAGCGAGGATTTAGTTTCCCTCTCTTCCTAAATCTCGCTATGCCCTTGGAAGGAGAAACTCTCAAAAACACGGATTCACCAACTGCAAACTTTAGTGGCCTACATCTCCTGTCAGCGTAACTCTTCTGTCTGCTCTGAGCTGTCCTCAGTCTCTCTACTATCAAATGGACATCCTCAAATGCTTGCGTAACCATGTCAGGAGCGAAAATCTTACGGTCACCCACTTCTTCCCATCCAATAGGGGAACGATATCTACGGCCATACAAAGCCTTATACGGTGCCATCCCGATACTCGAATGATAACTGTTGTTGTAGACGAACTCGGCTAGTGGCAGGTGGTCATCCTAGGAGCCTCGATAATCTAGCACACATGCTCTCAACATATCCTCCAGAGTCTGTATAGTCCTCTCTGACTGACCATCTGTTTGAGGATGGAAAGCGGTGCTCAAACTCAACTGGGTTTCCATGGCTTCCTGAAAATGTCCCCAAAAGTGGGATGTGAGGCGAGAATCCCTATCAGAGACTATGCTCACTGGTACACCGTGTAACCTCACTACCTCGCGTACATACAGTTCCGCTAATGAACTCAAAGTATCGGTCACTCTCATAGCTAAGAAGTGGGCTGACTTCGTCAGTCTATCAACGATCACCCATATAGCATCGTGATTCCTGCGGGTTCTCGGTAAACCCATCACGAAATCCATGGTGATATGCTCCCATTTCCTTGTCGGTATAGGTAGAGGCTGCAATAACCCTGTAGGTTTCTGATGCTCTACCTTCACCTGCTGACATACGAGACACTTTGCCAGAAGTCTACTACATCTCTCTTCATACCCGACCACCAGTATACCTTCCGGAGGTTCTGATACATCTTGTTACTCCCCGGATGTAACGTATACCTCGACGAATGAGCTTTCGCCAATATCAATCTCCTGATCCATACAAAATGGATCAATCTGCTGAGCCACTCTGATCCTGTCCAATAGGTCCGGCTCCAAGTGTAGACTAGCTATCACATAGCCTGTATCCATGTCAGAAGGCACGACTCCCAAACTGAGGCTAGCAAACTGCTCTAGCAAATCATGTTCCCTAACCATCATGTACGATACCATCCCCAGGCTCTTCCTGCTCAAGGCATCAGCTACAACGTTAGCCTTACCCGGATGATAAAGTATCTCATAATCGTAGTCCTTCAGAAGCTCTAGCCATCTTCTCTGTCTCATGTTCAGCTCCTTCTGTGAGAACAGATACTTAAGGCTCTTGTGGTCGGTAAATATCTGAAACTTCTCGCCATACAAGTAGTGGCGCCATACCTTCAACGCAAACACTATTGTTGCTAGCTCCAAATCGTGGGTCGGATAGTTCTTCTCATGATCCTTCAGCTGTCTAGATCCATAAGCAACTACCTTCCCATCTTGCATCAACACACAGCCCAGTCCCTGATGCGAAACATCGGTGTACACTGCAAATCCTCTTGAGCTGGTAGGGATAGTGAGAATCGGAGCGGTGGTCAATCGATGCTTCAACTCCTCAAAACTCTTCTCACAATCCTTGTTCCATACGAACGGTGCACTCTTTCGAGTAAGACGTGTCAACGGAGCAGCCAACTTCAAAAATCCCTCAACGAATCTTCGATATTATCCAGCTAAACCCAGAAAACTCCTGATCTCGGTGACTGTCCTCGACTGTTCCCACTGAACTACAGCCTCTATCTTAGATGGATCAACTGATACACCATCTCTCGATACAACATGTCCCAAAAATGAGATCTGTGATAACCAAAAGTCACACTTACTGAGCTTAGCATATAACTTATGCTCCCGTAGCATCTGCAACACGATCCTGAGGTGCTCCTCATGCTCTTTCTTGGATCTCAAATACACCAATATGTCATCGATGAAGACGATAACAAACTAGTCCAAATATGGTTTGAACTCATCGTTCATCAAAGCCATGAAAGCAGCTGGAGCATTCGTCAATCCGAATGGCATGACCCAGAACTCATAGTAGCCATATCGAGTACGAAATGCTATCTTAGGTACATCTCCACTCCGAACCTTCAGCTGATGATACCCAGACCTTAGATCAATCTTGGAAAAGACCTGCGCTCCCTGAAGCTGATCTAACAAGTCGTCAATGCGTGGGAGGGAGTATCTATTCTTGATGATGGCCTTATTCAACAATCGGTAGTCTATACACAATTGGAGGCTCCCATCCTTCTTCCTCACAAACAGAACCGATGCTCCCTAAGGTGAAACACTCGGTCAAATGAAACCCCTATCCAACAGCTCCTGTAACTGTCTCTTGAGCTCCTCCAGCTCAACTAAGGCCATGTGATATGGTGGTCTCGAAATAGGCTCAGTACCAGGTACCAGATCTATGCAGAACTCGATCTCTCTGTCTGGTGGTAACCCTGGCAATTCATCTGGGAAAACATCTGGGTATTCATTGACCACAGTAATATCTGACAACTCCGGATGTGCCTTATCCATATCTACCACGTACGCAATGAAACCTTTATATGTTGAAGGTTTTCCAAATCAGTAATCATGTAATAACCATAACTACTCCTTTCATTTATTCTTATTAAACTTTACAACATATCTAGTAGGGTTAGGAAACATAACTGTCTTATCATAACAATCTAAAACAGCATGGTTTACAGATAGCCAATCCATTCCTAATATTATATCAAAGTCACTCATACTTAGCAATATTAGATTGGCTGTCATCTCCTTATCCTCTACTCTCAACTTACAGTCATTATATACATATTCTACAACTTGACTACTATTTATAGGCGTACTAATCAATATCATCATATATAAATGTGTACGCTCTACATGTCTTGCTAATTTACATGCAAATAAAGGTGATACAAAAGAATGCGTGGCACCAGGATCAATTAAAACATATGCTTCAATATCATAAATCAGGATGTTACCTCGAATCACATCTGATGAAGCATCAACTCTCCCCTAGTCCAAAGCATGCACTCGCCCTTGACCCATCACTTGTTTCCCCTTCTTCTCTGCCGTCGCTCTACCTCTCTGAGCCGACGTACCAGCTGGAGTTCTATCAGGCTCCCTGCCCCTCAGTGGTGCAGTAACAAATATCTCCTGGCACTCTTTAGCCATATGCCCATGTTTCCCACATCGAAAACATACCATAGCACTCCGTGGACACGGTTTATCTCCATGTGATCTACTGCATCTTCTGCACTGATCTGCAGTAGGTCTCTGTCCTCCCATGACAATGCCCTTCGCTGGGGCTGCAGTCGGATAAGTAGGAGGTCTAGCATATCTCTCTCGTGCCTCCTCTACCCGTGATCTCTTACCGAAGAGTCTCCTCCCTCCTCGATAACTGAAATCTCTAGTCGGCCTCTTCTTCTGTATATCTCAGCTACGGCTAAACTTCCCAAACTCGAAAGCATTCCTGTCGTAATCCTGCTCACACAGTTACGCCCTGTGCACTGCTTCCTCATAGGTCACTATGTCTAATGGGACCAACCTGGACCGTAGCACCGACCTCAACCCGTCGATAAACCTGTGGACCTTCCTAGTCTCACTGTACATGGTATTCGGGTCATATCTTCCTAGGGATAGGAATCGAGTCTCATACTCGTCCACAGATAAACTCTCCTGGTTTAGTCCCAAAAACTCTGCCTGTAGTTTTCGTTGTGCGGTGTCGGGAATAAACTGCCTCCTGAAGGCCTCCCGAAATATCTCCCAACTGATATCTGTGTGTCGGGTGGATTTCCACCAATGCTCTGCAGCTCCCTTCATTAGGAACGCAGCAAACGTGACCATCTCCAAGGTCGTACACTCGAAGAATCCATAAAGCTTCTCTAGCTCTGCTAACCACTCCTCAGCAGCCACGGGGTCCTTGACCCCACTAAAGGATGGAGGTCTAAACTTCTGGAATTCTCGCAATCAATGCAGATCACATCCATACCCTAATCCAATACCACCCGAAACCGGTGGGGGTGTAGGAGTATCTACAGTCCTCTGTGCATCAACTGTCTGCGTAGGTGTATCAGGGGCAACTGCCTCTCCTGTAGCAGCTCCTGCCTCCTATCTCTGCCTACCTGGCATCGTCTGTGCTAATATCTTGATAATAGTCTCGAGACCACGCTCTAATCTTGTGAAGCGCATCTCGACACACTCGGGTGCCTTATTAGCACCTGGAGTCTCATGCGTAGGTAATGGTTCGGCAGCGGTTCGTCCCTCGGGTCTATCTCCTCGGCCTCGAGCCCTACCTCTCGTAACTCTACCACTACGCGTATCTACCATATAGGTAAGGTTCCTGCATTCATAATAATGAATTAGTCCGTCTCCTATATGGTATACACAGTTATATCTAAACACAGCACAGTACTATGGGGATGTACACTTTCCTATTTTCTAACACCGACTCACATCAGACCAACCTCTGCTCTGATACCATTCTGTCAGGACCCCATTCTCAATCCATGACTTAACCAAAAACCACTACAAATTTTTTGCATTTTTAACTTACCTTTCCTCTCTTCAATGGTTGGGCTATGATTTGATGTCAGAGTCCTCGCTTACCACATCATCCAATATCATACATACATGTCAACATACTATTACTGACTGTACTTGCTTTTATCATACATGTAAGATTATATAAAATCTAATACAAATACATTCCCCATAATATATATCGTATTTATCACTATGCTATTTCTATGTTTAGATACACAACTGTACAAAATATGTATACCTGGCGATCGATAGGAACTAGCTGTGGACTCAAGAATACTATCCCTCGATAGCTCTCGCTCTACTGACACTCTGTAGAGAGATGTAAAGAAAAGGGGTGAGCATACAACGCGCTCAGTAAGAAAATCAGGCAAGCAAGTACATATCAACACTATCTACTCAAAATAATGCTATGCCTTGAAAACATTATTTCCTTAACTCACTTTAAAAGCATGTCTTGAAATATAATTTATATACTTGTACAGATTAAATCCCATGTACAGAAATCATGCTTTCTTTCTCAAATGTAGGCATGTAGTGCAAAACAATGCATCTTTATATAAATCATGCCTTTATGTAAATCATGCCATGTATATTTAAATCACAATAAATATGGCATTAAAATAATTTACATCACAAAATCGGAGTACGACCCATCCCTCAGGTCTGTTCGTAATTTAAATCAGTCAATCAATGTGATATATCATGTGAGACTCTGTGGTTAAAGGCAAATAGTATCCTGGACTATGATCATATCCGAAATGTGATCCCAAGCAACACAGATCTCGGTGTGCGGGGCATCACTGCTGCAACGGGAGGATGGTCAGTCCACTACAGCTGCCAGCTATACGAACACACGGTACAGCGTACTCCTTGCGCCCCCAGGCATGGTACAAACTACACCCGTGGACCCTACATCACGGCCAAGGTGCCTGCCATAGGACTTAGCCCTCGAAACCATGGAATATCAACATCATAGTCAGGGTGCCTACCATAGGTCTTAGCCCTTGCACCTATGGAATATCATACCACATTTCTAATACCCTCATGCTGGCCATCCTCTCAAGATGTGACACTCAGTCACACGAGAATGCGGCATGAGTGGGTAACATGTAAATAATATCACATACAGTGCACGCCCTTGAGTGCGACACACAGTCGACACTACCCTCGAACACTGTTTCACATCACAAACTCAACTCTAGTGCGAGTAAACCTCCAGCAACTAGGTCAATGCATAGTTCATGTATTAAATCAAGTACGAGCAATAGCTCCAGTACCATGCTATGCACAATATCAAATCAAGTACGAGCAATAGCTCCAGTACTATGTCATGTATAAACCATGAAGAATTGAGTACGAGCAACGCTCCAGTACTTTGTCATGTATCTCATGTAAAACTCGAGTACGAGCTAATCGCTCCAGCACTCTGTCATGCATATATCATATAAAGCTGAGTACGAGTAAAACTCCAGTACTCTATCATGCATGTCATGAAAATCTAGTGCGTATCAAAATCCAGCACTAATGTATATGGAAAACATATGAAATCCAGTGCGAGCTGTGCTCTAGCATGGTTCATTCTCACATAATATGATAGATGGCTATTTAAAAAGGAATTGTTTACAAAATATTAAAATCAGCACTATAAAGTGTGCTTAAGTCACATCAACCTTAAAATCATTAGCCCATCTATTTATTTTCATGCTAAACAACAGTTAAACACTCACAATAGTAGTTTCCATGCTTTTTGCAACTTTTCACAAAAGTTAACTTTTTGACTAACTAGGGGCAAAAGCGTAATTTACCACTATCTGGTCTCAATAATTATTATTCACTTTCTCTGACCCTCAGAGTTTTTAAGTGAATGTAAAAGCAGATGAAAATACGTGCAGGTATCTCTAACTACTCGCAAAAGTCCCTTACCTCGAATCACGTCAAGTGACCTCACTTCCTCGGTGCTGCTCAATCTCGCAGTCCGATTAGCTCTCAATGTAAACTCCGGAGCTGTAAATAACCATTCCTTAGGTTAATTATAATTTTCCTAATGTATTACACATTAATACAGTCTATTTTCCCTTAATGAGCCTTAATAATCCTTAATGGGCCTAACTATACCTTAAGCCCATTTTCATTTTACTATTCATTTTCGTTGGGCCTATTGGGCCTCTCGGCCACATGCCATGGCCGAGAGCTATCCATGCCTCGGTTTCTCCATGGCATGCCATCTATGCCTATTATTTAGCCAATTTCACTTAGGCATTTTCACAAACACTTGGTAGGCAATATTACCAATCATCATATAGTTTATTTAGGCATTTTATCAAACACCTTGATTGCCAACAAATTACATGTATTAATTAATCAATTTGATTAATTCTAATTACACCATTAACATTAATACATGTACACTAATCCATTTATGTCTTAAAATCATATTGACATAAATTAATATCGCATTACTCACTCTCGGCCTAACCCACTTCATGGTGATTTAATATGTTTCAATGCTTAAAACATATATCAACATACTTAAAATCATTCATACATTAACATATATGAAATTGGAAATTAGAAAATATACCAATTGTTGTGTTCACCCTTTGGTCGAAACTTTGGAGGCTCTCGGTTTGCACTCTATGGCTCCTTGATAGCCAATTCCAACATATGTCACTCTCCTTTCAATTTGGAACAACTTCTATGAAGGATGAAAGTTTCAATTATGCCTAATTCCTAGTGATTTCTAGTGAGAGAAAGCTTGGAAAATATGTTTCAATGGTTTCTTCTTCTAGCCGGATTTGGTGTGATGAAGATGACAATGGTGTGGCTGAATTTACGAGCCACATACTTAGCCATTAAGCTTTACTTTTCAGCCATTAAGCTTGACTTTCCAAACCTTAGCCATGAGTCACCTTATGAGTCATAGTTAACTTTAACTATGGTTAGATATTTATCTCATGGGCTTTTCCATTTGGGCTTCTTGATTTGGGCTTTTTTAATGGGCTTTCGGGCTGAAATTCTTACTATACCTCGGGCCTTTAATTGTCTCAAAATTTGGCCAATCAATTGGTCCAACAATTCGGTCTAAAGGACCTAAGAATTTTGATATACGCTTAGTATACCTTAATGGGCTTTAAAATTTTCACCTTAGGCCCATTGCGTTTTTAATCATTAAATTTATACCGGAATCCTTTCGAATAAATTTTACTTACTTCCGGGGATGATTATCTTGTATTCTGGCCAAGAATATTTTTCCCCAATTTTTTATCCACACTTAGGTAAATTTTTAACCATGATTAGTCAACTATGGTAAAAGTCCACTTTCTTAACTATAGTTGACTTTTTCCTTAACCATTGACCAAGTTGACTTTTTCTCTAAATTTCGAAAGTGTCATATCTTATGTCTTACACTCTCGTCTTTATGTTTCAACCATTCTCGGTGGATAATTTCACCCGAAACACCTTTTCTCGCCAAAAAGGTCCATTTTACCCTTTTTAGCTTTTACTCTTGTTTTCTATGTTCGGGACTAAATCAAGCTGACTTTCCTTCATGAGCTCTCTATGCTCTCTTATTTTATGTTCTTATTTTAATTCAGAATGATTTAGATTTACTCGGTTTAGCCTGTGACACTTATAGTTCACATTAGGCTTTTTATGTAGCTTTTGCGTGTTAAATCATTTCACTAACACTTTAAGTCTAGTAAATACTCTTCTTATGATACAACTATAATTACATAGTGTTCTTACACATAGGAATCATAAGGTATAAGCTACAAAAATTTGGGTCTGACACAATGCGTGCACTTGTCCTCTGCTCACACCCACTGCCTGTTTCCCCTTTTCCTCAACTGTAGCCCTCCTCCTCGGAGCAGTTGTACCAACTGGAGCTCTCTCTGGCTCCTTGCCATTCTGTGGGGCTCTCTCTGTCATCTCTAGGTAATCCCTGATTATGTGCCCTGGATTCCCACATCTGAAGCATACTACTTGAGGTTCATAGCATGGTCGAGTCCCATGGTACCTACCACACTTGTCGCACTGCTCTGTCGTGGTCGTGGCCCTCCAATCACAATTCCCTTAGCTTGAGCAATGGTCGGATACATGGAAGTATTAACTATTCTCTCCCGGATCTCCTTGATCCTCGGCCTCTTTCCAGAGAATCTCTTGCTTACCTTATAACTGAAGCCTCTATCCATCACTGGTCTTTTCTTATCTCTGTCCCTCATCTTACCAACCTTTCCAAACTCTGAGGCGATTCTATCAACATCTTGTTCACATAATTGTGCCCTGCGCACTGCCTCCTCATAGATTGGTATGTCTAGAGGAACCAGTCTAGACCTGATGGTCGGTCTCAATCCATCCACAAACTTTTAGATTTTCTCGACCTCATTACTCATAGTGTTGGGATCATATCTTCCTAGGGAGATTAAGGTCGTCTCATACTTATCCACAGTCCTACTCCTTTGGGTCAGTCCCAAAAATGCCATTTTCATCTTCCGTTCTGCAATATCTGGAACGTATTGTCTTCGGAAGGCCTCTAAAAATATATTCCAGCTGATCTCAGTATGCCAGGCTCTCAAAATAGGCTTGGTGGACTTCCACCAATGTTCTAATGATCCATTTACCATAAAAGCTGCAAACACTACCATCTCGATAGCAATGCACTCAAAGAACCCATACAGCTTCTCGATTTCATTTATCCAATCCTCAGCAGCTACTGGGTCCTTAACTCCACTAAAAAACGACGGTCCAAACTTTTGGAATTGTCGTAATCTATCCAACTCGCATCCATATCCCCAACCTCTACTACCTGGTGTAGCAATCGGCGTAGGCATATCCTATGCAGGTAGGGTATCTGTCGTCTGAGGTCCCTGGGCTTCCATTGCCCGTGTCTTAGGAGTTGACACCTGCTCGGCATCACCTCGTGTAGCAGGACTCCGTCTACCGCCAACTCCATGTAAAGATTGGGTGACCAACTCCAATATCATCTCTATGCTCCTCTCAATCCTTGCGAAGTGAGCCTCAGTACTCTCGGGTCTCTCCTCTGAACCTTATGGAGCGTGCTCAACCTCAGCCTCCACTTCAATATCATTCTGAACCTCGTGTGTTTCTGGCTCAACATTACCCCCAGGCCTACCTCTACAGCCTCAAGCATGTGCTCTCATCCCTCTATCGCGACTGGTATTAGGCATATTTACTCAATTCCCTACATTCACAACCAATTACTTAGTCAACCCATCGACACACACACAATTGTATCTAAACAAGCACAGTAACATGGGGATGTAATTTTCCAACTTATTAAGTATTTTAGACACGACACACGTCAGACCAACTCAAGCTCTGATACCAACTTCTGTCACGACCCTCAACTTAGCAAAATACGTATAAATTTTTTCGCATTTTCATGCATCATTTATTATTCGTCTTTACCTTAATCGTGAACAGCAACTCTCCTCAATAGTTGGGCTGTGTGTCGACGTCTAACTCACTCTACCATACCAATTCAATTTGTATATTATTTATGAGTAAACACTTGTATAAATATATATATATCAGAGTTGTTACATTTGTTTACATTGTTTTACATCCCCAATAGTTATATACAAAATGCTATTGTGCTATCGTAAGTTTAGATACAAAATTACAATAGTGTGTATACTTTACGCGATGGGATGCAGCGGATTACCAAAAGGGATAAGCCTCCAGTCGCCCACAATCTATACTCAACAGTCTGTAGAGATGGAGAAAATAAGGGGGTGAGCAAACCACAGGCTCAGTAAGGCAATCGTATGATCAAGTAGATACGGCACTATCTACGTGATCGTGATGTCGTGCTCAAAAGCATTTAGTTCATCATTTATCTAAAAACATGAGTGTCTGATTGTGTTAATGGTATGTAAAGCATTCATGCTATTAGAATCCAGTGCACAGTTCAATTCAAAGCATGATATAAATCATCATGCATAATTCACAATAAAGCATGGCATTACCCATCATGCATTTTTCTTAAATAAGCATGGCATTAACCATCATGCATTTTTCACAATAAAGCATGACATTACCTATCATGCGTTTTCTCAAATAAGCATGGCATTAACCATCATGCATTTTCACAATAAAGCATGGCATTCAACATCATGCATCCGTGCACTTTAAAAACCATTAACGTTGATATCTCAAAACGAGTCCACACTTGTCAGGTCTTAGCCTCTCTCTCGGACTGTCCTGACCCACAAATAATTTCAAACATGGATTTATTCATAAAGCATTAGACATGTGAGATAGGCAATTCAATAAAAGGTAATAACCTTAAGGTCTATGGCCATAACCTGTGATACTGGCTACACGGATCAGGTGTGCGGGATATCACCACTATCTGCTTCCAAATGGGAGGTGGGTAAAATCCTACCCGCCGGTCCATAGCAGATCTCGTCTGAAGATGGCATATCACAATCTTAACACGGTACAACATACTCTATGCTACTTGCACGGTACAACGTACTCCGTGGACCCAATCAACACATCATATCACGCCACATCTCAAAACGCACATGTGAGCCTATTTAATCGGTACGACCTCTTATCTACCCGAAGCTCCTAACACCGCTAAGCAATCATGTCAAAACAATGCATGTGCGAGCCTATTTAATCAAAGTGACACCCAGTCTACCCGAAGCTCCAAGCATGACAACAAGTAAGGTGGGCATCTAGTGCGAGCTAAGCTCCAGCACCATGCCAAAACCAGTATGAAATCGATGTGAAAACCAATGCGAGCTAAGCTCCAACACCCTTATGTATAAAACACGTCAAATATCGTGCGAGTCATACTCTAGCACGCTTTCATTCTCACGAAAATCATGTAGGTGGCTCAATTCTTTGCAAAGTATGGTTAACAAAACCAAAACACACTCATTTCTTTTGCAAATCATTTCAATGTCAACTAACCTACCAATCATTTGCTAAAAAGTAATAAAACATGATTTTCAAAGCAATATGCTTTTCTGTTCATGCACATTTCTCAAACACCCAACTCTTGCCCTTCAATCACCTAATTTCATTTCCTAACATCTAATGCAATCTAGCAAAGCATTTAAGCTCTTAAATTACGCACATATATCTCTAAGAGTCCACATAATTCCCTTACCTCGATTTACTTGGTGTGACTCTTTTCCTCTAAGCTTCTCATGCTCTTGGCTCAACTCGCTCTGGCGTATCTCGGAAGCTGCAATTCAATCATCCAAACCACTTGATTTAAAGTTGTTAACTCACATTTGACCTCATTAGTCAATATAACTTATCTTTGCACTTACCAATGCCTTAATCCACATTTTACCCCTTTTAGGTAAATCTCACAATTTATCCACTAACAACATCTTAAAATCATACCACAACACTATTATTAACTTCTACATATCTCATTCATCATTAATCTCCATACATTCCACTTTCTCACACTAGACCATTTCTAGGTCATAATCATTCCCAACCATTTTAGATAGTTTCTACCCACAATGTGCACACCCAAATCAACTTCATAATCATCAACTAGACAAATGTACTTGGATTTTTGCACTAGAAACTTACCACTTTGGATTTTCTCTTTGCTCCAATTAGAAATGCCCCTTGTTCCTTCAATCCAACAAATGGGTAAATGCCTCCAAACTATATTGTTCTCTCCCTCAAGATGAACAACTTTGCTTCTAATGGTCTCTCTTCAAATCTTACTGGAAATGGCTGATTTTAGAGAGAGAAAGTTAGGTTTTTGGGTTAAAAATGGAAGGGTGATGTTTTTTTACAAAAATTTTAGATTTTCAACACTTCTTTTATAGAAATAGATTGAGGAGATCAATCTACACTAGGAGGAGATCGATTTGGTCCCTTTAAATCCCTCTTTTTCACGGCATTTTAAGCATGAGATCGATCTGTCGAAGCTTGAGATCGATCTGCTCCAAACATAGAGCTAAGGAGATCGATCTGTAGGCTTGAGGATGATCTTTCCATTACAGAACGTTTGGGAGATCGATCTGGCCTCAATGGAGATCGATCTGCCCTATTCCTTTGCTCAAATAAGAGATTTCTGGCTCTTCCAGATCGATCTCTCATCCTATGAGATCGATCTGTCATTCATATTTCCAGATTTTTTACAATTTTTCTACAGTAAACTTATACCAAAACATCCTTAACTTGGTGCCATAGTCATTTTCTCATCCAATCATCTTTGAGACTTGAAAATGGCATCCATTAATACTTCATACACATTAAAACTTGTGTAGAATCTTTGTATAGCCAATGGTCCATGATATAAACCAAATGGAAGTGCACAACTTATGCAAATCTTCCTTCCATTTTACCACACTACTCATATTCTATTCCATTCACATTTTTCACATGTCTAAGTCCATTTCTTCATACTCATTCATAATGTAACTTATATATACAATCACAACTCTTATTACAAGTGTGTACATAATCTTATGGACTTGCATTACATATACTTCACATTACAAATGTATCATCATACTTATGATTTCATTTACATTTCTATGTACCTCTATACAGTTTTACTTATATGGGGTCTCACAGAGCTAACATGCTCAGTAAGGAAAATATGAAAGCAGGTAGATAACTACACTATTTACATGCTTAAAATATAAACATTTATCTTCCTTATAAAACATATGCATTTCTTTGAAAATAGCTTCCATCGATGCGAAACCACTAATTACCTAGATAGGTATATACATATACATCATCAGTTCACACAGGATCACACAGCTCAATCTTTAAAAACCACACAGCTTTATTTATCAGTTCATGCAAAACACACTTACAAATCTTTTTGTAAATCAATTAATATGAGACATATAATGGGATTTTATATCACCCTGTATCACACAGCAGAGGAGACATTTGTTACCTCACACAGTAGCAACACTATGTCGTATCGCATAGATAAAAGACGTATGGCCATAGTCCGGATTCTAGGCAACACTAATCAAGTGTGCGGGAACCCTATGCTTGGGGAAGCGGATCAACCATCCCTTTAGCCCACACAGAATCACTAAGATATCATGACACATCATACTCCATGGCTAACACTCACGGTACATCATGCTCCCGTGGATCCATATCACCCATTTTCATTGTCTCAAAATCACGTGCGAGCAGGTTTGTACAAGATCACTAAGCAATACATGACAGCTCCAGCACGGTTTTACTCATCACACAGCAAGCTCATAAACTCTTGTGCGAGCAACTCAGCGTAAGAACACACAGCATACCTAAGGCATCGAGCACGATTTTGTCCCATCACTTTAAATCGAGGGGGTCACATACGAGCATAATCAGAGCAAGATCACTAAGCGGTACTCTTTAGCTCTAGTATGATTCCCAAAATCTAGTGCGAGCTCTCAAGTGGAACATAAAGCATCACCCGAGGCATCGAGCACATTTTTTTTTGCTTTTCTCAAAATCCCTCTTAAAAATGATGTGCGAGCAGGGCTAGTAAATCTACCGTTGCCACTTCGGCTCTATCGCAATTTCACACAGAAAAGAAATAGAAAGATCCATTCACTGAGCATAGGTGAAAGGGTAATCTCCCTTCAATCACTTGTTAAAAGCTTTTCATGCAAATTACTAAATCGGGAGCCCGTCTATTATTACTCTTTCTTAAAACGTTTACAAAACCTTTTTTCACAACAATAACATGGAAGTCATGCAACTCATGCTTATAGGTTCTTCTCATACTTAGTTTTCACCTAGATATATCAATATTTATATACTTCATTGTATTTATTCGCACACAGCAGGTAAGAAACATACATATAGCTATCTCTAATAGCTCGCATAAATCCCTTACCTCGAATCATGCTCTAATCGCTTCCATTGGTTTCCAAAGCTCGTGATCCAGTCTTATCGGCTCCAATTATGTCTCCAAGAGCTACAAGCAATTGGTACTCACATTAGTATGCTTCAGTATGCTTCATTTTTACTTGCATGAAGTTTAATTCAATGCATTGGGCCATTTTACACCAATTTGGCCATATTTCGTCTTATTGGACTTTACTCACTCTTAAGTCCTTTTCGATTATTCTATTTGTTTCTCAAGATTCCATTAGACTCCTTGATCGATTGATTCATATTGAACCGGCATTAAGTTCACCATGCCTCTAGTTCATCATTTTTCTTCTCTATGGCATTTCATCAAACACCTATTATGCCCATTATCAATCCTCATCTAATCCAACTTATGGGTTTCACAAAACTATCTTAAAATCATCTATACATGCTTACTAACATTTTTACATGCTTAAATCATCATTAACCCCATGCCTTTTTAACTTTCTGTCACTAAGCCCATTTTAGGTCATGGTTGTTTAAGCATGTAAATGAATATTTTAGTCAAAATTATATACACCAAATGACTCATCAAAATATCTAGATCAACATACTAGAAAATGGTGTATTGAAATCTTACCTAGCTTGACCTTTCTCCTTTTTTTGCCAAATTGGGGAAAAACCTTTTTTCTCCTTCAATCCAAGGTTTGAGCTTCCAATCTTTAACTATGTTGTTCTTTTCCTCACTAGGAACAACTTTGCTCAAAGGAACTTCTCTCAAAACTAATTGGAAAGTGGTGATTTTAGAATGAGAAAGCTAGGTCACTTGTTAAAAATGGAGGAAAATGGGTTGCTCTCGTGAAATACAGATTCAGCTGCCCAGTTTTATAGGAAATGCCTTATGAGATCGATCTCCATGGGTGAGAGATCGATCTGGCCTTGCTTAAACTCCTTTAAAATTTTTGAAAATACAGGCAGGAGGATCGATATGTCCAACGCATGAGATCGATCTACTCGAAGGAATGAGATCGATCTGTTTCAGGCAAAAGGCTTTAGAGATCGACCTGGCCTTAAGAAGAGATCGATCTGGCCTATCCAGAGGCAACTGGAGATCAATCTGCCTATGGGAGGAGATCAAGCTTGTCCAACCCAAGGCCACTTGAGATTGATCTGTTTGAGTGAAGGATTGATCTCCCTCTTACAGAATGTTCTGGCATTGCATTTTAAGGCAAATAAGATTGATCTCCCTCCCAACGAGATCGATCTGCCCTGCATTCTACAGCATCCCAGCTGTAATTTTCTCAATTTTCAAAGTTAAACTCATACTCAATTACTTCAATACTCATTTGGGAAATTTATTTACACTTAGAACTTAAAAACATCTATTTCTTATGATTCATATATATTGTAACTTGTTTGTACTTTTCAGAATCATAAACATTACATAAAAATTTACGGGTCTTACATTCCTCCCCTCCTTCAAGAAATTTGATCCTCCAAATTAGAATGAAGTCATTCGTAAAAAAGTCGGGGGTACTTTTCTTGTATGAGGTTCTCTAACTCCCAAGTAGCTTCCTCTGAATTATGGTGCTGCCAGAGAACCTTAACAAGCGAAATTGTCTTATTCCTTAACACATTTTCTTTCCTATCCAGTATCTAGATCGATCTCTCTCTATATATGTCAAAACATCCTTGAGCTCTAATGGCTCATATCGAATCACATGAGTCGGATCTAGATGGTACTTTCGAAGCATCTATACGTGGAAGACACTATGAATGCCTGCTAGCTCCAGTGGCAATGCTAGCCTATAGGCCTTATCTCCCACTCGCTCTAATATCTCAAATGGTCCGATGTACTGAGGGCTCGACTTACCCTTCTTACCGAACCTCATAATCCCTTTTGAGGGAGAAACTTTCAAAAATACTGAGTCACTTACAGTGAACTCTAGTGGCATCTGTCTCATGTCAACGTAACGTTTTTGCCTGCTCTGAGCTATTCTCAATCTCTCACATACCAGCTGAACAACCTTAGAGGCTTACAGTACCAAATCAGGAGCAAAAACCTTTCTATCACCCACTTCTTCCCAACCAATAGGGGAACGACACCTTCTACCATACAACGTTTCATATGGTGCCATCCCGATACTCGAGTGATAACTGTTGTTGTATGCAAATTCAGCCAATGGTAGGTGATCATCTCAGGAGCCCTTAAAATCCATGACACTAGCTCTTAGCATATCCTCTAACGTTTGGATGGTTCTCTCTAACTGACCATCGGTTTGAGGGTGAAAAGCGGTACTGAAACTTAACTAGGTTCCCATAGCTTCCTGAAAATATTCCCAGAAGTGGGAAGTAAATTGGGATTCCCTATCCGATACGATGCTCACTGGAACACCATATAGCCTCACTATCTCCCGTACATACAACTCTACCAAAGTACCCAAAGTATCTGTAGATTTCATAGCTAGAAAGTGAGTCGATTTCATCAATCTGTCTACCACTACCCAGATAGCATCATGGTTCCTCTTAATCCTCGTCAATCCTATGATGAAATCTATGGTGATATGCTCCCATTTCCAAGTTAGTATAGGTAGAGGCTGCAACAATCCTGCATGCTTCTGATGCTCTACCTTCACTTGCTGACATACTAGACATCTTGCTATAAATTCTACGATATCCTTTTTCAGCCCTGACCACCAATACATTTTTCGTAGTTGTGATACATCTTGTTACTCCCCGAAGGCAATGTATATCTCGATGAATGAGCTTCTGTCAAAATCAATCTCTTTAGTTTTAGGTTATCAGGAATGTAAATCCTGCCTCTAAACCTCAGTAGGTCATTGTCACTCACTAAGAAATCGACTACATCACCCCTCTGAATCAGACTCGTACAATCCTCACATAGTAGATCAGCATGTTGAGCCTATCGTATCCGGTCAATTAAATCCAGTTCCACTTGTAGGCAAGCTATCACATAGTCACTGTCAACATCAAGAGGGTCTATATCCAACCTAAGGTGAGCAAACTACTTAAGTAGCTCATATTCCCTGACCATCATATGCGATACTATTTCGAGGCTCTTTCTACTCAGGGCATCCGCCACAACATTAGCCTTCCCTGGATGGTACCATATCTCGCAATAATAATCCTTCAGAAGCTCTATCCATCGTCTCTGCCTCATATTCAACTCTTTCTGTGAAAACAGATATCTGAGGCTCTTATGATCTGTATACACCTGAAATTTCTCACTATACAAGTAGTGGCGCCAAATCTTTAATGCAAATACCACGACTGCTAACTGTAAATCATGGGTCGGGTAGTTCCTCTCATGGTCCTTAAGTTGTCTAGATTTATAGTGTACTACCTTCCTGTCCTGCATCAACACACAGCCCATTCCCTGTCCCGAGGCATCTGTATACACTAAGTAACCTCCTGAGCTGGTGGGTATGGTGAGAATAGGTGCGGTGGTCAGTTTGTACTTTAATTCATAGAAACGTCTTTCACATTTATCATCTCACTTGAATGCCACATTATTTTGAGTGAGACGTGTCAACAGAGCAATTAGCTTAGACAATCCCTCCAGAAACTATTGGTAACAACTTGCTAAACCCAAGAAACTACGGATCTCTGTAACCGTTTTGGGTATTTCCCACTGTATCATGGCCTCTATCTTGAATGGTTCCACTGATACCCTGTCTCTCGAGACTACATAACCCAAAAATAATATCTCGCTCAGCCAGAAATCACACTTGTTGAGTTTAGCATCAAACTCCTGATCTCGGAGGGTTTGAAACACTGTTCTCAAATGCTGCTCATGCTCTTCCCTGGACTTCGAGTATACTAATATGTCATCTATAAACTCAATCATGAAGCTTTCTAGGTATGGCTTAAACACATTATTCATTAATGTCATAAACATGCAGGAGCATTCGTCAACCCAAATGGCATAACTAAAAACTCATAATGGCCATAACAGGTCTGAAACAATGTCTTGGGCACATCTCCACTCCGAATCCTCAACTGATGATACCCAGACCTCATATCAATCTTCGAGAAGATATGTACTCCTTGTAACTGATCCAATAGATCTATCCATGGAATGAGATATTTATTCTTGATGGTAGCCTTGTTCAACAACCGATAATTTATACAAAGTCGGAGGCTCTCATCCTTCTTCTTTACAAATAGAATCGGTGCTCCCCAAGGTGATATACTTGGTCTGATAAACCCCTTATCCAACAACTCTTCCAACTATTTCTTTAGCTCTTCCAATTCCACTCGAGCCATTCTATATGGTGGCTTGGATATCGGTTCAGTTTTAGGCACCAAATCAATACAGAATTCTACCTCTCTATTTGGTGGCAACCCTGATAATTATTTCAGAAAGACATCAGGGAATTCTCTAACCACTGGGATGTCAACTAATTCTGGGTGTGCATTATCCAAATCAACCACATATGCTATAAAACCTTTAACATATTATGACCATATTTGTTAGTAAAATCATCCATCCTTGGAAATAATTTACTAATCCTTTCATTACTTAACAAATCCTACAACATATTTTTCAGGTGTAGAGAACATTACTGTCTTAGCATAACAGTCTAAAACAACATGGTTTGCAGCTAACCAATCCATTCCTAGTATTACATCAAAATCCCTCATGTCTAACAGAATAAGATTGGCTAACATATCCTTTTCCCCTACCTTTAACTTACAATCTTTATATACATACTCAGTTACTACATTATCTCTCACTAGAGTACTTATAAGCAAAATCCCACCTAGAGGTACAGGTCTCACATGTTCCAACAATTTATATGAAAATGTAGGCGATATGAATGAATGCATGGCACCAGGATCAATTAATGCTAATGCTTTAAAATCAAAGACTAGGACGGTACCTTTAAGCACATCTGTAGAAGCTTCTACAGATGCCTAGTCCAATGCAAACACTCGTCCTCGACCAACAGCTTATTTCCCTTTCTCTTCAGCTGTGACCTTCCTCTTAGGTGTAGGTGTCTCAACTATAGCCTTCTTTGGCTCTTTGCCCTTATGTGGGGCTATATCAATCAACTCTGGGCATTCACGAGCTATGTGCCCTGGTTTACCACATCTATAGTAGGATCTCATATAAGGGCATGGTCTACTCTCATGATATCTACCACACATTCTGCACTGCTCGGTGGTAGGTTGGGGTTCACCAAAAATGATGCCCCTCGAAGCTGGAAGTAAAGCTAGGTAAGCTGAATAAGTTGGAGGCTTCGCAGACCTCTCTCGTACCTCCTCAATCTTTGGCCCTTTACCAAATAATCTTTGACCCTTTCTGAACCCTCTATCCTCAACTGACCTCTTTCGATCTCTATCTCTGCTTTTACCACTCTTGTTTAACTCTGAGGTATACAATGCATAGTCCTGCTCACATAGCTAAGCTCTGCGTACTGCCTCGTCGTAGGTGTTAATGTCAAATGGGGCCAATCGAGCTCTAATCGAAGGTCTCAACCCCTCAAGAAATTTTTGGACCTCCCTATCCTGACAACCTATGGTCACTGTGTCATATCTACCCAGGGAGGTGAATCCAGACTCGTACTCATCAACTGTACAGTTCCCCTGAGTCAAGCTCAAAAATTCCATCTGCATCTTTCTCTGAGCAGTGGCTGGAATGTATTGCCTCCTGAAGGTATCCAAAAATATATCTCAAGTCACCACCGAGTGACGTGCACTCAGAATCGACTGGGTGGCCATCCACCAATGCTCGGCCTCACCCTCTAATACAAAAGCAGCAAAAGTGACCTTCTCTGTGGCAGAGCAATGGAAGAATCTGTAGAGCTTCTTCATACCGTGTATCCAATGCTCAGCTAACACTGGGTCTTTCACCCTACTGAACGAAGGTGGTCCAAACTTCCTGAACTACCTCAATCTGCCCAAGTCACAATCATAATCTCCTTCACCACCAACCTGTTGTGGAGCTATAGGGTCCCAAATTGGTAGGGGAATGTTCTAAACTGGAGGGGTTGCAGGAATCTATGCCTCTGTAGCCTGGGGTCTCGGTGCAGGCTATGCTGGCTCGTGTCTCTCAGGTGCAGCAGCTTGACCAGCAGGGTTCTCCTATCTACCCTCAAATCTGATCATTGCCTATGTAAACATCTCCATAACTGTGTCTACACTACGCTGTAATTGCTCAATACGTGCTTCAGCGGCCTCACTAAAGACTAAGTGGATCCCTACTAGAACTGAAGCCACTGCGCCTCTCAGGCTCATCTCTATGCCCCTGAGAGCGCGAACTCTCTCCTCTACGAGTACGTCATTTATCAGACATCCTGCATACTCAATAACAAGTGTCTCAGTCACATTTCCAGCGTAGTATACACATTTATATCCAAATAACGCACAGTACTTTAGGGATGTGTATTTTCCTAACTATGGATACTGACTAACATCGGACTAACTTGGCTTGATACCAATCTCTGTTACGACCCTCTTCCTATGACTTAACTTACTATTAACAGTTAGGCTGTGAGTCAACATCCATATCCACATCTCATTTATTCGTAATTTAACATTCATTAAATGTAGAAACGGTTCTTTTATAAATGTGCGAAAAGGTTTACATCAGTTTTTATTATATACATCCCTTTCGTACAAAAGATAACCAAACTGTGCATTAATTTACAAGATACAACATTTTTTCTCATAAATGTATACCTCTATACTGTTGGAGAAATAGAGAACACCATAGTAGGGACAACTGTAGTAACTCACTACTGCGTAGTATCTGTCGAGGAGGAAATAAGGGGGTGAGCTAACATGCTCAGTAAGGAAAATATGAAAGCAGGTAGATAACTACACTATCTACATGCTTAAAATATAAACATTTATCTTCCTTATAAAACATATGCATTTCTTTGAAAATAGCTTCCATCGATGCGAAACCATTAATTCTCTAGATGGGTATATGCATATACATCATCAGTTCACACAGGATCACACAGTTCAATCTTTAAAAACCACACAGTTTCATTTATCAGTTCACACAGAACATACTTACAAATCTCTTTGTGAATCAATTAATATGAGACATATAATGAGATTTTATATCACCTTGTATCACACAGCAGGGGGACATTTGTCACCTCACATAGTAACAACACAATGTCGTTTCACACAGATAAAAGACTTATTGCCATAGTCCGGATTCCAGGCAACACTGATCAGGTGTGTGGGAACCCTATGCTAGAGGAGGAAGATGAACCATCCCTTCAGCCCACATAGAATCACTAAGATATCACGGCACATCGTACTCCATGGCTAACACTTACGGTATATCGTGCTCACATGGATCCTTATCACCCATTTCCATTGTCTTAAGATCACGTGCGAGCAGGTCTGTGCAAGATCACTAAACAATACACGACGGCTCCAGCACAGTTTTACTCATCACACAACAAGCTCATAAACTCTCGTGCGAGCAACTCAGCGTAAGAACACACAACATACCTGAGGCATCGAGCATGGTTTTGTTTATCACACAACAAAGCTCAAGAGACCACGTGCGACTAACTCAGCGTAAGAACACATAGCATACATGAGGCATCGAGCATGATTTTGTCCCATCACTTTAAATCGAGGGAGTCACATGCGAGCATAATCAGAGCAAGATCACTAAGCAGTACTCTTTGGCTCTAGCATGATTCCCAAAATCTAGTGCGAGCTCTCGAGTGGAACACACAGCATCACCCGAGGCATCGAGCACATTTTTTTTTTGCTTTTCTAAAAATCCCTTTTAAAAATGATGTGCGAGCAGGGCTAGTAAATCTACCGTTGTCACTTAGGCTCTATCACAATTTCACATAGAAAAGAAATAGAAAGCTCTATTCACTGGGTATAGGTGAGAGGGTAATCTCCCTTCAATCACTTGTTAAAAGCTTTTCATGCAAATTACTAAACTTGGAGCCCGTCTATTATTACTCTTTCTCAAAATGTTTGCAAAACCTCTTTTCACAACAATAACATCGAAGTCATGCAACTTATGCTTATAGGTTATTCTCATACTTAGTTTTCACCTAGATATATCAATATCTATATACTTCATCGTATTTATTTGCAACATACGTATAGCTATCTCTAATAGCTCGCATAAATCCCTTACCTCGAATCACGCTCTAATCGCTTCCCTTGGTTTCCAAAGCTCGTGATCCCGTCTTATCAGCTCCAATTACGTCTCCAAGAGCTACAAGCAATTGCTACTCACATTAGTATGCTTCAATATGCTTCATTTTCACTTGCATGAAGTTTAATTCAATGCATTGGGCCACTTTACACCAATTTAGCATCATTTCGTCTTATTGGATTTGACACCAATTTTTCATCATTTCGTCTTATTGGACTTTACTCACTCTTAATTTCATTTTGATTATTCTATTTGTTTCTCGAGAATCCATTAGAATCCTTGAGTCTATTGATTCATATTGAACCGACATTAAGTTCACCGTGCCACTAGTTCATCATTTTTCTTCTCTATGGCATTTCATCAAACACCTATTATGGCCATTATCAATCCTCATCTAATCAAACTTATGGGTTTCACAAAACTATCTTAAAATCATCTATACATGCTTACTAACATTTCTACATGCTTAAATCATCATCAACCCCATGCCTTTTCAACTTTCTCTCACTAAGCCCATTTTAGGTTGTTAACTTTGAATGATGTATTTTGAAATGACAAAACATTAATCTCAAATAAACTTATTTTCAAATCATTTGTAAGAAACTATTTCTAAGTATTTCTCTTAAAATCATATTGCATCAATATTAACTTATAAATACTATCAAACTTCAAATCTTTATAAAACTAAACTTTGGCGGGAAACTAAGAAAATGAGCTAATCAAATCAGTCTAAAAGCCTTGTAGGATCGATCTCCTTTAAGCTGAAGTCCTGTAAGATCGATCTCAAGGAGTGGTGAGATCGATCTCCTCAAGGCAGAGGCTTAGCAAGATCGATCTCAAGGAATGGTGAGATTGATCTCCTCAAGGCAGAGGCTTAGCAAGCTCGATCTCAAGGAATGGTGAGATCGATCTCAAGGTAGAGGCTTAGCAAGATCGATCTCCTCATGGTAGAGATTTTACAAAATCGATCTCCTCAAGGTCGAGACATTATAAGATCGATCTCATGGGGTTATGAGATCGATCTCCTATAAACAGGAGCAATATTTCAATGCAAAGATCGATCTCCTCTTTAACAAGAAATCGATCTCCCCTATATAAAGTTAACAAGCAGATCGATCTCTCGATAAATGAGATCAATCTTCCCTTCGTAAAATTCCTTTGTGTTACAAGTTCAGGAACCAAGAGATCGATCTCTTCAGATAAATGAGATCGATCTGGACCTCTTCTGCAAAACTCCAATGGCTATTTTTGTAGGTTTTCAACGGGATAAAATTCATTAAATGCTTCATCAACCAATTGGGTGTATAAATACAAGCCATAAATACATTGGAGACAAGAAAAAAGAAACTAAAAAAGTCTGAACATTCTTGTGAAACATTCTTTGTGTCAAAAGTGATTGAGCTGTATTTATTTCATTTCAATTCATCAACTACCTTATGAGGAAGCCTTTGTTTGTATTCATTCTCTATTATAAAGAAGAGGAGAAGTGTTCCTTTGAGTGAAAGCTTTTGTAAAAAGAGTATGGGTAGCTTCATTGGCTGAGGGGTAGAGAGGTTATTCCTTAACCTTAAAAAGGAAGCTGTAAAAGTTCACCTTGATTAGTGAAAGAGACTCCTTGACAAAAAGGTCAAGAAGAGAGGACATAGGCAAGAGATTTAGTCGAACCTCTATAAATTACTGTGTTTGCTACTCTTCCTCTTTATCTTCATTTTACTGCATATTTATACTAATACTTATTGCTAGTATTTATTTGGTTAAGTGCAATTTGAGTTAAGAATGTTTAAATTTAGTAAATTGCTAGAAAAATCAATTCACCCCCTCTCGGTTGAGCCAATAATTGGTATCAGAGCTTGGACTCTTTAATTAAAAAGGAGTAAATTCCTAACAGTTTAGAACGATCCTATTGCTCATAATAGTGTAGCAATTAGCCTAGTAGGAGAAGGGCACTCTACTGTTAGATCTCCCATGTTTAATGGTGAAAACTATGCCTATTAGAAGACTAGAATGATGTTATTTATTCAAGCTAATGATTATGAAGTGTTGAGGATTATTGTCAAAGGCCCATAAATTCCTACTAAGAGAGTTGAAGGAAAAGACATTCCAAAAGAGGAACATGAGTGGGATTTCAATGACATGAAATGTGCCCAATTGAATGCAAAGGCTATGCACACCTTATTCTATGCATTAGCACCTAATGAATACAATAGAGTCTCCACTTGTGAAAATGCCAAACAAAATTGGGATAAGTTGGCAATCACACATGAAGGCATAACTCAAGTCAAGGAAACTAAAGTAGGCATGCTTACTCATGATTATGAATTATTTAGAATGAAACAAGATGAGTCAATTAGTGACATGTTTACAAGATTTACTGATATAATTAATGGACTCAAATCATTAGGAAAAACGTATTCCAACATAGAGATGGTGAAGAAAATCCTAAATAGCTCACCAAAATCTTGGGAAGCCAATGTAACCGCTATTGAGGAGTCTAAGGACCCTCACTCACTATCATTAGATAAATTGATAGGGTCATTACTCACTTATGAAATGAAGTTGAAAAGAAATGAAATGCCTCATAAGAAAGTAAGAGTAGCTCCAAAATCTAACACTCAAGAGGAATTAAAAGAGGACAAAAATGAGAGTGGTGATGAAGAAGATTTTGAAATGGTATTATTTTTCAAAGATTCAATAAATTTATGAGAATGAGAGGAAATGGTGGTATTAGGAGAACCCATAAGAGAGAACACAATAGAGGAGAGCCAAGTAGGAAAGATACTATTGTATGTTATGAATGTAAAAAACCAAGTCATATTAAATTTGATTGTCCTTTGCTAAAACAATCGAATGATAGGAAACCAAAAAAGAAGGCATTAATGGCAACATGGAGTGATAGCGACAACTTCGGTGATAATGGAGGAAAAGAAGTAGCTAATCTTTGCTTCATGGCTCTAGAAGATGATAAGGTGTTATCTATATCTAATGAATACTCTTTCGATGAGTTATAAAATGCCTTTGATGATCTTGTTATGGAATTTGAATGCATAAACTTGAAATATAAAAAGATGATATCTAAACTAAAGAGAGAAAATGAAAAGTTAATAAATGACAAAATAGAATGGGAAAAGAATTTGGAAAGTGCAAATCTAGAAATAAATGATTTAAAAGAAAAGAATAATAACCTGCATAATTCGTTCTCTAGATTCTATATGGGACAACAAAAATTAGATCCTATGTTAGAAACACAAAGAGCCTTCTTTGATAAAAATGGTTTAGGATATAATGGCAAGATTAGAGAAACTCATTTGAAGAACTTAGTGAGTAAACATAATATATCTCATACTTGCTCACTATGTAACAAAATAGGACATCTATCAAAAGAATGCAAGGTTAGAAAAACTACTCTTAAAGGAAAAGTAGTTAGAAAGGTTTGGGTGCCAAAAATATTGTAAATTCAAAAGACATTGATTTAATAATGAAATGGATCCCAAAAGGATCAAAACTTTTGCTTACTAACTCCAAAGGACCCAAGAAAATTTGGGTACCTAAAACAAAAGTTTAATGATAATTGTAGGAACTTGAGCATTGTTACAAGGCAAAGACAAAGGAAGCTTAGTACTTGGACAATGGATGCTCAAGGCACATGACCGGTGATAGAAGCCATTTCAATATCTTAAAATCAAAGACTGGTGGAGAAGTCACTTTTGGGGATAACTCTAAAGGCCAAATTGAGGGAAGTGGCTTTATTGGTAATGATTCTTTCTCTATAGAAAATGTATTACTTGTTAGAGGACTAAAACATAATTTGCTCAGCATTAGTCAACTTTGTGACAAGGGTTACAAAGTAATTTTTGAGTGCTTAAATTGCTATGTGATAGATGCTAAATCAAATAAAGTTCTTTTCTTAGGACATAGACAAGGTAACATATATATTGTATATTTGAATGAACTTAGGAACGAAAATGTATGTTTTATGGTTGGTAAAGAAAATGAACCTTGGTTGTGGCATAGGAGACTAGGTCATGCTAGCATGCATGTATTATCTAAGCTAGCTAGAAGAGATCTTGTTGTAGGTCTACCTAAGTTGTCCTATGAAAATGACAAAATTTGTGAAGCTTGTGTCAAGGGAACACATAAAATAATATTGTTTAAACCTAAAAATTGGTGTCAACCTCTAGACCACTTCAACTACTTCACTTAGATCTTTTTGGTCCAACTAGAACCACAAGTCTTGGGGGTAAGCACTATAGATTTGTAATTATAGATACCATAACTAGTATTAGAAGTGATCATGACAAAGAATTCAAAAATCTTGGTTTTGATGAATATTACAATGATCAATGAATTAGCCATAATTTTTTAGCTCCTAGGATACCACAACAAAATGGGGTTGTTGAGAGGAGAAATAGAACCTCAGAGGAAATGGCTAGAACAATGCTTTGTGAAAATAATTTACCAAAGTATTTTTGTGCTGAAGCTATTAATACCTCATGTTATATCATAAATAGAGCAATCGTTAGACCAATCTTAAAGAAAACTCCATATGAACTTTACAAGGGAAAGAAACCAAATATAAGTTATTTTCATCCTTTTGGTTGCAAATGTTTTGTCTTAAATAATGGAAAAGATTATTCAGGAAAATTTGATGCTAAAAGTGATGAAGGAGTTTTCTTAGGATATTCATTAAATTCTAAAGCCAATAGAGTTTACAACAAAAGGATATTAATGGTGGAAGAGTCAATTCATGTAATATTTGATGAGTCAAATGCCACAACTAGAAACCTTAGTAATGATAAGGATGTAGAAATATTTAATGAAGTCTTAGAAGAACCCTCAAGCATGCAAGATAATATCAATAGTTTATAGGATCATGATATTGACAAAAGAGAAGAGATAATTGGGCAAGAAAATGTAGAGAGAGAACCTAAATGTTCAAGAGAACTCAAATATGTTAAAGATGGTCAAATAGTTGGTGATCCAAATCTAGGAGTTAAAACAAGATCCTCACTTAGAAATGCATGTCAATATATAGCTTTTGTATCACAAATTGAACAAAAAAAGTCAATGAAGCTTTAGATGATGACAATTGGTTTTTAGCTATGCAAAAAGAATTAAATCAATTTGAGAGGAGTAAAGTATGGAATTTAGTTCCTAGACCTAGTGATTACCCTATCATTGGAACTAAATGGATATTTAAAAATAATATGGATGAAAATAGTGTTATTATAAGAAATAAAGCAAGATTGGTTGCTCAAGGTTATAAACAAGAGGAAGGAATAGATTATGATGAAACCTATGATCTGGTAGCTAGACTAGAAGCTATTAGAATGTTGCTTGCTTTTGCATGTTATAAGAACTTCAAACTATATCAAATAGATGTAAAAAGTGCATTCTTGAATGGTTTTCTAAGTGAAGAAGTTTATGTGAAACAACCTTCTGGTTTTGAGGATCATAATTTTCCCAATCATGTTTGTAAACTCTCAAAGGCACTATATGGTTTAAAACAAGCTCCTAGAGCTTGGTATGAGAGACTCTCAAAGTTTTTAAATAAAAAAGGATTTTCAAGAGGGAAAGTTGATACAACTTTGTTTATCAAAACCAAAGATAAAGATTTATTAGTAGTTTAAGTTTATGTAGATGATATTATTTTTGGATCAACTAATGAATCCTTATGTCAAGAGTTTGCTAAGATCATTCAAGGTGAATTTGAAATGAGCATGATGAGAGAACTCACATACTTCTTGGGGCTTCAAGTAAAGCAAACTAAAGATGAGATCTTCATCAATCAAGCTAAGTACACCAATGACTTGCTTAAAAGATTTAGAATGGATAATTGCAAACCTCAAGCAACTCCAATGGGCACTAGCATAAAGCTTGATGAGGATGAAAGTGGTAAGTATGTAGACACTAAACTATATAGGTCTATGGTTGGCTCATTGCTTTATCTTACTGCAAATAGACCTGATATTATGTTTAGTGTGTGTTTATGTGCTAGATTTCAATCCTCACCTAGAGAATCTCATTTACTAGTCACAAAAAGAATTTTTAGGTATCTCAAAGACACATTTTCACTAGGATTATGGTACCCTAGAGATTCTACCTTTGCTCTTCATGCTTATTCTGATGCAGACTTTTGAGGATACAAAATAGATAGAAAAAGCACTTCAGGTACTTGTCAATTTTTATGGAATAGATTAATCTCATGGTTTTCAAAGAAACAAAATAGTGTAGCATAATCCAAAACTAAGGCAGAATACATAGCAGCTGGAAGTTGTAGTGCTCAAGTGTTATGGATTAAGCAATAAATGAGAGACTGTGGCATAGACATGAAATAAGCTCCCATAAAATGCAATAATACCAGTGCAATTAATCTCTCAAAAAATCCAATTCAACATTCTAGAACTAAACATATTGAAATTAGACACCACTTCCTTAGAGATTGTCACGACCCAAATTACCTAAAAATCAGAGTAAATTTTTCGCTTTTTCATTTATTATTAATTCTTACCTTTCTCTCATCATGACCATCCTACAACACAGTTGGGCTATGATTCAGTGTTAGTCACCTTACACTATTTACCATTTCATTTCAATAATCACATTCATATATCAGAGTTTACTATCTTTTGACTTTAAATAAATACATACACATTGGTATTTATAACTCTACATCCCCGACATCATATCCGTATATAGTACTGTGCATTGCATATTTAGATACAAAACCATACAAATGTGTATACCTGTCTCTCGATGGGAAGCAGCGGATACCAAGCATGCAAGTCCTCAGCCACTCACTAATTATTGTGAGTGCTCTGAAAAGATGAGAAAATAAGGGGGTGAGCAAACCACACGCTCAGTAAGGCAATTATACAAGTAAGTAGATAGGTCCACTATCTACATGCTCATAATGCCATGCCCTTAAATCCATTTCTTTTCATTAAAATCATCAAGCACAAAGTCATGCAAACATCAATGACTTAGTTTATAAAACTGTTCGTGCATATATAAATCATACTACTTATGCATCAAAGCATTTTATGTGACATCATTAAATCATAATAAGCATGAATTTAATCAAGATCATACAGTCTTTCATGTCATGTAAGACAAATCATGGATTTCAAATGAAAGCATGGAAAACATCATCATGCTACTGCATTTAAATCAATTCATTAAAACTGCAGTAAAACTAACCCTTTCGGGTCAATCATCTCATAAAACAATTCATTTAAAATTCATTATAAAACTTCGGTTATAAAACCACCCTTCTTTCAGGGTCACAAATCATAAAATCATGAAATCATAAAATCGTCAAATTGGGGGCCTGACCCCTCCTTCGGGTCTACCTTTGTCTAACAGACCACAAGTTATATCATGTGAGACAAACAGCTGATTATATCAGTAACATCGAGGACTATGGCCATATCCTAGTGTCACGACCTAAATTACCTAAAAATCAAAGTAAATTTTTCGCTTTTGCATTTCCTTACCCGTTGTGAATAGTTACACTACTAAACAGTTGGGCTATGATTCGGTGTTAGTCACCTCTCACCTATTTACCATTCCATTTTCATATTTCATTTACATATCAATTTATTTAAACTAAATACATCCCCAATATTACATCCATATACAGTACTGTGCCTCTATATGTTCAGATACAAAAATTATACAATGTGTATACCTGGTCTGGATGAGAAGCAGTGGATAATCGAAATGAAAGACTACTGTCATTCTCTTCTACTGAATGTACCCTGTGGAGTGGAAAATGAAAGGGTGAGCATAAAAAGCTCGGTAAGGCAATAATGTAAGCAGGTAGATAACTATACTATCTACGTGCTGATAATGTCATGATATAAAATCGTTTACATTTGGAGCATGAGGTATGACTAAAACGATGCCACATGTATATATATCATATAAGAGAAATCATGAAATCCACATATCAAAACAACCATGAAAAAATCATCATGTATGACATCTCATGCTCGTCACATTAAAACTTATTTGTTTCATCATAAATTCATCACGTTAAAACTCATTTGTTTTATCACAAAACAACCACATCAAGGCTAAACCCATCTCTCGGGAATACCTTGATTCATTAAATCACATCTCATTTAAAAACATAAATCGGGACATTACCCCTCCTTCGGGTTTGTCCTGGTCTATTCAGACCATCTGATATCAGTGAGGCATGTAGGTTACTGTATGAAAATCGAGGACTATGGCCATACTTTGTCCCTGTGATCCCAAGCTACACGGATCCCGGTGTGCGGGGTATCACAACTGCAACGGGAGGTAGGGTCAAATCCTACCCGCCAAAATATCAAGTAACATCATCGAGTCATCATGACTGCATGGTACAACGTACTCCGTGTGATATACACGGTACATCGTACTCCGTGGACCCATATCATAGTCTGGGGGTGCCTGCCGTAGGTCTTACCCACCCCAATACTATGTCGATAACCAACCCATGTCTCAAAGTATACGTGCGAGCATCTCAACTCTCTGCGACACATAGTCTACAGGAGGCTTCCGCACGACTATATACATGTCAACTCACGTCTAGTGCAAGCAAAGCTCCAGCACCACGCTATGCATATCATGATATCTAAAATCTCGTGCGAGCGAAGCTCCAGCACGGTTTTGTGTACACACAAATTTCTCGTATGAGCAATGCTCCAGTACAACTTTTCATGAGTAATAAATCAATAAACTTTAGTGCGAGTAATACTCTAGCACTCTTTTTACTCGAATAAATATGATAGGTGGCTCAATCTTGATAAAACATCTTTAAAATTGTAACCGGTACAAACCGGTTCCCTTTTGTATAATTATTAAAATCAACAGCCAACCTATGTGCATATTTACTTAAATCAAAGCAATATATTCATATAAAACATTAAAACATGAAAATCATGCAATTTATCTGCCTTACTACCCTTTTTGTAAATTTTACTCCTAGGGGCAAAATCATCTTTTTCTTTATTCACCTAAGCCCCGATTTTTGCAAAAATTATTATTTCATTTCTAGATACTTTAAGGAATTCTAAGCCCTTTAAATCCCCTCAATAAATACGTATAGAAATCTCTATGCACCTTCAAAATTCCCTTACCTCGATTTACGTGTAAACTTATCTCGTCTCGATAATATCTGATCTCTCAGTCCAATTGCGAGTCAACCAAGTTTACGAAACTGCATATAACCACATATTTTTTGGTTAATTCACTTATTTTTATCAGTATATCACATTTACTGATCAAATCTAACGTACTGGGCTCGTTTTACTTTATTGGGTCCAATTGCACCTTAATGGGCCTCGACCCATTTTCAGCCCGTTTCTACTTATTAAATCCCTTCTTTGGGTTTACTGGGCTCATTCAGCTTACTAATATTCATCGGGCTTCATTCCAAACTCATTGGATAACCCGTACACTATTTACGGTAATTACGTTGCAATTTTGATTAATATTCCTTTTTATACAGAATTAATTCGTAAAATCCGTAAAATAATCAAAACTCTGTATTAAAGGACTCATATTCTCGAAATTAAAATATACTTACCCAATATGATGTGGAGTACAAAAATCGAAGCTCAATCGGCTCTCGTTCGGGCTTTGTCGTAAAACTGCATAATTATATATTTAATCTCGGGTTACTTTCTGATTAAATATAATTTAAATAAATTTTTCAAAATTCAAATCGATCAATTTTGACCTCGTATCGACTTACCCGAAGTTCGGTGTATCCCAAAAAATCTTTCCCTTTTTCCTTTTTCTCCCTTTTTCCCTTCTTTCTTGGCTGAACCGGTTCGGTTCGGTTCAGCCCTGTTCGCTCTGGTTCGATCGGTTCAGGGCCTTACCGATCCGTTCTCCGTCGGCTTTCACCGCCAGTAGCTTCGCGGGATCGTCCGCAGCTCGAATCTGCCCTTGGTTTCGTCCAAGGCCGCCGAAAAGTCACCGGTCTGGCCTGTTCTCTCTATCGTCGGTACCCATTTCCTCTATCCATCGTTTTCGGCGCCGTTCACCTGTTTCGTTGGTCGTGGCCACCACCAATCTGCTCGGCATCACGTGGGGAACCTTCGATGGTCGGTGGTTGGGGTCAAATCGACTCTTGTGGCCGTCGATTTGCCTTTTCCTCTCCGTGGCTTCTCTCTCTCGATCCGCCGAATTCTGATGTCGGTGGGCGGCACCGCCGGTACTAGGGAGTTCGCCCACCTCTCCTCTTCCTTTTTCGACCTTCACTTGGCCAATTGGTCACCGGACGGTCGACGGTGATTCGGGTCTTCCTCGGTTTCATTTTTTATTTTCTATCCTCTTTCTCTCTCCCTGAATTTCTGATTTCTCTCTTTTTTTAATTAATTTAATTATTTATTATTATTTATAAATTAGTTTATTATTATTTTATTCATTAAAATAGTCAAATATATTCAAAAATATCTAAAAAATTAATTTTTTATTCCAAATAATTTTATTTAATTAATTTATTATATTTTTAACCCTTTTCGGTATATTTTCTCTGTATTTTCGGGATATTGTCCCGAACGAAAATTTTGATTAATTTCAGTAAATTTATATCTTGATCAATTTAACCCGAAATTTAATTATTTCTTCATTATTGATCAAGATTCTCAAATCCATTATTTTAATTAAATTTTCTCATCGAATTTATACCGACATTCGATCCTTTAACCGTTTTACCCTTCAAAGTGTTCGGGAATTCCATTTCAGTCCTTTTGCATTTTAATTTCGCGTTTTAACTAAATTCGGGTCTTACACCTAGTGATCTCTGGCAACACGGTACCTAGTGTGCGGGGTATCACACTTGAAACGGGAAGTGGGTCGTCTTACCCGCCAGAACAGCATAACACCAGGATTGCGAGGGCAAGGCTTGCTGCCTCGTGGCTAATGCCACTCCACTCCAACAATCCCCATGGTACAACGTACTCCGCGTGACATACACGGTACAACGTACTCCGTGAACCCAAGCTCAGTCAGGGGTACCTGTAATAGGTCTTATCCACCCATATCATCTCTGTCTCATTATGCACTTGTGAGCATATCATCTCATTGTGACACACAGTCTACAGGAGGCTCCAACACGGCTATATGCATGTAATATAAATCCCTGTGCGAGCGAAGCTCTAGCACGGCTCCATGCATATTCATGATATCAAAAAACCTTGTGCGAGCGAAGCTCTAGCACGGTTTAATAAAAATCAGTAAAATCTGCGTACGAGCAGCGCTCCAGTATGACTTAAATTGATTATAATTTCAAGTAAAATCCACGTACGAGCAATGCTCTAGTACAGATATGTATATAAAACTTAGTGAAAATCTCGTGCGAGAGAAACCCCAGTACAACATTCAAATGAGTTATAAAAACCATATAAAACTTTGTGCGAGCAACGCTCCAGCATAAATAAATGCTCAAGTAAATCAAAACTTCGTACGAACAATTCTCCAGTACGGCTTTATGCATAAATACATCAAATCTCGTGCGAGTTATACTCCAGCACGGCTTTATGCAATATCAAATCAAAATAGGATGCGAGCTAAGCTCCAGCATCTTTCATGCATATCAAATCATAAAAACTAGTGCGAGCAATCGCTCCAGCACCATTTTATGCGTATCAGTCAAAACAAGTCGAAACATGTCAAAACATGTCAAAACAGAGTGCGAGCTAGGCTCCAGCAGTTCTCATGCATATCAAATCATAAAATCAGTGTAAGCAACTGCTCTAGCACATTTTATGCATATGATGTCACACAAATCGGTGTGAGCAACTGCTTAAGCACATTTATGCACATTCACAAACGCAGATATAGTGCGAACTACGTGTCGGCACTATCTGTTTCCATATAAACTTGATAGTTGGCCTATTTTCTAAAGAAATTTTCATTTAAATGTAAATAACACTTACGTAGTGTTATCATGTGAAATTTGTGCAATTACTGACCAATCATCGATTAGCTTTGATTAAAATCAAATAAGATCCTTAAACCATAAATTTCCTTAAATCATGTATTTCATGCATGTCATACTTTCATCATCCTTAGATGAACTTCCCTCAATAGGGGTAAAATAGTCTTTTCACCTAATTCGATCCTTAAAATCATTTAAACCACTTTTAGGATCATTATACAATAACAGTGTATACATACATAATCAATGTATACAAAAACTATTAAAATACGCGTAGCTACCTCTAGCTACTCACACAATTCCCTTACCTCATTTTTTTGTACAGTCTGACCTTTCCACTGATGACTCGTCACGCAGTCCGATTTGCTCCGAATCCAAATCAAATCTTGGACACTGCGGATAAATGTTCATCAGGTCAAATACAGTACAATTTAATGTATTTCATATTTTCTAGGCTTAATTTAAATCATTGGGCCCGTTTACCCATATTGGGCCCGATTGCACCATAATGGGCCTTTATCGGCCTTAAGCCCGTTTTACCATACTTTATCGAGGCCTATTGGGCTCATTGGGCCAAACAGTATTTATTTAGCCTCGTTCTAAACTCTCAGACAGCTTATGAATTATTTACGAAAATTTATCTCAATTGCCAGAGTTTAATTCATTTATTACATAAATTAAATCTGTAATTTATCTAACACGCATAACAATGCAAATTGTCGTAAATAAAATGTTACTTACCCGAGATGCCAATTGAGCTCTCGGTTGATGCCAATTGTCGAGCTACACAATTAAATATATTTACGGGTAAACTTTCAGTCGATATTTATCAAATTAAATATTCCAAAAATTAAATCGATCAATTCGCCTGCTTACCGACTTACCCGAAGCTCGATTGCATCACTGGAATTTTTTTCAATTTTTTTCCTCTTTTTCTTTTTTCCCTTTTTCTTCCTTTTTTCCTTTTCTTTTTGGCCGAACCGGTCTGGTTCGGTTCAGCATACCCATACTGCGTTGAACCGGCCATACCGGTTCAGGCCACATTGACTTGTTCCAGCGTCGTCCGGTCGGTTCTCGGTGCGATTCTGGTGCCGTTCGGCTCGGCTGTGCCTGGGCGTCATTCGTCGACCCTCGGGGTAGAGTGATTCGACGCCGATGGCTGCCAATCGCCTATTCTCTCTTTCGGCCTCCCCTCCGTTGATCTCCCGATTTCGACGATGTCGGCGCGTATCGAGGCTACCGATGGTCGGGCTCCTCTCCCGGTCGTTGCCCACACCTTTGACTCACCGGTGGGTTGCCGGACGGAGGGAACCGACTCCCTCGGTTCTCTCTTCGCGTTTCGCCTTTTGCTTTTCTGTTTCTGTTTCGCGATTTCGTGATTCAGATTTCTTTTTCTTTTTACTTATTTTATTTATTTTTATTATTATTTTATTTTTAATAATATTTTAATCAATTAAAATATTATTAAAATCTAAAAATATATAAAAACTATTATTTTATTCATTTAAATCAGTAATTAAATTTATCAGTCCGATTTTACCTTTTTGGTATATTTTTTGATTATTTTTGAGATTATTTTTCCAATAGAAAATTTCGGTTTATTCCAATAAATTCATATCTTGATCAATTTAACCCGAAATTTAATTATTTCTTCGTTATTGATCAAGATTTCTCAATCTCATATTTTTAATTAAATTTTCTTGTCCCGATTAATATCGAATTTTGATCTTTTAACCGTTTTGCCCTTGCACGTTTTTAAAAATTCCATTTCAATCTTTTTGCATTTTTAAATGCACTCGTAAATTTCTATTCATTCCCTTTTGCTCTTACGAAAAAAATTGGGTCTTACAATCTCCCCCACATAAGAAATTTGGTCCTTCAAATTAGAACCAAGGCAAATGAGTCCATAAATAACTCCGGGTACATCTATCATATCATATACTGTCATCCTGAAGTGACTTTCTCCGGAGTGTAATACTACCATCAGACTTAACTAGGGAGATCATCTTAACCATCAACACTTTCTCCTTCCATCTAATACCTGAATCGATTTTCCAATAATACGTTACACTTTATTGAGCTAAACTGTTGAAGCTCATATCCGATCACACATGTCGGGTTTGGATAATATTTTCGAAGCATCATAAGATGGGACACATTGTGGATGCCTGTTTATTCAAATGGTAATGCCAACATACAAGTCTTACCTTCCACTTTGTCCAATCTTTCCAAATCAATCTAACGAAACTTGATTTGCCTTCTTTTCGAATCTCGTTATGCTCTTAGGACAAATAACTGCCAACAATACTGATTCAGCCTTGGTGAATTCCAATAGTTTTCTGTCTCTTGTCAGCATAGATTTTCTGTCTGCTCTGAGGTGTTCTTAATTTCTCACAAATCACCTAAACATCCTCAGAGGTTTATCTTACCAATTCGGGAACAATTTTCTATCTATCACCCACTTTTTCTTATCCAAGTCAGGGAACAATCCCTTTTGGCCATACAATGCCTCATATAAAGTCTTCCTGATACTCAAGTGACAACTGTCATTACTGGCGAATTTGAGTAGTAACAACCGATCATCTCAGGAGCTCATAAAATCAATGGTACACGCTCTCATCACATCCTCCAGAACCTGTACAGTCCTCGCTGACTGACCATCTGTCTGAGGATGGAAGCTGTGCTAACACACAATCAGGGTCCCATAGCTTCTTGAAACAATATTCCCATAAGTGGGAAGGAAGCAGGAATCCCTATCTGATACCATGCTCACTGGAACGCCACATAACGTTTCATAATTTTCCATACACATAAATCAGCCTACACACTCAGAGTATCTGGGGATTTCCATAGCTAGAAGGTGGGTAGACTTAATCAATCTATCGACTATCACCTAGATAGCCTTGTGATTTCTTCGGGTCCTCTGTAACCCATCACGATATCATGGTAACTTGTTCCCTTTTTCATGTCAATATAGGTAGAGGCTGCAATAACTCTACAGACTTCTAGTACTCTACCTTAATCTGCTGACATACGAGACACTTGTCCATAATTCTACAATATTTCTTTTCATATCTGACCATCAATACCCTTTTCAGAGATTTTGATATATTTATTGTTTCTCGGATGCACTGTATATCCCGAAGAGTGAGCTTCTGACAATAATACTATCTCATCATTTTGGTCTTGGGGAGCACTTATACTATCTCTGAACCTCTGTAAGTCATCATTATTCATTGTGAACTCTGTCACTATACCCTTCTGAATCTGACTCACACTATCGACATCATGTCGATCATCATGCTAAGCCTGGCAAATTCGATCAACTCAAATCCGGTTCTAAACTCAAGCTAGCTGTCATAAAATCACCATCATCATCAGAAGGGATTCACATCACTACTGAGGTTCACAACTGCTCTAGCAGCTCACGCTCCCTGACCATTATATGTAATACCATCCCGAGGCTCTTTCTATTCAAGGCATCAGCCATTACATTAGCCTTTCCTGGGTGGTAAAATGTTCACAATCATAATCTTTAGAAGCTCTAACCCTCTTAGTTATTTCATATTCTACTCTTTCTGTGAAAACAAATACTCGGGGATTTTACGATCAGTGCATACCTGAAATTTCTTACAGTAAAAATGGTGGCGCCATACTTTCAGTGTAATCGTTACGGCTGCCAACTCTAAATCATGGGTCGGATAGTTTTTGTCATGATCCTTGAACTATCTGGATCCATAAATAACTATCTTTCCATTTTACATCAATACACAGCTCACTCATAATTTTGAGGTATCCATATACACTGAAACCTCTGTAGCTGTTGGTTATGGTGAGAATCATTACGGTGGTCAGTTCATACCTCAATATACCAAAACTCACCGAAGCCATTTTCATACTTATCATACCACTCGTATGAAATCTTTTTCCAAACGAGACATGTCAATTGAGTAGCCCATTTCAAGAAATTCTTAACAACGTCTGTAAGACAGTTTCTAGTTGCTACTCATGCTCTTCCCTGGACTTCGAATACATTAAAATATCATCGCTAAAGATGACAACCAATTGGTCCAAGTAAGGTTTAAATGCCTCATCGTAGTTGAGTTCCACTAAATATTCCAATCACACATACCCTTGACCTATGTACGCATAAACGTAAAACGTCATTTCGAAATCGCTTCTATTCAAGATACTAATCAGTGTCATTTCCTTTTTCTTATACTAATGGCTTTTATAAAATTTTAATTTTATACCTTCATGATTAATCGAATTCTATATTTCTTTATCGTACCAGTAAAGGTACCCAAATTTTAAATGTATATATATTACGACTGTCGATTTCAATTTATAGGTTATGTGCGCGCTTCTAGAGGCTGTCAAATCTTCAAGCGGGGAAGTATTTTGAAATACCTTTATTAACCCTCAGACTTGATCACAATTACTTTACATATCAGTCTATGTGGTCACAATTCATATTCGCTACATATCAAAGATATCCTTACCTTGTATACGTCTCTTATTCCAATATATCTTATATTTAAGATCTATCACATCTCAAAGCTTATCTCCTATCATAAATCACTTATAATAAACTCTTTCATTACTTGTCAAACTTACAATACACTTTTCAATGATATTTTCACCCCTATTTTCAAATTATAATCCTTATACCCATATTCAGTTAGTGAAAATCAGCTAACTAGCATCATCTTGCTTAAGGGTACAGGCTTCACATCTTTCACTAGCTTATAAGCAACTGAAGGCGGTATGAATAAATGCGTGGCACCAGAATAAATTAAAATAATTACTTCATTATTCACAACCAGTGTGGTATCTTCCACCACATCAAATGAAACATCAGTAGTATCCTAGTCCAAGGCATATACTCGCCCTCGTCCAACATCTTATTTTCGTGGTATCTACCACACATCTTACACTACTTACACTACTACTCTATTACACTGTTTTGTAGCAGGTCGGGGTCCTCAAATCACAATACCCCTCAAAAGTATTGAAATTGGATACATTTGGGCTTATCAATCAACTTACCCCGTGACTCATCAACTCTAAGCTTTTACCAATTACCTTTTTCCCGTTCTGACATCTCTGTCATTCTCTATTCTCTTTCAGTCTTTATTTCGGCCCTTACTACCTTTTCCAATCTCAGAGGCGTGCAACTCATAATCTTGTTCACACAACTGTAGTCTGCGCACTGCTTCGGCATAGGTAGTGATATCTAACGGGCTAATCGGACTCTATTTGACAATCTGAGCCCTTCCATAAACTTTAAAACATCCCGACTCTCACTGTTCATAGTGTCAGAGTCATATCTGCTCAGGAATATAAACTGAGTTTCATACTCGTCAATCAACATGTTCCTCTGGGTCAGAGTAAATACTATCATCTGTAATTTCCTTTAACAATGTCCAGGATATTCTGTCATCGAAATACATATAGAATTATGTTCTCATGTCCATTTTGGATGTCTAACTCGTAAGATGGGTCGAGCGGACTTCCACCAATACTCCGACTACCCTCAAATCTCATACATATTCTGAGTAATTAACTCTCAAACTATTCTCCATACTCCGCTCCAACCTCGCGAAGCGTGTCTCAATACTGTCCGATCTCTCTGTTGGACTCTGTGGGGCATGCTCAATACCAGCCCCCACGTCAATCTCATCTCGAGTCTCATGTGGTGACTCAGTACGACTCTCAGGCTTACCTCTACGGCCTCGAGCTCGTGTACTCGCCTCTCTATCATAGCGGCTATCAGTTAATGAGTCTATTCTTGCATTTAAAAATCAAATTCTTAATTGCACTTCCATCTCGATATACACAATTGTATCTAAACAATGCACAGTACATGGGGATGTAAACTTCTTTAACCACTAACACCGACTCATATCAGGCCAACTCAAGCTCTGATACCATTAAACCTATCACGACCCAAATTACCTAAAAATCAGAGTAAATTTTTTGCTTTTTCATTTATTATTAATTCTTACCTTTTTCTCATCGTGACCATCCTACAACACAGTTGGGCTATGATTCGGTGTTAGTCACCTTACACTATTTACCATTTCATTTCAATAATCACATTCATATATTAGAGTTTACTATCTTTTGACTTTAAATAAATACATACATATTGGTATTTATAACTCTACATCCCCGAAATCATATCCGTATATAGTACTGTGCATTGCATATTTAGATACAAAACCATACAAATGTGTATACCTGTCTCTCGATGGGAAGCAACGGATACCAAGCATGCAAGTCCTCAGCCGCTCACTAATTATTGCGAGTGCTCTGAAAAGATGGGAAAATAAGGGGGTGAGCAAACCACACGCTCAGTAAGGCAATTATGCAAGTAAGTAGATAGGTCCACTATCTACATGCTCATAATGCCATGCCCTTAAATCCATTTCTTTTCATTAAAATCATCAAGCACAAAGTCATGCAAACATCAATGACTTAGTTTATAAAACTGTTCGTGCATAGATAAATCATACTACTTATGCATCAAAGCATTTTATGTGACATCATTAAATCATAATAAGCATGAATTTAATCAAGATCATGCAGTCTTTCATGCCATGTAAGACAAATCATGGATTTCAAATGAAAGTATGGAAAACATCATCATGCTACTGCATTTAAATCAGTTCATTAAAACTGCAGTAAAACTAACCCTTCCAGGTCAATCATCTAATAAAATAATTCATTTAAAATTCATTATAAAACTTCGGTTATAAAACCACCCTTCTTTCAGGGTCACAAATCATAAAATCATGAAATCATAAAATCATCAAATCGGGGGCCTGACCCCTCCTTCGGGTCTACCCTAGTCTAATAGACCACAAGTTATATCATGTGAGACAAACAGTTGATTATATCAGTAACATCGATGACTATACCCATATCCTAGTGATCCCTGGCAACACGGTACCTAGTGTGGGGGGTATCACACTTGAAACGGGAGGTGGGTCGTCCTACCTGCCAGAATATCATAACAACAGGATTGCGAGGGCAAGGCTTGCTGCCTCGTGGCTAATGCCACTCCACTCCAACAATCCCCACGGTACAGCGTACTCCGCGTGACATACACGGTACAACGTACTCCGTGAACCCAAGCTCAGTCAGGGGTGCCTGTAATAGCTCTTATCCACCCATATCATCTCTGTCTCAGTATGCACGTGTGAGCATATCATCTCACTGTGACACATAGTCTACAGGAGGCTCCAACACAGCTATATGCATGAAATATAAATCCCTGTGCGAGCTAAGCTCTAGCACAGCTCCATGCATATTCATGATATCAGAAAACCTCGTACAAGCGAAGCTCTAGCACGGTTTAATAAAAATCAGTAAAATCTGCGTACGAGCAGCGCTCCAGTACAACTTAAACTGATTATAATTTCAAGTAAAATCCACGTACAATCAATGCTCTAGTACGGATATTTATATAAAACTTAGTGAAAACCTCGTACGAGAAAAACTCCAGTACGACATTCAAATGAGTTATAAAAACCATATAAAACTTTGTGCGAGCAACGCTCCAGCACAAATGAATGCTCAAGTAAATCAAAACTTCTACGAGCAATGCTCCAATACGGCTTTATGCATAAACACATCAAATCTCGTGCGAGTTACACTCCAGCACGGCTTTATGCAATATCAAATCAAAATAGGATGCGAGCTAAGCTCCAGCATCTCTCATGCATATCAAATCATAAAAACTAGTGCGAGCAATCGCTCCAGCACCATTTTATGCATATCAGTCAAAACAAGTCAAAACATGTCAAAACAGAGTGCGTGCTAGGCTCCAACAGTTCTCACGCGTATAAAATCAAAAAATCAGTGCGAGCAACCGCTCTAGCACATTTTATGCATATGATGTCACACAAATCGGTGCGAGCAACCGCTCAAGCACATTTATGCACATTCACAAACGCAGATATAGTGCGAACTACGTGTCGGCACTATCTGTTTCCATATAAACTTGATAGTTGGCCTATTTTCTAAAGAAATTTCCATTTAAATGTAAATAACACTTACGTAGTGTTATCATGTAAAATTCATGCAATTACTAGCCAATCTATTGATTTGCTTTGATTAAAACTAAATAAAATCCTTAAACCATAAATTTCCTTAAATCATGCATTTCATGCATGTCATGCTTTCATTATCCTTAGATGAACTTCCCTCAATATGGGTAAAATAGTCTTTTCACCTAATTCGATCCTTAAAATCATTTAAACAACTTTTAAGATCATTATACAATAACAGTGTATACATACATAATCAATGTATACAAAAACTATTAAAATACGCGTAACTACCTCTAGCTACTCACACAATTCCCTTACCTCATTTTTTGTACAGTCTGACCTTTCCACTGATGACTCGTCACGCAGTCCGATTTGCTCCGAATCCAAATCAAATCTCTGGCACTACGGATAAATGTTCATCAGGTCAAATACAATACAATTTAATGTATTTCATATTTTCTGGGCTTAATTTAAATCATTGGGCCCGTTTACCCATATTGGGCCCGATTGCACCATAATGGGCCTTTATCGGCCTTAAGCCCATTTACCACACTTTATCGAGTCCTATTGGGCTCATTGGGCCCAACAGTATTTATTTAGTCTCGTTCTAAACTCTCAGATAACTTATGAATTATTTACGACAATTTATCTCAATTTCCAGAATTTAATTCATTTAATACAGAAATTAAATCTGTAATTTATCTAACACGCATAACAATGCAAATTGTCGTAAATAAATGTTACTTACCGAAGATTTCATGATAGTACATAAATCGAGGATGTCTTGAGCTCTCAGTTGATGCCAATTGTCGAGCTACACAATTAAATATATTTTTGGGTAAACTTTCAGTCAATTATTTATCAAATTAAATATTCTGAAAATTAAATCGGTCAATTCGATCACTTACCGACTTACCCAAAGCTCGATTGCATCACTAGAATTTTTCTCAAATTTTTTCCCCTTTTTCTTCCTTTTTCCTTCTCTTTTTGGCTGAACCGGTCCGGTCCGGTTCAGCATACCCTTATTGCGTTGAACCGGCCATACAGGTTCAGGCCACATGTACTCGTTCCGGTGCCGTCCGACCGGTTCCCGATGCGATTCTAGTGCCGTTCGGCTCGGCTGCGCCTGGGCGTCATTCGTCGGGCCTCAGGGTCGAGTGATTCGGCGCCGATGGCTGCTAATCGCCTCTTCTCTTTTCCGGCCTCCCCTCCGTTGATCTCCCGATTTCGATGACGTCGGCTCATATCGAGGCTACTGATAAGTCTCTCGATGGTCGGGCTCCTCTCCCGGTCGTTGCCCACACCTTCGACTCGTCGGTGGGTTGCCGGACGGAGGGAACCGACTCCCTCGATTCTCTCTTTGCGTTTTGCCTTTTGCTTTTCTGTTTCTGTTTCGTGATTTCGCGATTCAGATTTTTTTTCTTTTTTTTACTTATTTTATTTATTTTTATTTTTATTTTATTTTTAATAATATTTTAATCAATTAAAATATTATTAAATAACCAAAAATATCTAAAAAAAACTATTATTTTATTCATTTAAATCCGTAATTAAATTTATCAGTCCGATTTTACCTTTTCGGTATATTTTTGATTATTTTTAGGATTATTTTTCCGATACGAAAATTTTGGTTTATTCCAATAAATTCATATCTTGATCAATTTAACCCGAAATTTAGTTATTTCTTCGTTATTTATCAAGATTTCTCAATCTCATATTTTTAATTAAATTTTTTTGTCCCGATTAATACTGAATTTTGGTCTTTTGATCGTTTTGCCCTTGCACGTGTTCGAAAATTCCATTTCAATCCTTTTGCATTTTTAAATGCACTTGTAAATTTCTATTCATTCCCTTTTGCTCTTACGAAAAAAAATCGAGTCTTACAGAGATCATGTGAAAAAAGGGGATATAGTTCTAGAATATATTGTACAATGCTTCAAGTAGCTAATATGTTCACCAAACCCCTTAACAAAGAAAGATTTTCTGTTCTCAGAGGTGAATTAGGACTAATGAATGCTCCTTGATGTGTTTTACTTAAGTTTGCTTTATCAAATTCTTTTCCACTAAGTTTTCAAACGTTTTCTGGGCAAATTGGTAGGAAAGATCAATCTTTGTTCATTATAGATCGATTTGGCTTACTCAGAATAGCCTGTAGCATTTGGGTCATGACTAGGAGATCGATCTTCTATTCATTAAGATTGATCCCCTTAAGGTTCAGTATACCTAAGATTGCTCTTCTATTCATTTGAGATCGATCTCCTTAAGATTCTATATAACTGAGATCGATCTTCACAATATAACAGATCGATCTCCTTAAGTCTCTGGGAAATAGAGATCGATCTCTACCTTTAGCAGATCGATCTTGTGAGATCTGAGAATTTTACACATATCAAATTATGTAATGAGAACATGAAGTGTAATTGATTTAACTAAATATGATGTACTCATATATTGAGGTGGTATGGAATGAAATTTTAAGTGATGAATGAGTTATAAATGAGATTTTATGTTAAAGCATGAAATTATGGGGCCAGATCGATCTTGAAGAAGAGAAGATCGATCTGGTAAGCCAAAAATGACAAGGAAGGAGGAATTTAAGTGAGCAAATCGATCTCCAATGGAAGAGGATCGATCTCCTTATGATTCTGTAATGAAGAGATCGATCTCATGAGGAAGGAATCGATCTCAAAATGTTTCTGTTAAGGAGAAGATCGATCTCCTCAAGGAGCAGATCGATCTCATGAAGCATTCTGTAAACTAGAGATCGATATAATAATTGGAGTAGATCGATCTCATAAAGCCATTAAGAGATCTATCTCACCATTCGATAGATCGATCTCCTATGCATAAAATTACCCCAAATCGTCCCCAAATTCAAATGCAGATCGATCTCATCAAGAGCCAGATCGATCTCCTACCCTCCGTCTATATAAGACCCTTTTGTTTTTCCTGGAAATCAATCTCTCTCTCTCCCTAAATCGCCATTTTTGAACCTTAGCTTTCTCTCCCCTCCAAAACACCCATTTTCGTCCAAATCAAGGGTTGTGGCAAGAAGGAAAGTTGTTCCTCATCAAAAGGAGAATAACATACTTGAAAATCGAAGGACGGAATGAATCGAGGCAAGAGTTAAGCACTCCACAAGTTTTGGGTAATTTTTTAAACCTCGATCTTTGATTTTGAAGTGATTTTTGATGATTGTGAATATAGGCATTGTGATGAAATAGTTAAGAAAGGATTAGAGTTTACAAAAATTGTGATTTTATTGCAGTGATGATGAGATTAGGTAATTTTGGTAATTTTGGGAGTTTTGGGCTATAAATTGAAATTGAGGCAATGAGATGAATATCGGCATGGATTTTTGTGCACAATGCAGGATTGGAAATGTAGTGGAGGGGATTATGAATGGTGATAGAGTTATGAGAATTGAGAGATTTAGGTGTTAGTGAGAAATATGAGCAAATGTCTGCTCGATAATGAAATTGAGTCGAGATATTAATGTTTTTAACATCGTTTGGACAGCTCGAGAGTTCCAGAGTGGAATGTGAGGCTAGTCCGTGATACGGGGGAACGATTACACTATACGAGGTGCAAAGATGTAAGGAAAAACTCAACTCATTTGTGTATGTGTTTGTGATAATATTGTAGCATGATTTTCGATTGAGAAAATAAGCATGTTTTATGTGTTGTGAATGAGAATTGCACACGATTTTATAGCCAGTTGGGGCCCAACTTTTATGAATTGTAAGCTATATGTGAAAACGTTTTATAACCACTTTGTGTTTAAAATGTGAAAAGTGTTTTGGGCCCTACCTTAAGGCATACTGAGATTTGAGAAATGTGTGCGTGGTTTTGTCGGTTGAAGCTCAGCTTTGACATGTTTTGTGTTGAGTACAAAACGGTTTGAAATGAGTTTTATGAGAGAAAACCATTATGAGCTTTACGTGAAGGCAAAATGGTTTTTGTGATAATGGCTATTGATTAAGACTTAGGTGTGTCATTTTGAATACACACCGGGCATTGCTCTAGTAGCATGTAAGTCCGATATTCCTCCATTTTGGTAACGTGAGATGACCCCTACTTTGGTAGGATTGGTTACCTACCATGTGTGAATCCTAATCAGTGGTTGTACCACATGTATTTAGTGGTTATGCCACGTGTGAATCCTAATTAGTGGCTGTGCCACGTGTATTTGGTGGCTATGCCACGTGTGAATCCTAATCAGTGGCTGTTCCACATGTATTTGATGGCTGTGCCACATGCGAATCTAAATCAGTGGCTGTTCCACGTGTGTTTGGTGGCTGTGCCACATGCGGATTTTAATTAGTGGCTGTGCCACGTGTAGATTTTATTTAGTGGCCGTGCCATGTGCATTACTACTGCAGTGATTTTTATCACGTTTTAAAGAGAAAAGCCATTATCGCATCATGATTTCTACATGTTTGTAACCTTGAATTAAGCCATTTATTATCATGTTTTTACATGGGCTTTGAGGTGATGTTTTAACTATTCATACTACCTTTTCCACTGAGTTTATTGAGTTTATCACGTAAAACAAAATGATTGTGCGGTGCAAATCATTTTCTTGTTATTGAATCCCTTATCCTCTTACTGAGCGATTTAGAAGCTCACCATGTTTTATCTTTTTCCCAAACTTCTTCAAGTGAAGAGAATTTTCCTGTGACGTACGGATTAGTGGCCAGTGGAGGACTCGAGCTCCAGGCCACATATTGTACTTGAGGTACATTTTATTATTTCATGTAACCAGACTATAATTGTATTTACAGACAATTGATGTACAACATTGAATGGGATGTATTAGGATTAATTAACTTGGGATTGAGTAATATATATGATATGATATATACTATTTAATGATGAGATCCTGAGGCATGATATGTATGATGATGTTTGACACTGCACAGGAATGCATCCTTAATTGTGCTTTGATGAGTAAAAAGTTTTAAATTTGTCATATTTTTCGTGTTTTCGGGGCGTGACAGATCTCCTTAAGTTTCTGGGAAAGAGAGATCGATCTCGTACCTCGACAGATCCATCTCCTTAGCCTTAGGCTATATAAAGCGTCGCAACAATTTCCCAAATTTCAGAAACTCAAATCCCCAATCTATAAAACCCTAACGAAAAATACTTCTATTCCTCTTTGTCTCTCACCCTCGGGATCATTATCTTGGTAAGTTTTCCTCGATTGATTTTATTTCTGATCTATTTAGTTCCTTCGACCCAACATTTGTTTTTCAAAAGTTTTTACTATTCCTCATAGATCGATCTGTTCGTTCCTTTACTGTTCAAATTCTTAGTGAACCCATTAGGTGTTAGAGAATCTATATTCTGTGTAGGCTAGTTTGATTTGGGTAATTCTCTGTCTAGTTTAGATTTCTTTGTGCTTGATTAGAAACCCTCAAATCCAACACTACTTCCATATTCCTTAACAGCCTTAACTCACAATGCCTCGTACTAAGACTGTAGCATCTCGAGCCCCACGACCAACTCATGTAAACACACCTCCTACTACGTTTAGTCGATGTTTTCAAACCCCAGCCAAACGAAGACGGTTTGATGAACATTTCTCCATATTACCGATGAAACATTGGCGCACCATTGCCTATCTTGCAAAATTCCAAGAATATCAGTGGCTTTCATTTCTCAAAATCAATACTTTTGTTCCTCCAAACATCATTCGCGCCTTCTTTTCGAATGCTGAACTTGTCACAACCCCTAATGATCCTTGTCGCATCATAGGATTTAACATTTTTGTTATGGGCGAATCTCTCTATATTGATAAACAACTGCTAGCGCAAGTCTTTGGTATTCCCGATTCGGGTCTTACCAATGAAGATGTTGAGGTAACTCTAGATTTTCCCATCACCAATGACTGTGCTAGTGAGTTACCGATGTATCCTCACCTCATTCATCTCATTATCTCATGGAACCTTCGACCTTTTGGTACTCGTCACTCAACCATTAGGAAACTCGACCGATTTTGGCTCTATAACATCCATTCTCCTTCTGGTCCAAAGCCAAACTTGATTCATTTCATTTTCGAAGATTGGCTTAAGGTCATTCGGGGGCAAGCCACATCCATTGTCTTTCCACAACCTCTTGCATTTCTTCTTCGGCACCTTGGGTTTGACTGCATGTGTGATGCTGGTGAGCTCCCATCACAGAAGAGTGTTATCAACATCAGCACGCTTCTTCATGCTAGATACTATACAGATGACGATGAAATTTGGTGCAAGAGGACTGGACTTCCCACACAAGATGCAAAAATGGAGACAGATGTTCTAGCTGAGCCTTCAGCACCTCCTGTTGTGGAACCTGCACCTACTACATCATCATCGGTCAACTTGGACTCCATTACAACCATGATCATGAACCTTCATCAGACCATGGATCAGCACTTTGCAACTATTGAGTCTCAAGTTGCAACTGTTGCGTCTCACGTTGAAACTATTGAGTCTCAAGTGGTAATCCTTCAAGAGACTCAGCAGGCAATGTTTGATGAAGTACAGACCACCTGTACCCGTGTTGACGAGCTCTTTGATCATTTTCCTCCACTTTCTTGAATATTTGGTTGAACATTTGGTTGTGATATACATTGATTTTGAAATGACATTTGCTATGTTTTCTTAGATATGTTACTTATTTACTGAATGTTTTTCATTGCTTAATTGGGTTTGATCATTTAAGGAGTGTTCTTGAATGAATCATGCTTGCCTTCTTGATATGACAAAAAAGGAGAGAAAGAGAGAGCATATCTTAAAGGGGAGCAAATTTTACAAATGATTGGACATACTTTTGGAACCAAAATCTTAAATGATTGAATTAAGTTTTGTCATATCAAAAAGGGGGAGATTGTTAACTTTGAATGATGTATTTTGAAATGAAAAAACATTAATCTCAAATGAACTTATTTTCAAATCATTTGTAAGAAACTATTTCTAAGTATTTATCTTAAAATCATATTGCATCAATGTTCACTTAGAAATATTGTCAAACTTCAAATCTTTATAAAACTAAACTTTGGCGAGAAACTAAGAAAATGAGCTAATCAAATCAGTCTAAAAGCCTTGTAGGATCGATCTCTTTTAAGCTAAAGTCCTACAAGATCGATCTCAAGGAGTGGTGAGATCGATCTCCTCAAGGCAGAGGCTTAGCAAGATCGATCTCAAGGAATGGTAAGATCGATCTCCTCAAGGCAAAAACTTTACAAAATCGATCTCCTCAAGGCTGAAACATTGTAAGATCAATCTCATGGGGTTATAAGATCGATCTCCTATAAGTGGGAGCAATATTTTAAACCAGAGATCGATCTTCTCTTTAACAAGAGATCGATCTCCCTTGTATAAAGCTAACAAGCAGATCGATCTCTCGATAAATGAGATCGATCTTCCCTTCGTAAAATTCCTTTGTGTTCAGGAAACAAGATATCGATCTCCTCAGATAAATGAGATCGATCTGGACCTCTTCTGCAAAACTCCAACGGTTATTTTTGCAGGTTTTCAACCGGAGAAAATGCATTAAATGCTTCACCAACCAATTGAGTGCATAAATACAAGCCATAAAGACATTGAAGACAAGAAAAAAGAAACTGAAAAAGTCTGAACATTCTTGTGAAACATTCTTTGTGTCTAAAGTGAATGAGGTGTGAGGAAGCCTTTGTTTGTATTCATTCTCTATTATAAATAAGAGAGGAAGTGTTCCTCTGAGTGAAAGCTTTTGTAAAAAGAGTTTGGGTAGCTTCATTGGTTGAGGGGTAGAGAGGTTATTCCTTAACCTTGAAAAGGAAGCTGTAAAAGTTCACCTTGATTAGTGAAAGAGACTCCTTGATAAGAAGGTCACATAGGTAAGAGATTTGTCCGAACCTCTATAAATTACTGTGTTTACTACTCTTCCTCTTTATCTTCATTTTACTGCATATTTATACTACTGCTTATTGCTGTTATTTATTTGGTTAAGTGCAATTTGAGTTAAGAAAGTTTAAATTTAGTAAATTGCTAGAAAAACTTATTCACCCCCCTCTCAGTTGAGCCAACATAGGTCATGGTTGTTTAAGCATGTAAATGAATATTTTAGTCAACATTATATACACCAAATCACTCATCAAAATATCTAGATCAACATACTAGGAAATGGTGTATTGAAATCTTGCCTAGCTTGACCTTTCTCCTCTTTTTGCCAAATTGGGGAAAAACTTATTTTCTCCTTCAATCCAAGGTTTGAGCTTCCAATCTTGGACTATGTTGTTCTTTTCCTCACTAGGAACAACTTTGCTCAAAAGAACTTCTCTCAAAACCAATTCGAAAGTGGTGATTTTAGAGTGAGAAAGCTAGGTCACTTGTTAAAAATGGAGGAAAATGGGTTGCTCTCGTGAAATGCAGATTCAGCTGTCCAGTTTTTATAGGAAATGCCTTATGAGATCAATCTCCATGGGTGGGAGATCGATCTGAACTTGCTTAAACTCCTTCAGAATTTTTGAAAATGCAGGCAAGAGATCGATCTGTCCAATGTATGAGATTGATCTGCTTGAAGGAATGAGATCGATCTGTTTCAAGTAAAAGGCTTTAGAGATCGATCTGGCCTTAAGAAGAGATCAATCTGGCCTAACCAGTGGCAACTAGAGATCGATCTGCCTATGGGAGGAGATTGATCTTATCCAACCCGAGGCCACTTGAGATCGATTTGTTTGAGTGAGGGATCGATCTCTCTCTTACAGAATGTCATGGCATTGCATTTCAAGAAAAATAAGATTGATCTCCCTCCTAATGAGATCGATCTGCCCTGCATTCTACAGCATCCCAGCTACAATTTTCCCAATTTTCAAAGTTAAACTCATACTCAATTACTTCAATACACATTTAGGAAATTTATTCACACTTAGAACTTAAAAACATCCATTGCTTATGATTCATATATATTGTAACTTGTTTGTACATTCCGGAATCATAAACATTACATAAAAATTTATGGGTCTTACACTGATCTCCTCAAACTTCGGCCTCTTCCCAGATAATCTCCTGCTCCCTTTATAACTGAAGCTTCTATTCACTGTCGGTCTCTTCCTATCTCTATCCCTCACTCTACCAACTATCCTGAACTCTGAAGCATTCTGCTCAATATCTTGTTCACACAACTGCGCCCTGTGCACTGCCTTCTCATAAGTCGGTATATCAAAAGGAACCAATCAGGATCTAATGGTTGGTCTCAGCCCATCCACAAACTTTCAGACCTTCTTGACCTCACTATCCATCGTGTCAGGATCATACTTGCCCAGGGAGATAAATTTCGTCTCATACTCGTCCATCGATATGCTCCCCTCAGTTAATCCCAAGAACTCCATCTGTAGCTTCCGCTGCACAGTATCCATAACATACTGCCTCCGGAAGGCCTCCAAAAATATATCCCCAGTGATCTCTATATGTCGGCCTCTCAGAATGGGTTTGGTGGACTTCCACCAATGCTTTGCTGATCCCTTCAACATGAATGCGGCAAAAGCAACCATCTTTGTATTAGTGCACTCAAAAAACTCACATAACTTCTCGATCTCATTCACCCAATCCTCTGCAGCTTCTGGGTTCTTAATCCCACTGAAAGATGGCAGTCTAAATTTATGGAACTGCCATAATCTATCCAGGTCACATCCATAACCCCAACCTCTACTGCCCAATGGTGGATCTACAAGAAAAGGTGTATCTTGTACTGGTGGGGGTGTGGGAGTATATGTAGTCTGGGGCCTCTGAGCTGGCTGTACAGGCATCTCAGGAGCGATTGCCTGTTCAGCATCACCTTGGGTTGCTGGACCTTACTCGCCCCTAGCTCTAGGTATCGACTAGGCAACCAACTCCAAAATCATCTATATGCTCCGTTCTATCCTTGCAAAGCGTGCCTCAATACTCTTCAGTCTCTCTGCCGGACCCTATAGGGCATGCTCCTCTATCTCCTCCTGAGTCTCATGTGATGACGGCTCAGCACGGCTCTCAAGCCTACCCCTATGGCCTTTAGCTCGTGCTCTTACCTCTCTACCACGACTAGTATTAGGCATAATGCCCAGATTCCTACATTCACAACCATTTCTTAGTCAAACCCATCTCGATATATACAGTTGTATCTAAACAAGCACAATAACATGGGGATGTAATTTTCCTAATTATTAACACCGACACACATCAGACCAACTCGGCTCTGATATCACCTCTATCATGACCCCCAATTTACCAAAAATTGCTACCATTTTTTATCCATTATTCTTACCTTCGATCGTGAATAGGTTCACCACCAACAGTTGGGCTGTGCATCGGTGTTAATGTCATCTAACCATACCATTTCAATTCACATTTTATTTAAATGTAAACACTTACATTACATAGTCAGAGTTGTGATTTTACATGTGTTTACAGTTCTTTAAATCCCCAAATGTTACATTCAAAATATTACTATGCTATTGCATGTTTAGATACAAAATTGTACAAACGTGTATACCTTTATATGATGGGATGCAGCAGACACCTGAAATCAAACCCTCATTTGCTTTTAATCTACTGAAAGTGCTCTCTATAAAGGGGGAAAATAAGGGGGTGAGCAACCACACGCTCAGTAAGGCAATCATGCGAGCAAGTAGATAACTGTACTATCTACATGATTGTGATACCATGCATAAAACCATGTAGTTACACGTCATACCCAAAAACATGAGTTCATGCACGTGGTCATGGTATGTAAAGTAGTTCATGCTATTCAAATCAATGCACAAGTCGGTAAATAAAGCATGGAAAATCATCATGCAAGGTGCATTTAAAACAGTTCATGCTCTTCAAATCAATACCAAATGTCAGTAAATAAAGCATGAAAAATCATCATGCGAGGTGCACTTATCAATACCAAATGTCGATAAATAAAGCATGGAAAATCATCATGCGAGGTGCACTTAAAATAGTTCATGCCCGACATGAATCAGTAACAAATCACCATCCGTTAGGACTCAACCCCTCCCTCGGACTGTCCTTACCCACAAAACAATTTAAATCATGCAATCATCATAAACCAGGTGACATGTGAGATTAGGCAAATAATAAGGGTAATATCTAGGATTATGGCCATATCCTCTGTGATCTCAGGCTACACGGATCCTAGTGTGCGGGGTATCACACCTATCTGCTTCCACACGGGAGGTGGGTCACGTCCTACCCGTCGATCCATAGCAGATTTTACTTCGTTCGAAGATGAGATATATATATATATATATATCCAAGCACGATACAATATACTCTGTGCTACATGCATGGTACAACATACTCTATGGACCTATATCATCATATCAAATCATGCCACATCTCAAAACGCACGTGCAAGACTATTTAATCGGTGTGACACAAAGTCTATCCGAAGCTCCTAACACAACTCCAACCATGTTAATAAAATCACGTGCAAGCAAAGATCTAGCACGGCTGTAAATGTATAGTGAACATCTAGTGCGAGCAATGCTCTAGCACTATATCATAAAATCCATGTGAAAACTAGTACGAGCTAGGCTCCAGCACTCATGTATGTAAAACTCTAGTGCGAGCATAGCTCCAGCACCAATGCATGTATGAAAATGTCAAATCTCGTGCGAGCAACGCTCTAGCACACTCTAATTCCATAGAAACCATGTAGGTGGCTAATTTTTACACAGAATGGTTTTTAAAAATCAAATCAAGTTGTTATCTTGCTGTGAGAACTGTAAATTTTATGTGTTTTAGTTGTAAGATTTGCAACGTGAGATTTATAATTTTGTGAGTGTAATTATGATATGTTGATGTACACGCAAGTTTTAAATCTAATGAAGTATAAGGAGATGAAGTTTTCAAGTCTTAAAGGTGGTTGGATGAGAAAATGACTATGGTAGCAAATTAAGGATGTTTTTGTGGGAGTTACTGTAGAAAATTGTAGCAAAATCTGAAAAATATGAATGCTAGATCGATCTCATTGAAGGAAAGATCGATTTGGAAGAGCAAAAAATACTATTATTTGAGCAATGGAATAGGGCAGATCGATCTCTACTGGGGTCAGATCGATCTGCTAAGCGTTCTGTAAATTAAGAGATCGATCCCTAATACAAGCAGATCGATTCCTTAGCTCTCGGATTGGAGCAGATCGATCTCCTCCCTTAGCTAGATCGATCTCCTTAACTCTCGGCCTGGAAGAGATTGATCCTTAATTCATTGCCATATCGATCTCCTCTTAGAAGAACAGATCGATCTCCACCTCGACCAGATCGATCTTGTAGTTGTTAATAGAGTAGTTTAGAGCAGTTGAATCAAGCAGAGATCGATCTCCTTCAACACCAGATTGATCTCATAAGCCCAGTCTATATAAGGACCACGAGATTTTCTCTTGAAACTGAGCCTTTCTCTCTCTGCAACTCAAACCCTCACCATTTTCACCTAAACTAAGCTTTCTCTCTCTAAGATTCACCCTATTCTAGACGAAATTAGACAAAGGGGCAAGAGACAAAGTTGTTCCTCTTGGCAAGGAGAACAACATACTAGAAAATCAAAGGTGGGCTTGAGCAAAGGGAAGAGACAAGCGTTCTACAACTTAGTCAAGAGAGGACAAGCTAGGTAAGCTCACAAGATCCTTGGTTTAAGCTTTATCATTGGGTATATTTATGAATAAATGCACATATACATATATTTAGTTAGAGATATCCAAGTTATGAGGGAAAGCAAACAATAAGTATCGATGAAAAATGAGATGTGGGTATCTTGTGATGGTTATGAGTTAACTAAAATGTTGAGTTAGAATGAGTAAGAGAAAGAGATGTATATTGATGGGTTAATGATGTGTGTGGATAGCTCAAGAATTCGATACAAAAAACGAGGCTAGTCCAAGAACCCGAGGATATTGTACCCCTCAAGGTACAAGAGGTAAGGGAAATAAATCATTTGTGCTTGTGAGTTTTCTAGTGAATGAAAACGTTTTAAAAGCATGAAAAAGAGTTTGATGAATGAACATGTTTTATGAGATGATTTGATGTGTTGATAAAAGTGTGAGTGATTTACCGATTTGAGCTCGATTTTGATGTGATTTGTGTAATTGTGAATACATATGGTTTATAACCAAAATGGGTTTTGTGATAACCACCATGAGCTCTACGTGAAGGTAAAATGATTTATATACAACAATGGCATGTTTTTACTGTGTGAGTGTTTTGTCGGTTTGAGCTCGATTTGATGAGTTTTGTGTAAATGTGAACACAATGTGTTATAATCGAAATAGGTTTTGTGATAACCACTAAGAGCTCTATGTGAAGGTAAAACGATTTTTACTGAGACTATGGCTTATCATGAGATGTACATCAAGCTTTGCTATTGTAGCATGTAAGGCCGGGCCGTGCTCTAGTAGCATGTAAGACCGACGCCTCCATTCTAGTAATGTGAGATGACCACACTCCACGGTAGCGATGGGTGGCTTTGCTTTGATAGCATGTAAGATCGGGCTGTGTTGTGATAGCATGTAAGGCCGACGGCTGTACGACTCTGATCAAGTCTACAATGAACCATTGCCATGTGTTTGTATTATTGTCGACGAAATCCCTCGATTGGGGATGTTCACCTAGGGGATGAATTCAATCGTTGTGATGTACCATGACGTTGATTTCATATGAGTTTTTATAAATGCCTAGTCTCAATCTATTGATGATGATGTGAGTTTACTACTGTGATTTATATCATGCAATGAGATTTGATGTAATGTGATTTGTGATTTTTATCACGTGAAGTATGCTAATGCCATTGTTTCTACCATTATTTTTATAACGATTTGCATGCTCATTATTTCCATCATATTGTGTTTGTGATGATGATTTTTATAACTTCCCATATCCTCCTTACTGAGCGTTTTGAGAGCTCACCATTTTTCCTCCCCCCTCCAAATTATTTGAATTAGCGTGCTAGAGAGCTTGCCGCTTACGTGATATAGGCTGGTGGACAAGATCTCCCCAGGCTGTCGCTTGTACATACATAAGGTATAATTCAGTTCATTTTGTATCCAAACAATGATGTAATACAAACATTTGTGATAAGTATTTTGGGATGTAATTAGGTTGATATGAAAGGAATGATTTAAGACTTATGGGTTGATTCTTTTGGGATATTATGTAATCGATTTCATTAAGTATGAGTTGTATGATCTTGGGTATAATGACTAGTGATGAAACGTAAGCCCCAATTTTCGCCCTTCCAGGCTGTCACACTTGCAAACCATTTAAATACTAGCCAGCCTACCTATCTGCATACTAACAGCAGTAAAAGACTCAAGAACATCTTGTTCTTGCTTTTCATGATCTTTTTTAAAATCCCAATTTTTGTCCTACCCATGGGAAAATGATAATTTACCATTCTGGACCCCTTAAAACATTATTTCTTTTTTATGACCCTCAGACATTTTAAGAAATTGTAAATGCGCTAAAAAACGCACACAAATATCTCTAAGAGCCAACAAAATTCTCTTACCTCAAGTCACTCGGAAGCTGCTTCTTCCTCCTTTCCCGCTTTTCGTGATTTGGTTTAATTGGCTCTGGATATATCCTCTAGAGCTGCAAATATTCATCAATCACATCAGTTAATGCTGATAACTCATTATTCTAACTTCATCATAGTCAATATATCTTATTGAGTCAATTGCATCAAGTTTGGTCCATGATCACATTTGGCCATGGCATGGTGGCCGAACACCCATTACGCCACCATGGCCGAATGCTAGCCATCATCACGCCATTCCTAACCAATTTGGCTAGCAAACTCACTTAGTTATTTTATCTAGCACTTGACATGCATGCTTTAACCTTAGTTTTCCATTCATTCATGCATTTTCACAAACACTTTATATGCACACTTCATAGCTTCATCCAATTCCGTAAACTGATTTCACAAAACCATCTCAAAATCATGCATATAACATCACCAACACCATAGTATAATCAATTCATCATTAAATCAACCATAGCTCACTTTCTCACACTAAACCCATATTTGGCCATGGATTATTAAGCATGCTCAAGGATGTTTCCGCTAACCATGCATACAATAATCAACTCATAAAAATGTTTAGATTAACATATTTGAAGTTGGTGTACTGAAAACTTACCTAGCTTAACCTTTCTCTTTTGGCCAAAATTGTGGAAACACCTTGCTCTTTCAATCCAAAGATTCAACTACTAGTTTTTGACTATGTTGTTCTCCTCATCATTAGGAACAACTTTGCTAAAAGAAAGTTTTCTCAAATCTGCTTGGAACATGATGATATTCTAGAGTGAGAAAATCTGTTTATTTTGCTAAAAATGGAGAGGTATTTGCTATTTTGGGGAAGAAGACTCGTTGTCGGGCTTTTAAATAGAAATAGGAGTGGTTAGATTGATCTCATAAGGTGAGAGATCGATCTTCCTTTAGTTGAACTACACAAGTATTCAGTAAATGAGTTGTGGGATCGATCGCTTCTTTGGGAAGGGATCAATCTGCTCTGGGGAAGGGATTGATCTGCACTTGGGAAGGGATCAATCTGCACTTACCAGAAACCATTTGATATCGATCTATGTTTGGGAAGAGATCGATCCTTTCTAGGAAAAATCGCATGGAGATCAATCTGCTGTTGGGAAAGGATCGATCCTCTCTATGTAGAATCACATCGAGATCGATTTGCTTGCCTGGAAAACCTTTGTGATTTCATTCTTGAATTACAAGATCGATCCTGTTATGAAGGAAGATCAATTTGACATTCATATGTAGGATTCCAGCTACTAATATTTCCATAATTTCAAAGGATAGATTGCTTTTAAATGTTTCACCAATCATTTTTTGTTCTAATCACACTTAGAGCATAAAAAGCTCCATTTCTTATGATTCACATATTATGTAACTTATGTGTACAGCATGGAATCATAAAGGGTACATAAAATTCACGGGCCTTACATTATCATTTTGTGCTTTAAGTCCTTATATTCAGTCAGTACTTGGATTAACGAATATTCATTCATTCTCTTTGCAATTTCATTCAAGCAAAAGCTCTTCTTATGATCCAATTAATATATGGAAATGTGTACATCATATGAATCATAAGGAATACATCACCAAAAGTGGGTCTTACACTTTTTAACACGACTATAGAATACAAATCCTGAAATTCTGACTTTGTTAAGACTATATCTTCAAACATGATAGGCTTTTCATGCTATGAATGCTTGGTTTTACAAAACAATGTCGGAAAAACTTAACACTTATAAACAATGCTCTAATTGGTCATATAGTTTTGAAAAATGATAAAACTGATTTCTGAAACTGATTTCTCATTAACTGGGTACGAAAAACTTAAAACTGATAATTGAAATTTGAAAACTTATAAATGATACTGATAACTGATATTGAAAACTTATAACTGATATTGAAAATTGGAAACTGATAATTGATACTGAAAACTGAAAACTGATACTGAAAACTGATAACTGATAACTGATACTGAAAACTACCAACTGATAATTGATACTAAAACTAAAAGCTCATAACTGATACTGAAAATTGAAAGCTGATAACTGATACTAAAAACTGTAAACTGATAAATGATACTAAAAACTAAAAGTTGATAACTGTTAAAACACGTATATAGGCAGACTTTTTCTTATTCCCAATAAAAGTGGTCATCATTGTAACTATCAATGAAACTTTTACCCCAAAATCTAAGGTTTTTCCTTGGTCGAAGGTCCTAACTCTGATCCACGGTGATCAATCATGATTAGATACTTGCCACTACCTGTGTTAGGCAAGCGTATGTGCCATTTCAAAGTACAAATACTCGAGTTGTTTTCGTAATTGCTTTATTGATGGTAACATAAAGTTACAAGAGTACCCATATGCTGTAAAAGAATCGAAGATGTATTTTGAAATTTGAAAAGGAACAGATATATATAGCAAAATAAGCTTAATCTGATAACTACTTACCATAACTTTTAAAACACGTTTTAAAACACTACAAAAACTAAAGGTGACTTACGAATACAGTACTTAGATCTATAGGCTCTATAAGTAACTCCCACTATGTACCACTTAGCTCTGCGGGTTTGAAAAGTGTCACTAAGCTGTAAAAGCAAATCTAAAAACATGTTTCAAAATTTGAAAATCAATATGGATAAAAGCAGAATAAGTTTACATCCGAAAATAGTATGCAAAGTGGGCATATGTTTTATAATCTTTCAAAACATGCCAGAAGTGAGATTTTAAAGCTTTTTTTTTATGCAGATAAAATCGATGCAACCTTACAAAATCTCACAAATACCATGCTATGCATAATGATGCAACGTATAAATCAAAGCATGGTTCATAAAACGTGTAAAATAGTTAGAAAACATGAGGAAATGTACGACATGCTCTCCTAGTCTTATAACTTATAGTTGCTAGGAAAATTTATATTCTTATAACTTAAAATAATTAGAAATTCCTGCAACATTGATGACGACTACGCCCACTCTAAGTGACCTAGATGTGTTATCCATAAGTGCACGGGTCGTACAAGTAATAATGGGATTTGCGTATCGGATTATCGTCCCACAGAGAAGCTGATTAGCCTAATTAAGTACCAGTTAATCTTACCCTTAGTATATCCTAGCAATTTATGAATTTATAATAGGTGATCTACAAGGCTAGAATTAAAAATACTGAAAACAATAAAAATTATAAACTAAAGAAAATAAAACAGAGCAAAAATTACTTACAGAGCTCCAAGTAATTAAAAGCAAATACCCTACAAAAGATAATAAAAACAGTTAAAATCAATTAATGCAAATAACCTAGAATGCAAATATGAAAATAAAGAAACAAAATTAATCAGATCAAAATTAGACAATCCTAAAAAAAATGAAATATGCATGTAATTAAACTAATTAATAAAAATGCAAATTAAACTAACTTAAAATCTAATGAGATAAAATCCTAAAAAGTTAAGAAAATAATTATAAGTCTAAATGTCTAAAATATTGATTCTAAATTAATCCTAACTATAGCTAATTACTAATTTAAGTAATGCATAAGAAATAAATATTTTTTGGATTTTTAAAATAAAAACTAGATTATAAAATAATTCTATGTCTAAATTAATTCTAAATGCAACACATGAGCTTTTTAATTAAAATAACATTACCACCCTAATGTAATAAAAAAATAACTATTATCCTAATTAAAACTAAGTACTAAATTAACAAGCAATGAAAATCTATTTTTCCTAACTTAACAAATAATGGTAAGTGGCATTAAAAAATATCTAAAACATGCTAAACCAATTGTAACAGTAAAAAAAAATGGCTAAACAAGGCCTTAACCATAATGGCAGCCATGCGGTCCCGATCTTGCACTGTTACTGTACACTCTTCACTTCCAGGTGTTATCCGACTATTTGTTGCACGGGTACTACTTCAGTACTGATGTTGCTGCACATTCCTCGGCCTGTCCAGCTCACCGCAACACAGCACACGTCCCTGCCAGATAGCAGACACGTCCTGCTCTGTTACAATGTCCTGCACTGCCTCTGCCTACATTATACATACACAAATGAATCCTCCAAGCACTAGTTCTATTTCTCCAAACACCTTGGCTCCGATTCAGTGCTGAACAGCGATACCACGACAGCCAATCTTACCGATATACTTTTAATCAATATAGATGATAACCAATAGCAACCTATCCATCAAATACAGTTAAATTAATACATAAACTAAAACAGCTAAATGAACAGTACACTTAAATGGAAACAGAGTAGAATAGAGGTGAAGATTGGTCCCGGTTCTATGCCACCAGCCCGTGCATAATACCACACTCTGCTAGCTTCCAGTTCTACAACCTCTCACCATGCCTTCTTTCCCAAGCCTTGCAATGTTATAACAGAAACGAGATGCAGAAGCCACCTCTCCAGCTTACGCGAACTTCTCCCTGCACATTATTAACAATAGTGGGAGAGAGCTTGGCTGCGTTTTCGACACAACACAACCCAGCGATGCTTCAACCGACCTTGCCTGCCTAGTTGCTGCTCTACCCCTTCACAATCACTAATTCTTAATTTAGCAAACGTAATGGTAATAGCAAGAAAATGCCATGATGAAAATAAATAACGCAATGCAATCTAACTATTGAAATGTTAATGCCAGAAGCTACACTTTAGGCAAGAAATGAAATGGTCACTCGGTGCAACGCAATAGAAACATCAAAGCAGTACTATATGATTACTTACAGCAACATAAAACATGAATAAAATCTAAAGCTAAAACCAAAACAGCCACCATCGTGAAACAGAGAAGTAAAAACAACTAATATAGCCACCACGCCTTGCTTCATTTTCTGCTCATACCAACATGGTTCCATCGTATCAGTATTGTAGGAACAATACCCAGTATTAGATCGACAATACTGCACCATAACATGGTATTGGCATTGATGATCAAAGCATCCAAAATGTTTTAAACTATAACCGAAAATAGAGTAAATAAAAAAAATAAAGACATGATAACAAATGCAAGATAGTAACGGGTTATGTAAAAATGCAATATTAAAGAGAGATTTAGAAGCAACAATAACAATGAACTGGAAATAAAGAACTTTTCATAAGAACAATAATGTAAGTTGTGATGAACAGTAGCTATTAAAATGGATAAATGGTGGCTGAAAAGAAAAACTTTAACATGGAAAGTAAAGACTAAAACCTAGCAAATAAAAACTTTAACCTAGCACTACTTCTACTCTACCCTAAAATTACTTCTATTCTACCCTACCTATTTTTACCCTACCTACACTACTTGCTTTTTTCAATTGCTCATCATGTTCTATTTATACACAAACTTTGAAGTACAATGGTAATTTTCAATCCTAGATGAGTTGACATTATTTGGCCACTTGTCTTCATTCCATTTGCTACAGAATAGATATTTCCACGTCACTCATCTTCTAGTACACTTGGCTGTGTGATGTGGCCCGACGTGTGACTTTCAGAAGGTAGGCACAGTATCTATCGATCTTATCTTTTTGAGGTAAATAAAATATGGATACCTGTCATCACATGTGTCCAGACAACTAGTGACTCAATCTGCGAATTGAAAGTGGTCCAGTCTCCTTTTAGCCCATTTTCAATACGTTTTTGTAAGATCCACAATTTTATATATGTAACATTCATGACTTGTGATGTGTATATAAGTCACAAATAATGAAAATCATGAGGAATGTATATGTGAAGTTTGTAAATGTGTATGGAATGAATACATGTAAGTTTATAAGTATAGAACAAGTGTAAGAGGGATAATTTTATGAGTGAAATAGGAATATCGTGAGTTTTGAGTGGTTAAGTAAAATGGAATGAGTTTATACTTCCATTTGGGTTTATATTGTATACCTTTAAATATACAAAGAATACACACAAATTTTAATGTGTATGCGGTATGAATGGAAGTCATTTTCAAGCCTTAAAGAGGGATAGATGAGAAAATGACTATGGCAACAAAATAAGTGGAGTTTGGTGTGTTTTACTGCAGAAAACTGCAATAAAATTTGAAAAATATGAATGAGAGATTGATCTCATGGGATGAGAGATCGATCTAGAAGAGCAAAAAATGCTCTTATTTGAGCAATGAAACAGGTCAGATCGATCTTCAATGGGTCTAGATCGATCTGGTAAACATTCTGTGTTGAAGGAATCAATCACAAAAGGGCCAGATTGATTTCCTTAAGCTATTGACTTGCAACAGATCGATCTCATGCAAGAGCAGATCGATCTCCTTAAGGTTCTGAGTTGATTCAGATCGATCTCATGCTAGGAGAAGATCGATCTCATTAAGCCTGAAAGGTCAATTTTGAGAGGAAAAAGTGCAAGGCAGATCGATCTCATTAGAGAGCAGATCGATCTCATAGAGACAATTCTATAAATATTGGACTTCTGCACTTTAGTTTGCACGAGAGAAACTATTCCATTTAATACTAAAAGTGTAACCTAACCAAGAAACACTAGAAAACTTTAGTTTGTGAGCAGTTTTGAGTGAGATACAGTTGAGCAAAGTTGTTCTTAGTAAGAAGAGAGCAACATACTTGAAAACAAAGGATTGAAATCAAGGGTTCAAGGAGCAAGGAGGATTTTACCATTTTTTTGTGAAAAAGGAAAGAAATTTCAGCTAGGTAAGATTTAATGCACCAAGTTGATATATGTTAAACTAGATGTGCTAATGAGATTATTAGTGTATATATGATTTGTTGGAAATGAAAGGAGAATAAAAAAATCACCATGACCTAGATATTGGTGAGAAATTGAGGAAATGATAAGGAAATGGTGTTAACATTGATTTAATGATGAAATATGCATGTATGGAAGATTATAGGTTAATCTTATGAAATGCATAAATTTGAAATAGAGAGAAATGACTATAGTTATGTGGAATGTGGTTTTATACCATATTTGAAGTAAGTGAGGAACACTAAGTATTAAATTGAGATTTTGCAAATGAAATGAGTATAGAGTGATATACTAATGCTAATATTTATAACAGCTTCATAAATTTTCTTAGAAGCTGATCGGACAACAAGAGTGAGTAGAAACGAGGAAGAGAGGTCACTTGACGTGATCCGAGGTAAGGGAATTTCGTGAGTACCTAGAGATGGCTAAGCGTAATTTAAATAGAGTTTCAATTATTATACTCTATATGAATTCCCTGAGATAGACATGTTGTTGTGCTAAGGATTAATGAGAGAAAGTGTGTTTTATCCAAAAATAGGATAAAAAGCTTAAGAAGCATGTTGTAACCCTTCACTCATGAGTTGCATGATAGAATGGCTAATGTTTTCACATATATGCGAAAACAGCACACTTAAGTGCTAATTTGATTTAAACTGAGAGAGAGTTGTGTTTTAAATAAGCCATTTGTCTAGTTTTGGAGGGAAAACCATAAGTGCTAGAGAATACTCGTACTATATTTTGAGATATGCATCACATAGTACTGGAAGATATACGCGTACTACATTTTAATGTTATTTTATGCATATTAGAGTACTGGGAGCATTGCTCATACTCAGTTTGTGATTGATACATATAGAGTATTGGGAGCTTTGTTCATACTCAGTTTTACATGATAGAGTACTAGGAGCATTGCTCGTACTGAGTTTTTATGATTTATATATGATATAGTACTTGAGTAATAACTCGTACTTCATTTGAAAAGAGAACTATGATTAACCTAGTGCTAGAGGTTACTCGTACTAGTGTTTGATATTTGAGATGCATACATAGTGTTTAATAATCGGAGTATTGATTGTGAGTCACACTCAAGACGCGCATTGTAGTTTTTACGTGATATATAATACATTTTATAGCAAAACCGTGACGATTTCCTCCGTGTAGACTAAGTGTCACACTGTTAAGATGTTCACACGTGGATTTAGAGACGTGGCATTTATTCCATAGTATAAGGGCTAAGACTTATGGCAAGCTCCCCGACTATGATGTATTTTCATGGTATGAGGACTAAGACCTATGGCAGGCATCCCGACCATGAGGAGAGGGTCAATAGGTGTACGTTGTAGCGTGCGAGTGGCATGAAGTAAACTGTACCATGTGGTGGGGTTGTGGAGTTTATAGTTGGTGGTTGTGATGGACTGATCCCCCTCCTATTACAGCAGTGATAACTCACAAACCGAGATCTGTGTTGCCTAGGATTTCACCATTATAGGATATGGCCATAGTCCAGGAGAGTATTGCATTTAGCCACTGAGTCACACATGATATATCACTTGTTTTCTTGATACCTTTAGACCTGAGAGAGAGATAGGTCGAAAACTGGTTTGTGTTGTGTTTTGAACTGTCATATTTACTTGATTTAAATGTAAATGGCATGATTGATATAAAGGCTTTCTGAATTTTATAAAGATGCCTTGTTTTGCACGAATGCCTACATTTGATAATTCAGCATGATTTTAAGTACATGGAATTTATTCTGTACTATTATTATATCATTTTGATACATGCTTTGAGATGAGAGAAGGAAAGGCAAAATCTTATTTTCTGTAGATAGTGTGGTTGTCTACTTGCTTGCCTGATTTCCTTACTGAGCGCGTTGTTTGCTCACCCCCCTTTATTTTCCACTCTCTACAGATCATTCGCAGTACATTGAGTCTGGCTGAGCTATAGCATTCATTGTACTCGCTGCCTATCCATCTTACGAGAGGTATACACTGTCCCGACCCATTTTTCCTAAAACCCTTACAAACTTTTCGCTTTTTTATTTTCTTACCGGTCGTGAATAGTTTCACTACTAACAGTTGGGCTATGAGTCAATGTTAGTCCCTCCTGTCATGTTACTTACCTTAATATCTATTTTCCATATTTCATTTACATATCAATTTATTTTAATTAAATACATCCCCAATATTACATCGGTGTACAATAATGTGCCTCTATATGTTCAGATACAAAATTATATGAATGTGTATACCTGGTCTTGATAGGAAACAGCGGATAACCGAAATGCAAGACTAGTGTCGCTCTCTTCACATGAATGTACCCTGTAGGGTGGAAAATGAAAAGGTGAGCGCAAGTTGCTCAGTAAGGCAATAATGTAAGCAGGTAGACAACTACACTATCTACATGCTAGTAAAGACATAACATGTAAAACATTTATATCTTGAGCATGAGGAAATTAAAACCATACCATGTATGAGTATATCATATATCGTAAAACATGAATCGGCATATAAAACATGAAAAACATCTCATGTAAAACCTCTCATGCTCGGTACAGTAAAACTCATCAAAACAATCCCAGAGGGATTCAACACATCTTTAAAATCATTAATATCCTCATAAAAAACCCATCAGTTTCTCATTTAATACCACATTTCATGAAAATCATCACAAATCGAGGCTCGACCCCTCCCTCGGGTCTACCCTGGTCTAACAAGACCCATCAATTATATATCTTGTGAGACATACAGGTTACTATATGGAAACAATCGAGGACTATGTCCCTGTGATCCTGGGCAACATGGATCCCGGTGTGCGGGGTATCACAACTGCAACGGGAGGTGGGTCAAATCCTACCCGCCAGAATATCAAGTAACGTGAATACAATAGTCATGACTATATGGTACAGCGTACTCCGTGTGACATACAAGGTACAACGTACTCCATGAACCCAATATCACAGTCTGGGGATGCCTGCCATAGGTCTTATCCCACTCCAGACCATGTCGATAACCAACCCATGTCTCAATCTACACGTACGAGCATATCTTCTCACTGTGACACACAGTCTACGAGAGGCTCCAGCATGGTCATATGCATGTCATAAATTCCTGTGCGAGCGAAGCTCCAGCACGGCTCCATGCATATTCATGATATCAAGAAAACTCTCGTGCGAGCTAAGCTCCAGCACGGTTTCATAAAAATCAATGAAATCTGCGTACGAGCAGCGCTCTAGTATGACTTAAAAATAATTATAAATCCAATTTAAATTTACGTACGAGTAATGCTCTAGTACATATGCATAAAACCAAGTGAAATCTACGTACGGCACAGCTCCAGTATGGTAGTCATGTAAAGCAAGTTTGTAAAACTCAGTGCGAGTAGTACTCCAACACTCTGTATATGAGTTAAAATATAAAATTCAGTGTGAGCAGTGCTCCAACACGATTTAAAACTCATAAAAACATGATAGGCTGCTCAATTTCACTAAAATAAATCAAAAATCACAACTCGCACCTAATTTGTGCCCTTTCATGTAAAAAGATGAAATAAACAGCCAGCCTATCCATAATTTGCTTAAATTAAACCAAGATAATCATAGGAATATCAAAAACATGAAAATCATGCAATTTCATAGCCTTACTATCCTTTTTGAAATTTTCCTAACTAGGGGTAAAATTGTAATTTTCACATATACCTCAATTTTCGTAAAAAATATTATTCTATTTCTAGATACCTTATGTAATTCTACGTAATGTAAATAACCCCAAAAATACACACAGATATCTCTAAGCGCTTACAAAATTCCCTTACCTCGAATCACGTCGAGCGCGCATCTAAATTCTACTATTGGAGGCTCGTCCAATTTGATTTGTTGCTACTCTAGTCTCTGGGGCTGCAGATAATTATTTATCATGTCAATTTAACCCAATAAATATAATTCTCGTGTTTACTACAATTGATTTAACTAATTGGGCCAATTTACTCTTATTGGGCCCGATTGCACCTTAATGGGCTCGACCCATTTCCAGCCTGTTTCTACTTATTAAATCCCTTCTTCGGGTACTGTGCTTATTCGGCTTACCAATAATTATCGGGCTTCGTTCCAAACTCATTGGATAGCCCGTATACTATTTACGGTAATTACTGTAAAATTTTGAATAATATTCCTTTTTATACAGAATTAATCCATAAAATAATCTTAACTCTGCATTGAGGACTCTAATTGTCGAAATTAAAATGTACTTACCCAATGTTATGCGGGGTACAAAAATCGAAGCTCAATCGGCTCTCGTTCGGGCTCTGCTGTAAAACTGCACAATTTTATATTTAATTCCGAGTTAATTTTTGATTAAATATAATTTAAATAAATTTTTCAAAAATCAAATCGGTCACTTTTGACCTCTTATCGACTTACCCGAAGTTCGGTATATCCCCGAAAATCTTCCCTCTTTTTCCTCTTTCTCTTTTTCTTCCTTTTTCTCCCTTTTTCCTCTCTTTATTGGTTGAACCGATTTGATACGGTTCAGCCCGGTTCAGACTAGTCCGATTCAGTCGGTTCAGTCAAGTTCGACCGATTCAGAGCCTCGTCGGTCGATTCTTCGCTGGCTTTCATCTCCGGCAGGTCCGTCTGGCTGTCCGATGCATGGATCTGGTGGTATCCACGTTCGGATCGGTGGCAATGAGGTCGGTTCGACCTTTCTCCTCTTTGGTGTCGGTGGTTCTCCTTCTTTCCGCCGTTTCTAGCGCCGTCCATCGGTTTAGACGGTCGTGGCCACCACCAATCTGCTCGGTATCATGTGGGGGTCCCTCGGTTGGCGGTGGTCGGAGTCGAATCGACGTTGATGGTCGTCGATTTCGCTTCTCCTCTCTGCGGCTTCTCTCCCTCGTTCCGTCAGATTCTGGTGTCGGTGGGCTGCGTCGCTGGTACCAAGGAGGTCGTGTCGACATCCTCTTCCTTTTCTGGCCCTCACCTGGCAGATTGGTTGCCCGACGGTCGTCGGTGGGTCGGGTCTTCCTTGATTTTTTTGTTTCTCATTTTGCGTTTTCTCTCTCTTCAACAAAACTCGATTTTCGATTTCCAGTTTGTTTTTTTTCCTTTACTTTTTTCTATGTATTTATATTTATAATTTAATTTAATATTATTTTAATCATTAAAAATTCTAAAAATCCCAAAATATCCTTAAAAAATATATATTATTTAATTTAATTTATTTATTTAATTTATTATATTTTTCCATTTTCTCAGTATATTTTCTTTGTGTTTTCGGGATATTGTCCCGAGTGAAATTTTAGATTAATTTCAATAAATTCATATCTTGATCAATTTAACCCGAAATTTAATTATTTCTTCGTTATTGATCAAGATTCTCAAATCCATTATTTTTAATTAAATTTTCTTATCGAATTTATATCGGCTTTCAATCTTTTGATCGTTTTGCCCTTCAACGTGTTCAAAAATTCCATTTAAATCCTTCCTTTCATGAACACACTCATTTCGTGTTTTAACTAAATTTGGGTCTTACATAATCTCCTCCACTTAAGAAATTTGGTCCTCCAAATTAGAACCAAGTCAACTGGATCCATAAACAACTTCGGGTACGTCTATCGTACCATATACTACTATTCTCAAGTGACTTTTTCGGAGTGTAATACTACCAATATTCTTAACTAGGGAGATCATCTTAAATCTCAACACTTTCTCCTTCATGTTTAATACCCGAATCGATTTTTTCAACATACGTTTTACTTTCATTGAGCTAAGTTGTTGGAACTCATATTCGATTGCATATGCTGGGTCCGGATAGTATTTTCGAAGCATCAAAAGATGAGACACATTGTGGATGCCTGCTAATTTAAGTGGTAACGCCAACCTATAGTCTTTATCTCCCACTTTGTCCAATCTCAAAGGATTCAATCTAACGAAACTCAATTTGCCTTCTTTCCGAATCTCGTTATGTCCTTAGGACAAGTAATTTCCGACAATACTAATTTACCCTCGATGAATTCCAATGGTTTCTCTCTTGTCAGCATAGTTTTTCTATCTGCTCTGAGGTGTTCTTAATCTCTCACAATCAACTGAACATCCTCAGAGGTTTGTCTTACCAATTTGGGAACAATTTTCTATCTGTCACCCATTTCTTCTTATCCAAATCGGGAACAACCCCTACGGCCATACAATGCCTCATCTGAAGTCATCCCGATACTCATGTGACAACTGTCATTATTGGTGAATTCGATTAGTATCAACTAATCATCCCAGAAGCTTATCAAATCAATGTCACATGCTCTCATCATATCCTCCAGAACCTGTACAGTCCACTCTAGCTGACCATCAGTCTGAGGATGGAAAGCTGTGCTAACAATCAGTCATCTTCCCATAGCTTCTTGAAAACGTTCCCAGAAATGGGAAGTGAAGCGGGAATCCCTATATGATACAATGCTCACTGGAAAAAATACTTGGTGTTCCACAATCTTCCTTACACATAAATCCACCTACACACTCAGAGTATCTGGGAATTTCATAACTAGAAGGTGGGTAGACTTAGTCAATCTATCGACTATCACCCAGTTAGCCTCATGATTCATCTGGGTCCTCTATAACCCATCACAATCTTCATGGTAACTTGTTCCCATTTCCATGTCGATATAGGTAGAGGTTGTAATAACCCCACAGACTACTTTTGCTCTACCTTAATCTGCTGACATACGAGACACTTTTTCACCATCTCTACCATGTCTTTTTTCATATATGACCACCAATACCCTTTTCTAAGATTTCGATATATTTATTACTTCTTGGATGCACTGTATATCCTGAAGAGTAAGCTTCTGACAATAACTATCTCATCACTGTGGTCCTGGAGAGCACTTATACTGTCTTTGAACTTCAGTAAGCCATCATCACTCTCTGTGAACTCTGTCACTGTACCCATCTAAATCTGACCCACACCATCGACACCATGCTGATCATCACGCTGAGCCTAGCAAATTCGGTCACTCAAATTCGGTTCTAATCTCAGGCTAGCTGTCACACAATCACTGTCATCATCAGAGGGAATCACATCACTACTGAGGCTTACAACTGCTCTAGCAACTCACGCTCCCTGACCATCATATGTAATACCATCCCGAGGCTCTTTCTACTCAAGGCATTAGCCATCACATTAGCCTTCCCTGGGTGGTACAATTTCCACAATCATAATCCCTCAGAAGCTATAACCTTCTTTGTTCTTATATCTGACTCTTTCTGTGAGAACAGATATTCGGGGCTTTTATGATCAGTGCATACCTGAAATTTCTCACCGTAAAAATAGTGTCACCATACCCTCAGTGCATTACTACGGCTACTAACTTTAAGTCATGGGCCGAATAGTCCTTTCATGGTCCTTGAACTGTCTAGATCCATACGTGACTATCATCTCATTCAAATACAACTTTTTCTAAGTTAAACGTGTCAACAAAGTAGTCCATTTCGAGAACTCTCAACAATTCTTCTGTAAAAATAATTTCCAATTATTGCTTATAATTTTCCCTGGACTTTAAATACACGCAAAATATCAGCAATAAGGATGATAACAAATCGGTCCAGGTAAAGTTTAAATACCTCATCATAGTTGAGTTCCACTAAATATTTCAACCACCCATATCCTTGACCTATGTACGCATAAACATAGAATGTCATTTTGAAATCGCTTCCGTTCAAGATACTAACCCATATCATTTCCTTTTTCTTATATTAACGGCTTATATAAAATTTTAATTTTTAAACCTTCATGATTATCGAATTCTATATTTTTTTATCGTACTAGTAAAGGTACCCTAATTTTAAATGTATATATTACGACTATCGATTTCAATTTATAGGTTGTGTATACTTTTAGATGCTGTCAAGTCTTCAGGTAGGGAGGTATTTTGAAATACCTTTATTAACCCTCAGACTTGACCACATGGACTGGTTATGGATATATCCACCCCTTATCCTTAGTCGCAATCCATATTCACTACATATCGCTTAATCCAAATTACTTCACATATCAGAGATATTCGTACCTTGCATACGCCTCTTATTCCAATATATCATGTATTCAGGATCTATCACATCTCAAAGCTTATCTCATTTTGTATCACTTATAACAAACTCTGTCTCTTTGCCATTCTGTGGGGCAGTCTCACCCAACTCTAAGCAATCATTAAATAATTGCCCGTCTTACCACACTTAATGCCTAATTTAGTAAATAAAGTGTAGGTGTATGCCCTACTTTCGTGGTATCTACCACACAACCTACATGGGTTACACTGCTAGGGTGTTACATTGCTACACTGCTTACACTGCTACGATGTAGGTCGGGGTCCTCCAATCGCAATACCCTTCAAAAGTGCTGAAATTGGATACACTGGGGCCTTACCAATCATCTTACCCCATGACTCATCAACTATAATCTCTTACTAACTGGTCTCTTTCCCGCTCTGACATCTTTGTCATTCTCTATTCTCTTCTGTCTCTATTTTGGCCCTTATTACCTTTCCCAATCTCAGAGGTGCACAACACATGATCTTATTCACGCAACTGTATTCTGCGCACTGCCTCAACATGGGTACTGAGCCAATCAGACTCTAATCGATAATTTGAGACCTTCCATAAACTTTTGGGCTTTTCGAGTCTCACTGCCCATAATGTCGGGGTAATACCTAGGCAGGTATATAAATTGAGTTTCATACTCATCAATCAACCAGTGCCTCTAGGTCAGGGTAAGAAATTTTACCTGTAATTTCCTTTAAGCAATGTCCGGGATATTCTGTCACCGGAATATATCCAGAAATATTTCTCATGTCGGCTCTAGACGTCTAACTCTTCAGATGGGTCGAGCGGACTTCCACCAATGCTTCACCTCGTCCTCCAACATAAACGTATTTAAAAGTCAGTTTCTCAGTCGACATACACTTAAAGAATCCATACAATTTCCCTATCTCATTCACCCAGTCCTTAATAACTATTAGTTTCTTTACTTCGCTAAATACCAGAGGGGTGTGAGAATCTCTATAGTCTGAGGCATCTGTTTAGGCTTTACCCTACCTATCCTCAACTACCTGCATAGATTGAGTAAACAACTCCAAAATATTTTCTACACTCCACTCCATCCTCTTGGAGCGTGTCTCAATACTGTTTGGTCTCTTTATAGGACCCTGAGGAGTATGCTCAACATCAGCCTCCACCTCACTCTCATCTTGAGTCTCATTTGACAACTCATTCGACTCTCAGGCCTATCTCTACGGCCTCGAGCATGTGTACTTGCCCCTCTACCATAGCAGCTATCAGTTATAAAAACTATATTCTTGCATTCGAAACTAAATTCTTAGCTGTACTTCCACCTTGATATACACAATTGTATCTAAACAATGCACAGTACATGGGGATGTAAATTTACTTAACCACTAACATCGACTCATATCAGGCCAACACAGCTCTGATACCACCTCTTGTCACGACCCATTTTTCTTAAAAATCCCTACAAATTTTTCGTTTTTTTTATTTCCTTACTCGTCGTGAACAGTTGCACTACTAATAGTGGGGCTATGAGTCGATGTTAGTCCCTCCTGTCATGTTACTTACCTTAATATCTATTTTCCATATTTCATTTACATATCAATTTATTTTAATTAAATACATCCCCAATATTACATCCGCGTTCAATTTTAGGATCTAGAGGAAAGTAATCAAAACTTCTGGCTCTACGCATGTAATCATCGAAAAGTCCTAAGAAATTTTTTTTGAATTTTTAAATTTTTAAATTTTTTTTTATTTTAATTTTTCAATTAACTAATCTAGATTGAACTTCTACAACCTAAATATTTACAAGCTAGAATTACACCTAAGCATAATTTCACCGATATTAACTAATGGCTAATTAAGACTTCCCCGGCAACGGTGCCAAAAACTTGATAGGCCCTAAGGGTATTACCGCAAGTGCACGGGTCGTACAAGTAATAATGGGATTTGAGTCCCAAGTTATCGTCCCACAGAGAAGTTGACTAGTCTAATTAACTACCGGTTAATCTTACCCTAAGTATATCCTAGCAAATTATGAATATTTGATTTTTGGTGATCTACTAAGTTTGAAATTAAAAATACTGAAAATAATAAAACTATAAAATAAAGAAAATAAAATCGAGCTGAAATTTATTTACCGAGCTTCACGCAATTAAAAACCAATACCTACAAAAATAGTTAAAATAGTTAAAATTGATTAACACAATTAAAATAAAATGCAATTATGAAAATAACAAAGCAAGATTAATTAAACAAAAATTAAACTAACCTAAAATGCAATTAAACTACTTAATCAAAATGCAATTTGAACTAAACTAAAACTTAATGAAAATAGAATCCTAGGAAATTAAGAAAATAACTATAAAACTACCGGTCTAAAATATTAACTCTAAACTAATTCTAGCTATATCTACTTACTAATTTAACAATAAAATTTAACTAATGCATGTAACAAATCTAATCTAACTTAACTAATGCATGATAAAAATAAAAATGAGCTAAGGACATAATTAAATCTATTTCATGAACTAATTAAGAAAAATGGATTATTATGCTCTTGGTAAATGCCAAACAAGCCTTAAGCAAATTTAGACCATATAATTATCCCTCCAAACACTGTTCACGTGTCCATCTTTGTTTATTTTCCAGGCTTTCACAGTTTTGGTAACAATCTCTCGGCACTCTGCTTCTGCTGTTTCTGGTGTGTCTCGGTTCTAGGTCACGGATTGCCCTCAGTTTTGCTGTTTTCTGCTGTGTCCTGCTGCCAGATCTGTCTCGGTTCCAGCTACTCTCATTCTGCTTCTCGGTTCTGGTTTCTGCTCCTGTACTGGTTCCTGCTACATGGGGTGCTGCTCCAGTTGTGCTGTCCTGCTTCTGTTGCATTGTGATGTCCGTGAACTTCTGCACCAGCTGTTGTTTATGCTGCATCTAGGCTGCCTCCCTACATCCAACTGTTGTTACACGATTTTATGATACACGGGTCCTCAACAGACTGCATATTGTTTCCATTCCCAGATGCTGCGGATGCTGTGTCTAGTTGCTATTCCAAGTGCTCCAGACTCAGCTCTAGGTTCTGCTTTGTCCTGCTGCCCCAAGTGCTCCAGGCTACTCTAGATTTCCTCGGTCCCGATTCCCGCTAGCAGTAACGTGCTCCTATCTTCTTCAATTTGACAGCAGCCCGCACACATCTTGCTTCTGCATTGCTGCTGCTCTATCATGCATCAACTACCGGTTCAACACATAGATTCTTTTCCTGCTATGCTCAACAAGGCAGACCAGCAAACACTGCTAGAATACAAGTTAAAGCAGTAAATGAAGACCCAAAGTATACTTAAAATAACTGAACTATAAACTAAACCAATTAAAGAAAGATGAACAGTAATGGAAACACAAAACAGAGGAGAGCAGAGGGAAGCTTTCTAGCTACTGCACACTCTTGTGTTCCATCTACACCGATCAGCAACACTCCCCTCAGCTTCAAAAATCACAGTCCCCTCACGGGTCAACTGCTACTTCTGCATCAAGCACATCTTACTGCAACCGTCGATCATCCATCAACATTCCACTTTGCAAATGGTGTGGGAACAATGGAATGGCAGTCATCGATGAAGCACATCAACCATCCAGCTATCAACGAATGAGCAGTGAAAGAGAATAAAAATGAACAAGAATTCGGAATAACTAAAATGAAACAACACTTTGCATTAAAGAAATAACATATAATTAAGAGCTAGTAAAAATAGAAACTTTGGCAAACCGAGAGCAAGAAAAGATATTGGTTCTTTAAATAAAACAAATGAAACATAAATAGTGAGCTAGGAGTAACCGAGAGCTAACAACCATGGTGGCTGCCAAGAGAATCAAAAACTACATTGAAAAGCTTATAAAAATAACAATGGAAATTGTTTGAACAGTAAATTTAAATGGGAGCTAAAACGGAAAAATAAAGCTTGAAAACAAGGAAAAATAATTAAAACTATTCTAACACTACTCCTAACTTACTCCTACTCCTACTCCTAAAATTACATTTACTTCTACTCCTAAAATTACCTTACTTCTACTCCTAAATTACATCTTCTTTCAATTGTCATCCTTTCCTATTTATAAACACCCTAGGGGTAAAATTATAATTTCTACATCCTTGATGAGTCGGCATTTTTTTGGCCACTTGTCTTCATAACATTGGCTCCTTGAAAAGATATTTCCATGTCATTGGTCTTCTTGTCCAATTGGAGGTGCTAGGTGGCATGACTCATGTTGTTCGTGTGGCTCAATCTCGATTTTAGCCCAATTCCAGATCATTTTCTACCGAAATATTCAAAATTCATCCGGATTTAATTTATTTGCAAACATGAGAATTTTAATTAAATAAAGGGGATAATTAACAAAATAAATTGGGGATTTAAATAATTAATTAGAAAATTAAGCACAAATAATTCTAAAAATATAGAATTATCACAGAGCCTCGCCGACCGGTTCTTCGCTGGCTTCCATCTCCGACAAGTCCGTCTGGCTGTCCGATGCATAGATCTAGTTGTCACGACCCTTTTTTTCATTCTCTTTAATCGAAAATCACCAAAATTTTTTCGCGTTTTACTGTTACCTTACCCGATCATGAACTACCTTACCACCACACTGTTGGGCTGTGAGTCAATAATAAACATCACATCTCATTCATTCTCAGTTAAATAAAGCGATGTCATACATTTAATAGTTAATCACTAACTTACACAAGTTATGTTTATTGACATCTACATCCCCTATAATTACAACTCAATTGTTACTGTGCCATTACATTGTTTAGATACAAAAAGAATCATGTGTATATACCTTTCGGCAATGTCCAAAAACACAATTCTTCAGTCCTCACTGGGCTACTAAGCAGGCTCTGTAGGAGGGGGAAAATAGAGAGGGATGAGCAACCACATGCTCAGTAAGGAAATAATGCAAGCATTGTAGATAACTACTCTATCTACATACTGATAGTGTTATGCATAAATCGTTTATAGTAGGAGCATGAGGAAGTAAAACTATGCCATGTGAGTATACATATATATCATGTATCAAAATCATGTACATTGGCATATAAAAAATGGTAAAAACATCATGTATAAATCATCTCATGCTCAATCTCATTTAAATTCATACAAAGGGTAATTCATTGAGAAACCTCCTTTTTAAACCTACATCATAAAGCTCTTTCTCAAACACATACAATCCCATCACAACCCATTTTCTCAATCACAAACATCATCATCGTTTCACAAATCAAGTCTACAAGGCTCGACCCCTCCCTTGGGTCTACCCTGGACAATCACAATCACACTTATAGATTAAAATCATGTGGTAGTAAGTAAATCAAGTAAGGAGACAGGTCACTATATCTCAACTGACTATGTTGGCCAACTGTCACATATCATCCCAAACCACACAGATCTCGGTGTGCGGGGTATCATGCTGGCACAAAGGTGGGTTAGTTCTTCGCCAGACTTTCTTAAATCAAGTAACCACCACGCGGTACATCGTACTTCGCGGACCCATAACATGGTTGGGGGTACCTGCCGTAGGTCTTATCTACCCCATACCAAGTGTAACCTATATAGTCTCAAGTGCACGTGGGAGTATTCTCAATACCAGGTCCTAGCCCCTCATGGCCTTGCTCGCCCCTGTTGGGTTCCCTGATTCAGGTCTTAGTCCCTCACCCTCACCCCACTCAAGAGGTCTGTTAGGCCTGTTGGGTTCCCTGAATGGATTACTGTCAGGTCCTAGCCCCTCATTCTCACCCCACTCAAGAGGTCTGTTAGGCCTGTTGGGTTCCCTGAACACCAATCCGTATCTCTCACCACGGCCTCATACATACCACAGTGTGAAAACTACCGTGAGCTACGCTCTAGAGTGAATTCATGCATCCTAATAAATCACTTCGTACGAGCAATGCTCTAGTACGACATTTATGCATAAAACTATGAAGAAACCACGTACGAGCATCGCTCCAATATGGTTATATGCATAAGAAAACCACTCAATATCTACATACGAGCAAAAGCTCCAATACGATTTATATACATCATCATAGTTCCAAAACAAAGTGCGAGCTAAGCTCTAGCACCTTTCACACAAGTGAAAATATTGAAATCCAGCGCGAGCGAGGCTCTAGCGTGATTTATGTCATACAAATACGATAGGCTGCTCATACACAATCAAACAATCCTGGTAACCGAGTTTAGCACTTCACAAATGCTTTTTTCATAACATCAATAAAACACTAGCCGTCCCATCTACAAGCTTGCTTAAAACGAAGCCATTTCGTTTTGAAAAACATCAAAACATTAGATTTATGCAATTATTAGCCTTACTATCCCATTTCATAGAATCCACTTCAAAACCAAAATCTCGCATATACTTATCATCATTCATGAATACCATCAATCATTTACTTGAGCAACCATGCATTTCATAAAACACCCAATATTCACCCACAAGTTCAAAGTACGAGCAGCTATCTCTATATACTCACAAAATTCCCTTACCTGGAATCACGATGCATGATTCCACTTCCTTAAAGCTGCTTACTCGTATGGCTCGATTCGTTTCCAACGGACTCTTCGAGACTGCACATAAACAAAATTTTAAATCATTTTAGCACGTTATAATCTAACTTTTGCGTTTACTATAGTCGATTCGACCTATAGTCTCTATTAACGCTTGTGAGGCCTCATTTCATTACTTTACCCATAACTCAAGTCTATGGATTCTTTTAGGCCTATTAACTCATTCCAAATCGATATTAGGCTCATGGTTCACAAATTTCCCCACTATGGCCTTTCATCAAGCATCTCCTATACCCATCTTCATAACTTCTCTAAACTCACAATATAACTCCACATAACCATTTCAAATCACCCATATTACTCAGATGACAACTCAACAAATCCCATAAATCATCAACATACCCAATTTACACTTTCTCACTCTAGACTATACCCATTTTCTAGGTTACATTAGTTCCTAACACAACCTAGGTGTTTCCAATCATCCATACTCATGCCAAACAACTCTAAAATCAATTAAATATACAATGTACTAGAGTTGGAGTGTTAGAATCTTACTAAATCCAATTTCTCTTCTTACTCCAAATGTCAACGCCCTTAGCTCCTTCAATACCAACAATGGGATTTTGGGTTCCAACTATGTTGTTCTCTTCCTCAAGATGAACAACTTAGTGTCTAATGGCCTCACTTCAATTCTTACTGAAAATGGCTGATTTTAGAGAGAGAAAGTTAGGTTTTTGGGTTGAAAATGGAAAGATGGTGTTTTTTTCCAAAATTTTCAGATTTTCAGCACTCCTTTTATAGAATTCACTTAAGGAGATCGATCTACACCAAGAGGAGATCGATCTGGTCCCCTTAAATCCCTCTTTTTCACGATAATTTAAGCATGAGATCGATCTGTCAAAACTTGAGATCGATCTGCTCCCAAACAGAGAGCTAAAGAGATCGATCTGTATGCTTGAGGATCAATCTTTTCATTACAGAATGGTTAGGAGATCGATCTGGCCCCATTAGAGATTGCTCTACTCTATTCCATTGCCCAAATAAGAGCATTCTAGCTCTTCCAGATCGATCTCTCATCCTTTAAGATCGATCTGGCCTTCATGTTTTCCAAATTTCCTGTAGTTTTCCTGCTGCAACATACACCAAAACATCCTTAATCTGCTGCCATAGTCATTTTCTCATCTATCCACCTTTATGACTTAGAAATGGCATCCATTCATACCTTATACACATTGAAACTTGTGTGCATTACTTGTTTATCTAAAAGTATCACATTCCAAACTAAATAGAAGCATAACTTCATTCCATTTTACCACACTACTCATTTTGAGTTCCAATCACATTCATCACTTATAAGAACTCATTTCTTCATATTCATACTCAATGAAACTTGTATGTACATTACAAATCATATTACACATATGTACATTGAATCTATGGATTTACATCAATTATACCTTACATTATAAGTCCTTTCACATTTATTTGATCCAATTACACACATTACAACTATACATGTACGGGGTCTCACATTCTCTCCTCTTTCATGGAATTTGGTCCTCCGAATTAGAACCAAGTCACTCTTCAAAAAGTTAAGGGTATTTATCCCGTATCAAGTTCTCCAATTCCCATGTGACCTCTTTCATCGTGTGATGTTGCCAAAGAACTTTCACCAAGGGAATTGTCTTATTTCGTAGCACCTTCTCTTTTCTGTCCAATATCTGAATCGACTTCTCTACATATGTCATACTCTCATAGAGCTCCAATAGCTCATATCTTATCACGTGTGCCGGGTCCGGGTAATACTTCCAAAGCATAGAGACGTGGAAGACGTTGTGGACATTTGCTAAGTCCGGTGGCAATGCCAATCTATACGCCTTATCTCCCACTCTCTCCAAAATCTCAAAGGGTCAAATATATCTAGGGCTTAGCTTGCCCTTCTTACCGAATCTCATAATACCCTTCGATGGTGAAACTCTCATAAATATCGACTCACCCACATTAAACTCTAGTGGTCTCTTTCTCTTGTCAACATAACTCTTTTATCGACTCTGAGCTATCCGTAATCTCTCACATATCAACTAGACGTCCTCAGATGCCTACTGCACTAAGTCCGAAGCAAAAATCTATTTGTCACCAACCTCTTCCCATCCAATAGGGGATCGACATCTGCGTCCATACAATGCCTTATAGGGTGCCATCCCGATACTCGCATGATAGCTATTATTATAGGTGAACTCGGCTAACTGCAGGTGGTCATCCCAGGAGCCTCTAAAATCTAGTACACACGCTCTCAATATATCCTCGAGAGTCTGTATAGTCCTCTCTGACTGCCCACCTATCTGAGTGAGGATAAAAAGCGGTGCTAAAACTCAGTCGGGTCCCCAGCGCTTCCTCAAAATGTTCTCAGAAATGGAAAGTGAAGCGGGCATCCCTATTAGAAACAACGCTCACTAGTACACCATGTAGCCATACTATCGCTCGAATATACAGGTTCGCTAACTGACTCAGTGTATCGGTAGCTCTCATAGCCAAGAAATGGGCGGACTTAGTCAATCGATCCACAATAATCCATATGGCATCTTAACCTCTGCGGGTCCTCAGCAACCCCATTATAAAATCCATGGTGACATGCTCCCACTTCTATGTCGGTATCGGTAGAGGCTGCAATAATCCTGCAGGCTTCTGATGCTCTACCTTCACTTGCTGACAAACGAGACACTTAGCGACATATTCAGCAATGTCTCTTTTAATTTCAAACCACTAATAAACCTTTCGAAGGTTTTGATACATCTGGGTACTCCCCGGATGTATCATATACTTCGATGAGTGAGCCTCTAATAAAATCAACCTCCTGATCTCAGGATCCTCAAGACCTGATAATGTGCCTCTGATAAAATCATATGAGTTCTTATCAAGCATTTAGGACCCGATAATGCCATTATGAGTTCTTAGTTATGCCATTTGGATTGACGAATGCTCTCGCAGCTTTCATGGCTTTGATGAACGATGTGTTCAAGCCATATTTGGATCAGTTTGTTATCGTCTTCATCGATGACATTTTGGTATACTCTAAATCTGAGGAATACCATGAGAGACACCTAAGGATTATATTACAGACTTTACGAGAGCAGAAGCTATATGCTAAACTCAACAAATGTTATTTTTGGTTGTCACAGATCTCATTTTTGGGACATGTAGTGTCGAAGGATGGTGTATCAGTAGATCCATTCAAGATTGAGGCTGTAGTTCAATGGGAATAGCCGAGGACAGTTATCAAGATCAGGAGTTTCTTAGGTTTAGCAAGATATTATCGAAGATTCGTAGAAGGATTTTTGAAGTTAGCTGCTCTGTTGACACGTCTCACTAGGAAAGGTGTGGCATTTGTATGGGATGAAGATTGTGAGAAAAGTTTTTAGGAGTTGAAGAGTCGATTGACCACCGCTTTGATTCTCACTATCCCTACCAGCTCAGGAGGATTTTCAGTATATACCGATACTTCGCATCAGGGACTGGACTGTGTATTGATGCAGGATGGGAGGGTAGTTGCTTATGGATCCAGACAGCTGAAGGACCATAAGAAGAACTATCCGACCCATGATTTGGAGCTAACAGCAGTAGTGTTTACGTTGAAGGTATAGCGCCACTACTTGTATGGAGAGAAATTCCAGATATTTACTGACCACAAGAGCCTCAAGTACCTGTTCTAACAGAAGGAACTGAACATGAGACATAGAAGATGGCTAGAGCTTCTGAAGGACTATGATTGTGAGATACTTTATCATCCGGGTAAGGCTAATGTTATAACGGATGCATTGAGCAAGAAGAGCCTTGGGATAGTATCGTATATGATGGTCAGGGAACATGAGTTGCTAGTGCAGTTTGCTAGCCTTAGTTTGTGTGAGATCTGAGAATTTCAGACATATTTTAATTATGTAATAAGAATTTGAAGTGTAATTTATTGAGCTAAGTGAATTGGGGAATGATAATTGGAGATTTATATGTTAAGTGTTTAAAATAAGTAAGAAGTTATGAGGACAGATCGATCTGGGAGAAGGAGAGATCGATCTGGTGAGTTAAAAATGACAAGGAAGGAAGAATTTGAGGAGCAGATCGATCTCTAATGGAAGAGGATCGATCTCCTTATGATTCTGTTTGAGAGAAGATCGATCTCATGAGGAAGAGATCGATCTCCAAATGATTCTGTTTGGGAGAAGATCGATCTCCTCAAGGGGCAGATCGATCTCATAAAGCCATAAAGAGATCGATCTCACCCCTCGACAGATCGATCTCCTAGGCATAAATTGCCCCAAATCGTCCCAAAAATTCAAATGCAGATCGATCTCATCAACAGCCAGATCGATCTTCTACCCTCAGCCTATATAAGGAACCCTTGTTTTTCCCCTGCAATCTCACTTTCTCTCTCTTTCAACCCCCATTTTCCCCGAAACCTAGCTTTCTTACTCATCCAAAGCACCCATTTTTGGCCAAATCAGAAGTTGTGGCAAGAAGGAAAGTTGTTCCTCATCAAAGGGAGAACAACATACTTAGAAATCGAAAGATGGATCGAATCGAGGCAAGAGATAAGCTCTCTACAAGTTTTGGGTAATTTCTAAACCTCGATCTTGATATTTGAGATGATTTTGATGATAATGGTTGTTGGCATTGTGTTGAAATAGCTGAAAAATGATTAGGGATTGATGAAATTGTAATGTGGTTGGAGTGATAATGATATTTAGTAATTTTGGGAATTTGAGCTATAAATAGAAATTTAGACAATGTGGTGAATTAGCATAGATAATTGGCATGAGAAATGTAGAACGTTGAGATGTTGTGAATGTGTAGTTTGGGGTAGAGTTACAAGACTCAAGAGATTTGAGGTGTTATGAGCAATTATGCTCGATTTTGAGAATTGAGGTTGATGAGATAATTGAGTATTGATGTTTTAACATCGTTTGGACAGCTCGGGAGTTCCAGAGTGGAATGCGAGGCTAGTCCGTGATACGGGGGAAACAATTGCACTATACGAGGTGCAAAGAGGTAAGGAAAACTAAACCATTTGTGTATGTGATTTGTAAACTATTATAGCATGAATTGTGGTTTATAAAACAAGCATGTTGAGTGTTGTGTTGCGATACAATTGCACACAGTTTTTACAGCCGGTTGGAGCCCATTATTTTATGCGTTTATAAGCTGAGTGTGAAATTGCTTTATAAACCGTCGAATTTGTGTGAGTAATGAATTGGGCTCTACGTTAAGGCAATATCGAGATTTGAGAAATGTGTGTGTGCTTTTTCGGTTGGAACTTGGTTTTACTATGTTTTGTGTTGAGTACAAAACGGTTTTCAAATGAGTTTTATGAGAGAAAAACCACTATGAGTTCTACGTGAAGGCAAACCAGTCTTATGTGATAAGACTTAGGTGTGTAATTTTGAGTACACACCGGGTGTTGCTCTGGTAGCATGTAAGCCCGATTCTTCTCCGTTCTGGTAACGTGAGAAAACCCTATTTGGTGGTCGTTGTCATGTGAGAAACCCCATTTCGTGGCCGTTGCCACGTGAGAAACCCTATTGGTGGCCGTTGCCACGTGATACCCCATTTGGTGGCCGTTGCCACGTGAGAAACCCCATTTGGTGGCCGTTGCCACGTGAGAAACCCTAATGGTGGCCGTTGCCACGTGATACCCCATTTGGTGGCCTTTGCCACGTGAGAAACCCTATTTGGTGGCCGTTGCCACGTGAGAACCCTATTTGGTGGCCGTTGCCACGTGAGAACCCTAATTGGTGGCCATTGCCACGTGAAACCCTATCTTGTGGCTGTGCCACGTGTGAATTTAAATCAGTGGCTATGCCACGTGTGTTTAGTGGCTATGCCACGTGTGAATTTAAATCAGTGGCTATGCCACGTGTGTTTAGTGGCTGCGCCACGTGCATTACTATTTCAGTGATTTTATCCCATTCATTGAGAAAGCGTTTATCGCATTATTTTCACATGCTTTGTTATTGCTCTAGACTGAGCCTTTTTACTTCATGTTTTCACATGATTTGGGACATGAGAATGTCGTTTTGAGTACTTCATGCTATAGTTTTCAAATGAGATTAATGAGTTTCACATACAAATAAATATTTTGTGATGTGCATTTTGGTTTATGAAATGAGTCCCTTACCCCCTTTACTGAGCGATTTAGAAGCTCACCCTGTTTTCTTTCCCCCCAGATTTCTTCAAGTGAAAAGGGTTTTCCTGCGACGTACGGAGTAGTGGCTAGTGGAGGACTTGAGCTCCAGGCCATATATTGTATTTTGAGGTATCTTTTATCTTTTCCTGTACCCAGACAATTATTGTAATTGCAGACACTTGATGTATAACATTGTATGGGATGTATTAGGATTAACTAACTTGAGATAGATTAATGTATTTGATATGATATATAATTTTTAGTGATGAGATCCTAAGGTACGATAAATATGATAATGTATGACACTGCACAGGAATGCACTCTTAATTGAGAATTGGTGAGTAAAAAGTTTTAAAATTGCCATATTTTTCGCGTTTCCGGGGCGTGACAGAGTTTTCTTGGTATCAGAGCTTAGGGTGTCTAGTACTGTCAGTGTCGGTTAAGTGAAATAGAATACATCCCAAGTGTCTGTAATAGTCTGGTCATGAACTAAAATTGAGGATTGAGATTTCAATCGATTTTGATATGTACGCACAGGAGACGAGTTAAGATAGAGAATGAGTGGACGACGAAGTCGTTCGAGGAGGCAGGCAGAGTCCCTTCCGCCACCTGTCCTACAACCAGAGAGTCCTAACTCTCGATTTAATCAGATTGAGACCGATGTGAGGCAAGGTTTTGAGCAGATGGCAGCGTTATTCGTGCAACACTTTGGAGTTAATGCCTCGGGTACTACTCCTACACCACCACAAGGACCTCCCATACCCCCAATACCTCCCGTCACTCAGCCTGATGATAGAAGTATGGTCCGACTGAAGGATTTTTTGAAGATGGATCCACCCGCGTTTAGGGGAAAGAAGGATCCTACAGAGGCTGAGGAGTGGCTGACAGAGTTGAGAATTATATTTGATTATCTGGGGTGCACCGATGCTGAGAGGGTCAGTATGAGTATCTATATGTTGAAAGGGAGAGCTCAAGATTGGTGGGGTACTACCCAGGGTATTCTGATGTCCCGCCAGGATGTGATTGGTTAGGAAGAGTTTCAAACAGCCTTTAGGACCTAATATGTACCACGAGCTGCCCAGAGAAAGAAACAAGCTGAGTTTTTGAGTTTGGTACAGGGTGACATGTCTGTGGATGACTATGAGAGCCAATTCACAGCGCTATTGAGATATGACCCAGAGACCTTTAAGAATGAAGAGCTCCGCACAGAGAAATTTATGTATGGATTGAAGCCCATCATCAGAGATAGATTGATAGGGCTATGTATTACTGAGTTTGGAGATGCTCTGAGACGAGCACAAGAGATTGAAAGAGGAATTGAAATGGTACAATCCCAGAATGATCTCAGAGCGGTGAATAGAGATAAGGGCAAGAGGCCAGCGATTTTCCAAACAGAGGCTCGGAGAGGTTCCTTCAGAAGATGAAGGATTGAGGTACAGAAGGGCAGATTAGAGAGACCCAGAGGTTACCCTAACATTAGGGAGACCCCTCGAGATGTCAGGCCTGAGACAAGGTTTTACAGAAATTGTGGCCGAATGCATGAGGGAAGTCGTACTAGGTTGATCCATGGATGTTTTAGATGTAGAGACATGGGTCACATGGTGAAGGATTGCCCTCAACCTCAGAAACCACATGTCTTGGAGCCCACTAGACAACAGCCTCAGAGAGTGAATCCCCCGAGACGGGCCACTACTACAGAGAAAGGAAAGAGACCTGTTACACAGGGACGTGTGTTTGCCCTAGACAAGGAGACCGCTGACACTTCTGCAGAAACTATAAGAGGTACACTCTCTGTCTGTAATCATAAGGCTCATGTGTTGATTGATTCAGGATCCACGCATTCGTTTATTTCTGAGCATTTTGCATGTAGATTAAACTTGAAGTTTGAACCTCTAGAATATATACTACATGTAAATACCCCTATGCGTGAATCCCAGAGAACTGAGTTAATCTGTACTGAATGTGAGATAAAGGTGGGAGATAGAGGGATGTTAGCAGATCTAATCATGTTGAATATACATGGATTTGATGTGATTTTGGGAATGGATTGGTTGGCAGCCAATCGAGTGAGCTTAGATTGCTACACTAAGATTGTAACTTTCTCCCTACCTGAACCTTACAGTGTACGATTGAGATATTGAGGAAATGAATATGTGGAATTCTAGTAAGTAATTTGAGAATTTTGATATTATTTTGGAGAATATTAAATATGATTGTTCATGTGAAGGTTATGAGACACTCATCTCAGACGATGAGCGGGAACATCCGAGGATTGAGGATATACCTGTGGTTTGTGAATTTTTGGATGTTTTCCCAGATGAATTGCCAGGTTTACCACCAGAGAGAGAGCTGGAGTTTACCATTGATTTGGTACCAGATACTCAACCGATCTCTAAACCTCCCTACAGGATGGCATTAGTGGAACTTGAGGAATTGAAGAAACAACTACAGGAGTTATTGGATCAAGGGTTCATTAGGCCCAGTGTTTCATTGTGGGGAGCACCGATTTTATTTGTTAAGAAGAAGGATGGTAGTCTCAGATTATGCGTAGACTATCGGTTGTTGAATAAAGCCACGGTGAAGAATAAATACCCATTGCCCAGGATTGATGATCTACTTGATCAGCTGAGAGGGGCATCGTCTTTTCTAAGATTGATTTGAGATCGGGCTATCACCGATTGAGGATCAAGGAAGAAGATATTCCAAAGACGGCCTTCAGGATGAGGTATGGCCATTATGAATTTCTGGTGATGTCCTTTGGATTGACGAACGCCCCTGCAGCATTTATGAGATTGATGAACGAAGTGTTCAGAGACTATCTAGATAAATTTGTGATAGTCTTTATTGATGATATCCTGGTGTACTCTCGATCGTATGAGGAGCATGCACAGCATTTGTGGTTAATACTTCAGATACTCCGAGATAAGCAATTATATGGGAAGCTTAGTAAGTGTGAGTTTTGGCTGGATCAGATAGCTTTCCTTGGTCATATAGTCTCAGAGGAAGGAGTATTAGTGCACCCAAGCAAGGTGGAGGCTGTGCTTAATTGGGAGAGACCGAGGACAGTTACTGAGGTACGAAGCTTTCTTGGTTTAGCAGGGTATTACAAAAGATTTGTGGAAGGATTTTCCCGGATTGTCGCCCCTTTGACTAAGCTCACGCGCAAAGAGACTCCATTTATATGGACTGATCAATGTGAGCTCAGTTTTCAGGAATTAAAGAGGTTGACAACGGCACCTGTGTTAACTATTCCTGGGGGATCAGGAGGATTTTCAGTGTATAGTGATGCATCTCATCAAGGATTGGGGTGTGTGCTTATTCAGCACGGAAGAGTGGTCGCATATGGATCGCGACAGTTGAAAGACCATGAGTGAAATTACCCCACGCATGATTTGGAGTTAGCCGCTGTGGTATTTGCTTTGAAGATCTGGCGACACCACTTATATGGGGAAAGATTCCAGATCTTCACTGATCACAAGAGTTTGAGATATCTCTTTGATCAGAAAGAGTTAAACATGAGACAAAGGAGATGGATGGAACTCCTTAAGGATTATGACTGCGAGATTCTATATCATCCGGGTAAGGTAAATGTGGTTGCTGATGCCCTGAGCAGGAAGAGTATGATATCTGCTATGATGATCAGGGAATGGGATTTACTGGAACAGTTCGTCAAACTTCGGACCAGAGTTAAAGAGGTAGATTGGGTTTTTGGCTAGCTTGCGATAGAGCCCAGGATCATGGATCAGATTAGAACTGGGCAGCGCAGTGATCAGAGATTGATAGATATGGTTAGCCAAGCTGAACAGAGTTCGCAGTCGGATCTCACAGTCAGTGAGGATAGATTGTTGAGATTCAGAGGACGGATTTGTGTACCGGACGATGATACCCTGAAGAGACAGATACTGAGAGAATCCCACTGCTCATGATACACCATGCACCCAGGGAGTACTAAGCTGTACCGAGACTTGAGAAAGGTGTATTGGTGGAGTGGTATGAAGCGAGACGTGGTAGAGTATATGGCCAGGTGTTTAGTATGCCAGCAAGTGAAAGCTGAGCATCGGAAGCCCGAAGGACTACTACAGCCCTTACCTGTACCTATATGGAAATGGGAGCATGTCACTATGGACTTTATTATGGGTTTACCGAGGACCCGTAAGGGTCATGACGCTATATGGGTTATAGTGGATAGATTGACCAAGAATGCCCAATTCCTTGCCATCAAGAGCACATATACTGTGGATGCCTTAGCTGAGCTGTATGTCAGCGAGATAGCTAGATTACATGGGGCTCCAGTGAGTATTACTTCTGATAGAGATTCCCGATTTGTTTCTAGATTTTGGACCCAGTTTCAGGAGTCCATGGGATCTCGATTGAGTTTCAGTACAGCCTCTCATCCTCAGACAGATGGTCAGTCAGAGAGGACTATTCAGACCCTGGAGGATATGTTGAGGGTGTGTACGATGGATTTTAAGAGATCATGGGATGATCACCTGCCCCTATCGGAGTTTGCATACAATAACAGCTATCATGCGAGTATTGGAATGGTATGGTAGGAGGTGTAGATCCCCTGTAGCTTGGGAAGAAGTCGGTGACAGAAAGATAAATGCTCCCGAGCTTGTTGAGCAAGCCGTACAGAGTGTGAAACTCATATGTGAGAGGTTACGGGCTGCACAAAGTAGACAGAAAAGCTACGCGGATGTGCGTAGACGACCACTCGAGTTTGAGGTTGGTGATGCAGTATTTTTGAAAATATCACCGAGTAAGGGTATCATGCAATTTGGGAAGAAAGGGAAATTGAGTCCTTGATACGTAGGACCATTCTAGATTCTTGAAAGAGTGGGAGAGGTAGCTTACAGATTAGCATTACCCCTACAGATGTTCGGAATACACAATGTTTTTCATGTGTCTATGTTGAGAAAGTACCACCCGGACCCTTCTCATGTCATAGAGTATGACAAGATGGACATTCAAGAGGATATGAGCTACACTGAGGAACCCGTCCAGATTCTCGATAGAAGAGAGAAGGTACTGAGAACTAAGAGCATCCCATTAGTGAAAGTTTTGTGAAAACATCACTCAAGGGAAGAGGCAACGTGAGAACTAGAGAATCTCATGAAGGAGAAATACCTCAATCTATTTAACTAGTTGAGTTGAATTTGGAGGACCAAATTCTATTTAAGGTGGGGAGGATGTGAGATCTGAGAATTTCAGACATATTTTAATTATGTAATAAGAATTTGAAGTGTAATTTATTGAGCTAAGTGAATTGGGGAATGATAATTGGAGATTTATATGTTAAGTGTTTAAAATAAGTAAGAAGTTATGAGGACAGATCGATCTGGGAGAAGGAGAGATCGATCTGGTGAGTTAAAAATGACAAGGAATGAGGAATTTGAGGAGCAGATCGATCTTCAATGGAAGAGGATCGATCTCTTTATGATTCTGTTTGAGAGAAGATCGATCTCATGAGGAAGAGATCGATCTCCAAATGATTCTGTTTGGGAGAAGATCGATCTCCTCAAGGGGCAGATCGATCTCATAAAGCCATAAAGAGATCGATCTCACCCCTCAACAGATCGCTCTCCTAGGCATAAATTGCCCCAAATCGTCCCAAAAATTCAAATGCAGATCGATCTCATCAAGAGCCAGATCGATCTCCTACCCTCAGCCTATATAAGGAACCCCTGTTTTTCCCCCTCCAATCTCACTTTCTCTCTCTTCCAACCCCCATTTTTACCGAAACCTAGCTTTCTCACTCATCCAAAGCACCCATTTTTGGCCAAATCAGAAGTTGTGGCAAGAAGGAAAGTTGTTCCTCATCAAAGGGAGAACAACATACTTGGAAATCGAAAGACGGATCGAATCGAGGCAAGAGATAAGCTCTCCACAAGTTTTGGGTAATTTCTAAACCTCGATCTTGATATTTGAGATGATTTTGATGATAATGGTTGTTGGCATTGTGTTGAAATAGCTGAAAAATGATTAGGGATTGATGAAATTGTAATGTGGTTGGAGTGATAATGATATTTAGTAATCTTGGGAATTTGAGCTATAAATAGAAATTTAGACAATGTGGTGAATTAGCATAGATAATTGGCATGAGAAATGTAGAACGTTGAGATGTTGTGAATGAGAGTGTAGTTTGGGGTAGAGTTATGAGACTCAAGAGATTTGAGGTGTTATGAGCAATTATGCTCGATTTTGAGAATTGAGGTTGATGAGATAATTGAGTATTGATGTTTTAACATCGTTTGGACAGCTCGGGAGTTCCAGAGTGGAATGCGAGGCTAGTCCGTGATACGGGGGAAACGATTGCACTATACGAGGTGCAAAGAGGTAAGGGAAACTAAACCATTTGTGTATGTGATTTGTAAACTATTATAGCATGAATTGTGGTTTATAAAACAAGCATGTTGAGTGTTGTGTTGTGATACAATTGCACACGGTTTTTACAGCCGGTTGGAGCTCATTATTTTATGCGTTTATAAGCTGAGTGTGAAATTACTTTATAAACCGTCGAATTTGTGTGAGTAATGAATTGGGCTCTACGTTAAGGCAATATCGAGATTTGAGAAATGTGTGTGTGCTTCGCCGGTTGGAACTTGGTTTTACTATATTTTGTGTTGAGTACAAAACGGTTTTCAAATGAGTTTTATTAGATAAAAACCACTATGAGTTCTACGTGAAGGCAAACCAGTCTTATGTGATAAGACTTAGGTGTGTAATTTTGAGTACACACCGGACGTTGCTCTAGTAGCATGTAAACCCGATTCTTCTCCGTTCTGGTAACGTGAGAAAACCCTATTTGGTGGTCGTTGCCACGTGAGAAACCCCATTTGGTGGCCGTTGCCACGTGAGAAACCCCATTTGGTGGCCGTTGCCACGTGAGAAACCCTATTGGTGGCCGTTGGTGGCCGTTGCCACGTGAGAAACCCCATTGGTGGCCGTTGCCACGTGATACCCCATTTGGTGGCCGTTGCCACGTGAGAAACCCTATTTGGTGGCCGTTGCCATGTGAGAACCCTATTTGGTGGCTGTTGCCACGTGAGAACCCTAATTAGTGGTCGTTGCCACATGAAACCCTATCCTGTGGCTGTGCCACGTGTGAATTTAAATCAGTGGCTATGCCACGTGTGAATTTAAATCAGTGGCTATGCCACGTGTGTTTAGTGGCTGCGCCACGTGCATTACTATTTCAATTATTTTATCCCGTTCATTGAGAAAACGTTTATCGCATTATTTTCACATGCTTTGTTATTGCTCTAGACTGAGCCTTTTTACTTCATGTTTTCACATCATTTGGGACATGAGAATGTCGTTTTGAGTACTTCATGCTATGGTTTTCAAATGAGATTAATGAGTTTCACATACAAATAAATATTTTGTGATGTGCATTTTGGTTTATGAAATGAGTCCCTTACCCCCTTTACTGAGCGATTTAGAAGCTCACCCTGTTTTCTTTCCCCCCAGATTTCTTCAAGTGAAAAGGGTTTTCCTGCGACGTACGGAGTGGTGGCTAGTGGAGGACTTGAGCTCCAGGCTATATATTGTATTTTGAGGTATCTTTTATATTTTCATGTACCCAGACAATTACTGTAATTGCAGACACTTGATGTATAACATTGTATGGGATGTATTAAGATTAATTAAGTTGAGATGGATTAATGTATTTGATATGATATATAATTTTTAGTGATGAGATCCTGAGGTATGATAAATATGATAATGTATGACACTGCACAGGAATGCACTCTTAATTGAGAATTGGTGAGTAAAAAGTTTTAAAATTGCCCTATTTTTCGCGTTTTCGGGGCGTGACAGTTTGGGAGTTTTGCCTTCTGACAGGGATACAGATTGTGTGATTGCTAGTCTACGCTTGGAGCCAGACCTGGTTGAGAGAATCAGAGTGGCTCAGCAGACTGATCCATATTACATTGACATGAGAGGTCAGATACAGAAGGGCATGGTGACTGACATTGATATAAGTCCAGATGGAATCCTGAGGTTCAGAGACCGATTGTGTGTTCCCGAGGACCTAGAACTCAACAAAGTGATTGACGAAAGCTCATTCGTCGAGGTACACGCTTCATCCTGGGAGTAATAAGATGTATCAGAATCTTCAGAAGGTGTACTGGTGGTCAGGTTTGAAGAAGGATGTGATGAATTTTGTGGTAAAATGTCTTGTATGTCAGCAAGTGAAGGTAGAGCATTAGAAACCTATAGGGTTATTGTAGCCTCCATCTATACCAACATGGAAATGGGAGCATATCACCATGGATTTTGTGATGGGTTTACCGAGGACCCGGGGGAATCACGATGTTATATGGGTGATAGTTGATAGACTGACGAAGTCAGCCCACTTTCTAGCTATGAGAGCTACCGATACTCTGAATACATTGGCAGAACTGTATGTATGTGAGGTAGTGAGGTTACATGGTATTCTAGTGAGCATTGTTTCGGATAGGGATTCCCGCTTCACTTTCCACTTTTGGGAACATTTTCAGGAAGCCATGGGAACCCAGTTGAGATTGAGCATCGCTTATCATCCTCAGACAGATGGTTAGTTAGAGAGGAACAAACCCTAGAGGATATGTTGAGAGCATGTGTACTAGATTTTAGAGGCTCTTGGGATGATCATTTGCCACTAGCCGAGTTCGCCTACAACAATAGTTATCATGCGAGTATCGGGATGGCACAGTATGAGGCTTTATATGGCCGTAGCTGTCGTTCCCCTATCGGATGGGAAGAAGTGGGTGACAGAAAGATTTTTGCTTTTGATTTGGTTGCACAAGCCTCTGAGGATGTCCAGTTAATTGTTGAGAGATTGAGGACAACTCAGAGTAGACAAAAGAGTTATGCTGATAGGAGACGAAGACCACTTAAATTTACAGTTGGTGAGTCTGTATTTCTGAAGGTTTCTCCTTCGAAGGGTATAGCAAGATTTAGAAAGAGAGGTAAGTTGAGTCCTCACTACATTGGACCCTTTAAGATGCTAGACAGAGTGGGAAATAAGTCATAAAAATTGGCTTTGCCACTGGATTTATTGGGACTGCATAATGTCTTCCACATTTTGATGTTGAGGAAGTATCATCCAGATCCAAATCATGTGATTCGGTATGAGCCATTAGAGCTCAAAGATGTCTGACTTATGTAGAGAAATCGATCTAGATATTGGATAAAAATGAGAGAGTCTTGAGGAATAAGACCATCGGGTTAGTGAAGATTCTCTAGCAGCATCATACTTCAGAGGAAGTTACTTGGGAGCTCGAGAGTCTAATGCAAGAGAGGTATCCCCAACTGTTTAGAGACTAACTTGGTTCTAATTTGGAGGACCAAATTTCTTAAGGTGGGGAGGATTTTAAGATCCATAATTTTGTATATGTAACCTTCATGACTTGTGATGTGTATATAAGTCACAAATAATGAAAATCATGAGGAATGTATATGTGAAGTTTGTAAATGTGTATGTAATGAATACATGCAAGTTTATAAGTATAGAACAAGTGTAAGAGGGATAATTCTACGAGTGAAATAGGAATATCGTGAGTTTTGAGTGGTTAAGTAAAATGGAATGAGTTTATACTTCTATTTGGGTTTATATTGTATACCTTTGAATATACAAAGAATACACTTAAGTTTTAATGTGTATAAGGTATGAATGGAAGTCATTTTCAAGCCTTAAAGAGGGATGGATGAGAAAATGACGATGGCAGCAAAATAAGTGAAGTTTGGTGTGTGTTTACTCAAAAAACTGCAGTAAAATCTGGAAAATATGAATGAGAGATCCATCTCATGGGATGAGAGATTGACCTGGAAGAGCCAAAAATGCTCTTATTTGAGCGATGGAACAGGTCAGATCGATCTCCAATGGGGCCAGATCGATCTGCTAAACATTCTGTGTTGAAGGAATCTATCTCAGAAGGACCAGATCGATTTCCTTAAGCTACTGACTTGTAACAGATCGATCTTATGCAAGAGCAGATTGATCTCCTTAAGGTTCTGAGTTGATTCAGATCGATCTCATGCTAGGAGCAGATTGATCTCATTAAGCTTGAAAGGTCAATTTTAAAAGGAAAAAGTGCAGGGCAGATCAATCTCATTGGAGAGCAGATCAATCTCATAGAGACAATTCTATAAATATTGCACTTCTGCACTTCAGTTTGGACGAGAGAAACTATTCCATTCAATACCAAAAGTGTAACCTAGCCAAGAAACACTAGAAAACTTCAGTTTGTGATCAGTTTTGAGTGAGATACAGTTGAGCAAAGTTGTTCTTAGCAAGAAGGGAGTAACATACTTGAAAACAGAGGATTGAAATCAAGAGTTCAAGGAGTAAGGAGGATTTTACCATTTTCGGTGAAAAATGAAGGAAATTTCAGGTAAGTAAGATTTAATGCACCAAGTTGATATATGTTAAACTAGATGTGTTAATGAGATTATTGGTGTATATATGATTTGTTAGAAATGAAAGGAGAATGAAAAATCACTATGACCTAGACATTGGTGAGAAATTGAGGAAATGATGAGGAAATGGTGTTAACATTGATTTAATGATGAAATATGCATGCATGGAAGATTATAGGTTAATCTTATGAAATGCAGAAATTTGAAATACATAGAAATGATTATAGTTATGTGGAATGTGGTTTTATACCATATTTGAAGTAAGTGAGGAATAATAAGTATTAAATTGAGATTTGGCAAATGAAATGAGTATAGAGTGATATACTAATGCCAATATTTATAACAGCTTCAAAAATTTCCTTGGAAGCTGATCAGACTGCAAGAGTGAGCAGAAACGAGGAAGAAAGGTCACTTGACGTGATCCGAGGTAAGAAAATTTCATAAATAGCTAGAGATGGCTACACGTAATTTAAATAGAGTTTCAATTATTATACTCTATATGAATTCCCTGAAATAGACATGTTGTTGTACTAAGGATTAATGAGATAAAGTGTGTTTTATCCAAAAATAGGATAAAAAGCCTGAGAAGCATGTTGTAACCTTTCACTCATGAGTTGCATGATAGAATGGCCAATGTTTTCACATATATGCGAAAATAACACATTTAAGTGCTAATTTGATTTGAACTGAGAGAAAGTTGTGTTTTGAATAAGCCATCTATCTGGTTTTGGTGTGAAAACCATAAGTGCTAGAGAATACTCGCACTATATTTTGAGATATGCATTATATAGTACTGGAGGATATACTCGTACTACATTTTAATGCTATGTTATGCATATTAGAGTACTAGGAGCGTTGCTCGTACTCAGTTTGTGATTGATGCATATAGAGTATTGGGAGCTTTGCTCATACTCAGTTTTACATGATAGAGTACTGAGAGCATTGCTCGTACTCAGTTTTCATGATTTATATATGATATAGTACTTGAGTAATAACTCGTACTTGATTTGGAAAGAGAACTATGCATTAACCTAGTGCTAGAGGTTACTCGCACTAGTGTTTGATATTTTGAGATGCATACACAATGTTTAAGAGGTGAAGTGTTGATTGTGAGTCATACTCAAGACGCGCACTGTAGTTTTTACGTGATATATAATATAGTTATAGCAAGACCATGATGATTTCCTTTGTGTAGACTGAGTGTCACACTATTGAGATGTTCGCACGTGGATTTAGAGACGTGGCATTTATTCCATAGTATGAGGGCTAAGGCTTATGGCAAGCTTCCCGACTATGATGTATTTCCATTGTGTGAGGAGTAAGACCTATGGCAGGCATCCCGACCATGAGGAGAGGGTCCATGGGTGTACGTTGTACCGTGCGAGTGGCATGGAGTACATTGTACCGTGTGGTGGAGTTGAGGAGTTTATAGCTAGCGGTTGTGATGGACTGACCCCCCTCCTGTTACAGTAGTGATAAGCCGCACACCAAGATCTGTGTTGCTTGGGATTTCACCATTATAGGATATGGCCATAGTTCAAGAGAGTATTGCATTTAGCCACTGAGTCCGCATGATATATCACTTGTTTTCATGATATAGTTAGACCTGAGAGAGAGATAAGTCGGAAATCGATTTGTGTTGTGTTGTGAACTCCCATATTTACTTGATTTAAATGTAAATGGCATGATTAATATAAAGGCATTCCGAATTTTATAAAGATGCATTGTTTTCCATGAATGCCTACATTTGACAATTCAGCATGATTTTAAGTACATGGAATTTATTTTGTACTATTATTATATCATTTTGATACATGCTTTGAGATGAGAGAAGGAAAGGCAAAGCCTTATTTTCAGTAGATAGTGCAGTTGTCTACTTGCTTGCCTGATTTCCTTACTGAGCGCGTTGTTTGCTCATCCCCCTTTATTTTCCACTCTCTACAGATCATCTGTAGCATTCATTGTATCCGTTGCCTATCCATCTTACGAGAGGTATACACACTCGAACATTTTGTACTGAACAATGTATAAGCATCGTTATGTAACCAATTGTACAGTCGGGATGTATATGTACAAATACTGTATAATAGTTATGTTATCGAAAAGAATACTAAATTCTATGTATATTGCAAATGAATATGAGTAGGAGACTAATATCGAATCACATCTCAACTGTTGAGGAGAGTAAGGTAAGTAAAGTAAAAAGCAAAAAATTAGCAGTGGGTTTTGGTAAGTCACAGATTGAGGTCGTGACAGTTTTCGACTGAAACGACTGAGTTTCATCCAGATTTAATTTACCTGCACATTAAAGAATTTTAATTAAATTGAGGGGATAATTAATAAAATAAATTGTGGATTAAAATAATTAATTAAGAAATTAAGCACAAATAATTCTATTTTAATAGAATTATCACACCCCCAAACTTGAGCTTTTGCTTGTCCTCAAGCAAAACAAAACATATGTAGGAATGACAAGTACCAACATAATAACTTCCCCAATATTATCCTCAAAGAAAAAGTACAAACTATGATCTCAAAGATTCACAATTATAAGTCCAACACTCATAATCATTCAATCATAAGTCCTAACCAAAATTGGACTCCTCGTGTGTGTGTGAAAATGTCAAAGCCACTTCACAGTACATTACCCGAATCAGATTATGCAAACATAGTGAATGCAAAGTCAATGACATGTGATCATTCTCATAAGTTTGCTTTTCACTTCTCTCTCCACTAATGTAGTCACACTTAACCAAAGATCAATAGGACTTCATTAAGCTTGTAATGTAAGCCTGGGGCTAAGGTATGATAAAGTCGATTTAGGTTTAATTACCTCTCAACATGCATTACTTCTAGGATTTTTAATGTAAGAGCTCATATTTATTCCCCCAAACTTATTTATTTTGCTAAACATTTTTATTTTATTTTTGTATTTTTCTTCTTCTTTTTCTTTTTTTTCCTCTTTTTTTTTTTTTTTGCACTTTTCAATTTCACTATCACCTATAACCCATATGTTCAGAGCTCACAATATATCCCAATGACTTTTCATGCTTTCGGGGTAAGGGATAGGAACAGAGTATTTATGCTAAGGAAAAATAAGCAAGTGTATTTACAGAGAAAACCTTATTTGGCTCAGATGGGTGACTACGGGTAAAATATATACAAGGATGGCTTAGAAAGGCTCAAACGATCCAAAGATGGCCTAAATCATTTCTCTAATTAAGTGTGATCTAATATTTCACCTCGAGATAAGATCAAACAAATTCTAGAATATAATGCACAAAATCAACTGAACAAATGCAATCCTATGTCCACATAAGCTTTCTCTAAATAAATATACAAATTAATGACATGACATGTGCATAAAATGAGGAAATCACAATCAAAATTAAGACAAATTCAAGAATTCAACTTCATGCTTTTCCTATAATCATGCTTCTTATTCAATCAAAGTTAGACTAAATCATGGGGTTATATCATTGAAATATGGGAAAACTACATGCTAAGCACTAAATCATCCCAAAATCAAACAATGTAAGCTCATATTTTTGAAACATTTTTCAATTTTGCCCAAAATTTTCAAAAATGCTCAAGTGATATCCCTACCCCCAAACTTTAAGTGCACAATATTCTCAGTGTGCAGATACTATAAGAATTGAAGCTCAAGAATAGTATACTCCCCTATCTGATGATGATGAAGAACAACCGGAGCTTGATTGAAAAGGTAATGTTGTAAAAGAAATCTACAAAATAAACAAAGAAAGAAACAACAGAAAAGAAAAAGAAAAAAAAACTATACAAAAAGTGAAAAGAAAAATAAAGCCACTCAGCAGTACGACTAGAAGTAGGAGGGTCAACCAAAGTGGTGACAGAATGATGACAGTCAAATCCTCCTTAGCTTTATCTACTTCCTTCCTTCTCTCAAATTTGTTATGCTCAAGCATTCTATCTTCCTTAACCTCCATCCTAAAACACTCTTGAGAGTTATCAGGGAACTTCAAAGGTTTGAAACCATGAAATGTCACCTCTTGATTTAGGACTCTCATAGTCAATTCCCCCTTTTGCACGTCAATCAAAGTTCTACCAGTAGCTAGGAAAGATCTTCCTAGAATAATGGAGACTTCAATGTCTTCTTCCATGTCCAACATGATAAAGTTTACAGGGAAAATAAATTTGTCCACCTTAACTAGCACATCCTTAATGATCCCCTTCGGATACTTAATAGATCTATCGGCTAGCTAAAGGGTCACTGTGGTAGGCCTGGCATCCCCTATTCCTAACTTTTGGTAAATTAACCAAGGCATCAGATTTATACTGGCTCTTAAATCACACAGGGTTCTACCGAAAAATTGATCTCCTATTGTGCATGGTATGGTAAAGCTCCTTGGATCTTTGAGCTTGGGGGGTAATTTCCTCTGAATAATGGCACTACACTTCTCAGTCAAGGCCACCGTCTCATAATCCTCCAATCTTCTTTTTCTTGAGAGGTTATCCTTCAAAAACTTCACATAACTCGACATTTGCTCTAAAGCATTTGCAAAAGGAATGTTGATGTGAAGCTTCTTAAAAACCTCAAGAAATTTAGTGAATTGTTGATCGAGCTTTTGGTTTTGTAACCTCTGAGGAAAATGTAATGGTGGTTTAACTGAGGGAAGTGTAGTGGTAACATGTGTAGCATCAGTTGAAAAGGAAGGCTGTGAATAAGAAGGTAGAGATGAAGAAGCGCCTACTTTAGATTCCTTTGCAGCCTGATCCTGATATTCCTGCTCTTTTTGAGCTACCGCTTAAAAACCTATGGGGTCTGCAATTATGGGCTTTATAGATTGGAGTTAGCTTGTGGATCCTCTAACTCTCTGCCACTTCTAAAGGTGATGGCTTTAACATGTTCCTTACCCTCCCTCTGCCTAACAGGGTTAGCTTCAGTATTACTGGGGAGGGTCCCTTGTGGACGCTAGCTAAGAGCACTAGCTATTTGTCCAACATGAACTTCTAAATTCTTAATTGAGGCTGCTTGATTTTGCAGGATAGTCGTGAACATCTCCTCTAGTGTAGGCTTATTCTCAGCTGTAGCTGCTGGTGCATGCAAGTGCTGGGGCTGCATAGGTGGTGGTGGATGATGTTGAAATTGTTAAGGCAGGTATGGGTGATGAGAAAGCGGGTGATGAGGAAATTGCTGATGTGGTGGTACATGAACTGGTGGAGCTTGAAAACCAGGGGGTTCTACAGGTCTGAAATTAGAAGATTGCCCTTGATTTTGGCTCCAGGAAAAATTAGGATGGTTCCTCCACCCTGGATTGTAGGTGTTTGAAAAGGGGTTGTTCTATTGCTTTTGAGATTGGGCAACTTACTGAACCGATTCTAAATTAAGTGGACACATATCTACAGAATGTGTACCACCACACAGATCGCATGAAAGAAAAAGACTTTGGATGGCAAGAACAGGGTTAGGACTGGTGGCAGGATTATGCTAGGTACTGAGTGACTCTACCTTTTTCGTAAGGTTGGCTATTTGAGAAGTCAAGGTAGTCAGTGTGTCTAACTCATAGATACCCGCAGACTTCTTAGGCAGCTACCTTTCCAAAGACCATTGATAGTTGTTAGCTGCCATCTTGTGTAACAAACCATAAGCTTCCTCCTCCGTTTTGCATATTAGAGCTCCTCCCGCAACAGCATCAACGATGGTCCTATTTTGGCTAGTTAGTCCATTATAGAAAGCCTAGACTTGCAGCCATTAGGGTAGGCCATGATGAGGACACTTCCTAAGAAGGTCTTTATATCGTTCTCATGCTTCATACAAAGATTCAGAATCGAATTGGGCAAAAGAAGATATGTCGCTACGGAGTTTAGCCATTTTAGATGGATGAAAAAAATAGCTAAAAATTGATGGGCTAACTCATCCCAAGTGGAAATAGATCCTGGAGGTAAGGAGGTTAAGGAGTGTCGCGCCCTATCCCTAAGCGAGAAGGGAAATAACCTAAGCCTAAGTGCATCGTTCGATAATCCATTGTGCTAGAAGGTGTTGCACAGATCCAGAAATTGCCCTAGGTAAGCATGTGGGTCGTCATGCGGAAGCCTACTGAACTGTAGTGAAGTTTGGATCATCTGGAGGATTGAAGGCTTAATTTCGAAATTGTTTGCTTGGACAGCTGGTGGCCTAATGCTAGTATAATAACCTCCTATAGTCGGGACAGCATAATCACCTACGATCCTAATTTCTTTATTCTTAGTCATCGTGTTTTACAGCGGAGCTACTAATTTCTTAGCATCCTTTCTGATTTTCCTAAGTGTTCATTTAATTTCAAGATCTAAAGGAAAGCAATCATAACTTTGGCTCTACGCATGCAAACATCTAAAAGTCCTCAGAAATTTTTTTATTTTAATTTTTTTATGAGAGAAAATTAACTAATCTAGATTAAAGCTCTAAATATTCACAACCTAAGTATTTACAAGCTAGAATTACACCTAAGCATAATTTCACCGATATTAATTAATGGCTAATTGTCATCCCCGGTAACGGCGCCAAAAATTTGATGACGACTACGCCTACTCTAAGTGACCTAGACATGTTATCCGTAAGTGCACGGGCGTATAAGTAATAATGAGATTTGAGTCCTGGATTATCGTCCCATTGAGAAGCTAATTAGCCTAATTAAATACCTGTTAATCATACACTAAGTATATCTTAGCAATTTATGAATTTATAATGGGTGATCTTCAAGACTAGAATTAAAAATACTGAAAACAATAAAAATTATAAACTAAAGAAAATAAAACAGAGCAAAAATTACTTACAGAGCTCCAAGCAATTAAAAGTAAATACCCTATAAAAGATAATTAAGACAATTAAAATTAATTAATGCAAATAATCTAGAATGCAAATATGAAAATAAAGAAACAAAATTAATCAGATTAAAATTAGACAATCCTAAAAAAAAATGAAATATGCATGTAATTAGACTAATTAATAAAAATGCAAATTAAACTAACTTATAATCTAATTAGATAAAATCCTAACAAGTTAAGAAAATAATTATAAGTCTAAATGTCTAAAATATTGATTCTAAATTAATCCTAACTATAGCTAATTACTAATTTAAGTAATGCATAAGAAATAAATATTTTTTGGATTTTTAAAATAAAAACTAGATTATAAAATAATTCTATCTCTAAATTAATTCTAAATTCAACACATGAGCTTTCTAATTAAAATAACATTACCACCCTAATGTAATAAAAAATAACTATTATCCTAATTAAAGCTAAGTACTAAATTAACAACCAATGAAAATCTATTTTTTCTAACTTAACAAATAATGGTAAGTGGCATAAAAAAAAAAATCTAAAACATGCTAAACCAATTGTAACAGTAAAAAAAAATGGCCAAACAAGGCCTTAACCATAATGCCAGCCATGCGATCCCGACTGTGCACTGGTACTATACACTATTCACTTCTAGGTGCTGTCCGACTATCTGCTACACGGGTACTGCTTCAGTACTAATGTTGTTACACATTCCTTGGCCTACCCAGCTCACCGTAACACAGCACATGTCCCTGCCAGATAGCGGGCACGTCATTCTCCGATGCAATGTGTAAGACCCGAATTTAATTAAAATACGAAATGAATGAGTATTCGTGAAGGGAAGTCGGGTTAAATTAATCCCGAACAAGAGTAAGGGCAAAATGGTCAAAAGATCGAAAGTCGGTATAATTTCGATAAGGAAATTTAATTAAAAATATGGATTTGAGAAATTTTGGTCAATAAGGATGAAATAAATTTATTTTGGGTTAAATTGATCAAGATATCAATTTATGAAAATTAATCGGGATTTTTAGTTCGAAAAAATAATCCCAAAAAATAATCAAAAATTATACCGGGAAGCCGAAATAATACCGAGAAATTAATTTATAGACTAAATGAATAAAATATAATTTTTAAAGACATTTTGAATATTTTAGACTAATTTAATCAACTAAATAATATTAAAATAAATAAACCAAAAAAAAGGAAGCTGCTGAAAAAAAAAAAAGATTGAAATCGCGAAACGCGATTTTTGACGAAAATAACGAAGCAAACGAAGGCTGAAGACCGGCGAGCCACCGGCGACTAGAGACCCAGGAGAGGGCCGGCGAAGGTAGCCCGAGCCCGGGCGACTTCACAGCACCGGCGACGCGCCGTGAAACTCGCCGGAGATCGGCGAATCGGGGAGAGAAGCCGCGGGAGAAAGAGTTCCGATTGGCGGCGAACGGCACCGATCTGGCAGACCCCGACCCCAGCCGAAGCTTCCCCAGGCGACGGTGAGCAGATTGGTGGTGGTGGTGGCAGCCACCGAAACCGGCGGACGGCGTCGAAAACGACGGGAGAGGAAAATGGGTCCGACGACGAAGAGGAGAACAGCCGGACCGGACACTTTCCGGCGACGTTGAGTGAAACTGAGGGCAGATCTGAGATGCCGACGGCCTCGCGGAGCTGATGGCGGTGGAAGCCGGTGGAGAACTGGTCGGCAAGGTGGTGAACCGGTGGTGAACCGGTCGAACCGGCGGTCTGAACCGGTCCGAACCGGACTGAACCGGTTCAGCCAAAAAGAGAGGAAAAAAGGAAGAAAAAAGGGAAAAAGAAAAAGAGAAAAAATTGGAAAAAATTCTTGTGATGCAATTGAGCTTCGGGTAAGTCGGTAAGCGGTCGAATTGACCGATTTAAATTTCAGAATATTTTATTTAATTAATTTTCGACTGGAAATTTACTCAAAAATTATGAAATTATGTAGCTCGACGATTGGCATCCAACGAGAGCTCGAGATAGCCTTGAATTTCGTACTAGCATGAAATCTCGGGTAAGTAACCCTTATTTACGATAATTACCTCGTTATGCGTGATATTGATTTAATTTCCGCATAAATTGAATTAAATTATGAAAATTTAGATAAATTGTCGTAAATAATGAATTTAGCTATTCGAGAGCTAGAACGAGGCCCAATAAATTATTGGTGGGCCCAATGAGCCCAATAGGCCTCGATAAAGTGAAAATTAAGTGGAAAACGAGCTTAAGGCCGATTAAGGCCCATTAAGGTGCAATCGGGCCCAATAGGGGTAATTGGGCCCAATGATTTAAATTAAGCCCATAAAGTATTAAATACAATTAAATTGTATGTTATCTGACCTGAGGAATATTGATACGCAGTTTTCGGGCATTTGATTGGGAGCATATCGGACTGCGTGACGTGACAACAGTGGAAAAGAAAAGGTCAGACTCGACAGGAAAATAAGGTAAGAGAATTCTACGGACTGCTAGAGGTAACTTTACGCAATTTTAAGTTCATCTGCAGTCTTTAAAATTTATCTGAAGGGTCTAGAGGTCGAATAATAATTTTAGTGCGCCGAATGGGCAAATTACTAAAATACCCTTTGTTAAGGGTAGAACTTACAAATTAGGAAAAATTGGGAGGAGCAGGGACAAGAGGTTCCTGCTCGTTCTGGAGGTATTTTAACACATGCACGAGTAGGCTAGCTCACTTTTAAAGAAAAATGCATAGCATTGCATACCTTAAACGATGTAATTTCTGTGAAAACTATTTTGAGATAACCGAGCCGCCTACGTGTTTTTATTTACATGTGACGTGCTAGAGCTCAGCTCGCACGATGTTTGAATTGTGTGATGCATGCATTAGTGCTGGAGCGAGAGCTCGCACTAGAGTTTTACATGCATAGGTGCTAGAGTATAACTCGCACCAGATTTCACATGCTTTTTCGTGACACGGTGCTAGAGTCTAACTCGCACCATATTTTTACATGATTTTCAAAACAGGGTGCTGGAGTTTAACTCGCACCAGATTTTATAACATTTTCATATGATTTATATACAGAGTGCTGAGCCTAACTCGCACTAGTTTTACTGGATTTGTGGAGTAGCGCTGTCTGCCATTGGAGTCAGCCAAAAGGCCTAACAGGCTCAAAAGACCTCTTAAGTAGGGTGAGCGTGAGGGATGAGGTTGGCGGCCCTGTGGAGATGTAAAGCGGGCTCTGCCAATTTTACTTGATTTGATGAAAGTGCTGAACATCGTTCGCACTGATTTTTATGAGAACATACGATGAGCCGTGCTTGGAGCAGCGGGTAGACTGTGTGTCACCGATTTAATAGGCTTGCACGTGCGTTTTGAGACATGGCAATGAGTATTGAGAAACAAAACCTCTCTGTGGGAAGCAGGCCATTTGGGCTGGAGTACCTAGAGTGATATGGGTCCATGGAGTACGATGTACCGTGCAAGTAGCATGGAGTACGATGTACCGTGGGGTATCTTCGGATATGGTATCTTTGTGATACGGGGTATCTTTGTGATACGGTATCTTTGTGATACGGGGTATCTTCGGATACGGCATCTTCGGATGCGTGAGATTGGATAAGACTGACGGGTTGGATTGACCCACCTCCCGAGCGGTTCCCGATCAGGGTGAGACCTCGCACACTGGGATCCGTGAAGCTAGAGGGACTCACGAGGACACATACTGGCCAGTCCTGGTTATTACCGATATACAGTTATTGCCTAGTCTCGTATCTTGTATATAATATACATATGTTTTCGGATATCGATGCTTTCAAGAAACTCAATTTTTATGATTTTGTGTGAGTCAGGATCACCCGAAAGAGGGGTCGAGTCCTGACTTTATTGTGAAATTTTTAAAGAGAAAGAAATGATTTAAAATAATTGCATGTTGAATTTTCCGTGCAAACTCGATTTACATAACATCATAACTCATATCATCTGTTTTAAAATGTGTGGAGAAAGGGTGGTTTATGCATGGCACCACGTTCATGTAGGTAGTATGGTTACCTACTTGTTCGTAGGATTGCCTTACTGAGCTTGATGTGCTTACCCCTTTCATTTTCTCCCACAGATAATCTCCAGTTGAAGTTGAGGCGACTCAGTACTGCATTCTGGATATCCGCTGCTACCCATCGACATAAGGTATATACACTTGTACATATTGTATCTACATAAGCATAGCACAGTAACATGTTTGTAAGTAACTTTAGGGGATGCATAATTAATGTAGACAATTATAAATGAATGGAGAAGAAATAAGTTAGATGGTAATTGAATGGTGGGACTGGCATTGACGCACAGCCCAATTATTAGTGGAGTGTGGTCACGATTCGAGGACAGGTAAGAATTTAAGTAAATAACAAAACGCGAAAAATTAACTCTGATTTTTTGGGTAGTTTGGGTCGTGACATATAAAGGTGGTATCAGAGCACAATTGGTCTGATGTGTGTCAGTGTCAGTAATTAGGAAATTACATCCCCGTGTTATTGTGCTTAGTTAGATACAATAGTGTATATCGAGATAGGTTTTGACTAAGAAATGGTTGAGAATGCAGGAATGCCTAGTATGAGTCGTGTTAGATGAGATAGTGCACGAGGCAGAGGTCATAGAGGTAGACCTGAGTCTGCTAATTCGTGCTGAGTTGACCTATGAGAATCAAAATGAAATTGGAATAGAGGCTAATGTTGAGCATGCCCCACTGAATCTGATAGAGAGATCGGACAGTATTGAGACACGCTTCGCGAGATTGGAGCAGAGTGTGGAGATTATTTTGAGGAGCAAATTGCTCAGAGTAGACATAAGATCAGAGGGCGCAGCGGAGCATTGGTGGAAACCCGCTCAACCCATCTTAAGAGTTGATATGAGAAATGTTTATGGATGTATTCCGGTGATAGAATATTTCGGACATGATTTAAAGGAAAAATTTCTTACACTGCCCACGAATGCTAAATTGATTATGAGTATGAAACTCAGTTATATTCTTTGGTAGATATTACCTCGACACTATGAACAAGTGACAGTCGAGATGTCTAAAAGTTCATGAAATGGCTCAACTTTTTAATTTGAGTCTGATTGGCCCGTGAGATACTGCCTATACCGAGGCAATACGCAGATTTACAGTTGGGTAAATAAGAACATGAATTGCACGCCTCTGAGATTGGGAAAGGTAGTGAGGGCTGAAATAGAGACAGAAAGAGAATCGAGAAATGATAAAGATGTTAAAATGGGAAAATAGTAATTGGTAAAAGATTTAATTTGACGAGTCATGGAGTAAGATAATTGGTAAGGCCCCAGTGCATCCAATTTTGACACTCTTGGGGGACATTGTGATTTGAGGACCCCGACCTGCTACGAAGCAGTGTAGCAGTGTAAGCACTGTAAGCAGTGTGAGATGTGTGGTGGATACCACGGAAGGAGGGTCTATACCTACACTGTATTGATGAAAATGGCCGTTAAGTGTGGTAAGACGGACCATTGATTTTGATTACACAGAGTTGGGCGAGATCACCCCACAGAAAAGTAAAGAGACAAAGAAAAACTTCGTTGGTATAGCTGCAACGAGAAGGGAGGCCATAGCCGAAAAGAAAAAGGAAAGTAGGCTATTGGACGAAGGCGAGAGGATGTCTTGGACCAGGACACTATTGATGTTTCATGGATGTGGTGTAAGATACCACACTTGTTATGAATAATGAAGTACATATGTTCATTGATCCTGGTGCCACACATTTATTCATACCGCCTTCATTCGCATAAAAGTGAGTAAAAGGCATGAATGCCTACATAATTGGGCACAATACTGATAAATGAGTACCCCAATAGAGGAAGATTAATTAACGAAATATGGATAAAGAGATTTTAAGTAATAAAAAGGGGTGCGACAGTTGAAATTAAAGGAGTAAAGGATTGTACTCACGGAATGAATAATGACAAGAGTTTTGTCATGATTGATATATGAAAGAGATGTGTTTTGATCCCAAATACAAGATGTATTGGAGTAAGAGATATATGCTAGGTAAGGAATACCCTTAATATGCGAAGTAATTGAGGTTAAGCAATTAGTAGCGAATACAAATTGTAACCACATGGGCTGGTATATAAAGTAATTGTGGTTAAGTCTGAAGGTTAATAAAGGTATTTCAAAATACCTCCCCGCCTGAAGACTTGACAGCGTCTAAAAGTATATATATATATATAACCTATAACGTGAAATCGATCGTCGTAATGAATACCTTTAGCATTAGGATACCCTTACTAAGACAATAAGAATATTAAAATTCGACGAATCATAAAGGTTATTATAGTAAAAATTTAATAAGAGCCGTTAAGATAAGAAAAGGAAGTGACGCAAGTTAGTACCTGAAAACGTAAGCGCTTTTGAAGGATCTTATACGCTTATGCATAAATAAGTCAAGGATTGGACCGATTTGTAATCATCATTATCGATGATATGTTGGGTGTAGTTAAAGTCTAGGGCAATTATAAGCAACAATTGGAAATGGCTTTTACAAATCGGTTGTTGCGAGTTCTCAATATGGTCTACTTGGTTGACACGTTTAACTAAGAAAACGTGATCTTTGAATGAGATGATAAATAAGATGATGGATGTGATATAAATTTCGATGTAGTGAAGTATGAACTGACCACTGTGATTAATTTCACCATACCCAACAGCTCAAGAGGTTTTCAGTGAGTATGGATACCTCAAAATTATGAAGGAGATGTGTATTGATGTATAATGGGAAGATAGTCAATTTTGGAGTTAGACAACTCAAGGATCATGAAATAAACTATCTGACCCATGATTTAAAGTTGGCAACAGTATTTGTACCGAGGATATGGTACTACTATGTATATGATGAGAAATTATGGATATGCACTAATCATAAAGCCCCGAGTATCTGTTTTCACAGATAGAGTAGAATATGAGAATACATAGTGGGTTAGAGCTTCTGAGAGATTTTGATTTGTGAAAATTGTACCACCCAAGAAAGGCTGATGCTTTGAGCAGAAAGAGTCTCGGGATGGTATTACATATGATGGTCAGGGAGCGTGAGCTGCTAGAGCAGTCATGAATCTCAGTATTGACGTGATCCCTTCTGATGATGACAGTGATTATGTGACAGCTAGCCTGAGACTAGAACCGGATGAGAGTGCCCGGATTTGATAGGCTTAGCGTGATGATCGGCACGAGGTCGATAGTTTGGGTCAGATTCAGAAGGGTACAGTGATAGAGTTCACAGTGGGTGATGATGAGTTACTGAGGATTTCGAGACAGTATAAGTGCTCCCCAGGACCACAGTTGATGAGATAGTAATATTGTCAGAAGCTCACTCTTCGAGATATACAGTGCATACGGAAAGTAACGATTATATATATGAAATCTCTGAAAAGGGTATTGGCGGTCAGATGTGAAAAGAGAAATGATAGAGATTGTGGAAAAGTGCCTAGTATGTCAGCAGAATAAGGTAGAGTATTAAAAGTCTGCAGAGTTATTGCAGCACCTACTTATATAGACACGGCACAGAAAAATGAGAACAAGTTTTCATAAATTTTGTGATGGGTTACAGAGAACCCAGGTGAATCACGAGGCTATTTGGATGATAGTCGCTAAGTTGTCTACCCACCTTCTGGTTATGAAATCCCCAAATACTCAGAGTGTATATGAAGATTTATGTGTAAGGAAGATTGTGAAACATTAAGTAAGTTCCAGTGAGCATGGTATTTTATAGGGAGTCCCGCTTCACTTTCTACTTCAGGGAATATTTTTAGGAAGCTATGGGAACCCGACTGAGTATTAGCACAGCTTTCCATCCTCAAACAGATGGTCAGTCAGAGAGGACTATACAGGTTCTAGAGGATCCGATGAAAGCGTGTGTCGTTGATTTTATAAGCTCCTGGAATGATTAGTTGTCACAAATTGAAGTTGCCAATAACGATAGTTGGTAGTTGAGTATCGGGATAACAAGATATGAGGCAATGTATGGCTGTAGGGGTTGTTCCCCAAAATTGGATAAGAAAAAGTGGGTGACAAATAGAATTATTTACGACTTTGGATAATAAGTCTCTGAGGATGTTTAGTTAAGGATGAGAGATTAAGAACACCTCAGAGCAGGTATAAAAGTATTGGAATTCACCCTTGGTGAATTAGTATGGTTGAATGTTTCTTGTCCTAAGAGAATAAGGACATAGCGAACTTCTGGAAGAAGGTAAACTGAGTTTCGCTGGATTGAATATTTTGAGAGATTGGACAAGTGGGAGATAAGACCTGTAGGTTGGTGTTATCACCTGAATTAACAGGCACCCGCAATGTGTCTCAGCTTTTGATGCTTCGGCAATACTATCCAGATCCAGCATAGGTGATTGAATATGAATTCCAAAAGTTCAGTTTAATGAAAATATAAGTATATTGAAGAAGATGATTCGGGCATTAAACAGGAAAGAGAAAGTATTGAGGTTTAAGATGATCTCCCTAATTAAAGTCCTTTGGTAGTAATACACTCCGGAGAAAAGATCACATGAGAATTAAAGGAGTATGATACGATCGATGTACCCGGAGTTGTATATGGACTCATATGAATTAGTTCTAATTTGGAGGACCAAATTCCTTAAGTGGGGGAGAGTTGTAAGACCCGAATTTAATTAAAATACGAAATGAATGAGTATTCGTGAAGGGAAGTCGGGTTAAATTAATCCCGAACAAGAGTAAGGGCAAAATGGTCAAAAGATCGAAAGTCGGTATAATTTCGATAAGAAAATTTAATTAAAAATATGGATTTGAAAAATTTTGGTCAATAAGGATGAAATAAATTTATTTTGGGTTAAATTGATCAAGATATCAATTTATGGAAATTAATCGGGATTTTTAGTTCGGAAAAATAATCCCGAAAAATAATCAAAAATTATACCGGGAAGCCGAAATAATACCGAGAAATTAATTTATAGACTAAATGAATAAAATATAATTTTTGAAAGACATTTTGAATATTTTAGACTAATTTAATCAACTAAATAATATTAAAATAAATAAAACAAAAAAAAGGAAGCTGCTGAAAAAAAAAAAGATTGAAATCGCGAAACGCGATTTTTGACGAAAATAACGAAGCAAACGGAGGCTGAAGACCGGCGAGCCACCGGCGACCAGAGACCCAGGCGAGGGCCGACGAAGGTAGCCCGAGCCCGGGCGACTTCACAGCACCGGCGACGCGCCGTGAAACTCGCCGGAGATCGGCGAATCGGGGAGAGAAGCCGCGGGAGAAAGAGTTCCGATCGGCGGCGAACGGCGCCGATCTGGCCGACCCCGACCCCAGCCGAAGCTTCCCCAGGCGACGGTGAGCAGATTGGTGGTGGTGGCAGCCACCGAAACCGGCGGACGGCGTCGAAAACGGCGAGAGAGGAAAATGGGTCCGAGGGCGAAGAGGAGAACAGCCGGACCGGACACTTTCCGGCGACGTTGAGTGAAACCGAGGGCAAATCTGAGATGCGGACGGCCTCGCGGAGCTGATGGCGGTGGAAGTCGACGGAGAACCGGCAGTGAACCGGCGGTCTGAACCGGTCCGAACCGGACTGAACCGGTTCAGCCAAAAAGAGAGGAAAAAAGGAAGAAAAAAGGGAAAAAGAAAAAGAGAAAAAATTGGGGAAAATTCCTGTGATGCAATCGAGCTTCGGGTAAGTCGGTAAGCGGTCGAATTGACCGATTTAAATTTCGAAATATTTTATTTAATTAATTTTTGACTGGAAATTTACTCAAAAAATTATGAAATTATGTAACTCGACGATTGGCATCCAACGAGAGCTCGAGATAGCCTTGAATTTCGTACTAGCATGGAATCTCGGGTAAGTAAACCTTATTTATGACAATTACCTCGTTATGCGTGATATTGATTTAATTTTCGCATAAATTGAATTAAATTATGAAAATTTAGATAAATTGTCGTAAATAATGAATTTAGCTATTCAAGAGCTAGAACGAGGCCCAATAAATTATTGGTGGGCCCAATGAGCCCAATAGGCCTCGATAAAGTGAAAATTAAGTGGAAAACGGGCTTAAGGCCGATTAAGGCCCATTAAGGTGCAATCGGGCCCAATAGGGGTAATTGGGCCCAATGATTTAAATTAAGCCCAGAAAGTATTAAATACAATTAAATTGTATGTTATCTGACCTGAGGAATATTGATACGCAGTTTTTGGGCATTTGATTGGGAGCATATCGGACTGCGCGACGTGACAACAGTGGAAAAGAAAAGGTCAAACTCGACAGGAAAATAAGGTAAGGGAATTCTGCGGACTGCTAGAGGTAACTTTACGCAATTTTAAGTTCATCTGCAGTCTTTAAAATTTATCTGAAGGGTCTAGAGGTCGAATAATAATTTTAGTGCCCCGAATGGGCAAATTACTAAAATACCCTTTGTTAAGGGTAGAACTAACAAATTAGGAAAAATTGGGAGGAGCAAGGACAAGAGGTTCCTGCTCGTTCTGGAGGTATTTTAACACATGCACGAGTAGGCTGGCTCACTCTTAAAGAAAATGTATAGCATTGCATACCTTAAACGATGTAATTTCTGTGAAAACTATTTTGAGATAACCGAGCTGCCTACGTGTTTTTATTTACATGTGACGTGCTAGAGCTCAGCTCGCACGATGTTTGAATTATGTGATGCATGCATTAGTGCTGGAGCGAGAGCTCGCACTAGAGTTTTACATGCATAGGTGCTAGAGTATAACTCGCACCAGATTTCACATGCTTTTTCGTGACACGGTGCTAGAGTCTAACTCGCACCATATTTTTACATGATTTTCAAGACAGGGTGCTGGAGTTTAACTCGCACCAGATTTTATAAGATTTTCATATGATTTATATACAGAGTGCTGAGCCTAACTCGCACTAGTTTTACTGGATTTGTGGAGTAGCGCTGTCTGCCATTGGAGTCAGCCAAAAGGCCCAATAGGCTCAAAAGACCTCTTAAGTAGGGTGAGAGTGAGGGATGAGGTTGGCGGCCCTGTGGAGATGTAAAGCGGGCTTTGCCAATTTTACTTGATTTGATGAGAGTGCTGAGCATCGCTCGCACTGATTTTTATGAGAACATACGATGAGCCGTGCTTGGAGCAGCGGGTAGACTGTGTGTCACCGATTTAATAGGCTCGCACGTGCGTTTTGAGACATGGCAATGAGTATTGAGAAACAAAACCTCTCTGTGGGAAGCAGGCCATTTGGGCTGGAGTACCTAGAGTGATATGGGTCCATGGAGTACGATGTACCGTGCAAGTAGCATGGAGTACGATGTACCGTGGGGTATCTTCGGATACGGTATCTTTGTGATACGGGGTATCTTTGTGATACGGTATCTTTGTGATACGGGGTATCTTCGGATACGGCATCTACGGATGCGTGAGATCGGATAAGACTGACGGGTTGGATTGACCCACCTCCCGGGCGGTTCCCGATCAGGGTGAGACCTCGCACACTGGGATCCGTGAAGCTAGAGGGACTCACGAGGACACATATTGGCCAGTCCTGGTTATTACCGATATACAGTTATTGCCTAGTCTCGTATCTTGTATATATATATATACATATGTTTTCGGATATCGATGCTTTCAAGACACTCAATTTTCATGATTTTTTGTGAGTCAGGATCACCCGAAGGAGGGGTCGAGTCCTGACTTTATTGTGAAATTTTTAAAGAGAAAGAAATGATTTAAAATAATTGCATGTTGAATTTTCCATGCAAACTCGATTTACATAACATCATAACTCATATCATCTGTTTTAAAATGTGTGGAGAAAGGGTGGTTTATGCATGGCACCACGTTCATGTAGGTAGTATGGTTACCTACTTGTTCGTAGGATTGCCTTACTGAGCTTGATGTACTTACCCCTTTCATTTTCTCCCACAGATAATCTCCAGTTGAAGTTGAGGCAACTCAGTACTGCATTCTGGATATCCGCTGCTGCCCATCGACATAAGGTATATACACTTGTACATATTGTATCTACATAAGCATAGCACAGTAACATGTTTGTAAGTAACTTTAGGGGATGTATAATTAATGTAGACAATTATAAATGACTGGAGAAGAAATAAGTTAGATGGTAATTGAATGGTGGGACTGGCATTGACACACAGCCCAATTATTAGTGGAGTGTGGTCACGATTCGAGGACAGGTAAGAATTTAAGTAAATAACAAAACGCGAAAAATTAACTCTGATTTTTTGGGTAGTTTGGGTCGTGACACAATGTCCTGCACTGCCTCTGCCTATAGTATACATACACAAATGAATCCTCCAAGCACCAGTGCTATTTCTATAAGACCCGTATTTTGAATGTAAACTTTATGAAATCATGAGTATGGTGATGTATTTGCAATGTAAAGCGTAAGTGATGTAAGTTCATGGATTCGATGTACATACTTGTAATATGAGTTTGTAATGTACACACAAGTTTCATTTTATACGAATATGAAGAAATGAGTTTTTATAAGTGATGAATGTGATTGGAGCTCAAAATGAGTAGTGCAACAAATGGAATGAAGTTGCATGAATTGCATAAGTAATTGTACTTCCATTTGGCTGTGAATTATATACCTTTGGTTATACAATGAATGCATGCAAGTTTCAATGTGAATAAAGTATGAATGGATGCCATTTTCAAGTCTTAAAGGTGGTTGGATGAGAAAATGACCATGGCAGCAAATTGAGGATATTGGGTGTGAGTTACTGTAGAAAAACTACAGCAAAATCTGGAAATATGATACCAGATCGATCTCATAGGATGAGGGATCGATCTGGAAGAGCAAAAATGCTCTTATTGAGCAATGGAACAAGACAGATCAATCTCCAATGGAGTCAGATCGATCTGCTAAACATTCTATAATGAGAAGATCAATTTTGGTGCAAACAGATCAATTTCCTTAGCTCTCGGGTTGGAGCAGATCGATCTCCCCTGGATGCAAATCGATCTCCTTAAGCTACTGCTTGAGACAAATCGATCTCAAGCCCCCGATAGATTGATCTCATGCATTCAAATTGAAGTGAAAATGAAGGATTTAAGAGGACCAGATCGATCTCATGCCTTGACAGATCGATCTCATTGAGCAATTTCTATAAATAGGAGCAGTGAAATCTGCAAATCACGGAAACAAGCCCCCATTTCTTCCATTTCAACCCAAAACCTAGATTCTCTTCCTGAAAGCCACCCATTTCCAGTAAGATTTGAGGAAAGACTATTAGATACAAAATTATTCCTATCAAAGAGAAGAACAACATACTTTAGAATCAAAGCCTCATTTGTGGTATTGAAGGAGTAAGGTGTATTTTCTTTAGAGCAAGAAGAGAAGCTAGATTTGGTAAGTTTCTAACACTTCAACCCAAGTACATTTTGCTATTTATTGGTTTTGAAGTTGTATTGTATGTATATTGATGGTTAAAACTAACTAGGATGTGATGGAATTGGTGTGACCTAGAAAACCTAGAATAAATCTAGTGTAAGAAAGTGTGATTTTGATGAGTTGGTGGTTTATGGAATTATGATAAGTGTTATTGAAGTAATATGAATGATTTTTAATGGTTAAATGAAGCCACATTGCGAGTTTAGAGGAATTACGAAAATGATATGTAAGATGCATGATAAAAGGCCATAGTGAAGAAATTGATGAAATATGAACACTATGGGCTTAATATCGATTTAGTATGAACCAATAGGCCTAAAAGAAATCAATAGACTCGAGATACGAGTAGAACGATAAAATGAGGTCTTATAAAGATTAATAGAGGCTATAGGTTAAATCGACTATAGTTATATGGACTAAATTAATGTGATATACGACTTTATGCAGTTCTGAAGAGTTCGTTGGAGACGATTCGAACCGTACGAGTAAGCAGCTCTAAGGAAATGGAATCATGCGACGCAATTCCAGGTAAGGGAATTCTATAAGTATTTAGAGGTAGCTGCTCGTATTTTGTGGGTGGATATAGGGCGTTTATGAAATGCATGACTGTTTGAGAAAATGATTGATGATGTATGTGAATAACTATGAGTATGTATGAGATTTGGTTTTGAAACGATTATTATAAAAGGGATAGTAAGGCTAATAAATGCATAAATCATGTGTTTGAAATGTTTTCACATAATACAATGCTTGGTTTTGAACAAATTAGTGGATAGGTTGGCTAGTGTTTGAATGATTTCATGAAATAGCACTTGTAAAGTGCTAAACCAGATTTTGGGGCTGTTTTGATTGTGTATGAGCCGCCTATTGTATTTGTGTGATATAAATCGCGTTGAAGCCTCGTTCACACTAGATTTTGATGCCTTTATTTGTATGAAACATGCTGAAGCTTAGCTCACACCTTGATTTGGAAATTATGATGACGTTTTATAAACCGTACTGGAGCTTCTGCTCGTACGTGGATTTTGAGTGGTTTTCTTATGCATATAACCGTACTGGAGTTGTGCTCGTACGTGGTTTCTTCATGATTTGATGCATAAATGCAATACTAGATCGTTGCTCGTACGAGGTAGTTTAGTTATGATGCATGAACTGTGCTAGAGCTTAGCTCGCACAAGTTTTCACACTGTGGTACGTATAATGCCGTGGAAGTTGGTAAGATCCGCAAGCCCTACATCCTCAAGCTAGAGAGAGCGGGGAGGCTCTGTTCGGTGGGGAGGCTCTCTTACGGTAAGACCCTCAAGCACAACATCCTCAAGCCAGAGTGGGCGAGGAGGCTCTGTTTGGCAGGGAGGCTCTCTTACATGGATACGGAAAGCTCCACGCACACTTGAGACAATGGAGGTTACATTTGGTATTGGGTAGATAAGACCTACGTCTGGCACCCCCAACCATGATATGGGTCCGCGGAGTACGCTGTACCATGTATATCACATGGAGTACGATGTACCACGTGGTGGTTATGTGATGAGAAAGTCTGGCGAAGAACTAACCCACCTTCGTACCAGCATGATACCCCGCACACCTGGATACGTGTGGTCTGGGATGATTTATGACGTAGTTGGCCAACATAGTCCATTGAAATATAGTATCCTGTCTCATATGATATTACATAGTACCACATGGTTTTGATACATGAGTGTGATTGTTTTATCCAGGGTAGACCCGAGGGAGGGGTCGAGCCTTGAGAAAATTGTGATTTAAAGAGATTGTGATGAGATTGATGTGTTTTGAAAAGTGACAACTCTTATGGGATGTTTTGTGTAAGAGATGGATTTAAAAAGGATGTTTCTTAAATGGATTTCCCTTTTTGTGATGAGTTCTAAAAGAGATTGAGCGTGAGAGGATTTTACACGTTGATATTTCCATGTCTTATGCTTGTTTACATGATTTTCCATACATGATATATGTATACTCATATGGCATAGTTTTATTTCCTCATCTCCGATTATAATGATTTATGCATTACATTATCAGTATGTAGATAGAGTAGTTATCTACCATGCTTGCATTATTGCCTTACTGAGCGTGTGGTTGCTCATCCCTCACTACTTTCCCCCTCTACAGAGCGTATATAGCTGCCCAGTGAGGATTGAGGCATTGTATTTTGGACATCCGCTGCCATCCATTGCTAAGAGGTATACACATGAAGATTCTTTTTGTATCTAAACAATTGTAAAAGCATAATAGTCATTTTGTATCGTAATGTAGGGGATGTTAAAGTTGGAAAACGTGTCATGTATAAGTATATAACTTAACTTTCAAATGAATGACACTTATTTAGAATTACTTGAGAATGAATGATGGGTGATGACTATTATTGACTTACAGCCCAACTGTGTAGTGGTGAGTATGTTCACGATCGGGTAAGGAAAGGAAAACTAGAAACATTTATAGTTATTTTTTGGTTAAAAAGGATAAAAAGGGTCGCGACAATTTCTGCAATCACCTTGGCTCCGATTCAGTGCTAAACAGCGATACCTGATAATTCTATTTTTAATAAAATTATTTGTGCTTAAATTCCTAATTATTTATTTAATCCCCATATTATTTTATTAATTATCTCCTTTATTTAATTAAAATTCTCTTATGTGCAGATAAATTAAATCCTGATGAAACTCAATCGTTTCAGTCGAAATTGGGCTGAAAATGGGCTAAAGGAGACTGGACCACTCCCAATTTGCAGACTGAGTCATTAAGTCGTCTGGACACGCGTGATGCCAAGTGTCCGATTTTTATTTGCTCCAAAACGATAAGATCGAAGGACACCGTGCCAACCTTCTGAAGGACATACGTCGGGCCACATCGCACAGCAAATTGGACAAAAAGACTGATGATGTGGAAATATCTACTCTGCAGCAAATTAAGGGAAGACAAGTGGCCAAACAATGCCAACTCATCTATGATGAAAATTTACCATTGTACCCCTATGTTTGTGTATAAATAGAACATGATGGCAATTGAAAAAAAAAAGTAGAAAGTAGGAGTAGCCTAGGTTAGAATAGAAGTAATTTAAGAGTAAGAGTAGTGTAGACTAATTTAGGAGTAGTTTTAATTTTAATTTTTCTTTAAGCTTTTCCGTAAGCCACTATTGTTTTTTTTTCTTAGCTACTGTTCATACAAATGTTTTTTCTATTTTTTTAATGAAATGTTTTACTTCTTTCCTAGTTTTATGTAGTTCATGTTAATGGCAACTTTATTTTTATTTTATGAAGAATTTCATTATCTCTAGGCTTATTGTATTTCACGTTGATGGCAGCTTCCATTTTTAAGATTTGCAAGTTTCATTCCTCGTTAGATTCAGCACATTTAAGCTCTTTGAATGATAATCATAGTTTCTGATTAATAGTTGTTCCCTTCCTAGTTTCGGTTTCTTTTATTTTTTTGTTTCTTTTTACATTCTTCACCGTGGATTGGGTTTGAGCAGAGGGGAAGATACCGAGTGACAGGCGATTCTTTCTTCATCCACTTTGCTGTATTTTTCTTTAGTTAATGATTCAATAGTTTAGTTATGGTTTTCCAATTCGGTACTGTTTTGATCCTCCCTTTTTTTTTCTTTTTTTTTTTCTGTTTCAATTTCTTGTTATGTTCGTCATTTTAGTTTGCTTACTTTACAATCACTCCTTTCGTTTCTATAAGTGTCATTCCTTTTATTTTTCAATGTTTATGATGTTTAGTTGTACTGTTTCTTCAACCATCCAGTAGCCACCTCTGTTTTGCTGCCCTCGTACTGTTCATTTATGTAGGAGTGAGCTGAGGAATCTTGCGGTTGTTTCTTCCATTTGCTAGCCAACTAAATGGTGTTGGATATGTTGAAATCACTGCTGCATGGAGCGATGAAGTGTGGATGCTTGTTTTTGGACAGCTTGGAGCAGCTACTGTTGCAGAAAGATCAATATTAGAAACGTATTCTGAGCAATCAGAACAGTATGTGTTAGCTGTGTGGATAAAGCTGGAGCACCCTTTCCTTGGTCATGTGTTGCGGTTGCTGTGATTGAAGCAGATTTGTGCGGCATGAACAAGCAGAAAGCAGAACAAGATGTGCAATACAAGCAGAAAGATTAGAGAATGTTGATGTTGCAGTCCGCAGTCCTTGCATTAAAATATTTCAGTTTGCTATTTTATTTTTGTTTTGTTGTTGTTTTAAATCTTGATTCATCATCTCATATTTTGCATTGATTCTTTCCTTTTTTTCTTTGAGTTCTTCTTACTTCGTATTGAGTGTCATAACCGTTTCTCCAGATTTTGTTGCTGTTTTACATTGCAGGAGGTGCTGCATGCCGTTGCATCGAGGTGTGCTTGCTGAATGTGCCAGTAGAAAAATTCGAGCATGTGCAGGAGGCTGAAGCTGTATAGAAGTGGACAAAATCGAGAGCAGCAGCAGGCAGTCTGGATGCAACACGGACAGCAGCTGGAGGGCCTGTAAAGTTAGATGGGCAAAACCGAGATCAGCATGGCACCTGGATACAGTACAGCAGATAGTTGCAGGGAACGAATAGCAGAAGTTGAGCAGAAACACTTGAGCAGCACCTGCTGCAGATGGTATTACCTGGAACAGACAGCAGCCGAGAGCAGTAGCAACGTCTGGAGCCTGGAGCACGGCAGGAGCAGAGGCACAAAACCGAGAGTGCAGGACACCAGTAGCAGAGGACAAACCGAGCATGCCTGGATAAACCAAAAATTAGAAAGACAATGAACAGTACCAACACATAATCGGGACCACTTTGGTGTTTTGCAATTCGCTTAAGGCCATGTTTGGCCCCCACCCATTTTTATAGTTTAAATGTTTATGGCATTTTTATTATTTTGATTGCTTTTATTAGTTGTTAAATTAGGTTAGTTGTTAGTTGATAATTGTAGGATAAATCTAATGTTCTAGTTATTAATTTAATTTTTAGTTTTAATTTTTAGTTAGTAGTTAATTTTATATTATATGTTTTAGGACTTTATTTTAGTTTAGTTGCATTTAGAATTTGATTCATGCATTTTTAATTTAGTCTTTATCTTCATTAAATTTTAGTTTAGTTTAATTTGCATTTTTATTAATTAGTTTAATTTCATGCATATGACATTTTAGGCTTATTTAATTTTAGTTTAATTAATCTTATTTCTTTATTTTCATTTTTTCTTTTTATTTTAATTGCGTTAAATAATTTTAACTGTTTTAATTATTTTCGTAGGTATTTGCTTTTAATTGCGTGGAGTTCGGTAAGTAAATCTTAGCTGAGTTTTATTTTCTTTATTTTAGAGTTTTATTATTTTAAGTACTCTTAGCTTTGTAGATAACCCATCAGTTCATAGTATGCTAGGATATATTTAGGGTAAGATAAACCGGTAGTTAATTAGGCTAGTCAACTTCTCTGTGGGACGATAATCCGGGACTCAAATCCCATTATTACTTGCACGACCTGTGCACTTGCGGAAATACGTTTAGGGCGTGTCAATACCACGACAGCCAATCTTACCGATATACTTTTAATCAATATAGATGATAACCAACAGCAACCTATCCATCAAATACCAGTTAGATTAATATATAAACTAAAACAGCTAAATGAACAGTACACTTAAATGGAAACAGAGCAGAACAGAGGTGAAGATTGGTCCCGGTTCTATGCCACCAGCCCGTGCATAATACCACACTCTGCTAGCTTCCAGTTCTGCAACCTCTCACCATGCCTTCCTTCCCATGTCGTGTAATGTTATAACAGAAACGTGATGCAGAAGCGACCTCTCTAGCTTAGGCAAACTTCTCCCTACACGTTATTAATAACAACAGGAGAGAGCTTGGCTGCGTTTTCTGCATAACACAACCCAGCGATGCTTCAATCGACCTTTCCTGCCTAGTTGCTGCTCTACCCCTTCACAATCACTAATTCTTAATTCAACAAACGTAATGGTAATAGAAAGAAAATGCCATGATAAAAATAAATAATGCAATGCAATCTAACTATTGAAATGTTAATGCCGGAAGCTACACTTTAGACAAGAAATGAAATGGTCACTCGGTGCAATGCAATAGAAACATCAAAGCACTACTATATTACTTACAACAACATAAAACATGGATAAAATCTAAAGCTAAAACCAAAACATCCACCATCGTGAAACAGAGAAGTAAAAATAACTAATATAGCCACCATGCCTTGCTTCATTTTCTGCTCATACTAACATGGTTCCACCGTATCAGTATTGCAGGAACAATACCCAGTATTAGATCGACAATACTGCACCAGAACATGGTATTGGCATTTATGATCAAAGCATCCCAAATGCTTTAAACTATAACAGAAAATAGAGTAAATAAAAAAAATAAAGACATGATAAAAAATGCAAGATAGTAACAGGTTATGTAAAAATGCAATATTAAAGAGAGATTTAGAAGCAACAATAACAATGAACTAGAAACAAAGAACTTTTCATAAAAACAAGAATGTAAGTGGTGATGAACAGTAGCTATTAAAATGGATAAAAGGTGACTGAAAAGAAAAACTTTAACGTGGAAAGTAAAGACTAAAACCTAGCAAATAAAAACTTTAACCTAGCACTACTTCTACTCTACCCTAAAATTACTTCTATTCTACCCTGCCTACACTATTTTCTTTTTTCAATTGCTCATCATGTTCTATTTATACACAAACTTAGGGGTATAATGGTAATTTTCAATCCTAGATGAGTTGGCATTGTTTGGCCACTTGTCTTCATTCCATTTGCTGCAGAATAGATATTTCCACGTTACTCGTCTTCTAGTACACTTGGTTATGCAATGTGTCTCGGTGTGTGTCTTCCAGAAGGTAGGCACGATATCCGTTGATCTTATCTTTTCGAGGTAAATAAAATACGGACACCTGTCATCACGCGTGTCCAGACGACTGGTGACTCGGACTGCGAATTGGAAGTGGTCCAGTCTCCTTTTAGCCCATTTTCAATATGTTTTCGACTGAAACGACTGAGTTTCATCCAGATTTAATTTACCTGTACATTAAAGAATTTTAATTAAATAGAGGGGATAATTGGTACGAGCTTAGATGTATTATCCGCAAGTGCACGGGTCATACAAGTAATAATGGGATTTGAGTCCCGCATTATCGTCCCACAGAGAAGTTGATCAGCCTAATTAACTACCGGTTAATCTTACCTTAAGTATATCCTAGTAAATTATGAAGTCTTAGTGGGTGATCTACAAAGCTAGAATACTGAAAACAATAAAAATTATAAACTGATGAAAATAAAACAGAGCGAAAATTACTTACAAAACTCCGAGCAATTAAAGAAAATACCTACAAAAGATAATTAAAACAGTTAAAATTAATTAACGCAATTAAAAATGCAAATATGAAAATAAGAAAAAAAATTAATTAAACTAAAATAAACCTAAAATAAAATGTGCATGTATTTAAACTAATTAAGAAAATGCAATTTAAAGTAACTTAAAATTTAATGAAATAAAATCCTGAAAAAATTGAGAAAATAATTACAAGTTTAAAATATTAATTCTAAATTAATCCTAGTTATTAATTTAACAATAATATCTAACTAATGTATGAGAAATATTTTTGAATTTTTTTTTTAACTTTAAAACAAAAACTAAATAAAAATTGCATGAAATAAATTTACCCTTAATCTAATGCAATACATAAACTGTCACGACCCAAACTACCCAAAAATCAGAGTTAATTTTTCGCGTTTTATTATTTACTTAAATTCTTACCTGTCCTCGAATCGTGACCAACACTCCACTAATAATTGGGTTGTGCGTCAATGCCAGTCCCACCATTCAATTACCATCTAACTTATTTCTTCTCCAGTCATTTATAATTGTTTACATTATTTATACATCCCCTAAAGTTACTTACAAATATGTTACTGTGCTATGCTTATGTAGATACAATATGTACAAGTGTATATACCTTATGTTGATGGGCAGCAGCGGATATCCGGAATGCAGTACTGAGTCGTCGCAACTTCAACTGGAGATTATCTGTGGGAGAAAATGAAAGGGGTGAGCACATCAAGCTCAGTAAGGCAATCCTACGAACAAGTAGGTAACCATACTACCTACATGAACGTGGTGCCATGCATAAACCACCATTTCTCCACACATTTTAAAACAATGATATGCGTTATGTCACGACCCAAACTACCTAAAAATCAGAGTTAATTTTTCGCGTTTTGTTTATTTACTTGTATTCTTACTGTCCTCGAATCGTGACCACACTCCACTAATAATTGGGCTGTGCGTCAATGCCAGTCCCACCATACCATTACCATCTAACTTATTTATTCTCCAGTCATTTATATTTGTTTACAATATTTATACATCCCCTAAAGTTACTTACAAACATGTTACTGTGCTATGCTTATGTAGATATAATATGTACAAGTGTATATACCTTATGTTGATGGGCAGCAGCGGATATCCGGAATGCAGTACTGAGTCGTCGGAACTTCAACTGGAGATTATCTGTGGGAGAAAATGAAAGGGGTGAGCACATCAAGCTCAGTAAGGCAATCCTACGAACAAGTAGGTAACCATACTACCTACATGAACGTGGTGCCATGCATAAACCACCCTTTCTCCACACATTTTAAAATAGATGCTATGAATTATGATGTTATGTAAAACATATTTGCACGGAAAATCAACATGCAATTATTACAAATCATTTCTTTCTCAATTAAAATTTTCACAATAAAGTCAGGACTCGACCCCTCCTACGGGTGATCCTGACTCACACAAAACCATGAAAACGGTTTACATCACACGTGGGTTTCGAAAAGCATGGAAATACCATCATGCAATTTAGTTTTAAAACCCAGTTTAAATCATCGTAAAAATCATCAACATGCGAGACTAGGCAACGTCTGTATATAGGCAAATAACTAGGACTATGGCCATATCTGTCCTCGGGAGTTCCTCAGCTACACGGATCCTAGTGTGCGGGTTCTCACCATGATCGGGAACTGCCCGGGAGGTGGGTCAGTCCATCCCGTCAGTCTTATCTGATTCCCGGCATCCGAAGATGCTGCATCCGGAGATGCCGTATCCGAAGATACCACACGGTATATCGTACTCCATGCTACTTGCACGGTACATCGTACTCCGTGAACCCATATAATATCTCTAGGTACTCCAGCCCAATTGGCCTGCTTCCCACAGAGGTTTTGTTTCTCAATACTCATGCCATGTCTCAAAACGCACGTGCGAGCCTATTTAATCGGTGACACACAGTCTACCCGATGCTCCAAGCACGGCTCATCGCATGTTCTCATAAAAATCAGTGCGAGCAATGCTCAGCACTCTCATCAAATCAAGTAAATCTAGTGCGAGCTAAGCTCTAGCACTCTGTATGCAAATCGTATAAAAATCTGGTGCGAGCGAAGCTCTAACACCCTGTCTCAAAATCATATAAAAATATGGTGCGAGTTAGACTCTAGCACCCTGTCACGAAAATCATATATATATAAGAATCTGGTGCGAGTTGGACTCCAGCACCTATGCATGTAAAACTCTAGTGCGAGCTCTCGCTCCAGCACTAATGCGTGCATCACACAAATCGACAATAAAAACACGTAGGCGGCTCTGTTTCCTCAAAACAGTTTTCAAAACAATATCACGTTGAAAGTATGCAATGCTGTGCATTTTCTTTCAAGGTGAGCCAGCCTACTCATGCATGCCTCAAAACACCTCCAGAATGAGCAGAAACCTTTTGTTCTTGCTCCTCCCAATTTTTCCTAAATTTTTAGATTTTACCCTTAACAAGGGTATTTTAGTAATTTGCCCATTCGGGGCACTAAAATTATTATTCGACCTCTAGACCCTTCAGATAAATTTTAAAGGACTGCATATGAATTTAAAATTGCGTAAAGTTACCTCTAGCAGTCCGCAGAATTCCCTTACCTTATTTTCCCGTCGAGTCTGACCTTTTCTTTCCCAATGTTGTCTCGTCGCGCAGTCCGTTATGCTCCCAATCAAATGCCCGAAACTGCGTATTAATATTCCTCAGGTCAGATATTATGCAATTTAATCGTATTTTATCTTTCTGGGCTTAATTTAAATCGTTGGGCCCATTTACCCCTATTGGGCCCGATTGAACCTTAATGGGCCTTAATCGGCCTTAAGCCCGTTTTTCACTTAATTTTCACTTTATCGAGGCCTATTGGGCTCATTGGGCCAACCAATAATTTATTGGGCCTCGTTCTAATTCTTGAATAGCTAAATCGATTATTTACGACAATTAATCTAAATTTTCATAAATTAATTCAATTTATGCGTAAATTAAATCAATATCACGCATAACGAGGTAATTGTCGTAAATAGGGGTCACTTACCCGAGATTCCATGCTAGTCCATAAATCGAGGTTGTCTCGAGCCCTCGGTGGATGCCAATCGTCGAGCTACACAATTAATTACATTTTCGGGTAAACTTTTCGGTCGAAATTAAATTAAATAAAATGTTCCAAATTTAAATCGGGTCAATTTGACCGCTTATCGACTTACCCGAAGCTCGATTGCATTATAGGAATTTTCCCCAATTTTTTCTCTTTTTCCTTTTTCTCCCTTTTTTCTCCTCTTTTTGGCTGAACCGGTTCAGTCCGATTCGGACCGGTTCAGACCGTCGATTTTCTCCGGTTCGACCGGTTCACCGCCGGTTCACTGCCTTACCGGCCGGTTCTCTGCCGGCTTCCACCGCCAATCGCTCCGCTGGGTCGTCCGCAGCCCGAATCTGGCCTCGGCTTCGCCCAAGGCCGCCGGAAAGTCGCCGGTCCGGTCGTTCTCCTCCTCCGTCGGTACCCACTTTGCTTTTTTGCCGTTTCTGGCGCCGTCCGCCGTTTTCGGCGCCGTCCGCTGCCACCAATCTGCTCAGCTGCACCTCGGGGACGATCGGTGGCCATCGGTCGGGCCTGAATCGACGCCGATCAGCCGCCGTTTCCTTTCCTCTTCCGCGATTTTTCTCCCGTCGATTCACCGCTCTCCGGTGTTCCCCGTGGCGCGTCGTCGCCGCTGTGAGGTAGTCCGGGGTCGGGCTGGCCTTCGCCGACCCTCGCCTGGTCGCCTGGCAGCCGGCAGGGGCTCGGCCTCTGCTTCCGTTTTCTTCGTCTCTGCTTCTCTCCCCCCGACCCGTTTTCCCCCTTTTTTTTTTTTTGTTTTCAGCTTCTTTTTTTTTGTTTTATTTTTATTATTTTTATTATTATTATTATTTATTTTAATTATATTACTATTCATTAAAATACATTAAAATACCCAAAATATCACTTCAAATTATAATTTTATTCTAATTTAATTAATTTAATTTTTATTTAATTTATTTATTATATTTTAACTTCTTTTTCGGGTATAATTTCTCCGTATTTTCGGGATATTGTCCCGGGTGACTTTTCGGTATATTTTTTGATTATTTTTGAGATTATTTTTCCGAACTAAAAAAATCCAATTAATCCCGATTAATTTCAATAAATTAATATCTTGATCAATTTAACCCGAAATAAATTTATTTCACTTTATTGACCAAGATTTCTTAAATCCATGTTTTAATTAATTTTTCTCATCGAATTTACTCCGGCTTTCGGTCTTTTGACCGTTTTGCTCTTACACGTGTTCGGGATTAATTTAACCCGACTTCCCTTCACAAATACTCCTTTATTTCATATTTACTTTTCATATTTTAATTAAATTCGGGTCTTACAACTCTCCCCCACTTAAGGAATTTGGTCCTCCAAATTAGAACCAATTCATATGAGTCCATATACAACTCCGGGTACATCGATCTATCATACTCTTAAATTCTTACATGACCTTTCTCCGGAGTGTATTACTACCAAAGGACTTTAATTAAGGAGATCGTCTTAAACCTCAATACTTTCTCTTTCCTGTTTAATGCCCGAATCAACTTCTTCAATATACTTGTATTTCATTAAATTGAACTTTTGGAATTCATATCCAATCACCTATGCTGGATCTGTATAGTATTTCTGAAGCATCAAAAGCTGGGACACATTATGGGTGCCTGTTAATTCAGGTGATAACACCAACCTACAGGTCTTATCTCCCACTTGTCCAATCTCTTAAAATATTCAATCCAGCGAAACTCAATTTACCTTCTTCCAAAAGCTCGCTATATCCTTATTCTCTTAGGACAAGAATTATTTCAACCACACTAATTCATCAAGGGTGAATTCCAATACTTATCTATCTGCTCTGAGGTGTTCTTAATCTCTCATCCTTAACTAAACATCCTCAGAGACTTATTATCCAAAGTCGTAAATGATTCTATCTGTCACCCACTTTTTCTTATCCAACTTGGAGAACAACCCCTACAGCCATACACTGTCTCATATCTTGTTATCCCGATACTCAACTACCAACTATCACCATTGGCTAATTCAATTAGAAATCAACTGATCATTCCAGGAGCTTATAAAATCAATGGCACGTGCTTTTCATCAGATCCTCCAGAACCTGTACAGTCTTCTCTGACTGACCATCTGTCTGAGGATGGAAAGCTGTACTAATACTCAGTCGGGTTCCCATAGCTTCCTGAAAATATTCCCTGAAGTAGAAAGTGAAGCGGGAATCCCTATATGATATCATGCTCACTGGAAAGTTACATAATGTTCCACAAACTGCCTTACACATAAATGCTCATACACACTCTGAGTATCTGGGGAGTTCATAACTAGAAGGTGGGTGGACTTAGTTACTCTGTCGGCTATCATCCAAATAGCCTTGTTATTCACCTGGGTTCTCTGTAACCCATCATAAAATTCATGGAGACTTGCTCTCGTTTTTCGTGCCGTATCGATATAGGTAGGTGCTGCAATAACTCTGCAGACTTTTAATACTCTACCTTATTCTGTTGACATACTAGGCACTTTCTACAAGCTCCACCAATATCTCTTTTCACATCTGACCACCCATACCCTTTTTAGATATTTCATATATATAATCGTTACTTTCCGTATGCACTGTATATCCCAAAGAGTGAGCTTCTGACAATATCACTATCTCATCAACTGTGGTCCTGGGGAGCACTCATACTATCTCTGAATCCTCAGTAACTCATCATCACCCACTGTGAACTCTATCACTGTACCCTTCTGAATCAGACCCAAACTATCGACATCCGGTCGATCATCACGCTAAGCCTGGCAAATCCGGGCACTCTCATCCGGTTCTAATCATCAGGCTAGCTGTCACACAATCACTGTCATCATCAGAAGGGATCACATCTATACTGAGGCTTACAACTGCGTCTAGCAGCTCACGCTCCCTGACCATCATATGTAATACAATCCCGATGCTCTTTCTGCTTAAAGCATCAGCCTTTCCAGGGGGTACAATTTTCACAAATCAAAATCTCTCAGAAGCTCTAACCCAATATGTATATTCTCATGTTCGTCTCTTTCTGTAAAAACAGATACTCGGGCCTTATGATCAGTGCATATCTACAATTTCTCACCGTGTACATAATAGTACCATATCCTCGGTACAAATACTGTTGCCAATTTTAAATCATGGGTATCTTCCCATTATACATCAATACACAGCTCATTCATTATTTCGAGGTATCCATACTCATTGAGAACCTCTTGAGCTGTTGGGTATGGTGAAATTAATCACGGTAGTCAGTTCATACTTCATTACACCGAAGTTTATGTCACATCTCTCATCTTATTCGTCATCTCAATCAAAGACCACGTTTTCTTAGTTAAACGTGTCAACCAAATAGTCCATATTGAGAACCCGTAAAATTCCATCTGTAAAAGCCATTTCCTAATTATTACTTATAATTTGCCCTGGACTTAAACTAAACCCAATATATCATCAATAATGATGATTTACACATCGGTCCAATCCTTGACTTATTTACGCATAAGTGTATAAAGATCCTTCTCAACCGCTTACGTTTTCAGGTACTAACCTGCGTCATTTCCTTTTCTTATCTTAACGGCTCTTATTAAATTTTTACTAAGTTAACCTTTATGATTTGTCGAATTTTAATATTCTTATCGTCTTAGTAAATGTATCCTAATGCTAAAGATATTTATTACGATGATCGATTTCCCGTTATAAGTTATATATATATATCTAGACGCTGTCAAGTCTTCAGGCGGGGAGGTATTTTGAAATACCTTTATTAGCCTTCAGACTTAACCACAACTACTGGTTATGGTTATACCCATCTTTGTCCTTGGTTATAATTTGTGTTCGCTACTAATTGCCTTAATCCTTATTACTTCGTATACTCACTCTTACTCCAATACATCTTGTATTTATAATCAACATATCTCCTCAGTGTATCAATCATGACAAAACTCTTGTCATTATCATTCCGTGAGTACAATCCTTTACTCCTGAAAATTCAACTGTTGCACCCCTGTTTTTAACTTAAAATCTCAATATCCATATTCCGTTAATTAATCCTCCTCTATTGGGGCACTCATTTATCTGTATTGCGCCCAATGATGTAGGCATTCATGCCTTTTACTCACTTATATGCGAATGAAGGCGGTATGAATAAATGTGTGGCACCAGGATCAATGAACGTATGTACTTCATTATTCATAACAAGTATGGTATCTTACACCACATCCATGAAACATCAATAGTGTCCTGGTCCAAGACTTCCTCTCGCCTTCGTCCAACAGCCTATTTTCCTTTTTCTTTTCGGCTATGGCCTCCCTTTTCGTTGCAGCTATACCAACGAAGTTTTTCTCTGTCTCTTTACTTTTCTGTGGGACGATCTCGCCCAATTCTGTGCAATCAAATCAATGGTCCGTCTTACCACACTTAACGGCCATTTTCATCAATATCGTGTAGGTATAAACCTTCCTTCCGTGGTATCCACCACACATCTCACACTGCTTACAGTGCTCACACTGCTACACTGCTTCGTAGCAGGTCAGGGTCCTCCAATCACAATGCCCCTCAACAGTGCCAAAATTGGATGCACTAGGGCCTTACCAATTATCTCAGCCCATAACTCATCGAATCTAATCTTTAACCAATTTTCATTTTCCCATTTTGACATCTCTGTCATTTCTCGATTCTCTTTCTGTCTCTATTTCGGCCCTCATTACCTTTCTCAATCACAGAGGCGTGCAATTCGTGTTCTTATTTACCCAACTGTAAATCTGCGCACTGCCTCGGTATAGGTAATATCTCACGGGCCAATCGGACTCTAATTGAAAATCTGAGCCCTTCCATAAACTTTTAGACATCTCGACAGTCACTTGTTCATAGTGTCGAGGTAATATCTACCCAGAATAAAATCAAGTTTCATACTCATAATTAAATCAAATCCTCTGGGTCAGAGTGAGGACTTTAATCCAAAATTTTCTTTAAATCATGTCCGGGATATCCTGTCACCGGAATATATCTAAGATATTTCTCATTTTAGCTCTGAATGTTTAACACTTAAGATGGGTCGAGCGGGTTTCCACCAATGCTCCGCTGCGCCCTCTGATCTCATACATAATCTGAGCAATTAGCTCCTCAAAATAATACCCATGCTCCGCTTCAATCTAGCAAAGCGTCTCTCAATACTGTCCGATCACTCTGTCGGACTCTGTGGGGCATACTCAACATTAGCCTCCATTTCAATTTCATCATGATTCTCATAGTCAAACTCAGCACGACTTAGCAGATTCAGGTCTACCTCTACGACCTCTGCCTCGTGCACTATCTCATCTAATGCGACTCATATTAAGCATTCCTGCATTCTCAACCATTTCTTAGTCAAGCCCATCTCGATATACACTATTGTATCTAACTAAGCACAGTAACACGGGGATGTAATTTCCTAATTACTGACACTGACATACATCAGACCAATTGTGCTCTGATACCATAATAATTGTCACGACCCAAACTACCCAAAAATCAGAGTTAATTTTTTGCGTTTTGTTTATTTACTTGTATTCTTACCTGTCCTCGAATCGTGACCACACTCCACTAATAATTGGGCTGTGCGTCAATGCCAGTCCCACCATACCATTACCATCTAACTTATTTATTCTCCAGTCATTTATATTTGTTTACAATATTTATACATCCCCTAAAGTTAATTACAAACATGTTACTGTGCTATGCTTATGTAGATACAATATGTACAAATGTATATACCTTATGTTGATGGGCAGCAGCGGATATCCGGAATGCAGTACTGAGTCGTCGGAACTTCAACTGGAGATTATCTGTGGGAGAAAATGAAAGGGGTGAGCACATCAAGCTCAGTAAGGCAATCCTACGAACAAGTAGGTAACCATACTACCTACATGAACGTGGTGCCATGCATAAACCACCCTGTCTCCACACATTTTAAAATAGATGCTATGAATTATGATGTTATGTAAAACATATTTGCACGGAAAATCAACATGCAATTATTACAAATCATTTCTTTCTCAATTAAAATTTTCACAATAAAGTCAGGACTCGACCCCTCCTGCGGGTGATCTTGACTCACACAAAACCATGAAAACGGTTTACATCACACGTGGGTTTCGAAAAGCATGGAAATACCATCATGCAATTTAGTTTTAAAACCCAGTTTAAATCATCGTAAAAATCATCAACATGCGAGACTAGGCAACGTCTGTATATAGGCAAATAACTAGGACTATGGCCATATCTGTCCTCGGGAGTTCCTTAGCTACACGGATCCTAGTGTGCGGGTTCTCACCATGATCGGGAACCGCTCGGGAGGTGGGTCAGTCCATCCCGTCAGTCTTATCCGATCCTCGGCATCCGAAGATGCTGCATCCGGAGATGCCGTATCCGAAGATACCACACGGTACATCGTACTCCATGCTACTTGCACGGTACATCGTACTCCGTGAACCCATATAATATCTCTAGGTACTCCAGCCCAATTGGCCTGCTTCCCACAGAGGTTTTGTTTCTCAATACTCATGCCATGTCTCAAAACGCATGTGCGAGCCTATTTAATCAGTGACACACAGTCTACCCGATGCTCCAAGCACGGCTCATCGCATGTTCTCATAAAAATCAGTGCGAGCAATGCTCAGCACTCTCATCAAATCAAGTAAATCTAGTGCGAGCTAAGCTCTAGCACTCTGTATGCAAATCGTATAAAAATCTGGTGCGAGCGAAACTCTAACACCCTGTCTCAAAATCATATAAAAATATGGTGCGAGTTAGACTCTAGCACCCTGTCACGAAAATCATATATATATAAGAATCTGGTGCGAGTTGGACTCCAGCACCTATGCATGTAAAACTCTAGTGCGAGCTCTCGCTCCAGCACTAATGCGTGCATCACACAAATCGACAATAAAAACACGTAGGCGGCTCTGTTTCCTCAAAACAATTTTCAAAACAATATCACGTTGAAAGTATGCAATGCTGTGCATTTTCTTTCAAGGTGAGCCAGCCTACTCATGCATGCCTCAAAACACCTCCAGAATGAGCAGAAACCTTTTGTTCTTGCTCCTCCCAATTTTTCCTAAATTTTTAGATTTTACCCTTAACAAGGGTATTTTAGTAATTTACCCATTCGGGGCACTAAAATTATTATTCGACCTCTAGACCCTTCAGATAAATTTTAAAGGACTGCATATGAATTTAAAATTGCGTAAAGTTACCTCTTGCAGTCCGCAGAATTCCCTTACCTTATTTTCCCGTCGAGTCTGACCTTTTCTTTCTCAATGTTGTCTCGTCGCGCAGTCCGTTATGCTCCCAATCAAATGCCCGGAACTGCGTATTAATATTCCTCAGGTCAGATATTATGCAATTTAATCGTATTTTATCTTTCTGGGCTTAATTTAAATCGTTGGGCCCATTTACCCCTATTGGGCCCGATTGAACCTTAATGGGCCTTAATCGGCCTTAAGCCCGTTTTCCACTTAATTTTCACTTTATCGAGGCCTATTGGGCTCATTGGGCCCACCAATAATTTATTGGGCCTCGTTCTAATTCTTGAATAGCTAAATCGATTATTTACGACAATTAATCTAAATTTTCATAAATTAATTCAATTTATGCGTAAATTAAATCAATATCACGCATAACGAGGTAATTGTCGTAAATAGGGGTCACTTACCCGAGATTCCATGCTAGTCCGTAAATCGAGGCTGTCTCGAGCCCTCGGTGGATGCCAATCGTCGAGCTACACAATTAATTACATTTTCGGGTAAACTTTTCGGTCGAAATTAAATTAAATAAAATGTTCCAAATTTAAATCGGGTCAATTTGACCGCTTATCGAGTTACCCGAAGCTCGATTGCATCATAGGAATTTTCCTCAATTTTTTCTCTTTTTCTTTTTTCCTTTTTCTCCCTTTTTTCTCCTCTTTTTGGCTGAACCGGTTCAGTCCGGTTCGGACCGGTTTAGACCGTCGGTTTTCTCCGGTTCGACCGGTTCACCGCCGGTTCACTGCCTTGCCGGCCGGTTCTTCTCCGGCTTCCACCGCCAATCGCTCCGCTGGGTCGTCCGCAGCCCGAATCTGGCCTCGGCTTTGCCCAAGGCCTCCGGAAAGTCGCCGGTCCGGTCGTTCTCCTCCTCCGTCGGTACCCACTTTGCTTTTTTGCCGTTTCCGGCGCCGTCCGCCGTTTTCGGCGCCGTCCGCTGCCACCAATCTGCTCAGCTGCACCTCGGGGACGATCGGTGGCCGTCGGTCGGGCCTGAATCGACGCCGATCGGCCGCCGTTTCCTTTCCTCTTCCGCGATTTTTCTCCCGTTGATTCACCGCTCTCCGGCGTTCCCCGTGGAGCGTCGTCGCCTCTGTGAGGTAGTCCGGGGTCGGGCTGGCCTTCGCCGACCCTCGCCTGGTCGCCTGGCAGCCGGCAGGGGCTCGGCCTCTGCTTCCGTTTTCTTCGTCTCTGCTTCTCTCTCCCCGACCCGTTTTCCCCCCTTTTTTTTTTGTTTTCAGCTTCTTTTTTTTTGTTTTATTTTTATTATTTTTATTATTATTATTATTTATTTTAATTATATTACTATTCATTAAAATACATTAAAATACCCAAAATATCACTTCAAATTATAATTTTATTCTAATTTAATTAATTTAATTTTTATTTAATTTATTTATTATATTTTAACTTCTTTTTCGGGTATAATTTCTCCGTATTTTCGGGATATTGTCCCGGGTGACTTTTTGGTATATTTTTCGATTATTTTCGGGATTATTTTTCCGAACTAAAAAAAATCCAATTAATCCCGATTAATTTCAATAAATTAATATCTTGATCAATTTAACCCGAAATAAATTTATTTCACTTTATTGACCAAGATTTCTTAAATCCATGTTTTAATTAATTTTTCTCATCGAATTTACTCCGGCTTTCGGTCTTTTGACCGTTTTGCTCTTACACGTGTTCGGGATTAATTTAACCCGACTTCCCTTCACAAATACTCCTTTATTTCATATTTACTTTTCATATTTTAATTAAATTCGGGTCTTACACGTTATGATGTTATGTAAAACACATTTGCACGAAAAATCAACATGCAATTATTACAAATCATTTCTTTCTCAATTAAAATTTTCACAATAAAGTCAGGACTCGACCCCTCCTGCGGGTGATCCTGACTCACACAAAACCATGAAAACGGTTTACATCACACGTGGGTTTGAAAAGCATGGAAATACCATCATGCAAATTTAGTTTAAAAACCCAGTTTAAATCATCGAAATCGTCGACATGCGAGACGAGGCAATATCTGTATAACGGCAATAACTAGGACTATGGCCATATCTGTCCTCGGGAGTTCCTCAGCTACACGGATCCTAGTGTGCGGGTTCTCACCATGATCGGGAACCGCCCAGGAGGTGGGTCAATCCATCCCGTCAGTCTTATCCAATCCCAGGCATCCGAAGATGCTGCATCCGGAGATGCCGTATCCGAAGATACCACACGGTACATCGTACTCCATGCTACTTGCACGGTACATCGTACTCCGTGAACCCATATAATATCTCTAGGTACTCCAGCCCAATTGGCCTGCTTCCCACAGAGGTTTGTTTCTCAATACTCATGCCATGTCTCAAAACACACGTGCGAGCCTATTAAATCGGTGACACACAGTCTACCCGATGCTCCAAGCACGGCTCATCGCATGTTCTCATAAAATCAGTGCGAGCGATGCTCAGCACTCTCATCAACTCAAATAAAACTGGCAGAGCCCGCTTTACATCCCCACAAGGCCGCCAACCTCATCCCTCACTCTCACCCCACCTAAGAGGTCTCTTGAGCCTGTTGGGCCTTTTGGCTAACTCTAAGGGTAGACAGCGCAACTCCACAAATTCGGTAAAACTAGTGCGAGTTACGCTCAGCACTCTGTATATAAATCACATGAAAATCTTATAAAAATATGGTGCGAGTTAGACTCTAGCACCCTGTCACGAAAAAGCATATGAAATCTGGTGCGAGTTATACTCTAGCACCTATGCATGTAAAACTCTAGTGCGAGCTCTCGCTCCAGCACTAATGCATGCATCACACAAATCAAATATTGTGCGAGCTGGGCTCTAGCACGTCATATGTCAATAAAACACGTAGGCGGCTCTGTTTCCTCAAAACAGTTTTCAAAATAATTATATTGTTGAAAGTATGCAATGCTGTGCATTTTCTTTCCAAGTGAGCCAGCCTACTCATGCATGTGTTAAAATACCTCCAGAATGAGCAGGAACCTTTTGTTCTTGCTCCTCCCAAATTTTCCTAAATTTATAGATTTTACCCTTAACAAGGGTATTTTAGTAATTTGCCCATTCGGGGCACTAAAATTATTAATTGACCTCTAGACCCTTCAGGTAATTTTTAAATGACTGCAATGAATTTAAAACTTCGTAAAGTTTACCTATAGCAGTCCGCAGAATTCCCTTACCTGATGTTCCTGTCGAGTCTGACCTTTTCTTTTCCACTGTTGTCACGTCGCGCAGTCCGTTATGCTCCCAATCAAATGCCCGAAACTGCGTATCAATATTCCTCAGGTCAGATAACATACAATTTAATTGTATTTAATACTCTCTGGGCTTAATTTAAATCGTTGGGCCCATTTACCCCTATTGGGCTCGATTGCACCTTAATGGGCCTTAATCGGCCTTAAGCCCGTTTTTCACTTAATTTTCACTTTATCGAGGCCTATTGGGCTCATTGGGCCCACCAATAATTTATTGGACCTCGTTCTAATTCTCGAATAGCTAAATCGATTATTTACGACAATTTATCTAAATTTCCATAATTTAATTCAATTTATGCGGAAATTAAATCAATATCACGCATAACGAGGTAATTGTCGTAAATAAGGGTCACTTACCTGAGATTCCATGCTAGTCCGTAAATCGAGGCTATCTCGAGCTCTCGGTGGATGGCAATTGTCGAGCTACACAATTAATTATATTTTTGGGTAAGCTTTTCGGTCGAAATTTAATTAAATAAAATATTCCAAATTTAAATCGGGTCAATTTGACCGCTTGTCGACTTACCCGAAGCTCGATTGCATCACAGGAATTTTTCCCAATTTTTTTCTCTTTTTCTTTTTCCCTTTTTTCTTCCTTTTTTCCTCCTCTTTTTGGCTGAACCGGTTCAGTCCGGTTCGGACCGGTTCAGACCACCGGTTCTCTCCGGTTCGACCGGTTCACTGCCTTGCCGGTCGGTTCTTCGTCGGCTTCCACCGCCAATCGCTCCGCTGGGTCGTCCGCATCTCAGATCTGCCCTCGATTTGGGTCAAGCTCGCCGGAACGCCGTCGGTCCGGCTGATCTCCCTCGGTCGTCGGACCCATTTCCTTTCCTCCGCCGTTTTCGACGTTTGCCGGCAGTTTCGCCGGTCGGGGCTGCCACCAATCGACTCACCGGTGCCTGGGGAAGCTTCGGTGGTGGTCGATCAGGCCTGAATCGGCGTCGATCACAGAAAATCTCTCTCCCCCCTCGGTCTCGATTTTTCGTCGTTTTGCTCGCCGGTGGCCGCCGTTCGGGTCTCCAAGGGGCCGGTGATGGGTCGGGCTGCGTCTGGCTTACCTTCGTCGGCCTCGCCTGGTCGCCTGGCCGCCGGCAGGGGCTCGGCCTCTGCTTCCGTTCGTTTCACGTTTTTCGCGATTTCGCCCCTTTTTTTTTTTGTTTGAGCAGCTTCGTTTTTATTATTATTATTTTTATTATTATTATTTTTATTTATTTTAATTATTTTACTATTCATTAAAATACATTAAAATATCCAAATATCTACACTTATATTATTTTTATTTTAATTTAATTTATTTAATTTAAATTTAATTTATTAAATAAATCTTTCTCTAAATTTTCGATATTATTTCGTCGCGCTTTTCGAGATATCGTTCCGATAATTTTTTCGGTATTTTTAAAATTTTCGAATCTTGATCAATTGACCCAAATTGTATAATTTCCTCATTATCGATCAAGATATCTTACATCCTTATTTTTAATTAAAATTTTCTTATCGCCTTAATACCGGGTTTTGGTATTTTTACCATTTTACCCCTGCTCTTATTTCGGAAATCAATTTTACCTGACCTTCCTTCATACATCCCCCATCTTTTCTTATTTAATTTTCATATTTTAATTAAATTCGGGTCTTACATAAACTCTGCCCTAAAATTTAAATTTTAAATCCTATTGTGTAATTTTAACTACTAACAAGCCAAGAAAATATACTAATATGCAAATTAATTAAAGACTTCTACTTTTACCTAAGCTAACTAATAATATCAAAAGGAATAATAATAACAATAAAAATACATAAAATAAATGCATGAAAAATTAGATTGGGCCTTTTCCAAATTTGCCAAACATGGCCTTAATCAAATAATCCTAGCTAAGTGGTCCCGTAAATAGTATTGTGACGTCCCTGCTTCTGCTCTTGGTCCTATGCTTCTGCTCCTAGTGCTATGCCGGCCCTGCTCCTGCCTTGCTGCTGCTCCAGGCGCTATGCTAGCCCTGCTCCTGCCTTGCTGCTGCTCCAGGCTCCAGGTGCTACCCGCGACATCTGCATTTACTGCAATGCAGCATTTGGACTGCTACCATCATGCATCAGTAGTTCATGCACGGTTTGCACCAGGCACTGTCCACTGCTGATTACAACGAGCCATCTCCAGTATTGCTCAGGCTATCGCGACCCAATTTTTCAATAATCACTACAAATTTTTCGCGAACTTACCACATTTCAATTGTTAGGCTGTGAGTCAATATCCATCACTCAGTTTCATATGTTATATATATATACATAACAGGCAATGCTTTCGTCCCAGGCACTAACATTCGCGGAAGCTCGTAAAGTTATAATTTCATAATTTGAAACTCGTTTACATTGCCTAACATATACATCCCCCATATAATATGACTACATCACTGTACACTATTATTCAGATACAAAAAGTACATGTATGCATACCTCGATGCTGCTGGATAGCTGTGTGTAAAAGATCGCAGGATGGATACAGCTTATACACTCTACTGAAATGCTCTGTAGAGGTGGAAAAAATAAAGGGATAAGCATTACGCACTCAGTAAGAAATATATGAAAGCATGTAGATAACCACACTATCTACGATGCTCATAATGCATGTTTTATCATCTTGTAAAATAAATGCATTTGCTTTTCAAAACACTCGCATTAATATATGAAAGCAAGTAGATAATCAAACTATTCTCGATGCTCATGATGCATGGTTTATGCCCAAAAACTCATGGCATTCACAAAACCATTATAATAAAACACATAGCAATTTACTGCCCAAAAATCGAATATCAAAACTCATTCAGAGTAAAATATTTCTGTGTTCAGTATTGAAACTCACATTTAAATCATATTATCATTTCAAATGGTTTCATCACAGAAATCAAATCATAATTAGTTTCATCATCGAAATTAATAAAACAGATGAGACTAGTCAGGGATTTCCACACAAATCCAAGGGACAATGGCCAAAAAGTCCGAGACCCACAAGCTATCACGGATCAGGTGTGCCAGGGTTCTCTGAGTCCGAGAAGGGGATTAGTCTATCCATCGGCCCCTATCTAAGGACTATCACAAATCAGAGCAATGACACCGCATGCCCGAGTCCAAAGACACAATCCTCACATCCCATAGTTGCACGGTACAGTGTACTCCATGTTGTCTACACGGTACGACGTACTCCGTGAACCACAGTACAATTACCACATAGTTGTAGGTGCTTGAGTCAAAAGCTCACCACCCCAACCAAATAAATTATCAACCATAGCCTGTCGTCTCAGATCTAGTGTGAGTAAGTCAGTGTGACACACAGTCAACACGAGGGCTGCAGCACGATCTCAATCATAAATCACAACAGAATCCAATGCGAGCAGTGCTCCAGCACGGTCTGTACAGATGTAATACCAAAATCAAGTGAGAGCGGATCTGGATAAATTCACATATCTCATCATAGCTCCAGCACGATTTCACACACACAAAATAGATAGCTGGCTCTATTTCCCACCACAGTGGTACTCAAAACCGAGTGCAATATGCAAAACGGTACAAAACAGAGTGAGAGGGAAACATCCCATCAAATCACACTTTAGAAAAATGTGCAAATTAATGCATACAGTCAAATAATAAGCCAGTCTATCATTTCAGCTTCACAAAATCTTTTTTTCAAAAAGAAAACATAGATTTCATGCATTTTATGCATTTCAAAAAATTCTCAAGTCTAAGGGTATTTTCATAATTTTCCCATAATTGGGTACTATCTAAAAATTTCATATCCATATTCTACACAGAATTTAAGTGAATGTAAATGACGCTAAATATACGTACAGCTATCTCTAAAAACTCGCAGAGATCCCTTACCTCGAATCACGTAGTGTGACCTCTCTTCCTCTGTGCTGTCTAAATCTTGCAGTCCGGTCAACTCTCAATATGACTTTGGAGCTGCATTTAACCATTCACCGAATTAATTACACGTTTCCTACTGTATTACACATTTAATACAGTTCATTTTACTTAATTGGGCCTATTTACTCTAAATGGGCCTAAATACTTTAATTGGGCCTTAATCCATATTAAGCTCGTTTTCCACGTATTAATTCCCTTCACCAGGGTCTATCGACTCATTGGGCCTATCCATACCCATTGGGCTTTATTCCAAGCTCTTTGGATAGCCCGAATACCATTTACGATAGTTTATTCGAAATTTTGAATATAATTCACTAAATCCGAAATTTAATCCGAAATGCGTAAAATAAATCTTAAATACGCGTTAATCACATAAATGTCATAAATGAGCTTTGCTTACTGAGACTATACGATGGTGCGTGAATCAGAGTTCGATCGGGCTTCCGTTCGAAATTAATCGTCGAACTGCACAATTTCGTATTTTTAACTTCGGGTCAATTTCTGATTAAATATAATTTAAATAAATTTATCAGAAATTAAATCGATCACTTTTGACCTTGTATCGACTTACCCGAAGTCCGGTGAATTCCCAAAAATTTTCTTTTTCCTTTTTCCTTCTTTTTTTTCTCTTTTCCCCTTTTTTCCTTGGCTGAACCAGTCCGGTCTGGTTCAGTTTAGAAGGTTCTCCACTGAACCGCCAACCGGTTCAGGGATCTTTTGGCCGTGTCGACGTCGTCCGATCGGTTCTCTGAGTTTCGCTGCTGCCGTTCGGTACGCCACAGCCTGTGGACCTCTCGGCTGGCCTCGATCGCACCCAAGCACCGCCGGTTGCCGTCAGATTTCTCCTTTTCCTCCGAGGTAAATTCTCTTCGATTCACCAACGTCCGGCGTCGGTGATGCGCGTTGCCGATGCCGATGGGTGAGCACCGAGTTCCTCTCCCTTTTTCGGCAGCTGGCTTGGCTGCTGGTCGCCGGTGGTGGCCGTCCGGTCACTCTTTCCTCTCCGTCGGTTTGCTTCAGTTTCTCTGAAGCTTTCTCTCTCCTCGATTCCAATTTTCAGATCTCGTTTTTCTGTTCTTTTTTCAATTTTTTATTTTTTTTAATAGATTTTTTATTATTATTTATAATATATTTTTATTATTATTTTATTCTTAAAATAATAATAAAAATTCTAAAATATCTCAAAAATATCCCAAAAATTCATATTAAATCATTTAGTCCGTAAATGAATTTATCAGTCCGATTTTACCTTTCGGTATATTTTTTCACTATTTTTGAGCTCATTTTTCGAGATAAAAATTTTAAAAATATTAAATAAATTCATATCTTGATCAATTGGACCTGAAATTTAATTATTTCTTCTTTATTGATCAAGATTACATAAATTCAAGTTTACAAATAACAATTTCTTAAAAATGACACTGAATTTTCGGTCTTACATAGGCGCTGTTCGCAATTTGTCCAGGTCCTACTCCAGTGTTGCTCAGTTCTGCCTATGTGATACCATACTAGAGTCGGCTTTAGCTGCAATGAACGTTCTACTCCAGACCTGCTCAAGTTCTCCCCACTGCATCACTCGATATTGATTTCTGCTTAGTTCTTGTACCGATGGCTGCAGCAACATGTATAAACAACCTCAAGCAGCATGCACCGATCAGCTATTGTATGAAATCAAAGAAAAATTATCAAATGGTAAGTCTAAGCACTGAATGAAATAAGACAGCATTAACACCAGCAGTTAAAATAAGAATTAAAGATGAACAGTAAAGACAAGATAAAACAGGGTAGAACAAAGGAGATTTGTGGTTCTCGGTCTTGGCTACTACACATAATGCCTTGGTTCTGCCCCGATGCTAGTTGCTGCCTCAATCCGCACGTCCAGCTTTCCAACAACTCCACTTAACAACAACAACACTCCATGCACCACCATTCATGCAACAGACATTCATACCAGCATAGGTCAGCCTTGCCACACTTCAGAGGAGGTTCTTTGCTACTACTGCTGTTGGAAATCAAACCATATCTCACTGCAATAGCCAACCGTGACTTGAAACTCTACACCGTACAGCCGAACATCCCATTCTCACTAACAACCAACAAGCAGCGAATGAACAACGACTAAACAAAATGTAAAATACTGAGATATTCATTTGTAGAACACATTGAAACTAAACTATATGCTGATATGTAGAGACCGAACATCAATGATAAAATGCAGAAAAGAAAATTCCTAATATACTACAACAAATGGAAATAGTTCATGTAAAAGAAATGACCAAGCAACAATAGGTGATTAACTAAAAAAAATAAAATAAAAAGCTATGTAAAATTGGTGACTGAAGAAAATACTAAGCATCCACGAACAGAGAAATGGTGAAACAATAGTGGCCTCGGGTTGCTTTAGTGTCACTACCACCTTGGTTCCACTGAGCTTTTGATGTAGAAAAAATGCTTAACATTAAATCCACATCAAAGCATCAGAACATCTATGGCAGTAATAGACAAGCTTTGTCACCCGAATGAACACAAATGAAGAACAAACAAACATAGAACCTTAGTAATAAGCCAACCGAGAGCTATCAATAATGGGAAAAATAAAGATTTTCATGGAAACCCAAAAATAAAGAACTGGGATTTTAACAAAATCAAACAGAAGAGAAATGAAATGGTAACTATTCATTAATGTAAAAATAACTAAGAACAAGAATTAACAAAAGCTTTTCATGAAAAATAAAGAAATTGCTATGAATAGTAACTTAAAATGGTGGCTAACGGAAAAGAAGGCTAAAAGAAACAAGGAAAAATAAATCCTAAAATTAACTCTAAAACTATTCTACCCTAGATTACATCTACTCTAAAAAACTACTCCTACCCTAGACTACTCGATTTTTTCAATTGCCATCATGTTCTATTTATATACACACTTAGGGGTACAATGATAATTTTTCATCCTAGATGAGTTGGCATTGTTTGGCCACTTGTCTCCCTTTGATTTGCTGCAGAGTATATATTTCTACGCCACCCGTCTTTTTGTCCAATTGGCTGTGTGATGTGGCCTAGCGTGTGTCTTCCAGAAGGTTGGCACGGTGTCCGTCGATCTTATCGTTTTGGAGCAAATAAAATACGGACACCTGGCATCACGCATGTCCAGATGACTAGTGACTCAGTCTGCAAATTGGAAGTGGTCCAGTCTCCTTTAGCCCGTTTTCAGCCCAATTTTGATTGAAACGATTGAGTTTCATCCAGATTTAATTTATCTGCACATTAAAAAATTTTAATTAAATAGAGGGGATAATTAATAAAATAAATTGGAGATTTAAATAATTAATTAGGAAATTAAGCACAAATAATTCTATTAAAAATAGAATTATCAATAATTAATAAAATAAATTGGGGATTAAAATAATTAATTAAGAAATTAAGCACAAATAATTCTATTTTAATAGAATTATCAAACATAACCGGGCTATATAGGCTCATTACCTAGCCCTATACTGAAGTTCATGTAATCATAATAATCCTTCATCAATCATTTATAACTACACAATTCTTATCAAAATCGATGACATGTACCTAAGACACTTACAATCCTCAAACATTATCGATTAGGTTCTAGGACGCGATTTATCCTATATGATGCTACCTTGCATTTATGGAATTTAATTTATACATTATAATGCTATTTTGCATTCCAATGGTCATTAAATTTAATCGATATTCTTATGCACATTCAGTTGGTAATTCTTTCACTTATATTATCATTGTTATAGGCCTTATTCGTTATTCGACTGTAGTCTTATCTGAAATTAATCGGTAATTCTTTCATTTATACGTATAAGAATTTATTATGCTATAGGATGATGACTTCTATCCCGTAGGGTCAATCTAGCCCGAATACTATACCTCTAGTATGTCAGTATAATCTACTTACTATTAAGTCTTCTACGGTAGTCGATTTAACATTTTCATACTCAAATTCATTACTTATGAATTTAAATTATAGCTTATGCGAATTAATTACATATTATACTACAACTACTGTAGCAAGTAAGATTTACTTACCTTGTATGCTATACAAGCTATAGCTTATGTGATTCACTTACAGATTCCACGCTTAGTGCGTGTACACTTGGCTTGGCCGAACTCGCATTCGTCGTTTATTGTTGCACTACACATTCACATATTAAAATCGGGTTAGTATCGGTCGAATATAAATTCTAATTAAGTTTTGAAAAATTGTAACAATGTATGTGTGCGTTGGTTGAAAATTTTGTTTATGTGAAATTTGTGTTGGTGTAATCAAAATTTGTGCTGTAAGGATTTATACGTAATTTTTTTTCAAATGGGTTAAAGATGTAGACTTTTTATGTAAACACCACAAATTTCCTACATTTAATTAGACTATATAAAAATGGAAATAATATATTTTAACGGAAGTGTGAATATTCGTTGTAGGGCTCGAGGAGTATAGGAGCTGAGAGGCCCGTGAACGACAGGGAACCCGAAATACAGGAAGTGACATAGCAAATGCAAGCACGGAGGGATTGAAAAATTTTAATTCATTAGTTGAAATTTTTGATGTAAAGCTTATATCGGAGATTTATAAGGAGTGATGAGATCCCAATAATATTTTATTTTTGAAATAATGAAAATTTCATGGAAGGCATGAATATTATGTCTTTGGATAAGTTATAAAGAAGAAAATGTATATATATATATATATACACATAAGTATGTATATATATACTAGATAAATTTAAATAGATAAATAATAATATATATAACAAATATATATTGTGTAATGTATAGTATGTAATATATAAGTATTAATAAATAAAAATAAAGCATGAGACAAATAAAATGAAAAAAAAAATGAAATGAAAATAAACACAAAACAAATAAAACAAAAAAAATATAATAATATCACTAAACAAACAAACAATATATATATATATATATTAATGTAATGCATATATATATATATATTAATATAATATATATATATATGTTAATATAATATATTAAGCCTTGTATGGAATTGGCATTCAAAGAAAGCCAATTTCGTTTGCTGCATTCGAAAAAGAAAATAGAGCAATTAGCTAGGCGGGAAAAGAAGAGAAAGAAGAGAAAACAAGGAAAGAAAAGAGGAAAAAAAAGAGAGAGCTAGTCGGTTGGGGAAAGAAGGAAGGAAAGGAAAGAAGGAACGAAGAGGAGGGCTGGTCGGGAGAGAAAGAGAAGAAAGAAAGAAAAAAGATGAAGAGAGGAAGAAGAAAGTTGTTCAGCCGAGGGAGAAAGAAAGAAAAGAAAGAAAAGAAAGGAAAGAAAAAGAAGAGAAGGAAGAGAGCTGGTCAGTCGGGAAAGAGAAGAAAGAAAAGGAATGAAGTAGAAGAAGAAGAAGAAGAGAAGAGGAAAAAAGTAGAGTCGGGGCTGGAAAACAGAAGCAAATCAAGAGGGAAAAAAATTGAAGCAGACCGATCGAAGGAGATGATGATGATGGAAGGCTGGAACCGAGAGTGAAATTGAAGCAAGCCGAGACGTTGAGGGAGACCAGGGCCAAGAGGCAGGGGAGAAGAAGAAGAGCAGACCGAGGCTTGAGGGGAAATAGAACTGACGACGAAGAGCTGAAGGAGGAAGAAGACCGAGCAACCGAGGCTGGGCTGACCAAGAGAGAAGAAAGGAAAGGAGAAAAGAAAAAAAAGAAAGAAAAAAAGGGAAAGCTGGAAATTTGGGAAAAAAAGGTAAAATATATATATATATATATGTATATTTAATTTACATGTATATATATGTGTTGTATATATAAGCATCTTAGTGTAGATTAAATTAGACCAAAAAAATTGGAAAGATGAGAAGTAGACAAGTAAATAAATATATGTGATAATGAATAATGAAAACAAATAATAATATATATATATATATATGTGTGTGTGTATGTATATATATATATATATAAATATATATATATATATTTATGTGTATATACATATGGGTGTATATAATGAATATGTATGTTAGTATATGTACATACAAAAAAAAAAGATAATAGTAAATAATGGTAATAAAAATATATAAACGCACGTAATAGTCTAGGTATGTACAATTACACGTACACACGAGGTAGTAACGAATAGGTTACAATTTTGATGCATTTCGGATAATTCGTATGAATAGGATACTGAGTATACAAACTTCGATGTAGGAGAATCGTAGGAGGAGTTAGGGGAGACATTTGGAGGCATCATTACTCGGATGCAGAATATTCGATAAATCGAGGTAAGGGGTACCATTTAACTTAGTTCTGATAATGCATTCTTGTTTCATCAATAAAAGGTTTTATGAAGAAGCATTATATTTTGAAATGATTTATAACCACTTTCATTCTCGTGAAACTGTTTACGAAGCATGTTTTAGTTTTAAGAAATATTCCCTAAGTACCTCCATGTTATGAAATGAATTTTTCCTAAAGTATGAAACATATGGAAGCTTTACATTAATTTATGATTTTATATCCATATCGTTAAAGAAACTTTTGACAATTTCAAAAGCATAGAAAAAAAAAGGAAAAGGGGAAAAAGAAAAGATGTTTTTGAGACTATAGGCTTCATGCATGGTTACTTCTTGTGGTGTTCCGGCTCCACCACTTGGATGCCGATACGTAGGGCCCCTTTAGCAATTGACTCAACCTGTGTGGAAGATGTCGTGCAACTGGTGGTTTATGATGATGTTTTCAGTAGTATCTCGTGCCCGCGCAGCACACAATTATGTTTCCCACACGAAGAGTGCCTTTGGTGCCCGTGTCCTAACTAGATGCTAGTGAAAGTAAGATAGATACTACCCATATTTTATGAAAAGGCTGTACAACCCTGATCCAGTCTACAGCCCCCTTACCATGGCCATAGGTATGATGACTCTCTACGGAGAATGACATGTATCGCATGACTTAGTTATAGCCTAGTCTCCTCGATTTGATTATGAATGTCGACTATGATGAATGAATATGTGTTTTCATGTGATTCACGATAAATGGTCACGAACATATATGTTTTATGAAAACTTTATGAAATGTTTATGAACATGATGATTTTAAGAACTCATCCATGAACAATGAAAAGTTTGTAAAATAGTTAAGCATGTTATTTGTTTTAAAAACACGCATACTTTATGATTTTTATAATGATTATGCATGAAATGACAATTTATGTATTTCATTAAAGTTTGGTTCTATAAACAATTTCACATGCTTTTATATATCAGAACTGCTTTAAAAGTATTATTTTACTGGCCTTTTCCCTAAAAGCTCACCCCTCTACCTTCAGACTATTTGCAGTGATCTATAGGCGTTACCTACCGCGTACACGACGTAGGCTGGTGGGAAAGAGCTACCCCAGGTTACTTTTTGTACACGCAGAAAGGTATACAATTACATTCCTGTACCAGACATATTTGTATGCATAAGCATATATTGGAAACATTTTGTTAGGATGTAATTTGTAAGGAAAATAATGTAAAGAATATTATTTTTGGGATTAGGTTTTAAAATGATTGGTATTGAATCGAAATGGATGTATTGAGTTGTAAATGTGGATTTGGAAAGTATGCTTGGTAGTTGTGGATATCTAAGATTGTCAAAACAATTGAATTACAGGTGGGTAGGCTCATATATAAGTCGTTATGCTGCCAAAATTTTTATCGGCCATATATGTCAAAATATGGAAATTAAATATAATTACAGATTAAGAATTAGGAAAAGTGATTTGACACTGAATAGGAATACAACCTAAGTGAATAAGGGAATAAGTGGGTAAATTAAGTACAAAAAAAATTTCCCAAATTTCAAGGGTCAAGGGTCGTTACAGTTAAAGGTGGTATCAGAGAGAAGGTTGTCTAGTACTGTCAGTGTCGAAAATAAGGCTAAAATTACATCCCAATATCTGTGCTTGTCTGGTTGTAGGTAATGTATTCCTAAGGAATTTAAGATTTGATCTTTGGAATTACGCACAGGTATTAGATCACTTGCATGATGAGTAGAAGACGAGGACGCCTTCGGAGACAAGCTCAGCCACCTCCACCTCCTCCACCGTAGCTACAGAGTCCAGTACTCGTATGGCTCAGTTTGAGCAGCGTTTGGAGCAGCGCCTCGAGCGAGGCTTGGAGTCGATAGCTACCATGGTTGCCCAACACCTAGGGGCAAATGTTTCTGATTCAGCTGGCACGGCACCAAATTCTTACTCCGGTGCTGACTCCTCCACAAGTACTACCACTTCCTCCTCCACAAGTCCCTCCAGTGACTATGGCGCCTTAGCCTCCTGTACAGGCCCGGAGGGAGGAGAGGGATATCGGTAGAATGAGGGATTTTTTGAAGATGAAGCCTTCAGCATTTAAGGGAATTAAGAATCCAGTAGAGGCTAAAGAGTGGCTGGTAGACCTCCGGAAGATCTTCGATTTTTTGGGATGTTCTGATGCTGAGAAGGTTTCTATGGCCACGTACATGCTGAAGGGCCAAGCAGAGTATTGGTGGGGATCCACCAAGGTCCTTCTGACTGTTTAGCATCTGGTGATTAGTTGGGATGCATTCTCTACAGCCTTTAGGAATCAGTATGTTCCCTGAGCTGCCCAGCAGAAGTTGAGGATGAACTTTTTGAATTTGGTACAGGGTAGTATGACCGTGGATGAGTACGAGAGTAAGTTCACGATACTGATGAGGTATGACCAGGAGACATTCCAGAATGAAGAGCGTCATACTGAGAGGTTCCTAGGGCAGCTATCCCAGACCATCTTTTGGGGTTATGGATTACTGAATTCCAGGATGCCCTAGGGAGAGCACAAATGATCGAGAGGGGCCTAAATGTCACACAGACGGAGTATGGCCTTAAGGAAAAGAGCAGAGATAAGAGTAAGCGGATAGAGTTTATGAGACAATATTTTAGGAGGGGCCAGCCCAAGAGGCAGAGGATAGATGAGTTTCGTTCTAGACTTGATAGACCTATCATTCCAGTACCTGCTCCTCAGATTGCTAGAGGTCTACAACAGTATAGACCATTGTGCAAAGAGTGTGGAAAACTCCATGGAGGTGTGTGTCGTTTGACCACAGGGAGCTACTTTGTGTGTGGACAGAAGGGACACATAATGAAGGATTACCCACAGAACTAGGTTCCACAACCTCCAAAGCCACCACGACAACCTGAGAGGCAAGCTCCCCAGAGACAAATCCCACAGAGATGGGCTACCACAACAGAGAAGGATAAGAAGCCTGTCACTCATGGGAGGGTCTTTGCCTTGGACAGAGAGACTGCTGATGCCTCCACTGAGACCATTCGGGGTAAGCTTTTAATTTACAATCATGAGGCACATGTGCTGTTTGATTCAGGTTCTACACACTCTTGTATATCACCCTATTTCGTACGTAAATTGCATGTTAAGCCTGAATCTCTAGATTTTACATTACACGTTAGTACACTCATGTATAAATCACAAAAGACTGATATGGTGTGTAGAAATTATGAAATCAAGGTAGGAGAGAGGATCATGTTAGCAGATCTAATCTTATTGAGCATGTATGGCTTTGATGTAATTTTAGGTATGGATTGGCTAGCCACTAACCGTGTAAGTTTAGACTGCTACTCTAAGACTGTAACCTTCTCCTTACCTAGTAAGTTCGATGTATGCTTTGCAGCTAGGGAATAAAGTGTATGATTTTTACTATTGATGATTTTTTTTTTAGGAACGTGTTAATGTGAAGGTTATGTTGCATTCATCCTCGATACTAGTCGGGAATGTCCAAGTATTCAAGACATACCAGTGGTATGCGAGTTCCCAGATATGTTTCCTGATAAACTATTGAGACTACCACCGGAAAGAGAATTAGAATTCATGATAGATTTGGCACCAGAGACTTAGCCAATCTCGAAGTCTCCTTACCGAATGGCCCTTGTTGAACTTGAAGAACTGAAAAAGCAGTTTCAAGACCTACTGGACAAAAGGTTCATTAGGCCAAGTGTATCCTCATGGGGAGGTCCGGTATTATTTTTGCGGAAGAAGGATGGTAGTCTCAAGTTATGTATAGACTACAGGCTGCTGAATAAGGCCACAATTAAGAACAAGTATCCCTTACCTAGAATAGATATTCTATTTAACCAACTAAGAGGGGCTACGGTGTTCTCAAAAATTGACCTAAGATCGGGCTATCACCAATTGAGGATTAAGAAGGAGGAAGTTCCGAAGACGGCCTTCAAAACGAGATATGGCCACTATGAGTTCCTCGTGATGCCCTTTGGTCTAACTAATGCCCCAGCTACATTCATGAGCCTAATGAATGAGGTGTTCCAAGAGTATCTAGATCGGTTCGTCATAGTTTTCATCGACGATATTCTGATCTACTCAAAGTCCCGAGAGGAGCATGAGCAGCATTTGGGAGTAGTGCTCCAAACTCTCAGAGAGAAGCAATTGTATGGGAAGTTGGATAAGTGTGAGTTTTGGTTGGAGCAAATAGCATTTCTGGGCCATGTTATTTCTAAGGACGGGGTGTCAGTGGATCCGTCTAAGGTTGAGGCAGTACTTAACTGGGAGAGGCTAAAAACTGTTACAAAAATTTGGAGTTTTCTGGGACTAGCTGAATACTACAGAAGGTTTGTAGAAGGTTTCTCCAAGATTACCGCTCCACTGACTAACTTGATACATAAGGATGTTCCATTCGAGTGGACTGATCAGTGTGAGCAGAGTTTTAAAGAACTCAAGAAGAGGTTGACTATCGCCCAGTCTTAACCATTCTTAGTGGGTCTAGAGGCTATGCAATATACAGTGATGCATCATACCAGGGCTTGGGGTGTGTACTTATGCAGCATGGGAGAGTGGTCGCATATGGTTCTCACTAGCTTAAGAACTATGAAAGGAATTACCCCACCCATGACTTGGAGTTAGCTGCAGTTGTTTTTGCTTTGAAGATATGACGACATTATCTATATGGAGAGAACTTCCAGATTTTTACTGACCATAAGAGCTCGAAGTACATTTTTTATCAGAAGGAGCTGAATATGAGACAGAGATGGTGGATAGAGCTTCTTAAGGATTATGATTGCGAGATTTTGTATCACCCGAGCAAGGCAAATGTAGTGGCAGATGCTTTAAGCAAAAAGGGGATGATTTCTTTTATGATGGTCAGAGAATGGGAGTTGTTAGAGTAGTTTGCCAAACTCAGTGTTAGTGTGGAAACGACAGATGTTGGGTTCATAGCTAGTTTACAGATTGAACCTAGTATACTAGATCAGATCAGGACTGTACAGATGGGTGATCAAAAATTATTAGACATGGTCAGTCATACAAAACAGGATGTACAGTCAGACTTTGTGGCCGATGAGGATGGGTTGATGAGATTTAGGGGCTGTATATCTGTCCCAAATGATGATGCCTTACAACAAAGGATCTTAAAGGAGTCACATTGTTCTCGATACACCATGGACTCGGGAAGCACTAAGATATACCATGATTTACGGAAGGTGTATTGGTGGGTCGGTATGAAAAGATATGTAGCTGAGTTTGTGGCCAAGTGTCTGATTTGTCAACAAATGAAGATCGAACACCAAAGGCCAGCAGGATTACTTAAGTCTCTTCCAGTGCCTACTTGGAAATGAGAGCACATTACTATGGATTTCAGGGTTTGCCAAAGACACGAAAGGGGCATGATGCAATCTGGGTGATTGTAGATAGATTGACTAAGAGTGCCCACTTCCTAGCCATCAAAAGTACAGACTCCTTGAGTGCTTTAGCAGAGTTTTATGTGAGAGAGATAGCTCGGTTGCATGGGGCTCCCGTGAGCATTACATCAGATAGAGATTCCTAATTCACTTCTAGATTTTGGGCTCATTTTTAATAAGCCATGGGATCTCAGCTTAATTTGAGAACAGGCTATCATCCTCAGACCGATGGTCAGTCCAAGAGGACCATTCAGACCTTAGAGGATATGTTGAGGGCGTGCGTTTTAGAGTTTAAGGGTTCATGGGATGATCATCTACCTCTCGTAGAGTTTGCTTATAACAATAGCTATCATGCTAGTATCGGGATGGCACCATATGAGGCCCTGTAAGGTAGAAGATGTAGGTCTCCTGTGTCTTGGGAAGAAATGGGTGATAGAAAGATCTTGGCTCCCAATTTGGTGGAACAGGCAGCAGAAGGTGTTCGGATAATCTGTGATAGACTTAAGACCGCACAATGTAGGCAGAAGAGTTATGCGGATAAGCATAGACGACCACTTGAGTTTCATATTGGGGACTTCGTGTTTCTTAAGGTATCTTCGAGCAAAGGTATCATGCGATTTGGGAAGAAAGGGAAGTTGAGTCCTCGCTTCATTGGTCCCTTTGAGATCCTAAAGAGAGTGGGAGATGTAGCCTACAAACTTGTCTTACCACCGCAGTTTTCTGGGGTACACAATGTCTTCCATGTCTCGATGTTAAGGAAGTATAATCCAGATCCCTCACACATCATTGAGTATGAGCCCTTGAGCATTCAAGAGGATATGAGCTACGTTGAGCGACCTATCCGAATTTTGGACAGAAAAGGAAAAGGTACTTCGATTGAAGACAATACCTCTGGTAAAGGTTCTCTAGCAACACCATTCGATTGAAGAAGCTACATGGGAACTAGAGAGCCTCATGAAGGAGAAGTACCCACACCTATTCTGATAGAACCGAATGAATTTGGAGGACCAAATTCTCTTAAGGTGGGGAGAATGTAAACATCACAAATTTTCTACATTTAATTAGACTATATAAAAATGGGAATAATATATTTTAATTGAAGTGTGAATATTCGTTGTAGGGCTCGAGGAGTATAGGAGCCGAGAGGCCCGTGAACGACAGGGAACCCAAAATATAGGAAGTGACAAAGCAAATGTAAGCACGAAGGGATTGAAAAATTTTAATTCATTAGTTGAAAATTTTGATGTAAAGCTTATATCGGGGATTTATAAGGAGTGATGAGATCGCAATAATATTTCATTTTCGAAATAATGAAAATTTCATGGAAGGCATGAATATTATGTCTTTGGATAAGTTATAAAGAAGAAAATGTATGTATATATATACTAGACAAATTTAAATAGATAAATAATATATATATATAATATATATATATAAAAAAAATATATATATATTGTGTAATGTATAGTATGTAATATATAAGTATTAATAAATAAAAATAAAGCATAAGACAAATAAAATGAAAAAAAATGAAATGGAAATAAACACAAAACAAATAAAACAAAAAAAAAAATATAATAATATCACTAAACAAATAAATAATATATATATTAATGTAATGCATATATGTATATATATATATTAATATAATATATATATATATATGTTAATATAATATATTAAGCCTTGTACAGAATTGGCTTTCAAAGAAAGCCAATTCCGTTTGCTGTATTCGAAAAAGAAAACAGAGACATTAGCTGGGCGGGAAAAGAAGAGAAAACAAGGAAAGAAAAGAGGAAAAAAAGAGAAAGCTGGTCGACTGGGGAAAGAAGGAAGGAAATGAAATAAGGAAAAGAAAGAAAGAAGGAAATGAAAGAAGGAAGGAAGAGGAGGGCTGGCCGGGAGAGAAAGAGAAGAAAGAAAGAAAAAAAGAAGAGGAGAGGAAGAAGAAAGCTGTTCAGTCAAGGGAGAAAGAAAGAAAAGAAAGAAAAGAAAGGAAAGAAAAAGAAGAGAAGGAAGAGAGCTGGTTAGCTGAGAAAGAGAAGAAAGAAAAGAAAAGAAAGGAAGGAAGGAGAAGAAAAACAGAAGTGGAAGAAAACAGAGTCAGGGCTGGAAAACAGAAGCAAACCGAGAGGAAAAAAATTGAAGCAGACCGATCGAAGGAGATGATGATGATGGAAGGCTGGAACCGAGAGTGAAATTAAAGTAGACCGAGAGGTTGAGGGAGAGCAGGGCTGAGAGGCAGGCGAGAAGAAGAAGAGCAGACCGAGGCTTGAGGGGAAACAGAACCGAGGAAGAAGACCGAGCAACCGAGGCTGGGCTGACCGAGAGAGAAGAAAGAAAAAGAGAAAAGAAAAAAAAGAAAAAGAAAAGGGAAAGGTGGAAAATTGGAAAAAAAAGGAAAAAGATATATATATATATATGTATATTTAATGTACATGTATATATATGTGTTGTATATATAAGCATGTTAGTGTAGATTAAATTAGACATAAAAAAATGGGAAAGATGAGAAGTAGACAAGTAAATAAATATATGTGATAATGAATAATGAAAACAAATAATAATATATATGTGTGTGTGTGTGTGTATATATATATATATATATATGTGTATATATATATATGTGTATATACATATGGGTGTATATAATGAATATGTATGTTAGTATATGTACATACAAAAAAAAAGATAATAGTACATAATGGTAATAAAAATATATAAACGCATGTAATAGTCTAGGTATGTACAATTACACATACACACGAGGTAGTAACGAATAGGTTACAATTTTGACACATTTCGGACAATTCGTATGAATAGGATACTAAGTATACAAACTTCGGTGTAGGATAATCGTAGGAGGAGTTAGGGGAGACACTTGGAGGCGTCATTACTCGAACGCGGAATATTCGATAAATTGAGGTAAGGGGTACCATTTAACTTAGTTCTGATAATGCATTCTTGTTTCATCAATAAAAGGTTTTATGAAGCAGCATTATATTTTGAAATGATTTATAAATGCTTTCATTCTTGTGAAACTGTTTACAAAGCATGTTTTAGTTTTAAGAAATATTCCCCGAGTACCTCCATGTTATGAAATAAATTTTTCCTAAGGTATGAAACGTATGGAAGCTTTACATTAATTTATGATTTTATATCCATATCGTTAAAGAAACTTTTGACAATTTCAAAAGCATAGAAAAAAAAGGAAAAGGGGAAAAAGAAAAGATGTTTTTGAGACTATAGGCTTCATACATGGTTACTTCTTGTGGTGTTCCGGCTCCACCACTTGGGTGTCGGTACGTAGGGCCCCTTTAGCACTTGACTCAACCTGTGTGGAAGATGTCGTGCTACTGGTGGTTTATGATAATGTTTTCGGTAGTATCTCATGCCCGCGCAGCACGCAATTATGTTTCCCACACGGAGAGTGCCTTTGGTGCCCGTGTCCTAACTAGGTGCTAGTGAAAGTAAGTAAGATAGATACTACCCATATTTTACGAAAAGGCTGTACGACCCTGATTCAGTCTACAGCCCCCTTACCTGGCCATAGGTATGATGACTCTCTACGGAGAATGACACATATCGCATGACTTAGTTATAACATAGTCTCCTCGATTTGATTATGAATGTCGACTATGACGAATGAATATGTGTTTTCATGTGATTCATGATAAATGGTCACGAACAGATATGTTTTATGAAAAGTTTATGAAATGTTTATGAACACGATGATTTTAAGAACTCATCCATGAAAAATGAAAAGTTTGTAAAATAGTTAAGCATGTTATTTGTTTTAAAGACACGCATGCTTTATGATTTTTATGATGATTATGCATGAAATGACAATTTATGTATTTCATTAAAGTTTAGTTCTATGAACAATTTCACATGCTTTTATATATCAGAATTGCTTTAAAAGTATTATCTTACTGGGCTTTTCCCCAAAAGCTCACCCCTCTACCTTCAGACTATTTGCAGTGATCTATAGGCGTTACCTGCCGCGTACACGACGTAGGCTTGTGGGAAAGAGCTACCCCAGGTTACATTTTGTACACGCAGAAAGGTATACAATTACATTCCTGTACCAGACATATTTGTATGCACAGACATATATTGGAAACATTTTGTTGGGATGTAATTTGTAAGGAAAACAATGTAAAGAATATTATTTTTGGGATTAGGTTTTAAGATGATTGGTATTGAATCGAAATGGATGTATTGAGTTGTAAATGTGGATTTGGAAAGTGTGTTTGGTAGTTGTGGATATCTAGGATTGTTGGAAAGAATGCTTGGTAGTTGTGGATATCTAGAATTGTCAAAACAATTGAATTACAAGTGGGTAGACTCATATATAAGCTGTTATGCTGCCGAAATTTCTATCGGCCATATATGTCAAAATATGAAAATCAAATATAATTACAGATTAAGAATTAGGAAAAGTGATTTGACACTAAATAGGAATACAACCTAAGTGAATAAGGGAATAAGTGATTAAATTAAGTATAAAAAAAAATCCCCCAAATTTCAAGGGTCAATGGTCGTTACATTTTATAAAAAAAAAATTAAATAATATATTCCATATTTTAAACATTCTTTAGGCATAAGAACTACAATGAGCAGCTATCGAGAAAATGTAGTTCTTGAAGAAAAATCAGAAGTAATAAAACATCCTATTAATGTAGACAGAATTGATAGCAATGAAACTCAAATAAAAAAGAAGGCAAAAAATATCTCAATTTACATAGGAAATGAAAATTTTATAATACCGAAAATATTATGTTTATCTTCAAATATTTACCTTTTTCCTTTGAAAAAGATAATATATTATAGCTAAAAAATTTGTTGAAGTAGTATAATACTTACATCTGCAAAAAAAATCCGTTGAAGTTCCATTATTAAAAAATTATCTTCATATTTGTGAATATGAATTTACACCGATAAGAAAAGATGTTATAAACCAAGTTGAAAAACAACTACAACATTGGTAGAGGTGATTATGGGTTGGGCTAGGTTTGGGCCAAGCTTAGACCATATAATAATGACTTCTATACAAGTACAAAACCTAGCCCAGCCCACAAATTCGAGCTTGACTTTTAGTACAAGCCTTTTTTTTTTAATACATGCCCGAGTTTGACCTAAATATTATTTTATTTGTTTTTTGGTAATTTAATTTTTTGTTATTTATTTATTATTTTTTAGTCCATTTAAAGTTTAATTTGATTTGTAAAAAATTAGCTTGTTAATATTCATATCAAATATGCATAATCATGTTTATTAATGAATAATGTTTTATATACATATAATTACACTATATTTAGTAAATATATCAAAACACTTTTAATTTTAATTATGTTTGGGCTAAGCCCAAGTTTTGGAGGGTCAAGTTTGAGTTTGACTCGATTTTCAATCAGACTTAAAACTTTTGCCAAAACTTGTTAATTTTATCTAATATTTTTGCTCAAACTCAACCAAATATCATGTAGGTAACCTAGCTCTGGAGTAGATCTAAACATTGGATTCTTAATATTTTAAAAGATAATTTTAGTGAAGAATGATTGAAATTATGCTCAAAAAATCGAAGATACTGTAGTTTATAGATAAATGATCCTAATAAAATAATTCAAAAAAATCAATGATATATATTAAACAAGACAGATGAATTTGAAATACAAATTAAATATAGGTAATAACTTTTTCATCTTTATTAAACTGATTTTATTCTTCATTATATATATATATATATATATATATATATATATATAAAATAACTTCTACACCCTTTGAAATATCTGATACAACTTTGAGACATGGCCCTGAGGTTACCATTTTGATATCTTAAATATGATGGGGTTGAAAGAATCTTTCTTGTTTAGATATTCCAATCACACTTGTTATCTCAATATGTAAAAATAAAAGTATTCATCATTTTTTTACCATATCCATTATTTTGGATTTAATAAATGCAAGAAAATAAGTTAGTAAAAGACAAGATAAATTTTGTATAGTTACCAAGAAGAACTCGAAAGTACCATCCTCAACCAGAACAAAAAAAAAAGAAAAAAGAACAAAGCAAATAGGCTTGATTCAATCACACTTAAGCAAAACTGAAACAAGTAATTCCTAGCCATGGATTCATGGCAAGAAATAAAGTTTCGATCCAATCAACTACAAACAATCCAAATCACACTCAAAAAGTCGAAACCCAGAATCCCAATTTGTCAAAACCCAAAATCCAAGATTCAATTAATGGATTTCTATTTTCTTAATTGATAGTCAGCCAAAGAGATCTAAGGTTTAAAAATACCAAATCAAGGGTAGAGAAGGATCATAAAGGGAATCATAGGTAGAAAGAATTAGAGAAAGGAAATTAGAAAACAAAAAAACAAAAAAGTTATTGTGATATATACCAAGCCCTAGCAGATTCTCATCCACAATCCCAATAACAAAAAATCAACCTAACCTAACAAATCAACAATACCAAACCTAGATATGCTCATTTAACACAAGGAACCCATCTACAATTAGTCCATTCAATAATAAAGCAAAATCAACAAAAAACAACAGATTCAAACCAATTCTTAGCCAATCACAGACCTTCTCAAACCAAAAAGATAGAAAATAAACACAAGAAGCAAATAAAGAAAAAACAGAGCATAAAATACATAGAGAGTGTTGTGCACAAGCGGAAGCACAAAACATAACTATAACTACTAATTATTGAAGCAGGCAAAAACAAATGCTAAACAATAATCAAATGCAAAGCGTAAAGGAAGAAAAGAGAAAAATATAAGAATTTATGTGGTTCGATATAATTACCTACGTCCACGGGCGTTGCTGAAAACCTTCACTAATTCCAAAGAGGAATTATTACAAAATCTAGACACAATTGCAAAATCCAAAAACTAATAGAGAAAAGCCAAAATACAAATATATTAGCTATTTATATTTCTCCCAGGGATATCTAACCTGTTAGCCCAAGCCTAAATTTATAAGCCAAAACTCTTTCTCTCCCTTTGTGATTTTCTAATGTGGGATTCCTCACTAGGCTAAGAAGCTATTAATTTCAACAAATCTCCACCTTGGCGAATTTAGCCTTCAGCAATGCCTTTAAATGTATCTTTCAGACTTTCAAAATATTAATCAAGTTCAAACAATGATTGAACTTGATTGCTGTCACCACTTTGGTCATCATATCTGCGAGATTGTCAGCAGTACCAATTTTTTGTAAGAGAATCTTCCCTTCAGTTAGAATTTCCCGCACGAAATGATATCGAACATCAATATGCTTAGTGCGAATATGGAATGCTGGATTCTTTGCTAAATGAATGGTAATCTGACTATTCGAATGAATAGTGATATTCTTTTGTCCCATTCTCAATTCTTTCAGTAATCCTTAAAACCAAATTGCTTCCTTTATAGCCTCTGCTAACACCATGTACTCTGCTTCTATTGTAGACAAAGCAACTGTTGACTGTAAGGTAGACTTCTAATTTACTGGAGCTTTTGCAAGAGTGAAGACATATCCAGTAGTTGACTGACGCTTATCCAAATCACCAGCATAATCTGAATCAACGTATCTGATTGCCACCTGACCAAGTGAGTCCTCCTCTTGAAAGACTAAACCAATATCCATAGTTTTCAACAAATACTGTAGAATCCATTTCGCGGCTGGCCAATGTCCTTTACTAGGATCATCCATATACTTGCTCACAACCCCAACTGCCTATGAAATGTCGGGTCTCGTACACATCATAGCATACATCAGGCTACCAACTGCATTAGCATATGGAACTCGAGACATATATTCTCGTTCATCATCTGTACTAGGAGACAAAGATGCACTAAGCTTCATATGAGGGGCAAGTGGTGTACTTAGGTTTTGACTGCTCTGAAATGCTAAAACGTTGTAATACTTTCTTCAAATACTGCTTCTGATTCAAACAAACCTTGCCTCTTTCTCTATCTCTGCTAATCTTTATACCTAGTATCTTCCTTGCTTCACCTAAATCTTTCATCTCAAACTCTTGATTCAAATGGGTCTTCAACCTTTCAAGTTCTTCGACAGTCTTCGAAGCTATCAACATATCATCAACATGCAAGAGTAGATAAATGAAAGAACCATCATGTAGTCTCTGAAAATACACACAGCTGTCAAATTTTCTTCTTGTGTACCTCACACCCATCATAAACTGATCAAATCGCTTGTACCACTGCCTCAGAGATTGTTTCAAACCATAAAGCAATTTTTTCAATTTGCAAATCCAATTCTCTCTTCCAACAACCTTGAATCCATCAAGCTAAGTCATATAGATTTCCTCTTCCAAGTCTTCATGTAAAAATGCAATTTTTACATCAAGTTGAACTAGTTCCAAATTCATCTGAGCTACCAAGGCCAATAAAATTCTAATGGAAGAATGTTTCACAACTGGAGAAAATAACTCATTGTAGTTGATTCCTTCTCTCTGAGCGTAGCCTTTAGCCACCAACCTTGCCTTGTAGCAAACGTGCTGTAAGACCCGATTTTTATTGTATTTCCTTATGATTCACACATTGTATGGATGTTGTTATATATAATGAAATCATAAGACAGATGATTTTGATCATATAAATATGAATGAGGTAGTCGAACATACGTTAAATCTGAAAACAGACAATTAAGGAATTTCAAATTAAATATATGAGATTTGAATTGTCCAGACAGAGATACAAATTTAAGTGAGAGATTTTAGTGAGTCCAAGAAGGAAAGTCGGGCCAAATTGGTCCCGAACGTGTAGAAGGGTAAAACGGTCAAAAGATCGAAATTCAGTGCAAATTCGATAAGAAAATTTTAATTAAAAATAAGGATTTAGGATATCTTGATCAATAATGAGAAAATTATCAAATTTCGAGTCCAATTGATCAAGATCCAGAATTATTAAAATTTACCAAAAATTCACTCAAGACAATATCCTGAAAATACAAAAAAAAATATACCGAGAAAGTGGAAAAATAGATTAAATATATTAAATAAATTAATTATGGTAAAATGTAATATTTTAAGGAATAAAATATGATTTTTTTAGATATTTTAGGTATTTTATTATATTTTAATGAATAAAATAACAATAAACTAAATTATAAATAAATAAATAAAAGAAACTGAAATTGAAAATGCGAAGAGAGAGGAAAGAAAATGAAACGAAGAAGCCAAAAATCGAGCAGGACGACCACCGGTGACCCAGTGGCCAGGCGAAGGGTCGAAAAAAAAGACGACATCGGCGCGACCTCCCTGGTACCGACGAAGAGGCCCACCGACGCCAAAATTCGACGGATCGAGGGAGAGAAGCCGCGAAGAGGAGAAGTGAAATCGGCCGCCACCGACGTCGATTCGGCCAACCCCGACCCCAGCCGAACACTCCCCCAGTGCAGGCGCACCAATTGGCACCAGAAACGAGCCGGGAACCAATTGAAAACGTCGTGAACAACGACAGGGAAGCCTGAATCGCTACAGATCGGTTCAGCAAGAAGAGAACCGGGTTGAACCGATCGGTCTGAACCGGGTTGAACCAGACTAAATCGGCTCAGCCAAGAAAGAGCGAAAAAAGGGAGAAAAAGGAAGAAAATGAGAAAAAGAAAAAAAAGGGAAAGATTTTCAGGGATACACCAGACTTCGGGTAAGTCGGTAAGAGGTCCAAAGTGACCAATTTGATTTTCGAGAAATTTATTTAAATTAACCCGAAATTAAATATAAATTATGCAGTTCGACGATAAATCGTGTATGTGAGCCCGATCGAACTTTGATTTGCACACGATCGCATAATCTCGGGTAAGTAAAGCTCATTTTCGATAATTTATGTAATTATTCGCGTATTAAAGATTTATTTTACAAATTTCGAATTTAATTTCGCATTTAGTGAATTATATTGGGATTTTTGAATTAATTATTGTAAATGATATACGAGCTATCCAAAGAGTTTGGAATGAAGCCCAATGGGTATTGAGAACCCAATAGACTCGAAGAAGGGATTTAATAGGTGGAAACGGGTTGGAAATGGGTCGAGGCTCAATAAGATGCAATCGGGCCCAATAAAGTAAAATGGGCCTAGTACTTTAGATTCGATCAGTAAGAGTGGAATACTGATAAATATATTAGAATTGATCCAAATATGTAGTTATATGTAGCTCCGTAGACTTGGTTAGAGCGAATTTAGATTGAGAGACCTGGTATCATCGAGATAGGATAAACTTGCGCGTGATTCCAGGTAAGGGAATTTTACAGACTGCTAGAGGTAGCTTTACGCAATTTCAACTTCATTTGTAGTCTCTTAAATTGTCTGAAGGGTCTAGATTGTAGATAAAATTTTTAGTACCCGGATAGGCAAATGACCAAAATACCTATATGAAGGGTAAAATTTCCAAATTTAGGAAAAGTTGGGAGGAGAAAGAACAAGATGTTCCTGCTTATTTTTTAGATGGTTTTGACACATGCATAGGTAGGCTGGCTAACTTTTAAATAAAATACCCAACATTGCATAACTTTAATCAATGTTGATCTTCTTTGAAATTGATTTGAGCAATGTCGCCGCCTACGCGATTTTATAGAAATGTGACGTGCTAGAGCTCAGCTCGCACGAGTGTCTGATTTGTGCGATGCATGCATTAGTGCTAGAGCAAGAGCTCGCACAGGAGTTTTACATGTATTGGTGCTAGAGCCTAGCTCGCACCAGATTTTAACATTATTTTCATCACAGGGTGCTGGAATCTAACTGTGAGATCTGAGAATTTTAGATATATTTTAATGATGTAATAAGAACTTGAAGTGTAATTTATTGAGCTAAGTGAATTGTGGAAATTATATTTGGAGATTTATGTGTAAGTGTTTAACATAAGTGTGAAATTAAGAGGTCAGATCGATCTTGGAGAAGTAGAGATCGATCTGGTGAGTTAAAAATGACAAGGAAGGAGGAATTTAAGGAGCAGATCGATCTCCAATGCAAGAGGATCGATCTCCTTATGATTCTGTTTGAGAGAAGATCGATCTCATGATGAAGGGATCGATCTCCAAATGTTTCTGTTTGGGAGAAGATCGATTTCCTCAAAGAGCAGATCGATCTCATAAGGCCATAAAGAGATCGATCTCACCCCTCGACAGATCGATCTCCTAGGCATAAAATTACCCCAAATCGTCCCCAAATTCAAATGCAGATCGATCTCATCAAGAACCAGATCGATCTCTTACCCTCCGTCTATATAAGGAACCCCTGCTTTCTCCTGCAATTTTATTTTCTCTCTCTTCCAACCCCATTTTCACCGAGCCCTAGCTTTCTTACTCATCCAAGGCCCCCATTTTCGTCCAAATCAGAGGCTGTGGCAAGAAGGAAAGTTGTTCCTCATCAAAGGGAGAACAACATACTTGGAAATCGTAAGACAGATTGAATCGAGGCAAGAGATAAGCTCTCCACAAGTTTTGGGTAATTTCTAAACCTCGATCTTGATATTTGAGATGATTTTGGTAATGATAGTTGTTGGCATTATGTTGAAGTAGTTGGAAAATGATTAGGGATTGATGAAATTACAATGTAGTTGGAGTGATGTTGATATTTAGCAATTTTGGTAATTTTGGGAATTTTGAGCTATAAATGGAAATTTAGACAATGTGGTGAATTAGCATAGATAATTTAGCATGAGAAATGTAGAACATTGAGATGTTGTGAATAAGATTGTAGTTTGGGGTAGAGTTACGAGAATCAAGAGATTTGAGGTGTTTTGAGCAATTATGCTCGATTTTGGAGAATTGAGGTACTGTGACGATGAATATTGATATTTTAACATCGTTTGGATAGCTCGGGAGTTCCAGAGTAGAGTGCGAGACTAGTCCGTGACAAGGGGAAACGATTGCATTATACGAGGTGCAAAGAGGTAAGGGAAACTAAACCAATTGTGTATGTGATTTTAAACTATTATAGCATGATTTGTGATTTATAAAACAAGCATGTTTGATGTGTTGTGTATTGACGAGAATGCACACGATTTTTATAGCTGGTTGGAGCCCAATGTTTTTATGAGTTTATAATTGGGCTCTACGTTAAGGCGATCTTGAGATTTGAGAAATGTGTTCATGTTTTGCCGGTTGGGACTCGGTTTCAATATGTTTTGTGTTGAGTACAAAACAGTTTTAAATGAGTTTTATGAGAGAAAGACCACTATGAGTTCTACGTGAAGGCAAACCAGTCTTATGTGATAAGACTTAGGTGTGTGATTTTGAGTACACACCGGGCATTGCTCTGGTAGCATGTAAGCCCGATTCTTCTCCGTTCTGGTAATGTGAGATTCCCCATTCTGTGGCTATGCCAAGTATATTTGGTGGCCGTTGCCACGTGAGATCCCCCATTCAGTGGCTATGCCACGTATATTTGGTGGCCGTTGCCACGTGAAACCCTATTCTGTGGCTGTGCCACTTGTGAATCTAAATCAGTGGCTTTGCCACGTATATTTGGTGGCCGTTGCCACGTGAAACCCTATCCTGTGGCTGTGCCACGTGTGAATTTAAATCAGTGGCTATGCCACGTGTGTTTAGTGGCTGTGCCACGTGCATTATTATTATCTTGATTTTATCACGTTTATTGAGAAAGCATTTATCGCATTGTTTTCACATGCTTGTTACTGCTCTAGACTGAGCCTTTTTACTTCATGTTTTCACATGATTTGAGATATGAGAATGTCGTTTTGAGTACTTTCATGCTATGGTTTTCAAATGAGTATATTGAGTTTCACATGCAAATAAATATTTTATGATTTGCATTATGGTTTATATAACGAGTCCCTTACCCCCTTACTGAGCGATTTAGAAGCTCACCCTGTTTTCTTTTCCCCCTAGATTTCTTCAAGTGAAAAGGGTTTTCCTGTGACGTACGGAGTAGTGGCTAGTGGAGGACTTGAGCTCCAAGCCACATATATTGTATTTTAAGGTATCTTTTATCTCTTCATGTACCCAGACAATTATTGTAATTACAGATACTTGATGTATAACATTGTATGGGATGTATTAGGATTAATTAACTTGAGATCCTGAGGTATGATAAATATGATGATGCATGACACTGCATAGGAATGCACTCTTAATTGTGAATTGATAAGTAAAAAGTTTTAAATTTGCCATATTTTCTGCGTTTTCGGGGCGTGACAGAGTTTTCTTGGTATCAGAGCCTAGGGTGTCTAGTACTGTCAGTGTCGGTTAAGTGAAATAGAATACATCCTAAGTGTCTGTAATAGTCTGGTCATGAACTGAATCTGAGGATTGAGATTTCAATCGATTTTGATTTATACGCGCAGGAGACGAGTTAAGATAGAGAATGAGTGGACGACGAGGTCGTTTGAGGAGGCAGGCAGAGTCCCCTCCACCACCTGCCCCACAACCAGAGAGTCCTAACTCTCGATTTAATGGGATTGAGACCGATGTGAGGCAAGGTTTTGAGCAAATGGCAGCGTTATTCGCGCAACACTTTGGAGTTAATGCCTCGGGTACTACTCCTACACCACCATGAGGACCTCCCATACCCCCAGTACAGATGGACCCAGTGCCTCCCGTCACTCAGCCTGAGGACAGAAGTATGGTCCGACTAAAGGATTTTTTAAAGATGAATCCACCCGTATTTAGGGGAAAGAAGGATCCTACAGAGGTTGAGGAGTGGCTGACGGAGTTGAGAATTATATTTGATTATCTGGGGTGCACCAATGCTGAGAGGGTCAGTATGAGTATCTATATGTTGAAGGAGAGAGCTCGAGATTGGTGGGGTACTACCCAGGGTATTCTGATGTCCCGCCAGGATGTGATTGGTTGGGAAGAGTTTCAGACAGCCTTTAGGACCCAATATGTACCACGAGCCGCCCAGAGAAAGAAACAGGTCGAGTTTTTGAGTTTGGTATAGGGTGATATGTCTGTGGATGACTATGAGAGCTAATTCACAGCGCTATTGAGATATGACCCAGAGACCTTCAAGAATGAAGAGCTCCGCACGGAGAATTTTGTGTATGGATTGAAGCTCGTCATCAGAGATAGATTGATAGGGCTATGTAGAGATAAGGGCAAGAGGCCAACAATTTTCCAAACAGAGGCTCGGAGAGGTTTCTTTAGAAGAGGAAGGATTGAGGTGCAGAAGGGCAGATTAGAGAGATCCAGAGGTTACCCTAACATTAGAGAGACCCCTCGAGATATCAGGCCTGAGACAAGGTTTTACAGAAATTGTGGCCGAATACATGAGGGAAGTTGTACTGGGTCGATCCATGGATGTTTTAGATGTGGAGACATGGGTCACATGGTGAAGGATTGCCCTCAACCTCAGAAACCACATGTTCCAGAGCCCGCTAGATAACAGCCTCATAGAGTGAATCCCCAGAGACGGGCCACTGCTGCAGAGAAAGGAAAGAGACCTGTTACACAGGGATGTGTGTTTGCCCTAGATAAGGAGACCGCAGACACTTCTGCAGAAACTATAAGAGGTACACTCTCTGTCTGTAATCATAAGGCTCATGTGTTGATTGATTCAGGATCCATGCATTCGTTTATTTCTGAGCATTTTGCATGTAGATTAAATTTAAAGTTTGAACCCCTAGAATATATACTACATGTAAATACCCCTATGCGTGAATCCCAAAGGACTGAGTTAATCTATAGAGGATGTGAAATAAAGGTAGGAGATAGAGTGATGTTAGCAGATCTAATCATGTTAAATATGCATGGGTTTGATGTAATTTTGGGAATGGATTGGTTGGCAACCAATCGAGTGAGTTTAGACTGCTACATTAAGATTGTAACTTTCTCCCTACCTGAACCTTACAGTGTACGGTTGAGATATTGAGGAAATGAATATGTGGAATTCTAGTAAGTAATTTGAGAATTTTAATATTATTTTAGAGAATATTAAATATAATTGTCCATGTGAAGGTTATGAAACACTCATCTCAGATAACGATCAGGAACATCCGAGGATTGAGGATATACCTGTGGTTTGTGAATTTCTGGATGTTTTTCCAGATGAGTTACCAGGTTTACCACCAGAGAGAAAGCTGAAGTTTACCATTGATTTGGTACCAGATACTCAGCCGATATCTAAACCTCCCTACAGGATGGCATTAGTGGAACTTGAGGAATTGAAAAAACAACTACAGGAGTTATTGGAACAAGGGCTTATTAGACCTAGTGTTTCGTCATGGGGAACACCAGTATTATTTTTTAAGAAGAAGGATGGTAGTCTCAGATTATGCGTAGACTATCGGTTGTTGAATAAAGCCACGGTGAAGAATAAATACTCATTGCCCAGGATTGATGATCTACTTGATTAGCTGAGAGGGGCATCAGTCTTTTCTATGATTGATTTGAGATCGGGCTATCACCAATTGAGGATCAAGGAAGAAGATATTCCAAAGACGGCCTTCAGGACAAGGTATGACCATTATGAATTTTTGGTGATGTTCTTTGGATTCACGAACGCCCCTGCAGCATTTATGAGATTGATGAACGAGGTGTTCAGAGACTATCTAGATAAATTTGTGATAGTCTTTATTGATGATATCCTGGTATACTCTCAGTCGTATGAGGAGCATGCACAGCATTTGTGGTTAGTACTTCAGATACTCCGAGATAAACAATTATATGGAAAGCTTAGTAAGTGTGAATTTTGGCTAGATCGGATAGCTTTCCTTGGTCATATAGTCTCAGAGGAAGGAGTATCAGTGGATCCAAGTAAAGTGGAGGCTGTGCTTAATTGGGAGAGACCGAGGACAGTTACCGAGGTACGAAGCTTCCTTGGTTTGGCAGGGTATTACAGAAGATTTGTGGAAGGATTTTCAAGGATTGCCGCTCAATTTTTAGGAATTAAAGAGAAGGTTGACAGCGGCACCTGTGTTGACTATCCCTGAGGGATCAGGAGGATTTTCGGTGTATAGTGATGCATCTCATCAAGGATTGGGGTGTGTGCTTATGCAGCATGGAAGAGTGGTTGCATATGGATCACGACAGTTGAAAGACCATGAGCGAAATTACCCCACGCATGATTTGGAGTTAGTCGCTGTGGTATTTGCCTTGAAGATCTGGCGACACTACTTATATGGGGAAAGATTCTATATCTTCACTGATCACAAGAGTTTGAGATATCTCTTTGATCAGGAAGAGTTAAACATGAGACAAAGGAGATGGATGGAACTCCTTAAGGATTATGACTGTGAGATTCTATATCATCCGGGTAAGGCGAATGTAGTTGCTGATGCCCTGAGCAGGAAGAGTATGATATCTGCTATGATGATCAGGGAATGGGATTTACTGGAGCAGTTCGCTGAACTCCAGATCAGAGTTAAAGAGATAGAGACTGGATTTTTGCTAGCTTGCGAATAGAGCCTAGGATCATGGATCAGATGAGAAATGGGCAGCGCAGTGATCAGAGATTGATAGATATGGTTAGCCAAGCTGAACAGAGTTCGCAGTCGGATCTCACAGTCAGTGAAGATGGATTGTTGAGATTCAGAGGACGGATTTGTGTACCAGATGATGATACCCTAAAGAGACAGATACTGAGAGAATCCCATTGCTCGCGATACACCATGCACCCCGGGAGTACTAAGATGTACCGAGATTTGAGAAAGGTGTACTAGTGGAGTGGCATGAAGCAAGACATGGTGGAATACATAGCCAGATGTTTAGTATGCCAGCAAGTGAAAGCTGAGCATCGGAAGCCCGGAGGACTACTATAGTCCTTACCTGTACCTACATGGAAATGAGAGCATGTCACTATGGACTTTATTATGGGTTTACCGAGGATCCGAAGAGGTCGTGACGCTATATGGGTTATAGTGGATAGATTGACCAAGAGTGCCCACTTCCTTGCCATCAAGAGCATAGATACTGTGGATGCCTTAGATGAGCTGTATGTCAGCGAGATAGCTAGATTACATGGGCTCCAATGAGTATTACTTCTGATAGAGATTCCCGATTTACTTCTAGATTTTGGACCCAGTTTCAGGAATCCATGGGATCTCGATTGACTTTCAGTACCGCCTATCATCCTCAGACATATGGTCAGTCAGAGAGGACTATTCAGACCCTAGAGGATATGTTGAGGGCGTGTACGATCGATTTTAAGGATTCATGGGATGATCACTTGCCCCTAGCAGAGTTTGCGTACAATAATAGCTATCATGCGAGTATTGGAATGGCACCTTTTGAGGCTCTATATGGTAGGAGGTGTAGATCCCCTGTAGTTTGGGAAGAAGTCGGTGACAGAAAGATAAATGCTCCTGAGCTTATTGAGCAAGCTGTACAGAATGTAAAACTCATATGTGAGAGGTTACGGGCTGCACAGAGTAGACAGAAAAGCTACGCGGATGTGCGTAGACGGCCACTCGAGCTTGATGTTGGTGATGCAGTATTTCTGAAAATATCACCGAGTAAGGGTATCATACGATTTGGGAAGAAAGGGAAATTGAGTCCTCGATACATAGGACCATTCGAGATTCTTGAGAGAGTGGGAGAGGTAGCTTACAGATTAGCATTACCCCCACAGATGTCCGGAATACACAATGTTTTTTATGTGTCTATGTTGAGGAAGTACCACCTGGACCCTTCTCATGTCATAGAGTATGACGGATGGACATACAAGAGGACATGAGCCACACTGAGGAACTCGTACGGATTCTCGATAGGAAGGAGAAGGTACTTAGAACCAAGATCATCCTATTAGTGAAAGTTCTGTGGAAACATCACTTAATGGAAGAGGCAACGTGGGAACTGGAGGATCTCATGAAAGAGAAATACACCCAGCTATTTGGCTAGTTGAGCTGAATTTGGAGGACCAAATTCTTTTAAGGTGGGGAGGATGTGAGATCTGAGAATTTTAGATATATTTTAATGATGTAATAAGAACTTGAAGTGTAATTTATTGAGCTAAGTGAATTATGGAAATTATATTTAGAGATTTATGTGTAAGTGTTTAACATAAGTGTGAAACTAAGAGGTCAGATCAATCTTGGAGAAGGAGAGATCGATCGGTGAGTTAAGAATGACAAGGAAGGAGGAATTTAAGGAGCAGATCGATCTCCAATGGAAGAGGATCGATCTCCTTATGATTCTGTTTGAGAGAAGATCGATCTCATGAGGAAGGGATCGATCTCCAAATGTTTCTGTTTGGGAAAAGATTGATCCCCTCAAGGAGCAGATCGATCTCATAAGGCCATAAAGAGATCGATCTCACCCCTCGACAGATCGATCTCCTAGGCATAAAATTACCCCAAATCGTCCCCAAATTCAAATGCAGATCGATCTCATCAAGAACCAGATCGATCTCCTACCCTCCATCTATATAAGGAACCCCTGCTTTCTCCTGTATTTTCATTTTCTCTCTCTTCCAACCCCATTTTCACCGAGCCCTAGCTTTCTCACTCATCCAAGGCCCCCATTTTCGTCCAAATCAGAGGCTGTGGCAAGAAGGAAAGTTTTCCTCATCAAAGGGAGAACAACATACTTGGAAATCGTAAGACGGATTGAATCGAGGCAAGAGATAAGCTCTCCACAAGTTTTGGGTAATTTCTAAACCTCGATCTTGATATTTGAGATGATTTTGGTAATGATAGTTGTTGGCATTGTGTTGAAGTAGTTGGAAAATGATTAGGGATTGATGAAATTACAATGTAGTTGGAGTGATGTTGATATTTAGCAATTTTGGTAATTTTGGGAATTTTGAGCTATAAATGGGAATTTTGAGCTATAAATGGAAATTTAGACAATGTGGTGAATTAGCATAGATAATTTGGCATGAGAAATGTAGAACATTGAGATGTTGTGAATGAGATTGTAGTTTGGGGTAGAGTTACGAGAATCAAGAGATTTGAGGTGTTATAAGCAATTATGCTCGATTTTGGAGAATTGAGGTACTGTGATGATGAATATTGATGTTTTAACATCGTTTGGACAGTTCGAAAGTTCCAGAGTGGAGTGCAAGACTAGTCCGTGACAAGGGGGAAACGATTACACTATACGAGGTGCAAAGAGGTAAGGGAAACTAAACCAATTGTGTTTGTGATTTTGAACTATTATAGCATGATTTGTGATTTATAAAACAAGCATGTTTGATGTGTTATGTTTTGACAAGAATGCGCATGATTTTTATAGCCGGTTGGAGCCCAATGTTTTTATGAGTTTATAATTAGGCTCTACGTTAAGGCGATCTTGAGATTTGAGAAATGTGTGCATGTTTTGCCGGTTGGGACTCGATTTCAATATGTTTTGTGTTGAGTACAAAACGGTTTTAAATGAGTTTTATGAGAGAAAAACCACTATGAGTTCTACGTGAAGGCAAACCAGTCTTATGTGATAAGACTTAGGTGTGTGATTTTGAGTACACACCGGGCATTGCTCTGGTAGCATGTAAGCCCGATTCTTCTCCGTTCTGGTAATGTGAGATTCCCCATTCTGTGGCTATGCCACGTATATTTGGTGGCCGTTGCCACGTGAGAACCCTATTTGGTGGTCGTTGCCACGTGAGATCCCCCATTCAGTGGCTATGCCACGTATATTTGGTGGTCGTTGCCACGTGAAACCCTATTCTGTGGCTGTGCCATGTGTGAATCTAAATCAGTGGCTATGCCACGTATATTTGGTGGCCGTTGCCACGTGAAACCCTATCCTGTGGCTGTGCCACGTGTGAATTTAAATCAGTGGCTATGCCACGTGTGTTTAGTGGCTGTGCCACGTGCATTATTATTACCGTGATTTTATCACGTTTATTGAGAAAGCAGTTATCGCATTGTTTTCACATGCTTGTTACTGCTCTAGACTGAGCCTTTTTACTTCATGTTTTCACATGATTTGAGATATGAGAATGTCGTTTTGAGTACTTTCATGCTATGGTTTTCAAATGAGTATATTGAGTTTCACATGCAAATAAATATTTTATGATGTGCATTATGGTTTATATAACGAGTCCCTTACCCCCTTACTGAGCGATTTAGAAGCTCACCCTGTTTTCTTTTCCCCCCAGATTTCTTCAAGTGAAAAGGGTTTCCCTGCGACGTATGGAGTAGTGGCTAGTGGAGGACTTGAGCTCCAGGCCACATATATTGTATTTTGAGGTATCTTTTATCTCTTCATGTACCCAGACAATTATTGTAATTACAGATACTTGATGTATAACATTGTATGGGATGTATTAGGATTAATTAACTTGAGATCCTGAGGTATGATAAATATGATGATGCATGACACTGCACAGGAATGCACTCTTAATTGTGAATTGATGAGTAAAAAGTTTTAAATTTGCCCTATTTTCCCCGTTTTCGGGGCGTGACACTAACTCTTACAAATTTTCATATGATTTTCGTGACAGGGTGCTAGAGTTTAACTCGCACCAGATTTTCACTTGAATTGTTATGACAGAGTGCTAGAGCCTAGCTCGCACTAGTTTTACATGATTTTGACAGAGTGCTAGAGCTTAGCTCACACTAATCTTATGAGATTTTATGAAACGCGTACTGGAGCTTGGCTCGCACGAGACTTTTCTTGATTTTATGAGAGTGTTAGAGCATCGCTCGCACTGATTTTATGAGAACATGCGATAAGCTGTGCTTGGAGCATCCGGTAGACTGTGTGTTGTGCCAATTAAATAGGCTCGCACGTGCATTTTGAGACAGGGCATGAATATGGATATGAGATATGGGTCCACGAAATACGTTGTACAGTGTAAGTAGCATGGAGTACGATGTACCGTGCTGGGATTGATTATGTGGCATCTTCAGATGCATGGCGTCTTTAGATGCGAGTGGCATCTTCGGATGCGAGTGATCAGGCAGGACCGACAGGATGGACTGACCTACCTCCCGAGGTGGTTCCCAATAATGGTGAGACCCCGCACACTAGGATCCGTGTAGTAGTGGGATCACGAGGACATATGGCCATAGTCCTAGTTATTTTCCTGAGATATATACATATATTGCCTAGTCTCGCATGTTGATGTTTTGATAAACTCGTTTTGTGGATTTTTGAGTGAGTCTGGATCACCCGAGGGAGGGGTTAGGTCCTGACTGAGATTAGATTTTGATAAGAATGAAACTGGGTTTTAAACTAAATTTGCATGATGTTATTTCCATGCTATTTAAACCCATGAGTGATCTAAACATGTTTTACATGTATTCATTGTATCGCATATTATTATTGCTTTAAAAAGCATTTGACTTCATGATTTTGTGTAAGTCTGGAAACACCTGAGGGATGGGTTGAGTCCTGGATTTGTTGTGAAATTTTAATGAGAAATGATTCAAAAGAGTTGCATGTTGAATTTTTCATGCTCTTTGAAATCCACATGCAAACTTGTTTTACATAACATCATGAATTATAGCATCTGTTTTGAAATGTGTGGAGAAAGGGTGGTTTATGCACGGCACCACGTTCATGTACATAGTATGGTTACCTACTTGTTCGTAGGATTGCCTTACTGAGCTTGATGTGCTCACCCCTTTCATTTTCCTACACAGATTTCCTCCAGTAGACTTTGAGGCGATTGAGTACTGCATTCCTGATATCTGCTGCTGCCCATCATTTTGAGGTATATACATTTGTACATATTATATCTAAATAAGAATAGCATAGTAACATGTTTGTAAGTAACTTTCGGGGATGTATAGACACTGTAAACACTTGTAAATGAATGGGAAAGAATTAGTGAAAAATGCATGTGTTTACCTTTCATTTAATAAGAAATTAAGTTATATGATGATTGAATGGTGGGACTGGCATTGATGCATAGCCCAATTGTTAGTGGATGTGATCACGATCAGAGGACAGGTAAGTATGAAAGAAAAATGAAAAAATTTACTCTGATTTTTGGGTTATGACAAATGGTGGTATCAAAGCGAAATTGGTCTGATGTGTGTCAGTGTCAGTGGTCCAAGAGGAGATCGATCTGGTCCCCTTAAATCTCTCATTTTCACGAAATTTTTAAGCATGAGATCGATCTGTCGAAGCATGAGATCGATCTGTTGAAGCATGAGATCAATCTGTCGAAGCATGAGATTGATCTGGTCCTAAACAGAGAGCTAAGGAGATCGATCTGGGTGCTTGAGGATCGATCTTTTCATCACAGAATGCTTAGGAGATCGATATGGCCCCATTGGAGATCGATCTACTCTATTCCATTGCCCAAATAAGAGCATTCTGGCTCTTCCAGATCGATCTCTCATCCTATGAGATCGATCTGGCCCTCATGTTTTTCAGATTTCTTGCAGTTTCCTTGTTGCAACTCATACCAACACATCCTTAATCTGTTGCCATGGCTATTTTCTCATCCATCCACCTTTATAACTTGAAAATGGCATCCATTCATACCTTATGCACATTGAAACTTGTGTGCATTCATTGTATGTCCAAAGGTATGCTATATAAAACCAAATGGAAGCATAACTTCATTCCATTTTACCACACTACCCATTTTGAGTTTCAATCACATCCATCACTTATAAGAACTCATTTCTTCATATTCATACTCAATGGAACTTGTATGTACGTTACAAATCATATTACACATACGTACATTGAATCCATGGACTTACATCAATCATACTTTACATTACAAGTCCATTCATATTTATTACACATTACAACTTTACATATACGAGGTCTCACATTCTCCCCTCCTTCAAGGAATTTGGTCTTCCAAATTAGAACCAAGTCACTCTTCAAAAAGTTAGGGGTACTTCTCCCGTATTAAGTTCTCCAATTCCCATGTGGCCTCTTCCGCCGTGTGATGTTGCCAAAGAACTTTCACCAAGGGAATTGTCTTATTCCGCAACACTTTCTCTTTTCTGTCCAATATCCAAACCGGCTTCTCAACATAAGTCATACTCTCATGGAGCTCCAACGGCTCATATCTTATCACGTGTGTCGGGTCCGGGTGATACTTTCGAAGCATCGAGACGTGGAAGATGTTGTGGACATTTGCCAAGTCCGGTGGCAATATACGCCTTATCTCCCACTCTCTCCAAAATCTCGAATGGTCCGATATATCTAGGGCTCAGCTTGCCCTTCTTACCAAATCGCATAATACCCTTCGATGGTGATACCCTCAGAAACACCGACTCACCCTCATCAAACTCTAGTGGTCTTCGTCTCTTGTCAGCATAACTCTTTTATCGGCTCTGAGCTATCCGTAATCTCTCACATATCAACTGGACGTCCTCAAATGCCTGCTGCACTAAGTCTGGAGCAAAAATCTGTCTGTCACCAACCTTTTTCCATCTAATAGGGGAACGGCATCTACGCCCGTATAATGCCTCATAGGGTGCCATCCCGATACTAGCATGATAGCTATTATTATAAGCAAACTCGGCTAACTGCAGGTGGTCATCCCAGGAGCCTCTAAAATCCAGCACACACGCTCTCAGCATATCCTCGAGGGTCTGTATAGTCCTCTCTGACTGCCCATCTGTCTGAGGATGAAAAGTGGTGCTAAAACTCAGTCGGGTCCCCAGCGCTTCCTGAAAATGTTCTCAAAAATGGGAAGTGAAGCGGGCATCCCTATCAGAAACAACGCTCACTGGTACACCATGTAGTCGTACTATCTCTCGAATATACAGGTTCGCCAACTGACTCAGTGTATCGGTAGCTCTCATAGCCAAGAAATGGGCGGACTTAGTCAACCGGTCCACAATAACCCATATGGCATCATGACCTCTGCGGGTCCTCGGCAACCCCATCATAAAATCCATGGTGACATGCTCCCACTTCCAAGTCGGTATCGGTAGAGGCTGCAATAATCCTGCAGGCTTCTGATGCTCTACCTTCACTTGCTAACAAACGAGACACTAGCGACATATTCAGCAATGTCTCTCTTCATTCCAGACCACCAATAAACCTTCCGAAGGTTTTGATACATCTTGGTACTTCCCGGATGTATCGTATACTTCGATGAGTGAGCCTCTGATAAAATCGTTCTCCTGATCTCAGGATCCCTGGGAACGAATACTCTGCCTCTGAACCTCAATAACCCATCAGCACTCTGCTCAAAATCAATACCCACACCTGTCTATATCTGCCTTAGCCAATCGATGCACCGTCGATCGCTCTGCTGGGCTCGCCGAATATGGCCAATCAACTCTGGCTCTAGTCTCAAACTAGCCATGATCTCAAGTCTCTCGGATCTAGGTGGGGTTACATCCAAACTAGGTTCGCAAAGTGTTCTAACAATTCATGTTCCCGTACCATCATATAAGACACCAACCCAAGGTTCTTTCTACTCAAAGCATCGGCAACCACATTTGCCTTACCCGGGTGGTACATGATTTCACAATCATAGTCCTTCAGGAGTTCGAGCCATCTCCTCTGTCTCATATTCAGCTCTTTCTGTGAGAACAGGTACTTAAGGCTCTTATGATCTGTGAACACCTTAAATTTCTCACCATAGAGATAGTGGCGCCATATTTTCAAAGCAAATACTATAGCTGCCAACTCCAAATCATGTGTCGGGTAGTTCCTCTCATGATCTTTCAACTGTCTAGATCCATAGGTAACTACCTTCCCATCCTGCATAAGCACACAGCCCAGTCCTTGGTGCGATGCATCCGTATACACTGAGAATCCTCCTGAGCTAGTAGGAATGGTGAGAACTGGAGCAGTCGTCAATCGACGCTTAAGCTCCTCAAAACTCCTCTCACATGCCTCATCCCACACAAACTTAACATCTTTTCGTGTGAGGCGTGTCAATGGAGCAGCTAGTCTGGAGAAACCCTCTACAAATCTCTGATAATATCCTGCCAATCCCAGAAAACTCCTGATCTCAGTTACTGTCTTAGGCTGTTCCCACTGTACAACTGCCTCTATCTTGGATGGATCCACCGATACCCCATCCCTTGACACAACATGCCCCAGAAATGAGATCTGTTCCAACCAAAAGTTACACTTGCTGAGTTTGGCATACAATTCTCTCTCTCGGAGGGTCTGCAAAACTATCCTCAAGTGCTCCTCATGATCTTCCCTGGATTTAGAATACACCAAAATGTCATCAATGAACACTATTACAAACTTGTCCAGGTATGGCTTGAATATATCATTCATCAATGCCATAAATGCTACGGGAGCATTCGTCAATCCAAATGGCATCACCAAAAACTCGTAGTGGCCATAACGGGTACGAAACGCTATCTTGGGTACATCTCCACTCCTGATCCTTAACTGATGATACCCTAACCGCAGATCTATCTTAGAAAATACTTCGGCTCCCTGGAGCTGATCCAACAAATCATCGATTCTTGGAAGGGGGTACTTGTTCTTAATGGTGGCCTTATTCAATAACCGGTAATCTATACACAGTCAGAGGCTTCCATCCTTCTTCCTTACAAATAGAACTGGTGCTCCCAAAGGTGAGACACTCGGTCTAATAAACCCCTTCTCCAGCAGCTCTTGCAGCTGTTTCTTCAGCTCTTCCAATTCTATCGGAGCCATTCTATAGGGTGGTTTCGATATCGGCTCTGTACCAGGCACTAGCTCAATGAAAAATTCCATTTTCCTTATAGGTGGTAGCCCTGGTAATTCATCCGGAAAGACATCAGGGTAATCCGTAATTACGGCTATGTCCCTCAATTCTGGGTGTGCCTCATCTATATCAACCACGTATGCAATGAACCCTTCACATTATCCTCTCCATCGTTAGTAACATAAACCATCACTCCACATTCAACATTTATCATAAACAATAATTTATCTCTTAAGCAATATGCATTTAAAATCATACTCCTTTATTTACAACAAACATGCTATTTTCATATCATTTCTTTTCATCAAAATTTACAATAAGATTGTCTAATCCTGAAAACATCAATGTTTTAGCATGACAATCCATCACAACACGATTGGTAGCCAACCAATCCATTCCCAAAATTACATCAAAATCATTCATATTCAATAAAATCAGGTTGGCTATCATTTCCTTCCCCTCTATCTTTAACTTACAATCTCTACATACATGCTCAGTCAATTGACTATCATTCATGGGTGTGGAAATCATTAACATTTTATCCAACAATGTTGGTTTCACATGCTTCAATAATTTATGTGCGAAGAAAGGTGATATGAAAGAATGCGTGGCACCAGGATCAAATAATACCAATGCTTCTAAATCAAAGATTCGGATGGTACCTTTAATCACATCCGTCGATGCGTCTGCAGTGTCCTGGTCCAGCGCGTGCACCCTTCCTCTGCTCACACCCACAGCCTGTTTCCCTTTTTCCTCAGCTGTAGCCCTCCTCCTCGGGGCTGCTGTCTCAACTGGAGCTCCTTCAGGCTCCTTGCCCTTCTGTGGGGCAATCTCCATCTTCTCGGGATAATGCTTAGCCATACGTCCTGGTCTCTCGCATCTAAAACACACCATAGGGGTCATCAGACAGGGCCTATTCCCATGAAATCTCCCACATCTCCTACACTGGTCAGTAGTAGGCCGTGGTCCTCCAATAGTCATGCCCCTCGGTGCAGTCAAGGCTGGGTATACGGGAGGTCTAGCAGCTCTCTCCTGCACCTCCTCAATCTTTGGCCTCTTCTCGAAAAATCTTTGGCCATCTCTCTTGGCCACTCTTCCAAACCCGAATCTCTTCCAGTCTCTGTCCTTCCTGACACTAATCCTCCCAAGCTTGGAGGCATTTCGCTCAAAGTCTTGCTCACACAACTGAGCCTTATGTACAGCCTCCTCATAGGTCAAGATGTCAAAGGGAGCTAGCTTAGTCCGGATGGCCAATCTCAATCCATCCATGAACTTCTGTATCTTTCGGGTCTCACTACCCGTCGTGTCAGGGTCATATCTCCCCAATGACATAAACTTGGACTCATACTCGTCCACAGTCTGATTCCCCTGAACTAAATTCATAAATTCCATTCGTAATTTTCTTTGTGCGGTAGCTGGAATATACTGTCTTCTGAAGGCCTCTAAAAATATCTCCCACGAGATCTCAGAGTGTCTGGCCCTCAAAATAGCTTCGGTGGATCTCCACCAGTGCTCTGTCTCACCTTTCAACATGAACACGGCAAAGGCTACCTTTTCAGATGAAGTACATCGAAAAAACCTATATAGTTTCTCCATCTCATGCACCCAATCCTCCGTAACCACTGGGTCCTTCACCCCTCTAAACACTGGGGGTTTCAGCGCTTGAAATTCTTGCAACCTGCTCCAGTCGCAGTCATACCCCAAAATCACTACCGCTCTGTCGTGGAGCGATAGGTGAATCTGTATCCTGTACTGGAGGTGGTGTAACTGTAGCTGTCTCAGCAGTCTGAGGTCTCTGCGCCTCTGCAGCTGCCTGTTCAGTAGTAGGCTGTGCTGCGGGACCTCGTCTATCACCGGCACCTAATGCCTGCGTGACTATCTCCACCAAATTCTCAATGCTCCGCTCTAATCTAGCGAAGCGAGCCTCAGTATCCTCTGCTCTCCCAGCAGGGTTCTGTGGAGCCTGCTCAGTCTGTGGCTCCGCATGGCGCTCAGGCCTACCTCTATGGCCTCTAGCACGTGCTCTCGCCCCTCTACGTTTGCATGTAACTGGCATAGTGCCTAACTTCCTGTATTATAATAATTCATTAAGCTCAATCCATCACGGTATACACAGTTATATCTAAACAAAAGCATAATACTATGGGGATGTACTTTCCTACGTTTTATTAATGATTCACATCAGGCCAACACAGCTCTGATACCAATCTCTGTCATGACCCAATTCCATTCTCTTTAACCGAAAATCACTAAAAAAATTTTCGCATTTTATTGTTACCTTACCCGGTCGTGAACTAACTCACCACACACTGTTGGGCTGTGAGTCAATAATAAACTCCACATCTCATTCATTCTCAGTGAAATAAAACGATGTCATACATTTGCATTTAAATCTTGTACTTATACAAAAGCATGTTTTACTGACATCTACATCCCCCATAATTACAACTCAAAGAATACTGTGCTTTTACATTGTTTAGATACAAAAAGAATCACTGTGTATATACCTTTAAGCGATGGAGATGCAGCGGAGTCCAAAATACCACGCCTCAATCCTCACTGGGCTACTATGCATGTTCTGTAGGGGGAAAATAGAGAGGGATGAGCAACCACATGCTCAGTAAGGCAATAATGCAAGCATGGTAGATAACTACTCTATCTACATGCTGATAGTGTTATGCATAAATCATTTATGGTAGGAGCATGAGGAATAAAACTATGCCATGTGAGTATATATATATCATGTGTCAAAATCATGTACATTGGCATATCAAACATGGTAAAAAGAACATCATGTATAAATCATCTCATGCTCAATCTCATTTAAATTCATAAAAAGGACAATTCATTAAGAAACCTCCTTTTTAAACCAACATCATAAACCTCTTTCTCAACACATAAATACCACCAAATCAACTCACAATCACAAAACTACATCATAAATCATCCCAGACCACACGAGTCCAGGTGTGCAGGGTATCATACTGGCACGTAGACGGATTATCCCTAGCCAGACTTTCTCATCACATAACCATCATGCGGTACATCGTACTCTATGTGATATACACGGTACAGCGTACTCCGCATACTCATATCGTGATTGGGGGTGCCATTCCTAGGTCTTACCTACCCCATACCAAGAGTTTTCCATATCCGTGAAGGAGAGCCTCCCTGTCGAACAGAGCCTCCCCGCCTACAGAGCCTCCCTGCCTCCTCGGGCTTAAGGATGTTAGCTTAAGGATGTTAGTTTAAGGATGTAGGGCTTAAGGATCCTTCCGTAAGAGAGCCTCCCCACCGAACAGAGCCTCCCCTCCTAACAGAGCCTCCCCTCCTCCTCGGGCTTAAGGATGTTGGCTTAAGGATGTAGGGCTTAAGGATCTTACCGTACCCATGTAGGAGAGCCTCCCTGCCTAACAGAGCCTCCCCACCCCTCCAGGGCTTAAGGATGTTGGCTTAAGGATCCCACCGTAAGAGAGCCTCCCCGCCTCTTTGGGCTTAAGGATGTTGGCTTAAGGATGTAGGGCTTAAGGATCTTACCAACTTTCACAACCTTATACGTATCACAATGTGCAAACTTGTGCGAGCAAAGCTCTAGCACGACTCATGCATCCTATCATAAAGAGACGCGTACGAGCATAGCTCTAGTACGGTTATACTCATAAGACAAACCACTCAAAAGCCACGTACGAGCAGAAGCTCCAGTACTGTTTATAAACATCATCATAGTTTCCAAATCAAGGTGCGAGCTAAGCTCCAGCACGTTTCATACAAATGAAAACATCAATACCCGGTGCGAGCTAGGCTCTAGCACGGTTTAATTCACATAAACATGATAGGCGGCTCATAAGCTTTTAAAGCTATCTCAAAACATATTTGGCACTTCACATGTGCTATCACAAACATCAAACCACAATAGCCATCCTATCTATCAATTCGTTTAAAACCAACCACATGTTTTGTGAAAGCATTCAAAACACTTAATTTATGCAATTATTAGCCTTACTATCCCTTTTTATACATCCATGGAAACCAAATCATCTAATATTCGCAACTATTTTCGCATACCAAACAACCAATTTCTCAAATGTTCATGCATTTCATAAACACCCTATAATCCCACAAATTATGAGCAGCTACCTCTATATACTTACAGAATCCCTTACCTAGAATCGCGATGCGTGATTCCACTTCCTTAAGCTGCTTACTCGTACGGTTCAATTCGTCTTCAACAAACTCTTCGGGACTGCACAAAATCGTATCCCGCATTATATTCGATCCATTTAATATGACATCGTGCGTTCACTATAGTCAATTCGACCTATAGTTTTCTATTAACGCTTATGAGGCCTCGTTTCATTACTTTACCCATAACTCGAGTCTATGGATTCTTCTTAGGCCTATTAACTCATTTCGAATCGATATTAAATCGACATTAAGCTCATAGTGTTCATATTTCATGAATTCCCTCACTATGGCATTTTATCAAGCATATACATACTCATTTTCACAATTCCTCCAAACTCACAATGTAATTTCATTTAACCATCTAAAATCATAAACATTACCTCAATAACAACTTTAGCATGCCCATAAATCATAAACTCATTCAACCCATATATTCTCACATTATACCCATTCTAGGTTTTCTAGGTCACACCAATTCCACCACATCCCTAGATAATTTATCCATCAATACTCATGCCAAACAACTCCAAAATCAATTAAATAGACAATGTATTTGGATTGGAGTGTTAGAATCTTACCAAATATGATTTTTCTTCTTGCTCCAAATGGCAATGCCCTTAACTCCTTCAATACCAACAATGGGAAAATGCCTACCCACTATGTTGTTCTTCTCTTTGATAGGAACAACTTTGCCTCTAATGGTCTCTCTTCAAATCTCACTGAAAATGGCTGATTTTAGATAGGGAAACCTAGGTTTTTGGGTTAGAAATGGAATATTGGTGTTTTTCCCGAAATTTTCAGATTTTTAGCCCTCCTTATATAGAAATAGCTTGAGGAGATCGATCTGGTCCAAGAGGAGATCGATCTGGTCCCCTTAAATCTCTCATTTTCATGAAATTTTTAAGCATGAGATCGATCTGTCGAAGCATGAGATCGATCTGTTGAAGCATGAGATCGATCTGTCGAAGCATGAGATCGATCTGGTCCCAAACAGAGAGCTAAGGAGATCGATCTGGGTGCTTGAGGATCGATCTTTTCATCACAGAATGCTTAGGAGATCGATCTGGCCCCATTGAAGATCGATCTGCTCTATTCCATTGCCCAAATAAGAGCATTCTGGCTCTTCCAGATCGATCTCTCATCCTATAAGATCGATCTGGCCTTCATGTTTTCCAGATTTCTTGCAGTTTCCTTGTTGCAACTCATACCAACACATCCTTAATCTGTTGCCATGGCCATTTTCTCATCCATCCACCTTTATAACTTGAAAATGGCATCCATTCATACCTTATGCACATTGAAACTTGTGTGCATTCATTGTATGTCCAAAGGTATGCTATATAAAACCAAATGGAAGCATAACTTCATTCCATTTTACCACACTACCCATTTTGAGTTTCAATCACATCCATCACTTATAAGAACTCATTTCTTCATATTCATACTCAATGGAACTTGTATGTACGTTACAAATCATATTACACATACGTACATTGAATCAATGGACTTACATCAATCATACTTTACATTACAAGTCCATTCATATTTACATTACAACTTTACATATACGGGGTCTCACAGTATCATAGCTATGCAGGAGGCTAATAGAGTGCATCTAGCTCATTCTTGCTCGTTATTGCTTATTATATTCTTCCATTTGCTTTCGATTTTGTATGCACCTTCACGCATCCTGTCTAGAGTTCATACGTGCTAACTGCTGCTTGGAAGAATGACTGGTGGGCGTGGTTCTCAATGTTAGTTTGCTGCTGACCGATGCTTGAGACTACAGTCGAAAACCGTGTCCTCAACCCCTATTTCATCCCATCTTGCATCTTCCATTTTCATTTTACTGTTTTAATTTTTTTTAGCTACAGTTCTTCCATTTCTTAAGGTTTATAATGGTTAGTTTTATTGATTCTTCATCACCTCTGTTTTGCTCTGTTATGGTATTTTTTTCTCTGTTCACAAGTCTTCTCATTTTTTTGAATATTACTATTTGGTTTTAACCAGTTAAATATACTATGATTGTTAATTCCCTCCTCGTCATGTTCTGTTTCTAAGTGATTGCATCTTTGTTGTTTTCTGCTTCAATCTTTTTAAGTTTCTATTCCCTCTCGGTTTTGCTTAGTTTCATTTAACCTTCAGTGTTTGCATGATGATAAATATTCTTTAACTTTATTGTTGCTCATGATTCTGCTGCTGTTTGCTATTCTTCAAGCAAGATTTGGCGTGAAGGCATAATCGGTGCTGGCAGTGGACAGGAAATGGTGTGCATCTGAGCAGAAGCAACATGCGTGGCTGTGCCGAATGCTAGGACCTGCGAAGCAGAGCAGTACTGGAGCAGATACATTGTGCGGATTGTAGATCTCTTACTGTGTGTGCAGTACTATTGCACAGTCAGGACCGCATGGTTGGTGACGTGCTGCGGATTCTAGTAGCAAGTGTACAACAGGCTAGTACCGAAAGCATGAGATGGACATTGCTGCGTACAGCACCTAGACACAGCTTGAAGGCAATATCTGGAGAGCAAATGTGCATAGTACTAGTGCACAAGTTGGGACCGAGGCCAACTGGGAAATTCGATTAAGGCCTTGTTTGGTTGCAGTTCATTTTTACAATTTAATGTTTAATGCATTTATATTATTTTGATTGTTTTCGTTCCTTTTATTAGTTGTTAATTTAGGTAAATTGTTAAATTAAAATGGTAGGTTTGTTCTAGTGTCTTTGCTTGTTAATTAAATTTTTTTGTTTTAATTTATGTTAATAGTTAATAGGATTTAGGACTTAATTTTATTATAGAATTTATGAGTTGCATTTAGAATTAATTTAGATTTAATTTGTTTCATGCAATCTTTAATTTAGTTCTCATTTTAAAATTAAAAATCCAAAAATATTAGTTCTCATGCATTATTTAGATTTTGTTTTATTGTTAGTAATTAGTTAGAGTTAGATTTAAAATAGGATCATTTTATAGGTAGTTAATTTCTTAGTTAGATTTAAGAATTTCTTTAGGTTAATAGAATTTTATTTTATTTGACTTTAGGTTAGTTTAATTTGCATTTTTATTAATTAGTTTAATTTCATGCATATTTTATTTTTAGGATGGTTTAATTTTAGTTTAATTAATTTTGTTTCTTATTTTCATATTTGCATTTTTAATTGCGTTAATTAATTTTAACTATTTTAATTATCTTTTGTAGGTATTTGCTTTTAATTTCTTGGAGCTCTGTAAGTAATTTTAACTCTGTTTAATTTTCTTTATTTTATAGTTTTTATTAATTTTAGTACTGTTGACCTTGTAGATCCATCAACAATTTCATAATTTGCTAAGATATACTTAGGGTAAGATTAACCGGTAGTTAATTAGGCTAATCAACTTCTCTGTGAGGCGATAATCCGGGACTCAAATCCCATTATTACTTGTACGACCCGTGCACTTGCGGATAGAGCGTCTAGGTCACTTCGAGTGGGCGTAGTCTCGTATCACCGATCGTATATCTATCTTAGAAAAGGCTTGTGCTCCCCGGAGCCAATCCAACAAATCATCAATGCGTGGAAGGGGGTACATATTCTTAATGGTGGTCTTATCCAACAACTGATAACCTATACATAATCGAAGGCTCCCATCCTTCTTCCCTACGAACAAAACCGAAGCTCCCCAAGGTGAGACGCTCAGTCTAATAAACCCCTTCTCTAATAACTCTTGTAATTGCTTCTTTAGCTCTTCCAACTCAATCAGAGCTATTCTATTCGGTGGCTTAGATATCGGTTTTGTACCAAGTACTAACTCTATACAAAACTCCATTTCCCTATCGGGTGGTAGCCTTGGTAAATTGTCCGAAAAGATATCAGAAAATTCTGCAACTACTGGAATGTCTCTTAATTCCGGGTGTGCCTTATCTATATTAACCACGTATACAATGAACCCTTCACATTATCCTTTCCACCATTAGGAACAGAAGTCATCACATTAACATACATAATTAATGATTAAATTCATCTCTCAAATCTGATGAATTAAAATTGTACTCTTTTCTTTTATAATGACCATGTTCTTTCATTTCTTTTCAACAAAGCTTACAACAAGATTATCCCCTCTAGAAACATAAATGTCTTAGCATGACAATCCATAACAACATGATTTGCAGCTGTCACGACCCAAACTACCCAAAAATCAGAGTTAATTTTTCGCGTTTTGTTTATTTACTTAAATTCTTACCTATCCTCGAATCATGACCACACTCCCCTAATAATTGGGCTGTGCGTCAATGCCAGTCCCACCATTCAATTACCATCTAACTTATTTCTTCTCCAGTCATTTATAATTGTTTACATTATTTATACATCCCCTAAAGTTACTTACAAACATGTTACTGTGCTATGCTTATTTAGATACAATTCATACAAGTGTATATACCTTAAATGATGGGCAGCAGCGGATATCCGGAATGCAGTACTGAGTCGTCTCAACGTCTACTAGAGATTATCTGTGGGAGAAAATGAAAGGGGTGAGCACATCAAGCTCAGTAAGGCAATCCTACGAACAAGTAGGTAACCATACTACCTACATGAACATGGTGCCATGCATAAACCACCCTTTCTCCACACATTTTAAAACAGATGATATGAGTTATGATGTTATGTAAATCAAGTTTGCACGAAAAATTCAATATGCAATTATTTCAAATCATTTCTTTCTCATTTAAAAATTTCACAATAAAGTCAGGACTTGACCCCTCCTTCGGGTGATCCTGACTCACACAAAACCATGAAAATCGGTTTACATCACACATGGGTTTAAAAAGCATGGAAATAGCATCATAAACATTTAATTTAAAACCCAGTTTGATCTCATCAAAATCGTCGACATGCGAGACTAGGCAACATCTGTATATCGGTAATAACCAAGACTAAGGCCATGTGTGTCCTCGGGAGTTCCTCTGCTACAGAATCCTAGTGTGCGAGTTCTCACCATGATCGAGAACCGTCCGGGAGGTAGGTCACTCCATCTCGTCGTTCTTATCCGATCCCATGAATCCGAAGATGCCAACGTATCACAAAGATACAACGTATCACAAAGATACCACATGGTACATCGTACTCCATGCTACTTGCAAAGTACATCGTACTCCGTGGACCCCCAGCCTTATCCCTCTTTCGGGCTCATCAGGTTGTTTTAACAATAGACCGTATTGCCATGTCTCAAAACACACGTGTGAGCCTATTTAATCGGTGACACACAGTCTACTCGATGCTCCAAGCACCGCTCATCGCATGTTCTCATAAAATCAGTGCGAGCAATGCTCAGCACTCTCATCAAATCAAGTAAAACTAGTGCGAGCTAGGCTCTAGCACTCTGTCTCAAAAATCATATAAAAATATGGTGCGAGTTAGACTCTAGCACCCTGTCACGAAAATCATATATATATATAAAATCTGGTGCGAGTTGGACTCCAGCACCTATGCATGTAAAACTCTAGTGCGAGCTCTCGCTCCAGCACTAATGCATGCATCACACAAATCAAAATATCGTGCGAGCTGAGCTCTAGCACGTCACATGTCAATAAAAACACGTAGGCGGCTCTATTTCCTCAAAACAGTTTTTCAAAACAATTATATCGTTGAAAGTATGCAATGCTGTGCATTTTCTTTCAAGGTTAGCCAGCCTACTCATGCATGTATTAAAATGTCTCCAGAACGAGCAGAAACCTCTTATTCTTGCTCCTCCAAATTTTTTCCTAAATTTGTAAATTTTACCCTTAACAAGGGTATTTTGGTAATTTTCCCATTCGGGCACTAAAAGTATTATTTTACCTCTAGACCCTTCAGATAATTTTTAAAGACTTCATATGAACTTGAAATTTCGTAAAGTTTACCTCTAGTAGTCCGTAGAATTTCCTTACCTTATTTTCCTGTAGAGTCTGACCTTTTCTATTCCACTGTTGTCTCGTCACGCAGTCCGATATGCTCCCAATAAAATGCCCGAAACTGCGTATCAATATTCCTCAGGTCAGATATCATACAATTTAATTGTATTTCCTATTTTTTGGGCTTAATTTAAATCATTGGGCCCGTTTACCCCTATTGGGCTCGATTGCACCTTAATGGGCCTTAATCGGCCTTAAGCTCGTTTTCCACTTAACTTTCACATTATCGAGGCCTATTGGACTCATTGGACCCTCCAACAATTTATTGGGCCTCGTTCTAACTCTCGAATAGCTAAATTTATTATTTACGACAATTTATCTAAATTTCCAAAATTTAATTCAATTTCTGCGGAATTTAAATTCATATCACGCATAACGATGTAAATTGTCGTAAATAAGGGTCACTTACCCGAGATTCCATGATAGTACGAAATTTGAGGCTGTCTTGAGCTCTCGTTGGATGCCAATTGTCGAGATACACAATTTCATAAATTTTCGGGTAAATTTCCAGTCGAAAATTAATTAAATAAAATATTTCAAAATTTAAATCTATCAATTTGACCGCTTATCGACTTACCCGAAGCTCGATTGCATCACCGGGATTTTCCCCAATTTTTCCTCTTTTTCTTTTTCCCTTTTTTTCTCCTTTTTCCTCTTTTTCCCCTTTTTCTCCTTGGCTGAACCGGTTCAGACCGGTCCGGTTCAGCCCGGTCGGACCGCCGGTTCACTCCGGTTCGGCTGGTTCGCCACCTTGCCGGCTAGTTCTCCATCGGCTTCCACCGCCAGTGGCTCCGCAAGGTTGCCCGCAGCACGAATCTACCCTTGGTTTCGGTCGAGGTCGTCGGAACGCCGCCAGTTCGGCCTCTTCTCCCTCGGCTGTCGGAACCCATTTCTTTCTCTTCGTCGTCACCGACGATTCCCGCCGTTTCATCGGTTGCTACTGGTGCAGAAAGAACCGCCGTCGCTTGGGCTTTCAGAATCGGGCTTTAGTTCCGCCCAAATCGCCGCCGTTTGCCGCCGGTGACCATTTCTTTCCCGCGGTCTTCTCCTCCGTTTTTCGACGTTCGCCGGCGTCCTTGGCGTGCGTCACCGGTGGCAGACGACTCACCTGGCGTCGGGCTTCCTTCTCCGGCCCTCGCCTGGGGTCCCTGGCCACCGATGGTTCGTCAGCTTCCTCCTCGGGTTGGCTTCCGTTTTTTGTTTTTCTGCTTCTCTTTCTCTCTCCCTGACATTCCAATCTTCTCTCTTTTTTTTTTAATTCATTTAATTATTTTTTATATTTTTATTTATTTATTTATTTTTATTATTTATTTATTTTATTAATATTTTAATCATTAAAATACATTAAAAATCTAAAATATCTACCAAAAATTATTATTTTATTACAAATTAATTTATTTTATTTTATTTTATTTATTTAATTTATGTTAACCCTTTTTTTCGGGTATAATTTCTCAGTATTTTCGGGATATTGTCCCGAATGACTTTTCGGTATATTTTTCGATTATTTTCGGGATTATTTTTCTGAACTAAAAATTTCGATTAATCCCGATTAATTCCAATAAATTGATATATTGATCAATTTAATCCAGAATAAATTTATTTCACCTTTATTGACCAAGATTTCTCAATCCATTATTTTTAATAAATTTTTTCTCATCGAATTTATACTGATTTCCCTTCACGAATACTCATTCATTTCGTATTTTAATTAAATTCGGGTCTTACAAATCTCCCCAACTTAAGGAATTTGGTCCTCCAAATTAGAACTAATTCATATGAGTCCATAGACTACTCTGGGTACATTAATCGTATCATACTTCTTTAATTCTTTTGTGACCTTTTTCCGGAGTGTAACACTACCAAAGGACTTTAATTAGGGAGATCGTCTTAAACCTCAATACTTTCTGTTTCCTGTTTAATGCCCGAATCAACTTTTTCAATATACTTATATTGCACTGAGCTGAACTATTGGAGTTCATATCCGATCGCCTATGCTGGATTTGGATAATATTGTCGAAATATCAAAAGATGGGACACATTGTAGATGCATGTTTATTCAGGTGAAATGCCACCTACAGGTCTTATCTTCCACTTGTCCAATCTCTCAAAAGATTCAATCCAGCGAAACTCAATTTACTTTCTTCCAAAAGTTTGCTATGTCCTTATTCTCTTAGGACAAGAAACATTTCAACCATACTAATTCACCCTCGGTGAATTCCAATACTTTTCTATGTGCTCTGAGGTGTTCTTAATCTCTCATCCTTAACTAAACATCCTCAGAGACTTATTATCCAAAGTCGAAAATAATTCTATCTGTCACCCACTTTTTCTTATCCAATTTGGGGAACAACCCCTACAGCCATACACTGCCTCATATTTTGTTATCCCGATACTCAAGTGGCAACTGACACTATTGACGACTTCAATTTGTAAAAACTGATCATTCCAGGAGCATAAAAATCAAGGGCACACGCTTTCATCGGATCCTCCAGAACCTGTACAGTCCTCTCTGACTGACCATCTGTCTGAGGACGAAAAGCTGTGCTAACACTTAGTCGGGTTCCCATAGCTTCTTAAAAATATCCTCAGAGGTGAGAAGTGAAGCGGGAATCCCTATATGATACCATGCTCACTGGAATGCTACATAATGTTCCACAATCTTCTTTATACCTGAATCCTCATATACACTATGAGTAATTGGGGATTTCATAACCAGAAGGTGGGTAGACTTAGTCACTCTATCGACTATCATCTAAATAGCCTTGTAATTCACATGGGTTCTCTGTAACCCATCACGACATTCATGGAGACTTGCTCTCATTTTCCGTGCCGTGTCGATATAGGTAGAGGCTGCAATAACTCTGCAGACTTTTAATATTCTACCTTATTCTGTTGACATACTAGGCACTTTTCCACAATCTCTACCATGTCTCTTTTCATATCTGACCACTAATACCCTTTTCAGAGATTTCATATATATATTCGTTACTTTCCGTATGCACTGTATATCCCGAAAAGTAAGCTTCTAACAATATTACTATCTCATCAACTGTGGTCCTGGGGAGCACTCATATTGTCTCTGAACCTCTCTGTAAATCATCGACACTCTCTATGAACTCTGTCAGTGTACCCTTCTGAATCTGACCCACACTATCGACACCATGCCGATCATCTCGCTAAGCCTGTCAAATCCGGGCACTCTCATCCGGTTCTAGTCTCAGGCTAGCTGTCATACAATCACTGTCATCATCAGAAGGGGTCACATCAATACTGAGGCTCACAACTGCTCTAGCAGCTCACGCTCCCTGACCATCATATGTAATACCATCCCGAGGCTCTTTCTGCTCAAGGCATCAGCCATCACATTAGCCTTTCCTGGGTGGTACAATTTTTCCACGATCAAAATCTCTCAGAAGCTCTAACCCACTATGTATTCTCATATTCGCCTCTTTCTGTGAAAACAGATACTTGGGACTTTATGATCAGTGCATACCCAAAATTTCTTACCCTGTACATAATAGTACCATATCCTCGGTACAAATACTATCGCTGCCCACTTTTTAAATCATGGGTCAGATAGTTTATTTCATGATCAAGGAGTTGTCTGACTCCATAATTGACTATCTTCCCATTATACATCAATACACAGCTCCTTCATTATTTCGAGGTATCCATACTCACTGAGAACCTCTTGAGCTGTTGGGTATGGTGAAATTAATCACGGTGGTCAGTTCATACTTCACTACACCAAAATTCATGTCACATCTATCATCTATTTATCATCTGATTCAAAGACCACGTTTTCATAGTTAAACGTGACAACAAGGTATACCATTTTTAGAACTCGCAACAACCATCTGTAAAAGCAATTTTCCAATTGTTGCTTATAATTTGCCCTGGACTTTAACTACACCCAACATATCATCAATAATGATGATTACAAACCAGTCCAGGTAAAGTTTAAATACTTTATCGTAGTCGAGCTCCACTACTTATTTCAATCTCCATATCCTTGACTTATTTACGCATAAGCGTATAAGATCCTTCAAAATCGCTTACGTTTTCAGGTACTAACCTGCGTCATTTCCTTTTCTTATCTTAACGGCTCTTATTAAATTTTGCTATGTTAACCTTTATGATTTGTCAAATTTTAATATTCTTATCGTCTTAGTAAAGGTATCCTAATGCTAAAGGTATTTATTACGACGATCGATTTCACGTTATAGGTTATATATATACTTTTAGACGCTGTCAAGTCTTCAGGCGGGGAGGTATTTTGAAATACCTTGATTAACCTTCAGACTTAACCACAATTACTTTATATATCAGTCCATGTGGTCACAATTTATATTCGCTACTAATTGCTTTAATCCTAATTACTTCACGTATCATAAATATTCGTACCTTACAAACGCCTCTTACTCCAGTACATCTTGTAATTAGGATCAAGCATATCTCGAAGATTATCTCCTTCGTATATCAATCATGACAAAACTCTTTCATTATTCATTCCGTGAGTACAATCCTTTACTCCTTTAATTTCAACTGTTGCACCCCTTTTTTCAACTTAAAATCTCTATATCCATATTTCGTTAATTAATCCTCCTCTATTGGGGTACTCATTTATCAATATTGTGCCCAATGATGTAGGCATTCATGCCTTTTACTCACTTATATGCGAATGAAGGCGGTATGAATAAATGTGTGGCACCAGGATCAATGAACATATGTAATTCATTATTCATAACAAGTGTGGTATCTTACACCACATCCATGAAACATCAATAGTGTCCTGGTCCAAGACATCCTCTCACATTCGTCCAACAGCCTACTTTCCTTTTTCTTTTCGGCTATGGCCTCCCTTTTCGTTGCAGCCATACCAACGAAGTTTTTTTTCTCTGTCTCATTACTTTTCTGTGGGGCGATCTCGCCCAACTTTGTACAATCAAAATCAATGGTCCGTCTTACCACACTTAACGGCCATTTTCATCAATACAATGTAAGTATAGATCCTCCTTCCGTGGTATCCACCATACATCCCACACTGCTTACAGTGCTTACACTGCTACACTACTTCGTAGCGGGTCGGGGTCCTCCAATCACAATACCCTTCAAGAGTGCCAAAATTGGATGCACTGGGGCCTTACCAATCATCTTAGCCCATGACTCGTCAAATTAAATCTTTTACCAATTACCATTTTTCCATTTTTAACATCTTTATCATTTCTCGATTCTCTTTTCTGTCTCTATTTCAGCCCTCACTACCTTTCTCAATCTCAGAGGCGTGCAATTCATGTTCTTATTTACCCAACTGTAAATCTGCGCACTGCCTCGGTATAGGTAATATCTCACGGGCCAATCGGACTCTAATTAAAAAGTTGAGCCATTTCATGAACTTTTAGACATCTCGACTGTCACTTGTTCATAGTGTCGAGGTAATATCTGCCCAAGAATATAACCGAGTTTCATACTCATAAATAAATCAAATCCGCTGGGTCAGAGTAAGGACTTTTATCTATCATTTCTTTTAAACAATGTCCAGGATATTCTATCACCGGAATACATTCAGAAACATTTCTCATCTTAGTTCTGGATGTTTAACACTTAAGATGGGTCGAGCGGGTTTCCACCAATGCTCCGTCTTGCCCTCAAATCCCTTGCATACTCTGAGCAATTAGCTCCCAAAATATTCTCCACACTCCGCTCCAACCTCACGAAGCGTGTCTCAATACTATCCGATCACTCTGTCGGACTCTGAGAGGCAGGCTCAACATTAGCCTCCATTTCAATTTCATCCTGGTTTTCATAAGTCAACTCAGCACGACTTAGCAGACTCAGGTCTACCTCTACGACCTCTGCCTCGTGCACTATCTCATCTAACGCGACTCATATTAGGCATTCCTGCATTCTCAACCATTTCTTAGTCAAAACCCATCTCGATATACACTATTGTATCTAACCAAGCACAGTAACACGGGGATGTAATTTTCTAATTACTAACACTGACACACATCAGACCAATTGGGCTCTGATACCACCTTTATGTGTCACGACCCAAACTACCCAAAAATCAGAGTTAATTTTTCGTGTTTTGTTTATTTACTTAAATTCTTACCTGTCCTCGAATCGTGACCACACTCCACTAATAATTGGGCTGTGCGTCAATGCCAGTCCCACCATTCAATTACCATCTAACTTATTTCTTCTCCAGTCATTTATAATTGTTTACATTATTTATACATCCCGTAAAGTTACTTACAAACATGTTACTGTGCTGTGCTTATTTAGATACAATTCATACAAGTGTATATACCTTAAATGATGGGCAGCAGCGGATATCCGGAATGCAGTACTGAGTCGTCTCAACGTCTACTGGAGATTATCTGTGGGAGAAAATGAAAGGGGTGAGCACATCAAGCTCAGTAAGGCAATCCTACGAACAAGTAGGTAACCATACTACCTACATGAACGTGGTGCCATGCATAAACCACCCTTTCTCCACACATTTTAAAACAGATGATATGAGTTATGATGTTATGTAAATCAAGTTTGCACGGAAAATTTAACATGCAATTATTTCAAATCATTTCTTTCTCATTTAAAAATTTCACAATAAAGTCAGGACTCGACCCCTCCTTCGGGTGATCCTGACTCACACAAAACCATGAAAATTGGTTTACATCACACATGGGTTTAAAAAGCATGGAAATAGCATCATGCACATTTAATTTAAAACCCAGTTTGATCTCATCAAAATCGTCGACATGCGAGACTAGGCAACATCTGTATATCGGCAATAACCAGGACTATGGCCATGTGTGTCCTCGGGAGTTTCTCTGCTACACGGATCCTAGTGTGTGGGTTCTCACCATGATCGGGAACCGTCCGGGAGGTAGGTCACTCCATCTCGTCGGTCTTATCCGATCCCATGCATCCGAAGATGCCAACGTATCACAAAGATACAACGTATCACAAAGATACCACACGATACATCGTACTCCATGCTACTTGCACGGTACATCGTACTCCGTGGACCCCCAGCCTTATCCCTCTTTCAGGCTCATCAGCTGGACCTCCAACCCTTATCCCTCTTTCGGGCTCATCAGGTTGTTTTAACATTAAACCGTATTGCCATGTCTCAAAACGCACGTGCGAGCCTATTTAATCGGTGACACACAGTCTACCCGATGCTCCAAGCACCGCTCATCGCATGTTCTCATAAAATCAGTGCGAGCAATGCTCAGCACTCTCATCAAATCAAGTAAAACTAGTGCGAGCTAGGCTCTAGCACTCTGTCTCAAAAATCATATAAAAATATGGTGCGAGTTAGACTCTAGCACCCTGTCACGAAAATCATATATATATAAAATTTGGTGCGAGTTGGACTCCAACACCTATGCATGTAAAACTCTAGTGCGAGCTCTCGCTCCAGCACTAATGCATGCATCACACAAATCAAAATATCGTGCGAGCTGAGCTCTAGCACGTCACGTGTCAATAAAAACACGTAGGCGGCTCTATTTCCTCAAAACAGTTTTTCAAAACAATTATATCGTTGAAAGTATGCAATGCTGTGCATTTTCTTTCAAGGTTAGCCAGCCTACTCATGCATGCATTAAAATGTCTCCAGAACGAGCAGAAACCTCTTGTTCTTGCTCCTCTCAAATTTTTCCTAAATTTGTAAATTTTACCCTTAACAAGGGTATTTTGGTAATTTGCCCATTCGGGCACTAAAAGTATTATTTGACCTCTAGACCCTTCAGATAATTTTTAAAGACTGCATATGAACTTGAAATTTCGTAAAGTTTACCTCTAGCAATCCGTAGAATTCCCTTACCTTATTTTCCTGTAGAGTCTGACCTTTTCTTTTCCACTGTTGTCTCATCGCGCAGTCCGATATGCTCCCAATAAAATGCCCGAAACTGCGTATCAATATTCCTCAGGTCAGATATCATACAATTTAATTGTATTTCCTATTTTTTGGGCTTAATTTAAATCATTGGGCCCGTTTACCCCTATTGGGCCCGATTGCACCTTAATGGGCCTTAATCGGCCTTAAGCCCGTTTTCCACTTAACTTTCACATTATCGAGGCCTATTGGGCTCATTGGACCCTCCAACAATTTATTGGGCCTCGTTCTAACTCTCGAATAGCTAAATTTATTATTTACGACAATTTATCTAAATTTCCAAAATTTAATTCAATTTATGCGGAATTTAAATTCATATCTCGCATAACGATGTAAATTATCGTAAATAAGGGCCACTTACCCGAGATTCCATGATAGTATGAAATTCGAGGCTGTCTCGAGCTCTCGTTGGATGTCAATTGTCGAGCTACACAATTTCATAAATTTTCGGATAAATTTCCAATCGAAAATTAATTAAAAAAATATTTCAAAATTTAAATCGGTCAATTTGACCGCTTATCGACTTACCCAAAGCTCGATTGCATCGTCGGGATTTTCCCCAATTTTTCCTCTTTTTCTTTTTCCCTTTTTTCTCCTTTTTCCTCTTTTTCCCCTTTTTCTCCTTGGCTGAACCGGTTCAGACCGGTCCGGTTCAGCCCAGTCGGACCGCCGGTTCACTCCGGTACGGCCGGTTCGCCGCCTTGCCGATCGGTTCTCCGTCGGCTTCCACCGCCAGTGGCTCCGCAAGGTTGTCCGCAGCACGAATCTACCCTTGGTTTCGGTCGAGGTTGTCGGAACGTCGCCGGTTCGGCCTCTTCTCCCTCGGCCGTCAGAACCCATTTCTTTCTTTACGTAGTCGCCGGTGATTCCCGCCATTTCATCGGCTGTTACTGGTGCAGAAAGAACCGTCGTCGCTTGGGCTTTCAGAATCGGGCTTTAGTTTCACCCGAATCGCCGCCGTTCGCCGTCGGTGACCATTTCTTTCCCGCGACCTTCTCCTCCGTTTTTCGGCGTCCTTGGTGCGCGTCACCGGTGGCAAACAACTCACCTGGCGTCGGGCTTCCTTCGTCGGCCCTCGCCTAGGGTCCCTGGCCGCCGGTGGTTCGTCGGCTTCCTCCTCGGGTTGGCTTCCGTTTTTCGTTTTTCTGCTTCTCTTTCTCTCTCCCCGACATTCCAATATTCTCTCTTTTTTTATTCATTTATTTATTTTTTTATATTTTTATTTATTTATTTATTTTTATTATTTATTTATTTTATTAATATTTTAATCATTAAAATACATTAAAAATCTAAAATATCTACCAAAAATTATTATTTTATTTCAAATTAATTAATTTTATTTTATTTTATTTATTTAATTTATGTTAACCCTTTTTTTGGGGTATAATTTCTCAGTATTTTTGGGATATTGTCCCGAATGACTTTTCGATATATTTTTCGATTATTTTTGGGATTATTTTTTCGAACTAAAAATTCTGATTAATCCCGATTAATTCCAATAAATTGATATATTGATCAATTTAATCCAGAATAAATTTATTTCACCTTTATTGACCAAGATTTCTCAATCCATTATTTTTAATAAATTTTTTCTCATCGAATTTATACTGATTTCCCTTCACGAATACTCATTCATTTCGTATTTTAATTAAATTCGGGTCTTACAGCAGCCAACCAATCTATTCCTAGGATTACATCAAAATCGCTCATACTCAATAAAATTAAATTGGCTGCAATATCTTTTCCCCCTATCTTCAACTTACAATTCTTATATACATACTTAGTCAATTGACTATCATTCATAGGTGTAGAAATCATCAACATCCTATCTAACAATGTAGGTTTTACATGCATCAATATCTTATGGGCAAATGAAGGCGATATGAAGGAATGTGTGGCACCAGGATCAAATAATACAAATGCTTCGAAATAAAAAAATTAGGATGGTACCTTTAATCACATCCGTAGAAATGTCTACGATGTCCTGGTCAAGTGCATGTACCCGTCCTCTGCCTACCACCAGTTTACCTTTTTCCTCAGCTGTAGCTCTCCTTCTCAGAGCAGCTGTCTCAACTGGAGCTCTCTCTGGTTCTTTGCCCTTCTGTGGGCCAGTCTCAATCATATCAGGACAATGCCTAGAGATATTCCCTGGCTTCCCACATCTATAACACGTAACAGCGATCATCAGACAAGGCCTAGTTCCATGAAATCTGCCACATCTCCTACACTGCTCAGTAGTAGGTCATTGTCCGCCAATGATCATACCCCTCGATGGAGCTAAAGCTGGATACACAAGAGGTTTAGCAACTCTTTCCCGCACCTCCTCAATCTTTAGCCTCTTCTCAAACAATCTTTGGCCTTCTCTTCTGACCACTCTCGTAACTCTAGATCTCTTCCGATCTCTGTCCTTTTGGCCACTAACTTTCCCCAGTTTGGAGGCATTCCGTTTAAAGTCCTGCTCACACAATTGTGCCTTGTGCACTGCCTCCTCGTAAATGTGAATGTCAAATGGAGCCAATTTAGTCCGGATGGCTAATCCTAACCCATCCATGAACTTCTGGACCTTTCGAGTCTTATTGCTCATTGTATCTAGGTCGTATCTCCCCAAAGACATGAACCTCGACTCATACTCATCCGTAAAACGGTTCCCCTGAACCAAGTTAATGAACTCCATCCATAATTTCCTCTTTGCGGTGGCCGGAATATATTACCTCCAAAAGGCCTCCAAAAATATCCCATGTTATCTCGAAGTGTCGGGCCCTCAGAATAGGTTCGATGGATCTCAACCAGTGTTCTGCCTCGCCTTTCAACATAAGTACGGTAAAGGCCACCTTCTCAGTCGATGTACATCTGAAGAACCTATACAATTTTTCCATCTCATAAACCCAATCCTCAGTAATAATCGGCCTTCACCCCTCTGAATACTGGAGGTTTCAACTCCTGAAATCGACGTAGCCTACTCAGTTCGTAATCATAAACCAGGTTGTCGTCGATTGGCTGTGGAACGATAGGAGAAGCCATATCTTGTACTGGGGGTGGTGTGATAGTCCCCGTAGTCTGAGGCCTCTCTGCCTCTGCAGCTGCCTGTTCAGTAGTAATAGGCTGCATTGCAGGACCTCGTCTATCACCGACCCCTAACGCCTGAGAGACTATCTCAACAAGGCTCTCAATGCTCCGCTCTATCCTAACGAAGCATGCCTCGATATCCCTTGGTCTCTCAGTAGGGTCTTATGGAGCCTGGTCAGTCTATGGCTCTGCATGGCTCTCAAGCCTACCCCTACGGCCTCTAGCGCGAGCACCCGCCCCTCTGCCTCGACATGTAATAGGCATAATGCCTAACTTCCTGTATTCATAACCATTTATTAGTCATATTCCATCTCGATATACACAGTTATATCTAAACAAAAGCACAATAATATAGGGACGTAACTTTTCAACTTATTATACTGACTTATATTAGGCGAACTCAGCTCTGATACCAATCTCTGTCACGACAATTTTCATCCATTCCATCTAAAAATCATCATAAATTTTTCACTTTTAATCGTTAACTCACCTGGTCATAAACAACCCTTACAAATACAGTTGGGCTGTGAGCCAATTATAATCACCATTTCCATACAACTTTCAATAATAAAAAACATACATTTGAAAGTTAAGTCACATACTTATACATGATATGTTTTCTAACATTTACATCCCCCATATTGCAATTCAAAATGATTATGTGCTATTACATGTTTAGATACAAAAGAATTTTTGTGTATATACTACTGGGCGATGGAGAGTAACGGATACCAAAATATAACGCTTCAGTCCTTCACGAGGCTACTGTGCGTGCTCTGTAGATGGTGAAAATGAAGGGATGAGCAACCACATGCTCAGTAAGGTAATAATGCAAGCATGGTAGATAACTACACTATCTACATGCTGATAATGTCATGGCATAAATCGTTTATATTAGAGCATGAGGAAATAATAAAACTATGCCACATGTATATACATATATCATGTATTGAAAAACATGGAGATAGGCATGTAACATGGAAAATCATCATGTGAAAATCTCCCTTGCTCAATATAATAAACATTTATCGATTTCATCTCAAATCAAAAAGTTCATCATAAATCATTCCTTCAAAACATACAACAAGGTTTGACCCCTCCCTCGGGTCTACCCTGGAAAACAAAGATCATCATCGGTATCAAAAATCATCTGATATCATGTGATACAGGCGGTCACGATAAACCAAGGACTATGTTGGCCAACTATATCATAATCATCCCAAACCACACAGATCCTGGTGTGCGGGGTATCATGCTGGAACGAAGGTCGGTTAGTTCTTCGCCAGACTTTTAAATCATCATCACAACCACGCGGTACAACGCACTCCATGTGATCTACATGGTACAACGTACTCCGCGGACCCATATCATGGTTGGGGATGCCTGCCATAGGACTTATCTACCCCATGCCATATGTAACCTACACAGTCTCAAGTGCACATGCGAGCATTTCCTTTTCATGTAAGAGAGCCTCCCACCCCAATGGGCTTGAGGATGTTAGGCTTGAGGATCTTAATAATTTCATTTTTAATGTAAGAGAGCCGCCCCACCCCAATGGGCTTGAGGATGTTGGGCTTGAGGATCTTACCATCTCCACGGCTCACACATACCACAATGTGAAAATCCAGTGCGAGCGAAGCTCTAGCACGATTTCATGCATCATCAGCAAATATCCTCGCACGAGCAACGCTCCAGTACGATTTTATGCATAACAAATAATGAAGAAATCACGTACGAGCATAGTTTCAGTACGATTATATGTATAAGTAAGTCAAGGAAAACCCACGTACGAGCTATGAGCTCCAGTACGGCTTATAAAACATCATAGACTCAAATATGGTGCGAGCTAGGCTCCAGCATGTTTCATACATATAGAAAACATCAAAAATCCTGTACGAGCGATGCTCTAGCATGATTTAACTCATATAAGAACGATAGGCAGCTCTATTCAACAAAACACTTCTCAAAACCAAATTTAGCACCTCACTTGTGCTATTTCACAAATCATGAAATCACTAGCCAGCCCATCTGTCAATTTTGCTTAAACCAAAGCAATGTATTTTGTAAAAATATCAGAATATGTGATTTATGCAATTATTAACCTTACTATCCCCTTTTCAAGATTTACTTCAAAAGCCAAATCATATATATACACTCGTATTCATTCACATATACCATCAATTACTTTTCTAGATAACCATGCATTTACGAAGCCCTATATTCACCCATAAAATATGAGCAGTTATCTCTAAGTACTTATAGAATTCCCTTACTTGGAATCACGTCGAATGATTCCACTTCCTCAGCGCTGCTCGTTTATGCAGTTCGATTCGCCACCAACGAAGTCTCCGGGACTGCACGAAATCATATATCACATCAATTCAGCCCAATATAACATAATTCTCGACCTATAGTTTTCGTTAACATTTATAAGGCCTCACTTCCTCTTAAGCCCGTTTTGATCGCTTTATTAATTTCTCAAGAGTTTATTGAACTCTTTCAGGCCTATTGATTCACGCTAAATCGATATTAAGCTCATAGTCCATCATTTACTTCACTATGGCAATTTATCAAACATCTCATATACTTATTTTCATAACTTGCCTAATCTCACAATGTAGTTTCATTCAATCATCCCAAAAATCTTGCATATTACTTCACTAACACCTTAGCATAATCCATTTATCATCAACTCACCCATATCACATTTTCTCACACTAGACTCATTCTAGGTTATACTTGTTCCATGACATTCTAGGTAGCTTTAATCATCAATACACACGCCAAATCAACTCACAACAACAATTAGATAATTATACCTTGAGTTGATGTATTAGAAACTCACCTAGCTTGATTTTTTTCTTGCTCCAAATAAGAACACTCCTTGCTTCTTCAATCCAACCAATGAAGTATTGATTCCAAACTATGTTGTTCTTCTCTTTATAATGAACAACTTTGTTCTAATAGCTTTTTCTTAAATCATTATAGAAATGGGATGGTTTTAGAGAGAGAAAGCTAGGTTTAAGGTTGAAAATGGAAGAAATGGTTTTGTTCCCGTTAAAATGTCAATCCAACTGCTTTGCTTTTATAGGAATGGCACTATGAGATCAATCTGCATAGGGCAGAGATCGATATGACCTTGTTTGAATCCTTTAATTTCTTGACATTTTGCAGGTAGGAGATCGATCTGTTGGATGTATGAGATCGATCTGCCTGTGGCATGAGATCGATCTGCTCAATGGAATAGGATCGATTTGTTTCAAGCAAAGAGCTTAGGAGATCGATCTGGCCTTAAGAGGAGATCGATCTTCTTGAGTGAGGGATCGATCTCCCTCTTGCAGAATGCTTGGCATTGAGTTCTCCAGGCCATGAGATCAATCTCTCCTTGCATGGGATCGATCTGGCCTTCATCCTGCGGCATTTTTGCTAAAATTTCCCAAGTTAAACCCTCATTTAATCCATTTAATATCTATTTTATGATTTATTCACACTTAGAACTTAAAAACGTTTATTTCTTGTAATTCATATGTAATGTAACTTGTCTGTTCAATTCTGCAGAGTGGAACCATGCAGTACCAAGCACGAGATAGATCTTCCAAAGAACAAGGCTTTCTTCGAATTCAAATTTTATCTTCTTCCGTACTTCACAAGTAGCAACAGGTTCAAGACTCCGTTTGCTAGCCTCGTGGATAATTTCATTACCCTCACGGGCAAGGTCACATCCCTCATTACGAGTTTGTACACATGCTTCTTAAGCTACTCGATTAGCTAAGACACCCGGTGCATTTCCCCAAGGGTGTCCTAAAGTTTCGCCACTGAATTATAGTATGGAATCATCTCTAAATATCTCTGTCAAAGCAGGCATATGCCAAATGTGAATACCCCCCAAAGCTACGGGCAGAACACCTGGTGGAGAAACCCAATCTTGAGTGGAATAAATACCACAGCTTCGATCATTTTCAATAAAATCATCACGTAGTAAATCAACAAAGCCCAAAGTTATGTCCCTTTCTCCTTCAAGTTTACCTACTATTGTACCAGCGTGAATATGATCTCCACCAAACATACGCAAAGCTTTGGCTAGTACACGAAAGTGCATACTACTATTTATTTTTTTATTTATTCTATTTATTTGTTCCTATAAATTTTGAACTTGATAACGATATAGATTCATATCAGGATCATTAAGTATAAAGTTTAATGAAAATAAAGAGTAAAGTAATCAAAAAGGACTCCTTTTTCATTTTAAAATTGATTATCGATCGATTTATTTGGCAATAACCAAAGGATTCTAGAAATTGATAAATAAATAATGGATTCCATCGTTTTTGTGGTTGCTTCTTAAATGGTGAGGTCCTCTCTATACATCGGAGCTCATTCCTTCATTTAATTGGTAACTTCTAGTCGCAGAGCTTCATAATAATTTTGTAAGGCTTCCGCATAATTTCCTTTGGATTGAGCCGACATCCATTACGGTCGTCATTCGATTTAAAGAATTCTCCATTCCAAAATCGTACGTGAGATTTTCAGCTCATTAGTTTATTTTTTTAGGTTATTTACATACACGTGGCAAGCCACGTGTTGATTGACAAGTCAAATGGAATAATTTCATTAGTTGGAGTCCTCATCATTAGTCATAAGCAATAGTATTAGTGCTGGCTACTACAAGAATAATTAATAGTTAAATTGTACAGTTACCACGTTGAATAATTTTGAAGTTTAAAGATGACATTGCACTAACCCTTATAGTTCAAGAGACATTCATGCTACTTACCTTTTTTATTTAGGCATGATTGACTACCTACTTAAATCTAACATTTTTAAAGATATCCTAATTTTAATTAAAGATCATGATAGATTACAGTTTACATTTTTCAAATACACACTGTAAAACCCACCATTAGCTTGTATCTGCTATGAACTCATAAGTGTGTTAGATATGTATATGTGATGTGTGGTAATGAGAAGCTATTGAGATTAATAAAGTTGGTTGTTGAGTTTAATCCTTGTGAATGAGTACATTTGTGAAATTTTGTGTGCGAATGATATACTTTGTGCCAACTAAGAAATTTGCTTGTGTGAGATGTTATGGATATGTTAATTGATGGTTTAAATGTATTTATGGATGTATGCTGGAATGATTTTTGAGGTGTTATGATGGTGGTAGAAGTTTAAGAGAAGAAAATTGGGTGATTTTAACATTAGAACATCAAAATGATGAAATTCTAACTTAAAGGACAGATCCTCTAAGTCAAGGGACAGATCTCATAAGCTAAGAGGCTGATCCATTCGAAGTTAAAAGCTAAAATGAACTGGAAAGAGTCAAGGGGCCAATCCCCAAAGCCAAGAGACCGATCTCCTCGCAAACAGAATACAAAAATGAATTGTAAAGCATAGATGGACCGATTCCCTAAGCCAAGGGATCAATCTTCTCATTCCAGAATATGAAATTAGGCATTTTTATGGGAGAGGACTGATCCCCTCCATAAAGGGACCGATCTCCTAGTGTCTTGAAGCTTTAAAATGTATTTTAAAAGCTTGGGAAAGTTAAAAAGAAAAGAGAAAAACTAAGAAAGAAAAGGGAAAAAGGAAAAAAGAAAGGAAAGCAGAGAAAAGATAAAATAAAAAATAAAAAAAGTAGAGAAAAGTTAAATGATCTTACCTCATTTTTCCCCTGAACCTCCCTTTCCATCAAAAAATGAGTTTTTAAGTTAGAAATGGAACAAGGAGAAGAAGAAAAAAAAGTGTAGAGAAATGAAGGTTTTGACTCCAAAAAGGAAAGGTAAAGGTAATAGGCTTTTATTTTGGGTTTAAAGTAACTTTATGAATCCCGCTCACCGCCTTAAGCTGTTTCGACCTTGAGATAGTGCGACGTTCTGTCAGGGTTGTAGCTGGCAATCAGAGATAGACTTCTTACTTGTGACCTCCATATTTGATCAGGCTCTCAAGAGGGCTTAAGTCGTAGAGCAAGGATTAGAAGTTACTTAGGCTGAGTATGGGTTTCGAGGCAAAGGTAAGGATAAGGGTAAAAAACATGAGAACACCCAGTCAAGACAGTTCAAGAGGCAAAAGTTTGAGGAGCCTCGAGCTAAGGTTGGCAAACCTATTACTCCCTCCACCACCATTCAGACCACATTAATCATTACATGCCTCCTACAACGAGGCTCAATTTACAAGAACTATGGCAAGTATCATAGCATCAAAGATTGCCACTAGCTTTTCGGAGATTGTTTCAACTGTGGGCAAATGGGAGATATGATTAGAGACCATCCCACATTGAAGGATGCCCAGAAGTAACTTAAGAGGGTTGCTTCACCGAAGAGGGCCAAGACAGCAGAGAAGGGTAAGAAGCCAGTGACTCAAGAGAGAGTCTTTACACTAGACAGGGAGTCAGTTGAGGGCTCCACCGAAGTTACTAAGAGCAAGCTTCCTATTTTGGTATTAAAGCACATGTTCTGTTTGATGCTGACACTACGTATTCTTTTATATCCCCATTTGTTGCATATAATGCCTCAGCCTTTAAGTTATGTATTACACATTTATACCCTTATGTGAGAGAGCCAAATAACAGATTTAGTGTTTAAAAATTATAAGATTAGGGTGGGAGATATAGATACAGTAGCAGATCTAATTTTGCTTAGTATTCAGGATTTTGATGTGATTTTGAGCATGGATTGATTGTCTACCAATCGTGTTAGTTTAGATACTCCTCTAAGACTGTAACATTCTCTTTACCCGATAGATATGATGTGTGTTTTACCAATCGAAATGAAATTAGATTGTTTATGTGTTTTGTAAGTCTAACGAACTTTTTGTTAATGTGAAGGATTTTTTGCTTATATGGACGACTTAGAAAGGAAACCTTTAGAACTCAAGGATATTCCTATGGTAAAGGATTTCCTAGATGTATTCTCAAAGGAATTACTAGGGTTGCACCTGATAGAGAGTTAGTGTTCGGCATTGATTTGGTCCTAGATGCTCAGCCGATATCCAAGCCTCCCAATTGCAAGGCATTAGTGGAACTAAAAGAGCTTAAGAAACAACTCCAAGAATTGTTTTGACAAAGGTTTCATCCATCGGAGCGTATCCTCTTGGGGTGCTCCTATTTTGTTTGTCTAAAAAAAGATGATGGATTGAGGCTATGCATCGCTTATAGGTAGTTAATACTAGTGAAGAATAAGTACCCACTGCCTAGGATCGATGACCTTTTTGATCAGCTTCAAGGTGAATTGGTGTTCTCCAAGATTAATCAAAAGGCAAGGTATCACCAATTAAAGATTAAGGAGTTTGGTATCCTGAATACTACATTTAGGATTGGTTACAGCCATTTTGAATTTCAAGAGATGCCTTTTGGCCTAAGAAATGAACCGACGGCATTTATGGCTTTGATGAATAAGGTGTTTAAACCCTATTTGGACCAATTTGTCATCGTCTTCATTGATGACATTTTGGTGTACTCGAAGTCTCGGGAAGAGCATGAACAACACTTGAGGATAATACTGCAAACCCTTTGAGGGAAACGGTTGTATGCTAAGTTAAGTAAGTGTGAATTTTGGTTGGAGTATATAGGATTTTTAGGTCACATTGTATCAAAAGACGAGGTGTTAGTGGATCCGTCTAAGGTTAGAGCATTGATTCATTGGGAAAGGTCAAAGGGTGTTATAGCAATAAAAAGTTTCTTGAGATTGGCTTGATACTATAGGCATTTTTTGGAAGGATTCTCCAAGATAGCCGCATCGATGACTTAACTCACAATGCTGATGTTAAGTTCAAATGGTCAAATAAGTGTTAGGAAAGTTTTCTAAAGTTAAAGAAGAGGCTGACCTCAGCACCGATCCTTACCATTCTAAGTGGATTAGGAGATTTCATGGTTTACAGTGATGCTTCCCTACATGGTTTGGGTTGTGTCCTAATGTAGGGAAAGTAGCTACTTATGATTTTTGTTAGCTAAAGGATCATAAGAAGAACTACCCAACGCATGATTTGGAATTGGCCGTCATGGTTTTTGCTTTTAAGATTTGGCAATATTACTTGTACGGTGAGAAGTTTTAGACCTACATTGATCACATGAGTCTAAAGTATTTATTTGATTAAAAAGAGCTCAACATGAGGCAACGACAATGTATGAAACTTTTAAAGGACTATGACTGTGAGATCCTCTATCACCCTAGGAAGGAAAATGTAGTAGCAGATGTTTTAAGATGAAAAACGGTGGTATTTTATATGATGGCTAAAGAGTAGGATCTCATGTAATAGTTTGTTGGGTTCAGGATCAGAGTAGAACCTAATTAGAGCGGTTGGCTAGCAAGTTTTCAAATAAAGTAGAGTTTGATAGATCAAATTAGAGTGGCATAAAAAATTTATCAGGAACTAGTCGGGATTGTTGGTTGATTGGATCAAGATTCACAATCAGGGTATACAGCTAATAGTGATAGATTGCTTCGGTTCAAAGGTAGAATCTGTGTTCCGGATGATGATGACTTGAGGCAATTAATTTTGAAAGAGGCACACAGTTCTTAATACATAAAGCACATAGGCAATAACAAGATGTACCATGACTTACGCCTTGTTTATAAATAGATAGAGATGAAAAGGAGCATAACAGAGCATGTTATGAGATGTTTAGTGTGTAAACAAGTGAAGATAAAGCACCAGAAACTGGCAGGATTGCTTCAGCCTTTACCGATCCCCACGTGGAAATAGGAACATGTCACCATGGATTTCAAATAGGCCTACCAAGGACTAAGAAAAGACATAATGCAATCTGGGTGATAGTGGATAGGTTGACCAAATGAGCGCACTTCCTAACTGTCAAGATAATAGATTCTTTGAACTCTTTGACAGACATGTATACGAGAGAAGTAATAAGATTGCATGGCACTCTCGTAAGCATTACTTCCAATAGGGATTCTCATTTCACATCGCAATTTTATGAGAATTTTCAGGAAGCAATGGGATCTAAATTGAATCTTAGTATAGTTTTCCATCCTCAAATCGATGGTCAATCTAAAAGGACGATTCATACCTTGGAGGATATGTTGAGAGCATGGCCTTTAAACTTCAAAGATTTATGGGATAATTATTTATCATTGGTAAAGTTCACTTACAACAATAGTGACCATGCTAGCATTGGAATGACAACTTATGAGGCCTTTTATGGGAGGATATGCCGACCTCTGATAGCTTAGTAAGTAGTCGGTGAAAGGAAATTGTTAACTTTCAAATTAGTTGAGCAAGCTTTTGAGGGTGTCAAGATCATTTGTGAAAGGCTACGAATCACTTAGAACAGGCAAAAGAGTTACACTGATGTCTATATGAGGCACATTAAGTTTCAAGTTGATGATTCAGTGTTTTTAAAGGTGTCTCCTAGTAAAGGCATCATGCGATTTGAAAAGAAAGGGAAACTAAGTCCCGGTTCATTGGTCTGTTTGAGGTATTTGAGAGAGTTGGAGATGTGACCTACAAACTAACCTTACCATTATAGCTATTTATAGTGCACAACGTCTTCTATATCTCAATATTAAGGAAGTACCATCCAGACGCTTCTCATGTCATAGAGTATGCACCATTGGAGATTAAAGAAGACATGAGCTATATGTAAAAGCCAATATGGATTTTAGATCGAAAAGAAAAGGTGTTTCGATTTAAGAGCATTCTCTTTGTGAAGGTGCTATGGAAGCAACATTCCACAGAAGAGGCCATATGGGGATTGGAGCATCTAATTAAGAAGAAGCATCTCGACTTGTTCGATTATGCTTAAAAGAATTTGGAGGACCAAATTCCCTAAGGTGGAGAGGATGTAAAACCCACCATTTCCTTGTATTTGCTATGAACTCATAAATGTATTATCTATGTACAAATGACGTAGGGCAATGAAAGCTATTGAGATAATAAAGTTGGTTGTTGAGTTTAATCCTTGTGAATGAGTATGTTTATGAAATTTTGTATGATATGAACTACACCCACTCTAAATTATCCAGACGTGTTAACCGCAAGTGCACGGGTCGTACAAATAATAATGGGATTTGAGTCCCAAATTATCGTCCCACAGAGAATCTAATTAGCCTAATTAAGTACCGGTTAATCTTACCCTAAGTATATCCTAGCAAATTATGAGAATTTAGTGGGTGATCTACAAGGTTTAAAATTAAAATTACTGGAAAACAATAAAAACAATGAAAACTAAAAATAAATAAAACATAACTAAAATTACTTACAGAGCTCCAAGCAACTTAAAGTGATAACCTACAAAAGATAAATAACAAAGCTAAAATTAATCAGTGCAAATAAACTAAAATGCAAATAACTAGAAAAATAAAGAAATCAAATTAACTCGAATAAACTTAAACAATAAAAATAAAATGTTCATGCAATTAATCTAATTCTCATAAATAAAAATGCAAATTAAACTGTAAACCCCACAAAATTTTTCGGTACTTGGTTTTAAGTGATATTGATTGGGATTAAATTATGCCTGTGGTACAAAAAAAAAACAAACAAACAAGATTATATCTTAATGTTAATACGAGAGACTCAGACTTAGACGAAGTTGATTTACAAATTTTTCTTTTACATGCATATACATATATACATGATGGAATATTAAATAATTACCTTAAATGAGAATTTATTTAAAATACATGGATGAAGATACACATGTATATATACATATATATACATATGTACGTGCTGTTGTAGATATATATACACACACACGCATACAAGATTTATGTGTACAAATGCAGTGTGAATAGGAGTCTGAAGATAGGTAGCATATGTGAACGATACATGTATATATATATATATGGAGAATTTAATCAAATACGTAGACATACATGTATTTATATATATAAATATATATATATATATATATATATATATGCAATGTTTAATTTATTTCTCAAGATTAAAATATATGGGTGCAAGGGTATACAAATATGCATAGATAAATATACATATATGAAAGAAATACACCCATGTAAATATATGTGAGTATATATATGAGAGTAGATGTATACAATACATGTATAGGACCGAGAGCCCATCCGTTTATTATATTGGCATACACGAAATTCAGATTAGTGGAGGAAATAATATGTACAGGAAATAAATATATTAGTCAAGTTGTGAAAAGAAAAGACAATGAGAGTCGGTGGCCAAATCCACTCCCATTTTCTTTCCATCCTCACGCCACCAGGTTCACTCCCATCACATTTCCCTCACCATGCTCTCGGTGTTGTACCCTGTATGTGTATGAATGCAAGAAACCGAGAAATGTAAAGATAGCAGAAGAAGGAAACCAAAGCTGAAACAGGAGCAGGTAACTAAAACTGAAAATGAAATGATGTTGTACCAACATCAGTGTAGGAAACGTGAAGGAGAAAGAATGAAAATGATGGTTTTCGGTGAATATATATATATATTCGGAGCAGTTGTTGAAGTCTGAAGGCTGAAGTGAAAAGACGGAGAATGGCTCGGGCTCTAGCAAAAAAAATGGAGAGATGGACTGGCTGAAGAATGGAGAAGGAAAGTCGTCAGACGTGAACAGAAAAGCCAGAACAGAGAGTGAGCCAAGAGAAAGAGACAGCAAGGTGAAGATGGGCTGGAAACTGGGAAAGGAATTTAAGGAGGAAAATATTTGGGACCGAGGAAGAAGCGGTCACAAAGACGTTGAGAAGACTTTAAAGAGCACGAAAATGAGATATTTCTGAGGAAGATGAGTAGAGAGGGGAGCTGTGAGGAAGACCGAACAGAACAGGGGATGAAATCTGGGCAGTGAGGCGAGACAGAGGGGACACAACTAGCGAGGGAGGTGGCTGTACCGGCTGAGTCGCTAGTGTTGGCAGACTGGACACGTAAAAGTGGAGTGACAACTTCCTCTTGCTACTGTGTCGAGGAGGAAGATAAGTGAAACACAGGCTGGAAAACTATAGCAGTGGCGTGAGAATGGGGGAGTGATTAGGAGAATAAAGCAAACTGAAATAGACGACGTGGGAGGAGAAAAGAAATGGAAAGAAACCTGAAGCCGGATGCTGGCGCTTCTCTCTGTTTTTCTTGGAGGAGAGGCGTTTGGCTGAAAAAATGGCTTGACAGGAGAGACGGTGAGGGCACTTGGAAACAGGGAGAAAGGCGTTGAGTAGGGAGAACAGAGAGAGAGGAGAATGGTTGTCGGGGCAGAACTGAAAGGGGAATGATGATGACGGTGACAGACCAGGAAACGGTGGAGAAGATGGTGATGCCGAGACAGGGAGGCGATAAACAGTGAAGCCAGTGAAGAAGAAAACAACGGGGATGATGAACAGTCGTCGGGATTAACGAAGAAGAAAGGAAATGAAAATGAAGAAGAAAAATGGAAATGGCGGGAAAGAAGAAATATTAAAAAAAATGAATAGTAAAAAAAAGAATAATAGTAAAAAAAAAAAGAAGAAGAAAAGGAGGTTATTTTGGATATGTATATATACATATATATATATATATATATATGTATATATATATATAAAGAACCACATGGGAAATAGAATAAGAGGCATCGAGGAAATCGAGAAAACTCGAGGGAAATGTGATCGGAAGTATTTATTTGAAATTTTCGGTGAAAGTCGGGAGGGACAAGCTCGTCGACTCGCAAAGTCGAAACAATCAAGAATTACGAACAGACACCGATGTAAGAAATTTATACAAGTTTTAGAGATAATTGTACGTATTTTATAATTTCGAGTATATTTTCCCTAGGTAAGCAAGGTTACAATTTTGACGCATCGTAGTTAATTCGATAAATAAGATACTAAGAAATACAAATTTCGGTATAGGAGAATCGTAGAAAGATTTAAGGGAGATACTAGGAGGCGTCACCACTCGAATTCGGGATTTTCGTAAATCAAAGTAAGGGGTATTATTTAACTTAGTTCTGATAATGCATATTTGTTTCACCGATAAATGATCTTCTGAAAGAGCATATGATTTGAAATGATTTATCAATACTTTCATACTAGCGAAGCATGTTTCAAATTGTCGAAATGTTCCCCGAGTATTTTTCATGTTGTGAAATGAATTTTTTTTAAGGTATGAAGTATACGGATGTTTTACATTTATTTATCTTTTTTATATCCAGATTGTTAAAGAAACTTTTGACAATTTCAAAGGTTTTTAAGAAAAGAAATTTGTTTTCAAAAGGGGATTGTAGGGGCCACCTCTTGAGTCCTACGGGAATAAAGTGTCACTCAGTCTTTCTGTTTTATGAAAGAGTTTCAGATTTCAAGAAATTTGATTTTATTACTCGATATGAGTTTATGGGTTATAAAACCCAACAAAGATTTGAATCTCTGTTTTGAGACTATATGCTTCATGCATGGTTACTTCTTGTGGTGTTCCGGCTGCACCACTTGGCGTGCCGGTACGTTGGCCCCTTTAGCACTTAACTCAACCTGTGTGGAAGATGTCGTGCTACTGGTGGTTTACGATGATGTTTCGTAGTATCTCGTGCCCGCGCAGCACGCATGTATGTACCCCGCACGGTGAGTGCCACAGGTACCCGTGCCCTAGCTATGTGCTAGTATATGATAAGAAATAAAAAGATACTACCCCTATTTATAATTATTATTGTTGTACGAACCTGATCCAGTCTACAGCCCCCCTTACCATGGCCATAGGTATGATGACTCTCTACGGAGAATGACACGTATCGCATGACTTAGTTATAGCCTAGTCTCCTTGATTTGATTATGAAAATCGACTATGATGAATAAATATGTGTTTTCATGATATATATATATATATATAAAATTGGTTACGACCGATATGCTTCATGAAATGTTTATGAAACGATTACGAAATATTCATGAAACGTTTATGAAATGATTATGAAATATTCATGAAATGTTTAGGAAATGATTTATGAACTATTCATGAAAGATTTATGAAAAGTTGTAAAATGGTTAAGCATGTTATTGTTTTAAAGACACGCATGCTTTATGACGATTATGCATGAAATGACAATTTATGTATTGCATTAAGTTTCGTTCTATGAACAACTTCAAATGCTTTTATATATCAGAACTGCTTTAAGAGTATTACCTTACGGGCTTTTTCCCAAAAGCTCACCCCTCTACCTCTCAGATTTTTGCAGTGAATTACAACTAATAAATGTTGCGTAGACGACATAGGCTGGCAGATATGAGCTTCCCCAGACTACCTTTTGTATATGCGTGAGGTATACATTCTTATCTCTTTACCTGACTATTTGTATGCACAAACTTCTATTGAAAATAATGTGTCGGGATGAAATCTATATAAGGATAAATGAAATGAAATATTTTTAAGAATTAACACTGAACAGGAATAAAGCCTAAGTGAATAAGGGAATAAGTGAATAAATTAAGTTCAAAAAAAAAATCCCCCGATTTTCAAGGGTCAAGGGTCGTTACATAAACTAACCTAAAATCTAAGGTAATAAAATTCTAAAAATTTAAGAAAATAACTATATGCCTATTGCCTAAAATTGTGTTCCTAAATTAAATCTAACTTTTTTTATGATTACTAAATTATTAACAAGCCTAACTAAACGATTAAAACCTACTCTAAATGATGCATAAAATATTTTTGGATTTTTAAATTTAAAATGAAGACTAAATTAAAAATGCATGAAATAATTTTACCCTAATTTAATTCTAAATGCAACACATAAACTCTACACTAACATTAAGTCTTAAATCATATTATATAAAATCAACTATTAACAGAGTTAAAATTAAAAATTAAATTAACAAGTAAATAAACTATAACTAACCTACAATTTAATTTAACACTTTACGTAAGCTAACCACTAATAAAAGGAATAAAAAAAATTAAACAAAACAATATAAATGCCTGAAACATTAAATTGTACAGCCAAACATGGCCTTAACCAATTTTCCAGCCGACCATTAATCCGGTGCACTGTTCTGTGCACGCTTCATTCTCTACTCTGCATCCAGGTGTTGTCTGACGCCTACCATCCTTACGTTTCTGGCCAGCATGCCATCTGCTCCTGCACGTACCGCCAACATTCCTTCAATCTGCAGCAGCAATCCAGCAACTTCATGTTATCCCGTGCCAGTCCTTTGCTCCTGCTGTTCCAGTGAAAGGTTTCAGCCGAAACCAACTATTGTTGCCACTTTTAGCAACTCAACACAGTAGCACAACCCGAACAGCAACTGTGTCCAGCAAAATGAGACGAGCAACAACAAGCTCTCCCACTTCATCCTATTGCCGAATCAACTGCAGCAGAAAAAGAGAGATAACAGCAACAACAAAACAAACAAAATGAATAGTAAAAATGGATGAAAATAGAGCAGAATAGAGGATGATTGTTAGCCCTATCCTATGCCACGGTATAATCGTGCTTTTGTTATAGCTTGGCACTGAATAACAGCCAACACACCAATCAACAAGCAAAGTGGAAACAACAAGGAAAAATAGAAAATACCGAGCTAAACAATTACAAAACAAGTGAAAACCAAACTAGAGGCTGGAATGCAAAAACTGAAAACCAGTTACTCTAAATGCCGAAAAGAGATGACTTAATATAATGCAACAAATGAACATATATAATGCAAAAGAAACGACAATGCAACATTATGTAATCGACTTAAAAGCAGAAAATGTATGATTTGAATTAGTGGCTGAAGGTTTACACAAAAGCAAGAGGAAATCGCAAGGTAGAACAAGTTCCAGCAATACTGAAAATGCTGAGAAGAGCAAAATGCAGTAGTTTGGGCAGTAAATGATAACTAGAAATCAAACAGGAGATAAAAAGATCAAGCAGATTAATGCAATAAACCTATTCTACTGAACTTAAAATTAGTTTATACTTAAGCTAAGGAAAGTGTAAGACCCAATTTTCATCAAAATTCCTTATGATTCATGTGATGTAAACATGGTTATATGTAAATTGAATCATAAGAAGAGTTGTGCGTGAATGGAAAAATGCAAATGGGATGAATAAAAATTCTCGAATGCATTTAAAGATCAAATGAAGGATTGAAATGGCCACATATTCAACGAATGAGATTCGGACCATTCGGATTGGAGATAAGAATTTAAAACATGAAATGAGAAAGGGTTCGAGAAGGAAAGTCGGTCTAAATTGATCCGAACGTGTAGAAGGGTAAAACGATCAAAAGATCAAAATTTGGTATAAATTCAATAAGAAAAATTTCATTAAAAATATGGAATTGAGAAATCTTGAACAATAATGAGGAAAATATTAAATTTCGAGTCCAATCGATCAAGATATGAATTTATTGGAATAAATCAAAATTTTCATTTTGAGAAATTATCCCGAAAATATTGAAAAAATATACTGAAAAGACAAAATAAGATAGATAAATTCATTTATTGATTAAATGAATAAAATATTAATTTAATTGGGATATTTTGGGTTTTATTATATTTTATTTGATTAAAATAAAATATAATATAAGTAATAAAAAATAAAAATAAATAAAAGCAGAAATCGCGATTTCTCGAAAGAGGAAGACAGCCAAGGGAGGTGACCCCAGCTCCGACGACCACCTGCGAGAAAGAAAGGCCAGGTCATGACCGACGAGAGGAGCCCGACACCAGGAGAGCCACCACGCGTCGGGATCCGTCACCGATGAAGAGAACGGCGAGGGGGAGGAACCGAAAGGGAAAAGAGAAACTGGCGGCCACCGGCACCGATCTGGACAACCCAACCCCCAACCGAACGTTCCTGAGGTAAAGACGAGCAGATTGGTGATTGACACAGTCGGTGAAATGGCTGGTAGCGTCGTCAATGACAGCAGAAAGGAAACGGCACCGACGTCGAAAGGAGAAGAGGCCGGACCGACCACTTTTACGGGCACCACTGGCCAAACCGACCCCATATCCGAGCTTCACAAGGTCCCGCAGATTTGCTGGAGACAAAAGCCGACGAAGAACCAGTCAGTGATGCTCCGAACGGCAAAGGAAAAAATTAAACTGGACTGAACCAGCTGAATTGAATCGGTTTAAATCAGGCTGAACCAAACCGAACCGGTTCAGCCAGAAAAAAGAAAGAAAAGAAAAAGGGAAAAAGAAAAAGAGGAAAAATTGGAGAAAATTTCAGTGATGCAATCGAGCTTCGGGAAAGCCGGTAAGCGATCGAAATTGATCGAGTTAAATTTTAAAATATTTAAGTTGATTAATATTCGAGTGAAAATTGACTAAAAAAATATGTAATTGTGTAGCTCGACAATGAACGTCAAACAAGAGCTCGAGTCAGCCTCGATTTGCGTACTATCATGGAATCTCGAGTAAGTAATCCTTATTTATGACAATTTACATAGTTATGCATGTTAGAAATTTACCGCATAAATTACAGATTAATTCCCTATAAAATGAATTAAATTCTAGAATTTGAGATAAATTGTCGTAAATAATTAATTGAGCTATCAGAGAGTTTAGAAAGAGGCCCAATAAATACTAATGGGCCTAATGAACCCAATAGGCCTCGATGATGTGAATGGTAAGTGAAAAATGGGCTTAAGGCCGGTTAAGGCCCATTATGGTACAATCAAGCCCAATATGGGTAAACAGGTTTAATGATTTAAATTAAGCCCAAAAAATATGAAAATACAATTAATATATTGTATTTGACTTGATGAATATTTATACACAGTTTCAGAGATTGGATTAGGAGCGAATCGAACTGCGTGATGAGACATCAGTAGAAAGGTCAGACTGTACAGAAAAATGAGGTAAGGGAATTTTGTGAGTAGCTAGAGGTAGCTACGCGTATTTTAATAGCTTTTGTATACACTAAAAATGTATAAAGGTCCTAGAAATGGATTAAAAATTTTAAGGACTTGGGATAGGTAAAAGACTATTTTACCCCTACTAAGGAAAATTCACCTAAAGATGGTGAAGCATGACATGCATGAAATGCATGATTTGAGCAATTTTCGTGACTTTTTAGCAAAGTAAATTTGTAGATTGGCCAGCATTTGCATAAATTTCACAAGATAACACTACGTAAAAGTTATTTAGATTTAAATGAAATTTCTTTGGAAAAATGGCCAACTATCAAGTTTATATGGAAACAGATAGTGATGGAGCATTTCTTTGCGCTATATATGAGTTGTGAGTGTGCATAATGGTGCTGGAGCGGTTTCTCGCACCAATTTGTGTGACATCATATGCATAAAATGTGCTAGAGAGGTTGCTCGCACTGATTTTTATTATTGTGAAATGCATGAGAGGTGCTGGAGCTTAGCTCACACCTTGTTTTGACTTGATATGCATAAAAAGGTGCTAGAGCAATTGCTCGCACTAGTTTTAAAGATTTGACATGTATGAGAGGTGCTAGAGCTTAGCTCGCATCCTGTTTTGATATGATAATTGCATAAAAGTCGTACTGGAGCCTTACTCGTACGTGATTTAATCGATTTAATTGCATAAAAGTCGTGCTGGAGTGTAACTCGCATGAGATTTGATTTCTTTATGCATGAAACCGTGCTGGAGCGTTGCTCGCACGAAGTTTTGATTTACTTGAGCATTCATTCATGCTGGAACATTTCTCACACGAAGTTTTGAATGATTCACGCATGATGTCGTGCTGGAGCATTGCTCGTATGAGGTTTTGATGGATTTTATGCATAAAACCGTGCTGGAGCTTGCTCACACGTGATTTTATATGGATTTATAACTCTTTTTAAAGTCATATTGGAGTACTGGTCGTACGCAGATTTTACTGATTTTTATGAAAATGTGTTGGAGCTTCGCTCGTACGAGGTTTTCAGATATCATGAATATGCATGGAGCCGTGCTTGAGCTTTGCTCGTACATGGATTTATATGACATACATATAGCCGTGTTGGAGCCTCCTGCAGACTTATGTGTCACAGTGAGATGATATGCCCACACATGCATACTAAGACATAGGTTGGGTGGATAAGACCAACTGCAGGCACCCCTGACTATGATTTGGGTTCACGGAGTACGTTGTACCGTGTATGTCACGCGGAGTATGATGTACCGTGGGGATTATTTGAGTGGAGTGACATTAGCCATGAGGCTGTAAGCTTTGCCCTCACAATCTTGATATTTATGTTGTTTTGGCGGCAAGGCTGACCCACCTCCCGTTTCAGGTGTGATACCCCGCACACTAGGTACCGTGTAGCCAGGGATCACTAGTATATGGCCATAGTCCTCGATGTTACTAATATAGTCACCTACATGTCTCACTTGATATAACTTTTGGTCTCGATAGACCAGGGTAGACCCGAGGGAGGGGTCAGGCCTCCGATTTTGTGATTTTCACTGAGATGTGATTTTCTACTATGATGCTAGATTTTTCAGAGGATTTTATGACTTGTGACCCTAAAAGAAGAGTGATTTTATAACAGAATTTTAAAATGGATTTTTAATGAGTTTGAGATTTATTTATGAAATGATGGACCCGGAGGGGTTATTTTATACTAAGTTTTAATGAAGTGATTTAAATGCAGTAACATGAGGAGTTTTCCATGCTTTAATTATAATTTCATGAAAAGAATTGTCTCTCATGATTTGTTTTACATGACATGAAATAATGCATGATCTTGATTTACTTCATGCGAATTATGATTTTACATAAAATGCCATTGATGCATGAGTTGCATGATTTCTATATGCACGAATAGTTTTTATAAACTATGACATTGATGTGTGCATGATTTCGTGCGTGAGATTTAAACGAAAAGAAATGGATTTAAGGACATGGCATTATGAGCATGTAGATAGTGGAGCTATCTACTTACTTGCATGATTACCTTACTGAGCGCGTGGTTTGCTCACCCCACTTATTATCCATTTTTTTCAGAGCACTCGCAGTGGTTAGTGAGCGGCTGAGGACTTGCATTCTTGGTATCCGCTGCGTCCCATCGAGAGTCAGGTATACACATTTGTATAGTTTTGTATCTAAATATGTAAATGCACAATACTGTAAATGTATATGATGTCGGGGATGTAAGGTTAAGTAAATACAATTGTGAATGTATTAGTTTAAGTCAAAGGATAGAAAATTCCTAATATGTAAATGTAACATGAAAATGGAATGGTAAGCAGTGTGAGGGAACTAACACCGAATCATAGCCCAATGTTGGAAGGATAGTCACGATCAGAGAAAGGTAAGAATTAAATAACAAACGAAAAAAAATTTGTAGTGATTTTTAGGTAATTTGGGTCGTGACAGAAAGCAATAAAAGTAAAGTATGAAAAGAATGTCATGAGAATGAAGAAGATGAAGCTATTGTTCCAAGCTTCAAAACATTGCCTTCAACCGAGAGCTATTGTGGCTATTGTTATCAGTCGACATGACACTCTCCTCTAGTCTAACCATTGGCAACCAGGAAAAGGGAACAAAAAGGAAAAAAATACAACCCGAGAACTAACAATAAAAAATATGAAAGCTTTTCATTAAAATTTAAACATTAAAACAGTAAGCAAATGGAAACTTGGGCAAAACCCGAGAAGAAAATGAACATGGTAGCTGCTATTACATAAAAAGCTTTTTTGAAAAATACAAAGGAACGGAAAATAACACTTTAAAACTAAAGCTACCCTAAAAACTACTTTACCCTAAAATTACTTACCCTAGACTACTTGGTTTTTTTCAATTGCTCATCATGTTCTATTTATACACAAACTTGGGGGTACAATGGTAATTTCTAATCCTAGATGAATTGGCATTGTTTGGCCACTTGTCTTCATTCCATTCGCTGTAGAGAAGATATTTCCACGTCATTCATCTTCTTGTCCACTTGGAGGTGCGATGTGGCCCGGTGTGTATCTTCTAGAAGGTGGGCACGGTATTCGTCGATCTTATCTTTTCGAAGCGAATAAAATTCAAACACCCGGTATCACACGTGTCCAGACGAATGGTGACTCGGACTACGAAATGGTAGTGGTCCAGTCTCCTTTAGCCCATTTTCAGCCCATTTTCGATTGAAACGACTGAGTTTCATTTAGATTTAATTTATCTACACAAAAAAGAATTTTAATTAAATTGAAGAGATAATTAATAAAATAATAAGGGGATTAAAATAATTAATTAAGAAATTAAGTACAATTAATTCTATTAAAATAGAATTATCACACCCCCAAACTTGAGCTTTTGCTTGTTTATTCAATCAAAGTCAGACTACATCATGGGTTATATCATCGGAATATGGGAAAACTACATGCTAAGTACTAAATCATCCCAAAATCAAATAATGTAAGCTCATATTTTCGAAACAAAAATTTCAATTTTGCCTAAAATTTTCAAAAATGCTCAAGTGATATCCCCACCCCCCAAACTTAAAGTGCACAGTGTCCTTAGTGTGAAGATAGTATCAGAATAAGATCAAGAATAAAGTACCCCCCTTTCTGATGATGACGAACAATCGAAGCTTGGTTGAGAAAGTGATATTGTAAAAGAAATCTAAAAAAGAAACAAACAGCAGAAAAAAAGCAAGGAATTGTACACAAAGTAAAAAGAAAATAAAACATCATAAAGTAAAGTGAAGCTACGTAGTAGGATCAGAAGTAGGAGGATCAGCTAAAGTGGTAACAGAATGCTGACTTCAAATCCTCCCCCAAAATAATGCTTTAGTTTGCCCCCATTAACCTTAAAGAGTTGCTTCAGGGTTTCATCCATAATTTCAATGACTCCATGAGGGAATACTTGTGTAATGATGGAGGCTCCTATCCACCTTCACTTAAGCTTGCCTGGAAACAGCTTTAAGCGTGAATTAAATAGCAAAACTTGCTGGCCTGGCTCGAAGTGTCTCTCCTTGATTTTCTTATCATGTCATCGCTTAGTCTTTTCCTTGTAGAGCTTGGCATTCTCATATGCCTGCAACCTGAACTCATCTAACTAATTGAGCTGTAGTAGCCTCTTCTCCCCCGCTGCATCTAAATTGAAATTCAAGTTCTTGAGGGCCCAGTAGGCCTTATGCTCGACGTCCATTGGTAAATAACGGGCCTTACCATAAACAAGCTGATAAGGAGACATTCCTAAAGGTGTTTTGAAGGCTGTCCTATAGGCCCAAAGTGCATTATCTAACCTAATAGACCAGTCCTTCCTACTTGGGTTCACTGTCTTCTCCAATATCTCCTTAATTTCCCTATTGGACAACTCTACCTGACCGCTCGTCTGTGGGTGATAAGTAATGGCTACCTTATGTTTGACCCCGTATTTCTTTAAAAGCCCATCAAAACTCCTATTGCAAAAGTGGGATCCCCCATCACTAATGATGGCCCTAGGTGTGCCAAATCTTGTAAAAATATTCTTCTTCAAAAACCTGACCACCACCTAGGCATCATTAGTTGGTAAAGCCATCACTTCAACCCATTTTGACACATAATCGATAGCCACTAAAATGTAGAGATTACCATATGAATGAACAAAAGGTCCCATGAAGTAATACCCCATACGTCAAAAAGCTCTACTTCCAAAATATTAGTTAGAGGCATCTCATTTCTTTTGGAAATATTACATACCCTCTGACATCTATCACATTTCAGCACAAAGTAGTGGGCATCCTTAAATAGCGTGGGCCAGTAATTTTCAGATTGTAAAACCTTAGCACCTGTCTTTTCTCCTCCAAAGTGCCCTCCATAATCTGAAGAATGGCAATGTCTAAGTATATCTTCTACTTCTTCCATGGGAACACACCTCCTTAAAATATGATCTTTGCATTGCTTGTACAAAAAGGGTTCATCCCAAATATAATACTTGACATCACTCAAGAACTTTTTCTTTTGCTGGGCAGTCAAATCGGGTGGCATAACATTGCTCACCACGTAGTTTACAAAATCAGCGTACCAAGGCAAACTAGAGTGCCCGAAAGTAAATAACTGCTCAACAGGAAAAGACTCATTAATAACTGTACCATCTTCTTTAAGTCATCTTTCTAATCTAGATAGATGGTCAGCGACTTGATTCTCCGTTCCTTTCCTATCCCTAAACTCTTGTAGTAGGAGGATCCATTTAATCAACATAGGCTTTGCATCTTTCTTGGAGACTAAGTACTTAATGGCAGCATGATTAGTATATACTACTACCTTAGTGCCAATGAGATAGGAGCAAAACTTATCAATTCCAAATACTACAGCCAACAGCTCCTTCTCAGTAGTAGCATAATTCAACTGGGCTTCATTCAGAGTTTTGCTTGCATAGTAGATAGCATAAAAGACTCTTCATTTTCTTTGTCCAAGCACAGCCCCAACAACATAATCACTTGCATCACACATAAGCTCAAAAGGTAAACTCCAATCCGGAGCTATGATTACAGGGGCTGTAACTAATTTTTCCTTCAAAGTCTTAAATGCTCCTAATCATCGTTCATCAAAGCAAAATGCAGTGTTTTTTTTCTAGAAGATTACATAAAGGCTTAGAGATCTGAGAAAAATCCTTAATGAACCTTCTGTAAAATCCTGCATGGCCTAAAAAACTTTAAATTCCTTTAACAGAGGTAGAGGGTAACTTCTCGATAATTTCCACCTTAGCTTTATCTACTTCTATCCCCCTAGCAGAAATTTTGTGCCCTAGCACTATCCCTTCCTTTACCATAAAATGACACTTCTCCTAATTAAGCACTAAATTTGTTTCTTCACACCTTTTCAAAACAAGTGCCAAATTATGCAAACACAAATCAAAGCTATCCCCAAATACAGAAAAGTCATCTATGAAAACTTCAAGAAAATCCTCCAGCATATCATGAAATATGGCCATCATGCAACACTGGAAGGTAACAGGTGCATTGCATATGCCAAAAGGCATTCTTCTAAGAGCAAATGTCCCATAGGGACAGGTGAAGGTAGTATTTTCTTGGTCTTCCGGGGCTATAGCTATCTAATTGTACCCAGAATATCCATCTACCAAGCAATAAAATTCATAACCAGCTAATCAGTCTACCATTTGGTCAATAAAGGGTCAAGGGAAGTGGTCTTTCGTGGTGGCCTTATTGAGTTTCCTATAATCCATACATACTCGCCAACCAGTGATAGTCCTACTGGGGATAAGCTTATTGTTTTCATTCTCAATCACAGTCATCCCTCCCTTCTTAGGGACACATTGAACTAGGCTCACCCAGGCACTGTCAGAAATGGGATATATGATCCCTGCATCCAACCACTTAATTATCTCCTTTTTGACCACTTCTTTCATTACAGGGTTCAATCGACACTGGTTCTCTACTAATGACCTATACCCTTCCTCCAGTAGTATCTTGTACATACAGATTGAGGGACTAATACCCTTAAGGTTAAAAATAGACCAGCCTATAGCCTTCTGGTGCTCTCTCAAAACTTGTAGTAATTTCGCTTCCTGATCACTGGAGAGAGCAGCAGACACTATCACTGGTCTAGTGGAGGATTAACCTAAGTAAGCATATCTAAGGTATGACGATAAGGGCTTAAGTTCTAAAGCTGGAGGATCACTAGTGGATGGAAAGACATCTGAAGCTGGAATAGATGAAGTGTCTAAAATCTCAAATTGGGCAATTTCCTCTAAAGGTGTAACCTCTAATAACAGTAAAGCCTCATAGACCTCATCATCATCTTCACTGTATTCTTTAAGATCAACAGATTTCACCAAATAAGCTTCTAGAGGGTTTAATGGATGGGTCTTAGAAAACTCCTCAGTGATGTCTTTATCTACTAAGTCTACCCTAAAACAATCGTGAGAGTCATCAGGGAACCTTAAAGATTTGAAAACATTAAACGTTGCATCCTGATCTTGAACTCTCATGGTTAATTCCCCCTTCTGTACATCAATTAACGTCTTACCAGTAGCTAGGAAAGGTCGACCTAAAATAATGGAGACTTCTCTGTCTTCCTCCATGTCCAATACGATAAAGTCCACAGGAAAAATAAATTTGTCCACCTTTACTAATACATCCTCAATAACTCCCTTCGGATATTTAATGGATCTATCAGCTAGCTGAAGGGTCACTGTGGTAGGCTTTGCATCTCCTACTCCTAGCTTCTGGTAAATAGACCAAGGCATAAGATTAATACTAGCTCCTAGATCACACAGAGCTCTACTAAAAAATTGATCTCCTATGGTGCATGGTATGGTAAAACTCCCTGGATCTTTAAGCTTGGGGGGTAATTTTCTCTGGATAATGGCACTACACTCCTTAGTCAAAGCCACCATCTCGTAGTCCTCCAATCTTCTCTTCCTCAAGAGGATGTCCTTTATAAACTTCACATAACTCGACATTTTCTCTAAAGTATCTGCGAAAGGAATGTTTATGTGAAGTTTCTTTAAAAACCTCCAGAAATTTAGTGAATTGTTGATCAAGCTTTTGGTTTTGGAACCTCTGAGAAAAAGGTACCGGTGGTCTAACTGGGGGAAGTGTTGTCACGACCCTTTTCGTTCCCTTTAATCGGAAACCATTACAAATTTTTCACGTTTTTCTATTACCTTACCTGGTTGTGAACAACTCATCACCACACAGTTGGGCTGTGAGTCAATAATAATCCACTCTTAACATTCATTCCCAGTTAATAAAAGCTATGTCATACATTAGAAGTTAAATCATTCACTTATACAATACATGTTCGCTGACATCTGCATCCCTCATAATTACAACTCAAAAGACTATTGTGCTTTTACAATTGTTTAGATACAAAAAGAATCTTCATATGTATACCTCTTAGCGATGGATAGCAGTGGATATCCAAAATACAACGTCTCAGTCCTCACTGGGCTGTTATGTACGCTCTGTAGAAGGGGGGAAATAGAGAGGGATGAGCAACCACACGCTCAGTAAGGCAATAATGCAAGCATGGTAGATAACTACTCTATCTACATGCTGATAGTGATATGCATAAATCATTTATAATAGGAGCACGAGGAATTAAAACTATGCCATATGAATATACATATATCATGTATTTAAATCATGAAAATTTGCATGTAAAACATGGTAAAATCATCATGTACAAATCATCTCATGCTCATCAATTGTCAAATCTCATAGAAAAGGGCAATTCATTTAATAAACATCCTTCTTGAAATCACATCTCTTTCTCAAATACATATCATCCCATCACAAATCATTTTCTCAATCACAAACATCATTACCATTTCACAAATCAAATCCTATAAGACTCAACCCCTCCCTCGGGTTTACCTTGAACAATCACAATCACACATATGTATAAAAACTAGATCACTATATCATAAGTGACTATGTGGGTCAACTACATCATAAATCATCCCAGACCACATGCATTTAGGTGTGCGGGGTATCGTGCTGGCATGAAGGTGGATTATCCCTCGCCAGACTTTCTCATCACAAAATCACCACACTGTACATTGTACTCCATGTGATATATACGGTACATTGTACTCCACGGACTCATATCGTGGTTGGGGTTCCATTCGTAGGTCTTATCTACCCCATACCAAGAACTTGTCGTACTCATGTAGGAGAACCTGCCTGTCGAACAGAGCCTCCCCACACCGCCAAGTCTTAAGGATGTTGGTATAAGGATCCTTCCGTAAGAGATCCTCCCCACCAAACAGAGCCTTCCTGCCTCCTTGGGCTTAAGGATGTAAGGCTTGAGGATCTTACCGTAAGAGAGCCTCCCCACCAAACAGAGGCTCCCCGCCTCTTCGGGCTTAAGGATGTAGGGCTTAAGGATCTTACCAACCTCTACGGCATCATACGTACCACAATGTGCAAACTTATGTGACCAAAGCTCTAGCACGACTCATGCATCATATCATAAAGAAGCCACGTGCGAGCACAACTCTAGTACGATTTATAAAACATCATCACAAATCAATTCAAGGTGAGAGCTAAGCTCCAGCACTATTCTTACAAGAGAAGCATAAAAATCTAAAGCGAGCAAGACTCCAGCGTAATTCATAGCACACAATTACGATAGGCGACTCATATAGAATCAAAACAATCCCAAAACAGGTTTTAGCACCTCACAAGGGCTATTTCACAAAGTCATTCAAACACTAGCCAGCCTATCATTTATTTGTTCAAAACAAGCATTGTGTTATGTGAAAACATTTCAAACACATGATTTATGCATTTATTAGCCTTACTATCCCTTTTATAATAATCTTTTCAAAACCCAATCTCATACATACTCGTAGCTATTTGCATACATCATCAATCATATTCTATAAACTCATGCATTTCATAAACACCCTATATTCACCCACAAAATATGAGTAACTACCTCTATATACTTACAAAATTCCCGTACCTGGAATCACGTAACTTGATTCCACTTCCTTAAAGCTGCTTACGTATGCAGTTTGATTCGTCTCCAACGAACTCTCCGAAACTGTACATAATCGTATTTCACATTATTTTAGTCCATTATGACACGACCCTTATGTTTGCTATAGTCAATTCACTCTATAGCCTCTATCAACTCTTATAAGGCCCCGTTTCATTTCTCTATTCATATCTCGAGTCTATGGATTCCTTTAGGCCTATTTATTCATAATGAACCAAAATTAGATATTAAGCTCATAGTGTTCATATTTCATAAATTTCCTTCACTTATGGCATATCATCATATATCTTATACCCTCATTCATAAATTCTCTAAACTCACAATATAACTCCATATGACCATTTCAAATCACTCACATTACTCAAAAAACAACTTAACAAATTCCTTAGATCGTCAACTCATCCAATTTATACTTTCTCACACTAGACTTATTCCATTTTCTAGGTTTAACTTATTCAAATACATCTTAGGTAGTTTCAACCATCACTACCCATACAAATAAACTCCAAAGTTGATAAATAAACAATATACTTGGGCTGGAGTATTAGAAACTTACCAAATCAAGTTTCTCTTTTTGCTCCAAATGGGAAATGCTTCTTACTCCTTCAATACAAACAATGGGACATTGGTTCCAAACTATGTTGTTCTTTTCTTTGAAATGACCAACTTTGTGTCAAATAGCTCCCTCTCAAATCTTGATGGAAATGGGTGAACTTAGGAGTGAGAAAGTTGGGTTTTGGGGTTGGAAATGGAAGGGTGATGTTGTTTCTCGAAAGTTGCAGATTTCAGCGCCCTTTTTATAGAAGTCATGATAATCTTATGAAAATAGAATTATTTGTGCTTAATTTTCTAATTAATTATTTAAATCCCCAATTTATTTTGTTAATTATCCCCTTTATTTAATTAAAATTCTCATGTTTGCAGATAAATCAAATCTGGATGAATTTTGAATATTTTGATAGATAATGGACTGGAATTTGGCTAAAATCAAGATTGGACCACGTAGACAACACGAGCCATGCCACCTAGCACATCCAATTGGACAAGAAGACAGATGACATGGAAATATCTTTTCAAGGAGCCAATGGTGTGAAGACAAGTGGCCAAAAAAAATCCCAACTTATCTAGGATGGAAAAATTACAATTGTACCCCTAAGTGTGTGTATAAATAGGAAAGGATGGCAATTGATAAATAGGAAAGGATGGCAATTGAAAAACTATGTAAGTTAGGGTAGAATAGTTTCTAGGGTATCTTTAGATTATTATTTTTCCTTTAAGGCTTTCTCGAATAGTAAATTTTAGCAAGCATTTTTCTCATTTCATTGTTGATAGCAACTTTTCTAATGTTTTTATGAAGTTTTTCATTTCCTTGCTTGTTTATTTTGTATTTCACATTATCAAAGTTATTTCCTTTGCATTTGATTCAATGAAAGTTAATTGAAAATTTTTTCCTCCCTTTTACTAGCTCTCGATTTTCTTAGAAACATTGCTTAAGTTTTTTTTTTTTTTGATGAACCAATATATTTAGTTAGCTCTCGGTTTGAGCTTCATGGTGTATTCGAGTAACATGAATGGTTCATTCATTCTTATACCTTGTGATTCTGTTTCCTAGATGTGGATTGATGCTGAGCATTTTTCCACATCAAGAGCAAAGTGGAACATGGTTGGAGAAGAGCATGAAGCAATCCGAGAGAGTTGAGTTCCTTGTCAATGAAAAAAGCTCACGGGTGGTGTTGTAGTTGTTATCTTTATTTCCTTTCGGTGTTAAGTTTGTATTCAGCTTTGCATCTTTGTTCTTCCTTTTCCTTATTTCATTTTTAGTTGGATGCAATTCATGATTTGAGTCTTACTTGCATTTAATCATCAGCATCCATATTAATAGTTCCTGCAATTTCTTACTTCAGAAATCCATTTTAATTGCTGCATTATTACCTCGGCAGTTTCTGGTTACTATCACTTGATTCATTTGCAGTTTTATGTTAGGTAGACTCATTGCAATGTAGTGAGGAGCATATGATGGTGCCCGTGGGAGCATTGGAGAGCATCCATAATCAACCTCTGTTCTGCTCTGTTTTGGTATATGGTTACTGCTTCTATAAATGTTGTACTAACTGGTTTTTGTTGCCTTGTTGTTAAGGTCACTGAGGTGAAGTTGGGCATGTGAGGAACGAGTATGCTGTAGTAGTCGTTAGCTGGGCAGAGGACAGGCTAGTTGTGAACCGAAGCCATTGCAGAAGAACAGCGCAGAAGCTGGTAGCAGGAACTGACGCCGGGATAATTGGTACACGATTAGTTAATACCGTGCTTGGAGGTTTAGCCCCAGCTGCTGCATCCCACTTTTCTTCAATCACTTGGACAGCAGCTGGAGTAGAGTGCAGGTCGAGCACAGCAACCGGGAGCATGAGCCAGCAGCTTGGAGTTGGTAGGAGCAGGAGAAGTTAGTGCTGCAACGGCATGGGAAAAAATCTGGAGCTTGGTTTGCTGATGAATGAAACGTGTTGTGCTGTGTTGAATGCAGGGAATGAAGAAGTGCACGGAACCAAGAGCAGAGTTGGTGAGGATAGCAGACCAGAACATAACCAAGAGCAAGCTAGACACACCTGGATAGACCGAAGCAAAATTAAAATGAAGGAGCATGTACAGTACCATTTACACAAGAAACCAAGGCAGCTGGCAAAACCAACTAAGGCCACGTTTGGCTATTTCCCCTTTACAAGTTGATGTTTATTGCACTTATATTAGTTCGATTACTCCTTTTATTAGTTGTCAATTTAGATTAGTTCTAGTGTTTTAGTTTGTTATTTTAATTTTTAGTCTTAATTTTTAGTTAATAGTTAATTTTATATTTTATGTTTTAGGATTTAAGATAGTTAAGTGTTTTAAGGGTTACATTGAGAATTAAGTTAGATTAAATTTGTTACATGCATTAGTTAGATTCTATTGTTAAGTTAGTAATTAGATATAGTTAGGAGTAATTGAGAACTAATATTTTAGATATGTAGTTTTATAGTTATTTTCTTAATTTCCTAGGATTTTATTTTCATCAAGTTTTAGTTTAGTTTAATTTGCATTTTTATTACTTAGTTCAATTACATGCATATTTTATTTTAGGTTAGTTTAATTGTAGTTTAATTTATCTTGATTTGATATTTTCATATTTTCACTTTATTTTAATTGTGTTAATGAATTTTTAATTGTTTTAATTATTTTTGTAGGTTTTTGCTTTTAATTGCTCGAAGCGCTGTAAGTAAATTTTGCTCGGTTTTATTTAGTTCTTATTCTTTTATTGCTTTCCAGTAATTTTAATTTTAGACTTAGTAGATCACCCACCTTAAATTTATAATTTGTTAGAATATACTTAAGGTATGATTAACCGGTAGTTAATTAGGCTAACCAACTTCTCTGAGAGACGATAACTCGGGACTCAAATCCCATTATTACTTGTAGACCCGTGCACTTGCGGACAATATCGTCTAGATCGTATCAAGTTTTTGGCGCCGTTGCCGGGGAAGTTTTAATTAGTCGTTAATTAATATCGGTGAAAATTATGCTTAGGTGTAATTCTAGCTTGTACATATTTAGATTGTAAATATTTAGAAGTTTAATCTAGATTAGTTAATTGAAAAATTAAAATTAAAAAATTAAAAAATTAAAAAACTTAAAAAAAATTTCTAAGGACTTTTAGATGTTTGCATGCGTAGAGCCATGAGTTATGATAGCTTTCCTCTAGATCCTGAAATTGAAAGAACCCTTAGGAAAATTCGAAAGGATTCTAGGAAATTAATAGCTCCGCTACAAAACATCATAGAAGAAAATAGGGAAATCAGAACTGTTGGAGATTATGCGGTGCCGACGATTGGAGGATATTATACCGGCATTAGGCCACCAAGTGTCCCTGCGAACAATTTTGAAATTAAGCCTGCAATCCTTCAGATGATCCAGACTTCTTTACAGTTCAGTGGGCTTCCACACGATGACCCCCATGCTCACCTTGGGCAATTCCTAGACTTGTGCAACACGTTCAAACACAATGGATTATCTGATGATGCGTTTAGGCTTAGATTATTCCTCTTCTCACTTAGGGATAGGGCCCGACACTGGTTAACCTCCTTGCCTCCAGGATCCATTTCTACATGGGACGAGTTAGCCCATCAATTTCTAGCTAAGTTTTTCCCTCCCTCTAAAATGGCCAGACTCTGTAGTGATATATCTTCCTTTGCCCAGCTTGATTCGGAAACTCTTTACAAAGCATGGGAATGATATAAGGAGCTTCTTAAGAAGTGCCCTCACCATGGCCTACCTTTGTGGCTGCAACTCCAGACCTTCTACAACGGACTTACAAGCCAGAATAGGACCATTGTTGACGCTGCTGCGGGTGGAGTGCTAATGTGTAAAACAGATGAGGAAGCTTACGAGCTCTTAGACAAGATGGCTGCTAACAACTATCTATGGTCCTCAGAGAGGAAATTGCCAAAGAAGTCGGCGAGTATTTACGAGCTCGACACGCTGTCTACCTTGACCTCTCAAATCGCTAATCTTACGAAGAAGGTAGAGTCGCTCAGTACCCAACATAATCCTTCTACCAGTCTTAATCCTGTTTATTCTGTCCAAAGTCCTTTTCTTTCCTGTGAGCTGTGTAGTGGTACCCACTCTGTAGATAGGTGTCCACTTAACTTAGAATCGGTTCAGTACGTTGCCTCCCTAAGCAACAGGACAACCTTTTTCAAACACCTATAATCCGGGGTGGAGGAACCATCCTAACTTCTCATAGAGCTAAAACCAAGGGTAAACTTCTAGCTCTAGACCTGTAGGACCCCCTAATTTTCAAGCTCCATCGATTCATGTACCACCACAGTCGCAATATCCATATCATCCACCTCATCCACCACCCCCACAACAATTTCAACATCATCCATCACCACCACCACCACCACTTATGCAGCCCCAACTTTACCATGCACCAGCAGCTGAGAAGAAGCCCTCGCTTGAGGAAATGTTCACAACTATCCTGCAAAATCAAGCTGCCTCAATTAAGAACTTAGAAGTTCAGGTTGGACAAATAGCTAATGCTCTTAACCAGTGTCCACAAGGGACCCTCCCCAGTAATACTGAATTTAATCTTTTTAGGCAAAGGGAGGCTAAAGAACATGTGAAATCCATCATTCTTAGGAGCGACAGAGAGCTAGATGATGCACCATAAGTTAAGTCCAGACCTGAACAATCCATAGTTGAAGAACCCATAAGTTCTAACGAAGCAGCTCAGAAAGAGCAGGAACCTAAAGATCAGGCTGCAAAGGAATCCAAGTTAGGTGCTTCTTCATCTATACCTTCTTCTACTTCACAGCATTCCTCGTCCTCTGATGCTATACATGTTACCATTACATCCCTTCCAGTTAGACCACCAGTACCTTTTCCTCAGAGGTTCCAAAATCAAAGGCTAGAGCAACAATTCACCAAATTTCTTGACGTTTTTAAGAAACTTCACATCAACATTCCTTTCGCAAATGCCTTAAAGCAAATGCCAAGTTATGTGAAGTTTTTGAAAGACATCATCTCTAGGAAAAGAAGATTGGAAGATTATGAGATGGTGGCCTTAACTGAGGAATGTTGTGTCATTATCCAGAGAAGATTACCCCCAAGCTCAAGGATCCCAGGAGTTTTACCATACCTTGCACGATAGGAAATCTGTTCTTTGGTAGAGCCCTGTGTGATTTAGGAGCCAGTATAAATCTGATGCCTTGGTCAATCTACCAAAAGTTAGGAATAGGGGATGTCAAGCCTACCACAGTGATATCCGAAGGGGGTCATTGAGGATGTTTTAGTAAAGGTGGACAAATTTATTTTCCCTACGGATTTTATCATTTTGGATATGGAAGAAGACATGGAAGTCCCCATTATACTAGGCAAACCTTTCCTAGCGACTGGTAGAACCTTAATTGATGTACAAAAGGGAGAGTTGACTATGAGAGTCCTAGATCAGGAGGTGATATTTCATGTTTTCAAACCTTTGACGCTCCCTGATGACTCTCAAGAGTGTTTTAAGATGGATGTTAAGAAGGATTTAAGGCTTAAGCACAAGAAATCTAAAAGAATGAGGGAAGTAGATAGGGCTCAGGAGGATTTAACTATTAACATTTTGTCACCACTTTGGCTGACCCTCCTACTCTTCATCCTACTACTGAGTGTTGTTTTCTTCAGCTGCATTTGAAGTGGCTGTATTTTTCTTTTCACTTTGTATATAGTTCTTTTTCTTTTTCTATTATGTTGTGTCTTTCTTTGTTTATGTTGTAGATTTCTTTTACAGCATTACGTTTTCAATCAAGCTTCAGTTGTTCATCATCATCAGATAGGGGAGTACTATGCTCTTGACCTTAAATTCTTATATTATCTGCACATTGAGGATACTGTGTACTTTAAGTTTGGGGGAAGAGATATCACTTAAGCAATTTTGTGAAAAATTGGAAAAATTTTCAAGAACATTTCGAAAATCTGAGAAAGAATTTTTAAATTTTTTTCGATAATATGAGCTTAAATTGCTTGATTTTGGGATGATTTAGTGCTTAGCATGTAGTTTTCCCATATTCCGATGATATGACCCCATGATTTAGTCTGACTTTGATTAACTGAGAAGCATGATTATAGGAAAAGCATGAAGTTGAATTCTTGAATTTGTCTTAATGCTGATTGTGATTGCCTCATCTTATGCACATGTCATGTCATGAATCTGTATATTTATTTAAAGAATGCTTATGTGTACATAGGATTGCATTTGTTCAATTGATTTTGCGCATCATATTCTAGAATTTGTTTGATCTAATCTCGAGGCGAAATATTATATCACACTTAATTAGAGAAATGATTTAAGCCATTTCTAGCCATCCTTGTACATATTTTACCCCTAGTCACCCATCTGGGCCAAATAAGCTTTTCTCTGTAAATACACCTGCAAAATTTTCCTTAGCTTAAATACTTTTTTTTTCCTATCCCTTACCCCGAAAGCATGAAAAGTCATTTGGATATATTGTGAGCTTTATGGATATTAAGTGATAGTGAAGGAGTATGTACTGTTTAAAAGAAAAAAGAAAAAATGAAAGAAAAAGAAAAAGAAAAGAAGAAAGAAGAAAAAAACAAAAATAGAATAAAAAGTTTAGTGAAATAAATAAGTTTGGGGGAAATGATTTGAGCTCTTACATTAAGATCCTAGAAGTAATGCATGTTAAGGGATAATTAAACCTAAATCGACTTTATCATACCTTAGCCCCAGCCTTACATTACAAGCTTAATGTGTCAGGACCCGTTCTCAATCCATGACTTAACCAAAAACCACTACAAATTATTCGCATTTTTAACTTACCTTTCCTCTCTTCAATGGTTGGGCTGTGATTTGATGTCAGATTCCTCGCTTACCACATTATCCATTATCATACATACATGTCAATATACTATTACTGACTATAACTAAGATTATATAAAATCTAATACAAATACATTCCCCATAATATATATCGTATACATCACTATGTTGTTTCTATGTTTAGTTACATAACTGTACAAAATATGTATACCTGTCGATCGATAGGAACTAGCAGTGGACTCAGGAATACTATCCCTCAATAGCTCTCGCTCTACTGCTGATGCTCTGTAGAGAGATGTAAAGAAAGGGGGGTGAGCATACAACGTGCTCAGTAAGGAAATCAGGCAAGCAAGTAGATATTTACACTATCTACTCAAAATAATGCTATGCCTTGAAAACATTATTTCCTTTACTCACTTTAAAAGCATGTCTTTAAATATATATATATATATATGTATACTTGTACAGATTAAATCCCATATACAGAAATCATGCTCTTTCTCAAATGTAGGCATGTAGTGCAAAACAATGCATCTTTATATAAATCATACCTTCAAGTAAATCATGCCATGTATATTTAAATCACAATAACTATGGCATTAAATAATTCACATCACAAAATCGGAGTCCGACCCATCTCTCAGGTCTGTCCGCAATTTAAATCAGTCAATCAGTGTTATATATCATGTGAGACTCTATGGTGAAATGCAAATAATATCTTGGACTATGATCATATCCGACATGTGATCCCAAGCAACACAGATCTCGGTGTGCGGGGCATCACTGTTGCAACGGGAGGGGGGTCAGTCCATCATAACCGCCAGCTATATCCTCCTCAACTCCACAACACCACACGGTACAGTGTACTCCCAAGCTAAATGCACGGTACGACAAGGTACTCCATGCCACTCGCACGGTATAATGTACTCCGTGGACCCTACATCACAGTTGGGGTGCCTGCCATAGGTCTTAGCCCTCAAACTATGGAATATCATACCACATCTCTAATACCCTCATGCGGCTATCCTCTCACATAATGTGACACTCAGTCACTCAAGGATGCGGGCATGGGTTTGTAACATGTATTATATATCACATACAGTGCGCGCCTTTGATGCGACTCACAGTCGACACTCCGCTCAAACACCGTTTCACATCACAAACTCAACTCTATGCGAGTAAACCCCTAGCAACTAGGTCGATGCATAGTTCATGTATTAAATCAAGTACGAGCAATAGCTCCAGTACCATACTATGCACAATATCATCAAATCAAGTACAAGCAATAGCTCCAATACTATGTCATGTATAAACCATGAAGAATCGAGTACGAGCAATGCTCCAGCACTCTGTCATGTATCTCATGAAAAACTCGAGTACGAGCTAACGCTCCAGCACTCTGTCATGCATATATCATATAAAACTGAGTACGAGAAATAACTCCATACTCTATCATGCATGTCATGGAAATCTAGTGCGAATCATAATCCAGGACTAATGTATGTGAAAAATATATGAAATCCAGTGCGAGTTGTGCTCCAGCACGATTCATTCTCACAAAATATGATAGATGGCTCTTTAAAAGGGATGATTTACAAAACATCAAAATCAGCACTATAAAGTGTGCTTAATTCACATCAACCTTAAAATTGTTAGCCCATCTATCTATTCTCCTACTAAACAGCAATTAAACACTCAAAATAGTGGTTTTCATGCTTTTTACAACTTTTCATAAAAGTTGACTTTTTGACTAACTAGGGGTAAAATCGTAATTTACCACTATCGGGTCGCAATAATTATTATTCACTTTCTCTGACACTCAGAGTTTTTAAGTGAATATAAAAGCAGACGAAAATACGTGCAGGTATCTCTAACTACTCACAAAAGTCCCTTACCTGCAATCCCTCGAGAAATTTCACTTTCTCTGTGCTGCTCGTTTCAGCAGTCCGATTTGCTTCTCCAATACTCTCTGAAGCTGCATATAACCACTTATCAGGTTAATTACACTTTTCCTACTGTATTTCACATTAAATACAGTTTATTTCCCTTAATGGGCTTTAATAATCCTTAATCGGCCTAACCATGCCTTAAGCCCATTTTCATTTTACTATTCATTTTCGTTGGGCCTATTGGGCTTGTGGGGCCCACCAACTCTTATTGGGCTTGTCCTAGACCCATTACATCATATTGGGTCTAAAATATTAGGGCTTGGCCCATTGGGCCTCTCGGCCATATGCCATGGTCGAGAGCTACCCATGCCATCGGTTACACCATGGCATTCAATCCATGCCTATTTGTCTAGCCAATTCACTTAGGCATTTTCACAAACACTTGGTTGGCAACATTCCTAACAATCATATAGTTCATTTAGGCATTTTATCAAACACCTTGATTGCCAACTAATTACATGTATTAATTAATCAAATTGATTAATTCTAATTACACCATAATCATTAACACATGTACATTAATCCATTTATGCCTTAAAATCATATGGACATAAATCAATATCCCATTACTCACTCTCGGCCTAACCAACATCATGGTGATTTAATATGTTTCAATACTTAAAACATATATCAACATATTTAAAATCATTCATACATTAACATGTATGAAATTGAAAATTAAAAAATATACCAATTGTTGTGTTCAACCTTTGGCCGAATCTTTGAAGGCTCTCGATTTGTACTCTATGGCTCCTTGATAGCCAATTCCAACATATGTCACTCTCCTTTCAATTTGGAACAACTTCCATGAAGGATGCAAGTTCCAAATATGCCTAATTCCTAATGATTTCTAGTGAGAGAAAGCTTGGATAATATGTTTCAATGGTTTCTTCTTCTAGCCGAATTTGTTGTGATAAAGATGACAATGGTGTGGCTGAATTTATAAGCCACTTACTTAGCCATTAAGCTTTACTTTTCAGCCATTAAGCTTGACTTTCCAAGCCTTAGCCATGAGTCACCTTATGAGTCACCTTATGAGTCATGGTTAACTTTAACTATGGTTAGGTATTTATCTCATGGGCTTTCCATTTGGGCTTCTCGGTTTGGGCTTTCTTAATGGGCTTTTGGGCTGAAATTTTTACTATGTCTCGAGCCTTTAATTGTCTCAAAATTTGGCCGATCAATTGGTCCAACAATTCGGTCTAAAGGACCTAAGAATTTCGATATACGTTTAGTATACCTTAATGGGCTTTAAAATTTTCACCTTAGGCCCATTACGTTTTAAACCATTAAATTTAATCCGGAATCCTTCCAAATAAATTTTTCTTACTTTCGGGGATGATTATCTTGTATTCTGGTAAAGAATATTTTTTTCCAATTTTTTCTCCACACTTAGGTTAATTTTTAACCATGATTAGTCAACTATGGTAAAAGTCCACTTTCTTAACTATAGTTGACTTTTTCCTTAACCATTGACCAAGTTGACTTTTTCTCAAAATTTCAAAAGTGTCATATCTTATGTCTTACACTCTCGTCTTTATGTTTCATCCGTTCCCGATGGATAATTTCACCCGAAACACCTTATCTCGCCAAAAAGGTCAATTTCACCATTTTTAGTTTTTACTCTTGTTTTCTATGTTCGGGACTAAATCAAGCTGACTTTCCTTCATGAGCTCTCCATGCTCTCTCATTTTAAGTTCTTATTTTCAGTCAGAATGATTTAGATTTGCTCGGTTTAGCCTATGACACTTATAGCTCACATTAGGCTTTTTATGTAGCTTTTGCGTGTTAAATCATTTCACTAACACTTTAAGTCTAGTAAATACTCTTCTTATGATTCAACTATAATAACGGAGTGTTCATACACATAGAAATCATAAGGTACAAGCTACAAAAATCTGGGTCTGACATAATGAAGTCCTATTGATCTTTAATTAAGTGTGACTACATTAGTGGAGAGATAAGTAAAAAGCAAACTTATGGGAATGATCACTTATCATTGACTTTGCATTCACTGTATTTGCATAATCTGATCTGAATAATGTACTGTGAAGTGACTTAGACATTTTTCACACACTCACGATGAGTCCAATTTAGGTTAGGGCTTATGATTGAATGATTCTCAATGTTGGACTTGTAATTATGAGTCTTTAAGATCATAGTCTATACTTTTTCTTTGAGGATAATATTGGAGAAATTATTGTGTTTTGTACTTGTCATTCCTACAATTATTTTGTTTTGCTTGAGGACAAGCAAAAGCTCGAGTTTGGGGGTGTGATAATTCTATGAAAATATAATTATTTGTGCTTAATTTTCTAATTAATTATTTAAATCCCCAATTTATTTTGTTAATTATCCCCTTTATTTAATTAAAATTCTCATGTTTACAGATAAATCAAATTCGGATGAATTTTGAATATTTCGGTAGAAAATGGACTGGAATTTGGCTAAAATCGAGATTGGACCACGCAGACAACACGAGTCATGCCACCTAGCACATCCAATTGGACAAAAAGACAGATGACATGAAAATATCTTTTCAAGGAGCCAATGGTGTGAAGACAAGTGGCCAAAAAAATGCCAACTTATCTAGGATGGAAAAATGATAATTTTACCCCTAAGTGTGTGTATAAATAGGAAAGGATGACAATTGAAAAACTATGTAAGTCAGGGTAGAATAGTTTCTAGGGTATCTTAGATTATTATTTTTCCTTTAAGGCTTTCCCGAATAGTAAATTTTAGCAAGCATTTTTTCTCATTTCACTGTTGATAGCAACTTTTCTAATGTTTTTATGAAGTTTTTCATTTCCTTGCTTGTTTATTTTGTATTTCACATTATCAAAATTATTTCCTTTGCATTTGATTCAATGAAAGTTAATAGAAAATTTTTGCCTCCCTTTTACTAGCTCTCGATTTTCTTAGAAACATTGCTTAAGTTTTTTTTATTTGATGAACCAATATATTTAGTTAGCTCTCGGTTTGAGCTTCTTTGGTGTATTCAGGTGACATGAATGGTTCATTCATTCTTCTACCTTGTGATTCTGTTGCCTAGATGTGGATTGATGCTAAGCATTTTTCCACATCAAGAGCAAAGTGGAACATGGTTGGAGAAGAGCATGAAGCAATTCGAGAGAGTTGAGTTCCCTGTCAATGAAAGAAGCTCACGGGTGGTGTTTTAGTTGTTATCTTTATTTCCTTTCGGTGTTAAGTTTGTATTCAGCTTTGCATCTTTGTTCTTCCTTTTACTTATTTCATTTTTAGTTGCATCCAATTCATGATTTGATTCTTACTTGCATTTAATCATTAGCATCCATATTAATAGTTCCTACATTTTCTTACTTCCGAAATCCATTTTAATTGTTGCATTGTTACCTCAGCAGTATCTGGTTACTATCACTTGATTCATTTGCAGTTTTATGTTGGGTATACTCATTGCCATGTAGTGAGGACCAGATGATGGTGCCCGTGGGAGCATTGGAGAGCATCCATAATCACCCTCTGTTTTGCTCTGTTTCGGTATATGGTTACTGTTTCTATAAATGTTGTGCTAACTGGTTTTTGTTACCTTCTTGTTAAGGCTGCTGAGGTGAAGTTGGGCATGCGAGGAACGAGCATGCTGCAGTAATCGTTAGCTGGGCAGAGGATAGGCTAGTTGTGAACCGAAGCCATTGCAGAAGAATAGCGTAAAAGCTGGTAGCAGGAACTGACGCCGAGATAATTGGTACACGATTAGTTGGTACCGTGCTTAGAGGTTTAGCCCCAGCTGCTGCATCCCGCTTTTCTTCAATCACTTGGACAACAGCTGGAGTAGAGTGCAGTCGAGCACAACAACCAGGAGCATGATCCAGCAGCTTGGAGTTGGTAGGAGCAGGAGCAGTTAGTGCTGCAATGGCATGGGCAGAAATTTGGAGCTTGGTTTGCTGATGAATGAAACCTGTCGTGCTGTGTTGAGTGTAGGAAATGACGAAGTGTACGGAACCAAGAGCAGAGTTGGTGAGGATAGCAGACTAGAATAGAACCGAGAGCAAGCTGGACACGTCTAGACAGATCGAAGCAAAATGAAAATGAATGAGCATGTACAGTACCATTTACACAAGAAACTGAGGCAGCTGGCAAAATCGACTAAGGCCACGTTTGGCTATTTCCTCTTTACAAGTTGTTTATTGTACTTATATTAGTTTGATTGCTCCTTTTATTAGTTGTCAATTTAGATTAGTTCTAGTGTTTTAGTTTGTTAATTTAATTTTTAGTTAATAGTTAATTTTATATTTTATGTTTTAGGATTTAAGATAGTTAAGTGTTTTAAGGGTTACATTGAGAATTAAGTTAGATTAAATTTGTTACATGCATTAGTTAGATTCTATTGTTAAGTTAGTAATTAGATATAGTTAGGAGTAATTTAGAATTAATATTTTAGATATGTAGTTTTATAGTTATTTTCTTAATTTCCTAGGATTTTATTTTCATCAAGTTTTAGTTTAGTTTAATTTGCATTTTTATTAATTAGTTCAATTACATGCATATTTTATTTTAGGTTAGTTTAATTGTAGTTTAATTTATCTTGTTTTGTTATTTTCATATTTGCACTTTATTTTAATTATGTTAATGAATTTTTAACTGTTTTAATTATTTTTGTAGGTTTTTGCTTTTAATTGCTCAGAGCACTATAAGTAAATTTTGCTCGGTTTTATTTAGTTCTTATTATTTTATTACTTTCCAGTAAGTTTAATTTTAGGCATAGTAGATCACCCACCTTAAATTTATAATTTGCTAGAATATACTTAGGGTAAGATTAACCGGTAGTTAATTAGGCTAACCAACTTCTTTGAGGGACGATAACTCGAGACTCAAATCCCATTATTACTTGTACGACTCGTGCACTTGCGGACAATACCGTCTAGATCGTATCAAGTCACTTGATGAGATCGATTTGCACTAGGAGAAGATCGATCTGGTCCCCTTAAATCCCTCTTTTCCATGACATTTTATGGCATGAGATCGATCTGTCAAAACTTGAGATCGATTTGCTCCAACCAGAGAGCTAAGGAAATCGATCTGTATGCTTAAAGATCGATCTTTTCATTATAGAATGTTTAGGAGATCGATGTGGCCCCATTGGAGATCGATCTGCTCTATTACATTGCTCAAATAAGAGCATTCTGGCTCTTCCAGATCGATCTCTCATCCCATGAGATCGATCTGGCCTTTATATTTTCCAAATTGTTTGCAGTTTTTCTGCTATAACTTCACACAGAACATACTCAATTTACTTCCATGACCATTTTCTCATCCAACCACCTTTAAGACTTGAAAGTAGCATCCATTCATACCTTATACACAGTAAGACTTATGTGAATTCATTGTATATCCAACCGTACACATTTTACAAATAATGGAAGTATAACTCCATTCCATTTTACTCCACTACTCATTTTGAGTTCCAATCACATTCATCACTTATAAAAGCTCATTTCTTCATATTCATACACAATGAAACTTGTATGTACATTCCAAACTCATATTACACGTATGTACATCGAATCCATGAACTTACATCACTTATGCTTACATCGCAAATACATCATCATACTTATGAATTCATAAAGTTTATATCTGTAATACGGGCCTTACATTCCTCCCCTCCTTCAAGGAATTTGGTCCTCCAAATTAGAACCAAGTCACTCCTCAAAAAGTTGGGGGTACTTCTCCTGTATCAAACTCTCCAATTCCCATGTGGCCTCTTTCATCGTGTGATGTTGCCAAAGAACTTTCACCAAAGGAATTGTCTTATTCCGTAACACTTTCTCTTTTCTGTCCAATATCTGAACCGATTTCTCAACATATGTCATACTCTCATTAAGCTCCAATGGCTCATATCTTATCACATGTGTCGGGTTCGGGTGATACTTCTAGAGCATAGAGATGTGGAACACGTTATGAACATTTGCCAAGTTTGGTGGCAATGCCAACCTATACGCCTTATCTCCCACTCTCTCCAAATCTCTAAAGGTCCGATATATCTAGGGCTCAGCTTTCCCTTCTTACCAAATCTCATAATACCCTTCGAAGGTGAAACTCTCAGAAATACCGACTCACCCACATCAAACTCTAGTGGTCTCCGTCTCTTGTCAGCATAACTCTTTTGCCTGCTCTGAGCTATCCTAAATCTCTCACATATCAATTGGACATCCTCAGATGCCTGCTGCACTAAGTCCGGAGCAAAAATTTTTCTGTCACCAACCTCTTCCCATCCAATAAGGGAACGGCATCTACGCCCGTACAATGCCTCATATGGTGTCATCTCGATACTCTCATTAAAACTGTTATTATAGGCGAGCTCAGCTAGCTGTAGGTGATCATCCCAAGAGCCTCTAAAATCCAGTACACACGCTCTCAACATATCTTCTAGGGTTTGTATAGTCCTCTCTGACTGCCCATCTATCTGAGGATGAAAAGCGGTGCTAAAGCTCAAGTGGGTCCCCATCACTTCCTAAAAATGTTCCCAGAAATGGAAAGTGAAGCTGGCATCCCTTATCAGAAACAACGCTCACTAGAACACCATGTACCTGTACGATCTCTCGAACATACAGGTTCGCTAACGGACTCAAAGTATCGGTAGCTCTCATGGCTAAGAAATGGGCTGACTTAGTCAACCGATCCACAATAACCCATATGGCATCATGACCTCTGTGGGTCCTCGGTAATCCCATCACAAAATCCATGGTGACATGCTCCCACTTCCATGTTGGTATCGGTAGAGGCTGCAATAACCCTGCAGGCTTCTGATGCTTTACCTTCACTTGCTGACAAACAAGACACTTAGCGACATAGTCTACAATGTCTCTTTTCATTCCAGACCACCAATAAATCTTTCGAAGGTTTTGATACATCTTGGTACTCCCCGGATGTATTGTGTACCTCGATCCTTGGGAACGCATACTCTGATAAAATCATTCCCCTGATCTCAGGATCCTTGGGAACGCATACTCTGCCTCTGAACCTCAATAAACTATCTATACTCAGCTCAAAATCAATACCCACACCTGTCTGTATCTACCTCAGCCAATAGATGCATCGTCGATCGCTCTGCTGGGCTTGTCGAATATAGCCAATCAACTTTGGCTATAATCTCATACTAGCCATGATATCCAATTTCTCCGATCCAGGTGGGGTTACATCCAAACTGAGGTTTGCAAAGTGTTCCAACAATTCATCCTCCCGTACCATCATATAAGACACCAACCCGAGGTTTTTCCTGCTCAGAGCATCGACAACTACATTTGCCTTACCCGGGTGGTACATGATTTCACAATCATAGTCCTTCAGGAGTTCAAGCCATCTCCTCTATCTCATATTTAACTCTTTCTGTGAGAACAGGTACTTGAGGCTCTTATGATTTGTGAACACCTTAAATTTCTCACCATAGAGATAACGGCACCATATTTTCAAAGCAAACACCACAGCAGCCAACTCTAAATCATGTTTCGAGTAGTTCCTCTCATGAGCTTTAAACTGTCTAGATCCATAGGCAACTACCTTACCATCCTGCATAAGCACACAGCCCAGTCCCTGGTGTGATGCATCCGTATACACCGAGAATCCTCCTGAGCTGGTAAGAATGATGAGAACTGGAGCAGTGGTCAATTGACGCTTAAACTCCTCAAAACTCCTCTCACATGCCTCATCCCACACAAACTTAACATCCTTACGTGTGAGGCGTGTCAATGGAACAGCTAGTCTGGAGAAACCCTCAACAAATCTCCGATAATACCCTGCCAATCCAAAAAAACTTTTGATCTCAGTAACTGTCTTGGGCTATTCCCACTGTACAACTGCCTCTATCTTGGATGGATCCATCGATATCCCATCCTTTGACACCACATAGCCTAGAAACGAGATCTGCTCTAACCAAAAGTTACACTTGGTGAGTTTGGCATATAACTCTTTCTCTCAGAGGGTGTGCGAACTACTCTCAAATGCTCCTCATACTCTTCTTTGGACTTGGAATATACCAAAATGTCATCAATAAACACAATCACAAACTTGTCCAGGTATGGCTTAAACATATCATTCATCAGTGCCATAAATGTTGCAGGAGCATTCGTCAATCCGAATGGAATCACCAAGAACTCGTAGTGGCCATAACGGGTACAAAATGTTATCTCGGGTACATCTCCACTCCTGATCCTCAACTGATGGTACCTTGACCGAATATTTATCTTTGAAAACACTTGGGCTCCTCGGAGTTGATCCAACAGATCATCTATACGTGGAAAGGGGTATTTGTTCTTAATGGTGGCCTTATTCAATAACCGGTAGTCTATACACAATCAGAGGCTTCCATCCTTCTTTCTTACAAATAGAACTGGAGCTCACCAAGGTGAGACACTCGGTCTAATGAACCCCTTCTCTAGCAACTCTTACAGCTGTTTCTTCAGCTCTTCTAAGTTAATCGGTGCCATTCTATATAGTGGTTTCGATATCGACTCTGTACTAGGCACTAACTCTATGCAAAATTTCATTTCCCTTTCAAGTGGTAGTCTTGGTAATTCGTCTGGAAAGACATCAGGGTAATCCGCAATCACGGGTATGTCCCTCAATTTCGGGTGTGCCTCATCTATATTAACCACGTAGGTAATAAACCCTTCACATCATTCTTTCCACCGTTAGTGTCACAAGTCATCACATCAATATCTAACATAAGCATATAAATTCATCTCTCAAATAGATTAAATAAAATCATACTCTTTTCATTTATATCAATCATGTGCTTTCATTTCTTTTCATCAAAATTTACAATAAATTGTCTAATCCTGAAAACATCAATGTCTTAGTATGGCAATCCATAACAACACGATTGGTAGCCAACCAATTCATTCCCAATATTACATCAAAATCATTCATATTCAATAAAATTAAATTGGCTGTCATTTTCTTTCCCTCTATCTTTAACTTACAATCTCTACATACATACTCAGTCAATTGACTATCATTCATGGGTGTGGAAATCATCAACATTTTATCAAACAATGTTGGTTTCACATGCTTCAATAATTTATGTGTAAAGGAAGGTGATATGAAGGAATGCGTGGCACCAGGATAAAATAATACTAATGCTTCTAAATCAAAGATTCGGATGGTACCTTTAATCACATCCATCGATGCATCCACAGTGTCCTAGTCCAGCGCGTGCACTATTCCTCTGCTCACACCCACTGCTTGTTTCCCCTTCTCTTCAGCTGTGGCCCTCCTCCTCAGGGCAACTGCCTCAACTAGAGCTCTCTCCGGCTCTTTGCCCTTCTGTGGGGTAGTCTCCATCCTCTCGGGACAATACTTAGATATATGTCCTGGCTTCTCGCATCGATAACAAACTGCAAGGGTCATCGAACAATGCCTAGTCCCATGGAATCTATCACATCTCCTGCACCTCTCAGTAGTAGGCCGTGGTCCTCCAATAACCATACCCCTCGGTGCAGTCAAAGCAGGGTACACAGGAGGTCTAACAGCTCTCTCCTGTACCTCCTCGATCTTAGGTCTCTTCTCGAAAAACCTTTGGCCTCCTCTCTTGGCCACTCTATCAAACTTGAATCTCTTTCGGTCTCTATCCTTCCTAACACTAATCCTCCCAAGCTCGGAGGCATTCTACTCAAAGTCTTGCTCGTATAACTAAACCTTGTGTACTGCCTCCTCATAAGTCTGAATGTCAAATGGGGCTAGCTTAGCTCGGATGGCCAATCTCAATCCATCAACAAACTTCTGAATCTTTCGAGTCTCACTACCCATAGTATCTGGGTCATATCTCACCAAAGACATGAATCTCGACTCGTATTCATCCACCATACAGTTCCCCTAAACCAAGTTCATGAATTCCATCTGCAATTTCCTCTGTATGGTGGCTGGAATGTACTGTCTCCTGAAGGCCTCCAAAAATATCTCTTATGTAATCTCAGAGTGTCTAGCCCTCAAAATAGCTTCGGTGGACCTCCATTAGTGCTCTGCCTCGCCTTTTAACATAAACATGGTAAAAGCTACCTTCTCAGCTGATGTGCATCAGAAGAACTAATACAGTTTCTCCATCTCATACACCCAATCCTCAAAAGTTATTAGGTCATTTACCCCTCTAAACATTGGGGGTTTCAACCCTTGGAACTCTCGCAATCTGCTCAACTCGTAGTCATAACCTAACTCACTACCGCTATGCTGTGGAGCGATAGGAGAAGCTGTATCCTGGAGTGGAGGTGGTGTAACTGTAGCTGTCTCTACAATCTGAGGTCTCTCACCTCTGCAGCTACCTGTCCAGTAGTAGGCTATTCCGTGGGACCTCGTCTATCGTCGGCACCCAAAGCCTGTGTAACTATCTCAACTAGGCACTTTATACTTTGCTCTATCCTAGCGAAGCATGCCTCTGTATCTCTTGCTCTCTCAACAGGGTCCTGTGGAGCCTAGTCAGTCTGTGGCTTCGCACGACTCTCAGGCCTACCTCTTCAGCCCCTAGCACGTGCTCTCGCCCCTCTACCTTGGCGCGTAATAGGCATAATGCCTAACTTCCTGTATTATAATCATTTATTAAACTCAATCCATCATGGTATACATAGTTATATCTAAACAAAAGCACAGTAATATAGGGATGAAATTTTTTTACGTTTTATTATTGACTCACATCAAGCCAACTCAGCTCTGATGCCAATCTCTGTCACGACCCTTTTTCGTTCCCTTTAACCAGACACCATTACAAATTTTTCGCATCTTTCTATTACCTTACCCGGTCGTGAACAACTCATCACCACACATTTGGGCTGTGCGTCAATAATAATCCACTCTTAACATTCATTCCCAGTTAATAAAAGCGACGTCATACATTTGAAGTTAAATCATTCACCTATACAATACATGTTCACTGACATCTACATTCCCCATAATTACAACTCAAAAGACTACTGTACTTTTACAATTGTTTAGATACAAAAAGAATCTTCATGTGTATACCTCTTAGCTATGGATGGCAGTGGATATCCAAAATATAATGCCTCAGTCCTCACAGGGCTGCTATGTACGCTCTGTAGGAGGGGAAAATAGAGAGGGATGAGCAACCACACATTCATTAAGGCAATAATGCAAGCATGGTAGATAACTACTCTATCTACATGATGATTGTGTTATACATAAATCATTTACAATAGGATCATGAGGAATTAAAACTATGCCATATAAATATACATATATCATGTTTTTAAATCATGGAAATTGGCATGTAAAACATGGTAAAATCATCCTGTACAAATTATCTCAAGCTCATCAATTGTCAAATCTCATAGAAAATGGCAATTCATTTAAGAAACATCCTTTCTGAAATCACATCTCTTTCTCAAATACATATCATCCCATCACAAATCATTTTCTCAATCACAAACATCATTACCGTTTCATAAATCAAATCCCACAAGACTCGACCCCTCCCTCGGGTCTACCTTGAATAATCACAATCACACATATGTATAAAAACTTGCTCACTATATCACAAGTGACTATGTGGGCCAACTACATCATAAATCATCCCAGACCACATGCATCCAGGTGTACGGGGTATCGTGCTGGCACGAAGGTGGATTATCCCTCGCCAAACTATGAGGCTAGATCGATCTTGGAGAAAAGGGGATCGATCTGGTAGGCCAAAGTGACAAGGAAAGAGGAATTTAAGCTAGCAGATCGCTCTCCAATGGAAGAGGATCGATCTCCTTATGATTCTACAATGAAGAGATCGATCTCATGATGAAGAAATTGATCTCATGAAGTATACTGTAAACAGAAGATCGATCTCCTCAAGGAGCCGATCGATCTCATGAAGCAATTATGAGATCGATCTCCTAGGCATAAAAATTACCCCAAAATGTTTCCAAATTCAAATAGAGATCGATCTCCTACCTTTGGCCTATATAAGGACCCCTTTGTTTTTTTTGGAAATCGATCTCTCTCTCCCTAAATCACCATTTTCGCAACCCTAGCTTTCTTTCTCCTCTAAAACCCCCATTTTCGTCCAAATCTCAGGTAGAGGCAAGAAGGAAAGTTGTTCCTTATCCAAAAGTGAACAACATACTTGAAAATCGAAGGACGAATTGAATCGAGGTGTGAATAAAGCTCTTCATATGTTTTGGATAAATTTCTAAGCTTTAATCTTTGATATTGGGGTGATTTTGGTGATTGTGACTATGGGTGTTGTGATGAAATAGCTAGGAAATGATTAGAGTTGATGAAATTGTAATTTTGTTGGAGTGATGATGATATTATACAATTTGTGGTAATTTTGGGATTTTGGCTATAAATTGGAATTGAGGCAATGAGGTGATTTTGGCATGGATATTATGCATTAAACATGTAGGATTTGAAATGTAGTGGATGAGAATGTGGATATTGATAGGAATATGAGAAAAAAATGAGGTTTGTAGTATTTAACGAGAATATGAAAAAATATATGCTCGATAATGTGATTGAGATAAATTATTGATGTCTTAACATCGTTTGGACAGCCCAGGAGTTTCAAAGAGGAATGCGAGGCTAGTCCGTCGTTTAGGGGAACGATTGCACTATACAAGGTGCAACGAGGTAAGGGAAAACTCAAACTCATTTGTGTATGCGATTTTGTGATGATATTGTAGCATGAAATGTGATTTGTGAAAACAAGCATGTTTTTATGGGTTGTAAATGAGTTATTGCACACAGTTTTATAGCCAGTTGGGACTCAATTTTTATGAGTTGTAAACTAAGTGTGAAATTGTTTTACAACTGTTTTGAGTTTCAAAAGTGAAAAGTGATTTGGGCTCTACGTTAAGGCGTACTGAGATTTGAGAAATGTGTGTGTGGTTTTGCCGGTTTGAGCTCGGTTTTGACATGTTTTGTGTTTAGTACAAAATGGTTTTAAGATGAGTTTTTGAGAAAAAAACTATTATGAGCTTTACATGAAGGCAAAACGATTTTATATGATCATGGTTATTACTAAGACTTAGACATGTCATGTTGAATACACATCGGGCCTTGTTCTAGTAGCATGTAAGTCCGGGCCTTACTCTAGAAGCATGTAAGTTCGATATTCCTCCGTTTTGGTAATGAGAGATGCCTCAATTCTGGTAACGTGAGATGACCCCCGCTCTGGTAGCGCTGGGTTGCCTTGCTCTGGTAGCATGTAAGTCTGATATCTTCCACCGCTTTGGTAGCACTGGGAGGCCTTGCTTTGGTAGCATGTAAGTCTAGGCCTTGCTTTGGTAGCATGTAAGTCCGGGCCTTGCTTTGGTAGCATGTAAGACCGATAGTGTGCATAAGAAAAGGCTTTACTCTGGTAGCATGTAAGGTCGGGCCTTGTTCTGGTAACGCATAAGTCCAATATACCATGTACATGACCATATTGTCAAGGTTCCCTCTTTTGAGGATGCCTGGGATGCGCACCCAGAGGAGAATTATTTTGATGTGCCATGACGAATATTTTATCTAAGTTTTATTTGCTTAGTCTCGTTTTACACATAAGATTGTGTTTTGTGGCTGCACCCGTGCATTACTATTGAGGTGATTTTTATCACGTTTTATGAGAAAAGCCATTATCGCATCCCGATTTACATATGCTTGTAACTATGATTTTTATATTAAACCAATTACTCTTATGTTTCTGCATGAGCTTTGAGAAACGAGTTGAGATAATGTTTTAACTATTCATGCTACACTTTTCTACTGAGTTTATTGGGTTTTCACCCACCAAACAAAATAATTGTGTTGTGCAAATCATTATTTTATTAATAAGTCCCTTACCCCCCCTTTACTGAGCAATTTAGAAGCTCACCCTGTTTTTATATCCCCCCAGATTTCTTCAAGTGAAGAGAGTTTTTCCTGCGACGTACGGAGTAGTGGCTAGTGGAGGACTTGAGCTCCAGGCCATATTTTGTATTTGAGGTATACTTTAACATTTCATGTACCCAGACTAAAGTTGTATTTACAGACACTTGATGAACAATGATGTATGGGATGTATTAGGATTAATTACCTTTGGATTGGGGAATGTATATGGTATGATATATAACTATTAGAATGATGAGATCTTGAGGTGAAAGTTTTATAAATTATGTATGATGATGCATGACACTACACAGGAATGCACCCAGAATTGTGTATTGATGAAAATAAGTTGTAAATTTGCCCTGTTTTTTCACGCCTTCGGGGCGTCACAAAGTTTTCTTAGTATCAGAGCTTAGGGTGTTTAGTACTGTCAGTGTCAGTCAAGTGAAATAGAATACATCCCAAGTGTCTGTATAAATCTGGTCATGAACTGAAATTGAGGATTGAGATTTCAATCAAGTTTAATGTGTACGGCAGGAAACGTATTGAGATTGAGAATGAGTGGACGACGAGGTCGTTCGAGGAGGCAGGTAAAGCCACCTCCTCCACCTACCCCACAACCGAAGAGTCCTAACTCTCGATTTAACCTGATTGAGCATGATGTGCGGTAAGGTTTTGAGCAAATGGCAGCGCTATTCACATAACATTTTGGAGTTAATTCCTCGGGTACTACTCATACACCGCCACAAGGACCTCCCATGCCCCCAATACAAATAGACCCGGTGCCTCCCGTCACTCAACTTGATGACAGAAGTATGGTTTGACTGAAGGACTTTTTGAAAATGAATCCGCCCGTATTCAAAGGGAAAAAGGATCCCGTAGAGGCTGAGGAGTGGCTGACTAAGTTGAGAGTCATATTTGACTATTTGGGATGCACTGATGCTGAGAGGGTCAGTATGGGCACTTATATGTTGAAAAGGAGAGCTCGAGATTGGTGGGGTACTACCCAGGGTATTCTGATGTCTAGCCAGGATGTGATTAGTTGGGAAGAGTTTCAGGCGGCTTTTAGAGCTCAATATGTACCATGAACTGCTCAGAGAAGGAAGCAGGTAGAGTTTTTGAATCTGGTACAAGGTGATATGTCTGTGGATGATTATGAGAGTTGATTTACCGCTCTATTGAGATATGATCCAGATACCTTCAAAAATGAAAAGCTTAGCACTGAGAGATTTATGTATGGATTGAGCCCATCATCAGAGATCGATTAATAGGGCTGTGTATTATTGAGTTTGGAGATGCTCTGAGACGAGCACAAGAGATTGAGAGGGGAATCAAAATTGTACAATCCCAAAATGAGTTTAGTGCAGTGACTAGGGATAAGAGCAAAAGGCCAGCAATTTTCCAGGCAGATGTTCGGAGAGGTTCCTTCAGAAGATGAAGGATTGAGGTACAGAAGGGCAGATTGAAGAGACCCAGAGCTTATCCCATCATCAGATAGACCCCTCGAGATGTCAGGCCTGAGATAAGGGTTTGTAGAGACTGTGGCTAACCGCATGAGGGTAGTTGTACTGGCTTGATCCGTGGATGTTTTAGATGTGGAGACATAGGTCACAGAGTAAACGACTATCCTCAACCTCAGAGACCACATGCTTCGAAGCCTACCAGACAGCAGCCTCAGAGAGTGAATCCCCCTGAGATGGGCCACTGCTACAAAGAAAGGAAAGAAGCCCGTCATTGTGGGACTGTGTTTGCCCTGGACAAGGAAACAGCAGACACTTCTACAGAAACTATAAGAGGTACACTCTCTGTCTGTAATCATAAGGCTCATATGTTGATTGATCCATGGTCCATGCATTCGTTTATTTCTGAGCATTTTGCATGTAGATTAAATTTAAAGTTTGAACCTCTAGAGTGTATCCTACATGTAAATACCCCTATGCGTGAGTCCCAGAGAACTGATATGATCTGAAGAGGATTTGAAATAAAGATGGGAGATAGAGTGATGTTAGCAGATCTAATGATGTTAGATATACATGGGTTTGATGTAATTTTAGGAATGGATTGGCTGGCAACCAATCAAGTGAGTTTAGAGTGCTACACTAAGATTGTAACTTTCTCCCTACCTGAACCTTACAATGTACATTTGAAATATTGAGTAAGTAAATGTGTGGAATTTTTGTAAGCAAATTGAAATTTTGATGTTGCTTTTGAGAGTACTAAACTTGAGTATTCATGTGAAGGTTATGAAACACTCATCTAAGATGACAACCGGGAACATCCGAGGATTGAGGATATACTTGTGGTGTGTGAATTTCTAGATGTTTTCCCAAATGAGTTGGGTGGTTTACCACCATAGAGAGATCTAGAGTTTACCATTGATTTGGTACTAGATACTCAACCTATCTCTAGACATCCATATAGGATGGCATTAGTGAAACTTGAGGAATTGAAGAAATAACTACAGGAGTTATTGGATATAGGATTTATTAGACCCAGTATCTCACCGTGGGGAGCACCAGTGTTATTCGTGAGGAAGAAGGATGGTAGTCTCAGATTATGCATAGACTACCAACTGTTGAATAAAGCCACGGAGAAGAATAAATACCCATTGCCCAGGATTGACGACCTACTTGATCAGCTAACAGGAGCTTCAGTCTTCTCTAAGATTTATTTGAGATCGGGCTATCACCAATCGAGGATAAAGGAGGAAGATATTCTGAAGACGGACTTCAGGATAAGGTATGGCCATTATGAATTTCTAGTGATGCCATTTGGATTGACGAACGCCCCTGCAGCCTTTATGAGGTTAATGAATGAGGTGTTAAGAGACTATCTAGATAAGTTTGTGATAGTATTTATTGATGATATCTTGGTGTACTCTCGATCTTATGAGGAGCACGCACAGTACTTGTGATTAGTACTTTAGATACTTCGAGATAAGAAATTATATGGAAAGCTTAGTAAGTGTGAATTTTGGCTAGATCAGATAGCTTTCTTTGGTCATATATTTTCAGCGGAGGGAGTATCAGTTGATCCAATTAAAGTGGAGGCTGTGCTTAATTGGAAAAGACCGAAGATAGTTACAGAGGTACGAAGTTTCCTTGGTTTGACAGGTTATTACAGAAGATTTATGGAGGGATTTTCCAAGATTGCCACTCCTTTGACTAAGTTCACGCGCAAGGAGACTCTATTCATATGGACTGATCAATGTGAGCTCAATTTTCAGGAATTAAAGAGGAGATTGACAGCGGCACCTGTGTTGACTATCCCTAAGGGATCAGGAGGATTTTCAATGTATAGTGATGCTTCCCATTAAAGATTAGGGTGTGTGCTCATGCAGCATGGAAGAGTGGTGGCCTATGGATCGCGATAGTTGAAAGATCATGAACGAAATTACCCTACGCATGATTTGGAGTTAGCTATTGTGGTGTTTACCTTAAAGATCTGTCAACACTACTTATATGGGGAAAGATTCCAGATCTTCACTGACCATAAGAGTTTGAGGTATCTGTTTGATCAGAAAAAGTTAAATATGAGACAAAGGAGATGGATGGAACTCCTTAAGGATTATGACTGCGAGATTCTATACCATCCAGGGAAGGCGAACGTGTTTGCTGATGCCCTGAGCAGGAAAAGTATGATATCTGCTATGATGATAAAGGAATGGGAATTATTAAAGCAGTTCGTCGAACTCTCGATCAGAGTTAAGGAGGTAGAGACTGGATTTTTGGCTAGCCTATAAATAGAGCCCAGGATCATGGATCGGATTAGAACTGGGCAGCGTGATGATCAAAGGTTGATTGATATGGTTAGCCAAGCCGAGCAAATTTCACAGTCGGATCTCGTAGTCAATGAGGATGGATTATTGAGATCTAGAGGACGAATTTGTGTATCGAATGATGATACCCTGAAGAGGCATATATGAGAGAATCCCACTGCTCGCGATACACCATGTACCCAGGGAGTACTAAGATGTATCGAGATTTGAGAAAGGTGTACTGGTGGAGTGGTATGAAGCGAGACGTGGCAGATTATGTGGCTAGATGTTTAGTGTGCCAGTAAGTGAAAGCTGAGCATCAGAAGCCCAGAGGATTATTATAGCCTTTACCTGTGCTTACATGGAAATGGGAGCATGTCACTATAGACTTTATTATGGGTTTACCGAGGACCCGAAGGGGTCATGATGCGATATGGGTCATAGTGGATAAACTGACAAAAAATGCCCACTTCCTTGCCATCAAGAGCACAGATACTGTGGATGCCTTAGCTGAGTTATATGTCAGTAAGATAGCTAGATTACATGGGGCTCCAGTGAGTATTACTTCTAACAGAGATTCCCGATTTACATCCAGATTTTGGACCCAGTTTCAAGAGTCCATGGGATCTCGATTGAGCTTTATTACCGTTTATCATCCTCAGACAGATGGTTAGTCAGAGAGGACTATTCAGACCCTGGAGGATATGTTGAGGACGTGTACGAATGATTTTAAGGGATCATGGGATGATTACTTGCCCCTAGCAGAGTTTGCGTACAATAATAGCTATCATATGAGTATTGGAATGGCACCTTTTAAGGCTCTATATGGTAGGAGGTGTAGATCCCCTGTAGCGTGGGAAGAAGTGGGTGACAGACAGATAAATGTTCCCGAGCTTATTGAACAGGCTGTACAGAGTGTGAAACTCATATGTGAGAGATTACGAGCTGCACAAAGTAGACAAAAAAGCTACGTGGATGTGCGTAAACGGCCACTCGAGTTTGAGGTTGGTGATGTAGTATTTCTAAAGATATCACTAAGTAAGGGTATCATGAGGTTTGGAAAGAAAGAGAAATTGAGTCCTCGATACATAGGACCATTCGAGATTCTTGAGAGACTGGGAGAGGTAGCCTACAGATTGGCATTACCCCCACAAATGTCTGGAATACACAACGTCTTCCATGTATCTATGTTGAGGAAGTACCACTCGAACCCTTCTCATGTCATAGAGTATGAAGAGATGGACATACAAGAGGACATGAGCTACACTAAGGAACCCATCTGGATTCTCGATAAAAAAGAGAAGGTACTTCGGACCAAAAGCATCCCATTAGTGAAAGTTTTATGGAAACATCACTCAATAGAAGAGGCAACTTGGGAATTGAAAAGCCTCATGAAAAAGAAGTACCCTTATCTATTGGACGAGTCAAGCTGAATTTGGAGGACCAAATCCTTTAAAGGTGGGGATGATGTGAGACCTGATAATTCTGTACACATCTAATTATGTAATGTGAACATGAAGTGTAATTGATTGAGCTAAATGTAATGTACTCATAATTGAAGTGGTAAGGAGTGAAATTTCTATGTGATGAATGAGTTTTAAATGAGAAATAATCAATAGAGTAAATTATGGCGATTACATATGGAGATTTTATGCCAAGTGTGCAACCATAGGGTGAAACTATGAGGTCAGATCGATCTTGGAGAAGAGGAGATCGATCTGATAGGCTAAAGTGACAAGGAAAGAGGAATTTAAATGAGCAGATCGATCTCCAATGGAAGAGGATCGATCTCCTTATGATTCTGCAATGAAGAGATCGATCTCATGAGGAAGAAATTGATCTCATGAAGTATTCTGTAAACAGAAGATCGATCTCCTCAAGTGAGCAATTTAGAAGCTCACACTGTTTTTATATCCCCCCAGATTTCTTCAAGTGAAGAGAGTTTTTCCTGCGACGTACGGAGTAGTGGCTAGTGGAGGACTTGAGCTCTAGGCCATATATTGTATTTGAGGTATACTTTAACATTTCATGTACCCAGACTAAAGTTGTATTTACAGACACTTGATGAATAATGATGTACGCGATGTATTAGGATTAATTACCTTTAGATTGGGGAATGTATATGGTATGATATATAACTATTAGAATGATGAGATCCTGAGGTGAAAGTTTTATAAATTATGTATGATGATGCATGACATTGCACAAGAATGCACCCAGAATTGTGCATTGATGAAAATAAGTTGTAAATTTGCCCTGTTTTTCCACGCTTCCGGGGCGTCACATGGATGATGCTGAAATTGAGGTGGTGGATAGGAATGATTAGGTGGATGATGTGGAAATTACTGATGTGGTGGTACATGAACTGGTGGAGCTTGAAAACCGAGGGGTCCTATAGGTCGGAATTAGAAGATTGCCCTTGATTTTGGCTCCAAGAAAAATTAGGATGATTCCTCCACCCTGGATTATAGGTGTTTGAAAAGGGGTTGTTCTGTTGCTTCTGAAGTGAGGCAACATACTGAACAGATTCTAAATTAAGCAAGCACCTATCTACAAAGTGTGTACCACTACACAAATTACAAGATATAAAAGGACTTTGGATAGCAAGAACAGGGTTAGGACTATTGGCAGAATTATGCTGGGTATTGAGTGACTCTACCTTTTTCATAAGATTGGCTATTTGAGAGGTTAAGGTAGACAGTGTGTCTAACTCATAGATACCCGCCGACTTCTTAGGCAGCTACCTCTCTGAAGACCATTGATAGTTGTTAGCTGCCATCTTATCTAAGAGACCGTAAACTTCCTCCTCCGTCTTGCACATTATAGCTCCTCCCGCAGCAGCATCAATGATAGTCCTATTTTGGCTAGTGAGTCCATTGTAGAAGGTCTAGACTTGCAGCCATAAGGGTAGGCCTTGATGAGGACACTTCCTAAAGAGGTCTTTATATCGTTCCCATGCTTAAAGGGATTCAGAATCGAATTGGGCAAAGGAAGATATGTCACTACGGAGTTTAGCCATTTTGGAGAGAGGAAAGAATTTAGCTAAAACTTGATGGGCTGACTCGTCCCAAGTGAAAATGGATCCTGGAGGTAAGGAGGTTAATCAGTGTCTTGCTCTATCCTTAAGAGAGAATGGGAATAGTCTAATCCTAAGCGCATTGTCCGATAATCCATTATGCTTGAAGGTGTTGCACAGATCTAAGAATTTCCCTAAGTGAGCATGTGGATCGTCGTGAGGAAGCTCACTGAACTGTAGCGAAGTTTAGAACATCTAAAGGATTGAAGGTTTAATTTCGAAATTGTTTACAGGGAAAGCTGGTGGCCTAATGCCGGTATAATAACCTCCAATAGTCGGTACCACATAATCACCTACAATCCTAATTTCTCTATTCTATGCCATGGTGTTCTGCAGCAGAGCTACTAATTTCCTAAAATCTTTACAAATTTTTCTGAGTGTTCGTTCAATTTCACGATCTAAAGGAAAGCAATCATAACTCTTAGCTCTACGCATGCAAACATCTAAAAGTCCTTAGGCAAAATTTTTTTAATTTTTTAATTTTAATTTTTAAATTTTAATTTTTAAATTTTTTTAGAGAGAGAAAATTAACTAAACTAAATTAAGGGTCTAAATATTTACAACCTAAATATTTACAAAACTAGAATTATACCCAAGCATAATTTCACCGATATTAATTAATGGCTAATTGTCTTCCCCGGCAACGACGCCAAAAACTTGATATAAACTACGCCCACTCTAAATAATCCAGACGTGTTAACCGCAAGTGCATGGGTCGTATAAGTAATAATGGGATTTGAGTCCCGGATTATCGTCCCACAGAGAATCTAATTAGCCTAATTAAGTACCAGTTAATCTTACCCTAAGTATATCCTAGCAAATTATGAGAATTTAGTGGGTGATCTACAAGGCTTAAAATTAAAATTACTGGAAAACAATGAAAACTAAAAATAAATAAAACAAAGCTAAAATTACTTACAGAGCTCCAAGCAACTTAAAGCGATAACCTACAAGAGATAAATAACAAAGCTAAAATTAATCAGTGCAAATAAACTAAAATGCAAATAAATAGGAAAATAAAGAAATCAAATTAACTCGAATAAACTTAAACAATAAAAATAAAATGTTCATGCAATTAATCTAATTCTAAAAAATAAAAATTCAAATTAAACTAACCTAAAATCTAAGGAAATAAATTCTAAAAATTTCAGAAAATAACTATAAGCCTATTGCCTAAAATTGTGTTCCTAAATTAAATCTAACTTTATATGATTACTAAATTATTAACAAGCCTAAATAAACGATTAAAACCTACTCTAAATGATGCATAAAGTATTTTTTGGATTTTTAAATTTAAAATGAAGACTAAATTAAAAATGCATGAAACAATTTTACCGTAATTTAATTCTAAATGCAACACATAAACTTTACACTAACATTAAGTCTTAAATCCTAATATATAAAATCAACTATTAACAGAATTAAAACTAAAAATTAAATTAACAAATAAATGAACTATAACTAACCTACAATTTAATTTAACACTTTACCTAAGCTAACAACTAATAAAATGAATAAAAACAATTAAACAAAACAATATAAATGCATGAAACATTAAATTGTGCAGCCAAACATGGCCTTAACCAATTTTCCAACCGACCATTAATCCCCTGCACTGTACTATGTGTCACGGGATTATCTCGGACTATGATTTTTCCGCACCTCGTGATGGCACTAAGTCTCGCACTTAGTCAGCCAACCAACTCCCAATCGAACACCAACACAAGCAACAGGGCCAATCCGCAAGAAAACGCTCACTTATAGGAATTCTCAACCTTTATATTCACAATTTACAAAGGAAATAGGTCTGCTGCAGGGACACAATAACAACTCACTCAAGGAGGTCTGTGTCTCACTGCCATTCACAACTAACATTATATAGACAAGCACTGGCTGACACCCCCAGCCAGAAAAGGAAAGTATTAATGCACTGAATCCCACTGATTACAGACAGATTACCTCCAAAGATCTCGCCCCACATATGGCAAGTCAATTGTCTCAGCGCGAATCATGTTGGATTCTCCTGAGATACTCGTAATCCCCCACAATCATGTCTGTCCATCAATGAGCCTTGATGCGCGCTTGGTTATCCGCTGACGTGTATCAATCCACATTCAGTACTCATCAATTCCTTCGATGTCTATCAAGCGTGAAGTCCGCCCCACGTAGATTCGACAGCAGCCAACTGCCATCTGATGTCAAGCCCCCATCCAAGGCCTGATCGATGCCACCATGTGCCAGCTTGTGCACAATCGCGCATCCCGCATGCGTACATCGCCTGCCCCGCGCACATCTCGCATGCCTCGCACGCATCCAGCTCACGAGGGTGTGACAAACTCTCCCCCGTCAGATGGAGCCGACGTCCTCGTCGGGAGGGTTTCCAAGTACACCTACACCTGGTCTTCAAACTGCCACAGTGTCACATCCCTTTCCCATGACTCACTTCCATCTTCCCATCGAACAAGAAAATCAGTGCGCCTATTCTTGCTGCTCGTGCCCTGATTGTTGTGAGCGAGAATCTCCTTTAACTTCTTTTGAAACTCTTTCCGGACAGTTGGAGGAGCTCTCTTCCCTTGCTCACGCGTCTCATCTTGATGAAATGGCTTAAGGAAGCTTACATGGAATGTCGGATGAATCTTCATACTTGTGGGTAGTTCAAGCCAATAGGCCACATTCCCAACCTGCTCAACTACCTTGAATGGCACATCATACTTCTAGACAAGACCCTTATGGTACCGCTTGTCTGTTACCTTCTTCCATATCTGTGGTGTGAGTTTCAAGAGCACAAGGTCTCCTTCTTGAAACTCCAAGGGCTGTCTATGTCTATCTACATACTCTTTCATCCGCTGCTGTGCCATAGCCAAGCTGTCCCATGCCTGATCAATGAGCTCCTGTTTATCACGAGAAAATCTGTACGCAACTGGGCAACTTCCTTACGTTTGCTGCTTAACTACCTCAGCCGGTGTCAAAGGTTGACGCCCAAATGCTAGCTCCGATGGGCTCAAACCTGTTGCGGAAGACTTATGCAGATTGTAGCAAAATTGGGCAACATCAAGTAAACTTAACCAATTTCGCTGACATGTAGTCACATAGTGCCGCAAGTACTCCTCCACCAAAGCATTCACCCTCTCTGTCTGGCCATCTGTTTGCGGGTGGTTTGCTGTGGAAAATTTCAACTCTGAACCCAGTAGTTTGAACAAAATCGTCCAGAATTTACTAGTGAACCGAGCATCTTGATCGCTTACAATGTCTCTAGGGAGCCCAAATACTTTCACCACATATTTAAACATCAGCTCTGTGGCTAGTTCTGCAGTACAAACTTGAGGCGCTGCAATGAAGACTGCATACTTAGAGAAACGTTCGACCACTACCAAGATGGATCCCATTCCATCTACCACTGGCATGCCTACTATAAAATCCAAAGAAAGAGACTCCTAAGGTCCCTCTGGTATTGGTAACGGTTGAAGCAGGCCAGCCTGCTTCCTCTTCTCAGTTTTGTCTAGCTGACACACTAGACAAGTGCAGACATACAACTCAATGTCCTCCAACATCTTCGGCCAGAAGTAATTCCTCGATATTAGAGCAAATATCCTTTCCACACCCGGATGTCCTGCCCATTGCAGATCGTAGGTCTCTTTCAACAACTCGTGCCTCAATCCCCCGCCCTTAGGGACATATAATCTCCCTCCCTTTGCATAGAGGAGATCATTTTCAACCCAATACTTTCGAACAACACCATCTAAGACTTGTCGCTTAGTCTTGCAGTAGGCAACATCTGCCTCAGCAGCTAGCTTAATCCGTTCAGTAAAATCAAATTGAACCAAGGTCAAGGAAACTACAAAGGACTATACCTCCTTCTGACTCAACGCATCAGCCACCCGATTCTCTCATCCCGCATGATGCAACCAAGTGAAGTCAAACTCGGTAAGAAACTCCTGCCACCTTGCTGCTTGGCGAACAGGTTCTTCTGTGTTCTTAAAAAGGTATTGGCTACGTTATCCGTCACCACAATGAACCTGGTTCCCAACAAGTAGTGGCTCCAGACACTCAGGCAATGAATCACCGCAGTCATCTCTTTCTTATGCGTCAAGTAGCACTGCTCCGCTTCCTTCAACTTTCGACTTTCATAGGCTTTGGGGTGGCCCTCCTGGACCAGCACTCCCCCTATAGCCTTATCTGAGCATCTGTGTGTACCTCAAAAGGACATTCGAAGTCCGACAGTCTGAGCATAGGCTCGGAGGTTACTGCCTCCTTGACTCTCTCGAAGGCTTCTTCACATTCGACTGTCCACTCCCATGGTTTTCCCTTTTTCAACAAATCTGTGAGGGGACTAACCAATTTGGAAAATCCTGCGATGAATCATCGATAGTAATTAGCCAAGCCCAGAAAAGATCTTAACTCTGACACCGTCTTTGGGAAGGACCACTCCACAATAGCTTGGATTTTTCGCTCATCCATGCGGATCTTCCCCTTACTCACCTTGTGTCCGAGAAATAAGATCTCCTGCATGCCAAACTCACATTTTTCCTTCTTGATATACAATGAGTGTTCCCTCAATTTAGCGAACACCTTCCCAAGGTGCTCCACATGTGCCTCAAGGGTCTCATTGTACACAACAATGTCATCTAGGTACACCACAACAAAGCTATCCAAGTATTCATACAAGACGTCGTTCATGAGGTTACAGAATGTAGCTGGGGCGTTTGATAGATCGAAAGGCATTACCAAAAACTCGAACGAACCATACCTCGTCACCATGGTCGTCTTTGATTCGTCCTCGAGGGCTATCCGCACTTGCCAGTACCCTAACCGCAAATCTATCTTGGTGAAATAGGCTACCTTGGTCAACTTATCGAATAAATCTTCTACATTCGGTATAGGATACTTGTTCCTTATTATAGCCTTGTTCAACGCCCGATAATCCACGCACATTCGAAGGGACCCATCTTACTTCTTCTGAAATAGCACAGGGGCACCATATGGGGCCTTCGATGGCTGAACGAGATCGACCTCCAGTAACTCATTGAGTTATTTTCGTAAATCTGCCAACTCTTGTGGGGGCATCTGATAGGGTGCCTTTGCTGGTGGTCTCGCTCCCGGCTCCAACTCGATCCGGTGATCAACATTTCACCGCGGTGGTAACTCCTTTGGCAACTTGAGTGGCATAACATCGCTGAATTCCTCGAGCACATTCGCGATGCAGTCAGGCACATCCACCACATGGTCTGATTTGATCTCGACCAGAGCTGCGAGCATCGTCGTCTCGCTACGCTTCACTCCTGACTTGAGCTGCGAAGCCGATTGCATCAATGGCTTCTCAGCCACTCGTCCCTCATACTCTGTTGGGAGAAACTCGGGTGCCCTTCATCACCAATCCATAAGCTGTGATGGCTAGGTAGAGGCGCGGTCTTTGCCTCTACAAAGAATTCCATTCCGAGGATAATCTCAAAATCATCAAGGGGCACGACCATGAAAGAACATGACTTCTCCTAATCACCCACTCTCAACACTGTTGTCGTGACTCCTTGTACAGGCTGAGCTCCAGAATTTACTGCCTTGATTTGGCTGGAGCTCTTGGACAGAACTAGTCCAAATCGATTCACCACTCGTTGCGCTATGAAATTGTTGGTCGCGCCAGTGTCCAACATCGTGCGCGCCACTCATCCATTCACCAATACTGGCACATACATCAGGCCCTTGTAGACAGTCCGCTTGTCTACGGTGATGGCATTCAGTAGCCACAACGGATTGAGTCAAAGGTTCTCCTCTTCTGACTCTGAATCTTCTTTGGTGATCAAGGCTGATAGTCTCTCCCTTTGGGGACAGTCTCTCACACGGTGAGGCCCATCGCATAGGAAGCACCCTGTCTTCTTGCCTTGGGGTGGATCCGTCCCCTTTGGCCTTGATGGCTCACCATCTCTCTTCTTGTCCCACCAACCCTTTCGACCTTGCCTCTCGATCTGTTTCCCCTCGACTCTGGTCTTCTTCTTGTTAGCATTGGAGGAAGTAGCTCCATGTTTAAAATCATTAAGGCTATCTACCGCTGCAATGGCTGAAGGTAGGTCTGTCACCTTTAGTCGCCTCAACTCTGCCTGTGCCCAGGGCTGGAGCCCTGACAAGAAATTGAAGACCCGATCCTCCTCGGACATGTTGTTGATTTCCAGCATCAAGGAACTGAACTCCTTGACATAGTCCCGCACAGCTCCTGTGTGCCTCAGCTTCTTAAGCGGATTCCCTCACTAGCCACGTTGTGCTCATAGGAAGGAATTGATCCCTCAACTCCTTCAACGTATCCCACATTTGGATTGGGTTGCACCCATTTCCTGCATCATCATCGAGCCGAGTCTGTCCCCAGAGCTTCGCATCGCCACCTAGATATATGCTGGCAATGGAAACTTACTCGTCCGCATCTACTCGAGCAGCCTTGAAATATCGCTTCATGTCCCAAATGAAGTTCTCGAGCTCCTTAGCATTCCGACTCCCTTAAAATTGCTTAGGCTCGGGCACCTTCAGTTTGAATGGCAGTTTCATCCCATTATTCCCGCCATGCTGCGAGTTACCAACGGCTAACTTCAGCAGGTTGACATCCGTGTCAATGTCACCAACTCGATCGGACAACGACTGGATCTGCTCCATCAGGTCAGTGACGCGATCGGTGAGATCACTCTGGAAGTAACTCATCGTGCGCTAAAGGTTTGCAATGGCTTATGAATGGAGTGCAGCTTGCTCCAAGAGTGAAGTAGCGTCTGGCGCAGGCACACCGATCAACTCCTCAAGGACGGTAACTCGTTCGCTCAACGTTTCGACCATCAAAACACGGGCTCTGATACCAAACTGTCACGGGGCTATCTCAGACTATGATTTTTCTGCACCTCGTGATGGTACTAAGTCTCGCACTTAGTCAGCCAACCAACTCCCAATCGAACACCAACACAAGCAACAGGGCCAATCTGCAAAAAAAAATGCTCACTTACAGGAATCCCCAACCTTTATATTCATAATTTACAAAGGAAATAGGTCTGCTGCAGGGGCATAACAACAACTCACTCAAAGAGGTCTATGTCTCACTGTCATTCACAACCAACATTATATAGGCAAGCATTGGCTGACACCCCCAGCCAGAAAAGAAAAGTATTAATGCACTGAATCCCACTGATTACAGATAGATTACCTCTAGAGATCTCACCCCACATATGGCAAGTCAACTGTCTCAGCACGGATCATGTCGAATACTCACGGATTCTCCCAAGATACTCGCAATCCCCCATAATCATGTCTGTCCATCAATGAGCCTTGATGCACGTCTGGATATCCACTGACGCGTATCAATCCGCATTTAGTACTCATCAATTCCTTCGATGCCTATCAAGCGTGAAGTCCACCCCACGCAGATTCGACAGCAGCCAACTGCCATCGGATGTCAAGCCCCCATCCAAGACCTGATCAATGCCACCATGTGCCAGCTTGTGCATAATCGCGCATCCCGCGCACGCACATCACGGGCCTTGCGCACATCTCGCGCGCATCCAGCTCACGAGGGTGTGACACTATGCACGCTTCATTCTCTGATCTGCATCCAGGTGTTGTCCGACGCCTGCCATCCTTGCGTTTCTAGCCAACATGCCATCTGCTCCTGCACATACCGCCAACATTCCTTCAATCTGCAGCAGTAATCCAGCAACTTCATGTCATCCCATGCCAGTCCTTTACTCCTGCTATTCCAGTGCAACGTTTTAGCCGAAACTAGCTACTGTTGTCTCTTTCAGTAACTCAACACAACAGCACAACCTAAACAGTAACTGTTTCCAGCAAAATGAGCCGAGCAGCAGCAAGCTCTCCCGCTTCAGCCTGTTGTCGAATCAACTACAGCAGAAAAAGATAGATAATAGAAAAAACAAAACAAACAAAATGAACAGTAAAAATGGATGAAAACAGAGCAGAACAGAGGATGATTGTTGGCCCTGTCCTATGCCACAGTACAATCTTGCTTTTGTTATAGCTTGGCACCGAACAACAGCCAACACACTAATCAACAAGCAAAGTGGAGACAACAAGGAAAAATTGAAAATACCGAGCTGAACAATTACAAAACAAGTGAAAACCAAACTAGAGGCTAGAATGCAAAAATCGAAAACTAGTTACTCTAAATGCCGAAAAGAGAGGACTTAATATAATGCAGCAAACGAACATATATAATGCAAAAGAAATGACAATGCAACATTATGTAATCGACTTAAAGCAGAAAAGGTATGATTTGAATTAGTGGCTGAAGGTTTAAATAAAAGCAAGAGGAAATCGTAAGGTAGAATAAGTTCCAGCAATACTGAAAATGCCGAGAAAAGCAAAATGTAGTAGTTTGGGCAGTAAATGATAACTAGAAATCAAACATGAGATAAGAAGATCAAGCAGATTAATGCAATAAACCTATTCTACTGAACTTAAAATTAGTTTATACTTAAGCTAAGGAAATCAATAAAAGTAAAGTATGAAAAGAATGTCATAAGAATGAAGAAGATGAAGCTACTGTTCCAAGCTTCAAAACATTGCCTTCAACCGAGAGCTATGGTGGCTATTGTTATCAGTCGGCATGACACTCTCCTCTGGTCTAACTATCGGCAACCAGGAAAAGGGAACATAAAGGAAAAAAAATACAACCCGAGAATTAACAATAAAAAATACGAAAGCTTTTCATTAAAATTTGAACATTAAAACACTAAGCAAATGGAAACTTGGGAAAAACCCGAGAAGAAAATGAACATGGTGACTGCTATTACATAAAAAGCTTTTTTGAAAAATACAAAGGAAAGGAAAAATAACACTTTAAAACTAAAGCTACCGTAAAAACTACTTTACCTTAAAATTACTTACCCTAGACTACTTTGTTTTTTTCAATTGCTCATCATGTTCTATTTATACACAAACTTGGAGGTACAATTGTAATTTTTAATCCTAGATGAGTTGGCATTGTTTGGCCACTTGTCTTCATTCCATTCGCTGTAGAGAAGATATTTTCACGTCATTCGTCTTCTTGTCCACTTGGAGGTGCGATGTGACCCGACGTGTATATTCCAGAAGGTGGGTACGGTATCCGTCGATCTTATCTTTTCAAAGCGAATAAAATTCAAACACCCGGTATCACACGTGTCCAGACGAATGGTGACTCAGACTGCGAAATGGTAGTGGTCCAATCTCCTTTAGCCCATTTTCAGCCCATTTTTTATTGAAACGATTGAGTTTCATCTGGATCTAATTTATCTGCACACAAAAGAATTTTAATTAAATTGAAGGGATAATTAATAAAATAATAAGGGGATTAAAATAATTAATTAAGAAATTAAACACAATTAATTCTATTAAAATAGAATTATCGATGTGGGAAATGTATTTTGTGCAAACTAAGAACTTTGATTATATTAGATGTTATGGATATGCTAATTGATGGTTTAAATGTATTTATTGATGTATGTTGGAATGATTTTTGAGGTACTATGATAGTGGTAGAAGTTTAAAAGATGAAGCTGGGTGATTTTGAAGTTAGAACATCAAAATGATGAAGTTTTAAGTTAAGGGACAGATCTCTTAAGCCAAGGGAACAATCCCCTTAAAGTCAGAAGCTAAAAATGAACAATAAGGAGACAAGGGATCGATCCCCTAAGCCAAGGGACCGATCTACTCGCAAACAGAATGCAAAAATGAACAATAAAGCATAGAGGGACCAAACCCCTAAGTTACGAGACTGATCTCCTCATTCCAAAAGCTCGAGAAAGTTAAAAAGAAAAGAGGATCACCAAGAAAGAAAAGGAAAAAGAAAAAAAAATGAGAGAAAATAGGGAAAAAGTAGAGAAAGTCAAATGATCCTACCCCATTTTTGTCCTCAACCTCCATTTCCTTCAAAAAAGAAGTTTTTGAATGAGAATTGAAAAAAAGAAGAAGAAGATTTTGACTTCAAAAGGGAAAGGTAAAGGTAATAAGCTTTTATTTTGGACTTTAATTAATGGGTATGGTTGGTTTAAGGTTATTGATTGTCGTAATGAGAATTTATTATTTGAAGGTATTGGTTGGTGTGGAGAGCTTAGAGAGAGAAAGCTAGGGTTTCTCTCTCTATAAATGTATAATTTTTATAAATTCTAAGAAAATTATATGTTGATATTAGTGGCTTTATTTATGGATTTGCTTAAGAAATTTCTTGAAACAAAAATTGTGGAGTAATGCTTAGGGTTTATCCATTTATGAAGTTGGGGTTTGTAAGGATGACTAGTTTGTGTTGATGAACTCTTGAATGGAATTATGTTAAGGATAAGTTAGAAAGCTTATGAAAGTATTATATGTTGATAGCTTGTGATTGTGAATTGTGTTTTGGGCAAAAGGAATTCATTAAGGAAAAAACGTAGAATATTACGTTGAGGTATGCCTATGATTAACTTGTATAAAGAATGTGAATTATGATGATAGTTGAAAAATTAATGGCCATTATTTTGGAAGTGTAACCAAAGCTTTCTAAAAGAATATTGAGTCGAGGAAGGTGTTAGGATGTGACAAGAGCTGCACATTTGAGGTAAGGGATTTATTTGTTGGTATGGTAATGTCTAAAAGGAATTATTTAATGCATTAAAGGATTAGGAAACCATAAAATTAGCTTATTTAGAAGTGTATTGGAAACTTAGGTTCAAATGCATTAGTTTTGAAAAGGTTTTGAGAGCACTATAGGTTTTGTAAGTACATCATGAATGCTTTTGACTTGAAAATGCTTTACATGAAATGTCTTTGATGTATTAAAATGTTTTTTATTAGACTTGGGACACGAAAACTCAGCCAAATGACAAGCATTAGGTACTGATCCTCATAAGGTAGGGATTAATCCTCTCTACTTTTCGAATAGGGCAAGAGTATTCTGCCATTAAGGGATCGATCCCTTACATCCAAAGGATCGATCCCTTCTTTCGATTTTGAACTACATTGTACTTTTAATCCTCTAAAACGACCCATTGAATTTTGAAATCGATTTGGAACACATCTATGCATGATTTGATAATCTATATGCTATCTTAGTTACTTTGATAAGTAAAACTTGAGTCGCTTTTGATATTTTATCTGATGTAAGACTGAACGGCTCACTTTAAGCTTCTGAACATTGTTTTGAGATAAAAGGAACCTTTAGCGTATGCATGCATGACAGGAAATATCCTTACACTCCTATTTAGAATGGTAGCCTTAGTTGTATTGAATGGTGTAGTACTTCCCTTTTTAATTGTTGTTAAACCTAGATAAGTCTATAGTCCTCAATGCTCACTTGTCCATGAGTTACTTGGAACTGACTATGACCATGAGTCCCTATTAGTGGTGTGTTACTTACAAGCTCAGGGATTTGCATGATATGTCTCCTTTAAGCTTAGGGATTCATAACTGTTTAAGTGCATATCGACTACATGAGTTCTGCTTAGTCTTTATCATCCAATTTAGTATCAGTTTTGATTCAATATCAGTTTTGATTTAGTATCAATTTTGATTTAGTATTTTCTTTGATTTCTATTTCAATTTGATAAGTATGAATTAAAGTATACCTATGTTATGTATTTGATTTGTTAAATGTGGTTTAAAAATAATTGCATGACTTAAATTGCATTCATTTACCCGTATCATTGATCTGATGCTATTGTGCTTGCAAGCATGTTTCTTATTAAGCATGTCAGCTCACCCCCTTCTTTTGAGACTAACCTTGCAATGATTCACAGACTGCTGCGTTAGGTGAATCAGCTTCAAAAGCATCTCTTGACTGATCTCTTAGTCATTCGAGGTATCCATCATTTTGTACTTTTGTTTGCAGACAATAAAGGCATAAACTAAGTTAGTTGTACTTCTATAAGTTCTTTTATTGGGATGTAGCTATCAAGCTATAATAAATTTCTAATATAGTTAGTTAGGCTAAATTGGAGATCAATTATAGCCTTATTTATAAGGTGATGTATTTGAAGTATCCTTCACGATTCTTTTTGTATGTTTATAGATGAGATCAAATGAAAATAAATACAATATCATTGTGGATGTTTGAATTGGATTAATGATTAAATGCTTTACATCACCTAAATGTTTAGACTGGGACCACAGACTATAAGAATCTCAATTATAATATTAAAAGTTTAACTAACTAAGTTAATTGCAACCTACATTACATATAGACAACAAGTAAGGATAAAGGAAAACGTTAGTCTGTATTTTCATAAATTCCGAGAAGTTACAGAGTTGATATCAGAGCCTAAGTTGTCTAATATGTGTTAATGTAGGTAGATTAAGATTAGAGTTACATCCCAAGTGTATATGTCTGTCTACTATTAGATCGAGTATAACTACAAAAAGTTTTACTAAATTGATTGTTTTGGATACAGATTAGCTAAGCACCATGAGAGGACAACGGGGTAGACCTTGGAGGCAAGCTCCTCCACCTCCACCACTTGTTCCACAACCCAAGAGTCCAACCCATATGTTTAGGCTTGAGTAGAGGCTAGAGCAAGGCTTTAAAGCTTTGACCACCATGTTTGCCTACCATTTTGAGGTAAATAAGTCCGAGATAGATGGTCAACAAGCACCTATACCCCTTTTGCTCAACAACCACCACCAGCACCTCCAACCCCTCAGCCACCATTACCTCAACCACAGCCTCTGCTACAAGCTCAACCTCAGCTTAGAGACAAGGTTATATCCGATAGAATGGTGACCCTATTGCAGAACTTTCTCAAGATGAGTTCTCCACTGTTTAAAGGTGGTAAGAATCCAATGGAAGCAGAGAATTGGATGCGAGAGGTGGAGAAATCCTTTGAGTACTTAGATTGCACCCCTAAAAAGAAAGTATCTTTAACAGCCTAAATACTAAAGGAAAAGACCAAGCACTAGTGGAAGTCTACCCACATTATTTTGATAGCTTAGCATCCAAAAGTCACTTGGGAAATCTTTTTTGTGTTTTTCAATAAATAGTATATTCCTTAGACTGCAAAGAAGAAGATGCAGGCTAACTTCATTAATCTGACCCAAGAAAGTATATGTCTATCGATGCCTATGAATCTCGCTTCACCATCTTAAGTTGATTTGACTCTAAGACAGTGCATGATGAAAAGTGAAAAACTGAAAGGTTCTTATCGAGGTTGAGACCAACAATTAGAGATAGTCTTCTTGCTTGTGACCTAACCACATTTGATTAGGATTTTAGGAGGGCCCAGATTATAGAGCAAGGATTAGAAGTTATGCAGGCTAAGTATAGGTCCCGAGGCAAGGGCAATGGCAAGGATATAGGTAAAAGACATGAAGACACTCGCTCTTGATAGTTAAATAGGTGAAAGTTTGATGAGCCTCGAGCTAAGACTAGAAAGTATACTACGCCTTCCACCTTCACTCAGACAGCATTAGCCATTTAAGGCCCCTTACAGCGAGGCCCAATTTTTACAAGAACTATAACCAGTATCATAGCACCAAAGACTGCAACTGGCTTATCGGAGCTTACTTCAACTGTGGCCAGACAGGACATGTGATTAAGGATTGTTCTAGACTAAAGGATGCCCAAAAATAGCTTAAGAAGCTAGTTCCATCGAAGAAGGCCACAACAGTAGAGAAAGGTAAGAAGTGGGTGGCTCAAAGGAAAGTATTTACACCAAACAAGGAGTCAATTGATGGCTCCACCGAAGTCATTAAGGGTAAACTTCCTATTTTTGGTATTGAAGTACATGTACTGTTTGATCCTGGTCTACACACTCTTTTGTATCCCCATTCTTCATTAGTAAGTTGCATGCAGAGCCTGAGCCATTAGATTATGAATTGCACATTTGTACCCTTATTCAAGAGAACCAAATGATAGATTTAGTGTATAAGAATTTTAAGATCATGGCGAAAGATAGGGATATGGTAGCATATCTAATTTTGGTTAGTATTCGAGATTTTGATGTGATTTTGGGCATGGATTGGTTGGCTACTAATCGTGTTAGTTTAAACTACTACTATAAGATTGTAACCTTCTCTTTACCCAACAGATATGATGTATGATTTGCTAATTAGAAATGAAATTAGATTGTTTATGTGTTTTGTAAGTCTAACGAAATTTTGGTTATAGTGAAGGATTTATTGGTTATGTGGAAAACTTGAAAAGGATACCTCTAGAACTGAAGGATATTCCCATGGTAAGGGATTTCCTAGATGTATTCCCTGAGGAAGTACCAGGGTTGCCACCTAATAGAAAGTTAGAGTTCGCCATTGATTTTGCCTCAAATGCTCACCTAATATCCAAGCCTCCCTATCACATGGCATTGGTTAAACTAACATTGGTTGAACTGAAGAAGTAACTCCAAGAATTGTTGGACAAGGGTATCTGTCCGAGTGTATCCCCTTGGGATGCTCCTGTTTTGTTTGTTCGAAAGAAGGATGGTGGATGGTGGTTGTGCATTGATAACTCCATGGAAAATAGAGTTATTTTGTGCTTAATTTTCTCAATTAATTAATCCTCATATTATTTTATTAAAAGAAGACTGGGCCACTTGAAGACAAGAGAGAGGTGAAATTTCATCTTATAGCATGATTCATAATCTCTCTCTTCCCATGACACTTAAAATGTCAAGTGTTAATTTCTTATTCATTCTTGAAGGATAAGAAAAAAGGACACCTTAGCCAACACATGGAGGACACATGCCCTTGTCACATTGCATGCTTATGTGGACAAGAAGACAAAGGAAGGTGCTAGAAGATGGAGAGGTGTCCATGACTGGTAGGAAGCTTTGAAGACATGGAAAGTTCTATTCCAAGGACCAAGGACATGAAGACAAGTGGTCAACCATTGCCAACTCATTTAGGATAGGAAATACCTCTTTCAGCCTTGTATTAAGTGACTATTTAAACAAAAATATGAGGGTTATGAGAAGGGTTAGTTGCCATTTCTTTTCAAGGTTATTTTTATGTTCGTTTAAGGTTCTTTAAGTTACAAAAAGCAGCTATCTTTTTTTTTCTTGAAGTTTTTTTTTTTCATTTCCCATTGTTTTGCAACTGTTTAGCTACTTTAATGTAAGTTTCTATTCTCTTCTTTAAACTTTTGTGTTCTTCTTTATTTTCAGCATTTTTATCATTATCTTCTTCATCTTTTCTTTTCATTTTGATATTGATTGGTAACTATGAGAATGGGAGCTTGAGAGGTTGCAAAACTACCTCCATATGCTTTTGGTTTTTAGCTTGATCCACACTTTCTGTCAGACCCGTATTTTATGTAGCTTGTACTTTATGATTCCTATGTGTATGAACACTCTATTATTATAGTTGAATCATAAGAAGAGTATTTACTAGATTTAAAGTGTTAGTAAAATGATTTAACACGCAAAAGCTACATAAAAAGTCTAATGTGAGCTATAAGAGTCACAAGCTAAACCGAGTAGATCTGAATCATTCTGACTGAAAATAAGAACTTAAAATGAGAAAGTATAAAGAACTCATGAAGGAAAATCAGCTTGATTTAGTTCCGAACACAGAAAACGAGAGTAAAAGCTAAAAAGGGTAAATTGGACCTTTTTGGCGAGTTAAGGTATTTAAGGTGTTTCGGGTGTAATTATCCACCGAGAACGGTTGAAACATAAAGACGAGAGTGTAAGACATAAGATATGACACTTTCAAAATTTTGAAAAAAAGTCAACTTTGTCAATGATTAAGGAAAAAAGTCAACTATAGTTAAGAAAGTGGACTTTTACCATAGTTGACTAATCATGGTTAAAAATTAACCTAAGTATGGAGAAAAAATTGGAAAAAAATATTCTTGGTCAGAATATAAGATAATCATCCCCGGAAGTAAGAAAAATTCATTCGGAATGATTCCGGATTAAATTTAATGGTTAAAAACGTAATGGGCCTAAGGTGAAAATTTTAAAGCCTATTAAGGTATACTAAACGTAGACCGAAATTCTTAGGTCCCTTAGACCAAATTTTTAGACCAATTGATCGGCCAAATATTAAGACAATTAAAGGCCCAAGGTATAGTAAAAATTTCAGCCCGAAAGCCCATTAAAAAGCCCAAACCGAGAAGCCCAAATGGAAAGCCTATGAGATAAATATCTAACCATAGTTAAAGCTAAACATGACTCATAAGGTGACTCATTAGGTGACTCATGACTAAGGCTTAGGAAGTCAAGTTTAATGGCTGGAAAGTAAGGCTTAATGGCTAAGCAAGTGGCTTATAAAATCAGCCACACCATTGTCATCTTCATCACACCATTTTTGGCTAGAAAAAGAAACTATTGAAACGAATTATCCAAGCTTTCTCTCACTAGAAATCACTGGGAATTAGGCATATTTGAAACTTTCATTCTTCATGAAAGTTGTTCCAAATTGAAAGGAGAGTGACATATGTTGGAATTAGCTATCAAGGAGCCATAGAGTGCAAACCGTGAGCCTCCAAAGTTTCGGCCAAGTGTGAACACAACTATTGGTATATTTTCAAGTTTTCAATTTCATATATGTTAATGTATGAATGATTTTAAGTACATTGGTATATGTTTTAAGCATTGAAACATATGAAATCACTATGATCTTGGTTAGGCCGAGACTGAGTAGTGAAATATTGATGAATGTCCATATGATTTTAAGGCATAAATAGGTTAATATACATGTGTTAATGATTATGGTGTAATTAGAATTAATCAAATTTATTAATTAATACATGTATTAAGTTGGCAATCAAGGTGTTGGGTAATTAAAAGATTGCACATAAAAAAGATGAACATAGCAGAAATGTAAATAATGTGATGGATGCGGGGATATACGAGAAAAGATAGAATGAGAAATAAGGACATTCGTAAAAAAGGGTGGAGTAACACATATCGAAGATAAAATGATTAAAAATCGTTTATGTCGATTTGGACATATACGACATAGACTTGTGGACACTCCAGTAAAGAGAGTGAAGATTATTAATGATGCATAAAGGGTTATCGCTAGAGGAAGACAAAAAAAGACTTGGGAGGAACTAAACGAAAAATATATGATGAAATGAGAGTTGAAAAATACATTTTTTTTTTTAGATAGATGAGTGGAGAATGAAAATTTATGCTGAGGAATTAATATGAATTCATATATTGTTTCATATAACATATCCTAGAATTATGATAAAGACTGATGATGATGATGTTGACGATTTTATTAGTTTAGATTATGATTATAACTTTTAATAAAAATATTATAATATATATATATATATATATATATATATTAAATGTATATACGAACTACCTAATTAAACGACTGCCTCGTATGATACTGATTTGTGCAGGATTTGGCTTAACAGTTAAAAATCACATGGGAGACTATAATACCATGCATCTCTTGGTTAATTAAGGTTTAGATGCAAGAACTTATTGGAGTTGATACGGGTGGGTGGTGCAGGTGCAAAGAATAATGGATCGATGTTCTTCTTAGTAGTGTTGCTATTGTTTGTTAACTTCCTCATAGCTTGATTTGTTATCGTAGGAGGGAGAGAGGAACGGAGGAAATAAGGTGGAAGGAAAATCTAATTTTCCTTTTCACTCTTTCGTTCGTTTGGTAAAAGAAATATGAGAGCAGCGAAGAAAAAAACGAGTGAATTAGCATCGATATTTACCGTTTCTTTCAAATTCAATCCTTTCACATGAGATAAGAAAATACTCGTTCAACTAAATTTAATAATTTTACCTCTAATGTCTTTCTTTCCTCTCATTTTCTATCATTCCTACTCTCCAAATTATATTTATTTCCTCAACGTTTTTCCTTTCTCCATTTTCATCCTTTCCCTCCAAGCATACATGGTGCAAAGCACTGCAGAAGTGGAATAAAGAGGCTTGTCATAAGAATACTTCGACTCAGTTTGGCACCATGGTTAGCCACCATGCAATGACAGGCTAAAAGACAAAATAAGATAAAGTACAATTACTTTCTCACCTTTAATTTTTTTATTTTATTAAAAAATACATATCTTTAAAGTTCGTCTTATCCTTTTTAATCTCACCATCCATTCAAATTTAGCCTAAAGGTAATGGTAAGATCGGTGAGGTGTAGCTAATGAGGAACAATTTGCCTGGCATTAGTAGTCTAGATTGTTGTGATTAGAGTACAGAAATGGCCAAACCACTGCCTGAATCAGAATGAGCAGATTGACAGAATGGAGGTTTCTCTCTCTCACACACACTCATTTCTTCTTTTTGAATTATTATTTTGAAGAATTTGTACCTTATGGTACTGAGGGCTACATTTCACTTTAAGATCCCACGAGATCAAAATTTGGCAATAACTTGGAGCTGGAAGGTAGCCGTCTAAGATTAAGGAATTATCAGATCGATAAAAGGCATGGTTAACCATATATGATAATACTGAGCGAAAGGAAATAAGAATATTGTAGCAGGAATGAAAGATTGTATTTTCCAAACCAAGCAGTGAAGACAAAAATCTGCAGAACAAGCACAACAGTAATCATGAGTCAGATGTAGTAGGAAGAAAGCAAACATTGTCGATAGCTGTTCCTCCTGAGATCTTAAGCTTGATGTGAAGGCTCTACTTTGATTTCTGAACTTCTATTTTGACCATTGTTCTCTACCCAATGAGCACCCAGATATCCGTAATCTACAGATTAAGTATGCATGATCCGAATTGTTATCCAGAAAATGTAAAATATTTCAACATGCGGTATGGTCACAACTCACGACTTACATCTCTGCATAATATAAAAGAAATTAGCATAGCATATTCAAGCATCAAAAACATTCAATATCCAGTAATATCTCTATCTGTAAAGCAAAAGGCTATAAACAAGCAACTACAACCTAAAAAAATTGATGAACTTATTCAACATCATGTTGATTAACTGAAAATGTAAGGTCTCAAACTCGACGTTCTTAATTTATCCAATTCGCTCCTCCCCCGACACCCCCTCTTCTTTTCCCCACTTCTTTCTCTCCCTATGCAGCAAGTAATGTGCCACAGTTCAGAGCAAAGCAACCAAACTTTCCAGAAAGATCCAGCAGAGATTATTATATTGAATCAGCTGGTCATGAATGCCAAGAGGCATAGATAGAAGGGAATCATGACAACACATCTAAAATTGACATTAAGCAAAACTGGCAGGCTACAAGAAGAAGAAGAAGAAGAAGAAGAAGAAAACACAAACTTCACATGCTTGGTAAAGATAAACTAACCCCATAAAGCATGAGATTCTGTTGGAGTGACTAACAAGTTCATTTCAGTGAATCATTTCTCATGAAGTAAGATCTCCAGGAGCCTTGAAGACGTCAAAGAATTCATCTAACAAGAATAGAGATAAGTATGGTTCTACTTCTTTGTGCAGGAGAATGGAATGTGTACTCAATTATACTTCTGCTTGACAATTTCCCTCACATATAATGAAGAAAAAAAATATATCAATGCAAGAAACAACTTAGAGAATCACATAAAAGATCAATCAATATTAGGGAAAATAGTGACTATTACCTCAAAAACAAGGATGATAATAGGAAATGTCTTCACATGTGAGGTCCTGGAAGAAAAAGGAGAAGAGGAGGAAGAAGTATGATATGAATAGTGAAGCCATGGCGTACAAACAAAGCAGGCTGGCAGAAAATTACTCAACCAGTATTTGGAAACCTGGGCCTAGACTGGAAATATTAAACAGAGCTCCTACATGAAGTTTTATCAGGAAGCAAGACGGGCTTAATACTGCAAAAGAAATGCCTCGTATAACATTCTATAAAAGAAATATAACACAAAAATCAGAAAGAAAATAGATCTTTGGGACAGATGAACTGTTCACATTGGGTTTTACCAAATGTGACATCATTTTCAGATTTATACAATGCAGAAATATGAAATTCAGAAAATGCAACTGTAAACTGAATAGCATAACAGAACAGAATCAACTTGACATGAACTCTATACATCTCCAACAATGGGAAATGAATTTACAGATTACTCTTCCTCATTCACCAAAGGATTGTCAAATGCAACCAGCCCATATCTTGTTGCTGTGTTTATCCCTCTGTATCAATATTATCATCACTTGAAGACAATTGTCTATTCTCTGACAATGAAAGTCGCCTGGGCTTTGTAGAGCCTGATTCACCAAGCCCCTCAGGTGACAGGTTTAATCCAGCAGTTCCCGAAGATGACCCCAAGAAACGGCGAACTGGGGCATCAGACGGAGATGATGCAGAGTAATTGTATGTTAAAATTCCCATAGGATGGTTAAACTTGCAACTTGGACCAAACTTGCAAATTCCATATCGAGAATAGAAAATACATAGAGGCTCGCCCTGTGAAAATGCAAAAGTAGCAATATCAATAATGTAAAAAATATCAAGCAACAAAATAATAAAACTAGTAACATAATAAAAGCATGTCTGCATATAGTAGGAAACTCTCCTTTTAAATTAATCACATGCACCATAAAACAAATGGGAATATTGAAAAGAATAACAAATAACAAGAACAAAAGCCAACCTTAAACCAGAATGTGAGATGGATAATGTATAAGCAAAACATAACATTCTAAGCTTGGTAACTAAAAATGAAAATAAGTCAAAATAGTAACATTCTAAAAGTGAAGATATAATCTGAACATGAAAGTTTCAAAATGAGTGCCCAACACAAAGCTCTTGACCATAACAAATCAAGGTACAGTAATTAAGAATGAACTGAGGAATGATAACCTTGTAACCTATATTACATAGACTAAGGTATGGGTATCTGGTACAGATATGCAACCAAGGTCTAACTCCCCTTTCATCCAAAATTTTGGACTAATGGAGTAGTCTACGAAGAATCTGAAAATTGGATATGGATACGTGGATATGTTTTACAATAAAAAAAAATATATTTTTTTTTTACAATAATATTATAAAAAAATAGTATACAAATTTGAAATCCCAATTTTAATTTAAGAAAACTAGATTTGGATTAAATCACTTTATCTTGTTAAAAAGTTTAGAAAAATAAATCTGGATTTTGGCTTTTTACTTTATATAAAGAACAAAAACTATAGTAGCAATATATTATAAATATATATAAGTAGCTTAATATATACTTATCTAATATTCTAACTGTAATTTTTTCTTTTTTAACATAAACTTAAAGCTAATTAAAAGGGGCCACAAAAGCCAGTTACATGTGCTTAAGACTTAGCTAGAATCTTTCTTGTCATTTCATCTTCCTTCTCATTTCTTTTTCCTGATCAAACACAAAGGCTTTGTCTGAATCAAGAACACTTGCCGCTTTTTTGTCTGAAACAAATGAAGGCAGAGAGTAAGGTGCAGTGTCAGAAAAGAACTGGGGGTACAATGAAGCTGGTTTTCAAATCCTTTTAGTCTTTCTTAATTTTTTTCCTTTTATATCTCTCCATCTTCCCAGACCAGAATGCTTTCTCTTATACCTCATTTTTGGGTTAACTTTTGGGTTGGGCTTTTGTCAATTAGGTGCTCACATATCCCAGCAATAAACCCATTGTTGTCTCTGCTGTTCACTTTCTTCACTTGGTATTTGATTTGCCTCGCATTCTTCATTCGGAATCTGATTAAACAGTTCCATCTCAGATGCAAATTCTGCACCCAAATCCATCTTGTATTAACATGGGTATGGCGCCCAAAAATGCCGAATCCATGTAACCAAGCTTTCAAATCAACTGATCTATCCTCAAAAAAGAGATATATGGTTCACACTATCTGATCAGAACTAAACAACTAAATGAGCACAACATCAATGAATTCTTTAAAGAAAGTGTCTTAGCAATTTTCATAGGAATATTGGCACTAACCTAAACCCCATTGGACACCCAAAGATTTCGGGTAAAACAAGCTGAAGTTCATATGCAAGCTTTATGAGGATCCTGTGGTAAGACTTACAGTTTACCTTTTTTGGGTACAAAGTTTCTGGTTTTCAGTTGAAGGTGAAACCTACAGGTTTGTGCAAAAAAGAAGTTAAATTATACTGGTTCTGCAATTCCATCAACAGCAATAACTTTGTTCTGCAATTCTATTATGTCAACCTGAAGCTAACAGCATTAGCACAAATTTTTGGACTACCTTTTCACCCTGGAGAGAGCTAATAGTTGGATCTATTGAAAAGTCTTGAGGAATTTTCACATGGTTCAAGTTATTAATCCGATACAGGCTGATTCAGGATGAAAGAGGGACAGAGAGAAAAAGATAGGAGGGGGAAAGAGAGAGAAAACAGTAGAGGAAACTAGAGAGAGAGAATCTAATCTCTACATTAAAGCATCCAAAACTTCCCCCAGATTAGCACAGTGAAACACACAGACTCACATAACTAACCCTAAATTTGAAATTAGAAATTCCAAAAGACCTTGTATCAAAATAGAAATAAAATAATTTCTTCCTCCAATGCTTTGTCCTCCATTGACTCATCATCACTTCATCATAAAAATTTGATTCATAATAGCTTTAAAAGGGTAAGATTTTATTTTATTTATTTTACATGAATCAAGCATAACTCTCTTCAGAACTGGAATCATATTGCAGTTCCTCTAAACCATAAAATCCTCATTCAACGACCTTAGTAATCCTAGAATTTATGGCACAAGCACCCCATATCTACACTGTGTCATATACACTATTAGTACAATAGCCGCAGTAAATTGCAGCGACCTAGTTCTTGATTCCTTTACTTTTCACTCAAAACTCAACTATTGCCTAATAGCCTTAAACCTTTTGATCCCCAAACATAACCCCTGAAATCCTTATTTGCTAAACGCAAATAAACATGCAAGGAGATCATCCATTGTCCCATGTCAATATGTAACAAGTTATTTTTTATGCCAATTCCTTCTAATCTAATTTAAGAAATTTTATGGCTATCACAGAATGCCCAATTTCCGGAAAGAGTATCTATCAAGGCATATATCCATTTTTTAACATAAAAAAAAAAAAAAAAAATTACTAGCTTGGGCTGCAATTAAAGCCCAACAATTAGGAAACCAAGTTTTTCAAGAAAAATAAAAGGTCATGTAAGGTAATAGGTAGGAAATGACATTTTTCAGTATCATGAAGACTAGGCTTTTCATAAACAGCCATAATACTTTGAACCAATCAATATTCAAAAGTAAATTGAAAAACAAAATTACCACTGAATACATAACTCACCGGACGTAAAGGAAGGCCAATAGGACTCAACACACAATCAGGGGCAGGAAGAACTCTCTCTCTTGGGTGATGAAACCTACAAACTGCACCAAATTTACAATCTCCTGTCTTCATGTAAAATTGGCACTCGGGCTGACCAGGCCTCTCCGGAAATACATTTTCCCTCTGCAATGCATAAAAACCTACAGGTACAGAGCCAGAACGAAATTGAGAAAAGGACGCTTGAGATCCGGCGGTTGCCGATTCATTCTGGCGTGCAGTTCCGTAGATTTGATTATTTCCGTTTGTCTGCTGCAGGTTCTCTGAAGAAGAGACTGATGGCAGTTGACCCTGTAAAAATGAGGAGTATTAGAATGGTAATTAATGGTAACACTTCTCAAAGATCACAGCTTACGTGCCGCATAGTTGCTTGCCAATCAAAGTTGAAACAACTTACAGAATCAAATTCTATATACATATATGCCTGTACGTGTGTATGTATGTATGCTCTCAGACATTTTGATAGCAGTTTCAAAGTTGCAGATGACATCAATTTGGGCAAAACCACTAGAAAAATAAAATAAAATAAACAAAACTTAGCTCTAGAGATAGCCACAATTGTAACATTACCATAAAACATTTGTTCTTACATTCATGAACAGGTTCTTGTTTATAGCATACAGTTGATAATGTATTCACAAGGACATAAGCGAGTGGTTTTTGTGGAAACAAGCAGCTAATCAAAAAAGTTAATGTTAAGCTACAAATTTCTGATTCAATTTCACTCATTTCTAAATTGTAAAGTAACTCAACAATCACAGATATAGTTTTAAAAGAAACTTCTGCACTTCATGTTTACTTTAACCAAAGACCAAACTGGTGCAACCAGCATATGAACTTATTCTGATTAAGAGTTATTTTCCAATCCAACTCACCTGCTTCTAAGAGTTGACCCAGAGTTTGACAAGCTTATTTGATTCTAAACCATAAATCTTACTAATAAGCACGATAAGAAATAGATGGCCAGATTGGTCATGTCTAACTTTTAGGCCTAAATAGATTCCTTCCAAATATCAGCCAAATCTGCAGCCAATTTTATTCGTCCAAGCACATCACCAGCCAGCCACAAGTGTCTCCAACAACAAAGGGCAATACAATTCCACTAACTCTCATAACAGCACCAATACTGTCAACTTGTGATCTCCAAGGCTTTATCCAACTTCCATCAGACTTAATACTAGGCTCCCTTAGTGCCACCAAAGTACCACCAATTTCCTTTTAATCACAAGCATCAGAAAACTACCACTTCTGTGGCTTCTGAACATTAGCTCCAACAAATAAAGCTCATCAAATATTAGCATTATGCAACTGTAACCAAGCTAAAAATGAAATTCTTCTTAAGAGGAAGAAAAAAAGGTCATTGGTTGAAATTGCACCATTATAGCCTTCTGCAAATGCATTTTATTCAGGCCCAGGAAAAGATAAAAGGTGATCAACCATAAAACAAACCTTTAATGAAGAAGGTGGATAAAGCTTATTTGAAAATATTAGAGCACCTCTTGACTCAAGAGACAAATATTATTATTTTCCAACACAAAAATATTAGCACATTGACAACTATAATTCTCATAAGTTGCCTGACTTGGCACCTCTAATGTTGTCCAAACGCATGTATACACTAAACTGGCATGCTTAATGAAGAGAGCAATAGTAATAAGCTAAGGAAAAACTTACACTGTAAGCATTCCACCCTGGAACTGATACCATCCCTTGGGGTAAAATCAAAGGTGCATAACTTGAAGGACCTTGCCAACGGGGGCTGGGAATGAAAGATGCTCTTGACCAATTTGTAATCCCTCCTGGATATGACTGCTGACCAGGAGTGGTTGGAGAAGGGACAGTTGGATAAATAGGAGAGCCACGCAATGAAACCATCATATTAGTTGGCTGAGGATGGTGGAATTTACAAGTGCTCCCAAACTTGCATTGTCCAGTTCTTAGATAATAAGCACACTCAGTCTCATTCTATATGAAAGAAAAGTAAAAAGAAAACAAGTTACATTAAGCCTATGAAATACCAATAACCATAAAAAAAGAACATTTTAGAAACCAATCATTGAAGAAATATAGCTTGCCTTAACAAGGTCCAAACTTATACAACAATTCAACCTCAGTGTTGAGGCCAACAATGGTCCGAAATTCAGCAGTACTTTTGTTCATGGAATCCATTTTTAAAGTCAAAAACAAAATCATAACTCAAACCAGAAAAAAGAACAGGTTCTTTTTGAGAGATAGCAAGTGAAACGTTTTACTTTATGATCCTTGTCTATGCATGTCTAGTTTCCGAATCGGGTCTAAATGATAAACCGATTAATATTAAGTCAACATGACTGTACAATTGGACAAGTCTAAGAGGAAGGTAAAAATATCTGCCTTTTGCTAAACTTGTCCAATTAAAAAAAAAATCATAGTTTTTGTTTTAAAAAGACAAAGGAACGAACAAAAATGAAACAGGAAGAGATCTGGATGTTGACTTAAAATTGGTATTGTAATAAAATTGTATTGTAAGAAGAAAAAGGAAAAAAATGAAATCCAAACCGGGCGAAGAGGATAGCCCAAAATATTTAAAGAAACTCGTCCAGCTATCCCAGCTTTGTCTCTAGGATGATGAAACTTGCATGTAGCTCCAAATTTGCAAGTTCCTGTTTTCAGGTAGTACTGCACAGCAGTTAAGAGAAGAATGTCAGTTGTCAAATCCAAACATACATGAAAACGAGAAACATAGAATATCTGACATGAGGCAGTTAAAGAATTGCTTCTGTCAAGATTGCAATCTGGCTTCCAATGCAATAAAAGCAGTAGTCACTGCTACCTTGCCTTTCTAGAATAGAAAGAGTGAATAATGTACAAGAATAAAGCAAATATTAGGAGAAGCCAATCATCTAGTCAAGCTGAGAGTTCGGATTAAAGTTTGATTGCTATGTCAAACCACAAGAAAGAGAAGTAAACCTTTTTCCAATCCAAATTATTAGCAGATTTCCATATTCTTAGTTCTTTACTCATTTATTTTCTTATACTAGGAGCAAGACAGGACAGGATCTGTCTTTATGAATTGCCCATGACAGCAAGCAGCTTTTGAGGCAAAAGCAGGGACAAAGGAGGAAGAGACCATATATGAAGTAATAGAAACCTTTAACAATCTTTCTTGCTTACACTATTATTTTCAGGAAATTTTCCTTTCATCTACGATCAAATGAGTCTCTCTCTGTTAAGAATCCAACAGGATTTCTTTCTAATTCTGAAAGTAATCCTCGTTTAATTTAACCTTTAAAAGTAGCAGGAACACTCGTTTAATTCTAGTGCATCATCCATATAGGTGTGAACAAATACGAACTGCAACACAATGGATCCAACTGTCAAACCATAAAACTTCACCAATAAAAGCATATTGAATTTGTAGAGAAACATCTGCATCAATCTAGAATAATTGCATTCACTAAAGTATTAAAATGTTTGACCCACCATTTTATGGGTGACATCTCACACAACAAATAAAATAAATTTCCACTTTTAGATACATAAAAGTAGTATACTGCATGCTAATCATACATTGCAAATTTCGAAGCATATATGTAAAAATAGCAACAGTATTGTTAAATGGGAAACCAAGGAATAAGTACATGCCTGACATTCAGGTTGTCCTACTCTTTCTGGAAACTCTCCTTTCATCTTCGCAGCGGCAATAGCCTGGAATTTGATATAATCTAAATAAACATTACAAATGACAATTGATATTCAAAATCTCAAAGGAGTAGTAGGACAAAGTTAAAATGAAATGACAATAGCAAGTGTAGTACACCCATGCAGCAAGTGTATGTGTGCATGTGCGTGCATATACAGAACCACCCTTATCTCTTGAGCATCTAATACTCTAAATTTTCCTACAACGAGTTCTGTTTCAAAGAGCTTTAGCAGTAAAGAACCATGTGTAAAAGTTTCACGTGTCTATAACTTCAATTAGCAATATTATGTCAATGATTATAATAAGAGGCTTCTAAAATGGATAAAAATAAGAAGCTCTTTGGCATTGTACCAATTATATCTCACTCAAAAAGCATTAACTCTGAATTCATAAGAATTTTCCAAACAAGCCACAGCTTTATACCAGCTTTCGGTTAGGAGGATGATTAAAACGACATGTTGCCCCAAATCTACAAAGGCCTGTCCTGATATAATAAGAACAATCTGGTTCTCCAGGACGCTCAGGATAGGAACCAGATTCCATAGTTTCACTGGATCTCAAGTTCATTTGCCACATAGCATCTGAAATAATATTAAATGAGTAGGTTCAGAAAATACATGAAAAAAGAGTCAAAGAATAACAAAGAGTATTAAAGTTTTTAAATTAGAAAACAATTTTATTGGAACATATAACACTCTAAATTTCAATCTGTATTAGCTTTAAAGTATCATGTATTTATCTGTTGCATTAAAAATAGACTCAATCAATGTTCTAACAGTGATAGCATCAAAATGCAAATGGTTGAGAATTTACATGAAATAATTGGGATGGCAAACAAGATTCTGTCAAGCAACAGCAAGAAATCTCATTCTAATCTTTGACTTTTTGCATACCTCTGCAGTGGCTATATTATTCAAGGAAAGTAATGCAATTCTATTTTTTCTAAGGCCTCAACAAAAGACATTTACGAAACCTTTTATCATTTTCTACTCCTTTTCAAGATCCAAACTGATCTCAACTAACTTAAGAATGTTTACACCAGGAAGAGAATTTTTCATTTTCAAAAACTCAACATCTGAAGGAAGCATGAAGATCAACTATGCTCGTTGCAGAACGTTTGAAAACAAATAAATGTATCTTACATTATGTAACCAGTACACTTAAGACAGTGCTTAAAAGTAGAATCCTATACAAGATAACTGAAAAATAGAAAAGGTAAAAGATTTATAGTTCAAAACAGACTAAACTGAAGTAAAATTTGAAGTAATAAATCCATTTCAAAGAAAACACTATAAGAAAACAGAGTATTAGGTTAACTGAAGAGAAATGGTAATCAGAGAAATGAGCTTTTATTCTCCACCATTTTGGAACATGAGACTAAACTATTATGTCTAGAATAAGCTTGGCTTATATGGATTCTCCGTATTAAAATCATGTGTTTGACATGGACAGTCCATATTCAAGTTACATGAGCCACAATAAAATTTATATCTGAAGTGATAATATGATTAATTACAATCACATGTAGCAGCCCTGATATATGAAGAGAATATGGTTGGATTGAGCCGAAGGGTGATGGAGTGATGCCTCTCCCTTGTTTGGAAACAATTTAATAGAGAAAGAGAGATTTGGATGGGTACTCAGAAATATCCAACTCTCCCTTTGTTTTTCTTCCATCCAAGTTTGAGGGCTCTCAATGGAAAGAATTCCTCATTGAAAAATTTTCATTGTACAAAGAAAGTTTCTCTCTTATTACTAATTCATTTTAACATATGAATGATATAGCAGTTAAAGAAAGATTACAAGCTATGATTTCATTTCCTTGTCACTGTGGTAACCTACAGGTTCCTTTGCTTTCCATCTTTTAAGAAATCTATTGAAAATAGTAAGATGAGTAGGTAGGTATAAAGAAAACAGAAAATAAGACAAAAAGGTTTATATTTTCTTCTCTTTTATGTCTATCACAAGCCAAAACTCACTGGAGAATCATGATTCCAAGTTCTATCTCCCTCTTCCTGCATGATGACCATAGTTTCATATAAAAAAACATATACATGTAAAATAAGGAGAAATCTCAGTATATTTGATTATCAACCCCCACCTTTTACTTCAAAAGAACAATAATAAAGAAAGACCACCTATTTACTCTAGAAAGGAATTTCAAAGAAATGACAAAAGTAAAATAGAAAATGCGAAGTAATTATTTTCTCGCCACCTATTTCAAAGAATAATAATACAGGCACATACTCTCCTTGATTTATGAAAAAAATCAGCCAAAAATGCCAAATTTTGACTTTTAATTTTCAGCATATAAGAGAAGAAGAGAAGAAAATGATTATTTACTCTAAAACCTATTTCCAATACTGCCTAATTGTATTTCCACAAACAGTGAAGCAGAAAATGAAGAACCAACCTTAAAATTTATATAACCCCCAATCAAACAGTGATAAAAAGCTGTAAAAAGACACCAGCTAGAACGACCATAACCATCTAAATTGCACTTGATGAACAAAACAGTTCATAATTTCAAATATAGAAATCTAATGCAGCTCAATTTATTGAAAGATACAGAGAAGAGTTCTTTTTTCTTTTTACTCAACCTGAAATTCATGATTTTTGTTAAACACAAAACAACTATACTTAATAGATTAAGCATAGCATTTTAGTCATTATTAATTTTTCAACCATTATTTTGCTTTCTATTATTTGCTTTTCCGAAAGTAAAGAGTACTAAAAGATAGGCAGTAAAAGCAATAATTAAATAGAGCTTAATCCTATAAAAAAAAATTGAACTTAATCTTTTTCTACAAGCAATAAATCAATAAATGAAAAAAAAAAAAAACCCATAACACAAAATTTTAAATTTCATTTTATTTCCTAGAACCTTGAATTTGACTTCAAAAAATTAAGAACTTGGAATCTCAAATTAGTCCACGTCGGCAAAACAAAACTTGCGACAATTTATTCAAATTCACCGCAAAATTGCACTGTTTTCTCAATAATTGAAACGCAATTAAGAATTTAAGATTCATCACTGCTATTCAAATTTTACATGATTTCTCAATTTATAATTTAACCAACAAAATGGCTGATTTTTTAACAATGATCAAACCGGAATTCACCATAGAAAATGGACAAAAAGGACAATTCACGACAGGAAAATAACCAACAAAAACATATGACCTTGCATTTGTCATGCGTTTCACAAAATAAAAAACAAAATAAAATAATAAAAATAATAAAACAGAGTAAAGAAATTAAACAGAGGCAGAGAGAGAGAGGCCTTGATTCAACGACGGTGAAAGCGAGGTTCCTTCAGTCACAGCCACCGCCGCCGCTGCCACCGCTGCTGCTGTTCGGGACATCGGAATTCCTGCATCGAATGTGAACTCCATTCAGCAGTCATCTTCCTCCCTCACCATCACCACTATTGTCACGTTATAACCACCTCCACGCCGGAATTCTCATTCCCCGTTACAAACCACGCTGTCACTTCAGCAAAAACTCCCCCCTCTCCTTCTCCTTCCTAACAGAAACCGGAGAAACCAAAAAACGGTTACTTTTTTTTTGAGAGGAGAAGAAATACTAAAAAGAGCTTTTGTTCACGGAAAGTCTTTCTTCGTTTTCTAAAAAAACAATTCTTTTTTTTTTTTGTGGTTTTTTTTTTTTTTTTTTTTTGATAGAAGCGAAAGAGCGCTGTTTTCTCTTCTCCACAAAAATAAATAAATAAATAACTAAAAAATTAGAAAGATGGAATAAAAACCAACCATCCAAAGCCCACCAACTTTTTTCCTTTTCCTTTCCTTTCCTTTCTTTTCTTTTCTTTCCTCTGCTTTTTGTTCACCCGCGTTTTACCCATACCGACGATCATCGTTATGGCCTGTTCATTTGTCTTCGCTTCAGGTTCTCTTTTTATTGGTGGTTTAAAATTTTGTTTGACAGGTGTCATCACAAAAAAGCGAGTGGATGTTTATGACCCGGTCTGAATAGGGTTGGTGTAGGACACCAGTTTTACTATTTCCAGGTGGTCTTTTTTAATTTGTTTGGAGTAACTACTTTTTATTTTTGGCTATTCTTTTGTATGATCAACTTTTTGTTTTAGTCAAACAATAATACTATCATAAAATCGAAAACATTAGAGAAATAATTGAAAAATTAAGAAAAAAAGGAATCATTTAAACTTGTGACGTAACATTTAGTCCACTAATTTTAAAAATATAGACAATAAACTTTATTATAAGGATGTAAACACTCGAGAAATTGAAAATTTTAATGGACAAGAATTTTGTTTCAAGATGGATAAGATTTTCTTAATAATTAATTATAGAAATTGAATTTCTATTATGAACATAATTCACACCTAAAGAAAATATTTTTAATTTTACTGTATAAAATTTATATGTATTTTTTTATAAAACCTTAATTTTATCCACAAAACTATTTTATGAATTATTATCCACGAAAGTATTAATAATTTATAATATTATAACGTCCGAATTTAAAATCTTAATCATTAAATGCAAAATAATATTTTTCTGCTAAATGTGAATAGACACTCAATTAAATTTATCATAAAAAAAAAAAGACACCAATTCAATACTCCGTTAAACCTTAAAAATGATGAGTTTTATTCTACTTACAAGATAAGGTTCAAGAGTAAGTTGTAAGTGAGCAAGGTCTTGGCACTCTCAAAATATTAATCCAAAAGATGTACTAATTACTCTTATATTATCCTAAAATGACATTAATATAAATTAGTCTTCTATAGTTAATTAAAATTTATAATTTAAATATTAAAAAATTATTAAGATTTCTTCATCATTTTGATAGAATTCCTAAAAAAATTCTTCACCTTTCATTGAAAGAAAGGAATTTACTAAATATTTTATGGAAAGAACTTAAATTTATTTTTTTGCTTGGAATTATTTATTAATTTACTTTAAAAATTAAGCAAGATTCTTTTATATTTGAAAATTTTCTGAATTTTTCGAATATTTTGACAAATTTTTGAAAATAAAAAAGTTCTTATATAGAAATTTTTGAAAAATTGCATAGTTGCAACTTACTAGGAGTTCCATCATTGGAAGATTCAAATTTTCATTGTCAGGATGCGTACAAAAAATATGATCATTTCAATAAATTTATTTGTTGCATGCTAATTTTATTTCATTTTATAAATTATAATTTTTTGACTATTTAAAGAAAATTTTGAAGCATTTCAAAATAAAAGACATTTTAAAATTCATCAATTTAAAATACTAAATTTATAATTTTTATATTTGGATAAATATTTTTGTAGAAAGAATTGTTGAATACTAGAATTTGATGAATTAAAAAAATGATTATAAAAGATAATTATAAAAAATATACAATATGGGTATGGATTTGTAAAAATGTATAGATTTTATTAAAAATATATAAATAGAAAAAATATATATTATATTTAATGAAAATAATATCATATATACATATAAAACATAATTTCAAACATTTAAAAAAAAAAAGATGTGTAAACTATAAAGTAAGGATGAAAAGAGTATCATGCATGGGAGATAAAGTTAGTGATTATATAGCAGATGATGGGAGGTGGAACTAGTCACACTTAAATTTGCTTCCTAGTAATCTTATTAACCAATTAAAGTTGATATCAATGTTAACGTTAGAGGAAGACAGGGTTTACTGGAATGCTTCTGTTAAAGGTCAGTTCATTGTAAAATCATCTTACATGTTATTAATGGCATATTAAGTTCATTTTTTTCTTGGACTATGGCAGCTTAAAGTGCTCCCTACATTGAGAGTTTTCTTTGGTTAGTTACAAAGGATAAATTGTTAAAGCGGAAAGCTTGTTTGAAAAAAAAAAGATTATCTACTTCTGCTATGGGTCCTATCCATGAAGTGGTGGGATGTTGAAAGATATTCTGCATGAACTATGTTACACCTCTCAAATTCTTTGGTCCAATGGCTTAAAGGTTCTCTTCAGGCTCAATTTAGTAGGATGTCTCAGTTGGAATGGCTGAGTTTCAATTTAAACAAAAATCATGTCCTCGTGGATGGAGATTTTCAGTGCCCTATCCTATTTGCTTGTTTATGCTGGTTTCTATGGAAATAGAAGAATAAAGTGGTCCTCGAAGAAGGGTTTGTGTGGCCAGTGAATGACAATTAAGAAGTTCTAAACTTAATAAAAATATTTCATGCAATTCAATTGCATGAATAATGACTCTAATTTCAAATAGATTTGCATGATTTCATGGGATTGTCCTTAACAAGGTTTTGTGAAACTTAATATGGATGCTTCAGTCAAAGCTAATCTAGGGTTATCAACTATCGATGGAGTTCGTAAAGATAACCAATGAAGATGGTTGCTTGGGTTTACTAGGAATGCGGGGCTCTATCACTAGGGTTGAGTTTTATGCCTTTTATTATGGGTTTTGTTATCGTATGAGAGCTAGGTTACAAGAAAATATTATTATAATCTAATTCTTTACTTACCTTACAGAAAATTCTATAGTCCATAAGGGAGAGTGATCATTTGTTTCAGCTATTAAATGCATGTCAATCTTTGTTAAAATAAGATAAAAGTTGTTCATTGAAGCATGTGTATAGAAAAGCTAATACATGTGCTGATTTCTTGGCAAATTTAACGCATGAAAGTACTTTCCAAATTATGAAGCTTTAAAGTCCTTCAATAGGGTAGAAAAAATGTTTACAAAATGATGTTATGAGCATAAGAATTCTCATATTTATGATATCTAAGCAGGAAATTGCTCCTATGTACAAAAGAGAGAAAGAGAGTACACATTTCTTGTACTTTAATCATTGACTTGTATTATGCATCATATTTCTTGCTCATTTTCTCATTACCTTTATTTTTTTTTTTAGAAAAAAAAGTGTTAACTCATGACTTTAAGCACTCAAAAAGCTATGTGTAAAGCATTTTTAAGGTTTCTCTCATTACCCTTTACATTCTTTTTCTTTCGAATAGTTTGTTTAAAGTCTTCTCGTTTGCAGAAGAATTCAAGTTCAAAGTTGATTGTCTTCATTCCTTTACTGTATTCTCTTTTTGAGTACTTTGTTTTTCTCTTATTTCTTTTGTGTTTCTTTCTACTTCATTACACCTCCTTCTTTTATCGCCATTTTCATTATTTAAGGTGCAATTATGGTGAACATGCTAACTGGTCTTTTTAAAATTATGAAACTCACAAACGATGAATGTTTAAGCTAATAATATATAAAATCCAAGTGCTAACTTAGAGGAGCGAAAATGGATAGCTACTAAATTGCATACTAAATGCAACTTTAATAAAAATGCTTTGCTGATTATATTGGAGGTTATTTAGAAACTGTATAAGGAGGCTCAAGTCTTGATATTGGATAATAATTTGTTCATGTTCAAGTTTGCCACTCATAAAGGCAAAGAGCTTGTAATTGAAGGATCTCTATAGTCCTTTGATAGACAATTGATTCTGTTCAGGGAATATGAATGAAATCTTTAACCTAAAGATTATATGTTTACTAAGGCTCCATTCTAGATTCAACTATATGTCCTTACTCTAGGGATGCTCAATCCAGCCATGGTGGAACGTGTGGGATCAAGCATTAGATTCATACACCATGAAGATGTTGTGTTGGGGATGGCAGGTGGAAATCCGAGTTGGCATTGATGTTTTGAAATCGTTGCACTGCTTTGTTATTCTAGATGGTCTAGAATCAAAAACACAAATATATGGACGATAAGCTTACGAGTGCCTATAATATTTATATTATGATTGTGGCTTGCTTAGATACACAGAGCAAGATTGTTCTAAGTTAGTCATGCATTCTAATAATCATAACTCCCCAAAACAACATGAGGGCTAGTTGTGTGCATCCCGATAACGAAACAAAGATTTGATACTTATGGGATTTTCAGTGTAGCCTACATGTTGCATTGGACGTCATTATTGCCCAATCATTCCCAACACTCATCATCTAGTAAGCCCGATAACAGACTACATGCCATAGACATGTGCTATAATAAGATTTTGGACGACAATTATTTCCACTAGATAAATCATTACAAGTAGTTGGTTATGAAAAGAGTTCTATCTTAAAATTTTCAAAAGCCGGTTTGGAAACTTCCCATTGTAAACACTATTGCACATTATTTGACTTTGAAAATACCATGTGGAGATACTCTTGCTAATAGGGAGATGATGTCAGATGATATTGACTCTATGTGTGGTCATTCACATGTTTCCAACCCACATTTAGGTGCATTTGGTGCACTTCTCTTCAATGTTAAAACTCAAACAAGACATACGTGGAAAAGGCTAGCTCGAGATGTTGTGAGAAGTTCTCAACTCCAATAGCCAGGAGAGGGAAAAATCAGTAATTGATGGTGCTTCTACTTGGATAGATCACAAACAGGGGCAAATGTACATCATTATCATGTGTTTGAGATAGAGACTGGTTTCCAATCCCACTTATCGCCATGACAATATTTTCCTAGAACTACCATGGGATTGGGAACCCACGATCAATTTGTGCTGTAAATAAGCATATCAAACTACTAGTTCCTCATGTGATTTTCTTTCTGAGACATAATTGCATGCAAGTAAAGTTACTAAACTTAAGAATATGAATGACTGTTTTGGGGTGGATTCTGTTGGCACTAAAGGTGTCCTAGTCATGATGTGGTCTCATGATACAAAATTAACTCTACAAAGCTACTTCATAAATCCCATGACATGGGCTTTTCTTATGGAGATGAATCATCATCATGGAGGCTAACTGGCTTCTATGGAAAACCAATACAATCTAGAAGATGGGAGACATGGAGGTTACTTTGATATTTAGAAGGGTAGTTTGACTTACCATGGTTATGCCTTGGAGATTTCGACGAGATTCTCTAAAATTATGAGAAATTTGGGAGAGGTTTAAGCCGAGTAACTCTCATGCTGGATTTTCGAGCAACTCTTGATGTGAATGGTCTATTTGATCTAGTCTATTCTGGATGTTGGTATACTTAGGAATGTTGACAAACATAAGCCACATTTGTGAGAGAACAACTTGATTGTTGTGTCTCCAATTTGCATTGGATACAAATGTTCCCAATGTATATGGTACAACATTTGGTTTCATCTACTTTTGATCATTGTCCATTGTTACTTTCTACAAAGTATCTAGGCCGAGACTTCCATCTCAACAAACACACTAGATTCCACTTTGAATCCATGTGGATTCATGAGGCTGGATGCAAGGATGTGATTGAAATGTCATGGAATACTTTCCCTAACATGTCCATCTGCCATAAATTACAAAAAAAACTGCATCTCATTTAGCAAGGTGAGTCACTACATGTTGCATTCTACCCAAATACATGTTGCTGCCATCACAAAAGATCAGTTACATCTTCAAGGTGTCCTTATCGCCGATGTTATCTTATAGAAGCAAGAAGCTTTGAAGAATGAATTGAAGCACCTTCATCTCAAAAAGGGACTTTACTAGAAGCAAAGGTCCCGGGTGGAGTTGTTTCACAAAAGGGATCACAACATATTTTTCTTCCATGGGATAACACTTAAAGAAGACATAAGAATAAAATCAAAGGGTTGGATAATGACAACGGTGACTGGTGTGAAATGTAGGAGGCTATTTTAGATGTTGCTTTAAGTTATTTTCTCCAATTGTTTGCCACAGGTAATCCAAATTGGCTTGTAGATTTCATGGAGGCAATAGAAATGTAGATTACAGAGGAGATAAATCATTTCTTAACAAGGGAATTTTCCAAAGATGAAATACATCTTGCTCTCATGTAAATGGCTCTCACAAAGGCTTTAGTTCTTAACAAAATGTCAGCTCTATTTTATCAACATTTTTAGGCAACTATAAAAATGATGTCGTCACTTATTGTTTACCATGTCCGAAAGGTGAAAAAAACATGGCTGATATAGATAAAACCCACATCTATCTAATTACTAAGGTTCATGAACTAAGGAATATGACACAATTCTACCTTATAAACCTTTATAATATCCTTTATAGCATCTTGTATCGAGATATGCAAAGTGCATTTGTGTCATGATGTCTTATCTTTGATAATGTGGTTATAGCCTATGAAATGTTACTTGCATTGAAAGATGAGAGACGAGGTTCGAATGGACACTTTGCTCTGAAACTTGATGTGCGTAAAGCTTATAACTATGTAAAGTGGGGTTTTTAGGAAAAAATGATGATACTTATTGGCTTTTATCCTCATTGGATTCAGCTCATCATGAGATGTGTTACCACAATCTCTTATTTGGTGTTTGTTAATGGACCACCAACCCAATCATTTATTTTAGAGAGGGGTCTTTGCAAAGGTGACCCATTGTCACCTTATCTATTTTTATTGTGGATTGAAGGAAAATCCTAAGTGTAGTAAAGAAGTAGTCTACTAGACTGATCAATGGTATTAGAGCTTGTCGTTGTAGACCATCTATCACACACTTGCTATTCAATGATAATAGCTTGATGTTTACGAAGACGACTATTGTAGAGGTAAATTCTTTAAAAGAGGCTCTTAACATATGCGAGGCATGCTCAGGTCAAGCTATAAATCATACTAAGTCCTTTCTTTTCTTTAGTAGGCATGTGGATAGGGAGATAAGAAAAACCATTCAAGAAATCTTCTTGGTGAATGTATCTACCTCACCTAAGCTTCCTAACACAGTTGGTAGAAATAATTCTTGGATGTTTGATCGATCAAAGGTGGAAAGGTGTTATCTTGTGGTGGCAAAAAGGTTTCCTTAAAATCCATTATTCAATCCACACCGAATTATGCTATGAGCCACTTTTTTGTTTCCTAGGTCTTTATGCACTGATCTTAACCGAATGATGGCCAAGTTTTGGTGTCAAAGAAACAATACTCATTGAGGCATTCAATGGACCAAATCAGATGTTAGGTGAAAAAGAAAGTTAGAGGGAGGCATGGGATTCCGAGACATGTGAAAATTTAATATGGCACTACTAGCAAAACAATGGTGGCGTTTAATTTATAATAATGAATCCCTTATGTCTATTGTTTTGAAGACGAAATATTTTTTGAAATCCTCTTCCATGCAAGCTCATGTAGGAAGCAACCCTTCTTATATGGAGAAGTATATGCATTGGTCATAAGGTGTTAAGATATGTTAGAGGACTGGCATAGGAAGTTTCATCAAGATATGGATTAATCCTTGGCTGCCCTTCATTGAGGATGGACTCCTATGTCTTGTAGAGGTGACTATGATATCAATGGGAAGGTCAGTGACCTGATTGACCCTCAAGCACACTCTTAGAATATGCCTTTAATCCAAGGCATGTTTCATGAATAAAAGACACAAAAGATTTTTTCAATTCCTATGCCACTAATGCACAAAGACAATGTTTGTAGTAATTTTATAGTCTAGAAATACCCGTTTACATGAAAATATCATTAAGTTACCACAACGAATGGTGCAGATCATAACTCACTACATGGAGGAGTAATTCAACAAAATTCCATTCCAATTCAGAAGATCCATGGCGCAACAGATACGATGGTGTCTTCTAGAGCATGGTGCGTTCAAACTAAACTTTGATGGTTCTATTGATGCAGTAGCCTATAAGAGCAGAATTGAGGCTATTATTCGTCTCATTTGGACTGTTTCATAGTGCATATGCTAATCCAATTCCATGGAGATATGATCCTTTGGCCCGGGTGGTATTGGCAACATTTGTGATGATCGTGTGATACTTGTTCCCGCAGGATTCAAGAGGTGGCCTTTATAGTCTCACTCATCAGTACAGTCCGCTTTGGGTCCACTGACTCGCACGATTTTATTAAGGTAAATACCCAAATTTGACTCATCATAGTGGTTCGAACCATAAACCCTTAAGTCCATTTATCTTACACACATGGTACCAATTGTTTACAATTGGTACCATATGTGTAAGATAAATGGACTTAAGGGTCCATGGTTCAAACCATTATGAGGATACGAATTGGGGTATTCCACTACAATTGGTACCATGTGTCTAAAATAAATGGACTTAAGGGTCCATGGTTCGAACCACTATGGGGGCGCGAATTTGGGTATTTACCTCGATAAAACCGTATGGGTTAGTGGACCCAAAGCAGACAGTACGGATTAGTGACACTGTTGGGACCACCTCTTGAATCATGTAGGAACAAAATGTCACACGATTATCATAATAAAACGCGCGTTTTATTATGATGATCGTGTGACACTTTGTGTCACAGGGTCGTTCTCTCCTATAGAACTTTTCTCAGTGATGGCCTAAGTTCCCGGCAACTTAGTACAGCCAATCTTCATACTAACCCAAATCCGGGTCAATACGCAACGATATAGCACTTGAGTAGAAAGATGACTCGACAAAGTATACTAATAAAGCAAAGAACACTCAAGCTTTAGAGAAAAAAACCTTTTTTAATCGCAATAAAAAGAAATTACAATCTTAGCCAAGAAGACCGCTCTTAGCTATCACTCTCTTTCTCCCTGAATGATTCTCTCCCTGAATACATTCTACCCCCTCCTGTGGGGTTTATATAGGCAAGTGAAGACATCCCCCTTACGTAGGCAACTGAATTTGATTACAACAGAAACTCTATAGGATTAATTCCCATTAAACTAAGGACTCTCTGGATGATCGCCACCTCAATGCTCTTCAGAGTTTATATCCGTGATAATCTCCAGTGATTCGGTCTGCCACGACTTCTCTGTTTATCCTGGCTTATGACCCGCATTAATCTTTATCCTGATTTTTAAGGATTCACCTTAGCTCTCGCGCCCGTCTCCCATGACTGCACGATCTTTACTATGGTCGTTGTCAATCACTTAGTTCACATTTCTAGAGTGTCGGTAAGTTAGCTCGCCACCCGTAAATTACGATCATCATCCGTTAGCATCTCTGTTTCATGCTTGACAATCCGTCCAAGCCAAGTACCTGTCTTGCCTATTTTGGTGCGTGTCCCGTGCAAAGCTTTCCCGTGCTCTGCACTCTTCACAGTGCCCCCCAGTCGATCCCTTGAGAGTTGGGCTCCTGGTCAAGTAGTTAGGGTCTAACAAACCCTCCCTCTGTTGAAGGAAGCCGATGCCCTCATCGGAATGAGCTCCAAATACGCCTTGATCTCATCCTCGAACTGCCATGAAGAAGTGTCTTTCTCCCAAGTAGCGTCTGCCTCACCTTCACCTTCCTACTGCACCAAGTAGTAGGTTCTCCAATTCTTCTTACTAGCTCCCTCAACCTTGTGGTCAAGTATCTTCGCCACCTTCTTCTCGAAATGGCTTCTCACAGTAGGTGGAGCTTTCCTTACCTGTTGTCTCCCCGGATCAACATCTTCGTGGTAAGGCTTCAAAAAACTCACGTGAAAAGTAGGATACAACTTCATCCTCTCTAGCAGTTTCAGCTGATAAGCCACCACGCCTACCCGCTTTATAACTTCAAAAGGGCCATCGTATTTTTGCACAAGACCTTTGTGATACCGCTTGTCTATGACTTTTCTCCATATCTGAGGTGTCAGTTTGAGCAACACCTTGTCACCCACCTCAAATTCTAGTGCCCGCCTATGTTGATCTGCATATTTCACCATCCTCCTTTGTGTCTTCTCCAAGCTCTCCCTAGCCTGTTCCATCAACTCCTGACGGTCTCGCACAAATCTATATGCCGCTGGGCATTCCCCTTGGGACTTAGTCTTTACTATCTTCAAAGGTGTAGCAGGTTGATGTCCAAATACTAACTCCGCTGGACTCATACCCGTGGAAGATTATCTGTGCATATTATAGCAAAACTGTGCAGACTCGAGCAAACTCACCCAATTCTTTTGGCTTGCGGTCACATATTGCCTCAAATACTCTTCCAATAATGCATTAATCTGCTCCGTCTGGCCATCTGTCTATGGATGATTAGCCGTTGAAAACTTTAGTTCTGAACCCATCAGCTTAAACAAGTACGTCCTGAATCTCCCAGTAAATCGAGCATCCTGATCACTCACTATATCCTTGGGTAATCCAAAGATCTTCACCACATGATTCAAGAACAACTCTGCAGCTTCATGTGCGGTACATGCATGTGGGGCTGCTATGAACACAACATACTTAGAAAAACGATCTACCACCACCATTATAGATTTCATCTTGTTTATCTTCGAAAACCCTGTAATGAAATCCATAGAAATAGTTTCCCATATCCTCTTAGGGATAGGCAGTGGTTGAAGCAAACCCGCTTGCTTCTTCCTCTCGGTCTTATCAATCTGGCATATGTGGCATGTGCGAACATATAATTCAATGTCTTCCTCCATCTTTGCCCAGAAATATGTCCTTAACAACAATGCCAACATCCTCTCCACTCCAGGATGTCCTACCCACTGAGGGTCGTGGGTTTCTTTCAGTAACTCTTTTCTTAGTCCCCCGCCAGATGAAACATAGAGTCGATTGCCTTTGGCATACAACAAATCCCCCCCGAGCCAATACCTACAGACTTTGCCCAATTTAACGTTCTCCCTGAGCTGTTTATTAGTCTTATCTGCTGATGCCTGCTGCCTTAACATGTCAATCAGGTTAGTCGCAATAGCGGATAATGAAGCAATATAAGACTAGACTATCTTTCGACTCAACGCGCCCGTCACCTGGTTCTCCCTTCCCGGTTTATGTACCAAGGTGAAATCAAACTTTGTAAGGAATTCTTACCATCGTGCCTGCTTCGGGCTCAGCTTCTTCTGTATCTTGAAATAAGTGTTAGCTACATTGTCTGTCACCACCATAAATTTTATTCCTAACAAATAATGCTTCCACACCTCCAAACAATACACAACCGCCATCATCTCCTTCTCATGAGCTGAATATCGCATTTTCGCATCCTTCAGCTTATGGCTTTCATAAGCAATCGGGTGTCCTTCTTGGACCAACACCCCTCTAATGGCTCGGTCTGAGGTATCCCTGTGAACTTCAAATGGTAGCTTGAAATCTGGCAGTCTCAACACTGGCCCGGATGTCACTACCTCCTTGATTTCTTAGAAAACTCGCTCACATTCATTAGACCACACCCACTTCTTGTCCTTTTTCAAAAGATCAATTAAAGGACTCACCATCTTGCTATATCCCTTGATGAACCATCTGTAATAGTTGGCCAGTCCTAAGAAAGACTGCAACTCCGGGACCTTCGCAGGAGTTTGCCATTCAACAATGGCTTGGATCTTCCTTTCATCCATCTGTATTCTGCCATTGCTAACTTTGTGACCGAGGAACATAATCTTCTGCCGACAAAACTCACACTTCTCCTTCTCCACATAGAGAGAGTGCTTTCTCAAGGTCTCAAACACCACCCTGAGGTGCTTCACATGTTCTGCAAGCGTCTGGCTATACACCACAATATTGTCTAGGTATACCACCACAAAGTGATCCAGGTACTCATAAAGCACATCATTCATCAAGTTAGAAAATGTCGCAGTTGCATTAGTTAAACCAAAAGGCATAACTAAAAATTCAAATGAGCCGTACCTTGTCACACAAGCTGTCTTAGCTTCATCTCCCTCGGCAATCCTTACTTGTCAATATCCTGATCTCAGGTCTAACATGGTAAAATATGCCGCCTTGGACAATCGATCGAACAGATCGGTGACATTTGGAACTGGATACTTATTCTTGACTGTTACCTTGTTCAGGGCTCGGTAATCCACACACATTCATAGTGTGCCATCTTGCTTCCTTTGGAACAAAACTGGGGCTCCATATGGTACATTCGATGGTTGGATATATCCTGCATCCAACAACTCACCAAGCTGTTTCCTTAACTCGGCCAGCTCCAAAGGACCCATCCTGTATGGTGCTTGTGCAGGTGGTCTAGTTCCTGGTTTCAACTCGATCTTATGATCAATGGCGCGCTTAGGTGGTAGTGCCTTGGGTAATTCTGGGGGCATTACATCCTTGTAATCGTTCAGGATTGTCGCTACTTCATCTGATACCTCAAAAATTGTGTCTGGTTTCACCTCAACCAGGGCAGCAAGTATGGTTGTCTCCCTCTTCTTCAACCCGGTGTTTACTTGTGAAGCCGACTGCAACAACGCTTCCCAGCACCTTGTCTTCTCTCCACAGGGATAAAATTTAGACATTGTCTCGTCAGATATCATCAATCCACCCAAGTGTGGAATAGCAAATGCCTTTGCTTGCATAAAGAATTCAATGCCCATGATCACATCCAAATCATCTATAGGAAAAGTTAAGAACTTACAATCCTGTTGCCAAGTTCCTATCTTCACCGATGCGGTAGCCGTTCCCTGGATACCTTGGGCCTTAGAATTTACTACTTTCACCTGATTGTTACTCATCGTAACTTTCAGGCCAAGATGCTCAACCGCGTTCAATGAAACAAAGTTGTTGGTTGCTCCTGTATCAAGTATCGCTCGAATCAGTCTCTCATTCACCTTAGCTTTAACATACATTAGTCCCTTATGAGGAGTTTGTTGCTCGGTCCGAATAGCGTTGAGTAACTGCATCGAGACAACTCTTAGACATTCGTCATCCGGATCCTCCTTACTCATAAGGGACACCAACTTGGTCCGTCTAGTGCAATCTCGGGCCTTGTGATTCCCATTACACAAGAAACAACTCCAATCTCCCTTACTTTTGGGTGGATCTAGTCCCCTCGACTTAGAAGACTCAACCTTCTCCTTGTTTCTCTAGTGCTTTTTCCAGTCCTTCTTGCCTTTCCCCCTATTTCCATCAGGATGGTTCTTCTTCCTTTCCCCAATGTTCAAAGAAGAACCCAGTTTGTAATTCGCCAAACTGTCCGTAGCCGTAATTGCCTGTGGCAGGTCCTTCATATTTTGCCTACGTAACTCAGCCTGAGCCCATGGCTGAAGTCCTGAGAAAAAGTTGAACAACTTATCCTCCTCTGACATATTCTTGACGTCCAACATCAAAGAACTAAACTCCTTGACATAATCTCGCACAGAATCCGTGTGCTTCAATTTCTTGAGTGCCTCTCTCGCGACCCATACCGCGTTCAAAGGAAAGAATTGATCCCGTAACTCCTTCTTCAGTGTATCTCATGTTTCAATCCTTGGACGACCAGCACTATCATCATCTGCCAGTCTACTTTGCCACCATAGCTTAGCATCACCCGAGAGGTACATGCTAATAATTGTAACCTAGTCCTACTCTGGTATTCAGGCAACTTTAAAGTACTGCTCCATGTCCCATAGAAAATTCTCAAGCTCCTTCGCATTATGAACTCCTGCGAACTCCTTAGGTTTAGACACCTTGATCTTCTTCTGAAGATCGCTACTATCACCCCTTCTGCTACTACTAGACGCCTCCTCATGGTCTGTAGCAGTCATTGTGCATTTCATCAGTTAAACGTCAGCCTTCAGGGAATTCAACTGCACCTCAAATTTATCCGATAGATCGCGAACATGCTGCATGATGTTGGTGTAGCGATTAGCATGCTCCTTCTACATGTCGAATGCCAACTGTGTCAGCTCCTGGACACTGTCTGCCATAGCCTGAATCTGCTCAGCCATTGTACCTACCTCCTCTTGCTGTACGCCCACCATTGCTTCAAGTACAGCAACTCTGTCAGCCAACTCGTGTGCCATGATCCAAAACTCAGCTCTGATACCAAATTGTCACAGGGTCGTTCTCTCTTATAGAACTTTTCCCAGCGATGGCCTAAGTTCCCCGTAACTTAGTACAGTCAATCTCTACACTAACCCAAATCTGGGTCAATACGCAGCGATATAGCACTCGAGTAGAAAGATGACTCGACAAAGTATACTAATAAAGCAAAGAACATTCAAGCGTTAGAGAAAAGAGCCTTTCTATTAATCCGCAATAAAAAAGATTACAATCTTAGCCAACTCTTAGCTATCACTCTCTTTCTCCTTGAATGATTCTCTCTCTGAATACATTCTACCCCCTCTTATGGGGTTTATATAGGCAAGTGAGGACATCCCCCTCACATAGGCAACTGAGTTTGATTACAACAGAAACTCTATAGGATTAATTTTCATTAAACTAAGGACTCTCCGGATGATCGCCACCTCAATGCTCTTCAGAGTTTATATCCGTGATAATCTTCAGTGATTCGGTCTGCCAAAACTTCTCCACTTATCCCGGCTTATGACTTGCATTCATCTTTATCTCGATTTTCAAGGATTCACCTTAGCTCTCGCGCTCGTCTCCCATGACTGCACAATCTTTGTTATGGCCGTTGTCAATCACTTGGTTCACGTTCCTAGAGTGTCGGCAAGTTACCTCGCCACTCGTAAACTACGATCATCGTCCGTTAGCATCTCCGTTTCATGCTTGGCAATCCACCCAAGCCAAGTGCCTGTCTTGCCTGTTTTGGTGTGCGCCCCGTTGCGCCCCATGCAAAGCTTTCCCGCGCTCCGCACTCGTCACAGCGCCCCTAGTAGATCCTTTGCGAGCTGGGCGCCTGACCAAGTAGTTAGGATCTAACACTTTGTTCCCACAAGATTCAAAAAGTGGCCCTCACAGTCTCACTTATTCGTACTATCCACTTTGGAAGCCCCACAGGCCCCTCACGATTTTGTCGGGGATTATCACCTCAATTCTTGTCCCTATAGTGGTTCGAACCACTATGGGGAAGCAAATTGGGGTATTTACCTCATTAAAACTGTGTGGTTCAGTGGACCTAAAGCGGACAATACGGATGAGTAATGATATCACAGCAATCGATGTTGTGGGCCCAAAGAGGGGTAGGCTATAGCTGGCTGGGTTGGGCCTTTACAACATTTCATGCAATAATGGTGCAAGAATTGGGATTGCAATGCATCGTGCTAAAAGGGATGTAGATGTTATCATATGGTGCTTAATTTCAATAGAACTTGACATATTTGTGATTGGAGATTTCATATTTGATGTTAAATATGCTTGTTCTTCCTTAGTCTCATATCAGTTCTCCCATTTTAAGAGAACTGGTAATGAGGTAGCAAACCTATTATCTAACTAAGCTTTAAGGTGTTAACAAGCTAGATATTAGGTTGAGGATAACCCTACTTTCTTAAATAATATCCTAGAATATGATGTACTATCATTACATGAATAAAATAAGATGAATTTCCTAAAAAATGATAAAAATTAAATATTGTTGAGAAAGTTTATTTTTGAATGAAAGGTATAGACAACTTTTTGACAAAATATTGCAACTACTAAATAAGAAGTTTTTTTTATTGGCTAAAATAAATAAATGAATAACAAAAGTTTCTTTTTTTTTTCAAATGATTAGTTTATGTCACATACCAAATTGAGTACTTTTTTTACGTCGTACTGGCACTTATTGATAATTTGATATTGTCTGACTATTATTCCAACTACGCTAATGGCTGAGGTTGTAATTTTTTTTTTCTTGAATTGTTTGAACTCACGAAATTTTTCTTTAGTTGGATCAATGTTGAGAAATTTAAGATACTATTTGATAAATTAAAAAAAAAATCACGATAAACAAAACTAAATCTTGGGTGATTTTTACTTTTGAAAATTTTAAGTACTAAATTTATTATATCCAAATATTATTGAAATTTTAATGTTGAATATATATTTGTGTAAAAAACAGAGGAAAAAAAATTAAGGGTGCAGAGAAAAAATCATTCTTTGTTATTTTTTATTCATCTGGAAATAGATATATAAATAGCTTAAGTCAAAGATATCCAGTTGCACATCCCTAAACTATCTCCTAAAAATAAGAAAATAATAACTCCAAAAACAAGAAATAAAACCTCTTAAAAATCAGGACATTATACTAACAATATCTCCATAACAGCCTGGACAAAATCAGACTTTATAAATAAAAACTAAAACTTAGATGACAACACTCCCCCTTAGGCTGAATAGATGTTTATCATTCCAAGCTTGTTTGTGAGCACTTCAAATTTTTTTCGTGGTAGCCCTTTGGTTAGGATGTCTGCAGCTTGCTGGCTGGTTGGAACATAGATCACACAAATCACTTCACTTTCAATTTTTTCTTTTATAAAATGTCTGTCAACCTCCACATGCTTAGTTCTATCATAGTGGACTGGGTTGTGTGTAATACTAATGGCAGCCTTGTTGCCGCTGTATAATTGCATTGGACAGTTTAGTTTAATTTTTAATTCTTCCATAAGCTTTTTTATCCAAATCAGTTCGCAAATGCCGTGAGCCATAGCTCTAAACTCGGCCTCAGCACTACTTCTAGCAACCACTAATTGTTTCTTACTTCTCCAAGTTACTAAATTTCCCCAAACCATAGTGCAATATCCAGATGCAGACTTCCTATCATCAACTGAACCTGCCCAATCTGCATTAGTAAAAGCTTCCACCTTTCTTTCTTCTATTTTTTTCAAAAACAACCCTTTCCCTGGAGTCATCTTAAGATACCTCAAAATTCCATAAACTGCATTGAGGTGTTCTTCCCTTGGATCGTGCATAAATTAACAAACAAAGTTGACAGAAAAAGCTATATCAGGTCTCGTGTGAGAGAGATAAATTAGTTTTCCCACTAATCTTTGATATCTTCCCTTGTCAACTGAAATTTCTCCCTTACATTGGACTGTCTGGTGGCTTTGTTCCATTGGTGTATCAACAGGTTTGCATCCCAACATTCCTGTCTCCTTTAACAAGTCCAAAGTATACTTTCGTTGAGCAATAGATATGCCTGTCTTGCTTGTAGCTACTTCCATTCCCAAAAAATACTTTAAAGGACCAAGATCCTTTATTTCAAACTCTATGGACAATAGACCTTTCAATTTCTCCATTTCCTCTAGAGCATCCCCTGTGAGAACTATGTCATCCACATACACTATCAAAATAGCAACCTTTCCAAACAGGAGGTGTTTGAAGAACAAAGTGTGGTCAGTTTGGCCTTGATTGTACCCATATCTTCTTATCACTCTTGAAAAACAATCAAACCATGCTCGTGGTGATTACTTCAATCCATATAGGGATTTTTTGAGCTTGCATACCTTCTGAGTATTTTTAGTATTTTCAAAGCCTGGTGGAATGTCCATGTAAACCTCTTCTTCAAGGTCTCCATTCAAGAAGGCATTCTTCACATCTAGTTGTTGTAATGGCCAATTCAAATTTGTTGCCAAAGACAACAAGACCCTTATGGTATTTAGTTTAGTAATCGGTGCAAATGTCTCCATGTAATCGACCCCATTGGTTTGTGTGAAACCTTTGGCAACAAGTCGAGCCTTGTATCTCTCGACTGATCCATCAGCTTTAGATTTTACCGTGAAAACCCACTTACAACCAATAGTAGTCTTCCCATTAGGTAGAGTCACTAGTGCCCAAGTGCCATTTCTTTCAAGAGCATTCATTTCCTCCTACACAGCCTTTTTCCATTCAGGTTTAGCTAGAGCCTCTTGTATTGACCTAGTAATCTCAATATTGGAAACATTAGTGGTAAAAGCACGAAATGATGGTGAAAGATTTTTGTATGACACAAACTGAGATATGAGATGCAAAGTGCAAGAACATACTCCTTTCCTAAGAGCAATGGGTAACTCAATAGTTTTATTTGAGGGAGGAATGGTTTCATGAGTACCTGAGATATTGGCATCCTCTGGTTCAGACTCTTAGCTTTGAGGGATCATGAATTGCTTTCTTTCTTGAGGTTGATTTCTTCTAGTCTAGACACATAGCTCTTGATTTTTTTGTCTTGTGAAACCTTCCTCTATTTCCAAATCTATTTTTTTTTTGTGGTAATTTTAGAGAAGGCGGACTTGAATTCGACTCAAGTGAGGGATGTAGAGTAGACTTGGGCATATCATTAATAGGCATGGATACTGTTTCCAAAAAATGATCTTCATTGGTTTCAATCTCCCCCTGAAGAGAGTTGGTAGGAAAGAATGGTTGAGTCTCAAAAAAGGTAACATCACGAGAGATAAAGAATTTGTTTTCTGAAGGTGAGTAACAACGATATCCCTTTTATGTGGGTGAGTAGCCAAGGAACACTCTTTTAATGGCTTTGGGGTCTAATTTGCTACGGTATTGAGCATGTATATGTACGAAGGTAATACACCCAAAGGTTTTCAAGGGAAGATTATTCAAGGTATGAAGATGATGATAGTATTTAGTGAGGTTGGAAAGAGGTGTTTGGTAGTGGATAGTTCAACTCGGTAATCTATTTATAAGGTAGGCCGCTGTAAGAACTGCTTCACCCCACAAGTACTTGGGAACATGCATGGTGAACATAAGAGCCCGAGTGACTTCAAGTAAATGTCTATTCTTTCGTTCAGATACCCCATTTTGTTGTGGGGTGTCCACACATGAACTTTGATACCTTTGTTAGCTAAAAACTCACCAACATAGAATGAAAATACTCTCGCCCATTGTCAATACGTAAGACATGAATTTTTGCCTGAAACTGTGTTTGAATGATGGAATGAAAGTTCTTAAAGATTTAACAAGTTTCAGACTTCTGTTACAAGAGGTAAACCCAAGTGACTCGTGTGTGGTCATCAATAAATGTTATGAACCAACGTTTTCTAGATGAAGTAGTAACTTTGGATGGCCCCCAAATGTCACTATGAATCAATGAGAAAGGTGAGGAAGATTTATAAGGTAATGGAGGAAAAGGGTTACGATTGTGCTTTGCTAATTGGCAAACATCACATTGGAAAGAATGAGGATTTTTATTTTTGAAAAGTTGAGGAAACAAACATTTAAGATAAGAAAAGTTCAGGTGGCAAAGTCTATGGTGCCACAACATTATTTCATTTTGATTGGAAACAGAAAAAGATTCACTACTTGATGCAAAAGCTTGTCTAGTTCTAGAATCCTCATCCTCAAGGAAGTAGAGTCCTTCATGTTCCCTAACATTGCCAATCGTCCTCCCCGAGGATATCTCCTGAAATTCACAAGAAGATGGTGAGAATTTTGCAAAAAAATTGTTATCACATGTTAATTTGCTAATTGACACTAGATTACAAGTAAGGTTGGGCACATGAAGAATAAAATGAAGAATCAGGTTTTTTGAGAGTCTTATAGAACCTTTTCCAGCAACAGTTGACAAAGAACCATAAGCAATTTTTACTTTAATATTACTAGAGCAAGGACTATATGTGAGAAAAGAAATAGATGAACCTGTCATGTGATCAGAAGCTCTTGAATCAATAATCTAGGGACTCTTTGAAGTTGAAGTGGCACTAAGGGCTGTGTGAAAGTTACCTATTTGGGCTAACGAGCTAGAACTGACATTAGGGTTAGAAGCAAGTGGATTTTGAGGTTGTGATTGACTAAGAAGCTTACACAAATGATCTATTTGCTCTTTGCTAAACCTGACTGAAGTATAGGCTGATTCTCCTTCTATTGCACCTATGGTAGTAGCGTGTTCTTTATCTATTACTTGGACTTGGAAGCTTTTCCTATCATTCTGCTTTCTAGGATTCCAATTTGGTGGCTTGCCATGAATTTTCTAACAAGTATCTTTGGTATGTCCATGACGTTGGCAAACATCACACCAATGTCTCTCCCATTTTCTTGTATTTTTTTGATCTGTGGAATGCCTGTTATAGTGCTGCTGACCTCTTGCAGCCAAAGCTGATCCTTCAATTGTATTCTGTCTACCATTTTCTTCCTTAAAATCTCCTAACATAACCTTCTGTCGACTTTCCTCCCTTCTTATCTCTGCAAACACCTCTTCAATTGATGGTAAGGGATCTTTGCCAAGTACTCTGCCCTTAACTTCATCAAGGTCTTTGTTCAGGCCCCGTTAAGAATTCGAACACTCATTCTTGTTCCTCCATTTTTTTCTGCTTGACGCTGCACGCTACACAGTCCCAGCTAGAGTCATAAAATAAATCCAATTCTTACCACAGATGTTTTAGAATATTAAAATAATCTGTCACATTCTTGCCTCCTTGTTTTGTTTCTCTCAATTTTGACTTTATCTCAAACACTTGAGCAGAGTTGCCAAGATCTGAGTAAGTCATCTTCACAGCATCCCATATTGCTTTTGTCGTTGGCAAGAATAAATAAGTCTGTCCAATTTTAGTTTCCATCGAATTAATAAGCCAAGCCATGATAATAGAGTTTTTAGCCTCCCATACCAAGTAAGCAGGATCTTCTGTGTTAGGAGCAGCAGTTGCACTAGTGAGATAACCCATTTTTCCTTTACCCCGAATTACAAGTTTGACTGATTGCGCCCACTGGAGATAGTTCTTGCCATTTAACTTGTGTGCTGTAATCCGCAAAGAAGTATTCTCGCTTCCCCCTTGTAAAGTCATGATTGGGAGGTGTGTTGGTCGGGATTGGCTTGAAGGGACAGTTGAAGACTCATCTCTTCTAATTGTTCCAGTCATGGCAGTTTTTGCTATTAAAAAAAATTGGTTCAGAATCTTTTCTGCTCTGATGCCATGTAAAAAAACAGAGGAAAAAAAATTAAAGGTGCAGAGAAAAAATCATTCTTTGTTATTTTTTATTCATCTGAAAATAGGTAGCCTAAGTCAAAGATATCCAGCTGCACATCCTTAAACTATCTCCTAAAAATAAAAAAAAAATAACTCCAAAAACAAGAAATAAAATCTCCTAAAAATCAGGACATTATACTAACAATATCTCTATAACAGCCTGGACAAAATCAGACTTTATAAATAAAAACTAAAACTTGGATGACAACAATTTGTTATTTTCTTTTAAAGAATACATCAAAATCTAAAAATAAATAATTAAATGATTAATATATTATACATCATCAGTGAAGTTTTTTTACTTTACAAGAAGGGTTAAGATTGTTGTTACCTGAAACAATAGCTACGAATCGCTGACGTCTTCTCTTCGAGTTCCCTGTCACGTGTTGCAGAGAGCTTCTGCAAGAAAAAAGAAGATCAGAGGAACGCAGGGGTTCTCCCCTGCGTTTGTACTCCGATGCTTAAGTCAGACAAGGAGTTTGACATAGTTTTTGTATGAAGTTCTCAGATCTCGTTTATGAATCATACCTGGCTCTTATTTATAGGGGTTTCTCTCTGTCATTAATTACGTATATGCCCTTTTTATTAAATGTTAGATTCTCTCATGCCTATACATGTTTTCTTCGTGCGCCACTTGGAGCATTTTTTTTATTCTTAATATCATGCACAACAATTGCTCCCCACTCTTTCGTTAGGTATAACCTTAAGGAAGAGTACATATGTTCTCATCGTAACCTCAAGTCAAGTCCTTACGTTAGATTCTGAAGTCGAATTTTCATCGGAGTGTTTAGTTTACCTCGCACATTTTTTGCTTCAAGCCCTTATTTGAGTGCTTAGCTTACCTCGCGCATTTTTCTCTTCAAGCTTTTGCACTTTTTCTTCGTGGTTTAGCTCGCGCATTTTTCGTTTTAAGCCCTTTTATATAAATCTTTTCCTGATGGCGAGTCGTGATGCATTCGCGTCTCTCGTACCATGACACATCATTTTCTAATGTCTGGTCGTCGCGACCCCTTCGCGCTTCTGGCACTATAGCCTTCTTATTTTCAAATGTCTAGCAGCCGTGACGCCTTTGCGCCTCTGGCTCTTATGGCAAGTCTTTTCAGATGTCTGGCTGTCGTGATGCTATCGCACATCTGGCTCTTATGGCTTATTTGTCTTCAATGCCTGGCCACCGTGACGCTATCGTGCCTCAGGCTCTTACGGCTTATTTGTCTTCAGCCACCGTGACGCTATTGCACCTCAAGCTCTTACGGCTTATTTGTCTTCAACGCCTGGCCACAGTGACGCTATCGCGCCTCAGGCTCTTACGGCTTATATGTTTCCAGCGCCTGGCCACAGTGACGCTATTGCGCCTCAGGCTCTTACGGCTTATCCGTCTTCAATGCCTGGCCACAGTGAAGCTATCGCGCCTCAGGCTCTTACAGCTTATACATTTCCAGCGCCTGGCCACAATGACGCTATTGCGCCTTAGGCTCTTACGACTTATCCATCTTCAACGCTTGGCCACAGTGACGCTATCGCACCTCAGGCTCTTACGGCTTATACATTTCCAGCGCCTGGCCACAGTGACGCTATTGTGCCTCAGGCTCTTACGATTTATTTGTCTTCAACGCCTGGCCACAGTGGCGCTATCACGGCTCAGGCTCTTATGACTTATACATTTCCAACGCCTGGCCACAGTGACGCTATCACACCTCAGGCTCTTACGGCTTATACGTTTCCAGCGCCTGGTCACAGTGACGCTATTGCGCCTCAGGCTCTTACAGCTCGTCTGTCTTTCACGCCTGGCCACAGTGACGCTATTGCGCCTCAAGCTCTTACGGCTCGTCTGTCTTTTACGCCTGGCCACAGTGACGCTATTGCGCCTCAGGCTCTTACGGCTCGTCTGTTTTTCACGCCTGGCCATAGTGACGCTATTGCGCCTCAGGCTCTTATGGCTTATTTGTCTTCAACGCCTGGCCATAGTGACGCTATTGCGCCTCAGGCTCTTACGACTTATTTGTCTTCAACGCCTGGCCACAGTGACGCTATCGCACCTCAGGCTCTTATGGCTTATACGTCTTCAACGCCTGGCCACAGGACGCTATTGCGCCTCAGGCTCTTACGGCTTATACGTTTCCAGCGCCTGGCCACAGTGACGCTATTGCACCTCAAGCTCTTACGGCTCGTCTATCTTTCACACCTGGCCACAGTGACGCTATTGCGCTTCAGGCTCTTACGGCTCGTCTGTCTTTTACGCCTGGCCATAGTGACGCTATTGCGCCTCAAGCTCTTACGGCTCGTCTGTCTTTTACGCCTGGCCACAGTGACGCTATTGCGCCTCAAGCTCTTACGGCTCGTCTGTCTTTTACGCCTGGCCACAGTGACGCTATTACGTCTCAGGCTCTTATGGCTCGTCTGTCTTTTACGCCTGGCCACAGTGACGCTATTATGCCTCAAGCTCTTATGGCTCGTCTGTCTTTTACGTCTGGCCACAGTGACGCTATTGCGCCTCAGGCTCTTACGACTCGTCTATTTTTCACGCCTGGCCACAGTGACGCTATTGTGTCTCAGGCTCTTACGGCTTATTTGTCTTCAACGCCTGGCCACAGTGACGCTATTATGCCTCAGGCTCTTATGGCTCGTCTGTCTTTTACGTCTGGCCACAGTGACGCTATTGCGCCTCAGGCTCTTACGACTCGTCTATTTTTCACGCCTGGTCACAGTGACGCTATTGTGTCTCAGGCTCTTACGGCTTATTTGTCTTCAACGCCTGGCCACAGTGACGCTATCGCGCCTCAGGCTCTTATGGCTTATACATCTTCAACGCCTAGCCACAATGACGCTATCGCGTCTCAGGCTCTTACGGCTTATACATTTCCAGTGCCTGGCCACAGTGACGCTATTGCGCCTCAGGCTCTTGAAGGCCACTTATCTCCTCTCTACTCAAGCTGGCCCCCTCTAGAATAGCTACCAAGGTAGGCCCTTAAAATTCAACTAAGTTGTGCTGCAACAAAGACTAGCGAGGATGCTCCCTCTTGTCAAAAATTGGATGTAGCTTCTTAGCTTTACAGCAATCTGCCAACTCAAGAAGGTCAAACAACATAAATTCATTGTTGCTATATAGAGACAGAAGTTCATTTATTCTTACAAAGTCCATGCATGGAAGATATCTAGTGATATCATCATTTACTAAAGAGAGACAGTGGAGCGATTTTACACCCAACCTATTTGTTAAATCATTGTTGATGCTTGGATGTATAAAACGTTTCCCAACCAGGGGACTATTTTCTATCCATGGTGCATCATTATACACCAGCTCCCCAGCAGGCATCAAAACACCATAGGAATCTGGAATTAGCAAAGGAGTATTAGAAGCCTCAAAGAAAGGCTTGTCTGAAGAACAGTCAGCAATAGCTTCAAGGACACAATTGACAAAACCAAATTGCTCAGCTGATAAAGGAAGCCCCTTCAAATCATTCTGTAATAGTTGTAGAACATGGAAGTAGTCCCAAATATCAAAACTGAGTCTGACACCTAATTCCAAGAGTAAATCTCTAAATTCTGCTAACTCAAATGGGACAACATACAAATAAGGAGTAAATTTCACAGGAGAATCAAATGCAATTGTATTTGAAGAAACAAAATCATCACCAATCCAAACCCAGGAAACACCATCCAAAGCTGATTTCAACACCATAAAATCATCAGTACCAATATGTTCTTGAACTTTAGAATAGAGCATTGGGATGCCCTGTTGCAGTGCAGCAACAAAATCAGGCTCCATCAAAGAATGTAACTTCAGCTAACAATAGGACTTAGACAGTTCAATTAATTGTGTGGAAAGAACATGTGTTTTTAGCTGATCCTTCCAAGCAAGTCTATGTTGTAGATATAATGAGTCGCATTCACCATCTAGGATATGCATAGTTGAGGAAACCATCCACAAGAGGTAACAAACGTAAACCAAACAAACAATTAGCTTGAACAAGAACTTTTAAGTCATGTAAGCAATATTCAAGGGTCAAGATCACTACCCCCTCTATAAAGTGAACCGGCATTATCAGCATCTTAACCCAAGAGCATAAAAACTGCTCTCAAACTTTCTGTTACCTCTTTTGTTAAATTAAACAGGTCTCCCATAGATTGAGATTCAGTCTAATCTTTTTCCTCAACCTCAGGTTCATCATTATGCGCCTTTGACTCAAAAGTTAGAATCAGTTTAGATACCCCGGGTGCAGCCAATTTACCGCTATAGCGCTGTAAAGAGGCTGAATGAGAATGCATTTGTTCAATTGCCTTCTCAAGAGTTTGTAATTTTCTCTCAGCCTCCTTCAAGTGTCCTTTCAAGACTACAAAACCAGAAGAATCATCAAAGATTTTTTGTTCAAGCAGCAAAATTGATGGCCAACCAACAACATCGGCGGGCAAGGTTTCCATAGCGAAAATTTCAAAATCTTGCTTCCAAGGGATTTTGCAGGAATGTTCATTGTCACAATGGTTGAACTATATTTCTTTAGATACACAATTCTGTAATCTGACTGCTTTTGATAACTGCTTGAGATGTCATCACCCAATTGCATAACAATAACACTGCCAATCTTCACAAAACGATCAACAATCTTGGAATCAAGAGAGCCAGACACGAATATAAAATCAAAACCCTCATCTGGAAAAGAACTTTGTAGTTCCAAATCAGGTTCCAACACCACATCAATCTCATCACTGTACATGAGCATGGAACCTCCATTGTCCACGCCTCCGATGGCAGAGTTCAAAATAAGAGCCTTGTGACCTTTTTTGGTTTTTGTATCTCAGTTTTTTGGTGCCAGTAGTGGTGGCAGCGGCTTCATCTTCGTCGTCGGATGTGGTGGTAGACATTTTGAGCTTTTTGGGGTCTGATTCTTGCAATAACGGCGGCGGGGGCAAGGGCGATCAAGAGATTTTCGTGTTTGGCATATCTGAAGGGTCCATGTCTGCAGTGTTCTTCTCCCATGTCTATTGGGAGGACTCATAAAATTCTTCTCCCCAAATTCGCTTCTGCTGTTGAACGTGTTCCCCTATCTTACTAAAAATTTAGACTTTTATGTTTGTTTCCCACAGACGGCGTCAATTGTTGTTACCTGAAACAATGGTGACGAATCGCTGATGTCTTCTCTTCGAGTTCCCTGCCACGTGTTGCAGAGAGCTTCTGCAAGAAAGAAGAAGATTAGAGGAACGCAGGGGTTCTCCTCTGCGTTTGCACTCCGATGCTTAAGTTAGACAGGGAGTTTAACCTAGTTTTTGTATGAAGTTCTCAGATCTCGTTTATGAATCATACCTGGCCCTTATTTATATGGTTTTCTCTCTGTCATTAATTACGCATATGCCCTTTTCATTAAATGCCAGATTCTCTCATGCCTATACATGTTTTCTTCGTGCGCCATTTGGAGCACTTTTTTTTATTCTTAATATCATGTACAACAAAGATGATAATACATGTCATTTAAAAATAGTAAGAAAATAAAAAATAAATAAAATAAGATATGTGTCATCATCTTAACATCGCTTGTGGAGTAAAAAAAACTTCTCTGACAGTGTATAAGATAATTATCCATAATTAAAACGATAAAATAAACAAAATAAACATTTAATTTTAAATTAATTTTTTATTGTAGTTATCAATTATAAAATCAATGATTAATATCTTATACACCGCTATTTAAGTTTTTTGATTCCACAAACGAAATTAGGATGATAATATATGTTTTATTTTATTTATTTTTTATTTTTTTAATATATTTAAAAGACATGTGTCATCATTTTAACACTCTTTGTAGAATAAAAAACTTCACTAGCATTGGTAATTATCCTAAAATCCAACAATCTAATAATTAACACATATAAGTAAATAGTACACCAAAAAACACATAAGTAAATATATTTATCATTTAATTATTAATTTTTAACAAAATGCTAATCAGACCCGCGACATCTATGTATGAAAAAATTGTCAAAAATGATATGACATTAAAAATAGATTTATTTTTAATGTAACACAAAAAAAAAGATTTTTAAAACAAAATAAAAATAATTTCTTTTTATATTCTTTTTTCCTTTTTTTTCTCGTCATCAAATATTTTAGTTTTTTTTAGTCTATTGCTCTTTGTCTCTCTGATTTAAAATCCAAACGCCTCAATATCTGGTAACTAACAGTAATTTGCAGCATGCTCGGCCATTGGCCATCAACAATTGCCATTGAGTTCGTCTGGGGGTTCAGCTTTTATTACCGACAGAGAGGGTGGCCTCTTTGATGAATTGGCAGTTGGGTTATGTATTTTATGCCTTTAATTTTCAAAGCATAATTTTCAATATCTTATACGATGCTCTCTATACGAATCCATACATTATAAAATTAATACGTATTCATATAAAAAATCTATTTTATCATAAATTAATAATATATTTATCGATATCGTATAATAAACTGATACACTTTTGATACGCCAACAAAATTGAATTAAATACAATTCAAATTTAATTTGATCCAATTAACTAAAAACGTAATTTTAATAACTTTTTAACTTAATAAAAAACTTAAAAATATATCTTTTACATATTTTGATCTTAAAAATATTTTTTAAGAAATTTTAGTTAATAAATTAAAATAAAAATATTTTTTAAAATATATAATGTTAACGAGCATATGATTTGTTTAAAAACAATCATATTTTTTTTTATTTTTATCACATACTTACTTAATTTTATTTATAAGTAATAATTTTTTTATCTTATATGTAAATGTATTATTTATAACTAATTTTAAAATTATTTATCATATCATACGATACTCGATAATTAATTTTCAAAAATAAAATTTCGATTTACGATACGTATATCGATTTAATAACTATGCTTTAAAGTCTAAAAATAGCCATTGCAATAGCTATTTCTAGTTTATTCTCAGTAACAAATGTTAGAATCAACTGACAATAATATTTTTGTATAAAGAAAACTTGATAATTTTAAATACAACATAATAACGTAAAATATGAAAGTTATATTAATAAAAGACGTGAAAATGATATAAATTAAAATTAAATAAAATATATATATATATAAATATATTAAAAATTAAAATAAAATTTTTATATTTTTCATAAATATAATTTTATATAATACGAATTATTTGAGAATTGAGGCTACGATGGTCGCCCCGCCCTCCTATGGTTGCCATGTCATTCCACCAATCAATAGCCAGATCTTCTTGTCGCCGGTCAGATCTAATCCAATATGAGAATGACTTGTCCAACATCGAATCTAGTATATTAGTTTCTAAATTCAGTAATTCTCAAATCTTTTTTCATATAAAAGGTAAAATAGTATTAGCTTTTAGTTATTCTCCACATGATATAAAAATAATTATTTTATTCTCTTTTAATTAGTGAATGCGTGTAACTTGCATTCGGATTACGAAATGAAATAAAAGGAGAATGGAACAAATATTTTGTGAGGATAAATAACAAGATTAAAATAGGATATGCATTATGATATTTAGTTTAATAAAATAAAGTATAGATTAATATTTTATATATTGTTAATAAAGTTTTTTAACATTATTAAGATGGTAATATATGTCTTTTAAAAATATAAAAAAATAAAAAATAAATAAAATAAGATATTTGTTATTATTTTAATTTTATTTATGTAATTAAAAATTTTACTGACGATATATAAAATAATTATCTATAAAATATAATAAGAATTAATAATAAAATCTTGATCTAACGATTATTAGTGTTCTTTAGATGAGATTAGGTTTAATGTTCAAATCTATTTCTTTTCATAACTCTTTATGAATAAAAAAATTTAATAGGAATTAATATTTGTATATTTAATTAGTTTAAAAAAATATAATTGAAATAAATTAAAATGACCATTTTACCTTTTCATTGAATTAAGATAAGTTATTGCGATACTAATTATAACTAAATAAAAATAATTGTTGATTGAAAATGATTATTAATTTTTTATTATAATTTTTTTGATTAATAATTAATAAATATTATTGCCTTATTATCAATTAAAAATATTTAATTATTAATTATTGATTACATATTAATTATTAATTAACTTGTTTCTTATTATTCATATTAATTAGTGATAATGGTCATACTCATTAAAGTCCACGTATACAAACATTGACCAACAGAGGACAGCCACGTGTCAGATACAACCGTCAAGAGGCATAAGCCACGTGGCAGATACCGAATGGTGGCGATAGAATCCTTCGGCGATAGAGTTATTATGCGATAGAGACTTTTGGCGACAGAGTCATGCGGCAGAGTATACACGCGACAGACCTCTGCGCCTTTGAGTCCAGCAGCAAGAGGCAATAGACCTCTGCGGTAGAGTATGAATGCGACAGACAGTGTGGCGACAGAGTCTCTGCGACAAAGTGAGTCGCGGTAGAACTCTTCCGCAAGGACTGGGGCAGAGGTCTCCGAACCTCTGTCGCATGTTGAACTCATCCGCATAGAGGCAGACTCTGAGTCCGCGACAGAGTATCTAATAACTCTGTCGCAGCCCAGACATGCGCCTAGGCCTCAGATCCGAATCCTATAGTTTTGGGCCCAAAATATTTGCAAGCCTTGAAAAAATATGAAGCCCGACTTAATTCTAAAAATATCTATAAATACACCAGGTATGATTAAAAAAAAACTAATCTATATTTTACTTACAAAAACTCTGCTTAAACAGTCTTCTGACTTAAGCATTGGAGTGCGTGTGTAGGGACAGATCCCTGCACCTCTCTGACTTTTACTGTTTTTGTAGAATATTCAAGACACGTGGAGAAAATCACATCAGCATCATTTTATTGTTGTTTAGAGCAACAACAATTGGCGTCGTTTGTAGGAATCAGAACGAAAAGTTAGATTCCCTATCAAAATGGTGAGAACACGCTCGACACCAGCAGCAAATCTGGGAGAAGAGAATTTTGTGAGTCCTCCTGTCAGACCAGAGCAAGGACAAGAGCAGAATGAAGAGGCGGCAGAGTTGCCTCTGTTTCCCTTGATGAATTCGAGGCTTTGAAGCGTCGAAACGAGGAGACCACGACAGCGTTGAGGGCTATGGTGAATTTCTTCAAGACTGCTCTGTCGCAATTTGGCTTACCTCCAGAAGTGCAACAGATGGTAGGGAAGAACATCCCGAGGCAGACTCACGAGAAAGGTCAACCCTCTACCATGGTGAATGTTGAACAAGGAGATTGGGGACAGAATACTGTCGCTGGCCTGATTCCGAACTCTGTCGCAGGTTTGGAGGATAACCCTGCCTCAACCTTGAGAGTAAACTCTACCGTAAGACCGAGGAGGCGCCCTGCGGTAGGGTTGCGGGAGGTGAACCTTGCCGCAGGTCTGAGGCGAATGAACACTGCCGTGAATCCAACTGAGCAGAACTTTCCCGCAGAGCACAGGCGGCAAAGCTCTCCCGCAGAGTACATGCAGCAGAACTCTCCTGCAGATCACAGGCCGCAGAGCTCCCACGCAGAGTACAGACGGTAGAACTCTCCCACAGAGTATAGGCGACAGAGCTCTCCCGCAAAGTACAGGACTTTTGCAGCAGAATTGGAGCATGACTTTGAAGACCACAGGTTTGGGGAGCGACGGAGACAGAATAGTCATGACCCTCGAGACTATTTTGAAGGTACCAGGTCGAATCACGAAATGGGAGGTGTTGGAAGAAAGGATATAGGACAGGCCCCTAGAAGCAGGGAAACCTTAAATGAGGAAGAGATATTGAGTCGAGGAGCGGACCATGTGCAAAATCTCTGAAACAAAGGAAGAAGGAGTGCTTACCACTCAAACTCTTCTACTCCCAAAGAGAGAGGGGCACGCTCGACTCGAGGGTCAAAAAATATTGAGAAGGTTGTTGAGAGGATTTTAGAAAGGAAGAAGTTAATGTCTCCTGATGACAGTCAGAGAAGGAGAGTTTCTTTCAGTGCAGAGATTATGGACAAACCTTTGCCGAAGAAGTTCAAGATGCCTTCTATGGCTACTTATGCTGGCGAAGTAGACCCATAAGACCATATATAGAGTTATGAGTCTCTCATGCTGCTCCATGGATGGAAAGATGAAATCATGTGCAGAGCCTTCTCGCTTACACTATCGGGGCATGCGCTAAAATGGTTTAACAGGTTAAGTGAGGGTTTTATCTCATCCTTCGATCAGTTACGAAGTGAATTTTTGAGAGCCTTCATGATCAATAGCCAAAGGAAGAAGGACGTTACTTATCTGTTAACCCTTAAACAAGGGAATAAAGAGCCATTGAAGAACTATGTAGATCGTTTTTGAGATGCAACCTTAGAGGTGAAAGATCTACCAGTGGGAGTAGCCATGGCTGCAATGCTACAGGGGGCGAAATTTGAGAAGCTGCAAAAATCTCTCTCTCTTGATCAGGCAACGACCCTTTCTGATTTATTTGCTAGAGCAAATAAATACGTGGCTCAAGAGGAAGTAATGAAGATGGTACAATCCACAGAGGCAAGGGAAGGAAGAAAAAGAGAGAGAGAGATGTACCTGAAAGAAGCTCTCCAAGACCTGTCGGACTAGACAAGGCCCCTAAACTCAGGTACGAAGGCTATACCAGATTGAATGAGCCTCGCGCGCGATACTTGTAGCTATTGAGGGGACGAGACTGTTGGAATTTCCTAAAAAGAAGATTGGAGATATGGGGCGAAATCCTGATGCCTATTGTGAATTTTATGCCGCTCATGGTCACCCCACTGAAAGATGCAGAGATCTGATGGATCAGCTAGAGAGGTTAGCTAGAGAGGGGAGAATTAACCGCTTCCTGTGGAGAAGTGAAAGGCCTCGTTATCTTCTGCGAGATCGAAGGAATAATTGTCCGCGAAATATACAAAATAATGATAACGAAATAAATAAGCCAAGGAATGAAATAGCTAGGCCTATCCCTCGAGGTAACCAGCCAGATAACGAACCTACCGGCCTAGCAATAAATGTTATCGCAGGAGGAGAATCGATGGCAGGACGCTCCTCTGCTTCCCGTAAAAGTTACGCAAGACAGGCATATCAGGTTCATGCTGTGATGGAGGAGAAGGCGGATGAAAAACCCATTGTGTTCACTCCAACAGACAAGGGTGATATTGTCGTGCCTCATGATGATCCCATGGTGATATCTGTAATGGTGGTGAAACATCCGGTGAGCAGAATCCTAGTCGATAATGGAAGTTCGGTGAACTTAATCTATTGGAATTGCTTCGAGAAAATGAATGTATCCGAAGATAGATTAAGACCTGTTATGACACCATTGTACGGATTTACGGGTGAGAAGGTGAAGGTAGCCAAGTCTATAGAGTTGCCTGTGACTCTAGAGAAAAGTCCAAAGGATGTGGCACGACAGGTATTGTTCATGGTTGTAAGGTCAACCTCAGCTGCTTACAACATGATCCTAGGGAGGCCTATATTAAATGATATGAGGGCGATGCTATCTTCTTGTTACTTATTAATGAAGTTCCCTACTCCCAACGGAGTTGGGTAAGTGCGAGGAGATCAAAAGAGGGCTCGTACTTGTTATATTGATTCTACCGCCAGTAAAGGAGTACAGAGAAAGGAGACTTTGTGCATAGATGACCCTCCTAAGCCTCAACCTGTAGAAAAAATGGAAGCCATTGAGCTAGTCAAAGGGGATGAAGAGAAGAAGGCATTCATAGGAACTCAGCTGAATGAACAAACAAGAAGGGAGATAGCTGAATGCCTACAGAGAAACTTGTATGTTTTCGCTTGGACCCCGGCTGATATGCCCGGGATTAATCTTGAAGTGATTTACCATGAGCTTAATGTCTCACCCGGGCATAGGCTTGTCAAGCAAAAGAAGATGAATTTTACCCCGGAAAGACAGAAAGCGATCACTGAAGAAATCAATAAACTTTTAGAAGTCGGGTTTATTAGAGAGGTCTACTACCCTGAGTGGTTGGCTAATGTAGTAATGGTGAAGAAATCCAATGGGAAATGGCAAATGTGTGTGGATTTCACTGATTTGAATAAAGCTTGCCCTAAAGATTCGTACCGTTTGCCCCGAATTGATAGGCTTGTGGATGAAACGTCCAGATATGAAATCCTCAGTTTTTTAGATGCTTTCTCCGGATATCATCAAATTATGGTCCACCCAAAAGATGAAGAGAAGACTTCTTTTATAACCGACGATGGAACATACTGTTATCGGGTAATGCCATTCAGTTTAAAGAACGCTGGAGCCACATATCAGCGAATGGTGAACAAAGTGTTCAAAGATCTTCTAGGAAATACTATGGAAGCTTATGTGGACGATATGATTATTAAGAGCAGAGCAGGAGAGTCTCACGCTCATCAGATGTCCAAGGTGTTTGATGTGCTGAGGGAATTCAGTATGAAGCTAAACCCCAGAAAATGCTCATTCGAAGTTAGATCGGGAAAGTTCTTAGGATTCATGATCACTGACAAGGGTATTGAGGTAAATCCTGAAAAGGTACAAGCAATTATAGACATGAAGCCGCCAACCACAGTGAGAGATGTCCAAAGGTTGACAGGCAGAATAGCAGCTCTGAACCGCTTTTTGTCAAAGTCTGCAGAAAAGAGCTTGTCATTCTTCAAAACTCTGCGGGGTGGAAGGAATTTTGAATAGACAAATGATTGTCAAAAAGCTTTTGAAGGCTTAAAGGAATACTTGAAGCAGTTACCTTTGTTGACAAGACCTTTGGAAGGGGAACAGTTATATATGTACTTGGGAGTCGGTGAATTCACTGTCAGTGCGGTACTACTGAAGAAAGATGAAATAGTGTACCGTCCCATATACTATGTGAGTAAGGTACTACTGGACCCGGAGACCCATTATCTGCTGGCAGAAAAGCTAGCATTGACCCTTGTGATGGCCTCTCGTAAGTTGCGCCCTTATTTTTAGGCACAATCCATCACCATCATGATAGATCAACCGTTAAGACAAATCTTTCAGAAGCCTGAACATTTAGGGAGACTAGTGAAATGGGCAGTGGAACTTGGAGAGTATGATATCACATTCCAACCTAGGCAGGCTATCAAAGACCAAGCTTTAGCAGACTTTATAGTAGAATATACTAGCCCGAGCGACAATAGTGCAAAGGAAACTCAACCGTGGCTACTGTATGTTGACGGAACATCAAGTGCAAATGGAAGTGGGGTAGGTGTAGTCTTAGTGTCATCGGAAGGGAAATCCTTAGAATACTCTTTGCAGTTTGGGTTCCCTAGTTCAAACAATATAGCAGAGTATGAGGCTCTAGTTGCTGGAATGAAGCTGGCAGAGAGGTTGCAAGTTCACCACCTGGTGGCGTATAATGATTCTCAATTAGTGGTAAACCAGTTCAGTGGGCAGTATGAGATTCAAGAGCCGATGCTAGTCCCTTATCTAAAGAAAGTTCAATCTCTGGCTTGAACTTTTGAAAACTTCCAGCTAATACAAATTAATCGGTCTGAAAATAGACATGCAGATTCATTGTCCAAATTAGCCTCCTCCAATGAGACCGGAGGAAGAATAGTGAAGGTAGAGAGACTCGAGCGGCCTAGCATTGAAGAAGTCGAAGTGTGTGATATTGAAGTGGGGGACGATTGGAGATCCCCATTCAAACAATATCTCACTGAAGGTACACTCCCGTAAGATAAGGATGAGGCTCGTCGCTTAAGGATACAAGGAGCAAAGTTCACACTGATAAACGGAGAACTGTATAAAAGGGGGTATTCATCGCCTTTGTTAAAGTGCCTAGGGCCAGAGTAAGCAAACTATGTCCTAGCTGAGGTACACGAAGGAATTTGTGGTGAGCACTTGGGAGCTAGAGCCCTTGCTGCTAAGATATTACGATCGAGATTCTATTAGCCGACATTGAAAAAAGATGCGATGGATAAAGCTCGCAGGTGTGACAAGTGCCAAAGGTTTGCACCGATAACAACGGCCCCAGTGACTCCCTTCTAGAGTACGGTACAACCAACTCCTTTTGCACAATGGGGATTAGACATTCTAGGGCCCTTCCCATTAGCTACGGGTCAAAGAAAGTTTCTATTGGTTGCCACCGATTACTTTACAAAGTGGATTGAGGCAGAGCCTTTAGCTACAATCACGGAGAAGAAAGTGGAAGCGATGGTGTGGAAAGATATTATCTACTGGTTTGGGATCCCACGTATCTTAAATGCTGATCACGAAAAACAGTTTGATTGTGACACCTTCCGTGAATTCTGTAAGCGCCTTGACATTCAGCTAAGGATTTCTTCTGTATCATATCCTCAAGCTAATGGACAAGACGAAGTCAGTAATCGAACTATCCTTCATGGGTTGAAGACTAGATTGGACAAAGCTAAGGGAGCATGGGTGGACGAGTTGCCTAGTGTCTTATGGGCATATCGTACCACTAGTCGGGTATCGACTGGGAAACGCTGTTTAGCCTTGTATACGGCACTGAAGCATTGATTCCCATGGAAATTGAAGCACTGTCATCCAGGGTAGTGCCTTTAGTGGAAGAAAAGAATTCACAAGGGCTAAGGGAAAACCTAGATTTGCTTGATGAGCATAGAGAGGCTGCAGCTATCCGGGTGGCATCATCAGAGGGTGGTCAACTACTACAACAGTCGGGTGAAAGATAGATCGATGTTCGAGGGAGATTTGGTGCTTAGAAAGTCACATATCACGAATGCCTTGAGGGAAGACGAAAAATACAGAGCCAATTAGGAAGGTCCATACCAAATCAGACGAAGGATTGGGCCCAACACCTGCATCCTGGAAACTCTGCAAGGGAAGAAAATAGGAAAAACATGGAACTCAAATCATTTGAAATTGTATTTGAATTAATCATTATGTTTTCTTTCTCGATCCTTATATTCTCGTATTATTGTTATTTGTTTACAGTGTCACAAGATACCATTATCTGATCATTATGCACATTGTTCTTCTATTATATTTTTAGCTTTTATAAATCTAAATCTTGTGACAGAAGACAGACGAGCTGTAAGAGCCTGAGGTTTAATAGCGTCACTGTGGCCAGGTGTAAAAAATCAGACGAGCCGTAAGAGTCTGAGGCGCAATAGCGTCACTGTGGCCAGGCGTAAAAAATCAGACGAACTGTAAGAGCCTGAGGCGCAATAGCGTCACTGTGGCCAGGCATAAAAAATCAGACGAACCGTAAGAGCTTGAGGCGCAATAGCGTCACTGTGGCCAGGCGTTACAGACAAAGAAGCCGTAAGAGCCTGAGACGCAATTGCTTCACTGTGGCCAGGCAATGGAAACGTATTGGCCGTAAGAACTGAAGACGCACTCGCGTCATGGTGGTCAGGCCTCAGAAAAAGGTATGTTTACATACGTAATTCTTTCTGAAAGTATATCTTTCTATCAAGAATTAGGGAGCATATATGAATAAATAAACATACGAGTAAGAAAAACAAATAAACAGATAAGCGATAAATAATGAAAGGTTAACTAACAAAGCAATATGAAGCATGAACAAATAAACTTTAACTTTATTCATTCAAGAAAATCTTTACAAGCATGAATAAGTCCAACAAAAAAAGAACAACAAAATGTTCAAAAAGAACAACAAAATGTTCAAAAACAAAAACGAAAAATAATTCAGCCTGCACGAGATTAAGGCTGAGGATTAAGCGCCGACGAACCCTCGCATTCTAAGGACTGCTGACCATCTTCTCCATCCAGGTTGTCGAGGGCACCAATAGGTTCGGGAGCATCATCCAGGCTCACAGGCTCCTAAGGACCGGTCAGGTTTGCGAGATCATCTTGCGCAGCCTTCTTAAATAGCTCATCAGGGGATTCAGCATCTGGTTCATACTTTGTCCAATCGGGAGCATCAAATAACATTGCCTCGCTCGTATATTGAAGCTCAGGGAATTCTTCCCCTTCCCTATGCTTCTCCAACCAGACCTAGCGAGGTAAAAACCATATTTTACATATGGCACTGAAAAGTCCTCTTTTTGCCTTAGGTAATCTCTAGAAAGATGGTACTCCTTCACGGCCTCCGCCCTGATACTATCAATCTCAACTTGGTTAAGAGAAGGAGTGGCCCGACTTTCTAGTTCGGTGACGTATTGTTCCTGTAAGACCCGATATTTTCGAGTGTATTTAAAAATGAAAAAGGATTGAAATGGTATTTTCGAACACGTGTAAGGGCAAAACGGTCAAAAGACCAAAATTTGATATTAACCGAGACAAGAAAATTTAATTAAAAATAGAGATTTGAGAAATCTTGATCAATAACGAAGAAATAATTAAATTTCGGGTTAAATTGATTAAGATATGAATTTATTGGGATAAATCTAAATTTTTGTATCGAAAAATAATCCCGAAAATAATCGAAAAATATACCAAAAAGTCGAAATAATATCGAGAAATTAATTTATTGATTTAATGAATTAAATAGAATTTTTTAAGAATATTTTTGGGATATTTTGGATTTTTAATAATATTTTAATGAATAAAATATTATTAAAAATAAATTATAACTAAAATAAGTAAAAAAATGAAAAAAAAAGAAACAGAAACGAAATTGAAACAGAAAACAGAGAGGAAAAGAAACGAAAACGGCGAAAGCAAAGGGCGAGAGTCGGTTGCACTGGCTCCGACGCAAACACCGGCGGATGACGCGAGGAGACGGCCGGCGAAGGTTAATCGGTACCCCAGGAAGCCGACCTGCACACCCACGCGCCCCAAAGTTGCCAAAAAACGCTGAAAATGGAGGAGGAAGCCGCGGGGAAGAAACGTCGATTCGCCGGCGATGGCGCCGATTCGACCCCAGCCGAGGCTCGATTTAGGAAGCCCAGGCCGTGGCGCGCCGATTGGCGGTGGAATCATGCCGGGAACCGGCCGGACGGTGTCGGAATGACCAAATGGTGACTGAACCGACCGAATCGAACCGAGCTGAACCGACTGTCTGAACCGGGTTGAACCAGACCAGACTGGTTCAGCCAAAAAGAGAGGGAAAAAAAGGAAGAAAAAGGGAAAAAGAAAAAGAGAAAAAATTAGAGAAAATTCCAGTGATGCAATCGAGCTTCGAGTAAGTCGGTAAGCGGTCGAATTGACCGATTTAATTTTTTGAAATATTTAATTTGATTAATATCTGACTGAAAGTTTACCCGAAAATATATTTAATTTTGTAGCTCGATAATTGGCATCAACCGAGAGCTCGAGACAGCCTCGATTTGTGTACGATCATGGAATAACGGGTAAGTAACCCTTATTTACGATAATTTACATCGTTATGCGTGATTGATATATATCGCATAAATTACGGATTTAAATTTCGCATTTATGATTTAAATTCTGAAAATTGAGATAGATTGTCGTAAATACTAAATTGAGATATCTGAGAGTTTAGAACGAGGCTAAATAAATATTGCTGGACCCAATAAGCCTAATAGGCCTCGATAAAGTGTGGTAAACAGGCTTAAGGTCGATAAAGGCCCATTATGGTACAATCGGGCCCAATATGAGAAACAGGCCCAATGATTTAAATTAAGCCCAGAACATACGAAATACAACTAAATTGTATTGTATTTGACCTGATGAATGTGTATCCACAGTTTCGAAGATTTGATTTGGATTGAGAGCAAATTGGACTGCGTGACGAGACATCAGTGAAAGGTCAGACTGTACAGAAAAATGAGGTAAGGGAATTATGTGAGTAGCTAGAGGTAGCTACGCGTATTTTAATAGCTTTTCTGTACACTGAATATGTATGTATACCTTGATTATGTATAATGATCCTAAAAGTGGTTTAAATGATTTTAAGGATCGAAATAGGTGAAAAGTCTATTTTACCCCTATTGAGGGAAGTTCACCTAAGGATGGTGAAAGCATGACATGCATGAAATGCATGATTTAAGGAATTTTCTGAATTAAAGATTTGATTGGTTTTAATCAAAGCAAATCGATAGATTGGCCAGTAATTTGCATGAATTTCACATGATAACACTACGTAAGTGTTATTTTTATTTAAATGGAATTTCTTTGGAAAACAGGCCAACTATCAAGTTTATATGGAAACAGATAGTGCTGACACGTAGTTCGCACTATATCTACGTTTGTGAATGTGCATAAATGTGCTTGAACAGTTGCTCGCACCGACTTGTGTGACATCATATGCATGAAATGTGCTAGAGCATGGTGCTCGCACTGATTTTTATTATTGTGACATGAGAGCTGCTGGAGCCTAGCTCGCACTCTGTTTTGACATGTTTTGATATGTTTTGATTTGTATTGACGTGGTATGCATAAAATGGTGCTGGAGCGATTGCTCGTACTAGTTTTAATGATTTGACATACATGAGAGATGCTGGAGCTTAGCTCGCATCCTGTTTTGATTTGATATTGCATAAATCCGTGCTGGAGTGTAACTCGCACGAGATTTGATTTAATTATATATAAAGCCGTGCTGGAGTGTAACTCGTACGAGATTTGATTTACTTGAGCATTCATTTGTGCTGGAGCTTGCTCGCATAAAGTTTTATATGGTTTTTATAATTCATTTGAATGTCGTACTGGAGTTTTTCTCGTACGAAGTTTTCACTGAGTTTTTATACATATCTGTACTAGAGCATGGCTCGTACGTGGATTTTACTTGAAATTATAATCAGTTTAAGTCGTACTGGAGCGCTGCTCATACGCAGATTTTACTGATTTTTATGAAACCGTGCTAGAGCTTCTCTCGCACGAGGTTTTCTGATATCATGAATATGCATGGAGCCGTGCTAGAGCTTCGTTCGCACAGAGATTTATATTACATGCATATAACCGTGTTGGAGCCTCCTGTAGACTGTGTGTCACAGTGAGATGATATGCTCACACGTGCATTCTGAGACAGAGATGATTTGGGTGGATAAGACCTATTGCAGGCACCCCTGATTGAGCTTGGGTTCACGGAGTACGTTGTACCGTGTATATCACGCGGAGTACGCTATACCGTGGGGATTGTTGGAGTGGAGTGGCATTAGCCACGAGGTAGCAAGCCTGGCCCTCGCAATCCTGGTGTTATGCTGTTCTGGCTGGTAGGACGACCCACCTCCCGTTTCAGGTGTGATACCCCGCACACTAGGTACCGTGTTGCCAGGGATCACTAGGATATGGCCATAGTCCTCGATGTTACTGATATAATCAATTACATGTCTCACATGATATAACTATTGGTCAATAGACCAGGGTAGACCCGATGGAGGGGTCAGGCCCCCGATTTTATGATTTTATACTTTGATATGAGATTTCAGATGATTTTATGATATGTGACCCTGAAAGAAGGGTGGTTTTATAACTGGAGTTTTATAATGAACTTTACTGAATTGTTTTAATGAGATTATTAACTCGGAAGGGTTAGTTTATATTGCAGTTTTAAATGAATTGATTTAAATGCAGAAGCATGATGTTGTTTTCTATGCTTTTAATTCAAATTCATGATTTGTCTTACATGACACAAACGAATGCATGATCTTGTTTTACTTCATGCTTATTATGATTTAATGATGTCACATAAAATGCTTGGAATGCATGAATTACATGATTTATATATGCACAAATAGTTTTGGATAAACTAAGTCATTGATGTTTGCATGACTTTGTGCTTGATGATTTTAATGAAAAGAAATGGATTTAAGGGCATGGCATTATGAGCATGTAGATAGTTGAGCTATCTACTTACTTGCATAATTGCCTTACTGAGCGTGTGGTTTGCTCACGCCCTTATTTTTCCATCTTTTCAGAGCACTCACAGAAATTAGTAAGCGGCTGAGGACTTGCATGCTTGGTATCCGCTGCTTCCCATCGAGAGACAGGTATACACATTTGTATGGTCTTGTATCTAAATATATAATGCACAGTACTGTAAACGGACATTGATGTTGGGGATGTAGAGTTATAAATACCAATGGGTATGTAATTAGTTAAAGTCAAAGAATTGTAAACTCTGATATATGAAGGTGATTATGGAAATGGAATGGTAAATAGTGTGAGGTTACTAACACCGAATCATAGACCAACTGTGTTGTATGATGGTCACGATGAGAGAAAGGTAAGAATTAAATAATAAATGAAAAAGCTAAAAATATTTACTCTGATTTTTAGGTAATTTGGGTCGTAACAGTTCCAGCTCCTGATTGCGATCCATCAAGGACCCATATTTAGACTGCATACTGTCCAGTTCGGCTTGGGCCTGTTGAAGATCTTCATTGAGTTTGTTAGACCTAGTCGTCTCAACAGTAAGACCCCCCTTGGCATGATTCAAATCCTGGAGCGCTTTGAGAGCTGATCTTCTAAGCTTCGCACCACGTCTGGGAGCCCGGATAAATTGTTGACAGTATTCGACAACTCCATGACTTTGTCCTTCAACTCCCGGATCTCTTTGCCAACTCACTCTCGATAGGCTCGGTGTTGTGCATTGTTGGCCACGGTCCTCTGAGCAAGCTGAAAAGAAACAAAAAAAGTTAAACTCAAAGTAGAGCAAAAAGAAATTAAACGAAAAAAGAATATGAAGATTACCCTCAGCGCTTCCGCATCAGCTAAGTCTTCCCCCTCTGGATAATTCCTGAATATTCGAGCTTCATCCCTCGGGAGAATAGTGGCCCAACTCAGTCGAGACGCCACCCCGGGAGAATCCAAGGTATCGTTGTCACGCACTCCCGGGTATACTCGGAACTTTGACCCTCTCATTATGAAACCACCGTCTACGAGATATGATCTCTCGTCAACAGGACCTATCCTAGGGAGAATTGGCCTAGTCCCCATTGACGGCTCAATGTACAAATGCCTCCGATTCTTTCGTTGAGACGAAATTATATTACACTCAGCACGCTCTTCAGATCGAGACCATCCAGAAGAATCGAAAGCCCTCCTTGAAGAGGAAGGAGCCTTCCCTCTATCCCGAGAAGGATCCCTTTGTTCTGTAGGAGGAGGCATCTCTTGTTTAGAAGGAGGCGGGGTCCGAGCCCGGGGCAATAGAGGTGGAATGGGTGCCTCACTGGGAACATCATCAGTCAAGCGAGGCCTCTTTCTAGTAGGATCGCTAGACGAACCTCCCTCCACCCCTTGACGCGCCAAAGAACGTTTAATATGGCTCATCTCTACAAAAAACAGAGTAAATTGTCAGAAATGTGGTCAAAACCAACAAACAATAAATCAAATAGCGTGAAAAGTTACCATCAGGAGAATCAAAATGCTCCTGAAGGGAATCTATATTTAGCATATCATTATCCGGAAGAACCATAAAAGTTGAACCAAACCCCTCCCAGCCGCTCAGATCAGCTAGGGGATCACTCTCAGAGCTAGACTCTCTATTTGTGCTCCCTATATCCTCTTGCGACCTTAGAAGTTCAGGGTTTAACTCAGAAGGAATCGATGATGGAAGATTCGAGGGAGGAACAGAGGGGCCGACAAAAGGAATAGGACCCACACCCCAACCAGCAGACGTCAAATTTTCATTTGATAAAAGAGTATCAGGATTAATGGGATTATCAACTAATAATCTATTAATATCTAAAGACAATTGTTCCCTGAGTGTAGAAATCCGGGGGCCTTTAGGGATTTCACGTCTAGTTTCCCAACGAGTAGGGAAATCCAGGCCCCCAGGCGTCTCCACAATAAGCCACTCCGATTCAAATCCATGAAGCTTATTTGCAGGTTTTTCGAATAACCTATTTTCAAATCTGGGCTTATACACCAGTTGAAGAGAATAGGGAACTAAACCGAAGCTACCTCGGAACTTGAAAAAAGTATCAAGTAAGCGAAAAGACGGAGAAACACCCATTAATCGGCAATGCACGGTAAAGCTAATTAATTGCATCCATGCGTGAGGATGCAGTTGTCCAGGGGCAATCCTATGTGTCCTAAGAAAAGAAGCTCCAAAGTCGAAAATTGGAAAATGGAGTCCTAGCTCTAAATATGCCCTGAAAATAACTACCCCGTCGGACACACTACGTATATCGTTTTCTTGAGGATTTGGAAGTCTATAAGAGTACCCATCGGGCAATGGAAATCTCGACGTAAGATCCTGAATGTCAACTACCTTCAAAGTCGATCTAACTCCTAGCTCTATATGCTTCCCTACACCATGACCGACCATTTTGGTACTTAAGAAAAACCACTAAGAAAAAACTATCGGCGATAGAGTTTTACCTAACGACCAAAGATGCACTTGCAAAGGCGAAGGTAGATACTGGATTACAGCGTCATAGTGTTTGCAACAGAGGTGTGGCAAATAGTACAGGAATGATGCGACAGAGTATTGGTTCACACGGCAGAGTCACGATAGAGTCGCGAAACAGTAATGGTTATGCTACAGAGTTGTGGAAGAGTAGCAACAGAGTTGCGGTAGAGTAGCGACAGAGTTGCGATAGAGTGCGAGGAGAGTATGCGACAGAGTGATCCTATGCGAGAGAACTCAGAAGATACCGCGATGCCTGAGACCTTATATATAAGCGCGACTGTATTCGCACGTGCATAGTAATCTACACACGCAGTTGAAGTAAACAGGCACAGCTCAGGAACAGTAAACCAAATGTTCAAAATTCAAAAAAAAATCAATCAGACGAGTCATACTCTTTCGCAGGAAAATTTCCTACCAAAGAGTGGGGAGTAATTGATAATAGTCATACCCATTAAAGTCCACGTATACAAACATTGACCAACAGAGGATAGTCACGTGTCAGATACAACCGCCAAGAGGCATAAGCCACGTGGCAGATACCGAATGGTGGCGATAGAGTCCTCCGGCGATAGAGTTATTATGCGATAGAGTCTTTTGGCGACAGAGTCATACGGCAGAGTATACTCGTGACAGACCTCTGCGCCTTTAAGTCCAGCAGTAAGAGGCGATAGACCTCTGTGGTAAAGTATGAATGCGACAGACAGTGTGGCGACAGAGTCTCTGCGACAGAGTGAGTCACGGTAGAACTCTTCCGCAAGGACTGCGGCAGAGGTCTCCGAACCTCTGTCACATGTTGAACTCATTCGCACAGAGGCAGACTCTGAGTCCGCGACAGAGTATCTAATAACTCTGTCGCAGCCCAAACATGCGCCTGGGCCTCAGATCCGAATCCTATAGTTTTGGGCCCAAAATATTCGCAAGCCCTGGAAAAATATGAAGCCTGACTTAATTCTAAAAATGTCTATAAATACACCAGGTATGATAAAAAAAACCCTAATATCTATTTTACTTACAAAAACTCTGCTTAAACAGTCTTCTGACTTAAGCATCGGAGTGCGCGTGCAGGGACAGATCCCTGCGCCTCTCTGACTTTTACTGTTTTTGCAGAATATTCAAGACACGTGGAAAGATCACATCAGCATCATTTTATTGTTGTTTAGAGCAACAACAATTAGTAATTAATTAAAAAAAATTTAAATATTGTGTCAATGGAAATAAAATTAACCTAAAAGTTAAATAAAAATTTAATAAAAATATTTTTTCTACTTTTTTCTTTTTATTTTTCATTTTATCTCTTCTCTATCTCTCCCCTGTTTCTTTCTCATCTCTCTTCCCCCTTTCTCTAAACCAGAACATGCCGACCCTCTCGATCTTTCCCCTCTCCTACCCTATTTTTTTCCTTATCTCTCTTCGTTCCCTCTCTAAAACAAAAAATGTCGACCCCTATAATTTCTCCCCTCCCCCACCGTTTCTTCTTCATCTCTTTCCCCCTCTCTCTAAGCTAAAAATTGTCCAAGGCTAATTTTTTCTATAGCTCCAATCCGACTTACTACCCTGCAATCTGTCCCTTCCATAATCTGTCCCTCTCCCTCGTTTCTTTCTCTTTATAGTTGTCTGAAATTTGTTTGTGAAGTAAAGGGAGAATCGAAAGGTGCTGATGCTATAAGGTTGTAATTTGCTCAAAGTCAAACGGGCACGCTTATCCTTTAATTTAATTTTATTTTTTCACCACCAAGGAATGAGCATTCCAACTAGGGATTCTTGAAGAATTCCGAATCCATGGCCTAAAAACGAACCAATCAGACGAAAAGGTGGGCTGCATGGAATACAAGGGGAATTGAAAAAGAACTCTCCCAACCAAACGACCATTATAAACTTATGATTTTTAATATTTTTTTAATTAAAACTTATGTGTTAAGTAATTTTTTGAAAATTATCGAATACAATAAAAAAAATTAAATTAGTTATAATTATAACTTCTAAAGTTATTTAAAATTTTTAATGATAATATTAGACAACATTTGATTTTTTTTTTATGTATATAAACTTCTACCGGTCCCAAAATAAATAAATGAAGTGCCCAACGAGATTTGAACTTTGTGCACAAGAGACTACCGAAATGATATAAACATAACATACCTTAAGATTTATTTATTTGGTAATTGGTATAATTATAAACTTTTACATTTAACTCTAAAAAAGATGTTTGATTCGATTAATTTAAGATTTCTTTCAAAAATTTCAGTCAAATATCATTTTACTTGATGAATTTTTGAGAATATTATATAACTACGTTTGATTGCATTAAGAGAATGTAAGATTTTTATACTTGGTTAGAGGAATATAAAATTATTAAATGATAAATTTTATTATAATGCTCTTTGTATTATTAGTTGATATAAAATAAATAACACTCAATAGAGATTATATTTAAAATCAATTGCTTATTTATTCAAGAACTTAATTAATTAATTTTATTATTTAACATATTTATTTATTTTGTTCCTTTTGTTTTATTTTGATTTAACAAAACATTATTACATGAAATTGATTTTAGTCTCCTTTTTTTTTTGGTTACATAGGAAATTTATAAAGAACAATAATAGAAAACTAAAAAAAACCTAAATGCTTTGGGGTAAGCAACACCCGAGGCATAAGCACGCAGTAGCTTCTTTAGGTCCTTTGGTGGCTCTTGAAAAAGTTTGAAGTCAATCTTCATCTCACACGCCCTATTTGCCAATGCATCCGCACAAACATTTCCTCTCCTAAGGACATGCTAAAGCTCCACTCTCCAATAAATATTATTAGAAAATATCATACGTCAATCATATACCACGTACAATATCATATCACAATCATCCCATCGAAAACAATTATGTATATGATTGAACATACAATTTATGAATAATAATTTGTGGAATTTAAATACTTACAGTTTCAAATGAAATCGTTTGCTTGATTCACTGGTCAGACACAAAATCACACAACGGAAGTTATACACGTTTCACAGTTTAAATCCTTAACAATTGCAGAGCATAAAAACAAAGAATACTATTATTCTTTTCTTCTTCTTCTCTTCTTCCTCTTCTTTTTGTTTCCTTTTTTTTCCCGGATCTTTTTTATTTTTTTTCTTTTGCTTTTAAACTTCCCAAGGCAGTTTTCATGTTGGATGGGGACACCCGTTATGGGCGTCCCACGTCCAACATCTCCCACTCGCACATAATGGGTGTGCCATTCTCATAATCAATTTCAAGAGGACATATCTTTTTTTTTGGCAAAGTTCATACAAGAAAATAGGTCGTGCGACCAACATACTTTATCGTCTCGAGAGCTTGTTGCTATACAACTGTTAGGTATATATAGCAACCCAAAATACAAGTAGAGTTAGTATCCAGTACCCTGGATCCATTCAGTCACATTTCAAGTTTCCCATGATCTCTCTTTTATCAAACAATATGATATTCTTTTATATTCATAATTATGTCTAACTATTTAAACATAATTGGTCGACCAGTGAATACAATTAAATGTGACACCATAATGGTCTTCCCTTCTTCTAGAATCTCTCCATTTCAATTCAACTGCTATCCGGATACATCTCATTAGATCGAATCATCCATAATCATTGGTAACATTCCAAGACAGCTAACATTGAACTGAAACTTTAAGAAATAGTCAAAAGTCATAAGGGTACTAATTTGAGATCCTTTTGACCTCATGAGTCTCACACAACATTAAAGCAGAGATTAATTCTTCTATTACCCTTATTGGTCGAATAATGCACATGTGGTATGAAACACATGCTATGATATTACTCTCATTTGCCTTGGAGCGTATGTCTTTATCATAATTCAAATACCGTACAGGTGATAGTTTAGATACACTCAGTATCTAACTTGAGTCCACAACTCTACTTACTTTGAAAAATAACAACAAGACTTCCACCTGGCATTCAAAAACAGATAAAATGAATGGTGGGGTCATTTACTTTCGGTCATAAAGCTCATTATCATATGACCTCATCTTGACTCACAGTCAAGGTGATTTCGTTTTAAGCCCGAGCTTTCTAGTTCTTACCGCTTAAAACTAATCTCATCTCTATGACACTGAGCCATAGAGGTGATTGCTTGTGTGAGAAGGCCAATCGTCTATCCGACATACCTTTAACATGATACTGTATATGTACTTAACATATATATGTGTGTATGCTTCATAAAACAAAGTACTGAACTTTATAGGCATTAATTGAAATTAAAATTAGTCAACATCAAATACTAATGAGAAGATAATTGTAAATCATTTACTAAAAGCATCTTAGCAAGTACATCAAAATCTACTCAATCCTAGAGTTCTAATGTGTCCATTATACACATCTCTAGGTATTGGCTTTGTAAATGGATCTGCAATCATCTTATGCGTAGAAATGTACTGCATGTTGACTTCCTTTCGTGCAACCATGTCTCTAACAAAATTATACTTGGTATCTATATGTTTGATTTTTGAATGATATTTGAGATCTTTAGTGAATGCGATTGTTGCTTGACTATCACAATTCACTAACACTGAGTTTGATTCATCATAATTAAGTCCCAAATGAATCAAAAATCTCTTGAGCCAAACAGCCTCTTGCACTGCTGCTGAAAATGCTACAAATTCAGCTTCCATTGTGGAAAGAGCTATACACGTCTGTTTCTTACTACTGCATGAGATTGCGCCATTATTCAGTAAGAAAACATAGCCCGAGGTAGATTTTCTTTCATCTAAATCTCCTCCTTAATCAACGTCTGTATAGCCAATCAGATGTAGATCACTTCCATGATAGCACAATGAATAATTTGCAGTGCCTTTAAGATACTTTAATATCATTTTAACGGTTTTCCAATGGGGTTGTCCTGGATTGGATTGGTGCCTGCTTACCATTCCAACTGCATAACAAATATCTGGCATTGTGCACATCATAACATACATAAGGCTTCCAATAGCACTGGAATAAGGAACTTTTGCCATTTGTTCCTTTTCTTGAGGAGTCTTAGGACACATTCTTTGACTTAGGCCCCACCTTTAGCAATAGGAGTATCTATTGGCTTGCAGTTTTGCATGTGGAATCGTTCAAGAATTTTCTTAAAATATTTCTCTTGTGAAAGAGCTAACAATTTCTTGGAACGATCCCTTTCAATTTTAATACCAAGTATGTAAGCTGTTTCGCCCATGTCATTCATTTCAAAATTTGAGGACAACCAATTTTTCACTGTAATAATATACTCCTTGTCATTTCTAACCAATAGTATGTCATCCACATAAAGTGACAATATTACAAACTTGTCTTTGGACCTTTTGACATACACGCAGTGATTTTCATCAATCATGATAAAATCACAAAAAAAATTATCACTTGATGAAATATAATATACCACTGCCTGGAAGATTGTTTAAGACCATAAATTGATCTTAATAGTCTACACACTTTGTGTTCTTGACTTTTTTTAATGAAACCTATAAGTTGTTCCATATAGATTCCTCTTCCAGTTCTCCATTTAGAAAAGCAGTTTTTACATCCATTTGATGTAACTCCAAATCTAAACTTGCAACTATGGCTAGAATCAAGCGTATTGAGGTAAATCTTACAACAGGAGAGAATGTTTCTTCATAATCAACTCCCTCTTGTTGAGTATACCCCTTAACTACTAGACGAGCCTTATATTTTTCAATTGTCCCATCTGACTTACGCTTAATTTTGAGAACCCATTTGTTCCCAATTGCTTTGCGTCCTTTTAGAAGATCAATCAATTCCCAAACATTGTTTGATCTCATAGACTCCATTTCTTCTTCCATTGCTTTCATCCACTTTTCTTTTGCATTACAAGAAAGAGCCTCTTGAATATTTTTTGGCTCTTTTTCATCTTGTGGGGTAATCATGAAAGCTTCTCTCTCTATGTCAAAACGACGTTGAGGAACTTTTCCACAATTACTACGCCTGACTTGTGATTCTTGTGAAACAAATTCATCATCTTTTGTCATGCTCCCACTTGGATGAGATATTGTTTGTTCATTATCAGGTATATGCATTAAATGATTTGCAACAATCAAATCATCTGGATCTTGAATCTCATAAAGAGATTTTTCTTCATTTATCTCACCCCTATTTGAAAAATCATTTTCTAGAAAGTAGCATCCCGAGATTCAAATTCAATTACACTCCTACTTGCTTGTTCACCAATGAACACATATCCCTTTGAATGTTTAGAGTATCTTACAAATATACTCTTTTTCCCTCTTGGATCTAACTTGCTGTGTTGATGAGCAGGCTCATGAACATAGGCAGCACAACCCCAAGGTCTTAGATTACTAAGATCAGGTTTTTGTCCCGTCTATAATTCATAGGTAGTGGATGCAATTGACTTGGAGGGTACTCGATTGATTATGTAGGTAGCTGTTAATAATGTATCACCCCAAAAGGTGATTGGCAAATTTGCTTGGACCATCATGGACCTAATCATTTCCAAAAGGGTTCTATTTCTTCTCTTCACAACACCATTTTTGTTGTGGAGTTCTTGGAATGGTCAACTGCTTATCAATTCCTTTTTCATCACATAAAAATCTGAATTGTTCAGATAAGTACTCACGTCCACGGTCTGTTCTTAACGCCTTAACGTTTTTATCTAATTGATTCTCCATAAAATTCACATATTTTCTAAAGCATTCTAAAGCTTCAGATTTGTGAGAGATCAAATAGACAAATCCGAAACGTGTGTAATCACTAATGAATGTGATGAAATATACACCTCCACTTCATGACCTTACATTCATTGGGCCAAAAATATCAGAATGAATCAATTGCAATGGAATTTTAGCTTTAGTTCCTTCGCCAAATGATTTTCTTGCCATTTTTCTCGCTAGACAACTTTCACATGTCGATAGATTAACTTTTTCTATAGGGCCTAGTAATCCCTCTGTAGCTAATCTATCCATTCTTTGTTGCCCAATATGGCCTAGTCTAGCATGCCAAACATTTACATCAACATCAGAAGATGTAACAAGAGAAAAACTATTACTACAGATATCAAGTGTAATCAACATCCATTACAATAAAATCATCCAACAAATATCCAGAACCATAATAATTCGTTTCCAAAAACAAATTTAAACCAGTCCTATGAAAGTTCAAAATAAAACCCAAATTAAGAACAACAGTAATGGAAATTAAATTTCGTCGAATCTCATGAGTAAATAGGACATCATGTAGGATAAGGGTTTTTCCACCACGCATACATAACCTGCAAGTTCCAATACCCTTTACTTCAACCCATGTGTTGTTTCCTACATAAATCCATTTTGATCCTCATGGAATCCGACGAAAATCCACAAACACATTCCTGTCTTATGCTACATGGTCTGTGGCGCCTGAGTCTACAATCCACAAAGGATGAGATTCAGCTAATAATACAGTACTAGAAACACATATAATACTTTTCAAAATATCTGAAGCATTCACATATGCTATAAGGGTTTCTACCTTTTTCGGCTCATTACATTCACGAGCAAAATGACCCTTCTTACCACAGTTAAAGCACTTGACCTTTGACTTGTTCTTCTTCGGATGAGCCATAGGACCATTTCCTTTGCCAGGATAATTGCCTTTTGCTTTTTAGGAGCTTTACCTTTATGTCCACCAAATGGCTTTCGCTTGAAGCTTCTTTAGAACTTGTACCAGCCATATACATGTCAGCATTAGGCCTAGTTGCCTCAATGCGATCTTCCTCCAATTGTAGGTGACGTGAAGCATCATCAATGGTCTTGATGCTTTCATTATGAGTAAGGTGGACTTTCATATGCTCCCAACTGTGTGGCAAGGACCGAATGACAGCTTGAACCTGTTGTTCATCTGTTAGAGTGTGACCAACCTCCTTCAACTCAGTAATCATATTTGACATTTCTCTTATGTGTTCTTTCATGCTGTGATTTGGACGTTTTTTATACGTGTCAAATTTGATTGTAAGCTGTCTTAGTTTAGTGACCGAAATGCCACCAAACTTTGCCTTTAAGGCTGTCCACATCTCTTTTGCATTATCATGCTTTCTGAACTCACGCATGATGTCATTCTCCATACTACTTAGCAACGCAATGTGAGCTATGAAGTTTTTCTTTTTCCAGGCTTCATAAGCCTCTCGGTCCCTCCTATGTTGTGCAATATTTCCTTCCTCAAGCTCTTCCATGGCATTATTTAGAACTTCAAGAACCTCTTGTTCTTCCAACACATACTGGATTTTCATACTCCAGATTTCATAGTTATCCCCATTCAGTTTCTCACCTTTGTTTAACTCAACAACAATGGTTTTAGAAGCATAAGCCATTTCAAAAGATATTCTACACAAAGACATATATGCACTTAATTAATGCCTAGCATTACACATATCCATTTTGCCACAATTTCAAAATTAAATTAATGATAATTATTCACATGTCATGGAATCAAAACTTCACCAAGTTTCACAATTATCCTCCAATTCGATATGTTTAATTATCACCAATTAATTTTATTGTGCAAAATTTATTATTCTAAGGTAATTACATTTTTTTTTATTAAAATACCTTAGAACTCCCACTGCTAATAAATCAACTATATATATACAAATAATAACATATATTGATTACATAAAAATAATAAAAATATTTACATAAACAAGTCTTTTAAAATAACAATATTTGTTCAAACATAGTCAAATAACAACATAATAAAATAAAATAAAATAAAATAAAACTAGTTCCTAGAAATGGAGTCCATAAATTCTTTTGATAATTCAAAATCTAAATCTGCTAGCCATGGAGTTCCAGGTACGTTGTGTTTTCTATTACAAAGTCTAGTGTTAATTGAGAGGGTTGCAGTCCTTCTTGTCCCTATCTTCATATATTCTTTCAAAAAATTTATCACTAACATTGCATAATTCGATTTTGGGTTTGGTTTCAAAAAATCATCTAAAAAGAGCCTTTTGACTTGGAGTGATCAATGTGCTCCTTAACATGAGGTATTTGTTATGGTCACTCCTCAAATATCGACAGCCAACCCAAACTGATTCTTGAATTTTTTTATTGACAGTAATGATACGTTTCTCCATATCATCATTCGGATCCATCCGGTAAGAGCCTAATTCAACTAACAGTCTTATAGCTCTAGTGAGTTGTGCTTCTGTCCCATCAACCATTGGAGTCCTCATCATCACCAGTATGTCTTTCTGTAACAAATACAAAAAAATAATGAATACATATATATAACACAAGCCTCGTAGCGATTAAAAACGAATTTTAATCATCCTTGTGTTATATGGACTCCTCATGCTAATGCAGAACTTACAATTTTTTTTTATTTGAAACATCCTATACACATTTGCAACAATTCGAAAAAATCACACACATTTGTGTGATCTCCAATGACATTGCATATTAATTACGTTTTTCGATTGTTCTACACGAAATAACAACAATTAAATATCATTTTCTTACATGCATTTATCATACCAGAAATCAAGCAACTTGGCTCAGATACCAATATTAGAAAATATCATACGTCAATCATATACCACATATAATATCATATTCACAATCATCCTATCGAAAACAATTATGTATATGATTGAACATACAATTTACGAACAATAATTTGCGAAATTTAAATACTTACAATTTCAAATGAAATCGTTTGCTTGATTCACTAGTCAGACACAAAATCACACAACGGAAGTTGTACACGTTTCACAGCTTAAATCCTTAACAATTGCAAAGTATAAAAATAAAGAATACTATTATTCTTTTCTTCTTCTTCTTCTCTTCTTCCTCTTCTTTTGGTTTCTTTTTTTCCTCAGATCTATCTTTTTTTTTTCTTTTGCTTTTAAACTGCCCAAGGCAGTTTTCATCTTGGATGGAGACACCCGTTATGTGCGTCCCACGTCCAACAAATATGAATCAATTGTCTTATATTAACAACCAGTCTTCCGAGAGGATGAACCTCTACATCAGTGTTATATATTAAGTCAATAATCACCTTGGCATCAACCTTGCATACAGCATTATCAAACCATTTGTTCCAAGCCAATATCAATCCATGTCGGACCGCTTGTAACAAATATGAATCAATTGTCTTATATTAACAACCAGACTTCCGAGAGGATGAACCTCTACATCAGTGTTATATATTAAGTCAATAATTGTGAGATCTGAGAATTTCAGACATATTTTATTGATGTAATAATAATTTGAGTATAATTTATTGAGTTAAGTGAATTGTGGGAATTATAATTGGAGAATTATGTGTTAAGTGTGTAAAATAGGCATGATCCATGAGGACAGATCGATCTGGGAGAAGGAGAGATCGATCTGGTGAATTAAAAATGACGAGGAAGGGGAAATTTGAGGAGCAGATCGATCTCCAATGGAAGAGATCGATCTCCTTATGAATCTGTTTGAGAAGGGATCGATCTCATGAGGAAGAGATCGATCTCCAAATGAATCTGTTTGAGAGAAGATCGATCTCATGAGGAGGAGATCGATCTCCAAATGCTTCTGTTTGGGGAGAAGATCGATCTCTTTGGGAGCAGATCGATCTCATAAAGCCATAAAGAGATCGATCTCACCCCTCGACAGATCGATCTCCTAGGCATAAAATTGCCCAGATCGTCCCCAAAATTCAAACGCAGATCGATCTCCCCAGGAGATAGATCGATCTCCTACCTCCAGTCTATATAAGGAACTCGTGTTTTCTCCTGAAATCTTACTTTCTCTCTCTTCCAAACCTCCATTTTTCCGAAAACCTAGTTTCTCACTCCTCCAAATCTCCCATTTCTGGCCAAATCAGCTATTGTGGTAAGAAGGAAAGTTGTTCCTCATCAAAGGGAGAACAACACACTTGGAAATCGAAGGACGAATCGGATCGAGGCGTGAGTTGTGCGTCTCACAAGCTTTGGGTAATTTCTAAACCTCGATCTTGATATTTGAGTTGATTTTGATGTTATTGGTGGTTGAATTTTGTGTTGAAATGGCTGAAAGATGACTAGGGATTGATTAAATTTCAATGTGGTAGGAGTGATATGCATATTGAGAATTTTGGTGAATTTGGGAAATTGTGAGCTATAAATGGAAAATTAGACAATGAGGAGAATTAGCGTAGATAATTGGTATTAGAGATATCGAACATTGGGATATTGTGAATAGAGTTGTAGTTTAGGGTTGAGTTACGAGAAATCAAGAGAATTGAGGTGTTATGAGCAATTATGCTCGATTTTGAGAATTGAGGCTTATGTGATGTGGAGTATTGATGTTTTAACATCGTTTGGACAGCTCGGGAGTTCCAGAGTGGAATACGAGGCTAGTCCGTGATACGGGGGAAACGATTGCACTATACGAGGTGCAAAGAGGTAAGGGAAATCTAAACCATTTGTGTATGTGATTTGTAAACTGTTATAGCATGATTTATGATTTATAAACAAGCATGTTGAGTGTTTTATGTTGAGATTAAACTGCACACGATTTTATAGCCGGTTGGAGCCCAATGTTTTATGAGTTTATAACTGGGCTCTACGTTAAGGCAATATTGTGATTTGAGAAATGTGTGCGTGTGCTTTGCCGGTTGGAACTCGGTTTTACTACGTTTTGTGTTGAGTACAAAACGATTTCAAATGAGTTTTATGAGAGAAAACCATTACGAGTTCTACGTGAAGGCAAACCTGTCTTATGTGATAAGACTTGGGTGTGTAGTTGTGAGTACACACCGGGCATTGCTCTGGTAGCATGTAAGCCCGAATTCTTCTCCGTTCTGGTAACGTTGAGAAACCCATTGGTGGCTGTGCCACGTATACCCCATCGGTGGCTGTGCCACGTATACCCCATTGGTGGCTGTGCCACGTTGAGTAAACCCCATTGGTGGCTGTGCCACGTATACCCCATTGGTGGCTGTGCCACGTTGAGTAAACCCCATCGGTGGCTGTGCCACGTATACCCAATCGGTGGCTGTGCCACGTATACCCCATTGGTGGCTGTGCCACGTTGAGAAAACCCCATTGGTGGCTGTGCCACGTATACCCCATTGGTGGCTGTGCCACGTTGAGAAACCCTATTCAGTGGCTATGCCACGTGAGAAAATAATTCAGTGGCTTTGCCACGTGTGTATTGTGGCTATGCCACGTGTGATTTTAAATCAGTGGCTATGCCACGTTATTCGAGAAAGCGTTTAACGCGTATTTTCACATGCTTAGTTTTGCTCTAGAGTGAGCCTTTTACTTCATGTTTTCACATGACTTGACACATGAGAGTGTCGTTTTGAATATTTTCATGCTATGGTTTCCAAATGAGTTTCACATACAAATAAATGCTTTGTGATGTGCATTTTGGTTTATGAAATGAGTCCCCTGCCCCCCTTACTGAGCGATTTAGAAGCTCACCCTGTTTTTCTTTCCCCCCAGAGTTCTTCAATTGAATAAGGACTTCCCTGCGACGTACGGAGTAGTGGCTAGTGGAGGATTCGAGCTCCAGGCTATATAATTTGTACTTTGAGGTATATTTATCTTTTCATGTACCCAGACTATTAATGTATTTGCAGACACTTGATGTATGACAATATATGGGATGTATTAGGATTAATTAACTTGAAATTGAGTATTTGTATACGGTACAATATACGTTATATGATGTTGAGATCCTGAGGCATGATAATTATGATGATGTATGACACTGCACAGGAATGCACTCTTTATTTGTGAATTAACGAGTAAAAAGTTTTAAATTTGCCCTATTTTCCGCATATTCGGGGCGTGACAGAGTTTTCTTGGTATCAGAGCTTAGGGTGTCTAGTACTGTCAGTGTCGGTTAAGTGAAATAGAATACATCCCAAGTGTCTGTAATAGTCTGGTCATGAACTGAAATTGAGGATTGAGATTTCAATCGATTGTGATATGTACGCGCAGGAGACGGGTTGAGATTGAGAATGAGTAAACGACGAGGTCGTTCGAGGAGGCAGGCAGAGTCCCCTCCACCACCTGTCCCACAACCAGAGAGTCCTAACTCTCGATTTAATCAGATTGAGACCGATGTGAGGCAAGGTTTTGAGCAGATGGCGGCGCTATTCGCGCAACACTTTGGAGTTAATGCCTCGGATACTACCCCTACACCACCACCAGGACCTCCCATACCCCCAGTGCCTCCCGTCACTCAGCCTGAGGACAGAAGTAAGGTCCGACTAAAGGAATTTCTGAAGATGAATCCACCCGCATTTAAGGGAAAGAAGGATCCTACAGAGGCTGAGGAGTGGTTGACGGAGTTGAGAGTTATATTTGATTTACTGGGGTGCACCGATGCTGAGAGAGTCAGTATGAGTGCCTATATGCTGAAGGGGAGGGCTCGAGATTGGTGGAGTACTACCCAGGGTATCTTGATGTCCCACCAGGACGTGATTGGTTGGGAAGAGTTCCAGACAGCTTTTAGAACCCAATATGTACCACGAGCCGCCCAGAGAAGGAAACAGGCCGAGTTTTTGAGTTTGGTACAGGGTGACATGTAAGTGGATGACTATGAGAACCAGTTCACCGCACTATTGAGATATGACCCAGAGACCTTCAAGAGTGAAGAGCTCCGCACAGAGAAGTTTGTGTATGGGTTGAAGCCCGTCATTAGAGATAGACTGATGGGGCTATGTATTACTGAGTTTGGAGATGCTCTGAGGCGAGCACAAGAGGTTGAAAGAGGGATTGAGATGGTACAATCCCAGAATGAGCTCAGAGCGGTGAATAGAGATAAGGGCAAGAGGCCAGCACTTTTCCAGTCAGAGGCTCGGAGAGGTTCCTTCAGAAGAGGAAGGATTGAGGTGCAGAGGGACAGATTGGAGAGACCCAAAGCCTATCCTATTATCAAGGAGACCCCACGATATGTCAGACCGGAGATGAGGATTTGTAGAGACTGCGGCCGATCGCATGAGGGAAGTTGTACTGGGTCGATCCATGGATGTTTCAGATGTGGTGACATGGGTCACAGAGTGAAAGACTGTCCCCAACCTCAGATACCACATGCTCCGGAGCCCACTAGACAACAGCCTCAGAGAGTGGATCCCCGGAGACGGGCCACTGCGGCAGAGAAAGGGAAGAAACCTGTGGCACAGGGACGAGTGTTTGCCCTGGATAAGGAGACCGCAGACGCTTCGACAGAAACTATAAGAGGTACACTCTCTGTCTATAATTATGAGGCTCATGTGTTGATTGATTCAGGATCCACGCATTCGTTTATTTCTGAGCGTTTTGCATGTAGATTAAACTTGAAGTTTGAACCTCTAGAATATATACTACATGTAAATACCCCTATGCATGAATCCCAGAGAACTGAGTTAATCTGTAGAGAGTGTGAGATTAAGGTGGGAGATAGAGTGATGTTAGCAGATCTAATCATGTTAAGTATACATGGGTTTGATGTAATTCTGGGAATGGATTGGTTGGCAACCAATCGAGTGAGTTTAGACTGCTACACTAAGATTGTAACTTTCTCCCTACCTAAACCTTACAGTGTACGATTGAGATATTAAGGGAATGATTATGCGGATTTCTAGTAAATAATTTGAGATCGGGCTATCACCAATTGAGGATCAAGGAGGAAGATATTCCAAAGACGGCCTTTAGGACAAGGTATGGCCATTACGAATTTCTGGTGATGTCCTTTGGATTGACGAACGCCCCTGCAGCATTTATGAGATTGATGAACGAGGTGTTCAGAGACTATCTGGATAAGTTTGTGATAGTCTTTATCGATGATATCCTGGTGTACTCTCGGTCGTATGAGGAGCATGCACAGCATTTGTGGTTAGTACTTCAGATACTCCGGGATAAGCAATTATACGGAAAGCTTAGTAAGTGTGAGTTTTGGCTGAACCGGATAGCTTTCCTTGGGCATGTAGTCTCAGAGGAAGGAGTATCAGTGGATCCGAGTAAAATAGCAGCTGTGCTTAATTGGGAGAGACCGAGGACAGTGACTGAGATACGAAGCTTCCTTGGTTTGGCAGGGTATTACAGGAGATTTGTGGAAGGATTTTCAAGGATTGCCGCTCCTTTGACTAAGCTCACGCGTAAGGAGACTCCGTTCATATGGACTGATCAATGTGAGCTCAGTTTTCAAGAGTTAAGGAGGAGATTGACAGCGGCACCTGTGTTAACTATTCCTGAGGGATCAGGAGGATTCTCGGTGTATAGTGATGCATCTCATCAAGGATTGGGGTGTGTGCTTATGCAGCACGGGAGAGTGGTCGCATATGGATCGCGACAGCTGAAAGACCATGAGCGGAATTATCCCACGCATGATTTGGAGTTAGCCGCTGTGGTATTTGCTTTGAAGATCTGGCGACACTACTTATATGGGGAAAGATTCCAGATCTTCACTGATCACAAGAGTTTGAGATATCTCTTTGATCAGAAAGAGTTAAACATGAGACAAAGGAGATGGATGGAACTCCTTAAGGATTATGACTGCGAGATTCTTTATCATCCGGGTAAGGCGAATGTGGTTGCTGATGCCCTGAGCAGGAAGAGTATGATATCTGCTATGATGATCAGGGAATGGGATTTGTTAGAGCAGTTCGCCGAACTTCGGATCAGAGTTAAAGAGGTAGGGACTGGATTTTTGGCTAGTCTGCGGATAGAGCCCAGGATCATGGATCAGATTAGAACTGGGCAGCGCAGTGATCAGAGATTGATATACATGGTTAGCCAAGCTGAGCAGAGTTCGCAGTCGGATCTCACCATCAGTGAGGATGGATTATTGAGGTTCAGAGGACGGATTTGTGTACCGGACGATGATACCCTAAAGAGACAGATATTGAGAGAATCCCACTGCTCGCGATACACCATGCACCCAGGGAGTACTAAGATGTACCGAGACTTGAGAAAGGTGTATTGGTGGAGTGGTATGAAGCGAGACGTGGCAGAGTATGTGGCCAGGTGTTTAGTATGCCAGCAAGTGAAAGCTGAGCATCGGAAGCCCGGAGGACTACTACAGCCCTTACACGTACCTACATGGAAATGGGAGCATGTCACTATGGACTTTATTATGGGTTTACCGAGGACCCGGAGAGGTCGTGACGCGATATGGGTCATTGTGGATAGATTGACCAAGAGTGCCCACTTCCTTGCCATCAAGAGCACAGATACTGTGGATGCCTTAGCTGAGCTATATGTCAGCGAGATAGCTAGATTACATGGGGCTCCAGTGAGTATTACTTCTGATAGAGATTCTCGGTTTACTTCCAGATTTTGGACCCAGTTTCAGGAGTCCATGGGATCTCGATTGAGTTTTAGTACCGCCTATCATCCTCAGACAGATGGTCAGTCAGAGAGGACTATTTAGACCCTGGAGGATATGTTGAGGGCGTGTACGATGGATTTTAAGGGATCATGGGATGATCACCTGCCCCTAGCAGAGTTTGCATACAATAACAGCTATCATGTGAGTATTGGAATGGCACCTTTTGAGGCTCTATATGGTAGGAGGTGTAGATCCCCTGTAGCTTGGGAAGAAGTCGGTGACAGAAAGATTAATGCTCCCGAGCTTGTTGAGCAAGCCGTACAGAGTGTGAAACTCATATGTGAGAGGTTACGGGCTGCACAGAGTAGACAGAAAAGCTACGCGGATGTGCGTAGACGGCCACTCGAGTTTGATGTTGGTGATGCAGTATTTCTGAGAGTATCACCGAGCAAGGGTATCATGCGATTTGGGAAGAAAGGGAAATTAAGTCCTCGATACATAGGACCATTTGAGATTCTTGAGAGAGTGGGAGAGGTAGCCTACAGATTGGCATTACCCCCACAGATGTCCGGAATACACAATGTTTTTCATGTGTCTATGTTGAGGAAGTACCACCCGGACCCTTCTCATGTTATAGAGTATGATGAGATGGACATACAGGAGGACATGAGCTATACTGAGGAACCCGTCCGGATTCTCGATAGAAAGGAGAAGGTACTGAGAACCAAGAGCATCCCATTAGTGAAAGTTTTGTGGAAGCATCACTCAAGGGAAGAGGCGACGTGGGAACTAGAGAGTCTCATGAAGGAGAGATACCCCCATCCATTTTGACTAGTTGAGTTGAATTTGGAGGACCAAATTCTTTTTAAGGTGGGGAGGACGTGAGATCTGAGAATTTCAGACATATTTTATTGATGTAATAATAATTTGAGTATAATTTATTGAGTTAAGTGAATTGTGGGAATTATAATTGGAGAATTATGTGTTAAGTGTGTAAAATAGGCATGATCCATGAGGACAGATCGATCTGGGAGAAGGAGAGATCGATCTGGTGAATTAAAAATGACGAGGAAGGGGAAATTTGAGGAGCAGATCGATCTCCAATGGAAGAGATCGATCTCCTTATGAATCTGTTTGAGAAGGGATCGATCTCATGAGGAAGAGATCGATCTCCAAATGAATCTGTTTGAGAGAAGATCGATCTCATGAGGAGGAGATCGATCTCCAAATGCTTCTGTTTGGGGAGAAGATCGATCTCTTTGGGAGCAGATCGATCTCATAAAGCCATAAAGAGATCGATCTCACCCCTCGACAGATCGATCTCCTAGGCATAAAATTGCCCAGATCGTCCCCAAAATTCAAACGCAGATCGATCTCCCCAGGAGACAGATCGATCTCCTACCTCCAGTCTATATAAGGAACTCGTGTTTTCTCCTGAAATCTTACTTTCTCTCTCTTCCAAACCTCCATTTTTCCGAAAACCTAGTTTCTCACTCCTCCAAATCTCCCATTTCTGGCCAAATCAGCTATTGTGGTAAGAAGGAAAGTTATTCCTCATCAAAGGGAGAACAACACACTTGGAAATCGAAGGACGAATCGGATCGAGGCGTGAGTTGTGCGTCTCACAAGCTTTGGGTAATTTCTAAACCTCGATCTTGATATTTGAGTTGATTTTGATGTTATTGGTGGTTGAATTTTGTGTTGAAATGGCTGAAAGATGACTAGGGATTGATTAAATTTCAATGTGGTAGGAGTGATATGCATATTGAGAATTTTGGTGAATTTGGGAAATTGTGAGCTATAAATGGAAAATTAGACAATGAGGAGAATTAGCGTAGATAATTGGTATTAGAGATATCGAACATTGGGATATTGTGAATAGAGTTGTAGTTTAGGGTTGAGTTACGAGAAATCAAGAGAATTGAGGTGTTATGAGCAATTATGCTCGATTTTGAGAATTGAGGCTTATGTGATGTGGAGTATTGATGTTTTAACATCGTTTGGACAGCTCGGGAGTTCCAGAGTGGAATGCGAGGCTAGTCCGTGATACGGGGGAAACGATTGCACTATACGAGGTGCAAAGAGGTAAGGGAAATCTAAACCATTTGTGTATGTGATTTGTAAACTGTTATAGCATGATTTATGATTTATAAACAAGCATGTTGAGTGTTTTATGTTGAGATTAAACTGTACACGATTTTATAGCCGGTTGGAGCCCAATGTTTTATGAGTTTATAACTGGGCTCTACGTTAAGGCAATATTGTGATTTGAGAAATGTGTGCGTGTGCTTTGCCGGTTGGAACTCGGTTTTACTACGTTTTGTGTTGAGTACAAAACGATTTCAAATGAGTTTTATGAGAGAAAACCATTACGAGTTCTACGTGAAGGCAAACCTGTCTTATGTGATAAGACTTGGGTGTGTAGTTGTGAGTACACACCGGGCATTGCTCTGGTAGCATGTAAGCCCGAATTCTTCTCCGTTCTGGTAACGTTGAGAAACCCATTGGTGGCTGTGCCACGTATACCCCATCGGTGGCTGTGCCACGTATACCCCATTGGTGGCTGTGCCACGTTGAGTAAACCCCATTGGTGGCTGTGCCACGTATACCCCATTGGTGGCTGTGCCACGTTGAGTAAACCCCATTGGTGGCTGTGCCACGTATACCCAATTGGTGGCTGTGCCACGTATACCCCATTGGTGGCTGTGCCATGTTGAGAAAACCCCATTGGTGGCTGTGCCACGTATACCCCATTGGTGGCTGTGCCACGTTGAGAAAACCCCATTGGTGGCTGTGCCACGTATACCCCATTGGTGGCAGTGCCACGTTGAGAAACCCTATTCAGTGGCTATGCCACGTGAGAAAATAATTCAGTGGCTTTGCCACGTGTGTATTGTGGCTATGCCACGTGTGATTTTAAATCAGTGGCTATGCCACGTTATTTGAGAAAGCGTTTAACGCGTATTTTCACATGCTTAGTTTTGCTCTAGAGTGAGCCTTTTACTTCATGTTTTCACATGACTTGACACATGAGAGTGTCGTTTTGAATATTTTCATGCTATGGTTTCCAAATGAGTTTCACATACAAATAAATGCTTTGTGATGTGCATTTTGGTTTATGAAATGAGTCCCCTGCCCCCCTTACTGAGCTATTTAGAAGCTCACCCTGTTTTTCTTTCCCCCCAGAGTTCTTCAAGTGAATAAGGACTTCCCTGCGACGTACGGAGTAGTGGCTAGTGGAGGATTCGAGCTCCAGGCTATATAATTTGTACTTTGAGGTATATTTATCTTTTCATGTACCCAGACTATTAATGTATTTGCAGACACTTGATGTATGACAATATATGGGATGTATTAGGATTAATTAACTTGAAATTGAGTATTTGTATACGGTACAATATACGTTATATGATGTTGAGATCCTGAGGCATGATAATTATGATGATGTATGACACTGCACAGGAATGCACTCTTTATTTGTGAATTAACGAGTAAAAAGTTTTAAATTTGCCCTATTTTCCGCATATTCGGGGCGTGACAATAATCACCTTGGCATCAACCTTGCATACAGCATTATCAAACCCTTTGTTCCAATCCAATATTAATCCATGTCGGACCACTTGTAAGTTTGCTACAATATTCAAACAAACTCTTAAACGAGCTTGAAATCCTAAGATCCACTCTCCCACAACATTCTTAATTAAACCTGTTGCTGCTGATATTCTATGTTTCCCTCTAGAAGCCCCATCTGTATTAATATTCACTGCTCCATCTGGAGGAGGCGACCAAGCAGTCACTCTTTGATCCTTCCACATCCTCCATCCCCTAACAAAAGCTCGTTGTATCTCCTCCGCACCCAAAAGGATAAATTCAGCCAATTTTCCTAGACTAATTTGATTATCATCATTCTCATTGAAAACTATTCTACATCTTCTTGTCCATAATTTCTATGTGGCTGTACCAAAAACACATCTCCAATCCTGGCTTTCCTCCAACACGGTAAACTCTCCCTGTAAGTTTTTGTCTAGCCATTCTTTTACTGGTAGGCCAAAGAAAACCTCCCCATACTTAGTAGAAAGTATGAATTTCCAAGTCTCCCTAGCCATCGTGTAATCCCGGATTGCATGAATTGTTGTCTCTTCGCTTAGCCCGAAAAGGGTACACGTTGCTGTTGGTGAGGAATTCCACTGGAACCTTAAGTGGTTTGTCATGATCATCTCTTTTTTTACTAGCCATAGAAAACTAGCCACCTTTGAGGAATCTTTATTTTCCAAAACCATCTCAAGTCCTCCTTGTTAACATCTTGCATGCACAGAATAAAAGCAACTTAAGCTGATTGTGAAGAGAATTTCCCATCACCTGTATAGTGCCATATCCATATTTCCTTCATCATATGGAGCCTTGGTAGTGGACACCCCAACACCTATACTGCAACATTTGAAGGGAGCTATTGGAACAACAAATCAGAATTCCATTCCCCATTATCATTTAAGTATTCACTAACCTTAGCATTCAAATAGGCGAAAATAGGAGTCGTTCAAAGAGGTTTAATAATTCCTGATTTAACCAACAATCAGTCCAAATGACGTGTCATTGCCCCTCCTTATCCTTCGCTGCAAACCCTCTGCAAGACTGTGAAGTGCAGACCAGAGAGTTCTCCAACTACGAAACCAAGTAGCTTTCTTGTGATTATTCATACGAACAAACCTTATAATTTTATACTTGCTTTAATAAAGTGTACCCAAAATCTTTTGTGCCTTGTAAGAAACCTCCATGCTGTCTTTCGTATTAAAGCATTGTTATGGTTCTTTATACTTCTCAATCCTAATCCTCCCAATCTCTTCAAGGCACATACTTTTTTCCAACTGACCAATGAAGCTCGGTTGATATCTCCATGTCCTCCTCACAAGAACTGCTTATTCAACTTATCCAAAGATTTATGAACTCCTTTGGGCAAAATTGATGTCTACATATGATATGTAAGCAAAAATGAAGTTATTGACTGGATAAGAGTAAGCCATCCGGCCATGCTTAGATACCTAGACTTTCAAGCTGATAAATGGTTATGAACCTTGCCCACTATTTCTTGATAATACTTTTCCGATACTTGCCCATGATTAAGAGTAACGCCCAGATACTTTCAAAGATTATATGTCAAAGAAACATCTAGTATAGAGCTAATCTTTCTAGCATTAACAGAACACGTCGAAGGCAACATAAAGAGTTTAGACTTTGCACAGCCAACTTTAGCCTCAGACGCAGCACAAAACTTATCAAGAATAGCTTTAATCCTATTTGCTTGTGACAATGAAGCTTTTTCCAAACAAAAATTGCTCATCAGTAAGAAAATGCGACACCCCCGGACCTTCTCTACCCACTGTGATTGGCTTCCATGTCCTTTTTCAGATAGCATTCTCAATAATATGGCCAAGGTATTCCATGCATAATACAAAAAGGTAAGAAGATAGAGGATCCCTGTAAGACCCGAAATTAAATCGTAAATTTTATGAGGTAGAAAAATGTTCACAAATTTAAAGGAATGGGATTCGGACTGAAAATAAGGATTCAAATCATAAAATGAATGAGTGTTCGTGAAGGAAAGTTTGACTGAATTAATCCCGAACAAGTGTAGGGGTAAAACGGTCAAAAGATCGAAATTCGGGATAAATTCGATAAGAAAAATTTAATTAAAAATAAGGATTTAGGATATCTTGATCAATAATGAGGAATTATACAATTTCGAGTCCAATTGATCAAGATCTAAAATTTTTAGAAATACCGAAAAGTCATCTGGCACAATATCTCGAAAATACAAAGAAATTATACCGAAAAATGATTAAAAATACAATAAATTAAATTAAATTAAATTAAATTGATTTATTTGGAATAAATTAATAGAATTGTAGATATTTTCAAATTTTTTTAGACTATTTTAATGAATATTTTAATAATAAAATAAATTGTTAAATAAAATAAAATAAAAAAAGAAAAAAAAGAGAAAATCTGAAACATGTATCGGGGAGAGAGAAAATGATTGAAAACGAGGAAGGAGATCGCGCGTGGCCGATCGACCCACGGCCACCGACGATCAGCGGCTCCGATGAACAGCCGAGCAGGAAGAGGAGAGGCCGGCGAAGCTGTTGGCACCGACGACGCGCGCCAAGGAGTCCGGAGATCGCCGAACGGAGGAAGAGAAGCCCGTGGGGAAAACGGAGTTGGTTCCGGCGATCCACGGCAGCTGGGCTCGAACGGCGGGTACCGGTGTCACGCCCCGAATATGCGGAAAATAGGGCAAATTTAAAACTTTTTACTCATTAATTCACAATTAAGAGTGCATTCCTGTGCAGTGTCATACATCATCATAATTATCATGCCTCAGGATCTCAACATCATATAACGTATATTGTACCGTATACAAATACTCAATTTCAAGTTAATTAATCCTAATACATCCCATATAATGTCATACATCAAGTGTCTGCAAATACATTAATAGTCTGGGTACATGAAAAGATAATATACCTCAAAGTACAAATTATATAGCCTGGAGCTTGAATCCTCCACTAGCCACCACTCCGTACGCCGCAGGGAAGTCCTTATTCACTTGAAGAACTCTGGGGGGAAAGAAAAACAGGGTGAGCTTCTAAATCGCTCAGTAAGGGGGGTAGGGGACTCATTTCATAAACCAAAATGCACATCACAAAGCATTTATTTGTATGTGAAACTCATTTGAAAACCATAGCATGAAAATATTCAAAACGACACTCTCATGTGTCAAGTCATGTGAAAACATGAAGTAAAAAGGCTCACTCTAGAGCAAAACAAAGCATGTGAAAATACGCGTTAAACGCTTTCTCAAATAACGTGGCATAGCCACCGATTTAAAATCACACGTGGCATAGCCACAATACACACGTGGCAAAGCCACTGAATTATTTTCTCACGTGGCATAGCCACTGAATAGGGTTTCTCAACGTGGCACTGCCACCAATGGGGTTTCTCAACGTGGCACAGCCACCAATGGGGTATACGTGGCACAGCCACCAATGGGTTTCTCAACGTGGCACAGCCACCAATGGGGTATACGTGGCACAGCCACCAATGGGGTTTTCTCAACGTGGCACAGCCACCAATGGGTTATACGTGGCACAGCCACCAATGGGGTATACGTGGCACAGCCACCAAGTAGGTCATTCTCATGTTACCAGAACGGAGAAGAAATCGGGCTTACATGCTACCAGAGCAATGCCCGGTGTGTACTCACAACTACACACCTCAGTCTTATCACATAAGACGGGTTTGCCTTCACGTAGAACTCGTAATGGTTTCTCTCTCATAAAACTCATTTGAAAACTGTTTTGTACTCAACACAAAACGTAATAAAAATTGAGTTCTAACCGGCAAAGCACACGCACACATTTCTCAAATCTCAATATTGCCTTAACGTAGAGCCCAGTTATAAACTCATAAAACATTGGGCTCCAACCGGCTATAAAATCGTGTGCAGTTCAAATCTCAACACAAAATACTCAACATGCTTGTTTATAAATCGTAAATCATGCTAAAACAGTTTGCAATTCACATACACAAATGGTTTAGATTTCCCTTACCTCTTTGCACCTCGTATAGTGCAATCGTTTCCCCCGTATCACGGACTAGTCTCGCATTCCACTCTGGAACTCCCGAGCTGTCCAAACGATGTTAAAACATCAATACTCCACATCACATAAGCCTCGATTCTTAAAATCGAGCATAATTGCTCATAACACCTCAATTCTCTTGATTTCTCGTAACTCAACCCTAAACTACAACTCTATTCACAATATCCCAATGTTCGATATCTCTAATACCAATTATCTACGCTAATTCTCCTCATTGTCTAATTTTCCATTTATAGCTCACAATTTCCCAAATTCACCAAAATTCTCAATATGCATATCACTCCTACCACATTGAAATTTAATCAATCCCTAGTCATCTTTCAGCCATTTCAACACAAATTCAACCACCAATAACATCAAAATCAACTCAAATATCAAGATCGAGGTTTAGAAATTACCCAAAGCTTGTGAGACGCACAACTCACGCCTCGATCCGATTCGTCCTTCGATTTCCAAGTATGTTGTTCTCCCTTTGATGAGGAACAACTTTCCTTCTTACCACAATAGCTGATTCGGCCGGAAATGGGAGATTTGGAGGAGTGAGAAACTAGGTTTTCGAAAAAATGGAGGTTTGAAAGAGAGAGAAAGTGAGATTTCAGGAGAAAACACGAGTTCCTTATATAGACTGGAGGTAGGAGATCGATCTGTCTCCTGGGGAGATCGATCTGCGTTTGAATTTTTGGGGACGATCTGGGCAATTTTATGCCTAGGAGATCGATCTGTCGAGGGGTGAGATCGATCTCTTTATGGCTTTATGAGATCGATCTGTGCCTTGAGGAGATCGATCTTCTCCCAAACAGAAGCATTTGGAGATCGATCTCTTCCTCATGAGATCGATCCCTTCTCAAACAGATTCATAAGGAGATCGATCTCTTCCATTGGAGATCGATCTGCTCCTCAAATTTCCCCTTCCTCGTCATGTTTAATTCACCAGATCGATCTCTCCTTCTCCCAGATCGATCTGTCCTCATGGATCAAGCTTATTTTACATACTTAACACATAAATCTCCAATTATAATTCCCACAATTCACTTAGCTCAATAAATTACACTTCAATTTATTATTACATCATTAAATATGTCTGAAATTCTCAGATCTCACAACCGGTGTGATCGGGAGGAGGAGCCGATTCTTTTGAGACCAGTATCGACCGCCGAAATCCGTCGGATCGAGAGGTGACAGTCGCGGGGAAGAAGGAAAGATTCACCGACGATGGCTGCGTTTCGACTCCAGCCGAGGCCTGATCTTGGATGCCCAGGTGTAGACGCGTCGAACGGCGGTGGTGAGGCGTCGGGAACCTGCCGGACGGCGTCGGAATGACCAAATAGGGACTGAACCGGCCGAACCGGACTGAACCGACCAAACTGAACCGAACCGGACCGAGCTGAACCGACGGTCTGAATCGGTCCGAACCGGACTGAACCGGTTCAGCCAAAAAGAAGAGGAAAAAAGGAGAAAAAAGGGAAAAAGAAAAAGAGAAAAAAATTAGAGAAAATTTCTGTGATGCAATCGAGCTTCGGGTAAGTCAGTAGCGGTCAAAATTGACCCGATTTAAATTTTGAAATATTTAATTTAATTAATTTTGGGCTGAAAACTTACCCGAAAAATTGTGGAATTGTGTAGCTCGACAATTGGCATCCAACGAGAGCTCGAGACAGCCTCAAATTTTGTACTAGCATGGAATCTCGGGTAAGTGACCCTTATTTACGATAATTGCCTCGTTATGCGTGATATTGAGTTAATTTCCGCATAAATTGAATTAAATTATGAAAAATTTGATAAATTGTCGTAAATAATAAAGTTAGCTATTCGAGAGTTAGAACGATGCCCAATAAATGGTTGGTGGGCCCAATGAGCCCAATAGGCCTCGATAAAGTGAAAATTAAGTGGAAAACGGGCTTAAGGCCGATTAAGGCCCATTAAGGTGCAATCGGGCCCAATAGGGGTAAACGGGCCCAATGATTTAAATTAAGCCCATAAAATATTAAATACAATTAAGTTGTATAATATCTGACCTGAGGAATATTGATACGCAGTTCCGGAGGTTTGATTGGGAGCATATCGGACTGCGCGACGAGACAACAGTGGAAAAAGGAAAGGTCAGACTCTACAGGAAAATAAGGTAAGGGAATTTTGTAAGTGCATAGAGATGCCTATACGTATTTTGAGGGTATTTACAGGGTTCATAATTCCTTAAAGCATCTAGTAATGAAATAATAATAATTTTGCTAAAATCGGGGCATAGGTGAGTAAAGGAAAAAGATGATTTTGCCCCTGAAAGTAAAATTTACAAAAAGGGTAGTAAGGCAGATAAATTGCATGATTTTCATGTTTTGATATTTTATATGACTATCTTGCTTTGGTTTAAGCAAATTTACACATAGGTTGGCTGTTGACTTAATGAATTATACGAAAGGGTACCGGTTTGTACCCGTTTCTATTTTAAAAGATATTTTATCAAGATTGAGCCACCTATCGTGTTTACATGAATAAAAAGAGTGCTAAAGTCTTACTCGCACTCAAGTTTACTGATTTATTCTCATGAAAAGCCGTACTGGAGTATTGCTCGTACGAGAAATTTGTGTGTGCACAAAATCGTGCTGGAGCTTCGCTCGCACGAGATTTTAGATATCATGATATGCATAGCGTGGTGCTGGAGCTTCGCTCGCACTAGACGTGAGTTGACATGCATATAGTCGTGCGGAAGCCTCCTGTAGACTGTGTGTCACAGAGAGTTGAGATGCTCGCACGCATACTTTGAGACATGGGTTGGTTATCGACATAGTATTGGGGTGGACAAGACCTACGGCAGGCACCCCCAGACTATGATATGGGTCCATGGAGTACGATGTACTGTGTATGTCACACGGAGTACGCTGTACCGTGCAGTCATGATGACTCTATGATGTTACTTGATATTCTGGCGGGTAGGACTTGACCCACCTCCCGTTGCAGTTGTGATGCCCCGCACACCGGGATCCGTGTAGCCTGGGATCACAGGGACATAGTATGGCCATAGTCCTCGATTTTTCATACAGTAACCTACATGCCTCACATGATATCATACGGTCTGGATAAACCAGGACAAACCCAATGGAGGGGTAGTCCCGATTTGTGTTTTTAAAAGAGATGTGATTTGATGAATCAAGGTATTCCCGAGAGATGGGTTTGACCTTGATGAAGTTGTTTTATAATGAAATAAATGAGTTTTAAATGTGATGAATTTATGATGAAACAAATAAGTTTCAAAGTGATGAGTTTTGTGATTAAACAAATGAGTTTTAAAGTGAAGAGTTTATGATGAAATAAATGAGTTTTAATGTGACGAGCATGAGATGTCATACATGATGATTTTCCATGTGTGCTTGATATGTTGATTTCATGATTTCTTGTATATGATATATACATACATGTGGCATTGTTTTAATCTTACCTCATGCTCCGAAAGTAAACGATTTTTACATCATGACATTATCAGCACGTAGATAGTATAGTTATCTACCTGCTTACATTATTGCCTTACTGAGCACGTTTCGCTCACCCTTTCATTTTCCACCCCACAGGGTATATTCAGTAGAAGAGAACGACAGTAGTCATTTCCGCTGCTTCTTATTAAGATCAGGTATACACATTTATATAATTTTTGTATTTGAACATATAGATGCACAGTACTGTATATGGATTTAATATTGGGGATGTATTTTGTTTAAATAAATTGATATGTGAATGTGAATATGAAAATGGAATAGTAAATAGGTGAGAGGTTACTAACACCGAATCATAGCCCAACTGTTTAGTAGTGTAACTGTTCACGACGGGTGAGGAAATGAAAAAAGCAAAAAATTTGTAGGGATTTTTAGGTAATTTGGGTCGTGACAAATTTAATGGTATCAGAGCAGAGTTGGCCTGATATGAGTCGGTGTTAGTGGTTAAGTAAATTTACATCCCCATGTACTGTGCATTGTTTAGATACAATTGTGTATATCAAGATGGAATTGCAGCTAAGAATTTTGTTTCGAATGCAAGAATATAGTTTTTATAACTGATAGCCGCTATGGTAGAGTGGCGAGTACACATGCTCAAGACCGTAGAGATCAGTTTGAGAATCAAATGAGTTGTCATATGAGACTCAAGATGAGCGTGAGGTGGAGGCTGATGATGAGCATACTCCACAGGGTCCTATAAAGAGACCAAACAGTATTGAGACACGCTCCAAGTGGATGGAGTGGAGTGTAGAAAATATTTCAGACTTGTTTACTCAGTCTATTGCAAGTAGTTGAGGATAGGCAGGGTGAAGCCTAAACAGATGCCTCAGACTATAGAGATTTTCACATCCCTCCGATAAATAGCGAAGTAAAGAAACTTATAGTTGTTGAGGACTGGGTGTATGAGATAGCGAAGTGCTATGGATTTTTCGGTGTATGTCGACCGAGAAAGTGACTTTTAAATACGTTTATGTTAAAGAGTCGAGGCGAAATATTGGTGGAAGTCTGCTCGACCTATCTGAATAGTTAGACGTCCAGAGTCGACGTGAAGAATAATTATGGATGTATTCCGGTGACAGAATATCCCGGACACTATTTAAGAAAAAATTACAAGTAAAATTTTTTACACTGACCCAGAGGTATTGGTTGATTGATGAGTATGAATCTCAGATTATATCACTGGGCAAGTATGAACTCGATATTATGGGCAGTGAGAGTCGAAAAGCCCAAAAGTTCATGGAATGCTCAAATTGTCGATTAGAGTCCGATTGGCTCACTACCTATGTCGAGGCAGTGCGCAGAATACAGTTGCAATAATATCATGTGTTGCACGCCTTTGAGATTGAGAAAGGTAGTAAGGGCCGAAATAGAGACAGAAGAGAATAGAGAATGACAGAGATGTCAGAACGGGAAAGAGACCAGTTGGTAAAAGATTTAATTTGACGAGTCATGGAGTAAGATAATTAGTAAGGCCCCAATGCATCCAATTTTGGGCACTCTTGAGGGGTATTGTGATTGGAGGACCCTGACTTGCTACGAAGCAGTGTAGCAGTGTAAGCACTGTAAGCAGTGTAGAATGTGTGGTGGATACCACGGAAGGAGGGTCTATACCTACATCGTATTGATGAAAATGGCCGTTAAGTGTGGTAAGACGGACCATTGATTTTGATTGCACAGAGTTGGGCGAGATCGCCCCACAGAAAAGTAAAGAGACAGAGGAAAACTTTGTTGGTATAGTTGCAACGAAAAGGGAGGCCATAGCCGAAAAGAATAAGGAAAGTAGGCTGTTGGACGAAGGCGAGAGGATGTCTTGGACCAGGACACTAGTGATATTTCATGGATGTGGTGTAAGATACCATACTTGTTATGAATATTGAAGTACATATGTTCATTGATCCTGGTGCCACACATTTATTCATACCACCTTCATTCGCATATAAGTGAGTAAAAGGCATGAATGCCTACATCATTGGGTACAATACTGATAAATGAGTACCCCAATAGAGGATGATTAATTAACGGAATATGGATATAGAGATTTTAAGTTGAAAACAAGGGTGAAAACATCACTGAAAAGTATACTGTAAGTGTTGACAAGTGATAAAAAGGGGTGCAACAGTTGAAATTAAAGGAGTAAATGATTGTACTCACGAAATGAGTAATGACAGAGTTTTATTATAAGTGATATACGAAAAGAGATAAGTTTTAAGATGTGATAAATCCTAAATACAAGATGTATTGGAGTAAGAGATATATGCTAGGTAAGGAATACCCTTAATATGCGAAGTAATTCGGATTAAAGCAATTAGTAACGAATATGAATTGTGACCATATGGACTAATATGTAAAGTAATTGTGGTTAAGTCTGAAGGTTAATAAAGGTATTTCAAAATACCTCCCCGCCTGAAGACTTGACAGCGTCTAAAAGTATATATATATGACCTATAACGTGAAATCGATCGTCGTAATAAATACCTTTAGCATTAGGATACCTTTACTAAGACGATAAGAATATTAAAATTTGACAAATCATAAAGGTTAACATAGCAAAATTTAATAAGAGCCGTTAAGATAAGAAAAGGAAATGACGCAGGTTAGTACCTGAAAACATAAGCGATTTTGTAGGATCTTATACGCTTATGCGTAAATAAGTCAAGGATTGGACCAATTTGTAATCATCATTATCGATGATATATTGGGTGTAGTTAAAGTCTAGGGCAAATTGTAAGCAATAATTGGAAAATTGCTTTTACAAATGGGTTGTTGCGAGTTCTCAATATGGTCTACTTGGTTGACACGTTTAACTAAGAAAACGTGGTCTTTGAATGAGATGATAAATAAGATGATAGATGTGACATGAATTTCGGTGTAGTGAAGTATGAACTGACCACCGTGATTAATTCTACCATACCCAACAGCTCAAGAGGTTCTCAGTGAGTATGGATACCTCGAACTAATGAAGGAGCTGTGTATTGATGTATAATGGGAAGATAGTCAATTTTGGAGTCAGACAACTCCTCGATTACGAAATAAACTATCTGACCCATGATTTAAAGTTGGCAACAGTATTTGTACCAAGGATATGGTACTATTAGGTACACAATGAGGAATTGTGGATATGCACTGATCATAAAGCTCGAGTATCTGTTTTCACAGAAAGAGGTGAATATGAGAATACGTAGTGGGTTAGAGCTTCTGAGGGATTTTTGATTTGTGAAAATTGTACCACCCAGGAAAGGTTAATGTGATAACTGATGCCTTGAGCAGAAAGAGCCTCGGGATGGTATTACATATGATGGTCAGGGAGCGTGAGCTGCTAGAGCAGTTATGAGCCTCAGTATTGATGTGGTCCCTTCTGATGATGACAGTGATTGTGTGACAGCTAGCCTGAGACTAGAACCAGATGAGAGTGCCCGGATTTGACAGGCTTAGCATGATGATCGGCATGATGTCGATAGTGTGGGTCAGATTCAGAAGGGTACAGTGATAGAGTTCACAGAGTATGATAATGATTTATAGATAGGTTCAAAGATAGTATAAGTGCTCCCCAGGACCACAGTTGATGAAATAGTAATATTGTCAGAAGCTCACTCTTCGGGATATACAGTGCATACGAAAAGTAAAGAATATATAAAATCTTGAAAAGGGTATTGATGGTCAGATGTTAAAAGAGATATGGTAGAGATTGTGGAAAAGTGCCTAGTATGTCAGCAGAATAAGGTAGAGTATTAAAAGTCTGCAGGGTTATTGCAACCTCTACCTATATCGACACGGCACGAAAATGGGAGCAAGTCTCCATGAATTTTATGATGGGTTACAGAGAACCCAAGTGAATTACGAGGTTATTTGGATGATAGTCGCTAAGTTGACTAAGTCTACCCACCTTTTGGTTATGAAATCCCCAAATACTCAGAGTGTATATGAGGATTTATGTATAAGGAAGATTGTGGAACATTATGTAGCGTTCCAGTGAGCATTGTATTATATAGGGATTCCCGCTTCACTTTCTACTTCAGGGAATATTTTTCAGGAAGCTATGGGAACCCGACTGAGTATTAGCACAGCTTTCCGTCCTCAGACAGATGGTCAGTCAGAGAGGACTGTATAAGTTCTGGAGGATCCGATGAAAGCGTGTGCCCTTGATTTTTATGCTCCTGGGATGATCAGTTATTACAATTCGAATTCGTCAATAGTGACAGTTGCCACTTGAGTATCGGGATAACAAATATGAGACAGTGTATGGTCGTAGGGGTTGTTTCCCCAAATTGGATAAAATAGGTGGGTGACAGATAGAATTATTTTCGACTTTGGATAATAAGTCTCTGAGGATGTTTAGTTAAGGATGAGAGATTAAGGACACCTCAGAGTAGATAGAAAAGTATTGGAATTCACCGAGTGTGAATTAGTATGGTTGAAAGTTACTTGTCCTAAGAGAATAAGGACATAGCGAGCTTTTGGAAGAAGGTAAATTGAGTTTCGCTGGATAGAATCTTTTGAGAGATTGGACAAGTGGGAGATAAGACCTGTAGGTTGGTGTTATCACCTGAATTAACAGGCACCCACAATGTGTCTCAGCTTTTGATGCTTCGGCAATACTATCCAGATCCAACATAGGTGATCGAATATGAACTCCAAAAGTTCAGTTTAATGAAAATATAAGTATATTGATAAGTTGATTCGGGCATTAAATAGGAAAAAGGAAGTATTGAGGTTTAAGAGGATCTCCCTAATTAAAGCCCTTTGGTAGTAATACACTCTGAAGAAGTCACTTGAGGATGACAGTGTATGATACGATCGATGTACCCGGAGTTGTATATGGACTCATATGACTTGGTTCTAATTTGGAGGACCAAATTTCTTAAGTGGGGGAGATTTGTAAGACCCAAAATTAAATCGTAAATTTTATGAGGTAGAAAAATGTTCACAAATTTAAAGGAATGGGATTCGGACTGAAAATAAGGATTCAAATCATAAAATGAATGAGTGTTCGTGAAGGAAAGTTTGACTGAATTAATCCCGAACAAGTGTAGGGGTAAAACGATCAAAAGATCAAAATTCGGGATAAATTCGATAAGAAAAATTTAATTAAAAATAAGGATTTAGGATATCTTGATCAATAATGAGGAATTATACAATTTCGAGTCCAATTGATCAAGATCCGAAATTTTTAGAAATACCGAAAAATCATCTGGGACAATATCTCGAAAATACAAAGAAATTATACTGAAAAATGATTAAAAATACAATAAATTAAATTAAATTAAATTGATTTATTTGGAATAAATTAATAGAATTGTAGATATTTTCAAATTTTTTTAGACTATTTTAATGAATATTTTAATACTAAAATAAATTGTTAAATAAAATAAAAAAAAGAAAAAAAAAGAAAAAAATCTGAAACATGTATCGGGGAGAGAGAAAATGATTGAAAATGAGGAAGGAGATCGCGCGTGGCCGACCGACCCACGGCCACCGGCGATCAGCGGCTCTGATGAACAGTCGAGCAGGAAGAGGAGAGGCCGACGAAGCTGTTGGCACCGGCGACGCGCGCCAAGGAGGCCGAAGATCGTCGAACTGAGGAAGAGAAGCCCACGGGGAAAACGGAGTTGGTTCTGGCGATCCACGGCAGCTGGGCTCGAACGGCGGGTACCGGTGTGATCGGGAGGAGGAGTCGGTTCTTTTGAGACCAGTATCGACCGGCAAAACCGTCAGAATCCGCCGAATCGAGAGGTGACAGTCGCGGGGGAGAAGGAAAGATTCGTCGGCGATGGCTGCGTTTCGACTCCAGCCGAGGCCTGATCTTGGATGCCCAGGTGTAGACGCGTCGAACGGCGGTGGTGAGGCGTCGGGAACCGGCCGGACGGCGCCGAAATGACCAAATGGGGACTAAACCGGCCGAACCGGACTGAACCGGCCAAACTGAACCGAACCAGACCGAGCTGAACCGGCGGTCTGAACCGGTCCGAACCGGACTGGACCGGTTCAGCCAAAAAGAAGAGGAAAAAAGGAGAAAAAAGGGAAAAAGAAAAAGAGAAAAAAATTGGAGAAAATTTTTGTGATGCAATCGAGCTTCGGGTAAGTCAGTAGCGGTCGAAATTGACCCGATTTAAATTTTGGAGTATTTAATTTAATTAATTTTGGGCTGAAAACTTACCCGAAAAATTGTGGAATTGTGTAGCTCGACAATTGGCATCCAACGAGAGCTCGAGATAGCCTCGAATTTCGTACTAGCATGGAATCTCGGGTAAGTGACCCTTATTTACGACAATTGCCTCGTTATGCGTGATATTGAGTTAATTTTCGCATAAATTGAATTAAATTATGAAAAATTAGATAAATTGTCGTAAATAATAAAGTTAGCTATTCGAGAGTTAGAACGAGGCCCAATAAATGGTTGGTGGGCCCAATGAGCCCAATAGGCCTCGATAAAGTGAAAATTAAGTGGAAAACGGGCTTAAGACCGATTAAGGCCCATTAAGGTGCAATCGGGTCCAATAGGGGTAAACGGGCCCAATGATTTAAATTAAGCCCAGAAAATATTAAATACAATTAAGTTGAATAATATCTGACCTGAGGAATATTGATACGCAGTTCTGGAGGTTTGATTGGGAGCATATCGGACTGCGCGACGAGACAACAGTGGAAAAAGGAAAGGTCAGACTCTACAGGAAAATAAGGTAAGGGAATTTTGTAAGTGCATAGAGATGCCTATACGTATTTTGAGGGTATTTACAGGGTTCAGAATTCCTTAAAGCATCTAGTAATGAAATAATAATAATTTTGCGAAAATCGGGGCATAGGTGAGTAAAGGAAAAAGACGATTTTGCCCCTGGAAGTAAAATTTACAAAAAGGGTAGTAAGGCAGATAAATTGCATGATTTTCATGTTTTGATATTTTATATGACTATCTTGCTTTGGTTTAAGCAAATTTACACATAGGTTGGCTGTTGACTTAATGAATTATACGAAAGGGTACCGGTTTGTACCCGTTTCTATTTTAAAAGATATTTTATCAAGATTGAGCCACCTATCGTATTTACATGAATAAAAAGAGTGCTAAAGTCTTACTCGCACTCAAGTTTACTGATTTATTCTCATGAAAAGTCATACTGGAGCATTGCTCGTACGAGAAATTTGTGTGTGCACAAAATCGTGCTGGAGCTTCGCTCGCACGAGATTTTAGATATCATGATATGCATAGCGTGGTGCTGGAGCTTCGCTCGCACTAGATGTGAGTTGACATGCATATAGTCGTACGGAAGCCTCCTGTAGACTGTGTGTCACAGAGAGTTGAGATGCTCGCACGCATACTTTGAGACATGGGTTGGTTATCGATATAGTATTGGGGTGGATAAGACCTACGGCAGGCACCCCCAGACTATGATATGGGTCCACGGAGTACGATGTACCGTGTATGTCACACGGAGTACGCTGTACCGTGCAGCCATGATGACTCTATGATGTTACTTAATATTCTGGCGGGTAGGACTTGACCCCACCTCCCGTTGCAGTTGTGATGCCCCGCACACCGGGATCCGTGTAGCCTGGGATCACAGGGACATAGTATGGCCATAGTCCTCGATTTTTCATACAGTAACCTACATGCCTCACATGATATCATACGGTCTGGATAGACCAGGACAAACCCGATGGAGGGGTAGTCCCGATTTGTGTTTTTAAAAGAGATGTGATTTGATGAATCAAGGTATTCCCGAGAGATGGGTTTGACCTTGATGAAGTTGTTTTATAATGAAACAAATGAGTTTTAAATGTGATGAATTTATGATGAAACAAATAAGTTTCAAAGTGATGAGTTTTGTGATAAAACAAATGAGTTTTAAAGTGAAGAGTTTATGATGAAATAAATGAGTTTTAATGTGACGAGCATGAGATGTCATACATGATGATTTTCCATGTGTGCTTGATATGTCGATTTCATGATTTCTTGTATATGATATATACATACATGTGGCATTGTTTTAATCTTACCTCATGCTCCGAAAGTAAACAATTTTTACATCATGACATTATCAGCACGTAGATAGTATAGTTATCTACCTGCTTACATTATTGCCTTACTGAGCACGTTTCGCTCACCCTTTCATTTTCCACCCTACAGGGTATATTCAGTAGAAGAGAACGACAGTAGTCATTTCCGCTGCTTCTTATTAAGATCAGGTATACACATTTATATAATTTTTGTATTTGAACATATAGATGCACAGTACTGTATATGGATTTAATATTGGGGATGTATTTTGTTTAAATAAATTGATATGTGAATGTGAATATGAAAATGGAATAGTAAATAGGTGAGAGGTTACTAACACCGAATCATAGCCCAACTGTTTAGTAGTGTAACTGTTCACGACGGGTGAGGAAATGAAAAAAAGTGAAAAATTTGTAGGGATTTTTAGGTAATTTGGGTCGTGACAATCCCCTTGTCTTAACCCCCATTGAGGAGAAAATAGCCCACTTTTTCACCATTCTAAAAAATAGATATTGTAAAGCTATTAAGACAATACATAATTAATTTAATCCATTTAGAAGAAAATCCAAAGGCCCTCAAAGTATCTTTAAGAAACTCTTATCTAATTCTATCATATATTTTTTCAAGATCAATTTTAATTGCCATTAATCCTTTCTTTCTCTTGGATTTCTTGATGGTATGGATTAAATCCTGAGTTATCATGATATTATTACCTACCTGTCTCCCAAGAATGAAGGTTGTTTGCATCATATTTACCAAGTCATTTAATAAAGACCATAGTCCATTAACTAACACTTCTGTTATTAGCTTATAGACTACGCAACAGATACTAATGGGTCTAAAATGTCTCACTGTTTTAGAACTCTCAATCGTTGGGATTAAAGAAACTAAATTAGTATTCAAACTTAGAGGAAAACATCTCTGCTCAAAGGCATCATCCACTAGTCGAAATAATTCATCTTTCATTATCTCCCAAAAGTGCTAATAAAATCCAGCAAGAAACCATCCCTACCCGAGGTAGCTCAAGCTTTCCACTACAAGAAAAAGGGACAACAGTGACGGATTTAGCGACGAAATATTCGTCGCTAATTTTTGCTTTCCTTTGCAAATGAGTATTTGCGACGAAACTTTTCGCCGCTAATTTTGTCAGTAAATTTGAAGTCGTTGAAAGTTTTTCGTCGCTGAGAGAAAAATTCCGTCGTTACTTCCGTCGCAAATTATTTTCGTCGTTGAAAATTTTTTCGACGAAATTTCGACACTATTTTTATTTTTCAATTAAGCAAAAAATTCGTCGCTAAAAGGATTCAGCGAGAATTTTCGTCACTAAGTTATATATATATATATATTTGAATTAATTAAATTTTCCGTCGCTAAAATGATTCAACGACGGATTTCCGTCGCTAAGTTATATATATATTTGAATTAATTAAATTTTTCGTCGTTAAAAGGATTCAGCGACGGATTTTCGTCGCTAATTTATATATGTGAACTAATTAAATTTTTCGTCGCTGACATGTTTCAGCGATGGATTTTCGTCGCTAATTGATATATATATTTTTGAATTAATTAAATTTTCTGTCACTAAAAGTATTCAGCAATGGAATTCCGTAGTTGAATTATATATATATTAATTAATTTTTTCGTCGCTAAAAGGTTTCAGCGACGAAATTTCGTAGCTAATTTTGATATAAATATATTTAAAAATTGAATAAATTTTTCGTCTCTGAAAAGCTTCAGCGATAGATTTTCGTAGCCAATTTTACTATATATTTTAAATATTTTTATAGCTTAAATTCGAGTACCTAAAAGAATGAAACAGACATGTAGAAATCGATAAAAACAAACATAAAATATATATCACAACTATATATCAAAACTAACATCAACTATTCATAAAAAATCACCATCATATACAGTCCGATCAGATCATCATCACAAATATCATCCAGAATTCATAAGAAAACCAAATAAAATTAAAAAAAATGGGTACTCTCATCGATTAGTGTGACCTCCAAATCCAGACGGTCCAGGTCCAAGTGCTCCTATGTTATTGGCATTCCTTGCCATCAAGTTCATCATCTGATCCATAAAATCAGACAACTTTTCTTCCAGATTATCAAACCTATTCATCATGACTCTGACGTCCTTTTTCACTTGCTGCACCTCCGAATTTGTGTCAGGAATACCAATTATACCAGGAGTAGGATAAGGAAAATGACCATAAGCTGAATGAGATGCGCAAGAAGATTGGCTGGAAACAGAGTTGGATGTAATGTTTGTGCCCATTTGTAAATCAAGGAGATGTGGCCTAGTCCCAAATCCATATGTATGTGTACGCATAATCTCCATCCCTCCAATAACCTCACACCATGCAGCTCGATCAAAATGAGGATGAGTGCTTATATCCTCGCCGTATTTCTGAGTTAATGAAGTAGCGTACTTTTCCTACAATGTAATTAGAAGAAGGATATTAAATAGTAAACTTTAATAACGATAAACCATATTAGAAGCCAATAGAATGCATTACGTACACTGACAGATTTAGACTTGTTGTCCACATAATCACCATCTCCACCTAAACTTGTATGCATCCGATCAAACAATTCATTATATGTCGGTGCTCGACCTAGACGTTGCGCCTACATTAAAAGATATGCAATTTTTCATAGAAAGATATGAAATTCTTGTAACGACTAAAAATTACATTAAAAGAAATAAAAAAGTAAAATACATTTTATTATTTGGACTTACCATCCTATATTCATGGACTCAAAAGATACAGAACCGCTTGTATACTTTGTTATCGTTCCTTCTTTTTCTGTCAACCGATTCTGTTTTCCTTTTCTTGACTTCTCCTCCCACCTTTCAGTCCCCCATTCATTCTCAACTAATTGATCCCAAATTTGGACTTAAATCTTGTAAGACCCGATTTTTATCGAAATTCCTTGTGATTCATATGATGTAAACATGGTTGGATGCAAATTGAATCATAAGAAGAGTTGTACGTGAATGAAAAATGTAAATGGAATGAATAAAAATTCTTGAATGCATTTAAAGATCAAATGAAGGATCGAAATGGCCATAGATTAAACGAATGTGATTCGGACTGGAGATAAGGATTTAAAACATGAAATGAGAAGGGGTTCGTGAAGGGAAGTTGTGTTGGTTTGGTCCTGAACACGCTAAAGGGTAAAACGGTCAAAAGATCAAAATTTGGTATAAATTCGATAAGAAAAAATTTCATTAAAAATATGAAATTGAGAAATCTTGATCAATAACGAGGAAAATGTTGAATTTCGAGTCCAATTGATCAAGATATGAATTTATTGGAATTAATCAAAATTTTCACTTGGGACAATATCCCGAAAATACGAAGAAAATACATCGAAAAAGGTTAAAATAAAATAAATAAATAAAATTAATTAATCTAAATAAAATATAAATTTTAATGATATTTTGAGATTTTTATAATATTTTAATGAATAAAATAATAATAAAATAAATAATAAATAATAATAATAAAAAAAAGAGAGCAGAATCGCTAAATCACGATTCTGCAAAGGTAAGGGAAGCAGAAGGTAGCGAGGGAGCTGAGGCCTTCCCCTTTGCCTCACCGACGAAGGCCCAGGCGAACGAACCCAAATGAGGCAGCCGAGCCTCGCCGATGCTGGTGGAGGGCGAAGGAACGTCAGAGATAGGAGAAAGAGAAAATCGAGGGAGGAGTTGGATCCTGACTGATGATATTGGTTTTATTGTGAATAAATGGAATTTTCAATGTTTTCGAAAATGCTTGGAAATAAATGATTTTATGTGGATCAGGATCACCCGAGGGAGGGGTTGAGTCCTGATGAGTGTGATGGATGTGGATTCATGAAATGAATTAAAATGTTTTCTACGGTTTTGTCGAAACTCAGCATGATGTATTTTTCATGCTTGTTTATAATTCATGAAATGAAATGTTTTAGCATGAGGTGGTTATCCATGCTTTAATTGCAAATGCATGATTTTGATTTAATTCATGCGTTGTATGATTTTACATGAGATGCCATTGAGGCATGAGTTGCATGATTTCCATAAGCACGAACAGCTTTTATAAACTATGGCATTGATGTGTGCATGATTCCGTGCTTGAGCTTTAAACGAAAAGAAATGGATTTAAGGGCATGGCATTATGAGCATGTAGATAGTGGAGCTATCTACTTACTTGCTTTTATTGTCTTACTGAGCGCGTGGTTTGCTCACCCCCTTATTATCCCTCTTTTTCAGAGCACTCGCAGTAGATAGTGAGCGACTGATGACTTGCATTCTTGGTATCCGCTGCTTCCCATCATCGAGAAAAGGTATACACACTTGTATGGTTTTTGTATCTAAATATGTAAATGCACAGTACTGTAAATGTATAAGACATCGGGGATGTAAGGTTATGTAAATGAAATTGTGAATGCAACATGGAAATGGAATGATAAGTAGTATGAGGGGACTAACACCGAATCATAGCCCAACTGTTAGTAGGATGGTCACGATGAGAGGAAGGTAAGAAGTAAATATGAAAGAAAAATGAAAAATTTACTCTGATTTTTAGGTCATGACAATTAGTGGTATCAAAGCTAAGTTGGCCTGATATGAGTCGGTGTTAGTGGTTAAGGAAGTTTATATCCCCATGTACTGTGCTTTGCTTAGATACAATTGTGTATATCGAGATGAAATTGCAGCTAAGAATTTGGTTTTGAATGCAAGAATCTATTTATTATAATAGATGGCCGCTATGGTAGAGGGGTGAGAGTACATGTGCTCGAGACTCAAGATGAGATTGAAGTGGAGGCTGGTATTGAGTATGCCCCACAGAGTCCGACAGAGAGATCAGACAGTATTGAGACACGTTTCGCGAGGTTGGAGCGGAGTGTGGAGAATATTTTGGGAGATATTTGCTCAAAGTATGCATGGGATTTGAGGGCCAGTCGGAGCATTAGTGGAAGTCCGTTCGACCCATCTTAAGAGGTAGACATCTAGAGCTAACATGAGAGATAATTCTGGATGTATTCCGATGACAGAATATCCTGGACACTGCTTAAAGGAAATTACAAATAAAATTCTTTACTCTGACCCAGAGGAACTGGTTGATTGACGAGTATGAAACTCAATTTATATTCCTGGGCAGGTATGACCCTGACAATATGAACAATGAGAGTCGAAATGTCTGAAAGTTCATGGAAGGACTCAGACCGTTAATTAGAGTCTGATTGGTCCCGTTAGATATCACTACCTAAGCCGAGGCAGTGCGTAGACTACAGTTATGTGAATAAGATTTTGAGTTGCACGTCTCTAAGATTGGGAAAGGTAGTAAGGGTCGAAATAGAGACAGAAAGAGACTAGTGGATGATAGAGATGTCAGAGCAGAAAAAAGAGACCATTTGGTAAGAGATTAAGAGTTGATGAGTCACGGGGTAAGATGATTGGTAAGGCCCTAGTGTATCCAATTGCAGCACTTTTGAGGGGTATTGTGATTGGAGGACCCCATCTTGCTATTGAGCAGGGTTGGATATGTGGTAGTTACCACGAAAATAAGATGTTGGACGAGGGCGAGTGTATGCCTTAGACCAAGACACTACTGATGTTTCATCTGATGTGGTGGAAGATACCAAACTGGTTGTGAATAATAAAGTAATTATTTTAATTGATCCTGGTGCTACGCATTTATTCATACCGCCCTTATTTGCATATAAGTTAGTGAAAGACGTGAATGCCTACACCCTTGGGCACAATGCTGATAGTTAACACCCCAATGAAGGAGGGTTAACTAACAGAATAATTATGAATAAATTATAAGTCGAAAACAGGGGAAGAAGTATAAGTTAGCCGATTTTATTCAGTGGAATATAAATAATTTTGAAGTAATATTTGAGAATAAATTGGTCGGCTGCAAACTATGCTGTTCAGATTTCTATCCTAAGATAGTGATATGGTTACCCCTGAAAAGTATACTATAAGTTTTGACAAGTAATAAAATAAGTTTTGACAAGTAATAAAAAGGGGTATAACGATTGAAATTAAAGGAGTAAATGATTGTACTTACGAAATGAGTAATGATGGGAATGTTTTTCTCGCTTGTGTGGTTGGTATGGATAAGGCACATCCGGAGTTAGTAGATATCCTTATGGTCAGGGCGTTTTCTGATATCTTCCCGAATAATCTACCAAGGTTGCCATTCGTTAAATGAATGGAGTTTGTATTGATTTGGTACCTGGTACGGAGCCGATATCCTAACCATGATATAAAATGGTATTAGTGGAATTGGAAGGACTAAAGAACCAATTATAGGAGTGATTGGATAAAAGTTCATCAGATCTTTTAAGAGATCGATTTGAACTCTGGGTAACATCAGTTAAGAATTCGGAATGTGAATGTGCCCAAAATGATTTTCGTAACCGTTAGGGCATTGATGAACAATGTATTTAAACTTTACCTGGACTAATTTGTGGTCATCCTTAGCGATGATATTTTGATGTATTCGAAGTCCAGGGAAGAGCATGAGCAGCAACTGAAAACTATTTTATTGATGAATTGTTGAGAGTTTCTTGAAATGTGCTGCTCAGTTGACACATCTCATTCGAAAAAAGATTGCATACGAGTGGGATGATAAGTATGAAAGTAGTTTCGGTGAGTTTTGGTATATTGAAGTAATAAACTGACCACCGTAATTATTTTCACCATACCCAATAGTTCAAGACGTTTCTGAGTGTCTAAGGATACCTCAAAATAAGGATTAGGCTGTGTATTGATGTAAAATGGGAAGATAGTCGTTTATGGATCCAGACAACTCAAGCATCATGAAAGAAACTATCTGACCCATGATTTAAAGTTGGCAGTGATAGTGTTTGTACTGAGTATATGGCACTACTATGTACACGATAAGAAATTTTGGGGTATGCACTGATCATAAAAGCCCCGAGTATCTGTTTTCACAAAAAGAGTAGAGTACGAGATAACATAGAGGGTTAGAGCTTCTGAAGGATTATGATTGTGAAAATTGTACCACCCTGGAAAGGTTAATGTAATGGTTGATGCCTTGAGCAGAAAGAGCCTCGGGATGGTATCACATATGATGGTCAGGGAGCATGAGCTGCTAGAGCAGTTGTCAGCCTCAGTAGTGATGTGATCCCTTCTGATGATGACAGTGATTGTGTGATAGCTAGCCTGAGATTAGAACTGGATTTGACAGGCTTAGCGTGATGATCGGCACTGTGTCGATAGTGTGGGTCAGATTCAGAAGGGTACAGTGACAGAGTTCACAGTGAGTGATGATGGCTTACTGAGGTTCAGAGACAATATAAGTGCTCCCCAGGACCACAGTTGATGAGATAGTGTTATTGTCAGAAACTCACTCTTCGGGATATACAGTGCATCCAAGAAGTAATAAATATATCGAAATCTCTGAAAAGGGTATTGGTGGTCAGATATGAAAAAAAGATATTGTAGAGATTGTAGAGAAGTGTCTCGTATGTCAGTAGATTAAGGTAGAGCAATAGAAGTTTGCAGGGTTATTGTTGTAAGACCTAAAATTTTTGAGTGCATTTAAAAATGCAAAAAGATTGAAAAAGTATTCCCGAACACGTGCAAGGGTAAAACGGTCAAAAGATCGAAAGTCGGTATAAATTCGAGAAGAAAATTTAATTAAAAATATGAGATTGAGAAATCTTGATAAAAAACGAAGAAATAATTAAATTTCGGATTAAATTGATCAAGATATGAATTTATAGGAATAATGCTGAAATTTTCGTATCGAAAAATGATCCCGAAAATAATCGAAAAATATACCGAAAAGTCGAAATAAGACCGAGAAATTTATTTACGGATTAAATGAATAAAATAGAATTTTTTAGATATTTTTGGGAATTTTATTATTATTTTATTAAATAAAATAATAATAAAATTTAATTATAAATAAATAAATAAAGTTTAAAAAAAAAGAAATCTAAAATTTTACGAAAACAGAGAGGAAACGAAACAGAAAAGAAAGAAGGAAAACACGAAGGCTGACCGAGGAAGAGATTCGTCGGTGAGCCACCACCGGCGGTTGGGGACCCTAAGCGAGGACCGACGAAGGGTGACAGAACCCAGGGGAACCACCGGCAGCCGCGACGCGCCGTGGAGACCGTCGAAAAACTCCAAAAAATGGAGGGAGAAGCCACGGGAGAGAACCTCGATTTGCCGGCGATGGCTGCGTTTCGACTCGAGCCGAGGCCCGATTTTGGAAGCCCAGGCCGTGGCGCGCCGATTGGTGCCAGAATCGCACCGGGAACCGATCGGACGGTGCCGAAACAAGGAAATGATGCTGAACCGGTCTGAATCGCTGGATCGAACCGGACTGAACCGCTGGACCAGACCGGTCTGAACCTGGTTGAACCGGACCGAACTGGTTCAGCCAAAAAGAAGAGGAAAAAAAGGAAGAAAAAGGGAAAAAAAGAAAAAGAGGAAAATTGGAGAAAATTTCAGTGATGCAATCGAGTTTTGGGTAGTCGGTAAGCGGTCGAATTGATCGATTTAATTTTTGAAATATTTAATTTGATAAATATCCAACTGAAAGTTGCGGGAGAGAACCTCGATTCGCCGGTGATGGCTGCGTTTCGACTCTAGCCGAGGCTCGATTTTGGAAGCCCAGGCCGTGGCGCGCCGATTGGTGCCGGAATTGCACCGGGAACCGGCTGGACGATGTCAAAATGAGGAAATGATGCTGAACCGGTCTGAACCGGGTTGAACCGGGTTGAACCGGATAGAACCGGTTCAGCCAAAAAGAAGAGGAAAAACAGGAAGAAAAAGGAAAAAAAAGAAAAAGAGGAAAAATTAGAGAAAATTCCAGTGATGCAATTGAGCTTCGGGTAAGTCGGTAAGCGGTCGAATTGACCGATTTAATTTTCCAAATATTTAATTTGTTAAATAATTGACTAAAAGTTTACCCGAAAATATATTTAATTGTGTAGCTTGACAATTGACATCAACCGAGAGCTTGAGACAGCCTCGATTTGTATACAATCATGGGATCACGGGTAAGTAACCCTTATTTACGATAATTTTGCATCGTTATGCGTGTTGATGAATTTCAGATTTAATTTTTCGCATAAATGAATTTAATTCTGGAAAATTAGATAAATTGTCATAAATACTAAATTGAGATATCCGAGAATTTAGAATGAGGCTAAATAAATATTGATGGGCCTAATGTCACGCCCCGAAAATGAGGAAAATAGGGCTAATTTAAAACTTTTTACTCGTTATTTCACAATTAAAGGTGCATTCCTGTGCAGTGTCATACATCATCGTAATTATCATGCCTCAGGATCTCATCACAACATAGCGTATATTGAATCATATACATTACTCCATTCCAAGTTAATTAATCCTAATACATCCCATATAATGATATACATCAAGTGTCTGTAATCACATTAATAGTCTGGGTACATGAAAAGATAAAATATACCTCAAATACAATATATAGGGCCTGGAGCTCAAGTCCTCCACTAGCCACTACTCCGTACGCCGCAGGGAGATCCTTTTTCACTTGAAGAACTCTGGGGGGAAAGGAAAACAGGGTGAGCTTCTAAATCGCTCAGTAAGGGGGGTAAAGGAACTTAGTTATATAAACCATTTCACACATCACAAATATGTATTTGTTTATAAAGCTCATTTGAAATCGTAGCATGAAAGTTCTCAAACATCATCTCATAACTCGTTAAATCATGTGAAAACATGAAGATAAAAGGCTCAACATCGAGCACTCACAAGCATGTGTAAATATATGCAATAATGGCTGTTCTCAAATACGTGATAAAAATCACCTCAGTAAATCACACGTGACAAGGTCACAAAACACAACTCATGTGTAAAACGAGACTAGGCAATAAAACTCAATTAAAACTCGTCATGGCACATCAAATATGCATCTCCTCTGGGTGCGCATCCCAGGCATCCTCGTATAGAGGGAACGTCGACAATATGGTCGTATGCAAAGTATATTGGACTTATATGTTACCAGAATAAGGCCCGGCCTTACTTGCTACCAGAGCAATGCCTCACCTAATGCACACTGACACGTGGTCCCTGGGTCGGTTCCCAGGCGGCCCACTCTCTCGGTCTTACATGCTACCAGAGCAATGCCTCCCAACGCTACCAGAGCGGAGGAATAATCGGACTTATATGTTACCAGAACAAGGCCTGTGGTCCCTGGGTCGGTTCCCAGGCGTCCCACTATATCGGTCTTATATGCTACCAGAGCAATGCCCGTGGTCCCTGGGTCGGTTCCCAGGCGTCCCACTATATCGGTCTTATATGCTACCAGAGCAATGCCCGATGTGTATTCACATGACACGCCTAAGTCTCAATCATTAGCCATTATCTTATAAAACGTTATGCCTTCACGTAGAACTCATAATGGTTTTCTCTTAAAAACTCATTTAAAACATTTGTGTACTCAACACAAAACATATTAAAACCGAGTTCCAACCTGCAAAGCACGCACACATTTTCTCAAATCTCAATATCGCCTTAGCGTAGAGCCCAATTTACTTTTCACGCAACTCAAAGGTTTATAAAGCAATTTCACACTTAGCTTATAAACTCATAAAATAATGGGCTCCAACCGGCTATAAAAACCGTGTGCAATTACATCACAACACAAAACATGCTTGTATTCTCAAATCATGGTTCATGCTAACAATTCATCAAAATACATACACAAAATGGTTTACTTTTCCCTTACCTCTTTGCACCTCGTATAGTGCAATCGTTTCCCCCGTATCACGGACTAGTCTCGCATTCCACTCTGGAACTCCCGAGCTGTCCAAACGATGTTAAACATCAATACTCAATTATCTCATAAATCTCAATTCTCAAAATCGAGCATCATCGCTCATAACACCTCAATTTTCTCAATTCTCGTCACTCTACCCTAAACTACAGCCTCATTCACAATCAAGTTAAATCGTCTACGCTAATTCACCACATTGTCCAATTTTCCATTTATAGCTCACAATTTCCTAATTTCACCAAAATCGCTAAATATCATTATCACTCTATCCACATTGAAATTCATCAATCCCTAATCATTTCTCAACTATTTCAACACAATTACAACCACCAATAACATCAAAATCAGCTCAAATATCAAGATCGAGGTTTAGAAATTACCCAAAGCTTGTGAGACGCACAACTCACGCCTCGATCCGATTCGTCCTTCGATTTCCAAGTATGTTGTTCTCCCTTTGATGAGGAACAACTTTCCTTCTTACCACAATAGCTGATTCGGCCGGAAATGGGGGATTTGGAGGAGTGAGAAACTAGGTTTTTGGAAAAATGGAGGTTTGGAAGAGAGAGAAAGTGAGATTTCAGGAGAAAACACGGGTTCCTTATATAGACTGGAGGTAGGAGATCGATCTGCCTCTTGATGAGATCGATCTGTGTTTGAAATTTGGGGACGATCTGGGAAATTTTATGCTTAGGAGATCGATCTGTCGAGGGGTGAGATCGATCTCTTTATGGCTTTATGAGATCGATCTACTCCCTAAACAGAAGCATTTGGAGATCGATCTCCTCCTCATGAGATCGATCTTCTCTCAAACAGATTCATTTGGAGATCGATCTCTTCCTCATGAGATCGATCCCTTCTCAAACAGATTCATAAGGAGATCGATCTCTTCCATTGGAGATCGATCTGCTCTTCAAATTTCCCCTTCCTCGTCATTTTTAACTCACCAGATCGATCTCTCCTTCTCCCAGATCGATCTGTCCTCCTGCTTCATGCTCATTTTACACACTTAACATATAAATCTCCAATTATAATTCCTACAATTCACTTAGCTCAATAAATTACACTTCAATTTATTGTTACATCATTAAATATGTCTGAAATTCTCAGATCTCACATCCTCCCCACCTTAAAAAGAATTTGGTCCTCCAAATTCAACTCAACTAGTCAAAATAGATGGGGGTATCTCTCCTTCATGAGACTCTCTAGTTCCCACGTCGCCTCTTCCCTTGAGTGATGCTTCCACAAGACTTTCACTAATGGGATGCTCTTGGTTCTCAGTACCTTCTCCTTTCTATCGAGAATCCGGACGGGTTCCTCAGTGTAGCTCATGTCCTCTTATATGTCCATCTCGTCATACTCTATGACATGAGAAGGGTCCAAGTGGTACTTTCGCAACATAGACACATGAAAAACGTTGTGTATTCCGGACATCTGTGGGGGTAATACCAATCTGTAGGCTACCTCTCCCACTCTCTCAAGAATCTTGAATGGTCCTATGTATCGAGGACTCAAGTTTCCTTTCTTCCCAAATCGCATGATACCCTTGCTCGGTGATACTCTCAGAAATACTGCATCACCAACATCAAACTCGAGTGGCCGTCTACGCACATCCGCGTAGCTTTTCTGTCTACTCTGTGCAGCCCGTAACCTCTCACATATGAGTTTCACACTCTGTACAGCTTGCTCGACAAGCTCGGGAGCATTTATCTTTCTGTCACCGACTTCTTCCCAAGCTACAGGGGATCTACACCTCCTACCATATAGAGCCTCAAAAGGTGCCATTCCAATACTCGCATGATAGCTGTTATTGTACGCAAACTCTGCTAGGGGCAGGTGATCATCCCATGATCCCTTAAAATCCATCGTACACGCTCTCAACATATCCTCCAGGGTCTGAATAGTCCTCTCTGACTGACCATCTGTCTGAGGATGATAGGCGGTACTAAAACTCAATCGAGATCCCATGGACTCCTGAAACTGGGTCCAGAATCTGGAAGTAAATCGGGAATCTCTATCAGAAGTAATACTCACTGGAGCCCCATGTAATCTAGCTATCTCGCTGACATATAGCTCAGCTAAGGCATCCACAGTAGCTGTGCTCTTGATGGCAAGGAAGTGGGCACTCTTGGTTAATCTATCCACAATGACCCATATCGCGTCACGACCTCTTCGGGTCCTCGGTAAACCCATAATAAAGTCCATAGTGACATGCTCCCATTTCCATGTAGGTACAGGTAAGGGCTGTAGTAGTCTTCCGGGCTTCCGATGCTTAGCTTTCACTTGCTGGCATACTAAACACCTGGCCACATACTCTGCCACGTCTCGCTTCATACCACTCCACCAATACACCTTTCTCAAGTCTCGGTACATCTTAGTACTTCCTGGGTGCATGGTGTATTGCGAGCAGTGGGATTCTCTCAGTATCTGTCTCTTCAGGGTATCATTGTCCGGTACACAGATCCGTCCTCTGAATCTCAACAATCCATCCTCACTGATGGTGAGATTCGACTGCGAACTCTGCTCAGCTTGGCTAACCATGTCTATCAATCTCTGATCACTGCGCTGCCCAGTTCTAATCTGATCCATGATCCTGGGCTCCATCCGCAGGCTAGCCAAAAATCCAATCTCTACCTCTTTAACTCTGATCCGAAGTTCGACGAACTGCTCTAACAAATCCCATTCCCTGATCATCATAGCAGATATCATACTCTTCCTGCTCAGGGCATCAGCAACTACATTCTCCTTACCCGGATGATATAGAATCTCGCAGTCATAATCCTTAAGGAGTTCCATCCATCTCCTTTGTCTCATGTTTAACTCTTTCTGATCAAAGAGATATCTCAAACTCTTGTGATCAGTGAAGATCTGGAATCTTTCCCCATATAAGTAGTGGCGCCAGATCTTCAAAGCAAATACCACAGCGGCTAACTCCAAATCATGCATGGGGTAATTCCGCTCATGGTCTTTCAGCCGACGCGATCCATATGCGACCACTCTCCCGTGCTGCATAAGCACACACCCCAATCCTTGATGAGATGCATCACTATACATCGAGAATCCTCCTGATCCCTCAGGGATAGTTAACACAGGTGCCGCCGTCAATCTCCTCTTTAACTCTTGAAAACTGAGCTCACATTGATCAGTCCATATGAACGGAGTCTCTTTACGCGTGAGCTTAGTCAAAGGAGCGGCAATCCTCGAGAATCCTTCCACAAATCTCCTGTAATACCCTGCCAAACCAAGGAAGCTTCGTATCTCAGTCACTGTCCTCGGTCTTTCCCAATTAAGCACAGCTGCTATTTTACTCGGATCCACTGATACTCCTTCCTCTGAGACTACATGCCCAAGGAAAGCTATCCGATTCAGCCAAAACTCACACTTACTAAGCTTTCCGTACAATTGCTTATCTCAGAGTATCTGAAGTACTAACCACAAATGTTGTGCATGCTCCTCATACGACCGAGAGTACACCAGGATATCATCGATAAAGACTATCACAAACTTATCCAGATAGTCTCTGAACACCTCGTTCATCAATCTCATAAATGCTGCAGGGGCGTTCGTCAATCCAAAGGACATCACCAGAAATTCGTAATGGCCATATCTTGTCCTAAAGGCCGTCTTTGGAATATCTTCCTCCTTGATCCTCAATTGGTGATAGCCCGATCTCAAATCAATCTTAGAAAAGACTGATGCCCCTCTTAGCTGATCAAGTAGATCGTCAATCCTGGGCAGCGAATATTTATTCTTCACCGTGGCTTTATTCAACAGCCGGTAGTCTACGCATAATCTGAGACTACCATCCTTCTTCTTAACAAATAGTACTGGCGCTCCCCACGGTGAAACACTGGGTCTAATAAACCCTTGATCCAATAACTCCTGTAGTTGTTTCTTTAATTCCTCAAGTTCCACTAATGCCATCCTGTAGGGAGGTTTAGAGATCGGCTGAGTATCTGGTACCAAATCAATGGTAAACTCCAGCTCTCTCTCTGGTGGTAAACCTGGCAATTCATCTGGGAAAACATCCAGAAATTCGCAAACCACAGGTATATCCTCAATCCTCGGATGTTCCCGCTCATCGTCTGAGATGAGTGTCTCATAACCTTCACATGAATAATCACATTTAATATTCTCCAAAATTATGTTAAGATTCTCAAATTACTCACTAGAAATCCACATAATCATTTCCTCAATATCTCAACCGTACACTGTAAGGTTCAGGTAGGAAGAAAGTTACAATCTTAGTGTAGCAGTCTAAACTCACTCGATTGGTCGCCAACCAATCCATTCCCAGAATTACATCAAACCCATGTATACTCAACGTGATTAGATCTGCTAACATCACTCTATCTCCCACCTTAATTTCACACCCTCTACAGATTAACTCAGTTCTCTGGGATTCACGCATAGGGGTATTTACATGTAGTATATATTCTAGAGGTTCAAACTTCAAGTTTAATCTACATGCAAAATGCTCAGAAATAAACGAATGCGTGGATCCTGAATCAATCAACACATGAGCCTCATAATTACAGACAGAGAGTGTACCTCTTATAGTTTCTGCCGAAGCGTCTACGGTCTCCTTATCCAGGGCAAACACTCGTCCCTGTGCCACAGGTTTCTTCCCTTTCTCTACCGCAGTGGCCCGTCTTTGGGGATCCACTCTCTGATGCTGTTGTCTAATGGGCTCCGGAGCATGTGGTATCTGAGGTTGGGGACAGTCTTTCACTCTGTGACCCATGTCACCACATCTAAAACATCCACGGATCGACCCAGTACAACTTCCCTCATGCGATCGGCCACAGTCTCTACAAATCCTCATCTCCGGCCTGACATATCGAGGGGTCTCCTTGATAATAGGATAAGCTCTGGGTCTCTCCAATCTGTCCTTCTGTACCTCAATCCTTCCTCTCCTGAAGGAACCTCTCCGAGCCTCTGTTTGAAAAATCGCTGGCCTCTTGCCCTTATCTTTATGCACTGCTCTGAGATCATGCTGGGATTGTACCATTTCGATTCCTCTTTCAACCTCTTGTGCTCGTCTCAGAGCATCTCCAAACTCAGTAATACATAGCCCCATCAATCTATCTCTAATGACGGGCTTCAACCCATACACAAACTTCTCTGTGCGGAGCTCTTCACTCTTGAAGGTCTCTGGGTCATATCTCAGTTGTGCGGTGAACTGGCTCTCATAGTCATCCACCGACATGTCACCCTGTACCAAACTCAAAAACTCGGCCTGTTTCCTTCTCTGGGCGGCTCGTGGTACATATTGGGTTCTAAAAGCTGTCTGGAACTCTTCCCAACCAATCACATCCTGGCGGGACATCAAGATACCTTGGGTAGTACTCCACCAATCTCGAGCTCTCCCCTTCAGCATATAGGCACTCATACTGACTCTCTCAGCATCGGTGCACCCCAGTAAATCAAATATAACTCTCAACTCCGTCAACCACTCCTCAGCCTCTGTAGGATCCTTCTTTCCCCTAAATACGGGTGGATTCATCTTCAGAAATTCCTTTAGTCGGACCTTACTTCTGTCCTCAGGCTGAGTGACGGGAGGCACTGGGGGTATGGGAGGTCCTGGTGGTGGTGTAGGGGTAGTATCCGAGGCATTAACTCCAAAGTGTTGCGCGAATAGTGCCGCCATCTGCTCAAAACCTTGCCTCACATCGGTCTCAATCCGATTAAATCGAGAGTTAGGACTCTCTGGTTGTGGGACAGGTGGTGGAGGGGACTCTGCCTGCCTCCTCGAACGACCTCGTCGTTTACTCATTCTCAATCTCAACTCGTCTCCTGCACGTACATATCAAAATTGATTGAAATCTCAATCCTCAATTTCAGTTCATGACCAGACTATTACAGACACTTGGGATGTATTCTATTTCACTTAACCGACACTGACAGTACTAGACACCCTAGGCTCTGATACCAAGAAAACTCTGTCATGCCCCGAAAATGCAGAAAATAGGGCTAATTTAAAACTTTTTACTCGTTATTTCACAATTAAAGGTGCATTCCTGTGCAGTGTCATACATCATCGTAATTATCATGCCTCAAGATCTCATCACAACATAGCGTATATTGAATCATATACATTACTCCATTCCAAGTTAATTAATCCTAATACATCCCATATAATGATATACATCAAGTGTCTGTAATCACATTAATAGTCTGGGTACATGAAAAGATAAAATATACCTCAAATACAATATATAGGGCCTGGAGCTCAAGTCCTCCACTAGCCACTACTCCGTACGCCACAGGGAGATCCTTTTTCACTTAAAGAACTCTGGGGGGAAAGGAAAACAGGGTGAGCTTCTAAATCGCTCAGTAAGGGGGGTAAAGGAACTCAGTTATATAAACCATTTCACACATCACAAATATGTATTTGTTTATAAAGCTCATTTGAAATCGTAGCATGAAAGTTCTCAAACATCATCTCATAACTCGTTAAATCATGTGAAAACATGAAGATAAAAGGCTCAACATCGAGCACTCACAAGCATGTGTAAATATATGCAATAATGGCTGTTCTCAAATACGTGATAAAAATCACCTCAGTAAATCACACGTGACAAGGTCACAAAACACAACTCATGTGTAAAACGAGACTAGGCAATAAAACTCAATTAAAACTCGTCATGGCACATCAAATATGTATCTCCTCTGGGTGCGCATCCCAGGCATCCTCGTATAGAGGGAACGTCGACAATATGGTCGTATGCAAAGTATATTGGACTTATATGTTACCAGAATAAGGCCCGGCCTTACTTGCTACCAGAGCAATGCCTCGCCTAATGCACACTGACACGTGGTCCCTGGGTCGGTTCCCAGGCGGCCCACTCTCTCGGTCTTACATGCTACCAGAGCAATGCCTCCCAACGCTACCAGAGCGGAGGAATAATCGGACTTATATGTTACCAGAACAAGGCCTGTGGTCCCTGGGTCGGTTCCCAGGCGTCCCACTATATCGGTCTTATATGCTACCAGAGCAATGCCCGTGGTCCCTGGGTCGGTTCCCAGGCGTCCCACTATATCGGTCTTATATGCTACCAGAGCAATGCCCGATGTGTATTCACATGACACGCCTAAGTCTCAATCATTAGCCATTATCTTATAAAACGTTATGCCTTCACGTAGAACTCATAATGGTTTTCTCTTAAAAACTCATTTAAAACATTTGTGTACTCAACACAAAACATATTAAAACCGAGTTCCAACCGGCAAAGCACGCACACATTTTCTCAAATCTCAATATCGCCTTAGCGTAGAGCCCAATTTACTTTTCACGCAACTCAAAGGTTTATAAAGCAATTTTACACTTAGCTTATAAACTCATAAAATAATGGGCTCCAACCGGCTATAAAAACCGTGTGCAATTACATCATAACACAAAACATGCTTGTATTCTCAAATCATGGTTCATGCTAAGAATTCATCAAAATACATACACAAAATGGTTTAGTTTTCCCTTACCTCTTTGCACCTCGTATAGTGCAATCGTTTCCCCCGTATCACGGACTAGTCTCGCATTCCACTCTGGAACTCCCGAGCTGTCCAAACGATGTTAAACATCAATACTTAATTATCTCATAAATCTCAATTCTCAAAATCGAGCATCATCGCTCATAACACCTCAATTTTCTCAATTCTCGTCACTCTACCCTAAACTACAACCTCATTCACAATATCTCAACGTCCTACATTTCTCAAGTTAAATCGTCTACGCTAATTCACCACATTGTCCAATTTTCCATTTATAGCTCACAATTTCCTAAATTCACCAAAATCGCTAAATATCATTATCACTCTATCCACATTGAAATTCATCAATCCCTAATCATTTCTCAACTATTTCAACACAATTACAACCACCAATAACATCAAAATCAGCTCAAATATCAAGATCGAGGTTTAGAAATTACCCAAAGCTTGTGAGACGCACAACTCACGCCTCGATCCGATTCGTCCTTCGATTTCCAAGTATGTTGTTCTCCCTTTGATGAGGAACAACTTTCCTTCTTACCACAATAGCTGATTCGGCCGAAAATGAGGGATTTGGAGGAGTGAGAAACTAGGTTTTCAGAAAAATGGAGGTTTGGAAGAGAGAGAAAGTGAGATTTCAGGAGAAAACACGGGTTCCTTATATAGACTGGAGGTAGGAGATCGATCTGCCTCTTGATGAGATCGATCTGTGTTTGAAATTTGGGGACGATTTGGGAAATTTTATGCTTAGGAGATCGATCTGTCGAGGGGTGAGATCGATCTCTTTATGGCTTTATGAGATCGATCTGCTCCTAAGGAGATCGATCTTCTCCCCAAACAGAAGCATTTGGAGATCGATCTCCTCCTCATGAGATCGATCTTCTCTCAAACAGATTCATTTGGAGATCGATCTCTTCCTCATGAGATCGATCCCTTCTCAAACAGATTCATAAGGAGATCGATCTTTTCCATTGGAGATCGATCTGCTCTTCAAATTTCCCCTTCCTCGTCATTTTTAACTCACCAGATCGATCTCTCCTTCTCCCAGATCGATCTGTCCTCCTGCTTCATGCTCATTTTACACACTTAACATATAAATCTCCAATTATAATTCCTACAATTCACTTAGCTCAATAAATTACACTTCAATTTATTGTTACATCATTAAATATGTCTGAAATTCTCAGATCTCACACCTAATGAGCCCAATAGGCCTCGATAAAGTGTGGTAAACGGGCTTAAGGCCGATTAAGACCCATTAAGGTGCAATCAGGCCCAATATGGGTAAACGAGCCCAATGATTTAAATTAAGCCCAGAAAATATGAAATATAATTAAATTTATTGTAATTGACCTGATGAATGTGTATCTGCAGTTCCGAAGATTGGATTGGAAGCAAATCGGACTGCGTGATGAGTCATCAGTAGAAAGGTCAGACTGTATAGAAAAATGAGATAAGGGAATTATGTGAGTAGCTAGAGGTAGCTACACGTATTTTAATAGCTTTTCTGTGCACTGAATATGTATGTATACATTGATATTGTATAATGATCCTAAAAGTGGTTTAAATAATTTTAAGGATCGAAATAGGTGAAAAGACTATTTTACCCCTATTGAGGGAAGTTCACCTAAGGATGGTGAAAGCATGACATGCATGAAATGCATGATTTAAGAAAATTTATAGTTAAGGATTTTATTGGTTTTAATCAAAACAAATTGATAGATTGGCCAGTAATTGCATGAATTTCACATGATAACACTACGTAAGTGTTATTTATATTTAAATGGACATTTCTTTGGAAAATAGGCCAACTATCAAGTTTATATGGAAACAGATAGTGCCGACACGTAGTTCGCACTATATCTACGTTTGTGAATGTGCATAAATGTGCTTGAGCGGTTGCTCGCACCGATTTGTGTGACATCATATGCATAAAATGTGCTGGAGCAGTTGCTCGCACTGATTTTATGATTTGATATGCATGAGAGCTGCTGGAGCCTAGCTCGCACTCTGTTTTGACATATTTTGACCAGATATGCATAAAATGGTGCTGGAACGATTGCTCGCACTAGTTTTAATGATTTGACATGCATGAGAGATGCTGGAGCTTAGCTCGCATCCTGTTTTGATTTGATATTGCATAAAGCCGTGCTGGAGTGTAACTCACATGAGATTTGATTTAATTATGCATAAAGCCGTGCTGGAGTGTAACTCGCACGAGAGTTGATTTAATTATGCATAAAGCGGTGCTAGAGTGTAACTCGCATGAGATTTGATTTACTTGAACATTCACTCGTGCTGGAGCGTTGCTTGCACGAAGTTTTATATGGATTTATAACTCATTCATTTTTAAGTCGTACTGGAGTTTTTCTCGTACGAGATTTTCATTGAGTTTTTATACATATCTGTACTTGAGCATTTCTCGTACGTGGATTTTACTTGAATTTATAATCAGTTTAAGTCGTACTGGAGTGCTGCTCGTACGTAGATTTCATTGATTTTTATGACACCATGCTAGAGCTTCGCTCGCACGAGGTTTTCTGATATCATGAATATTCATGGAGCCGTACTTGAGCTTCGCTCACACAGGGATTTATATGACATGCATATAGCCGTGTTGGAGCCTCCTGTAGACTGTGTGTCACAGTGAGATGATATGCTCACACGTGCATACTGAGACAGAGATGATATGGGTGGATAAGTCCTATTGCAGGCACCCCTGATTGAGCTTGGGTTCACGGAGTACGTTGTACCGTGTATATCACGCGGAGTACGCTGTACCGTGGGGATTGTTGGAGTGGAGTGGCATTAGCCACGAGGCAGCAAGCCTTGCCCTCACAATCCTGGTGTTATGCTGTTCTGGCGGGTAGGACGACCCACCTCCCGTTTCAGGTGTGATACCCCGCACACTAAGTACCGTGTTGCCAGGGATCACTAGGATATGGCCATAGTCCTCGATGTTACTGATAATTACCTGATTGTCTCACATGATATAACTTGTGGTCTGTTAGACCAGGGTAGACTCGAAGGAGGGGTCAGGCCCCCGATTTTACAATTTGATGATTTTATGATTTTATGATTTGTGACCCTGAAAGAAGAGTGGTTTTATAACCGAAGTTTTATAAAGCATTTTATTGAATTGTTTTATGAGATGATTGACCCGGGAGGGTTAGTTTATACTGCAATTTAACGAAATGAATTAAATGCAGCAGCATGATGATGTTTTCCATGCTTTTATTCAAATTCATGATTTGTCTTACATGACATGAAAGAATGCATGATCTGGATTTGCTTCATGCTCATTATAATTTAATAATGTCACATAAAATGCTTTGATGAATAAGTAGTATGATTTATATATGCACGAACAGTTTTATAAACTAAGTCATTGATGTTTGCATGACTTTGTGCTTGATGATTTTAATGAAAAGAAATGGATTTAAGGGCATGACATTATGAGCATGTAGATAGTGGAGCTATCTACTTACTTGCATAATTACCTTACTGAGCGTGTGGTTTGCTCACCCCCCTTATCTTCTCATCTTTTCAGAGCACTTGCAATAATTATTAAGCGACGAGGACTTGTATGCTTGGTATCCGCTGCTTCCCATCGAGAGACAGGTATACACATTTGTATAGTTTTGTATCTAAATATGTAATGCATTGTATGTAAGACCGAGTTTAATTAAAATACAAAAAATAAATAAGAAAAGATGGGGGATGTATGAAGGAAGGTCAGGTAAAATTGATTTCCGAAACAAGAGCAGGGATAAATAGTAAAAATACCAAAACCCGGTATTAAGGTGATAAGAAAATTTTAATTTAAAATAAGGATGTAAGATATCTTGATCGATATGAGGAAATTATACAATTTGGGTCAATTGATCAAGATTTGAAAATTTTAAAAATATCAAAAAATTATCGGAACAATATCTCGAAAAGCGCGAAGGAATAATATCAAAAATTTGAAGAAAAATATATTTAATAAATTAAATTTAAATTAAATAAATTAAATTAGAATAAAAATAATATAAGTGTAGATATTTTGGATTTTATGGAGTATTTTAATGAATAGTGTAAATAAATTGTAATAATAATAATAATAATAATAATAAAAAAACAAAAAAAAGAATCTGAAAGAAAAAAAAGGGAGGAGAGAGAAAAAGCTCGGGAGAACCCGAGAAACAAAACCGAGAAGCGACCCGTGAACCTTCACCGCCGATTCCAGCACACCGACGACTGACGGGCTCTGACGAAGCTACCAGAAGGAAGAGGAGAGACCGGCGAGCACGTGGGCACCGGAATCACGCCGCCAGGTGGTCGGAGCAGGCCGATCGGAGCGAAGGAAGACCGACGCAGAAACGGGCCGATTCCCGACGAATCACCGCGTCTGGGCTGAAACGGAGGCTACCGACGCACTCAGGGGAAGAAGCCGGTTCTTTTGAGACCGGTCTTGGCCGGTGAGACCGTCGAAAACGCCAGCGACGAGAATTGGCAGTAAACGGCACCGTTTGGCCGAAAGGAAAGAGGAAAGAAAAGAAAGGAAAAGGAAGGAAAGTGGAAAGAAAAGAAAAGGAAAAATGGGAAAAAGGAAAGAAATTTACCGGGGACGACTCGAGGTTCGGGTAAGTTGACCGAGGGTCGAAATTGACCTACGGGTAAATTTCGGAAATTTAATTTAATATTATTTTAATGGAAAATAATCCGGATTTACCTAATTGTGCAGCTTCACGACAGAGACCGAACGAGAGCCGATCGAGCTCTGATTCTCGTACCCCGCATCGTATCGGGTAAGTACAGTTTAATTTTGACAATCAGAGTTCTTTAAATACCGAGTTTTGATTATCTTATGAAATTATGGATTAATTTCGCATAGAAGGGAATATTATTTGGAGTCGTAATATAATTGCCATAAATGGTGTATGGGCTATCCAATGAATTTGGAATGAAGCCAGATAATTATTAGAAAGCTGTATAAGCCCGGTATACCAGAAGAAGGGAATTAATAAATATAAAAAGGCTAAAATGGGCCGAGGCCCAATGAGGTAGATAAGGCCCAATACCTTAAAGTTGATCAGTAAATGCAATATACTGATCAGGATAATTGAATTAACCTCGACTATGTGGTTATATGCAGTTACGTACATTGGTTGGCGCGCACTTGGGCCGAGAGGTTCGGTATCATCGAGACAGGTTTAGTCTGCGTGCGATTCCAGGTAAGGGAATTCTACGGACTGCTAGAGGTAACTTTACACAATTTTAAGTTCATTTGCAGTCTTTAAAAATTTACTTGAAGGGTCTAGAGGTCAAATAATAATTTTAGTGCCCCGAATGGGCAAATTACTAAAATACCTTGTTAAGGGTAAAATTTACAAATTTAGGAAAAAATTGGGAGGAGCAAGAACAAGAGGTTCTTGCTCATTCTGGAGGTGTTTTGATGCATGCATTAGTAGGCTGGCTAACCTTGAAAGAAAATGCACAGCATTGCATACTTTCTACGTGAAATTGTTTTGAAAACTGTTTTGAGGAAACAGAGCCGCCTACGTGTTTTATTGACATGTGACGTGCTAGAGCTCAGCTCGCACGATATTTTCGATTTGTATGATGCACGCATTAGTGCTGGAGCGAGAGCTCACACTAGAGTTTTACATGCATAGGTGCTGGAGTCCAACTCGCACCAGATTCTTAATATATATGATTTTCGTGACAGGGTGCTAGAGTCTAACTCGCACCATATTTTTATATGATTTTGAGACAGGGTGTTAGAGCTTCGCTCGCACTAGATTTTTATACGGTTTGCATACAGAGTGCTAGAGGTTAGCTCGCACTAGATTTACTTAATTGATGAGAGTGCTGAGTATCACTCGCACTGGTTTTATGAGAACATGTGATGAGCCGTGCTTGGAGCATCGGGTAGACTGTGTGTCACCGATTAAATAGGCCCGCACGTGCGTTTTGATGACATGGCATGTTAAAACAACCTGATGAGCCCGAACGAGGGATAAGGGTTAGAGAAATAACCTGATGAGCTCGAACGAGGGATAAGGGTTGGAGATCCACCTGATGAGCCCGAACGAGGGATAAGGGTTGGAGGACCAGCTGATGTGCCCGAACGAGGGATAAGGCTGGGGGTCCACGAAGTACGATGTAACGTGCAAGTAGCATGGAGTACGATGTACCGTGTGGTATCTTTGTGATACGTTGGCATCTTCAGATGCATGGGATCGGATAAGACTGACGGGATGGATTGACCCACTTCTCGGGCGGTTCCCGATCATGGGAGAACCCGCACACTAGGATCCGTGTAGCTGAGGAACTCTCGAGGACACATATGGCCATAGTCCTGGTTATTTACCTATATACAGACGTTGCCTAGTCTCGCATGTCGACGATTTTGATGAGATCAAACCGGGTTTTTAATTAAATGTGCATGATGGTTAATTCCATGCTTTTAAAACCCATATGTGATGTAAACGGATTTTCATGATTTTGTGTGAGTCAGGATCACCCGAAGGAGGGGTCGAGTCCTGACTTTACTCTGAAATTTTAAATGAGAAAGATATGATTTTGAATATAATTGCATATTGAATTTTCCATGCAAATGTGTTTTACATAACATCATAACTCATATCATCTGTTTTAAAAGGTGTGGAGAAAGGGTGGTTTATGCATGGCACTACGTTCATGTAGGTAGTATGGTTACCTATTTGTTCGTAGGATTGCCTTCTGAGCTTGATGTGCTCACCCCTTTCATTTTCTCCCACAGATAATCTTCAGTTGAAGTTGAGGCGACTCAGTACTGCATTCCGGATAGCCGCTGCTACCCATCAACATAAGGTATATACACTTGTACATATTGTATCTACATAAGCATAGCACAGTAACATGTTTGTAAGTAACTTTAGGGGATGTATAAATAATGTAAACAATTATAAATAACTGGAGAAAAATTAAGTTAGATGGTAATTGAATGGTGGGACTGACATTGACGCCCAGCCCAATTATTAGTGGAGTGTGGTCACGATTCAAGGACAGGTAAGAATTTAAGTAAATAAATAAAACGTGAAAAATTAACTCTGATTTTTGGGTAGTTTTGGGTTGTGACATATAAAGGTGGTATCAGAGCGCAATTGGTCTGATGTGTGTCAGTGTCAGTAATTAGGAAATTACATCCCCGTGTTACTGTGCTTAGATACAATAGTGTATATCGAGATGGGTTTTGACTAAGAAATGGTTGAGAATGCAGGAATGCCTAATATGAGTCGCGTTAGATGAGATAGCGCATGAGACAGAGGTCGTAGAGGTAGACTTGAGTCTGCTAAGTCGTGCTGAGTTGACTTATGAAAACCAGGATGAAATTGAAATGGAGGCTAATGTTCAGCATGCCTCTCAGAGTCCAACAGAGTGATCGGATAGTATTGAGACACGCTTCGCGAGATTGGAGCGGAGTGTGGAGATTATTGTGAGGAGCTAATTGCTCAGATTATGTATGAGATATGAGGGCGCAGCGGAGCATTAGTGGAAACCCGCTCGACCCATCTTAAGTGTAAAACATCCAAAGCTAAGATGAGAAATATCTTGGATATATTCCGGTGACAGGATATCCCGGACACTGTTTAAAGGGAATGATAGATAAATTTCCTTACTCTGAGCCAGAGGATTTGATTTATTGAAGAGTATAATTTATGAGTATAAAACTCAATTATATTCCTGGACAGATATTACCTCGACACTATGAACAAGTGACAGTCGAGATGTCTAAAAGTTTATGGAAGGGCTCAGATTTTCAATTAGAGTCCGATTGGCTCGTGAGATATTACTTATACTGAGGCAGTGCGCAGATTTACAGTTAGGTAACTAAGAACATAAATTGTACGCCTCTGAGATTGGGAAAGGTAGTGAGGGCTAAAATAGAGACAGAAAAGAGAATCGAGAAATGACAAAGATGTTAAAATGGAAAAATGGTAATTGGTAAAAGATTTAATTTGATGAGTCATGGAGTAAGATAATTGGTAAGGCCTCAGTGCATCCAATTTTGGCACTCTTGAGGGGCATTGTGATTGGAGGACCTCGACCTGCTACGAAGTAGTGTAGCAGTGTAAGCACTGTAAGCAGTGTGAGATGTGTGGTGGATACCACGGAAGGAGGGTCTATACCTACACTGTATTGATGAAAATGGCCGTTAAGTGTGGTAAGACGGACCATTGATTTTGATTGCACAGAGTTGGGCGAGATCACCCCATAGAAAAGTAAAGAGACTAAGAAAAACTTCATTGGTATAGCTGCAACGAAAAGGGAGGCAATAGCCGAAAAGAAAAAGGAAAGTAGGCTGTTGGACGAAGGCGAGAGGATGTCTTGGACCAGGACACTATTGATGTTTCATGGATGTGGTGTAAGATACCACACTTGTTATGAATAATGAAGTACATATGTTCATTAATCCTGGTGCCACACATTTATTCATACCGCATTCATTTGCATATGAGTGAGTAAAAGGCATGAATGCCTACATCATTGGGCACAATACTGATAAATGAGTATCCCAATAGAGGAGGATTAATTAACGGAATATGGATATAGAGATTTTAAGTTGAAAACAGGGGTGAAAACATCACTGAAAAGTATACTGTAAGTGTTGACAAGTGATAAAAAGGGGTGCAACAGTTGAAATTAAAGGAGTAAATGATTGTACTCACGGAATGAATAATGAAAGAGTTTCGTTATAATTGATACACTAAGGAGATGATCTTTGAGATATGTTGATCCTAAATACAAGATGTACTGGAGTAAGAGGCGTATGCTAGGTAAGAACATCTTTACGATATGAAGTAATTGGAATTAAGTGATAAGTAGCGAATATAAGTTGTGACCACATGGACAGGTATATAAAGTAATTGTGGTTAAGTCTGAAGGTTAATAAAGGTATTTCAAAATACCTCCCCGCCTGAAGACTTGACAGCGTCTAAAAGTATATATATAACCTATAACGTGAAATTGATCGTCGTAATAAATACCTTTAGCATTAGGATACCTTTACTAAGACGATAAGAATATTAAAATTTGACAAATCATAAAGGTTATCATAGTAAAAATTTAATAAGAGCCGTTAAGATAAGAAAAGGAAATGACGCAGGTTAGTACCTGAAAACGTAAGCGATTTTGAAGGATCTTATACGCTTATGCATAAATAAGTCAAGGATTGGACCGAGTTGTAATCATCATTATCGATGATATGTTGGGTGTAGTTAAAGTCCAGGGCAAATTATAAGCAACAATTGGAAATAGCTTTTACAAATGGGTTGTTACGAGTTCTCAAATATGGTCTACTTGGTTGAGACGTTTAACTAAGAAAACGTGGTCTTTGAATGAGATGATAAATAAGATGATGGATGTGACATGAATTTCGGTGTAATGAAGTATGAATTGACCACCGTGATTAATTCCACCATACCCAATAGCTCAAGAGGTTCTCAGTGAGTATGGATACCTCAAAATTATGAAGGAGCTGTGTATTGATGTATAATGGGAAGATAGTCAATTATGGAGTCAGACAACTCCTTGATCATGAAATAAACTATCTGACCCATGATTTAAAGTTGGCAACAGTATTTGTACCGAGGATATGGTACTATTAGGTACACGATGAGGAATTGTGGATATGCACTGATCATAAAGCCCGAGTATCTGTTTTCACAGAAAGAGGCGAATATGAAAATACATAGTGGGTGAGAGCTTCTGAGAGATTTTGATTGTGAAAATTGTACCAGCCAGGAAAGGCTAATGTGATGACTGATGCCTTGAGCAGAAAGAGCCTCGGGATGGTACTACATATGATGGTCAGGGAGCATGAGCTGCTAGAGCAGTTATGAGCCTCAGTATTGATGTGATCCTTTCTGATGATGACAGTGATTGTGTGACAGCTAGCCTGAGACTAGAACCGGATGAGAGTGCCCGGATTTGACAGGCTTAGAGTGATGATCGGCAGGGTGTCGATAGTGTGGGTCAGATTCAGAAGGGTACAGTGATAGAGTTCACAGAGTATGATAATGATTTACAGAGGTTCAGAGACAATATAAGTGCTCCCCAGGACCACAGTTGATGAGATAATAATATTGTCAGAAGCTCACTCTTCGGGATATACAGTGCATACGGAAGTAAAGAATATATCGAAATCTCGAAAAGGGTATGGGTGGTCAGATGTGAAAAGAGATATTGTGGAGATTATGGAAAAGTGCCTAGTATGTCAGCAGAATAAGGTAGAGTATTAAAAGTCTGCAGAGTTATTGCAGCCTCTACTTATATCGACAAGGCACAAAAAATGAGAGCAAGTCTCCATGAATGTTATGATGGGTTATAGAGGACTCAGACGAATTACGAGGCTATTTGGATGATAGTCGATAGAGTGACTAAGTCTACCCACCTTCTGGTTATGAACTCCCCAGATACTCAGAGTGTGTATGAGGATATTTCAGGAAGCTATGGGAACCCGACTGAGTATTAGCACAGCTTTTCATCCTCAGACAGATGGTCAGTTAGAGAAGACTGTACAAGTTCTGGAGGATCCGATGAAAGTGTGTGCCATTGATTTTTATGCTCTTGGGATGATCAGTTATTACAAATCGAATTCGTCAATAGTGACAGTTGTCACCTGAGTATCGAAATAACAAGATATGAGGCAGAGTATGGCTATAGGGGTTGTTCCTCAAATTGGATAAGAAAAAGTGGGTGACAGATAGAATTATTTTCGACCTTGGATAATAAGTCTCTGAGGATGTTTAGTTAAGAGTGAGAGATGAAGAACACCTCAGAGCAGATAGACAAGTATTGGAATTCACCCTTGGTGAATTAGTATGATTGAAATGTTTCTTGTCCTAAGGGAATAAGGACATAGCGAGCTTTTGGAAGAAGGTAAATTGAGTTTCGCTGGATGGAATATTTTGAGAGATTGGACAAGTGGGAGATAAGACCTGTAGGTTGGTGTTATCACTTGAATTAACAGGTACCCACAATGTGTCTCAGCTTTTGATGCTTTGGCAATACTATCCAGATCCAGCACAGGTGGTAGGATCTGAGATCCAACAGTTCAGCTTAATGCAAATATAAGTATATTGATAAGTTGATTCGGGCATTAAACAGGAAAGAGAAAGTATTGAGGTTTAAGATGATCTCCCTAATTAAAGTTCTTTGGTAATGTTACACTCCGAGAAAAGGTCACATGAGAATTAAAGAAGTATGATGCAATTGATGTAACTGGAGTAGTTTATGGACTCATATGAATTGGTTCTAATTTGGAGGACCAAATTCCTTAAGTGGGGGAGAGTTGTAAGACCCGAGTTTAATTAAAATATAAAAATTAAATAAGAAAAGATGGGGGATGTATGAAGGAAGGTCAGGTAAAATTGATTTTCGAAACAAGAGCAGGGGTAAATGGTAAAAATACCAAAACCCGATATTAAGGCGATAAGAAAATTTTAATTTAAAATAAGGATGTAAGATATCTTGATCGATAATGAGGAAATTATACAATTTGGGTCAATTGATCAAGATTCGAAAATTTTAAAAATATCGAAAAATTATCTGAACAATATCTCGAAAAGCGCGAAGGAATAATATCAAAAATTTGGAGAAAAATATATTTAATAAATTAAATTTAAATTAAATAAATTAAATTAGAATAAAGATAATATAAGTGTAGATATTTTGGATTTTATGGAGTATTTTAATGAATAGTGTAAATAAATTGTAATAATAATAATAATAATAAAACAAAAAAAAGAATCTGAAAGAAAAAAAAGGGGAGGAGAGAGAAAAAGCTCGGGAGAACCCGAGAAACAAAATCGAGAAGCGACCCGCGAACCTTCACGGCCGATTCCAGCACACCGACGACCGACGGGCTCTGACGAAGCTACCAGAAGGAAGAGGAGAGACCGGTGAGCACGTGGGTGCCGGAATCACGCCGCCAGGTGGTCGGAGCAGGCCGATCGGAGCGAAGGAAGATCGACGGAGAAACAGGCCGATTCCCGACAAATCACCGCATCTGGGCTGAAACGGAGGCTACCGACGCACTCAGGGGAAGAAGCCGGTTCTTTTGAGACCGGTCTTGGCCGGTGAGACCGCCGGAAACGCCGACGATGGCAATTGGCAGTAAACGGCACCGTTTGGCCTAAAGGAAAGAGGAAAGAAAAGAAAGGAAAAGGAAGGAAAGAGGAAAGAAAAGAAAAGGAAAAAGGGGAAAAAGGAAAGAAATTTACCGGGGACGACTCGAGGTTCGGGTAAGTTGACCGAGGGTCGAAATTGACCTACGGGTAAATTTCAAAAATTTAATTTAATATTATTTTAATGGAAAATAATCCGGATTTACCTAATTGTGTAGCTTCACGACAGAGACCGAACGAGAGCCGATTGAGCTCTGATTCTCGTACCCCGCATCGTATCGGGTAAGTACAGTTTAATTTCGGCAATCAGAGTTCTTTAAATACCGAGTTTTGATTATCTTACGAAATTATGGATTAATTTCGCATAGAAGGGAATATTATTTGGAGTCGTAATATAATTGCCATAAATGGTGTACGGGCTATCCAATGAATTTGGAATGAAGCCCGATAATTATTAGAAAGCTGTATAAGCCCGGTATACCCGAAGAAGGGAATTAATAAATATAAAAAGGCTAAAATGGGCCGAGGCCCAATGAGGTAGATAAGGCCCAATACCTTAAAGTTGATCAGTAAATGCAATATACTGATCAGAATAATTGAATTAACCTCGACTATGTGGTTATATGCAGTTACGTACATTGGTTGGCGCGCACTTGGGCCGAGAGGTTCGGTATCATCGAGACAGGTTTAGTCTGCGCGCGATTCCAGGTAAGGGAATTCTACGGACTGCTAGAGGTAACTTTACGCAATTTTAAGTTCATTTGCAGTCTTTAAAAATTTACCTGAAGGGTCTAGAGGTCAAATAATAATTTTAGTGCCCCGAATGGGTAAATTACTAAAATACCCTTGTTAAGGGTAAAATTTACAAATTTAGGAAAAAATTAGGAGGAGCAAGAACAAGAGGTTCTTGCTCATTCTGGAGGTGTTTTGATGCATGCATTAGTAGGCTGGCTAAAGAAAATGCACAGCATTGCATACTTTCAACGTGAAATTGTTTTAAAAACTGTTTTGAGGAAACAGAGCCGCCTACGTGTTTTATTGACATGTGACATGCTAGAGCTCAGCTCGCACGATATTTTCGATTTGTATGATGCAGGCATTAGTGCTGGAGCGAGAGCTCGCACTAGAGTTTTACATGCATAGGTGCTGGAGTCCAACTCGCACCAGATTCTTATATATATATGATTTTCGTGACAGGGTGCTAGAGTTTAACTCACACCATATTTTTATATGATTTTGAGACAGGGTGTTAGAGCTTCGCTCGCACCAGATTTTTATACGGTTTGCATACAGAGTGCTAGAGCTTAGCTCGCACTAAATTTACTTGATTGATGAGAGTGCTGAGCATCGCTCGCACTGGTTTTATGAGAACATGTGATGAGCCGTGCTTGAAGCATCGGGTAGACTGTGTGTCACCGATTAAATAGGCCCGCACGTGCGTTTTGATGACATGACATGTTAAAACAACCTGATGAGCCCGAACGATGGATAAGGGTTAGAGAAACAACTTGATGAGCCCGAACGAGGGATAAGGGTTGGAGATCCACCTGATGAGCCCGAACGAGGGATAAGGGTTGGAGGACCAGCTGATGAGCCCGAACAAGGGATAAGGCTGGGGGTCCACGGAGTACGATGTACCGTGCAAGTAGCATGGAGTACGATGTACCGTGTGGTATCTTTGTGATACGTTGGTATCTTTGTGATACGTTGGCATCTTCGGATGCATGGGATCGGATAAGACTGACGGGATGGATTGACCCACCTCCCGGGCGGTTCTCGATCATGGGAGAACCCGCACACTAGGATCCGTGTAGCTGAGGAACTCCCGAGGACACATATGGCCATAGTCCTGGTTATTTGCCTATATACAAACATTGCCTAGTCTCGCATGTCGACGATTTTGATGAGATCAAATCGGGTTTTTAATTAAATGTGCATGATGGTTAATTCCATGCTTTTAAAACCCATATGTGATGTAAACGGATTTTCATGATTTTGTGTGAGTCAGGATCACCCGAAGGAGGGGTCGAGTCCTGACTTTACTGTGAAATTTTAAATGAGAAAGATATGATTTTGAATATAATTGCATATTGAATTTTCCATGCAAATGTGTTTTACATAACATCATAACTCATATCATCTGTTTTAAAAGGTGTGGAGAAAGGGTGGTTTATGCATGGCACTACGTTCATGTAGGTAATATGGTTACCTACTTGTTCGTGGGATTGCCTTCTGAGCTTGATGTGCTCACCACTTTCATTTTCTCCCACAGATAATCTTCAGTTGAAGTTGAGGCGACTCAGTACTGCATTCCGGATATCCGCTGCTGCCCATCAACATAAGGTATATACACTTGTACATATTGTATCTACATAACCATAGCACAGTAACATGTTTGTAAGTAACTTTAGGGGATGTATAAATAATGTAAACAATTATAAATAACTGGAGAAAAATTAAGTTAGATGGTAATTGAATGGTGGGACTGACATTGACGCACAGCCCAATTATTAGTGGAGTGTGGTCACGATTCGAGGACAGGTAAGAATTTAAGTAAATAAACAAAACGTGAAAAATTAACTCTGATTTTTGGGTAGTTTTGGGTCGTGACACTGTAAGACCCGAATTTAATTAAAATACGAAATGAATGAGTATTCGTGAAGGAAAGCCGGAATAAATTCGATAAGAAAATTTAATTAAAAATAAGGATTTAGAATATCTTGATCAATAATGAGGAAATTATATAATTTTGAGTCCAATTGATCAAGATCCGAAATTTTTAGAAATACCGAAAAATTACCCGGAGCAATACCTCGAAAATACGAAGGAATAATATCGAAAATTGGAGAAAAATGTATTTAATAAATTAAATTAAATTAATTAAATTAAATTAGAATAAGATAATATAAGTTGTAGATATTTTGGATCATTGTAGATTATTTTAATGAATAGTGTAATAATTAAATAAATAATAATAATAATTAAAAAAAAGAGAGAAAAAGAATCTGAAAAAAAAAAGAAAAAAAAGGGAAGAAACAGAAACGAAAGACGCGAGGAAAGGAAACAAAAAGCCGAACGACGAGCGAACCGAGGATTGTCGACGAACCACCACCGACGATCCTTGATCGTCGACGACCAGCCGAGGTGAAAGAGGAGAGGTCGGCAGGCTTCAGGACACCGGAGACTCGTCGTAAGGAGGTCGGAGGACGTCGGAAAACGGAGGAGAAGGCCGCGGGAAAGAAATGGTCACCGGCGACGAACGGCGGCGATTCGGGCGGAATTAAGGCCCGATTCTGAAAGCCCAGGCGACGGCGGTTCTTTCTGCACCAGTAGCAGCCAACGAAACGGCGGGAATCGTCGGCGATGGCCAAGAGAAGAAGTGGGTTTCCGACGCCGTGGAGAAGAGGTCGAATCGGCGGCGTTCCGACGACCTCGACCCAAACCGAGGGTAGATTCGAGCTGCGGACAACTTTGCGGAGCCACTGGCGGTGGAAGCCGACGGAGAACTGACTGGCAAGGCAGTAAACCGCAGTGAACCGGGGTGAACCGGCGGTCCGAATCGGTCTGAACTGGACTGAACCGGTTCAGCCAAGAAAGAGAGGAAAAAAGAAGAAAAAGGGAAAAAGGAAAAAGAGGAAAAATTGGGGAAAAATCCCGATGATGTAATCGAGCTACGGGTAAGTCGGTAAGCGGTCGAATTGACCGATTTAAATTTTGAAATATTTTATTTAATTAATTTCCGACTGAAAATTTACCCAAAAATTCATGAAATTGTGTAGCTCGACAATCGACGTCAAACAAGAGCTCGAGACAGCTTCGATTTGCGTACTAGCATGGAATCTCGGGTAAGTAACCCTTATTTACGACAATTTACATCGTTATGCGTGATATGAATTTAAATTCCGCATAAATTGAATTAAATTATGGAAATTTAGATAAATTGTCGTAAATAATAAATTTAGCTATTCGAGAGTTAGAACGAGGCCCAATAAATTATTGGTGGGTCCAATGAGCCCAATAGGCCTCGATAAAGTGAAAATTAAGTGGAAAACGGGCTTAAGGCCGATTAAGTCCCATTAAAGTGCAATCGGGCCCAATAGGGGTAAACGGGCCCAATGATTTAAACTAAACCCAGGAAATAGGAAATACAATTAAATTGTATGATATCTGACCTGAGGAATATTGATACGCAGTTCCGGGCATTTGATTGGGAGCATATCGGACTGTGCGACGAGACAACAGTGAAAAAGAAAAGGTCAGACTCTACAGGAAAATAAGGTAAGGGAATTCTACGGACTGCTAGAGGTAAGCTTTACGAAATTTCAAGTTCATATGCAGTCTTTAAAAATTATCTGAAGGGTCTAGAGGTCAAATAATACTTTTAGTGCCCGAATGGGCAAATTATCAAAATACCCTTGTTAAGGGTAAAATTTACAAATTTAGGAAAAATTTAGGAGGAACAAGAACAAGAGGTTTCTGCTCATTCTGGAGACATTTTAATGCATGCATGAGTAGGCTGGCTAACCTTGAAAGAAAATGCACAGCATTGCATACTTTCAACGATATAATTGTTTTGAAACACTGTTTTGAGGAAACAGAGCCGCCTACGTGTTTTTATTGACATGTGACGTGCTAGAGCTCAACTCGCATGATATTTTGATTTGTGTGATGCATGCATTAGTGCTGAAGCGAGAGCTCGCACTAGAGTTTTACATGCATAGGTGCTGGAGTCCAACTCGCACCAGATTTTATATATATATATAAGATTTTTGTGACAGGGTTCTAGAGTCTAACTCGCACCATATTTTTATATGATTTTGAGACAGAGTGCTAGAGCCTAGCTCGCACTAGTTTTACTTGATTTGATGAGAGTGCTAAGCATCGCTCGCACTGATTTTATGTAAACATGCGATGAGCCGTGCTTGAAGCATCGGGTAGACTATGTGTCACCGATTAAATAGGCTCGCACGTGCGTTTTGAGACATGGCATGAGTATTGAGATATGATCTCTCGGTGGGAAGCAGACCATTTGGGCTGGAGTACCTAGAGCGATATGGGTCCACGGAGTACGATGTACCGTGCAAGTAGCATGGAGTACGATGTACCGTGTGGTATCTTCAGATACGGCATCTTCGGATGCAGCATCTTCGGATGCATGGGATTGGATAAGACCGAGGAGATGGAGTGACCCACCTCCCGGACGGTTCCCGATCATGGTGAGAACCCGCACACTAGGATCCGTGTAGCAGAGGAACTCCCGAGGACACACATGGCCATAGTCCTGGTTATTACCGATATACAGACGTTGCCTAGTCCGCATGTTGATGATCTTGATGATGTTTGAAACTGGGTTTTAAACTAAATTTTCATGATGCTATTTTCATGCTTTTTAAACCCATGTGTGATGTAAACCGATTTTCATGGTTTTGTGTGAGTCAGGATCACCCGAAGGAGGGGTCGAGTCCTGACTTTATTGTGAAATTTTTAAATGAGAAAGAAATGATTTGAAATAATTGCATGTTGAATTTTCCGTGCAAACTTGATTTACATAACATCATAACTCATATCATCTGTTTTAAAATGTGTGGAGAAAGGGTGGTTTATGCATGGCATCACGTTCATGTAGGTAGTATGGTTACCTACTTGTTCGTAGGATTGCCTTACTGAGCTTGATGTGCTCACCCCTTTCATTTTCTCCCACAGATAATCTCTAGTAGACGTTGAGACGACTCAGTACTGCATTCCGGATATCCGCTGCTACCCATCAACATAAGGTATATACACTTGTACATATTGTATCTACATAAGCATAGCACAGTAACATGTTTGTAAGTAACTTTAGGGGATGTATAAATAATGTAAACAATTATAAATGACTGGAGAAGAAATAAGTTAGATGGTAATTGAACGGTGGGACTGGCATTGACGCACAGCCCAATTATTAGTGGAGTGTGGTCACGATTCGAGGACAGGTAAGAATTTAAGTAAATAAACAAAACGCGAAAAAAATTAACTCTGATTTTTGGGTAGTTTTTGGGTCATGACAGATTTTATGGTATAAGAGCACAATTGGTCTGATGTGTGTCAGTGTCAATAATTAGGAAATTACATCCCCGTGTTACTGTGCTTGGTTAGATACAATAGTGTATATCGAGATGGGTTTTGACTAAGAAATGGTTGAGAATGCAGGAATGCCTAATATGAGTAGCGTTAGATGAGATAGTGCACGAGGCAGAGGTCGTAGAGGTAGACCTGAGTCTACTAAGTCGTGCTGAGTTGACCTGTGAGAACCAGGATGAAATTAAAATGGAGGCTAATGTTAAGCATGCCCCACTGAGTCCGATAGAGATCGGATAGTATTGAGACACGCTTCGCAAGATTGAAGCGGAGTGTGGAGATTATTTTGAGAAGCTAATTGCTCAGATTATGAATGAGATTTGAGGGCGAGACAGAGCATTGGTGGAAACCCGCTCGACCCATCTTAAGTGTTAAACATCCAGAGCTAAGAAGAGAAATGTTTATGGATGTATTCCAGTGACAGAATATCCTGGACATTGTTTAAAAGAAATGATAGATAAAATCCTTACTTTGACCCAGAGGAATTGATTTATTAATGAGTATGCTTATGAGTATGAAACTCGGTTATATTCTTGGACAGATATTACCTCGACACTATGAACAAGTGATAGTCGAGATGTCTAAAAGTTCATGAAATGGCTCAACTTTTCAATTAGAGTCCGATTGGCCCGTGAGATTATTGCCTGTACCGAGGCAGTGCGCAGATTTACAGTTGGGTAAATAAGAACATGAATTGCACGCCTCTGAGATTAGGAAAGGTAGTGAGGGCTGAAATAGAGACAGAAAAGAGAATCGAGAAATGACAGAGATGTTAAAATGGAAAAAATGGTAATTGGTAAAAGATTTAATTTGACGAGTCATGGAGTAAGATAATTGGTAAGACCCCAGTGCATCCAATTCTGGCACTCTTGAGGGGTATTGTGATTGGAGGACCCCGACCTGCTACGAAGCAGTGTAGCAGTGTAAGCACTGTAAGCAGTGTGGAATGTGTGGTGGATACCATGGAAGGAGGGTCTATACCTACACTGTATATATGAAAATGGCCGTTAAGTGTGGTAAGACGGACCATTGATTTTGATTGCACAGAGTTGAGCGAGATCGCCCCACAGAAAAGTAAAGAGACAGAGAAAAACTTCGTTGGTATAACTGTAACGAAAGGGAGGCCATAGCCGAAAAGAAAAAGAAAAGTAGGTTGTTGGACGAAGGCGAGAGGATGCCTTGGACCAAGACACTATTGATGTTTCATGGATGTGGTGTAAGATACCACACTTGTTATGAATAATGAAGTACATATGTTCATTGATCTTGGTGCCACACATTTATTCATACCGCCTTCATTCGCATATAAGTGAGTAAAAGGCATGAATGCCTACATCATTGGGCACAATACTGATGAATAAGTACCCCAATAGAGGAGGATTAATTAACGGAATATGGATATAGAGATTTTAAGTTGAAAACAGGGGTGAAAATATCACTGAAAAGTATACTGTAAGTGTTGACAAGTGATAAAAAGGGGTGCAATAGTTGAAATTAAAGGAGTAAAGCATTGTACTCACGAAATGAATAATGAAAGAGTTTTGTCACGAGGGATATACGAAAGGAGATAATCTTTAAGATAAGATATGCTTGATTATGAATACAGGATGTATTGGAGTAAGAGTGCATATGCGAAGTAATTGGGATTAAGTGATAAGTAGGGAATATAAATTATAACCAAGGATAAAGATGGATATAACCATAACCAGTAATTGTGGTTAAGTCTGAAGGTTAATAAAGGTATTTCAAAATACCTCCCCGCCTGAAGACTTGACAGCGTCTAAAAGTATATATATAACCTATAACGTGAAATCGATCGTCATAATAAATACCTTTAGCATTAGGATACCTTTACTAAGACGATAAGAATATTAAAATTCGACAAATCATAAAGGTTAACATAGTAAAATTTAATAAGAGCCGTTAAGATAAGAAAAGGAAATGACGCAGGTTAGTACCTGAAAACGTAAGCAATTTTGAAGGATCTTATACGCTTATGCGTAAATAAGTCAAGGATTGGACTGATTTGTAATCATCATTATCGATGATATGTTGGGTGTAGTTAAAGTCTAGGGTAAATTGTAAGCAATAATTGAAAATTACTTTTACAAATGGGTTTTTGCGAGTTCTCAATATGGTCTACTTGGTTGACACGTTTAACTAAGAAAACGTGGTCTTGAATGAGATGATAAATAAGATGATAGATGTGACATGAATTTCGGTGTAGTGAAGTATGAACTGACCACCGTGATTATTTTCACCATACCCAACAGCTCAAGAGGTTCTCAGTGAGTATGGATACCTCAAAATAATGAAGGAGCTGTGTATTGATGTATAATGGGAAGATAGTCAATTATGGAGTCAGACAACTCCTTGATTACGAAATAAACTATCTGACTCATGATTTTAAGTTGGCAACGGTAGTGTTTGTACCGAGGATATGGTACTATTATGTACATGATGAGGAATTTTGGATATGCACTGATCATAAAGCCCCGAGTATCTGTTTTTCACAGAAAGAGGCGAATATGAGAATACATAGTGGGTTAGAGCTTCTGAGAGATTTTGATTGTGAAAATTGTACCACCCAGGAAAGGCTAATGTGATGACTGATGCCTTGAGCAGAAAGAGCCTCGGGATGGTATTACATATGATGGTCAGGGAGCGTGAGCTGCTAAAGCAGTTATGAGCCTCAGGAGTGATGTGATCCCTTCTGATGATGACGGTGATTGTGTGACAGCTAGCCTGATGATTAGAACCGGATGAGAGTGCTCGGATTTGCCAGGCTTAGCGTGCTGATCAGCATGGTGTCGATAGTGTGGGTCAGATTCAAAAAGGTATAGTAACAGAGTTCACAGTGTGTTGATGATTTACAGAGAGGTTCAGAGACAGCATAAGTGCTCCCCAGGACCACAGTTGATGAGATAGTAATATTGTCAGAAGCTCACATTTTGGGATATATAGTGCATATGGAAAGTAAAGAATATATATCGAAATCTCGAAAAGGGTATTGGTGGTCAGATGTGAAAAGAGACATGATAGAGATTGTGGAAAAGTGCCTAGTATGTCAGCAGAATAAGGTAGAGTATTAAAAGTCTGCAGGGTTATTGCAGCTTCTACCTATATTGACACGGCACGGAAATGAGAGCAAGTCTCCATGAATTTTATGATGGGTTACAGAGAACCCAGGTGAATCACGAGACTATTTAGATGATAGTCGATAGAGTGACTAAGTCTACCCACCTTCTGGTTATGAAATCCCCAAATACTCAGAGTGTATATGAGGATTTATGTGTAAAGAAGATTGTGGAACATTAAGTAGCGTTCCAGTGAGCATGGTATCATATAGGGATTCCCGCTTCACTTCCCATCTCTGAGGATATTTTGAGGAAGCTATGGGAACCCGACTGAGTATTAGCACAGCTTTCCATCCTCAAACAGATGGTCAGTCAGAGAGGACTATACAAGTTCAGGAGGATCCGATGAAAGCGTGTGCCCTTGATTTTTATGCTCCTGGGATGATCAATTATTACAAATCGAATTTGTCAATAGTGACAGTTGCCACTTGAGTATCGGGATAACAAGATATGAGGCAGTGTATGGTCGTAGGGGTTGTTCCCCAAATTGGATAAGAAAAAGTGGGTGACAAATAGAATTATTTTTGACTTTGGATAATAAGTCTTTGAGGATGTTTAGTTAAGGATGAGAGATTAAGAACACCTCAGAGCAGATAGAAAAGTATTGGAATTCACCGAGAGTGAATTAGTATGGTTGAAATGTTTCTTGACCTAAGAGAATAAGGACATAGCGAACTTTTGGAAGAAGGTAAATTGAGTTTCGCTGGATTGAATATTTTGAGAGATTGGACAAGTGGGAGATAAGACCTATAGGTTGGTGTTATCACCTGAATTAACAGGTACCCGCAATGTGTCTCAGCTTTTGATGCTTCGGCAATACTATCCAGATCCAGCATAGGTGATCGAATATGAACTCCAAAAGTTCAGTTTAATGAAAATATAAGTATATTGATAAGTTGATTCGGGCATTAAACAGGAAAGAGGAAATATTAAGGTTTAAGAGGATCTCCCTAATTAAAGTCCTTTGGTAGTAATACACTCCGGAGAAGGTCACATAAGAATTTAAGAGTATGATACGATCGATGTACCCGGAGTTGTATATGGACTCATATGACTTGGTTCTAATTTGGAGGACCAAATTCCTTAAGTGGGGGAGAGTTGTAAGACCCGAATTTAATTAAAATACGAAATGAATGAGTATTCGTGAAGAAAAGTCGGAATAAATTCGATAAGAAAATTTTAATTAAAAATAAGGATTTAGAATATCTTGATCAATAATGAGGAAATTATATAATTTTGAGTCCAATTGATCAAGATCCGAAATTTTTAGAAATACCGAAAAATTACCCGGAGCAATACCTCGAAAATACGAAGGAATAATATCGAAAATTGGAGAAAAATGTAGTTAATAAATTAAATTAAATTAGAATAAGATAATATAAGTTGTAGATATTTTGGATCATTGTAGATTATTTTAATGACTAGTGTAATAATTAAATAAATAATAATAATAATAATTAAAAAAAAGAGAGAAAAGAGAATCTGAAAAAAAAAAGAAAAAAAAGGGAAGAAATAGAAACGAAAGACACGAGGAAAGGAAACAAAAAGCCAAATGACGCGCGAACCGAGGATTGTCGGCGAACCACCACCGGCGATCCTTGATCGCAGACGACTAGCCGAGGTGAAAGAGGAGAGGTCGGCGAGCTTCAGGACACCGGAGACTCGTCGTAAGGAGGTTGGAGGACGTCGAAAAACGGAGGAGAAGGCCGCGGGAAAGAAATGGTCACCCGCGACGAACGGCGGCGATTCGGGCAGAACTAAGGCCCGATTCTGAAAGCCCAGGCGACGATGGTTCTTTCTGCACCAGTAGCAGCCAACGAAACGGCGGGAATCGTCGGCGATGGCCAAGAGAAGAAATGGGTTTCCGACGCCGGGGAGAAGAGGCCGAACCGGCGGCGTTCCGACGACCTCGACCCAAACCGAGGGTAGATTCGAGCTGCGGACAACTTTGCGGAGCCACTGGCGGTGGAAGCCAGCGGAGAACCGGCTGGCAAGGCAGTAAATCGGAGTGAACCGGGGTGAACCGACGGCCCGAACATGTCTGAACCGGACTGAACCGGTTCAGCCAAGAAAGAGAGGAAAAAAGAAGAAAAAGGGAAAAAGGAAAAAGAGGAAAAATTGGGAAAAAAATGCCGGCGATGTAATCGAGCTACGGGTAAGTCGGTAAGCGGTCGAATTGACCGATTTAAATTTCAAAATATTTTATTTAATTAATTTTCGACTGAAAATTTACCCAAAAATTCATGAAATTGTGTAGCTCGACAATCAACGTCAAACAAGAGCTCGAGACAGCTTCGATTTGCGTACTAGCATGGAATCTTGGGTAAGTAACCTTTATTTACGACAATTTACATCGTTATGCGTGATATGAATTTAAATTCTGCATAAATTGAATTAAATTATGGAAATTTAGATAAATTGTCGTAAATAATAAATTTAGCTATTCGAGAGTTAGAACGAGTCCCAATAAATTATTGGTGGGTCCAATGAGCCCAATAGGCCTCGATAAAGTGAAAATTAAGTGGAAAATGGGCTTAAGGCCGATTAAGGCCCATTAAAGTGCAATCGGGTCCAATAGGGGTAAACGGGCCCAATGATTTAAATTAAGCCCAGGAAATAGGAAATACAATTAAATTGTATGATATCTGACCTGAGGAATATTGATACGCAGTTCCGGGCATTTGATTGGGAGCATATCGGACTGCGCGACGAGACAACAGTGGAAAAGAAAAGGTCAGACTCTACAGGAAAATAAGGTAAGGGAATTCTACGGACTGCTAGAGGTAAACTTTACGAAATTTCAAGTTCATATGCAGTCTTTAAAAATTATCTGAAGGGTCTAGAGGTCAAATAATACTTTTAGTGCCCGAATGGGCAAATTACCAAAATACCCTTGTTAAGGGTAAAATTTACAAATTTAGGAAAAATTTGGGAGGAGCAAGAACAAGAGGTTTCTGCTCGTTCTGGAGACATTTTAATGCATGCATGAGTAGGCTGGCTAACCTTGAAAGAAAATGCACAGCATTGCATACTTTCAACGATATAATTGTTTTGAAAAACTGTTTTGAGGAAACAGAGCCGCCTACGTGTTTTTATTGACATGTGACGTGCTAGAGCTCAGCTCGCACGATATTTTGATTTGTGTGATGCATGCATTAGTGCTGAAGCGAGAGCTCGCACTAGAGTTTTACATGCTATATCCGAATTTAATTAAAATACGAAAATTAAATAAGAAAAGATGGGGGATGTATGAAGGAAGGTCAGGTAAAATTGATTTTCGAAACAAGAGCAGGGGTAAAATGGTAAAAATACCAAAACTTGGTATTAAGGCAATAAGAAAATTTTAATTAGAAATAAGGATGTAAGATATCTTGATCGATAATGAGGAAATTATACAATTTTGGGTCAATTGATCAAGATTCAGAAATTTTAAAAATATCGAAAAATTATCGGAACAATATCTCGAAAAACGCGAAGAAATAATATCAAAAATTTAGAGGAAAATATATTTAATAAATTAAATTTAAATTAAATAAATTAAATTAGAATAAAAATAATATAAGTGTAGATATTTTGGATTTTATGGAGTATTTTAATGAATAGGGAAATAATTAAATAAATAATAATAATAATAATAATAATAATAATAATAATAATAAAAGATTCTGAAGAAAAAAAAAACAAACAGAAACGCAAAAAACGCGAAAAAGAGGAAAACGGAAACGAGGCAGCCGACCGAGGAGCCACCGGCTGCCAGGCGACCAGGCGAGGCCGGCGAAGGAAAGCCCGACGAGGCCCGGACCACCACCGCCCCCATGGAGGCCCGAACGGCGGCAAACGGCGATGAACGGAGCGAAAATCGAAACCGAGAGAAGAGAAGTCGATCCCGACGACCGGCGACGATTCGGCACCGACCGACCCCAGTCGAAGCTTCCCCAGGCACCGGTGAGTCGATTGGTGGCAGCCACGACCGGCGAAACTGCCGGCAAACGTCGAAAACAGCGGAAGAAGAAAATGGGTCCGACGACCGAAAGGAGAACGGCCGGACCGGCGACTTTTCGGCGGACTTGGGTGAAACCGAGGGCAGATTCGAGATGCGGATGACCTTGCGGAGCTGCTGGCGGTGGAAGCCGGCAGAGAACCGGCCGGCAAGGCAGTGAACCGACGGTGAACCGGCCGAACCGGAGAGAACTGGCGGTCTGAACCGGTCCGAACCGGACTAAACCGGTTCAGCCAAAAAGAGAGGAAAAAAAGAGAAAAAAAGGGAAAAAGAAAAAGAGAAAAAAAAATTGGGGAAAATTTCAGTGATGCAATCGAGCTTCGGGTAAGTCGATAAGCGGTCAAATTGACCGATTTAAATTTTGGAATATTTTATTTAATTAATTTTCGACTGGAAATTTACCCGAAAAATTATGAAATTATGTAGCTCGACAATTGGCATCCAACGAGAGCTCGAGATAGTCTCGATTTACGGATTAGCATGGAATCTCGAGTAAGTAACCCTTATTTACGACAATTACCTCGTTATGCGTGATATTGATTTAATTTCTGCATAAATTGAATTAAATTATGGAAATTTAGATAAATTGTCGTAAATAATCGATTTAGCTATTCGAGAATTAGAACGAGGCCCAATAAATTATTGGTGGGCCCAATAGGCCTCGATAAAGCAAAAATTAAGTGGAAAACGGGCTTAAGGCCGATTAAGGCCCATTAAGGTGCAATCGGGCCCAATAGGGGTAAATGGGCCCAATGATTTAAATTAAGCCTAGAAAATAGGAAATACAATTAAATTGTATAATATCTGACCTGAGGAATATCGATACGCAGTTCCGGGCATTTGACTGGGAGCATAACGGACTGCGCGACGTGACAACAGTGGAAAAGAAAAGGTCAGACTCGACAGGAAAATAAGGTAAGGGAATTCTACGGACTGCTAGAGGTAAACTTTACGCAATTTTAAATTCATATGCAGTCCTTAAAAATGTTCTGGAGGGTCTAGAGGTCGAAGAATAATTTTAATGCCCTGTATGGGCAAAATTACCAAAATACCCTTGTTAAGGGTAAATGTTTCCAACTTTAGGAAAAATTGGGAGGAGCAAGGACAAGAGGTTCCTGCTTATTCTGGAGGTGTTTTGATGCATGCATTAGTAGGCTGGCTAACCTTGAAAGGAAATGCACAGCATTGCATACTTTCAACGTGAAATTGTTTTGAAAACTGTTTTGAGGAAACAGAGCCGCCTACGTGTTTTATTGACATATGACGTGCTAGAGCTTAGCTCGCACGATATTTTCGATTTGTGTGATGCACGCATTAGTGCTGGAGCGAGAGCTCGCACTAGAGTTTTACATGCATAGGTGCTAGAGTATAACTCGCACCAGGTTTCACATGCTTTTTCGTGACACGGTCCTAGAGTCTAACTCGCACCAGATTTTACATGATTTTCGTGATAGGGTGCTAGAGTCTAACTCGCACCAGATTTTCACGTGATTTACATACAGAGTGCTAGAGCTTAGCTCGCACTAGTTTTACTTGATTTACCGATAGTGTTAGAGCACCGCTCGCACTGCTTTTTAGAGATCATACGATAAGCCGTGCTTGGAGCATCGGGTAGACTGTGTGTCACCGATTAAATAGGCCTGCACGTGCGTTTTGAGACATGGCATGTTAAAATAACCTGATGAGCCCGAACGAGGGATAAAGGTTAGAAAAACAACCTGATGAGCCCGAACGAGGGATAAGGGTTGGAGATCCACCTGATGAGCTCGAACGAGGGATAAGGGTTGGAGGACCAGCTGATGAGCCCGAACGAGGGACAAGGCTGGGGGTCCACGAGTACGATGTACCGTGCAAGTAGCATGGAGTATGATGTACCGTGTGGTATCTGTGTGATACGTTGGTATCTTTGTGATACGTTAGCATCTTCGGATGCATGGGATCAGATAAGACTGACGGGATGGATTGACCCACCACCCGGGCGGTTCCCGATCATGGGAGAACCCGCACACTAGGATCCGTGTAGCTGAGGAACTCCCGAGGACACATATGGCCATAGTCCTGATTATTTACCGATATATAGACGTTGCCTAGTCTCGCATGTTGATCTTGATGATGATTGAAACTGGGTTTTAAATTAAATGTGCATGATGGTTAATTCCATGCTTTTTAAACCCATATGTGATGTAAACGAATTTTCATGATTTTGTGTGAGTCAGGATCACCCGAAGGAGGGGTCAAGTCCTGACTTTACTGTGAAATATTAAACGAGAAAGATATGATTTTGAATATAATTGCATGTTGAATTTTTCGTGCAAATGTGTTTTACATAACATCATAACTCATATCATTTGTTTTAAAATGTGTGGAGAAAGGGTGGTTTATACATGGCACTACGTTCATGTAGGTAGTAGGGTTACCTACTTGTTCGTAGGATTGCCTTACTGAGCTTGATGTGCTCACCCTTTTCATTTTCTCCCACAGATAATCTCCAGTTGAAGTTGAGGCTACTCAGTACTGCATTCTGGATATCCGCTGCTGCCCATCAACATAAGGTATATACACTTGTACATATTGTATCTACATAAGCATAGCACAGTAACATGTTTGTAACTAACTTTAGGGGATGTATAATTAATATAAACAATTATAAATGATTGGAGAAGAAATAAGTTAGATGGTAAATATATGGTGGGACTGGCATTGACGCACAGGCCAATTTGTTAGTGGAGTGTGGTCACGATCAGGAGATAAGTAAGAATTTAAGTAATAAAAATAACAAAACGCGAAAAATTAACTCTGATTTTTGGGTAGTTCGGGTCGTGACACATGCATAGGTGCTGGAGTCCAACTCGCACCAGATTTTATATATATATATATACGATTTTCGTGACAGGGTGCTAGAGTCTAACTCGCACCATATTTTTATATGATTTTGAGACAGAGTGCTAGAGCTTAGCTCGCACTACTTTTACTTGATTTGATGAGAGTGCTGAGCATCGCTCGCACTGATTTTATGTAAACATGCGATGAGCCGTGCTTGGAGCATCGGGTAGACTGTGTGTCACCGATTAAATAGGCTCGCACGTGCGTTTTGAGACATGGCATGAGTATTGAGATATGATCTCTCTGTGGGAAGCAGACCATTTGGGCTGGAGTACCTAGAGCGATATGGGTCCACGGAGTACGATGTACCGTGCAAGTAGCATGGAGTACGATGTACCGTGTGGTATCTTCGGATACGGCATCTTCAGATGCATGAGATAGGATAAGACCGAGGAGATGGAGTGACCCACCTCCCGGACGGTTCCCGATCATGGTGAGAACCCGCACACTAGGATCCGTGTAGCAGAGGAACTCCCGAGGACACACATGGCCATAGTCCTGGTTATTGCCGATATACAGACGTTGCCTAGTCTCGCATGTTGATGATCTTGACGATGTTTGAAACTGGGTTTTAAACTAAATTTGCATGATGCTATTTCCATGCTTTTTAAATCCATGTGTGATGTAAACCGATTTTCATGGTTTTGTGTGAGTCAGGATCACCCGAAGGAGGGGTCGAGTCCTGACTTTATTTTGGAATTTTTAAATGAGAAAGAAATGATTTGAAATAATTGCATGTTGAATTTTCCGTGCAAACTTGATTTACATAACATCATAACTCATATCATCTGTTTTAAAATGTGTGGAGAAAGGGTGGTTTATGCATGGCACCACGTTCATGTAGGTAGTATGGTTACCTACTTGTTCGTAGGATTGCCTTACTGAGCTTAATGTGCTCACCCTTTTCATTTTCTCCCACAGATAATCTCCAGTAGACGTTGAGACGACTCAGTACTGCATTCCGGATATCCGCTGCTACCCATCAACATAAGGTATATACACTTGTATATATTGTATCTACATAAGCATAGCACAGTAACATGTTTGTAAGTAACTTTAGGGGATGTATAAATAATGTAAACAATTATAAATGACTGGAGAAGAAATAAGTTAGATGGTAATTGAACGGTGGGACTGGCATTGACGCACAGCCCAATTATTAGTGGAGTGTGGTCACGATTCGAGGACAGGTAAGAATTTAAGTAAATAAACAAAACGCGAAAAAAATTAACTCTGATTTTTGGGTAGTTTTTGGGTCGTGACATGCAAAGTACTGTAAACGGATATGATGTCGGGGATGTAGAGTTATAAATACCATTGTGTATGTATTAGTTAAAGTCAAAGAATTGTAAACTCTGATATATGAAGGTGAATATGGAAATGGAATGGTAAATAGTGTGAGGTTACTAACACCAAATCATAGCCCAACTGTGTTGTATGATGGTCACGATGAGAGAAAGGTAAGAATTAAATAATAAATGAAAAAGCGAAAAATTTACTCTGATTTTTAGGTATTTTGGGTCGTGACAATTGCAATCTCTACCTATATCGACACGAAATTGAGAGTAAGTTACCATGGATATTGTGATAGGTTACAGAGGACCCGGATGAATCATGAGGCTATCTGGGTGATAGTCGATAGATTGACTAAGTCTACCTACCTTTTGGTTATGAAATCCCCAGATACTTTGATTGTGTAGGATTTATGTGTAAGGAAGATTGTGGAACACCATTTATTTTCCAGTGAATATTGTATCATATAGGGATTCCCTCTTCACTTCCCACTTCTAGGAATATTTTTCAGGAAGCTATGGGAACCCGATTGAGTGTGAGCACAACGTTCTGTCCTCAGACAGATGGTCAGTCAGAGAGGACTATACAGGTTCTGGAGGATATGATGAGAGCATTTATAAGCTCCTAGGATGATCAGTTGTTACTTATCGAATTCACCAATAGTGATAGTTATCACTTGAGTATCGGGATAACATGATATGAGGTATTGTATGGCCGTAGGAGTTGTTCCTCGACTTGGATAGGAGGAAGTGGGGGACAGATAGAAAATTGCTCCCGAATTGGTATAATAAATCTCTGAAGGTGTTCAGTTGATTATGAGTGATGGAGAATATCTCAGAGCAGACAGAAAAGCTATGCTGACAAGAGACGGAGACCGTTGAAGCTCAAAGAGAGTAGGTCGTATGTTGAAAAGTTGATTTGGGTATTAGACGGAAGGAGAAAGTGTCGAGGTTTAAAACGATCTCCCTAATCAAAGTGTTTTGGTAGTATTACACTCCGAAAAAAGTCACATGAGAATTAAAGAGTATGATGCGATAGACGTACCCGGAGTTGTTTATGGACCCATTTGACTTGGTTCTAATTTGGAGGACCAAATTTCTTAAGAGTCAGGTATACACATTTTTATAGTTTTGTATCTAAATATGTAAATGCACAGTACTGTAAACGTATATGATGTCGGGGATGTAATGTTATGTAAATGAAATTGTGAATGTAACATGGAAATGGAATGATAAGTAGTATGAGGGGACTAACACCGAATCATAGCCTAACTGTTGGTAGGATGGTCACGATGAGAGGAAGGTAAGAAGTAAATATGAAAGAAAAACGAAAAATTTACTCTGATTTTTGGGTTGTGACAATTGGACTTGTTATACCCTTTACAGTCAAATATTTTATCCGTATTAAAATATTGCACTGCTTTTCTTCTCTCCAACTGCAGTAGGTCTCTAAAATGTGACTTGTATAAGTGCTCCAAAATTCTATAGACATTATTGTTTTGGTTAGCAGACCACCTGAACTTCTCCTACAAAGAAAAACAAATGATGATTAATTTCGATACGTTTAAAAAAATTATCAATTTATTTACTTCAAAGTAATATACTTGAAATTTATGCCACATTTGTGCTTTCACTTTATTTGGAACCCTTTTCCATGTTGGTCATGGTTCCGAGTAATGTTGTTTAATTAAATTGGATATAGTCCTCACACCCTTCGAGTCTTCAAAAGAACTGCAAAAAAAATGATATCTTAAATATTATACCATATTTAATATCATAGTTGTATGAAAATAAAACAAAATTAGAAGCAATATACCTGTTACCAAGTGGCATCAGGAATAACCTATGCTATGGATTTTGCGGTGTTTCAAGGCTTTGATTTGGGCCTCTTGTTCTTTTCTGACCACTCCCACTCCCACTACCACCCACAGTTTGTGTAGCCACCTCTGAATATTCCTCAGTAGATATTCTTCGCCCGGATAATGGTTATTCTACCGCTGATGGAGGAGCTGGAATGGCATCATCATCGTCGTCATTGTCGTCATCATCATCATCACGAGCTGGATCAGGTCGACTTGAAGCTCGAGTTGGTTACGCGAGAGGCCAAGAACGAGGCTGATTTGGACGGTGAGCTAAAGGTCGATCAGGAGCCTGAGCATGAGACTAAGTAGGATGCTGAGATTGAGGCTGAATGTCAGAGTCAAGATTATAGTTAAACTCCAATGAAAGTATAGTCTCCATTGCAGGTGAAGAAGACTTGGACGTAGATGATCGTTGTGCTAACTTTTTCAATCTTCTCATCTGCAATACAAATAAAAAAATTATGTTCATAAATAAGTAAATGAAGTCCAATAATTTTATTTTACAATCAAATGTTTAATTCTTACTATTCATACTACATCTTCATCTTCTTCTTCTTCTTCTTCTTCTTCTTCTTCTTCTTCTTCTTCTTCTTCTTCTTCTTCTTCTTCTTCTTCTTCTTCTTCTTCTTCTTCTGTAAATTTATTGACTTCTTCATAGTTGCCACTAATAAGAACAGTTGGGTTGTCCAGTTCATCTGAATATGCAACTATACTAGGGTTTGAAACTTCCACTTCTTGGTAAACTCCTTCGTTCAAATCTAGAATCAGTTCACCGTAATTTTGTCGAAGGTTAAATCTACTTCGTGCCTTTGTTTTGAATACGACCCACCAATAATGACGATTTTTTTTGTAGAAGGATAAGGACTAAAGTACACTTGTTGGCTTTGTTCAGCTAATATAAAAGGTTTGTTACTGGCACGTATAGATTTATGCTTGATATCAATAAGACCATGACGGGGATCAACATGAAGACCTCGTTCTATATCAAACCAATGACACTTGAATAACATAACTTTATTTCCAATTCAAAAGTACTCTAATTCGATTATATCTGTCAGTATGCCATAAAAATCATGATCAAAATCATTATAACAGCTGCCTTTGACACATACACCACTGTTCATTATTTTTCGAGATCGACCATAATCCAACGTATGAAACTTGAAACCATTTACAAAATAACCTTGATAACTCCTTATCATACGTCCAGGACCATGAGAAATCTCAATAATACGTGGATCTGTTTGATTGACATGTTCAAATACCTGAACACCTTGCGAAACCAATCATTAAAATTTTAAAAATTAAGTTCAAACTACTGATTGTTCTATTTTTATAGTACTTACAAATTGTTTAAGCCATTTTGGCATATGATCATTACGTGCTTTCTCTAATTGTGCATCACTGATATTCAGATGATCTCTTTTAATCATATCATCAAATGTCCAACAATGACAATTGAAACTAAATAAGAGAACAACTATATCAGCCATATAATTCTAAATTCTTAGATGGGTTAGATTTAGATAACTTACTCAATATAGGGGACTATTTTCTCACAATTCATTAACACGTATATACACGCAACATTGTATTCATCTTCCTCCAAGTATTGACATTATTTTTTGTCGGCCCAATTGGTCGACCCGGACGTCTAAAAATGGACAAACGTCTCATTGGATCGATATCTCCTCCATCATCATTACGTGGTGGACAGGTCAATCTTGTTTGAACTTCTGGCTCAAAATACAAGGCACAAAAGTTTTCAATCTCCTCCCTTATGTGTGCCATACATATCGACCCTTTTGGATGGGCTGGATTTTTCATTTTATTTTTTAAGTGATGCAAAAACCTGAAGTGAATATTGTAAATAATTAAAATTTATTAACTTTTTCAGATAGAATATTTAGGATGATAAATATTAATATAAAAGTGAATAATGGTTAACTATAAGTCATTACCTCTCAAAGGGATACATCCATCAATATTGCACTGGACTGCCCACCATAGCCTCATAAGGCAAGTAAATTGGAAGATGCTCCATACAATCAAAAATGAAGGGGGAAAGATCTTCTCTAGTTTGCAAAACTTGCAATGTGATCTACACTTATTTTTGGTAAGCATACATCTCTGAAAAATGAGATAGCTCTGTGATTGCATCCCAAATTGGATTGGGGAGATAGCTCTGTGATTGCATCCCAAATTGGATTGGGGACAAAATCACAAATAGCTATGGGAGTAAGCACTGCATAAAAATGTGACAGTCATGAGATTTCATTCCGTAGAACTTGCATTCATCGACATTAACACACCGATCTATATTTGATGCAAACCCATCAGGAAGCCTTAACTCTTTAACCCAAGAACATAGTCTTTTTTGCTCCTCCTTGGTTAGAGTGAATGAAGCTTTAGGCTTTAATGTTTTTCCATCACTTTTCACCGATTCTAATTCTTTTCTTTTGCAAATCAAGGCCATATCCATTATTGCCTTTATATTATCTTTAGTTTTACCCTTAACATCCATCAGGGTGTTAAACAAATTGTCAAAAACATTTTTCTCAATAGGCATGACATCCAAATTGTGTCGAATAAGATTGGTATGCCAATAAGGCAATTCTCAAAATATACTCTTCTTCACCCAATTATGAGATACCCCAAACCCTACAGGTTTTTGCGGACCACATTTTTTTACCGTATTGTAAATCTTCGATGGCATCTAATCGTTGCAATACTTCTTCACCTGACAATCTCTGCACTGGAGGATCATGATCTACCCTTTTACTAAATTTGTCACGTTGCCTCCTGAAAGGATGATTATGAGGTAAAATTTGACGATGAAAATCGAAAAAGCAAGGCTTTCGTCTATACTGCAACCTAAAGGCCTTTGTAAGTTCCATGAAATAAGGACAAGATAATCGACCAGGGATGCTCCAACCAGACAACATTCCATAAGCAGGGAAGTCATTCCATAACAATGAGCCCTTAACATAAAATGTTTTTTTCTGTGAACATCATAACTCTTAACACCCTGTTCCCATAACACCTTTAACTCATCAATTAAAGGTCTCAAGAAAACATCAATGTTATGTGATGGACTTTTCCTTCCCGGAATTATTATATTGAGAAACAAATATGGTTGCTTCATGCACATCCATGGAGGTAAATTGTAAACAGCAAGCATTACTGGCCAACAAGAGTATGATCTCAATGTCGGCCCATAAGGAAAAAATCCATCAGCACACAAACCAAGTCTTACATTCCGAGGATCAACAGTAAACAATTGGTGAATACGATCGAATTGTTGCCATGCCTCCCCATCAACAGGATGATTGAGCACTCCATTAGTATTTCGACTTTCAACATGCCATGTCATAAACTTAGCAGTTACTGACGACATAAAAATCTTTTGCAACCTCGAAATTAATGCCAAATAATGTAAAACCTTATAAGGTTTCCTTTTTTCTTGTCCACCAACTGTTGAGATAGGTTTATATCGAGAATGACCACATTTTAACAAAACTCCTGCTCTACATATTCTTTATCAAACAACATACAATTATTCTTGCATACATCTATTTTAACATAACTAAGACCCATATTTTCTAGCTTCTTATTCATTTCATAGTTGGTTTGTGGCAAATTATCATCTTCTGGTAACATAGGCTTCATAATCCCCAACAAACGATTGAAGCATGCTTCACTTATATTAAACTCTGACTTCCAATTCAAAAGTTGTGAAACAGCCGATAATGTTGTGTGCATTGAACAACCAGGCCATAATGGTTCATCTGCATCATTCAAGAGAGAATAGAAGTATGTAGCAGATGAATTTAGATGTTGCTCCTCACTTCTTGAATTGTTCACATAATTACCAATTATGTCATCATCCATATGAAAAGCATCCGTAACCATTCTAACATATGGATTTTGTCCCTCAGGTCTCACCCCAGATAATGGATCAACTGTTTCATTTATATTTTATGATGACTGTCTTTCTTCAATTTCTCTGTGTTTATCCCAAGTGGTATACCCAACAACAAAACCTTTGTAATAAAGGTGTTTACGCACCTTATCGACTTCCAAGAATTGTTTATTCATACATTTGGTACAAGGACATTTAATTCGATTTCCACTAACTACCTCCGGATGACAAAATGCAAAACTAATAAACTCTTCAACTCCATTAAAAAAATCATCTCTAATGAATCCATCTACATCTAATCGACAATACATCCAAGATCTATCCTTATCCATTTTTCACATAAAATACAGTATCTGAAAATATAGAATAACAATTACACTCTATCACCAAATAATTTTTGTTATTTAAGTAAAATAAATTTGTTTAACTTAAGCAAATCATTCGAAAAATACAGAAATCATTTTCTAATACATATTATAAACGTGGAATTTAAATTGAACTTACCTTTAATGTATGTCGTATATAACAGTTGAATTTGAAAATAAAACTTAGAGTAAAAATAAAAAATAAAAATTAAACATTGTTAGTATGTAACGTATATATAACAAAATTTAACATTTACAATAACAAAATAAATAAACTAAAAAAATAAATTATTACAAAATAAATCAAATTAGCTAACATTAATATATCTAGGTTTAAATCTTGGAACTGAATATGTGGAGGATTTTATTTAAAGTCCTAAGTTTCCTTAGAAATTTTGGCAGCATAACGACTGCAATTTGTCTCTACCCAACCTACAAATAATACTATATAGCAGTCCAAATCCTCAATACAATTCATGCATATTAAATAATTTCAACAACCTTAGTTATCCACAACTAACAATCATGCTTTCCAATCACATCAGCAACCACAATATCATAAAACCATTTTTTTATTCAACACTAAAATCAGTAAACTTATATTCATAACTTTATCTAAAATAATTATAAATCAATTAACAAAATGAAAATAACTTGACTCTTATCACATTGTTTTAATCATTTCACATGTCTAAGGTTCGAATCTCCCTTCCTTTTTATATCTCTTTATGAACAAAAAAAAAAAAGACAAATCAAGTCTCTCGAGTTGAGTTCAAGACTATCGAGTTGAGTTCGAACTTCAAAAACCATTTTCAATAGAGCTCGAGCCGAGTTTCAAGTCTCGAGTTTTCAAATTGAACTAAGCTTGAAACTTGATACTGAATCATCTAAACTCGACTCAATTACGTCCTTACCGTCACGTCACGTGATCTTAACTATTCCAAGATGAAATGTAATATTTAGGTTAACTATTTCGAGATGAAATGTAATTATTTATCTTAGAAGCTCTGAAAGGCCTCCATCATTTTCAACTATTTTGAACCCAACATTTGATACATCATCTGATCAAAATTGTTTTCACCGTTATTTTCTATGGCATTCTAAATTGTCAATATTTATAGTAGCTTCAAAGAGCAGATAACAAAGTGATAGAAGATCTCAATCACAATATCTTCAATACTCAATACTTGGTAAGTTTCCTTGCCTACCTAATTCGCCCACTTTTTATACAAGGAAAAACATTTTATTCTTCTTCAAGTAGATAGCATCGTGTTCGTCACCTTTTTTTTTTCTTTCAACTGCAATCTTTCTCATATTTAATTTAATTAATAATCGTCAATTATTAACATTCCTGGTTTGAATTTTATACTTAAATCAACCTATTTATTTAATAGTTTTAAGAATATCAACTTATAAAACAATTGTGTATATATAGAGAGAGAACTATGCATTGCCATTATCATCATGCTAGCACTTATAAGCTTCACTAGCTCCTATGATTGATAATGAACTAAAATATTAATTGTATGTATAAAAACTGACAAAAGCATAAAGCTATATTTTTTTTCTTAATTTTTTGAATACAAAATCTTACCACTCGAAGTAGAGATAAAGCCAAAAACCAGTCTATGATTGTTCTGCAGATTGCATGTGGAATTATGAGGGCTGATGATAAGCTTAAAGCTAACTACCATGATTCATAAAGAAGGCAGAGTCGTGAGAGAGCCGCCCCTTAACACTGAATCACTGATGGACCCATCCCACCACCAATTTCTGGCATTTTTCAAACACTAAGGACATGTTCACCATGTTCATCTATCATATTCATCAGATGTATAATTAATGGTACTCAATAATCTACAAATTCATCATATAATTGGGTTTCATTTTGGCACTGTCTTATTTCTATCTGGACTCCAATGTGACTGTAGTTTCTTGTTTCTAGATAGTTGGATACTTATGGTTTGTTTGGTTCTCAGGTGCAATGAGATTAGCCATATTAAGGTAAAATGGTAAGGTGTGACGCCCCGAAAACGCAAAAAATAAGGCAAATTTAAAACTTTTTACTCATCAAATCATAATTAATGGTGCATTCCTGTGCAGTGTCATACATCATCATACTTATCATATCTCAGGATCTTATCATAAATTAGTATATATCATATCATATACATTACTCAAATTCGAGTTAATTAATCCTAATACATCCCATACATCATTGTACAACAAGTGTCTGTAAGTATATCTCTAGTCTGGATACATGAATATTAAATATCTACCTCAATACAGAAAATATGGTCAGGAGCTCAAGTCCTCCAATAGCCTCAAATCCATACGTCGCAGGGAACTCACTTCACTTGAAGAAATCTGGGGGGGGGGGGAGAAAACAGGGTGAGCTTCTAAATCGCTCAGTAAGGGGGTAAGGGAACTTAGTTATATAAACCATAACATACATCACAAATATGTATTTGTATATGAAACTCAGTATACTCATTTGAAATTGTAGTGTGAAAGTTCTCAAAACATCATCATCTCATAGCTCATAAATCATGTGAATACATGAAGGTAAAAAGGCTCAATATAGAGCATTCACAAACATGTGTAAATATATGTGATAATGGCTTTTCTCGAAATATGTGATAAAAATCACCTCAACAAATAGCACGTGACAAAGTCACAAAGCACAACTCATGTGTAAAATGAGACTAGGCAACAAAACTCATATAAAACTCGTCATGGCACATCAAATATATATAATCTCCTCTGGGTGCGCATCCAAGGCATCCTTGTAAGAGGGAACGTCGACAATATGGTCGTATGCATGGTATATTGGACTTATATGTTACTAGAACAAGGTCCGGCCTTACATGCTGCCAGAGCAATGTCTTGCCTCATGCACACTATCACGTGGTCCTTGGGTCGGTTCCCAAGCGGCCCACTATATCGGTCTTACATGTTACCAAAACAAGGCCTCCCAACGTTACCAAAGCGGAGGAATAATCGCACTTACATGTTACCAGAACAAGGCTCGAACTTACATGCTACCAAAGCAAAGCCACCCAGCGTTACCAGAACGGGGGTCATCTCACGTTACCCAGACGGAGGCATCTCTCGTTACCAAAACGGAGGAATATCGGACTTACATGCTACCAAAGCAATGCCCGGACTTACATGCTACCAAAGCAAGGCCCGATGTGTATTCAACATGACACGCCTAACTCTCAATCATTAGCCATTATCATAAAAGAGATCGTTATGCCTTCACGTAGAACTCATAATGGTTTTCTCTTATAAAACTCATTTAAAACATTCGTGTACTCAACACAAAACATATTAAAACCGAGTTCTAACCGAAAAAACACGCACTCATTTTCTCAAATCTCAATATTACCTTAACGTAGAGCCCAATTTACTTTTCACGCAAACTTAACGGTTTATAAAGCAATTTCACACTTAACGTATAAACTCATAAAACAATGGGCTCCAACCGGCTATAAAAATCGTGTGCAATCATATCACAACACAATGCTAGACATGCTTGTATTCTCAAATCATGGTTCATGCTACAAACAGTTTATCAAAACACATGCACAAATGGTTTAGTTTTCCCTTACCTCTTTGCGCCTCGTATAGTACAATCGTTCCCCCGTATCACGGACTAGCCTCGTATTCCACTCTGGAACTCTCGAGCTGTCCAAACGATGTTAAAAACATCAATAACCCAACTCAATCGCATTATTGAGCACACATTTGCTCATATTCTCATTAATATCTCAATCAACTCAATTCTTAAAATTCCATCACCATTCATAATCTCGTCCACTACATCTCACCCTTCTACATTTCTTATGCGTAATACCTATGCCAAAATCACCTCATTGCCTATATTTCCAATTTATAGACAAAAATCCCAATCTACCACAATTGCATAAGAACACCTTTACTCCAACCAAATCGCAATTTCATCTATTTCTAATCATTTTCCAACTATTTCATCACAATGCCCATGCTCACAATCATCAAAGATTACTTAAAAATCAAAGATCGAGGTTTAGAGATTACCCAAACTTGTGGAGTGCTCAACTCACACCTCGATTCGATTCGTCTTTCGATTTCCAAGTATGTTGTTCTCCTTTGGGTGAGCAACAACTTTCCTTCTTGTCACAACTCTTGATTTGGACGAAAATGGGCGATTTAGAAGAGAGAGAAAGCTAGGGCTCGACTGAATGGAGGTTTAAAAAAGAGAGAAGAGATGAAATGCAGGAAAACACAGGGGTCCTTATATAGACGGAGGGTAGGAGATCGATCTGGCTCTTGATGAGATCGATCTGCATTTGAATTTGGGACGATTTGGGGTAATTTTATGCCTAGGAGATCGATCTGTCGTGTGGTAAGATCGATCTCTTAATGGCTTTATCAGATCGATCAGCTCCAATAATGAGATCGATCTCTAATTTACAGAATGCTTCATGAGATTGATCTGCTCCTTGAGGAGATCGATCTTCTCCCTAACAGAAACATTTTGAGATCAATTCCTTTCTCATGAGATCGATCTCTTCAATACAGAATCATAAGGAGATCGATCTTTTTTCATTGGAGATCGATCTGCTCACTTAATTTCCTCATTCCTTGTCATTTTTAACTTACCAGATCGATCCTCTCTTCTCCAAGATCGATCTGACCTCACAGTTTCACACTTTGGTTAAACACTTAACATATAAATCTCCAAATATAATCTCCACAATTCACTACTTGAGTATTTCTCATTCATTACTTATACATTTCACTCAACTCAATAAATTACACTTCAAGTTCATATTACATAATTAAAATATGTCTAAAATTCGCAGATCTCACATCCTCCCCACCTTAAAAAGAATTTGGTCCTTTAAATTCAACTCAACTTATCAAAACAGATGGGGGTACTTCTCCTTCATGAGACTCTCCAGTTCCCATGTTGCCTCTTCCATTGAGTGATGTTTCCACAAAACTTTCACTAATGAGATGCTCTTGGTTCTAAGTACCTTCTCCTTTCTATCGAGAATCCGGACGGGTTTTTCAGTGTAGCTCATGTCCCCTTGTATGTCCATCTCGTCATACTCTATGACATGAGAAGGGTCCGGGTGGTACTTCCTCAACATAGACACATGAAAGATGTTGTGTATTCCAGACATCTGTGGGGATAATGCCAATTTGTAGGCTACCTCTCCCACTCTCTCGAGAATCTCAAATGGTCCTATGTATCAAGGACTCAATTTCCCTTTCTTACCAAATCGCATGATACCCTTACTCGGTGATATCTTCAGAAATACTGCATCACCAACATCAAACTCAAGTGGCCGTCTACGCACATCCGCGTAGCTTTTCTGTCTACTTTATGCAGCCCGTAACCTCTCACATATGAGTTTCACATTCTGTACAGCTTGTTCAACAAGCTTGGGAGCATTTATCTTTCTGTCACCGACTTCTTCCCAAGCTACAGGGGATCTACACCTCCTACCATATAGAGCCTCAAAAGGTGTCATTCCAATACTCGCATGATAGCTGTTATTGTATGCAAACTCTGCTAGGGGCAGGTGATCATCCCATGATCCCTTAAAATCCATCGTACACCCCCTCAACATGTCCTCCAGGGTCTGAATAGTCCTCTCTGACTGACCATCTGTCTGAGGATGATAGGCAGTACTGAAACTCAATCGAGATCCCATGGACTCCTGAAACTGGGTCCAAAATCTGGAAGTAAATCGAGAATCTCTGTCAGAAGTAATACTCACTAGAGCCCTATGTAATCTAGCTATCTCGCTGACATGCAACTCCGCTAAGGCATCCAAAGTATCTGTGCTCTTGATGATAAGGAAGTGGGCACTCTTGGCCAGTCTATCCACTATGACCCATATCACATCACGACCTCTCCGGGTCTTCGGTAAGCCCATAATAAAGTCCATGGTGACATGCTCCCATTTTCATGTAGGTACAGGTAAAGGTTGTAGTAGTTCTTCGGGCTTTCGATGCTCAGCTTTCACTTGCTGGCATACTAAACATCTGGCCACATAATCTGCCACGTCTCGCTTCATACCACTCCACCAGTACACCTTTCTCAAGTCTCGGTACATCTTAGTACTCCCTGGGTGCATGGTGTATCACAAGCAGTGGGATTCTCTCAGTATCTGTCTTTTCAGGGCATCATCGTCCGGTACACAAATCCGTCCTCTTAACCTCAACAATCCATCCTTACTGATTGTGAGATCCGATTGCGAAGTCTGTTTAGCTTGGCTAACCATATGTATCAATCTCTGATCATTACGCTGCCTAGTTCTAATCTGATCCATGATCCTGGGCTCTATTCATAGGCTAGCCAAAAATCCAATCTCTACCTCTTTAACTCTGATCCGAAGTTCGGCAAACTGCTCTAGTAAATCCCATTCCCTGATCATCATAGTAGATATCATACTCTTTCTGCTCAGGGCATCAGCAACTACGTTCGCCTTACCCGGATAGTACAAAATCTTGTAGTCATAATCCTTAAGGAGTTCCATCCATCTCCTTTGTCTCATGTTTAACTCTTTCTGATCAAAGAGGTATCTCAAATTCTTGTGATCAATGAAGATCTGGAATCTTTCCCTATATAAGTAGTGTCGTCAGATTTTCAAGGCAAATACCACCGCGGCTAACTCCAAATCATGAGTGGGGTAATTCCGCTCATGGTCTTTCAACTGTCGCGATCCATATGCGACCACTCTTCCGTGCTGCATAAGCATACACCTTAGTCCTTGATGGGACGCATCACTATAAATAGAAAATCCTCTTGATCCCTTAAGAATAGTCAACACAGGTGCCGCTGTCAATCTCCTCTTTAATTCCTGAAAATTGAGCTCACACTGATCAGTCCATATAAACGGAGTCTCTTTGCGCGTGAGCCTAGTCAAAGGAACGGCAATCTTGGAAAATCCTTTCGTAAATCTTCGGTAATACCCTGCCAAACTAAGGAAGCTTCGTACTTCTGTAACTATCCTTGGTCTTTCCCAATTAAGCACAGCTTCTACCTTACTTGGATCCATTGATACTCCTTCCTCTGAAACTATATGTCCAAGGAAAGCTATCCGATCCAGCCAAAACTCACACTTACTAAGCTTTCCATATAGTTGCTTATCTCAGAGTATCTGAAGTACTAACCACAAATGCTATGCGTGCTCCTCATATGACCGAGAGTACACTAGGATATCATCAATAAAGACTATCACAAACTTATCTACATAGTCTCTGAACTCCTCGTTCATTAATCTCAAAAAGGCTGCAGGGGCGTTCGTCAATCCAAAAGGCATCACTAGAAATTCATAATGGCCATACCTTATCCTGAAGTCCGTCTTCGGAACATCTTCTTCTTTAATCCTCAATTGGTGATAGCCCGATCTCAAATCAATCTTAGAAAATACTGAGGCCCCTCTCAACTGATCAAGTAGATCATCAATCCTTGGCAATAGATATTTATTCTTCACCGTGGCTTTATTTAATAATCGGTAGTCTACACATAATCTGAGACCACCATCTTTCTTCTTAACAAATAAGACTGGTGCTCCCCACGGTGAAACACTAGGTCTAATAAACCCTTGATCCAATAACTCCTGTAGTTGTTTCTTCAATTCCTCAAGTTCCACTAGTGCCATCCTGTATGGAGGTATAGAGATAGGCTGAGTATTCGGTACCAAATCAATGGTAAATTCCAGCTCTCTCTCTGGTGGCAAACCTGGTAACTCATCTGGGAAAACATCCGAAAATTCACACACCACAGGTATATCCTTAATCCTCGGATGTTCCCGATCATCATCTAAGATGAGTGTTTCATAACCTTCACATAAACAATTATATTTAGTACTCTCAAGAGCAACATCAAAATTTCAATTTGCTTACAAAATTCCATGTGTCTATTTACTCAATATTTCAAGCGTACACTGTAGGGTTCAGGTAGGGAGAAAGTTAAAATCTTAGTGTAGCAGTCTAAACTCACACGATTGGTTGCCAGCCAATCCATTCCAAAAATTACATCAAACCCATGCATATTTAACATGATTAGATCTCCTAACATCACTATATCTCTCACCTTTATTTCACATCCTCTACAGATTAACTCAGTTCTCTGGGATTCACGCATAGGGGTATTTACATGTAATATATACTCTAGAGGTTCAAACTTCAAATTTAATCTACATGCAAAATGCTCAGAAATAAACGAATGCGTGGATCCTAGATCAATTAACACATGAGCCTTATGATTACAGACAGAGAGTGTACCTCTTATAGTTTCTACAGAAGTGTCTGCGGTTTCCTTATCCAGGGTAAATACACATCCCTGTGCAACAGGTTTCTTCCCTTTCTTTGCAGCAGTGGCCCGTCTCTAGGGATTCACTCTCTGAGGTTGCTGCCTAATAGGCTCCGGAGCATGTGGCATCTGAGGTTGAGGACAGTCCTTCACTCTGTGACCCATGTCACCACATCTAAAATATCTACAGATCATCCAGTACAGCTTCCCTCATACGATCGACCACAGTCTCTACAAACCCTTATCTCAGGCCTGCCATATCGAGGGGTCTCCTTGATAATAGGATAAGCTCTGGGTCTCTCCAATCTGCTCTTCTCTACCTCAATCCTTCTTCTCCTGAAGGAACCTCTCCAAACATCTGCCTAAGACATCACTGGCCTCTTACCTTTGTCCTTAATCACTGCTCTGAACTCACTCTAAGATTGTACAATTTCCATTCCCCTCTCAATATCTTGTGCTCGTCTCAAAGCATCTCCAAACTCGTTAATACACAACCCTATCAATCGATCTCTGATGATGGGCTTCAATCCATACATAAATCTCTCGATACGGAGCTCTTCATTCTTGAAGGTTTTTGGATCATATCTCAGCAGAGCAGTAAATCGGCTCTCATAATCATCCACAGACATGTCGCCCTGTACCAAACTCAAAAATTCTATTTGCCTCCTTCTTTGGGTAGCTCGTGTTATGTATTGGGCTCTGAAGACTGCCTGAAACTCTTTCCAACCAATCATATCCTGGTGGGACATCAGAATACCCTGGGTAGTACCCCACCAATTTTGAGCTCTCCTTTTCAACATATAGGCACTCATACTGACCTTCTCAGCATCGGTGCACCCCAGATAGTCAAATATAACTCTCAACTCCGTCAACCACTCCTTAGCCTCTATAGGATCCTTCTTTAACCTAAATACGGGTGGATTCATTTTCAAAAAGTCCTTCAGTCGAACCATACTTTTATCATCAGGCTGAGTGACGGGAGGCACTGGGTCTATCTGTACTAGGGGTACAGGAGGTCTTTGTGGTGGTGTAGGAGTAGTACCTGAGGCATTAACTCCAAAGTGTTGCGCGAATAGCGCTGCCATTTGCTCAAATCCTTGCCTCACATCGGTCTCAATCCGATTAAATCGAGAGTTAAGGATCTTTGGTTGTGGGGTAGGTGGCGGAGGGGACTCTGCCTGCCTCCTCGAACGACCTTGTCATTTACTCATTCTCTATCTCAACTTGTCTCCTGCGCGTACATATCAAAATCGATCGAAATCTCAATCCTTAATTTCAATTCATGACCAGACTTATACAGACACTTGGGATGTATTCTATTTCACTTAACCGATACTGATAGTACTAGACACCCTAAGCTCTGATACAAAGAAAACTCTGTGACGCCCTGAAAACGCAGAAAATAAGGTAAATTTAAAACTTTTTACTCATCAAATCACAATTAAGGGTGCATTCCTGTGCAGTGTCATACATCATCATACTTATCATATCTCAGGATCTCATCATAAATTAATATATATCATATCATATACATTACTCAAATTCGAGTAATTAATCCTAATACATCCCATACATCATTGTACAGCAAGTGTCTGTAAGTATAACTCTAGTCTGGATACATGAATATTAAATATCTACCTCAATATAGAAAATATGGCCTGGAGCTCAAGTCCTCCAATAGCCTCAAATCCGTACGTCGCAGGGAACTCACTTCACTTGAAGAAATTTGGGAGGGGGGGAGAGAAAACAGGGTGAGCTTCTAAATCACTCAGTAAGGGGGTAAGGGAACTCAGTTATATAAACCATAACATACATCACAAATATGTATTTGTATATGAAACTCAGTATACTCATTTGAAATTATAGCGTGAAAGTTCTTAAAACATCATCATCTCATAGCTCATAAATCATGTGAATACATGAAGGTAAAAAGGCTCAATATAGAGCATTCACAAACATGTGTAAATATATGCGATAATGGCTTTTCTCGAAATATGTGATAAAAATCACCTCAGTAAATAGCACGTGACAAAGTCACAAAACACAACTCATGTGTAAAATGAGACTAGGCAACAAAACTCATATAAAACTCGTCATGGCACATCAAATATATATAATCTCCTCTGGGTGCGCATCCCAGGCATCCTCGTAAGAGGGAACGTCGACAATATGGTCGTATGCATGGTATATTGGACTTATATCTTACCAGAACAAGGCCCGGCCTTACATGCTATCGGAGCAATGTCTCGCCTCATGCACACTATCACGTGGTCCCTGGGTCGATTCCCAAGTGGTCCACTATATCATTCTTACATACTACCAAAGCAAGGCCTCCTAATGCTACCAAAGCGGAGGAATAATCGGACTTATATGTTATCAGAACAAGGCTCGGACTTACATGCTACCAAAGTAAAGCCACCCAGCATTACCAGAACGGGGGTCATCTCACGTTACCCAGACGAAGGCATCTCTCGTTACCAGAACAGAGGAATATCGGACTTACATGCTACCAGAGCAATTCCTAGACTTACATGCTACCAAAGCAAGGCCCGATGTGTATTCAACATGACACGCCTAAGTCTCAATCATTAGCCATTATCATAAAAGAGATCATTATACCTTCACGTAGAAATAATGGTTTTCTCTTATAAAACTCATTTAAAACATTCGTGTACTCAACACAAAACATATTAAAACCGAGTTCTAATCGAAAAAAAACACACACACATTTTCTCAAATCTCAATATTGCCTTAACGTAGAGCCCAATTTACTTTTCACGCAAACTTAACGATTTATAAAGCAATTTCACACTTAACTTATAAACTCATAAAACAATGGGCTCCAACCAGCTATAAAAACCGTGTGCAATCATATCACAACACAACGCTAGACATCCTTGTATTCTCAAATCATGGTTCATGCTACAAACAGTTCATCAAAACACATACACAAATGGTTTAGTTTTCCCTTACCTATTTGCACCTCGTATAGTACAATCGTTCCCCCGTATCATGGACTAGCCTCGCATTCCACTCTGAAACTTTTGAGCTGTCCAAACGATGTTAAAAGCATCAATAACCCAACTCAATCGCATTATTGAGCACACATTTGCTCATATTCTCATTAATATCTCAATCAACTCAATTCTCAAAATTCTATCACCATTCATAATCTCGTCCACTACATCTCACCCTTCTACATTTCTTATGCGTAATATCTATGCCAAAATCACCTCATTGCCTATATTTCCAATTTATAGATAAAAATCCCAATCTACCACAATTGCATAATAACACCTTTACTCCAACCAAATCACAATTTCATCTATTTCTGATCATGTTCCAACTATTTCATCACAATGCCCATGCTCACAATCATCAAAGATTACTTAAAAATCAAAGATCGAGGTTTAGAGATTATCCAAACTTGTGGAGTGCTCAACTCACACCTCGATTCGATTCGTCTTTCGATTTCCAAGTATGTTGTTCTCCTTTGGGTGAGCAGCAACTTTCCTTCTTGTCACAACTCTTGATTTGGATGAAAATGGGCGATTTAGAAGAGAGAGAAAGCGAGGGCTCGGCTAAATGGAGGTTTGAAAGAGAGAGAAAAGATGAAGTGCTGGAAAACACAGGGGTTCTTATATAGACAGAGGGTAGGAGATCGATCTAGCTCTTGATGAGATCGATCTGCATTTGAATTTGGGACGATTTGGGGTAATTTTATGCTTAGGAGATCGATCTGTCGTGGGGTAAGATCGATCTCTTAATGGCTCCAAATATAATCTCCACAATTCACTACTTGATTATTTCTCATTCATTACTTATACATTTCACTCAGCTCAATAAATTACACTTCAAGTTCATATTACATAATTAAAATATGTCTAAAATTCTCAGATCTCATAGAAGGTGAAATTACTTCCTATTTCTACTTTTAAATTTTTTATTATTTTATTAAAAAGTATATAGTCTTAATAATTATTTTTTATTTTCATTCAAACCAGTCCAAAAATATTAAACCATCATCAATTTTGGAGGAACACCCTGGAAAGCAATGACTAGCATCTATTGGGATTGTTGGTAAGCTGAAGATATGAGTTTCCAGCCTTGGAAAAGTATCGGTGGATTGGTAATAAGCTAAAGAATTTGGTTTGGGCTAAGTTAGAGGCAAGTTAAGTGAAATGAATATTCAACTACAAAGATGCATGGCTGCAGGAAGGTGGTCCTAATTCTATGTCATTACTTCTATTATGCACCTGCAAGTTGAACATGTTTTACATCATCAAATGGAATAATGAAAAGGCAATGGAAAATGGTTTATTCAACACTAAAATCAGTAAACTTATATTCATAAATTTAGCTAAAATAATTATAAATCAATTAACAAAATGAAAATAACCTTTGCAAATGGGGTTCTGAGCGAGGCAGGGGAAAGAAAGGGAAAGACTGCTGGTCGGTGGGGTCACCACTTCGTCGTCGGCAATGAGGGAGGAACGACAGACGAGGATGCCTCAGCTAGAGGGGCTCGGTCGCTCGAACGAAAAAAAAATAGAGGCAGGGCAATCAGGTTTCCTGGGTTTCGAGCGAAGCAGGGGAAAGAAAGGGAAACAATACTGCTCGTCTTGGCAGTTAATCGCCGACAGTGAAGGGAGGAACGACCGATGAACAGAGGTAGGGGAATCAGGGAGAAAGGGGTGCTCGGGAGGGAAAGAAAATGGAGTGCTTGGTGGCGAAACAAAAGGGGAAAACAAAGATCGACCGGAGGGAAGGGATGCGTTGGTGGTCGCCGGGGATTCGTGATGGTCGGTAGAGGCAGGGAAAAGGGAAATCGGGGAGAGTGGTCTTCGGGAGGGAAAGAAATTGGGGGAAAAAGGGGAGGGTCGAGAGAGTGTTAAGTGCGTGTTTTTTTAAATTTAGAAAGGCTTCAGCGACAAAATTCCGTAGCTGAAGCCTTTCAGCGATGAAATAATTTAAATAAAAATTAGAAAAATATAAAGGCGTCAGCGATAGAATTTTGTAGCTGAAGCCTTTTACCGACATAATAAATATAAAATAAAAATTAGGAAAAATTAGACAGGCATTCAGCGACGGAATTTCATAGCTGAAGACTTTCAGAGACGAAAAAAATTAAATTTAAACTAGAAAAAAAGAAAGGCTTCAGTGACGAAATTTCATCGCTGAATCCTTTCCGTGACGAAAAAATTTAAATTAAAATTAGAAAAAATTAGAAAGACTTCAGTGACGGAATTCCATAGTTGTAGCCTTTCAGCGACAGAATAAATATAAAATAAAAATTAAGAAAAATTAGACAGGCTTTAGCGACAGAATTTCGTAGTTGAAGACTTTCAGCGATGGAAAAAATTTAAAAAAATTAGAAAAAATAGAGGTGTCTTCAGTGATGGAATTCCGTACCTAAATATTTTTTGCGACGAAATAAATTTTTTTAAAAAAAATGAATAGTCAACGATGAAATTCTGTCGCTGAATCCTTTCCGCGACAGAACAATTTAAATTAAAATTAGAAAAAAATTAGAAAAGCTTCAACAACGAAATTTCGTAGCTGTAGCCTTTCAGCGACGAAATAAATATAAAATAAAATTAGACAAGCTTCAACGACGGAGAAAACTAAAAAATTTAAAAAAAAAAATAGAGGTGTCTTCAGTGATGAAATTTCGTAGATAAATATTTTTAGCAACGGAATAAATTTTTAAAAGAATAAAAAAATAAATGAGGAGTCAGCGACGAAATTCCGTCGCAAAGTCTGTCGTTAAAGATAAATAATATATTTGAAAATATTAGCGACGAAATTTCGTTGCTGATTTATTTATTTAGCGACGGAATAATTCCGTCGCTAAAATTCCGTCGCTGAAAGTATGTTTTCTTGTAGTGTTCATTTGGAATACCACAGACTGAACTTCAAACATATCCGACTTCCCATCTAGTATGTTTACTTGATCCCCTCTTAATCGAATAGGTGAGTCAATAACTAATTTGTCCAGAGGTGCTTCCTTAACCGAAAATAGTTCCATAAAGAACTCAACCACGTGTCTTTTTAATGCCTTATTATTTGAAATTTAGCCTTCCTCATCATCTTTTAGCATATAAGTCTTATTTCTTCATTGCCTACATATAGTTGAAAGATGAAAAAACCGAGTATTATGCCTTTTTTCAACGATCTATTTAGCTCTCGATTTTTGAAACCAGAATAACTTTTCTTAGCATAAAATCATGATATTCCGTAACAAGCTTCTTCTCTAAATAAAACGATTGATGAGACCTTTTCATAGACAAAGCACGTTGCACCCACGTGATCCTTGCTTTCTTTTATTCCCAAAGATTTTCCTGAAGCTTTCCTTATTCCAACGACAAAGCTCCTCTATTAACTGATTTGTTCTTTCATTAAAATCACTAACAATACTCTTTCAAAATTTGTTATGATATTCCCGACCTTCGGATACGACAACCACATTGCTTGAAATCGAAAACGTCGCTACAATCTATTTGCCCCGCTCGATCCTTACATTGTAAGACGATAGGTCAATGATCCGAGTGTGTACGGGCAAGTGTTTTATAACATCTGGATACAATAACCTCAAACTTGAAGTAACGAGAGCTTTGTACAGTCTTTCCTGAATACGCACCTAACCTATCCTTATGTTAGATCATGTGAACTTGGCTCCTTAAAATCCACGATCAATTAAACCACATGAATCAATCATACTATTGAACATCAAACATCTGCTCGATGACATCCGCGTTCAATCTATCTTCTCATCATTGTTGCTAATGTCTTTGAAATCTTAGCATCTAGGGTAAATTAACAGACGGAGCAATCTCTGCCATAACGATCGTTTGACACCTAGCGTAGGGCTAGCGTAGATGGCAGAAAGAAGCCAGTCTGATGTAACCTTGCTAAATACTACTACATGGATTATTTATAGAAATTGCTCAATGAAATCGATCTGTTGACTTGAGATCGATCTTATCCCCTTAAATCCCTCATTTTCACGCCAATTTGAATGCATGAGATTGATCTATCGAAAGCTTGAGATCGATCTGTCTCAGGTAGAGAGTTAAGGAGATCAATCTGCTCTAAGGATGAGATCGATCTTCTCTAACCCGATAGCTAAGGAAATCGATCTGCTTGCACCAAGGATCGGTTTCTTCTTTACAGAATGTTTAGCAGATCGATCTGGCCCCATTGGAGATCGATCTAGCCTATTCCATTGCTCGAAGAAGAGCATTTTAGCTCTTCCAGATCGATCTCTCATCCTATGAGATCAATCTGGCCTTCATATTTTCCAGATTTTTGTTGCAGTTTTTTGCAGTAACTTACACCAAACATCCTTAATTTTGTTACCATAGTCATTTTCTCATCCAACCACCTTTAAGATTTGAAAATGACATCCATTCATACTTTATACACATTAAAACTTTTGTGCATTCATTGTATAACCAAAGGTATACAATATAAAGTCAAATGGAAGTACAACTTCATTCCATTTTACCACACCACTCGTTTTCCATTCCACTCACATTAATCACTTATAAAAGTCCATTTCTTCATATTCATACATAATGAAACTTATACGCACATCACCACCTCTTATTACAAGTGTGTACATTGAATTCATGGACTTTACATCACTTATGCTTCACATTGCAAATACATCGCCATACTTATGAATTCATAAGGTTTACATCTGAAAATATGGGTCTTACAATCCTCCCCTATTTCAAGGAATTTGGTCCTCCAAATTAGGACCAAGTCATTTCAAAAACAACTCCGGGTACTTCTCTTGCATCATGCTTTCCAATTCCCATGTAGCCTCATCCGGAGTGTGATATTGCCAAAGCACTTTCACTAAGGGGATTGACTTATTCCGTAACACTTTCTCTTTTTTGTCCAATATCCAAATCGACTTCTCAACATACATCATACTCTCATTGAGCTCCAAAGGCTCGTATCTTATCACATGTGCCGGGTCTGGGTGATACTTCCGAAGCATAGAGACGTGGAAGACATTATGAACATTTGTCAAGTCTGGTGGCAATGCCAACCTATACGCCTTATCTCCCACTCTCTCCAAAATCTCGAACGGTCCGACGTATCTAGGGCTCAGCTTGCCCTTCTTACCAAATCTCATAATACCTTTCGAAGGCGAAACTCTCAGAAATACCTGCGCACCCACATCAAACTCTAGTGGTCTTCGTATCTTGTCAGCATAACTCTTTTGTCAGCTCTGAGCTGTCTGTGATTACTCACATATCAATTGGACGTCTTCAGATGCCTACCGCTCTAAGTCAGGAGCAAAAATTTGTCTGTCACCAACCTCTTCACATCCAATGGGGGATCGACATCTGCGTCTATACAGTGCCTCATAAGGTGCCATCCCGATACTCGCATGATAGCTGTTATTATAGGCAAACACGGCTAACTATAAGTGATCATCCTAAGAGCCTCCAAAATCTAGCACACACTCTCTCAACATATCCTTCAGGGTCTGTATAGTCCTCTTTGACTGCCCATCTGTCTGAGGATGAAAAGCGGTGCTAAAGTTCAAGCGGCTCCCCATCGCTTCTTGAAAATGTTTCTCGAAATGGGAAGTGAAGCGGCCATCTGTTAGCACTGAATTTTATATATGTTTAGGACCCTTTTTACTTAGTTATTTGATTTGTTCTTTGCAATATTAGGTATGTTTTATGTGTTTTGTCCACTTGTGCAGGAAAAAGAACAATTTGGAGAAGTTAAAGCTTTTGGAGCTGGTTCTGATGATTCCGTGAAGAATTGAAGTTACAGGATGTTGATCGTGACTTATGCTGCAGCAATAGAAGAAACTGGACAGTGCAGAGCAGATTTGAGGGATTAATACCATTGCCGCAGCATAGCAATCTGATTAGGGTAACACTGTTTTTTCACGTGGCCTTCCGCATTTTAGTGCTTGATAACCTTATAAATAGTTTTTTTATCAGAATTTCGAGGGAGGCTGCGGCAGAAGACTTCAAGACTAATTTAGCTCCATAGAAACTCCATCTTTTACATCTTTTTCCACCAATTTTTATTCTTGGGATATTAACTTGGATTTCTTGGATGTTTATTATGATGTGTGGAACTAAACTTCATTTTCCTAGAATCGATGTAACCAACTTTGGGCAGATTGCAATTACTTTGTGATGTTGTTTGGATGATTTCAATTCTATTTATTTAATATACTTGTTCTTAATGCTCTAGTTGATTGGCCACCAATTAGATGAATTAGTATAAGGATCCGACACTCGGGAGAGGGGATTATTGATATGCACAAGGGTAGATTAACATAGGACATTGTTGAATCGGGAGGTTGACAATTCTTATGAGTCATAAAGAAACGAATTATTATTGCTTAATGAACTCTATTATTTAATTCTAAATCGAGAGGTTAGGATTAGGTAAATTGAGTATGAGTGTTTAAAACTCGGGAGAGATAAACAGGAAATAATTTCGGCTATAAACAAATTGAAATCAAAAGAACAATTGATCAAAGGAATTGTATGAACCCTAGTTAGGTGAAATCGAGTTTTAGGAATATTTTGTCATTGATCTTTTCATTCTTAATTATTGTGATTTATTTTAATTAAATTGTTCCGTAGTTAATCGTTAAAGTAATAAATAGGATTTTAACCAACATTCATTAATTTTCTAAATAAAGCTCAAGGTTGTTTATTACAGTGATTAGCGGTAGACACAGTTCCTTGTGGGACGATACTCATATTTTCTCTATACTCAAAAATTAACCTGTGCACTTGCAGTAGTGTTCCATTTAAGGACAACACGTTTTCTGGCGCCGTTGCCAGGGAACTGTTGTTTAGTTTTTCGTTAACACTGTTCCCCAATAGCCTTTACTTTAATTTAGATTTTTATTTTTATTGTTGTTTTAATTTATTATCTACGAATATTTATTTTTTAGGTGAATGGTAAAAACTCGCAGCAGAGGAAATACAGATATAAAAGAAGAGTTAGATCCAGAACTTGAGAGAACCATCAGATAAATTGAACAGAACAGATTTGAAGAGAAAGATCGAAATTTAATCATGGCAGATAAAAATCTGCAGCAGCGAGCTATACGCGAATACTTTACCCTAGTTGTGAACCAAAATTTCGCTGCTATAAGAGAGATTCTTGTGAACTGTAACAACTTTGAATTGAAGCCAGCATTGATCAATATGGTTATGCAAAACCAATTTGAAGGTTCAGCCTTGGAGGATCTAAATACACATTTAACAAGTTTTTTACAGATTTGTAGCACCATTAAGATTAATGGAGCCTCTGACGACGCTATTCGGCTAAGATTATTTCCTTTTTCTCTTCGGGATAAAGCATTGAGTTGGTATCAAAAGCTACCAATAAGAAGCATCCCGACATGGGCAGTGATGGCACAAAAATTCTGGACAAAGTATTTCCCACCAAGAAAGACAATGCAGATGAGATTAGAGATTGTCCAGTTCTCACAGTTTGACCAAGAGCCATTACATGAGGCATGAGAGTGATTTAAGGAGTTATTGCGTAGATGCCCTCAGCATGGATATGATGAAGGAAACCAGATACAGGTTTTCTACAGAGGCATGACTCCACAAATAAGAGCTACTGTGGATGCCTCAGCATGAGGTTCACTATGGTCTAAGATACCTGATCAGGCTATGCAGTTACTTGAGGAGATGGCTATAAATAGCAGCTAATGGCTAAGTGAAAGAGCTAATGTCAGAAGAGTAACAGGTATGCATGAGTTAGACACGCAAATAACCATTCTAGCAAGACTTGAGCAGATTTTAACATAAATTTCTTCAATGGGTATACAAGGGTCGCAAGCTATGATTCATCCTAACAACACAAATCCTAACTTGATGGGGATGGATTTGGAGCAGGTGAATTATGTTAATAATCGTAACTTTGGTTTTTAGGGAAAGGGTTCCTAACTATTATCAGCCAGGATTCAAAAACCATGAGAATCTATCTTATGGTAATTTCAAGAATGTTCTAAACCCACCAGCAGCAAGTAACAGCAATACAAGATTCAATAACCAAGGGAATTCATAAGGTTATGGTGGAATTAAAAGGAACGAATTTGAGGAATTCATGGTTGAAACTAGAACACGATTTAGCAAAATTGATGCGCGGTTAGACAACGTGGAAGCTAAAATGTCAGAGATGAATACCAGTCTTGGTGCGCAGATGAAGTCTGTTGAGACTACTTTGGGACAGTTAGCTGCAACTGTCAGTGCTAAATTCGAAAGAACACTGCAATGCTATATCTTTGAGAAGTGAGAACACCTATGAGCCACCAAAGGTAGCAGAGAAAGAAGAAACTGCACCAATCATTGAGGTGCAGAAGAAGCAGACCGAACCTGTTATGTCAAAGGATGCAGAATCAGAAACAGTTAAACATGGAGTTAATTCTAAACCTTTTAGTAAACTTTTTCCTGATAATCCTCCTTTGTTAAAACTATCTATTCCTTATCCTCAAGCTTTGTATAAAAGGAAGATTGAATATGAGTTTAAGAAATTTCTAGATATATTTAAGAAATTACACATTAACATTCCGTTTGTTGATGCCCTGCAGCAGATACCACATTATGCAAAATTCATAAAAGAGGTGCTGTCAAAGAAATAGAGACTTGAGGATTATGAAACTGTCAACTTGACAGAGGAATGCAGTGCAATTTTACAGTAGAAGTTACCGCAAAAATTGAAAGACCTTGGAAGTTTTACTATTCCATGCGAGATTGGAGGATCGAAAGTGGGTAAGGCATTGTGTGATTTAGGTGCTAGCATAAATTTAATACCTTTATCTATTTTCAGGAGCCTAGGTCTTGGAGAAGTAAAGCCAACCACCATAACACTTCAACTAGCGGATAGATCGATTACTTATCCAAGAGGTATGATAGAAGGTGTACTTGTTAAAGTTGATAAGGTAATTTTTCCTACCGATTTTGTAGTTTTAGATTATGAAGAGGATAGAGAAATTTCGCTTATACTTGGGAGACCATTCCTTGCTACTGGGAGAGCACTAATCGATGTTCAGAAAGGGCAATTAACCTTGAGGATGAATGATGAATCAGTTATATTCAACATCTATAAGACGATGAAATTTGCTGATGAGCTAGAGACCTGTAAGTTAATTGAAGTAGTGCAAAGTTATGTAAGGGAAGTTGAAACAAAGGAAGCACCAACCGATCCTATGGCTCAATGTCTGGTAAATTCAATTTCTAATTTAGATGATGAATTATTAACTGATGAAATTAAAAGTTGTGTTGTTACTTTGGAAGCTAACCCATTAGAAAGTACGACTACAACAACTAAGGAAAAGATTGACAAGTCACAGGTAAGTGAGAAAAAAGAAGGCAAAACTGAATTGAAAGAATTACCGAGTCATTTGAGATATGCCTTTTTAGGTGATGATAGTACTTTTCTTGTGATTATTTCATCATTTTTATCTGCTACAGAGGAAGACAAGTTGCTCAGAATTTTAAGAGAGCACAAATCAACAATTGGATGGTCCATTGCCGACATCAAAGGAATTAGTCCCTCCATTATAATACACAAAATTTGGTTAGAGGAAAATCATAAATCCTCTATTGAACCACAGAGAAGACTAAATCCAGCAATGAAAGAAGTTGTTAGAGCTGAGATTTTAAAATTATTAAATGCTGGTATTATATATGCTATATCTGATAGTTCTTGGGTGAGTCCTATGCAGGTTGTGCCTAAAAAGGGTGCAATGACAGTAGTTCGTGACACCAATGATGAAATCATATCCACCAGAACAGTAACAGGTTGGCGAGTCTGCATCGATTATAGGAAGCTGAATAAAGCCACTAGGAAAGACCACTTTTCACTTTCGTTCATTGACCAAATGTTAGACAGACTAGCCGGGCATAGTTATTATTACTTTTTAGATGGCTACTCGGGCTATAACCAGATTGCAATAACCCCAGAAGATCAAGAGACAACAACCTTCACTTGCCCATATGAAACCTTTGCATATAGGAGGATGCCTTTCGGTTTGTGTAATGCCCCAGCAACCTTCCAGAGATGCATGATGTCGATCTTCGCTGACATAGTTGAAGAGATAATGGAAGTCTTCGTGGATGACTTCTCGGTATTTGGTAAGACTTTTGACCAATGTTTATCTAATTTGGCACTTGTTTTGCGAAGATGTGAAGAGACGAATCTCGTCTTAAATTGGGAGAAGTGTCATTTATGGTGCAAGAAGGAATCGTCCTTGGACATAAAATTTCAACTCATGGCATTGAGGTGGATAAAGCTAAAGTCGCTGCTATTGAAAAGCTTCCCCCTCCAAAATCAGTTAAAGCCGTGAGGAGCTTTTTGGGACATGCAGGCTTCTATCGCAGATTTATCAAGGACTTTTCAAAAATCTCAAAACCTTTATGTAACTTATTGGAAAAAGATGTTGATTTTATCTTTGATGATTTTTTATTGCAGGTGTTCGAAAAGATCAAGAAGGAGCTTATTTCTGTACCTATTATGATCGCACCTGATTGGATAGAATCGTTTGAACTAATGTGCGACGCGAGTGATTTTGCAATTGGAGCTATCCTTGGACAAAAAAGAGACAAAATTTTTTGGGCTATTTATTACTCAAGCAGGACTTGGATGAAGCTTAGAAAAATTACACAACAACGAAGAAGGAGATGCTTGTAGTTGTACATACTTTTGACAAGTTCAGACCATACTTAATTGGGGGCAAGGCCATTGTCTATACAGACCATGCAGCCATTCGATATCTATTTGCGAAGAAGGACGCCAAACCCAGACTTATTAGATGGATCTTGTTTTTGCAAGAATTTGATTTTGAGATCGGGGACAAAAAGGGATCTAATAATGTTATAGCTGATCATTTGTCTAGGTTGGAGCAATCTAAAATTCAACAAGAACAACCTATTCAAGAGGAGTTTCCAGATGAGACAATAATGAAGATTGATGCAAATCTGCACTGGTTCGCAGACATAGTAAATTACTTAGCAGGAAGATTAATACCAAGTGGTTTAACTTATCAACAGAGGAATAAATTCTTCCATGATGTCAACTCATATTTTTGGGATGACCCTTTACTGTTTAAGAAGTGTCCAGACCAGATTATAAGACGATGTGTGCCGAAAGATGAAGTTCAGGAAATTCTGCGCCACTGTCATGCTGCAGCATATAGAGGCCATTTTGGTGCAGAACGTACAGCAGCAAAGGTGCTGCAATCAGGCTTTTATTGGCCTAGTGTGTTTAAAGATAGCTACATGTTTGTAAAAACATGTGACAGATGTCAAAGGGTTGGAAACATTTCAAGAAGTCATGAATTACCTTTGACAAATATTCTAGATGTAGAAATCTTTTATGTATGGGGTATCGATTTTATAGGACCATTTCCTCCATCTTTTGGGAAGTTATATATTCTCCCTCCTGTTGATTATGTCTCTAAGTGGGTAGAGGCAATAGCAACACCAACAAATGATGCAAAAATGGTGATTCGGTTCCTACACAAGAATATATTGATAAGATTCGGTACTCCAAGGGCCATTTTGAGTGATGAGGGCACTCACTTCTGTAACAAAGTCTTCAATAGTTTGATGTCAAAGTATGAAATTCGACATAAAGTAGCTCTCGGTTATTATCTGCAAACAAATGGTCAAGCTGAAATTTCAAACTGAGAAGTGAAGCTGATATTAGAGAAGATTGTCAGTTTGAAAGAAAAGATTGGGCTAACAAGTTAGATGACACGCTTTGGGCATACAGAACAGCCTATAAGACTCCAATTGGAATGTCTCCCTATAGGTTAGTATTTGGTAAGGCATGTCATCTACCTGTAGAACTTGAGCATCGAGCTTACTAGGCCATTAAGAAGTTAAATTTTGACTATAACAAGGCTGGAGCAAATCGGTTACTCCAATTGAATGAGCTTGATGAGCTGAGAAATGAGTCCTATAACAATGTAAGGATTTATAAGGATAGGACCAAGAGATGGCATGACAAAATGATAATAAGACGAGAATTCAGTCTTGGACAGGAAGTTCTATTGTATAATTCACGACTCAAATTATTTCTTGGCAAGTTGAAGTCAAGGTGGTCAAGACCGTTTGTGATACATCAAGTTTTCCCATATGGAGCAATTGAGTTGAAGAAATCATATGGGAGCTTGTTCAAGGTCAATGGGCAGCGTTTAAAGCATTATTATGGAAAGGGGGTGCATAAATTAGAAAGCATTCCCCTTGGTGAACCGAATTGAGAAAACTGGAAGAAGTCTGGCTGAAGCCTTAAAATTTAGCCCTTTTGGGAGGCAACCCAATTTATATTCTTAGGATTTTTAGTTTTTAATTTATGTTTATTTGCTTTCAGTAGTTTGTTTTTTTTATTTTTTTATTTGGTCGAGTTGTGTTTTGCAGGCATATGCATTTAGAAGTTTAATTGTCATACATTTTTCAAGAAAGCATGCATGGGTGCGTGAATGGTGAAAGGAAAAGAAAAATTTTGCAAGGGCTTTAGTAGCTTCAGAAGGGACCATCAGAAAAGAAACAAAGAGAAAATGGTTTTTCAAGAAAGGAAGTGAAGAGATACGTGAATAGTAACTAAGCTAGAAGACTAAAATTTTTTTTTCTTTCGATTGAAGAAGTGAGGGCTGAATAATTTTTGCAATGGTAAGAGAAAGAAAGTCAGGAGTAAGAAAAAGCATGAGAAGAAATTCAGTGAAAGGGGATGATGTTTACAATTTTTAAAGATGGGGTGAATGGAATACACATGTCAATGCTTTATTGGAAGCTGGATTTCCTTATCTAGTCAACCTCACTTACTATTCGGCTAAGGAAATTTTGACTATAACCCTACCAAACTAATTAGAAAGAGGCAACCGAACCTTTTACCTACTCAGACTCTCTCTTTTTCTGGTTATTGCATCTTTCTTTAGTCTCTTGAAAGTACCCCGACAAACCCCACTACCATTATTTTTCTCTCTTCTGATCTTGTTGTTTTCTACTGATTTGGTAGTTTCGCCAACAAATTTTCATGGGTTAGATCTCTTGGTGGTCCCGAAACCTTTGGGGGAAGAAGAAAGTGTTTTCTTGTCGGATTGTGATAAAGACGTAAAGTGGTCCAACTCAATCTTACGTGATTTTAGTTCCTGGTATTTTCCTTCTTTCTTCAATCATTTTCGATCATCCAGCGGCTATCCTTTTGGTTCTTTTATAACTTGGATTTTTGAAGCCCTTCTCGGTTTGATAAATTTGTGTTGGAGTAATTCTAGTTGTGAAGTGATTGTTGGGTCTATTTTGTGTACTCGTCCGATTAGGTTCATCTACAAATTGTTCTTGTAATTTGTGATTCCATTGGTGGATAATGGCACCCAAAGCCCGAGCCAAACGAAACCTGGAAAGTTCGAGTCAAGCCACTGATAGCTCAACCCCATCTCCACAGAGGGAAGAGCCAGTCATCACAATTATGATCCCTCTAGATTTGTGAACAGCCAAGCAGCAGAAAATTTCAAGAAAATCATGGGTAAAAACATGATTATCGAGAGGGGCTTTCGGCCTGACATTGGTGACTGAGATATGTATTCTGAGTTTTTGAGGGACTTCGGGTTGTTGAAATTAGCAGGGCAACCTGAAGATGCCATGCTTGATGTGGTCCGAGAATTTTATGCCAATGCCATGGAGAGCACTCATTTAACTTCAAAAGTTAGGAGTGTTCTTGTTCCTTACAACGCCAATGCCATTAATCTGTATCTAGACCTTCCACAATGGGTGCAAGATGAGTATACCAGCTATGTCGCATCTCTACACACTAATTCTGATGAGCTGGTCCGGGTCATTAACGAACTAATAGTCCCATACACACATTGGCAGAAGAGGCCAGAAGCTGAATCTATGGCATTCCCTTCCAATCGACTGCAATATGGTCTTCATGAATGGTATGATTTTATTTGTTCTAGAATCATGCCGACCATCCATAAAAGTAGTGTCGATGTGGATAGAGCTGCTCTCCTTTACTGTATTCTGAATGGAAAGATTGTTGATTTTGGAGCCATTATTTTTTGGTCAATGCAAGAGTTCATACGCAGGGAAAATAGAAGGGGTTTACCTCACCCTTCATTAGTTTGTGGACTCTGTAAGAAATATGGAGTATCTTGGACTGAGCTTGAACCACGATTGGCAAGGAAATCTGCAATCACTTTAAAAAATCCTCGGGTACCTTTGACTCAGAGAGAAGCTGTTACTCCTGCTGCACCACCACCACATTCTGTTGGTACTTCTGTTGGCCCATCCGCTGCACCTTTCACCACTTTCGGCTCCATTAAAATCGTGCTTAATAAGATTAAAGAGTTACGAATGGAGGTGCGTAATAATGACCGAGACTATCGAACTTTCTGTGCGTATGTGGCCTATTACAATCAGTCATTGATACAGTACCTAAATATGAGGGGTCATGAAGGGGAGGTGGAATTTCCCTTACCACCACAATGGTGTATGCCACAGCAGGGAAATGCAGCTGATGATGATGATGATGACATGGAAGAAGATGCCCAGAGGAAGCTGATGCTGAGGTTGGCTCAGAGGAGGATTTGGACAGCTAGACTACCCCAGGGAAGTCCTCTTTAATACTTTTTCCTATTCATTGAGGACAATGAAAATCTTAAGTTTGGGGGAGTTATTGGTTGTGATTGTGTTTTATATGCCTTATGCTTTGTATGTCTGTTTCAATATTTTTTAGCAGTTGTTATTTGTTTCAAATTTATATGTTTGTGTGACAATTATACTCAGCTTTACAAATTAGTTTTCTAGATTGTGGCCGAAGATGGATATTGCAAGGAAGTATCAACTTTTGCTTAAATTGATGATTTTATTGTTTGAGTATTAGCATGTGGATAGAAAACTTCACTTGAATCTTTTCACTTAGACTTATGCACCAATCATATTCAGTTTACGTACTTACTGTGTTGATTTGTGAAACCAAAAAGACTCTAGAACTTGATTAGCTATTACTTGAGGTGAAATTGATAGACCATGCATAATTAGGAAAATGATCAGGCCATTTTTGTTTTGAGATTGAGTCTTTCAAGCCTACCCAATTATATTAATCCTTTGGAAAACCCTTTGAGCCTAATTTTTTCATTTTGTTGTTATCTAACCATATTACAAGCCATGGCCTAATTGTTTGATTATCTTTTTCTTTTGGTCCTTTACTTGAAGTGCTATTAATCAAAATTTTGGATTAGGGGATGAGCTCAAAAGAAAACAAGGGTGGTTTGTAAATTGTTGGTTTGTGAACTTGATTATGACAAACATGGGATTGTTCTAGGGTCTTGATGAAAATTTAGTGTCATACGCAGTTATAAGTAGTGAAAAAATCTTCAGCTCAAAAAAAAAAGAGAAGAAATCAAACTCGAGAATGAATAAATTTGGGTAGTGATTCATGAGCTCAAAACAAATTAAATCCAAGGGTGATCATAGTGCTTTAGGTGGATTGAACTTCATATTATATCCTTTATCCCACCTAAACCCGAGCCTTACGTTACAACCCTTGAAAAGTCCTTTTGATTCCTGGTTATGCATGAGCCTCTATTAGTGGAGAGTAGTAGTTAAATCAAGCATATGAAGTTTTGTATTCAATTCTTATTTAGGTTTTGCATTAACACTTGAGTGCATGAATTTGAGTAAATGATTGTACACACACACACAAGTGGAAAGTGAAGAGTGAAGGGGGATTGGTTTGCTTTGATTGACTTGAACAATATAAATCTGAAATTTGTCTTAAGTTGAGAACCTTGTGAATTCTTGAGGAAAATCCCAATTTAGTATGACAAGCATGTAAGCTGAGTATGGTTGAGAGTCTTTAATTCTTCTGTTTCTAGTATGTCTTTGCATGAGGACAAGCAAATTTCTAAGTTTTGGGGTATTTGTTAGCACTGAATTTTATATATGTTTGGAGCCTTTTTACTTAGTTATTTGATTTGTTCTTTGCAATATTAGGTATGTTTTATGTGTTTTGCAGGAAAAGAACAATTTGGATAAGTTAAAGCTTTTGGAGCTAGTTCTGATGATTCCGTGAAGAATTGAAGTTACAGGATATTGATCATGACTTATGCTGCAGCAATAGAAGAAACTGGACAGTGCAGAGCATATTTGAGGGATTAATACCATTATCGCATCATAGCAGTCTGATTAGGGCAACACTGTTTTTCCACGTGGCCTTCCGCGTTTTAGTGCTTGATAACTGTCACGCCCTGGAAGCGCGGAAAATAGGGCTAATTTAAAACTTTTTACTCATCAATTCTCAATTAAGAGTGCATTCATGTGCAGTGTCATACATTATCATATTTATCGTACCTCAGGATCTCATCACTAGAAATTATATATCGTATCAAATACATTAATCAATCTCAAGTTAATTAATCCTAATACATCCCACATAATGTTATACATCAAGTGTCTGCAATTATGATAATTTCTGGGTACATGAAAAGATAAAAGATACCTCAAAATACAATATATGGCCTGGAGCTCAAGTCCTCCACTAGCCACTACTCCGTACGTTGCAGGAAAACCCTTTTCACTTGAAGAGATCTGAGGGGAAAGAAAACAGGGTGAGCTTCTAAATCGCTCAGTAAAGGGGGTAAGGGACTCATTTCATAAACCAAAATGCACATCACAAAATATTTATTTGTATGTGAAACTCATTAATCTCATTTGAAAACCATAGCATGAAAGTACTCAAAACGACATTCTCATATCTCAAATCATGTGAAAACATGAAGTAAAATGCTCAGTATAGAGCAATAACAAAGCATGTGAAAATAATGCGATAAACGCTTTCTCAATTAACGTGATAAAATCACTGTAATAGTAATGCACGTGGCACAGCCACTAAACACACGAAGCATAGCCACCGATTTAAATTCACACGTGGCACAACCACTAAGCACACGTGGCATAGCCACTAATTTAAATTCACACGTGGCACAGCCACAGAATAGGGTTTCTCGCATGGTAACGGCCACCAATTAGGGTTTCTCACGTGGCAACGGCCACCAAATATGGTTCTCACGTGGCAACGGCCACCAAATAGGGTTTCTCACGTGGCAACGGCCACCAAGTAGGGTTTCTCACGCGGCAACGGCCACCAAGTAGGGTTTCTCACGTGGCAACGGCCACCAAGTATACGTGGCATAGCCACAAAATGGGTTATTCTCACGTTACCAGAACAGAGAAGAATCGGGCTTACATGCTACCAGAGCAATGCCCGGTGTGTACTCAAAATTACACACCTAAGTCTTATCACATAAGACTGGTTTGCCTTCACGTAGAACTCATAGTGGTTTTTCTCTCATAAAACTCATTTGAAAACCGTTTTGTACTCAACACAAAACATAATAAAACCGAGTTCCAACCGGCAAAGCACGCACACATTTCTCAAATCTCGATATTGCCTTAACATAGAGCCCAATTCATTACTCACACAAATTCAACTGTTTATAAAGCAATTTCACACTCAGCTTATAAACTCATAAAATAATGGGCTCCAACCAACTATAAAAACCGTGTGCAATTATATCACAACACACACTCAACATGTTTGTTTTATAAATCACAAATCATGCTATAATAGTTCAAAATCACATACACAATTGGTTTAATTTCCCTTACCTCTTTGCACCTCATATAGTGCAATCGTTTCCCCCGTATCACGGACTAGCCTTGCATTCCACTCTGGAACTCCCGAGCTGTCCAAATGATGTTAAAACATCAATACTCAATTATCTCATCAACATCAATTCTCAAAAATCGAGCATAATTGCTCATAACACCTCAAATCTCTTGATTCTCGTAACTCTACCCCAAACTACACTCTCATTCACAACATCTCAACGTTCTACATTTCTTATGCCAATTATCTATGCTAATTCACCACATTGTCTAAATATCTATTTATAGCTCAAATTCCCAAAATTGATAAATACCATTATCACTCCAACCACATTGTAATTTCATCAATCCCTAATCATTTTTCAGCTATTTCAACACAATGACAACAACCATTATCATCAAAATCATCTCAGATATCAAGATCGAGGTTTAGAAATTACCCAAAACTTGCGAAGAGCTTATCTCTTGCCTCGATTCGATCCGTCTTTCGATTTCCAAGTATGTTGTTGTCCCTTTGATGAGGAACAACTTTCCTTCTTGCCACAACTTCTGATTTGGACGAAAATGGGTGCTTTGGATGAGTGAGAAAGCTAGGTTTCGGTGAAAATAGGGGTTGGAAGAGAGAGAAAGTGAGATTGCAGGAGAAAAATAGGAGTTCCTTATATAGACGGAGGGTAGGAGATCGATCTGGCTCTTGATGAGATCGATCTGCATTTGAATTTTTGGGACGATTTGGGGCAATTTATGCCTAGGAGATCGATCTGTCGAGGGGTGAGATCGATCTCTTTATGGCTTTATGAGATCGATCTACTCCTTGAGGAGATCGATCTTCTTCCAAACAGAATCATTTGGAGATCGATCTCTTCCTCATGAGATCGATCTTCTCTCAAACAGAATCATAAGGAGATCGATCCTCTTCTATTGGAGATCGATCTGCTCCTTAAATTCCTCCTTCCTTGTCATTTTTAACTCACCAGATCGATCTCTCCTTCTCCCAGATCCATCTGTCCTCATAACTTCATACTTATTTTAAACACTTAACATATAAATCTCCAATTATCATTCCCCAATTCACTTAGCTCAATAAATTACACTTCAAGTTCATATTACATAATTCGAATATATCTAAAATTCTCAGATCTCACATCCTCCCCACCTTAAAAAGAATTTGGTCCTCCAAATTCAACTCAACTAGTTAAAGAGATGGGGGTATTTCTCCTTCATGAGGCTCTCTAGTTCCCACGTTGCCTCTTCCCTTGAGTGATGTTTCCACAAAACTTTCACTAATGGGATGCTCTTGGTTCTCAGTACCTTCTCCTTTCCATCGAGAATCCGGACGGGTTCCTCAGTATAGCTCATGTCCTCCTGTATGTCCATCTCGTCATACTCTATAACATGAGAAGGGTCCGGGTGGTACTTCCTCAACATAGACACATGAAAAACATTGTGTATTTCGAACATCTGTGGGGGTAGTGCTAATCTGTAAGCTACCTCTCCCACTCTCTCAAGAATCTCGAATGGTCCTACGTATCGAGGACTCAATTTCCCTTTCTTCCCAAATCGCATGATACCCTTACTCGGTGATATTTTCAGAAATACTGCATCACCAACCTCAAACTCGAGTGGCCGTCTACGCACATCCGCGTAGCTTTTCTGTCTACTTTGTGCAGCCCGTAACCTCTCACATATGAGTTTCACACTCTGTACGGCTTGCTCAACAAGCTCGGGAGCATTTATCTTTATGTCATCGACTTCTTCTCAAGCTACAGGGGATCTACACCTCCTACCATATAGAGCCTCAAAGGGTGCCATTCCAATACTTGCATGATAGCTGTTATTGTACGCAAACTCTGCTAGGGACAGGTGATCATCCCATGATCCCTTAAAATCCATCGTACACGCCCTCAACATATCCTTCAGTGTCTGAATAGTCCTCTCTAACTGACCATCTGTCTGAGGATGATATGCGGTACTAAAACTCAGTCGAGATCCCATGGACTCCTGAAACTGGGTCTAAAATCTGGAAGTAAACCGGGAATCTCTATCAGAAGTAATACTCACTGGAGCCCCATGTAATCTAGCTATCTCGCTGACATACAGCTCAGCTAAGGCATCCACAGTATCTGTGCTCTTGATGGCAAGGAAGTGGGCACTCTTGGTCAGTCTATCCACTATAACCCATATAGCGTCACGACCTCTTCGGGTCCTTGGTAAACCCATAATAAAGTCCATAGTGACATGCTCCCATTTCCATGTAGGTACAGGTAAGGGCTGTAGTAGTCCTCCGAGCTTCCGATGCTCAGCTTTTACTTGCTGGCATACTAAACACCTGGCCACATACTCTACCACGTCTCGCTTCATACCACTCCACCAATACACCTTTCTCAAGTCTCGGTACATCTTAGTACTCCCTGGGTGCATGGTGTATCGCGAGCAGTGGGATTCTCTCAGTATCTGTCTCTTCAGGGTATCATCGTCCGGTACACAAATTCGTCCTCTGAATCTCAACAATCCATCCTCACTGACTGTGAGATCTGACTGTGAACTCTGTTCAGCTTGGCTAATCATATCTATCAATCTCTGATCACTGCGCTGCCCAATTCTAATTTAATCCATGATCCTGGGCTCTATTCGCAAGCTAGCCAAAAATCCAGTCTCTATCTCTTTAACTCTGATCCGAAGTTCGACAAACTGCTCCAGTAAATCCCATTCCCTGATCATCATAGCAGATATCAAACTCTTCCTGCTCAGGGCATCAACAACCACATTCACCTTGCCCGGATGATATAGAATCTCGCAATCATAATCCTTAAGGAGTTCCATCCATCTCCTTTGTCTCATGTTTAACTCTTTCTGATCAAAGAGATATCTCAAACTCTTGTGATCAGTGAAGATCTGGAATCTTTCCCCATATAAGTAGTGTCGCCAGATCTTCAAAGCAAATACCACAGCGGCTAACTCCAAATCATGCGTGGGGTAATTCCACTCATGGTCTTTTAGCTGTCGCGATCCATATGCAACCACTCTTCCGTGCTGCATAAGCACACACCCCAATCCTTGATGAGATGCATCACTATACACCGAAAATCCTCCTGATCCCTCAGGAATAGTTAACACAGGTGCCGCTGTCAACCTCCTCTTTAATTCCTTAAAACTGAGCTCACATTGATCAGTCCATATAAATGGAGTCTCTTTGCGCGTGAGCTTAGTCAAAGGGGCGGCAATCTGGGAAAATCCTTCCACAAATCTTCTGTAATACCCTGCCAAACCAAGGAAACTTCGTACCTCAGTAACTATCCTCGGTCTCTCCCAATTAAGCACAGCCTCCACTTTGCTTGGGTCCACTGATACTCCTTCCTCTGAGACTATATGACCAAGGAAAGCTATTCGATCCAGCCAAAACTCACACTTACTAAGCTTTCCATATAATTGCTTATCTCGGAGTATCTGAAGTACTAACCACAGATGCTGTGCATGCTCCTCATACGACCGAGAGTATACCAGGATATCATCAATAAAGACTATCACAAATTTATCTAGATAGTCTCTGAACACTTCGTTCATCAACCTCATAAATGCTGCAGGGGCGTTCGTCAATCCAAAGGACATCACCAGAAATTCGTAATGGCCATACCTTGTCCTGAATGCCGTCTTGGGAATATCTTCTTCCTTGATCCTCAATTGGTGATAGCCCGATCTCAAATCAATCTTAGCAAAGACTGAGGCCCCTCTTAGTTGATCGAGTAGATCATCAATCCTGGGCAGTGGGTATTTATTCTTCACCGTGGCTTTATTAAACAGCCGGTAGTCTACGCATAATCTAAGACTACCATCCTTCTTCTTGACAAATAAAATCGGTGCTCCCCACGGTGAAACACTGGGCCTAATGAACCCTTGATCCAATAACTCCTGTAGTTGTTTCTTCAATTCCTTAAGTTCCACTAATGCCATCCTGTAGGGAGGTTTAGAGATCGACTGAGTATCTGGTACCAAATCAATGGTAAACTCTAGCTCTCTCTCTGGTGGTAAACCTGGCAATTCATCTGGGAAAACATCCAGAAATTCACACACCACAGGTATATCTTCAATCCTCGGATGTTCCTGCTCATCGTCTGAGATGAGTGTCTCATAACCTTCACATGAACAATCATATTTAATATTCTCCAAAATAATATCAAAATTCTCAAATTACTTACTAGAATTCCGCATATTCATTTCCTCAATATCTCAATCGTACACTGTAAGGTTCAGGTAGGGAGAAAGTTACAATCTTAGTGTAGCAATCTAGGCTCACTCGATTGGTTGCCAACCAATCCATTCCCAAAATTACATCAAACCCATGTATATTCAACATGATTAGATCTGCTAACATCACTCTATCTCCCACCTTTATCTCACATCCTCTACAGATTAACTCAGTTCTCTGGGATTCACGCATAGGGGTATTTACATGTAGTATATATTCTAGAGGTTCAAACTTCAAGTTTAATCTACATGCAAAATGCTCAGAAATAAACGAATGCGTGGATCCTGAATCAATCAACACATGAGCCTTATGATTACAGACAGAGAGTGTACCTCTTATAGTTTCTACAGAAGTGTCAGCGGTCTCCTTATCTAGGGCAAACACACGTCCCTGGGTAACAGGTCTCTTTCCTTTCTCTGCAGTAGTGGCTCGTCCCTGGGGATTCACTCTCTGAGGCTGTTGTCTAGTGGGCTCCAAGACATGTGGTTTCTGAGGTTGAGGGCAATCCTTCACCATGTAACCCATGTCTCCACATCTAAAACATCCATGGATCGACCCAGTACAACTTCCCTCATGCATTCGGCCACAATTTCTGCAAAATCTTGTCTCAGGCCTGACATCTCGAGGGGTCTCTCTAATGTTGGGGTACCCTCTAGGTCTCTCTAATCTGCCCTTCTGTACCTCAATCCTTCCTCTTCTGAAGGAACCTCTCCGAGCCTCTGTTTGGAAAATCGCTGGCCTCTTGCCCTTATCTCTATTCACCGCTCTGAGCTCATTCTGGGATTGTACCATTTCAATTCCTCTTTCAATCTCTTGTGCTCGTCTCAGAGCATCTCCAAACTCAGTAATACATAGCCCTATCAATCTATCTCTGATGATGGGCTTCAATCCATACACAAATTTCTCTGTGCGGAGCTCTTCATTCTTAAAGGTCTCTGGGTCATATCTCAATAGCGCGGTGAATTGGCTCTCATAGTCATCCACAGACATGTCACCCTGTACCAAACTCAAAAACTCGACTTGTTTCTTTCTCTGGGCGGCTCGTGGTACATATTGGGCTCTAAAGGTTGTCTGGAACTCTTCCCAACCAATCACATCCTGGTGGGACATCAAAATACCCTGGGTAGTACCCCACCAATCTCGAACTCTCTCTTTTAACATATAGATACTCATACTGACCCTCTCAGCATCGGTGCACCCCAGATAATCATATATAATTCTCAACTCTGTTAACCACTCCTCAGCCTCTGTAGGATCCTTCTTTTCACTAAATGCGGGTGGATTCATCTTCAGAAAATCCTTCAGTCGGACCATACTTCTATCATCAGGCTGAGTGACGGGAGGTATTGGGGGTATGGGAGGTCCTTGTGGTGGTGTAGGAGTAGTACCCGAGGCATTAACTCCAAAGTGTTGCGCGAATAACGCTGCCATCTACTCAAAACCTTGATTCACATCGGTCTCAATCCGATTAAATCGAGAGTTAGGACTCTCTGGTTGTAGGACAAGTGGTAGAGAGGACTCTGCCTGCCTCCTCGAACGACCTCGTCGTCCACTCATTCTCTATCTCAACTCGTCTCCTGCGCGTACATATCAGAATCGATTGAAATCTCAATCCTCAATTTCAGTTCATGACCAGACTATTACAGACACTTGGGATGTATTCTATTTCACTTAACCGACACTGACAGTACTAGACACCCTAAGCTCTGATACCAAGAAAACTCTGTCACGCCACGGAAGCGCGAAAAATAGGGCTAATTTAAAACTTTTTACTCATCAATTCTCAATTAAGAGTGCATTCCTGTGCAGTGTCATACATTATCATATTTATTGTACCTCAGGATCTCATCACTAGAAATTATATATCGTATCAAATACATTAATCAATCTCAAGTTAATTAATCCTAATACATCCCACACAATGTTATACATCAATTGTCTGCAATTATGATAATTGTCTGGGTACATGAAAAGATAAAAGATACCTCAAAATACAATATATGGCCTGGAGCTCAAGTCCTCCACTAGCCACTACTCCGTACGTAGCAGGAAAACCCTTTTCACTTGAAGAGATCTGGGGGGAAAGAAAACAGGGTGAGCTTCTAAATCGCTCAGTAAAGGGGGTAAGGGACTCATTTCATAAACCAAAATGCACATCACAAAATATTTATTTCTATGTGAAACTCATTAATCTCATTTGAAGACCATAGCATGAAAGTACTCAAAACGACATTCTCATATCTCAAATCATGTGAAAACATGAAGTAAAATGCTCAGTATAGAGCATTAACAAAGCATGTGAAAATAATACGATAAACGCTTTCTCAATTAACGTGATAAAATCACTGTAATAGTAATGCACGTGGCACGGCCACTAAACACACATAGCATAGCCACCGATTTAAATTCACACGTGGCACAACCACTAAGCACACGTGGCATAGCCACTGATTTAAATTCACGAGTGGCACAGCCACAGAATAGGGTTTCTCGCGTGGCAACGGCCACCAATTAGGGTTTCTCACGTGGCAACGGCCACCAAATAGGGTTCTCACGTGGCAACGGCCACCAAATAGGGTTCTCACGTGGCAACGGCCACCAAATAGGGTTCTCACGTGGCAACGGCCACCAAATAGGGTTTCTCACGCGGCAACGGCCACCAAGTAGGATTTCTCACGTGGCAACGGCCACCAAGTATACGTGGCATAGCCACAGAATGGGTTATTCTCACGTTACCAGAACGGAGAAGAATCAGGCTTACATGCTACCAGAGCAATGCCCGGTGTGTACTTAAAATTACACACCTAAGTCTTATCACATAAGACTGATTTGCCTTCACGTAGAACTCATAGTGGTTTTTCTCTTATAAAACTCATTTGAAAACCGTTTTGTACTCAACACAAAACATAATAAAACCAAGTTCCAACCGGCAAAGCACGCACATATTTCTCAAATCTCGATATTGCCTTAACGTAGAGCCCAATTCATTACTCACACAAATTCAACTGTTTATAAAGCAATTTCACACTCAGCTTATAAACTCATAAAATAATGGGCTCCAACCGGCTATAAAAACCGTGTGCAATTATATCACAACACACACTCAACATGCTTGTTTTATAAATCACAAATCATGCTATAATAGTTCAAAATCACATACACAATTGGTTTAATTTCCCTTACCTCTTTGCACCTCGTATAGTGCAATCGTTTCCCCTGTATCACGGACTAGCCTCGCATTCCACTCTGGAACTCCCGAGCTGTCCAAACGATGTTAAAACATCAATACTCAATTATCTCATCAACCTCAATTCTCAAAAATCGAGCATAATTGCTCATAACACCTCAAATCTCTTGATTCTCGTAACTCTACCCCAAACTACACTCTCATTCACAACATCTCAACGTTCTACATTTCTGATGCCAATTATCTATGCTAATTCACCACATTGTCTAAATTTCTATTTATAGCTCAAATTCCCAAAATTGCTATACCATTATCACTCCAACCACATTGTAATTTCATCAATCCCTAATCATTTTTCAGCTATTTCAACACAATGACAACAACCATTGTCATCAAAATCATCTCAGATATCAAGATCGAGGTTTAGAAATTACCCAAAACTTGCGGAGAGCTTATCTCTTGCCTCGATTCGATCCGTCTTTCGATTTCCAAGTATGTTGTTCTCCCTTTGATGAGGAACAACTTTCCTTCTTGCCACAACTTCTGATTTGGACGGAAATGGGTGCTTTGGATGAGTGAGAAAGCTAGGTTTCGGTGAAAATGGGGGTTGGAAGAGAGAGAAAGTGAGATTGCAGGAGAAAAATAGGATTTTCTTATATAGACGGAGGGTAGGAGATCGATCTGGCTCTTGATGAGATCGATCTGCATTTGAATTTTTAGGACGATTTGGGGTAATTTATGCCTAGGAGATCGATCTGTCGAGGGGTGAGATCGATCTCTTTATGGCTTTATGAGATCAATCTGCTCCTTGAGGAGATCGATCTTCTCCCAAACAGAATCATTTGGAGATCGATCTCTTCCTCATGAGATCGATCTTCTCTCAAACAGAATCATAAGGAGATCGATCCTCTTCCATTAGAGATCGATCTGCTCCTTAAATTCCTCCTTCCTTGTCATTTTTAACTCACCAGATCGATCTCTCCTTCTCCCAGATCGATCTGTCCTCATAACTTCATACTTATTTTAAACACTTAACATATAAATCTCCAATTATCATTCCCCAATTCACTTAGCTCAATAAATTACACTTCAAGTTCATATTACATAATTCGAATATATCTAAAATTCTCAGATCTCACAATAACCTTATAAATAGTCTTTTTATCAGAATTTCGAGGGAGGCTGCGACAGAAGACTTCAAGACTAATTTAGCTCCATAGAAACTCCATCTTTTACATCTTTTTCCACCAATTTTTATTCTTGGGATGTTAACTTAGATTTCTTGGATGTTTATTATGATGTCTATGAACTAAACTTCATTTTCCTAGAATGATGTAACCAACTTTGGGCAGATTGCAATTTCTTTGTGATGCTGTTTGAATGATTTCAATTCTATTTATTTAATCTACTTGTTCTTAACACTCTAGTTGATTGGCCACCAATTAGATAAATTAGTATAAGGATCCGACACTCAGGAGAGGGGATTATTTATATGCACAAAGGTAGATTAACATAGGACATTGTTGAATCGAGAGGTTGACAATTCTTATGAGTCATAGAAAAACGGATTATTATTGCTTAATGAACTCTATTATTTAATTCTGAATCGGGAGGTTAGGATTAGGTAAATTAGGTATGATTGTTTAAAACTCGAGAGAGATAAACAGGAAATAGTTTCGGCTATAAACAAATTGAAATCAAAAGAACAATTGATCAAAGGAATTGTATGAACTCTAGTTAGGTGAAATTGAGTTCTACGAATATTTTGTCATCGATATTTTCATTCTTAATTATTGTGATTTATTTTAATTAAATTGTTCCGTAGTTAATCGTTAAAGTAATAAATAGGATTTTAACCAACATTCATTAATTTTCTAAATAAAGCTCAAGGTTGTTGATTACAGTGATTAGCGGTAGACACAGTTCCCTTTGGGACGATACTCATATTTACTCTATACTCGAAAACTGACCTATGCACTTGTAGTAGTGTTCCATTTAAGGACAACAGCATCCCTATCAGAAACAACGCTCACTGGTACACCGTGTAGCCGTACAATCTCTCGAACATACAGGTTCGCCAACTAACTCAGAGTATCAGTAGCTCTCATAGTTAAGAAATGGGCTGACTTAGTCAACTGATCCAGAATAATCCATATGGCATCATAACCTCTGCGGGTCCTCGGTAATCCCATCACAAAATCCATGGTGACATGATCTAACTTCCATGCCGGTATCGCTAGAGGCTGCAATAATCTTGCAGGCTTTTGATGCTCTACCTTCACCTGCTTACAAACGAGACATTTAGCAACATATTCTACAATGTCTCTTTTTATTCTAGACCACCAATAAACCTTTTGAAGGTTCTGATACATCTTAGTACTCCCTGGATGTATCATGCACTTTGATGAGTGAGTCTCTGATGGAATCAGTCTCCTGATCTCATGATCCTCGGGAACACATATTTTACCTCTGAACCTTAATAAGCCATCTATACTCAGCTCAAAATCAATACCTACACCTGCCTGTATCTGACTCAACCAATCGATACACTGTCGATCACTCTGTTGAGCCTGCTGAATACGACCAATCAACTCTGGCTCCAATCTCATACTAGCCATGATCTCCAACCTCTCTGGTCCAGGTGGGGTTACATCCATACTGAGGTTCGCAAATTGTTCCAATAACTCATGTTCTTGTACCATCATATAAAACATTAACCCGAGGTTCTTCTTGCTCAAAGTAACGGTAATTACATTCGCCTTACCCGGGTGGTACATGATTTCAAAATTATAATCTTTTTGGATTTGAGCCATCTCCTCTGTCTTATGTTTAACTCTTTCTGTGAGAACACGTACTTAAGACTCTTATGATCTGTGAAAACCTAAAATTTCTCACTATAAAGATGGTGGCGCCATATTTTCAAAGCAAACACTACGGTCGCCAACTTCAAATCATGTGTCGGGTAGTTCCTCTCGTGATCTTTCAAATGTCTAGATCCATAGGCAACTGCCTTCCCATCCTGCATAAGCTCACAACCCAATCTCTGGTGTGATGCATCCGTATACACCGAGAAACCTCCTAAACTAGTAGGAATGGTGAGAACTGGAGCAGTAGTCAATCGACGCTTAAGCTCCTCAAAACTCCTCTCACATGCTTCATCCCACATAAACTTAACAACATTCCGTGTGAGGCGTGTCAACGGAGCAGCTAGTCTGGAGAAACTCTCTACAAATCTCCGATAATATCCTGTCAATTTCAGAAAACTTTTGATCTTAGTAACTGTCTTAGGCTGTTCCCACTGTACAACTGCCTCTATCTTGGATGGATCCACTAATACCCAATCCTTCGACAAAACATGGCCCAGAAATGAGATCTGCTCTAACCAAAAGTTACACTTGCTGAGTTTGGCTTATAACTCTTTCTCTCGGAGGGTCTGCAGAACTACTCTCAAGTGCTCCTCATGATCTTCCCTGGACTTGGAATAGACCAATATATCATCTATAAATATAATCACAAACTTGTCCTGGTATGGCTTGAATACATCATTCATCAAAGCCATAAATGTTGCAGGGGCATTCGTCAATCCGAATGGCATTACCAAAAACTCGTAGTGGCCATAATGGGTATGAAATGTTGTCTTAAGTACATCTCCACTTCGTATCCTCAACTGATGGTACCCTGACCGCAGATCTATCTTAGAAAATACTTGGGCTATTAGAAGCTGATCCAGCAAATCATCTCTACATGGAAAGGGGTACTTGTTCTTGATAGTGGCCTTATTTAACAACCGATAATCTATACACAGTCGGAGGCTTCCATCCTTCTTCCTTACAAACAGAATCGGTGCTCCCCAAGGTGAGACACTTGGTCTAATAAACCCCTTCTTTAGCAACTCTTGCAGCTGTTTCTTTATCTCTTCCAGCTCAATCGGAGCCATTCTATATGGTGGTTTAGATATCGGCTCAGTACCAGGCACTAACTCTATGCAAAATTCCATTTCCCTTTCAGGTGGTAGCCCTAGTAAATCGTCCGAAAAGATATCAGGAAATTTTACAATCACTGGAATGTCTCTCAATTCTGGGTATGCCTTATCTATGTAAACCTTGTAGGCAATGAACCCTTCACATCATTTTTTCCATTATTAGTGTCACAAATCATCACATCCATATTCAATATAAACAATTAAATTCATCACTCAAGTAAATTGAATAAAATCATACTCTTTTCATTTATCATGGTTATATCCTTTCATTTCATTTCACGAATCTTACAACATGATTTTCTATCTCTAAAAACATCAAAGTCTTAGCATGACAATCCATAATAACATGATTAGCAGCCAACCAATCCATTTCCAATATTACATCAAAGTCATTCATATTCAGTAAAATTAAATCGGTTGTCATTTCCTTTCCCACCTATCTTCAACTTACAATCTCTACATACATGCTCAGTTAATTAACTATCATTTATGAGTGTGGAAATCATCAACATTTTATCCAACAAGGTAGGTTTCACATGCTTTAACAATTTATGTGCAAAGGAATGCGATATGAAGGAATGGGTGGCACCAGGATCAAATAATATCAATGCTTCAAAATCAAAGATTAGGATGGTACTTTTAATCACATCCGTCGAAGCATCTGCGATGTCCTGATCCAATGCATGTACCCTTCCTCTGCTCACACCTATTGTTTGTTTCCCTTTTTCTTCAGTCGTGGTCCTCCTCCTCGGGGCAACTGGCTTAACTAGAACTCTCTCTGACTCCTTGCCCTTCTGCGGGGCTGTCTCAATCACTTCTATACAATACCTCGAAATATGTCCTGGCTTTCCACACCTATAACATGAAACATGGGGCATCTGACATGATCTAGTCCCATGGTATCTGTCACATCTCCTATACTGATCAGTAGTAGGTCATGATTCACTAATAACCATACCCCTCGGTGCAGTCAAAGTCGGGTATACAGGAGGTCTAGTAGCTCTCTCATGCACCTCCTTAATCTTAGATCTTGTCTCAAAAAATCTTTGGCCTCCTCTCCTGGCCACTCTATCCATCCCAGATCTCTTTCGATCTCGGTCTCTTCTGACATTAATCTTCCTAAGTTCAGAGGCATTCCGCTCCAAATCTTGCTCGCATAACTGAGCCTTGTGTACCGCCTCCTCATAAGTCTGAATGTCAAATGGAGCTAGCTTAATCCAGATGGCCAGTCTCAATCTATCAACGAACTTTTTAATCTTTTGAGTCTCACTACCCATCGTGTCCGGGTTAAATCTCCCTAAAGACATGAATCTCGACTCATATTCATCCACAGTACGGTTCCCCTGAATCAAATTCATAAATTCCATCCGTAATTTCTTTTGTGTGGTGGCTGGGATGTATTGCCTTCTAAAGCCCTCCAAGAATATCTCATACATGATCTTGGAGTGTCTGGCCCTCAAAATAGACTCTGTGGATCTCCACCAATGCTCTGCCTCACCTTTTAGCATAAACACGGTAAAGGCTACCTTCTTAGCTGATGTACACCTGAAGAATCTGTACAACTTCTCTATCTCGTAGACCCAATCCTCAATAATCACTGGGTCCTTTACCCCTCTAAACACCAGAGGTTTCAACCCCTGAAACTGTCTTAATCTGCTCAAATGGCAATCATACCCCAAATCGCTATCACTCTGCAGCGGTGCGATAGGTGAAGCCGTATCCTGTACTAGGGGTGTAACAGTAACAGTCTCTACAGTCTGAGGTCTCTTCGCCTCTGTAGCTGCTTATCCAGTAGTAGGCTATGCCGTGGGACCTCGTCTATCACCGACACCTAATGCATGTGTGACTATCTCCACTAGGCCTTCAATACTTCGCTCTATCCTAGCGAAGCGTGCCTCAATATCCCTTGGTCTCTCAACAGGGTTCTATGGAGCCTGGTCAGTCTGTGGCTCAGTATGGCTCTCAGGCTTACCTCTACGGCCTCTAGCAAGTGCTCCCGCCCATCTACCTCGGCATGTAACAGGCATAATGCCTAACTTCCTGTATTCACAATCACTTATTAGACTCAATCCATCACAGTATACACAGTTATATTTAAACAAAAGCACAGTAATATGGGGATGTACTTTTTCCACGTTTTATTACTGACTCACATCAGGCCAACTTAGCTCTGGTACCAATCTCTATCACGACCCTTTTTATCCTTTTTAACCGAAAATCACTATAAATTTTTTTTGCATTTTTTTCCTTTCCTTACCCGGTCGTGAACAAACTCACCACTACACATTTGGGCTGTGAGGCAGTAATAATCATTTTTTTCTATTCATTTTCTAAATAAATCAAAAGTATTGTCATACATCCAAATGTTAAGTGGTATGTTCATACATACTAAGTGTTATAACATTTACATCCCTCATATTACAATTTTAAATGATCACTGTGCTTTTACATTGTTTAGATACAAAAAGAATCTCTGTGTATATACCTCTAGGTGATGGAGATGCAACGGATGTCTCAATAAAATGCCTCAGTCCTCACTGGGCCACTACGTATGCTCTGTAAAGGGGAAAAGTAGGGAGGGATGAGCAACCACACACTCAGTAAGGTAATAATGCAAGCATGGTAGATAACTACTCTATCTACATGCTGATAATGTTATGCATAAATCATTTACAATATGAGCATGAGGAATTAAAACTATGCCACATGAGTATACATATATCATGTATTGAAAATCATGTAAATAGGCATAAAACATGGAATATCAACATGTAAAAGGGCAATTCATTTAAGAAACATCCTTTTTAAATCATATTACAAATCTCTTTTCAAATTTTATCATATCTCATCATAAATCAATTATCATTTCTTTAAATCACAAATCCCACAAGGCTCGACCTATCCCTTGAGTCTACACTGGACAAATCATAATCACACTCAAGTATAAAAATCTTGTGGTATTATGTAATATCAAGTGAGACAGGTTACTAAATCTCAAAGGCTATGTTGGCCAACTATGTCATAAATCATCTCAGACCACACGAATCTCAGTATGCGGGGTATCATGCTGGAACGAAGGTGGGTTAGTTCTCCACCAGACTTTCTCATCAGTATCTTAACCACGCGGTACAACGTACTCCATGTGATATACACAATACAACGTACTTCGCAAACCTATAACATGGTTGGGGTTGCCAGCCATAGGTCTTATCTACCCCAATGCCATGTGTAACAGATATAGTCTCCAGTGCCCGTGGGAGAATTTTCTTTTGATGTCAGGTCCTAGCCCCTCATTGTGAGATCTGAGAATTTCAGATATATTTTGATGATGTATTATGAACTTGAAGTGTAATTTATTGAGCTAAGTGAATTGTGGAAATTATACTTGGAGAATTATATGTTAAGTGTTTAAAATAAGTGTGAAACTAAGAGGTCAGATCGATCTTGGGGAAGGAGAGATCGATCTGGTGAGTTAAAAATGACAAGGAATAAGGCATTTAAGGAGCAGATCGATCTCTAATGGAGATCTCCTTATGATTCTGTTGAGAGAAGATCAATCTCATGAGGAAGGGATCGATCTCCAAATGTTTCTGTTTGAGAGAAGATCGATCTCCTCAAGGAGCAGATCGATCTCGTAAAGCCATAAAGAGATCGATCTCACCCCTCGACAGATCGATCGCCTAAGCATAAAATTACCCTAAATCATCTCCAAATTCAAATGTAGATCGATCTCACCATGAGCCAGATCGATCTCCTACCCTCAGTCTATATAAGGAACCCCTATTTTCTCTTGTAATTTCACTTTCTCTCTCTTCCAACCCCATTTTTTACCGAGCCCTAGCTTTCTCACTCATCCAAGGCCCCCATTTTCGTCCAAATCAGAGGCTGTGGCAAGAAGGAAAGTTGTTCCTCATCAAAGGGAGAACAACATGCTTGGAAATCGTAAGATGGATTGAATCGAGGTAAGAGATAAGCTCTCCACAAGTTTTGGGTAATTTTTAAACCTCGATCTTGATATTTGAGATGATTTTGGTAATGATAGTTGTTGGCATTGTATTGAAGTAGTTGGAAAATGATTAGAGATTGATGAAATTACAATGTAGTTGGAGTGATGTTGATATTTAGCAATTTTGGTAATTTTGGGAGTTTTGAGCTATAAATGGAAATTTAGACAATGTGGTGAATTAGCATAGATAATTTAGCATGAGAAATGTAGAACGTTGAGATGTTGTGAATGAGATTGTAGTTTGGGGTAGAGTTACGAGAATCAAGAGATTTGAGGTGTTATAAGCAATTATGCTCGATTTTAGAGAATTGAGGTACTGTGATGATGAATATTGATGTTTTAACATCGTTTAGACAGCTCGGGAGTTCTAGAGTGGAGTGCGAGACTAGTCCGTGACAAGGGGGAAACGATTGCACTATACAAGGTGCAAAGAGGTAAGGGAAATTAAACCAATTGTGTATGTGATTTTGAACTATTATAGCATGATTTGTGATTTATAAAACAAGCATGTTTGATGTGTTATGTTTTGATGAGAATGCACACGATTTTTATAGCCGGTTGGAGCCCAATGTTTTTATGAGTTTATAATTGGGCTCTACGTTAAGGCGATCTTGAGATTTGAGAAATGTGTGCGTGTTTTACCGGTTGGGACTCGGTTTCAATATGTTTTGTGTTGAGTACAAAACGGTTTTAAATGAGTTTTATGAGAGAAAAACCACTATGAGTTCTACGTGAAGGCAAACCAGTCTTATGTGATAAGACTTAGGTGTATGATTTTGAGTACACACCAGACATTGCACTGGTAGCATGTAAGCCTGATTCTTCTCCGTTCTGGTAACGTAAGAACCCTATTTGGTGGCCGTTGCCACGTGAAACCCTATCTTGTGGCTATGCCACGTGTGAATCTAAATCAGTGGCTATGCCACGTATATTTGGTGGCCATTGCCACGTGAAACCCTATCATGTTGCTGTGCCGCGTGTGAATTTAAATCAATGGCTATGCCACGTGTGTTTAGTGGCTGTGCCACGTGCATTATTATTACAGTGATTTATTCACGTTTATTGAGATAGCGATTATCGCATTGTTTTCACACGCTTGTTATTGTTCTAGACTGAGCCTTTTTACTTCATGTTTTCACATGATTTGAGATATGAGAATGTCGTTTTGAGTACTTTCATGCTATGATTTTCAAATGAGTATACTGAGTTTCACATACAAATAAATATTTTATGATGTGCATTATGGCTTATATAATGAGTTCCTTACCCCCCTTTACTGAGCGATTTAGAAGCTCACCCTTTTTTCTTTCCCCTAGATTTCTTCAAGAAAAAGGGTTTCCCTGAGACGTACGGAGTAGTGGCTAGTAGAGGACTTGAGCTCCAGGCCATATTGAGGTATCTTTTATCTTTTCATGTACCCAGACAATTATTGTAATTGCAGACACTTGATGTATAACATTGTATGGGATGTATTAGGATTAATTAACTTAATATTGAGTAATGTATATGATACAATACATGTTATCTAGTGATGAGATCCTGATGTATGATAAATATGATGATGCATGACACTGCACAGGAATGCACCCTTAATTGTGAATTGATGAGTAAAAAGTTTTTAAATTTACCCTATTTTTCGCGTTTTCTGGGCATGACAGAGCTTTCTTGGTATCAGAGCTTAAGGTGTCTAGTACCATCAGTGTCGGTTAAGTGAAATAGAATACATCCCAAGTGTCTGTAATAGTCTAGTCATGAGCTGAATCTAAGGATTGAGATTTTAATCGATTTTGATATGTACGCGCAGGAGACGAGTTAAGATAGAGAATGAGTGGACGACGAGGTCGTTCGAGAAGGCAGGCAGAGTCCCCTCCACCACCTACCCTACAACCAGAGAGTCCTAACTCTCGATTTAATCAGATTGAGACCGATGTGAGGTAAGGTTTTGAGCAGATGGCAGCGTTATTCGCGCAACACTTTGGAGTTAATGCCTCAGGTACTACTCCTACACCACCACCAGGACCTCCCGTACCCCCAGTACAGATGGACCCAGTGCCTCCCGTCACTCAGCCTAAGGACAGAAGTATGGTTCGACAAAAGGATTTTTTAAAGATGAATCCACCCGCATTTAGGGGAAAGAAGGATCCTACAGAGGCTGAGGAGTGGTTGACGGAGTTGAGAGTTATATTCGATTATCTGGGGTGCACCGATACTGAGAGGGTCAGTATGAGTATCTATATATTGAAGGGGAGAGCTCGAGATTGGTGGGGTACTACCCAGGGTATTCTGATGTCCCGCCAGGATGTGATTGGTTGGGAAGAGTTTCAGACAGCCTTTAGGACCCAATATGTACCACGAGCCGCCCAGAGAAAGAAACAGGCCGAGTTTTTAAGTTGGTACAGGGTGATATGTCTGTGGATGACTATGAGAGCCAATTCACCGTGCTATTGAGATATGACCCAGAGACTTTCAAGAATGAAGAGCTCCGCACAGAGAAGTTTGTGTATGGATTGAAGCCCGTCATCAGAGATAGATTGATAGGGCTATGTATTACTGAGTTTGGAGATGCTCTGAGACAAGCACAAGAGATTGAAAGAGGAATTGAAACGGTAGAATCCCAGAATGAGCTCAGAGCGGTGAATAGAGATAAGGGCAAAAGGCCAGCGATTTTCCAAACAGAGGCTCGGAGAGGTTCCTTCAGAAGAGGAAGGATTGAGGTGCAGAAAGGCAGATTAGAGAGACCCAGAGGTTACCCTAACATTAGAGAGACCCCTCAAGATGTCAGGCCTGAGAAAAGGTTTTGCAAAAATTGTGGCCGAATGCATGAGGGAAGTTGTACTGGGTCGATCCATGGATGTTTTAGATGTGGAGACATGGATCACATGGTGAAGGATTGCCCTCAACCTCAAAGACCACATATTCCAGAGCCCGTTAGACAACAGCCTCAGAGAGTGAATCCCCAGAGACGGGCCACTGCTGCAGAGAAAGGAAAGAGACCTGTTACACAGGGACGTGTGTTTGCCCTAGATAAGGAGACCGCAGACACTTCTGCAAAAACTATAAGAGGTACACTCTCTGTCTATAATCATAAGGCTCATGTGTTGATTTATTCAGGATCCACGCATTCGTTTATTTCTGAGCATTTTGCATGTAGATTAAATTTGAAGTTTGAACCCCTAGAGTATATACTACATGTAAATACCCCTATGCGTGAATCCCAGAGAACTGAGTTAATCTGTAAAGGATGTGAGATAAAGGTGGGAGATAGAGTGATGTTAGCAGATCTAATCATGTTGAATATACATGGGTTTGATGTAATTTTGGGAATGGATTGGTTGGCAACCAATCGAGTGAGTTTAGACTGCTACACTAAGATTGTAACTTTCTCCCTACTTGAACCCCACAGTGTACGTTTGAACTATTGAGTAAATAAACGTATGAAATTTTGATATTGCTCTTGAGAGTCCTAAATATGATTGTTCATGTGAAGGTTATGAAACACTCATCTCAGACGATGAGCGAGAACATCCGAGGATTGAGGATATACCTGTGGTTTACAAATTTCTGGGTGTTTTCCCAAATGAGTTACCAGGTTTACCACCAGAGAGAGAGCTGGAGTTTACCATTGATTTGGTGCCAGATACTCAGTCGATCTCTAAATCTCCCTACAGGATGGCATTAGTGGAACTCGAGGAATTGAAGAAACAACTACAAGAGTTATTAGATCGAGGGTTTATTAGACCCAGTGTTTCGTCGTGGGGAGCACCAGTATTATTTGTTAAGAAGAAGGATGGTAGTCTCAGATTATGCGTAGACTATCGGTTGTTGAATAAAGCCACGGTGAAGAACAAATACCCGTTGCCTAGGATTGATGATCTACTTGATCAGCTGAGAGGGACATCAATCTTTTCTAAGATTGATTTAAGATCGGGCTATCACCAATTGAGGATCAAAGAAGAAGATATTCCAAAGACGGCCTTCAGGACGACGTATGGCCATTATGAATTTCTGGTGATGTCCTTTGGATTGACAAACGCCCCTGCAACATTTATGAGATTGATGAATGAGGTGTTCAGAGACTATCTGGATAAGTTCGTGATAGTCTTTATTGATGATATCCTGGTGTACTCTCAATCGTATGAGGAGCATGCACAGCAATTGTGGTTAGTACTTCAGATACTCCGAGATAAGCAATTATATGGAAAGCTTAGTAAGTGTGAATTTTGGCTGGATCGGATAGCTTTCCTTGGTCATATAGTCTCAGAGGAAGGAGTATCAGTGGATCCAAGTAAAGTGGAGGCTGTGCTTAATTGGGAGAGACCGAGGACAGTTACTGAGGTACGAAGCTTCCTTGGTTTGGCAGGGTATTACAGAAGATTTGTGAAAGGATTTTCTAGGATTGTCGCCCCTTTGACTAAACTCACACGCAAGGAGACTCCGTTCATATGGACTGATCAATGTGAGCTCAGTTTTCAGGAGTTAAAGAGGAGATTGATAGTGGCACCTGTGTTAACTATCCCTGAGGGATTAGGAGGATTTTTGGTGTATAGTGATGCATCTCATCAAGGACTAGGGTGTGTGCTTATGCAGCATGGAAGAGTGGTAGCATATGGATCGCGACAGTTGAAAGACCATGAGCGAAATTACCCCAGCATGATTTGGAGTTAGCCGCTGTGGTATTTACCTTGAAGATCTGGCGACACTATTTATATGGGGAAAGATTCCAGATCTTCGCTGATCACAAGAGTTTGAGACATCTCTTTGATCAGAAAGAGTTAAACATGAGACAAAGGAGATGGATGGAACTCCTTAAGGACTATGACTGCGAGATTCTATATCATCCAGGTAAGACGAATGTAGTTGCTGATGCCCTGAGCAGGAAAAGTATGATATCTGCTATGATGATCAGGGAATGGGATCTACTGGAGTAGTTCGCCGAACTCCAAATCAGAGTTAAAGAGATAGAGACTGGATTTTTGGCTAGCTTGCGGATAGAGCCCAAGATCATGGATCAGATTAGAACTGGGCAGCGTAATGATCAGAGGTTGATAGATGTGGTTAGCCAAGCTTAACAGAGTTCGCAGTCGGATCTCACAGTCAGTGAGGATGGATTGTTGAGATTCAGAGGATGGATTTGTGTACCGGACGATGATACCCTAAAGAGACAGATACTGAGAGAATCCTATTGCTCGTGATACACCATGCACCCCGGGAGTACTAAGATGTACCGAGATTTGAGAAAGGTGTACTGGTGGAGTGGTATGAAGCGAGACGTGGCGGAATATGTAGCCAGATGTTTAGTATGCCAGCAAGTGAAAGCTGAGCATCAGAAGCCCGGATGACTACAACAGCCCTTACCTGTACCTACATGGAAATGGGAGCATGTCACCATGGACTTTATTATGGGTTTACCGAGGACCCGAAGAGGTCGTGACGCTATATGGCTTATAGTGGATAGACTGACCAAGAGTGCCCACTTCTTTACCATCAAGAGCACGGATACTGTGGATGCCTTAGCTGAGCTGTATGTCAGCGAGATAGCTAGATTACATGGGGCTCTAGTGAGTATTACTTTTGATAGAGATTTTCGGTTTACTTCCAGATTTTGGACCCAGTTTCAAGAGTCCATGGGATCTCGATTGAGTTTTAGTACCGCCTATCATCCTCAGACAGATGGTCAGTCAGAGAGGACTATTCAGACCCTGGAGGATATGTTGAGGGCGTGTACGATGGATTTTAAGGGATCATGGGATAATCACCTGCCCCTAGCAGAGTTTGCGTACAATAATAGCTATCATGCAAGTATTGGAATGGCACCTTTTGAGGATCTATATGGTAGGAGGTGTAGATCCCTTATAGCTTGGGAAGAAGTCGGTGACAGAAAGATAAATGCTCCCGAGCTTGTTGAGCAAGCTGTACAGAATGTGAAACTCATATGTGAGAGGTTACGGGCTGCACAGAGTAGACAGAAAAGCTACGAGGATGTGCGTAGACGGCCACTCCAGTTTGACATTGGTGATGCAGTATTTCTAAAAATATCACCGAGTAAGGGTATCATGCGATTTGGGAAGAAAGGTAAATTGAGTCTTCGATACATAGGACCATTCAAGATTCTTGAGAGAGTGGGAGAGGTAGCTTACAGATTAGCATTACCCCCACAGATGTCCGGAATACATAATGTTTTTCATGTGTCTATGTTGAGGAAGTACCACCCGGACCCTTCTCATGTCATAGAGTATGACGATATGGACATACAAGAGGACATGAGCTACACTGAGGAACCCGTTCGAATTCTCGATAGGAAAGAGAAGGTGCTTAGAACCAAGAGCATTCCATTAGTGAGAGTTCTGTGGAAACATCACTCAATGGAAGAGGCAACATGGGAACTGGAGGATCTCATGAAGGAGAAATCCCCCCAGCTATTTGGCTAGTTGAGCTAAATTTAGAGGACCAAATTCTTTTAAGGTGGGGAGGATGTCAGATCTGAGAATTTCAGATATATTTTGATGATGTAATATGAACTTGAAGTGTAATTTATTGAGCTAAGTGAATTGTGGGAATTATACTTGGAGAATTATATGTTAAGTGTTTAAAATAAGTGTGAAACTAAGAGGTCAGATCGATCTTGGGGAAGGAGAGATCAATCTGGTGAGTTAAAAATGACAAGGAAGGAGGCATTTAAGGAGCAGATCGATCTCCAATGGAAGAGGATCGATCTCCTTATGATTATGTTGAGAGAAGATCGATCTCATGAGGAAGGGATCGATCTCCAAATGTTTCTGTTTGAGAGAAGATCGATCTCCTCAAGGAGCAGATCGATCTCATAAAGCCATAAAGAGATCGATCTCACCCCTCGACAGATCGATCTCCTAAGCATAAAATTATCCCAAATCGTCCCCAAATTCAAATGCAGATCGATCTCACCAAGAGCCAGATCGATCTCCTACCCTCAGTCTATATAAGGAACCCCTGTTTTCTCCTGCAATTTCACTTTCTCTCTCTTCCAACCCCATTTTTCACCGAGCCCTAGCTTTCTCACTCATCCAAGGCCCCCATTTCCATCCAAATCAGAGGCTGTGGCAAGAAGGAAAGTTGTTCCTCATCAAAGGGAGAACAACATACTTGGAAATCGTAAGACGGATTGAATCGAGGCAAAAGATAAGCTCTCCACAAGTTTTGGGTAATTTCTAAATCTCGATCTTGATATTTGAGATGATTTTGGTAATGATAGTTGTTGGCATTGTGTTGAAGTAGTTGGAAAATGATTAGGGATTGATGAAATTACAATGTAGTTGGAGTAATGTTGATATTTAGCAAATTTGTTAATTTTGGGAATTTTGAGCTATAAATGGAAATTTAGACAATGTGGTGAATTAGCATAGATAATTTGGCATGAGAAATGTAGAACGTTGAGATGTTGTGAATGAGATTGTAGTTTGGGGTAGAGTTACGAGAATCAAGAGATTTGAGGTGTTATGAGCAATTATGCTCGATTTTGGAGAATTGAGGTACTGTGATGATGAATATTGATGTTTTAATATCGTTTGGACAACTCGGGAGTTCCAGAGTGAAGTGCGAGACTAGTCCGTGACAAGGGAGAAACGATTGCACTATACGAGGTGCAAAGAGGTAAGGGAAATTAAACCAATTGTGTATGTGATTTTGAACTATTATAGCATGATTTGTGATTTATAAAACAAGCATGTTTGATGTGTTGTGTTTTGATGAGAATGCACACGATTTTTATAGCCGGTTGGACCCCAATGTTTTTATGAGTTTATAATTGGGCTCTACGTTAAGGCGATCTTGAGATTTGAGAAATGTGTGCGTGTTTTTCCGGTTGGGACTCGGTTTCAATATGTTTTATGTTGAGTACAAAACGGTTTTAAATGAGTTTTATGAGAAAAAAACCACTATGAGTTCTACGTAAAGGCAAACTAGTCTTATGTGATAAGACTTAGGTGTGTGATTTTGAGTACACACCAGGCATTGCTCTGGTAGCATGTAAGCCCGATTCTTCTCCGTTCTGGTAACGTGAGAACCCTATTTAGTGGTCGTTGCCACGTGAGAACCCTATTTGGTGGCCGTTGCCACGTGAAAACCCTATTTGGTGGTCGTTGCCACGTGAAAACCCTATTTGAGAACCCTATTTGGTGGCCGTTACCACGTGAGAACCCTATTTGGTGGCCGTTGCCACGTGAAACCCTATCCTGTGGCTGTGCCACGTGTGAATCTAAATCAGTGGCTATGCCACGTATATTTGGTGGCCGTTGCCACGTGAAACCCTATCATATGGCTGTGCCGCGTGTGAATTTAAATCAGTGGCTATGCCAAGTGTGTTTAGTGGCTGTACCACGTGCATTATTATTACAGTAATTTTATCACGTTTATTGAGATAGCGATTATCGCATTGTTTTCACACGCTTGTTATTGCTCTAGACTGAGCCTTTTTACTTCATGTTTTCACATGATTTGAGATATGAGAATGTCGTTTTGAGTACTTTCATGCTATGGTTTTCAAATGAGTATACTGAGTTTCACATACAAATAAATATTTTATGATGTGCATTATGGTTTATATAATGAGTTCCTTACCCCCCTTTACTGAGCGATTTAGAAGCTCACCCAGTTTTCTTTCCCCTAGATTTCTTCAAGTGAAAAAGGGTTTCCCTGCGACGTACGGAGTAGTGGCTAGTAGAGGACTTGAGCTCCAGGCCATATATTGTATTTTGAGGTATCTTTTATCTTTTCATGTACCCAGACAATTATCGTAATTACAGACACTTGATGTATAACATTGTATGGGATGTATTAGGATTAATTAACTTAATATTGAGTAATGTATATGATACGATACATGTTATCTAGTGATGAGATCCTGAGGTATGATAAATATGATGATGCATGACACTGCACAGGAATGCACCCTTAATTGTGAATTGATGAGTAAAAAGTTTTTAAATTTGCCCTATTTTCCGCGTTTCCGATGCGTGACACTCATGGCCTTGCTCGCCCCTTTTGGGTTCCCTGAATGGATTAATGTCAGGTCCTAGCCCCTCATGGCCTTTCTCGCCCCTTTTGGGTTCCCTGAATTAATCTGTATTACACTTACCACAGCATCATACATACCACATGTGAAAACCTGTACGAGCTAAGCTCTAGCATGATACATGCATCATAAATAAATCACCTCGTACGAGCAATGCTCTAGTACGATATTATGCATAAAAACATGAGAAAACCACTTATGAGCATAGCTCCAGTACGGTTATATGCATAAGAAAACCACTCAAAATCCACGTACGAGCAAAAGCTACAGTACGGTTTATAAAACATCATCACAATCAAATCAATGTGCGAGCTAAGCTCCAGCACGTTGCATACAAGTGAAAGCATCAAAATCCCATGCAAGCTAGGCTCCAATACGATTCAATTCACATAAACACGATAGGCGGCTCATACACAATCAAAATAATCTCAAATCATGTTTAGCACTTCACATGTGCTATTTCACAAAATCATTCAAACAATTGCCAACCTATTTATTAATTTGCTCAAAACAAAACAATGTGTTTCTCAAAAAACCAAAACATGTGGTTTATGCATTTATTAGCCTTACTATCCCTTTTTCAAGAATCATTTTCAGAAGACAAATCATATACATTCTCATAGCTATTTACACCTACCAACAATATCAACAATCATTTTCTTAAATCAGCGTGCATTTTATAACACCCTATATTCACCCACAAGTTCAAAGTACGAGCAACTATCTCTATATACTTACAGACTTCCCTTACCTGGAATCGCGTCACGTGATTCCACTTCCTTAGAGCTGCTTATTTGTGTGGTCCGATATGCCTCCAACGAGCTCTCCAGAATTGTACAAAGTCGCATATTACATCAATTTCTTCGCTATGGCATTTCATCACACACTACATATGCTCCTTTTCATAAATTCTCTAAACTCACAATGTAGCTTCCTTTACTCATCTTAAATCATTCACATTACTTTAATAACAACTTGAGCATGCCCATAATCATCAACTTATTCAACCCATATCTTCTCACACTAGACTTATTCTAAGTTTTCTAGGTCATACCAATTCCATCACATTCCTAGGTAGTTTTATCCATCAATACACATCCAACTCAACTCCAAAATCAACAAATAAACAAATGTACTTGGGTTAAAGTGTTAGAAACTTACCAATCTAGTTTCCCTTCTTGCTCCAAAGCAAAATATCCTTTGCTCTTTCAGTACAACCAATGAGGCATTGATTCCAAAGCATGTTGTTTCTCTCTTGGATAAGAACAACTTTGTATCTAATGGTCTTCCCTCAAATCTTACTGGAAATGGGATGATTTAGAAAGAGAAATCTAGGTTTTGGGTTGAAATGGAAGAAATGAGGGTTTGTTTTCGTGATTTTCATATTTCACTGCTCTAATTTATAGAAATTGCTCAATGAGATCGATCTGTCGAGGCTTGAGATCGATCTTGTTCCCTTAAATCCCTCATTTTCACACCAATTTGAATGCATGAGATCGATCTGTCAAAAGCTTGAGATCGATCTGTCTCAGACAGAGAGTTAAGGAGATCCATCTGCTCCAAGGATGAGATCGATCTTCTCTAACCCGAGAGCTAAGGAAATCGATCCGCTTGCATCAAGGATTGATTTCTTCTTTACAGAATGTTTAGCATATCGATCTGGCCCCATTGGAGATCGATCTGGCCTGTTCCATTACTCGAAGAAGAGCATTTTGGCTCTTCCAGATCGATCTCTCATCCTATGAGATCGATCTGGCGTTCATATTTTTTAGATTTTTGCTGCAGTTTTCTGCAGTAACTTACACCAAACATCCTTAATTTTGCTACCATAGTCATTTTCTCATCTAACCACCTTTAAGACTTGAAAATGACATTCATTCATACTTTATACACATTAAAACTTGTGTGCATTCATTATATAACCAAAGGTATACAATATAAAGCCACATGGAAGTACAACTTCATTCTATTTTACCACGCCACTCATTTTCCATTCCACTCACATTCATCACTTATAAAAGTCCATTTCTTCATATTCATACATAATGAAACTTGTACGCACATCACCACCTCTTATTACAAGTGTGTACATTGAATTCATGGACTTTACATCACTTATGCTTCACATTGCAAATACATCACCATTCTTATGAATTCATAAGGTTTACATCCGAAAATATGGGTCTTACAAAATGGCCCAACAATTTGACCCAATGAGCCTAAGAAATTTGGCCCACACTTGTTATACCTTAATAGGCTTTAAAAATTCCATCATTAGCCCATCAAGTTTTACTCGTTTAATTTAATCCAGATTTCAATTAAATTAATTTTTCGTAATTAAAGAGATGAATATCGAGTGTTTTAACCAAAAATATTTCTTCCCCACTACTTAACCTTACTTAGGTTAAATTTTAACCATGGTTAGTCAACTATGGTCAAAGTCAATATTTCTTAACTAACCTTGATTTTTCTTAACCATTGACCACGTTTGACTTTTTCTCAAAAATTCAAAAGTGTCATTGTCTATGGTTTACTCTATCATCATTATGTTTTGGTCATTTTCGGGAGGTGAATATGTCAAAAACACCTCAAACGGACCATTTCAAACTCGTTTAACCCTTTTTTGGTCTTTCCTCTACTTCAATGTGTTCGAAACCAAATCAAACCGACTTCCCTTCACGAGCCCTCTATATTTTTACGTTTTAAGTTCTTATCTTTAGTCAAAATGATTTAAATCCATTCGATTTAGCCTATGGCTCTTATAGCCCTTATTCGGCATTTACGTAGCTTATATGCATTTAATCACTTCACTTAAAATTTCATTCTTGTAAATACTCTTCTTATGATTCAACTAACATAATAGAGTGTTTGTACATATAGAAATCATAAGGAATAAGCTACATAAAAAATTAGGTCTTACAATATCAAAAGTGCTATTATCATACCAAACTAACCTAAGCCCAGTTCTAAGTGTTTTCCAAGGCTTTAAACAGAATATTCTCCTAATGTTTACATAACCAACGTTTTCACATGTGTATAGTAACTCAAAGTACCTAACCCTATCAAGGTCAAATGTGAGCTCATCAAGATACCCATTTTGATACTCAATTGTCTCACCCTTACCAACAAATGTTCTACCATAATGAAACCTTATTATCTTTTCAAAAGCCATCCCAATCAAAAAGAAAAAAAAATGTATATAATATAGATTAAAGAGAATGGTATAAAACATAACAATATATTTATCACTGTCAAAGGAATTGAAATTCCAAATTGCACACACATTTACAATTTAATTAAATGTAACAGCAAATAAGCTCATGCAAAAATTCCATACTCATTTTGATATTTCACTTTATACAACAAAAATTAAACAGAGAAATTACACACTTATTTTGCAATTACATAGACACAATAGCAATACGCATAAATTAATTACCCTTTTTTGCATTTACACTATACACAACAACAATATGCAATTTAACTATATTGAACAACAAATAAATTGAAAAATTACGCACATGTTGCATTTTGACTATATAAAACAACAAAAAAGTAGAGCATTGACCCACCCATTTTGTTATTACATATATAAGAATAATAATATGCCATAAAAATTACCCACGCATAACTACACTTTTATGTCGAACGAAAAATGATTTACTTCTCTTTAGATAAAAACTCCTTAACCTCGTCACACTACGACTCCTTCAGAGAAAAAATTTCAAGCAATCAAATAGGGGTAGGTTTGTAATCCCTAACACCTAGATCGGAAAACCTTCAAATCTGCTATGGATTTCAAATGAAAAACCTTAATCCTCAAATAAGGTATTTTCTTTTTCCTTTAATATAATTAAACTTTTTTAATTTTTTTTTACATTAAGTTCACTTTTTAGTTCAAACTTTTTTCTATTAATTCCAATCAGCAAGTTTTATGACATATAAGCAATAATAGATAGTTAGTGTCCTACAATGCAAATGTATAACATTAATCAAATTTCATCCAAAAAATCCTCTATTTGATAAATCTTAAAAACATTAGGTCATTAACTGTTATAACTAAAAGTTTAGGTCCCAAATTGATCAACCCTGCAAACGTTGGGGACTAAATTGAGCACTTCGCCTCTTTTAAATGTCATTAACTTATGTTTGTATTAGACATGTGGCATGCCACGTGGCATCCCACAAAGCTATCTAAGTCAGTTGCTACGTAAAATGTCTAAAGAAGTTAGTGACATTTTACAAATTTGGACTTAATTGCATGATTTTAAAATGTTGGGGGTTTATTTACAATAAAATAAAAGTTTATGACTGATTTACATGCGATAAAATGTTGAGGACTTGTATCCATTTATGCAAAAGGTTAAAGGGATATTTAGCTATTAAGCCATAATAAATGAAAACAAAATAAAGAGAGCTTATAATTACAACCTATCATGAATGCCTCACACCCTATTTACTTGAAAAGCCTGACGTAAAATCCACCATTTTCTTGTATTTGCTAAGAATACATAAGTGTGTTTAGTTTAGCTATATGTAAGTGATGTATGACAATGCGAAGCTATTGAGATTAATAAATTAATTGTTGAGTTTTAATTCATGTACATGAGATATTATAGATATGTTAATTAATGATCTAAATGTGTTTGTTGATGTATTGAGGATTAGTTTTGAGTATTGGGTGATTGGTTCAAGTTAAGGATTGAAAGATTGGGTAATTTAAGAGTTAGAGCACTAAAATGATAAAGTTCCAAGGCAAATGGACTAATTCCCTAAGCTAAGGGATCGATCCTCGTGAAGTCAGAAGCTAAAAATGAACAGTAAGAAGTTAATGAATTGATCCCATAAGCCAAGGGACCGATCCCCTTGCAAATAGAATGCAAAAATGAACAGTAAAGTATATAGGGATCGATCCCCTTAGCTAAGAGACCGATCCCCTCATTCCAGAACACAAAATTAGGCATTTTTAAGGCAGAAGATTGATCCCTTAATGTCCTAAAGATTTAAAATGTGTTTTCAATGCTCGGGAGTTAGAAAGAAAAGAGAAAAACCGAGAAAGAAAAGGGAAAAGGGGAAAAAGGAAAGGAAATGAGAAAAAATAGGGAAAATGGAGAAAACACTTAAAGGATGTTCCCCATTTTGATCCTCAACCTCCATTTCCATAAAAAAAGCGTTTTTTGAGTGAGAATTGGAAGAAAGAGAAAAAGAAAAAGGTGAAGAGAAATGAAGGTTTTGACTTCAAAAGGGAAAAAGGTGATAAGATTTTATTTTAGATTTTAATGAATGGGTATGATTGGTTTAAGGTTATTGGTTATGGTATTAATGAGAATTTATGGTTTGAAGGTACTAGTTGGTGTAGAAAGCTTAGAGAGAGAAAGTTAGGGTTTCTCTTTACAAAGGTATAATTTTTATAAATTCAAGAAAATTATATGTTGATATTGGTGGCATGATTTATTAATTTGCTTAAGTAATTTCTTGAAATAAGATTAGTGGAATGATGACTATGGTTTATTTATTAACGGAGTTGGGGTTTATAAGGATGAGTAGTTTATGCTGATCAGTTCTTGAATAAAATCATGTCAAAGGTAAATAAAAAAGTCTGAGTAAGTATCTATGTTAACAGCTAGATTGTGTTTGTGAATTGTGTTTTGGGTTAAAGGAAATCATTAAGGAAAAATGTAGAATGTTACTTTGAGTTGTGCCTATAATTAGCCTCGGTAAAGAATGTGAATTGTGACGATGGTTTGAGAAATTAATCGCCACTATTTTGGAAGTGTAGACAATGCTTTCTAAGTAGTATATTGAGCCAAGAAAGGTGTTAAGTCCTCGTTGGTGATAAGAGTTACACATTTAAGGTAAGGGATATGTTTGTTTGTATGGTAGTGTCCAAAAAGACATATTAGATGCATAAAAGGATTAGGAAACCATGAAATTAGCTTATTTAAAAGTGTGTTGGAAACTTAGGATCAAATGCATTAGTTTGAAAAAGGTCTTGAAAATAGTATAGGCTTTGCAAGCATATCATGAATGCTTTTGACATGAAAAAGTTTTATTAGGATTGGGACTTAAGAACACAAAGAAATGACATTTTATGCACTAGGGACCAATCCCCAAAAGGTAGGGATGATCCCCTCTGCTTTTCAAATAGGGCAGGAGTATTCTGTCATTTAGGGGTCGATCCCCTACACCCAGAGGATCGATCCATTCATTAAATTTTGAACTATATTGTACTTTTGAACCTCTAAAATGATCCATCGACTTTCGAAATCGATTTGCAACATATTTATGCATGATTTGACAACCTATATGCTATGTTATTTACTTGATAAGTAAAACTTGGGTTGCTTTTGATATTTTATTCAATGTAAGACCGAATAGCTCACTTTAAGCTCATGAACATTGTTTTGAGATGAAAGGTAACCTATAGCATATGCATGTGTGTAAGGAAACATCACTACACGCTTGTTCATATTGGTACCTTTAGTTGTGCCAAATGGCACGGTACTTTCCTTCTTAGTTACTGTTAGACCTAGACACGACTACAGCCTTCAGTGCTCATTTGTCCATGAGTTATTGTGGAACCGACCATGGCCAAAGATCCCTATTTGTGGTGCATCACTCGCAAGCTTAGGGTTTCGCTTGCTATGTCTAGATTAGGGATTTATAATCGTTTTAGTTGCATATCATCCACATGAGTTTTGCCTAGTTTCCATTATTTTATTCAATATCAGTTTTAATTTAGTATCAATTTTGATTCAACATTTGCTTTGATTTATATTTTGGTTTGGTGAGTATGAATTGAAGTATAGCTCTGCTATATATTTGATTTGTTAAGTATGTTTTGGAAATGATTGCATGATTTGAATTACATTTGTTTACCCGCATCTTTGTTTTGATGTTATTGTGGTTGCAAGCATGTTCCTTACTAAACACATTAGCTCACCCCCTTCTTTTCAGACTAGCATTATAGTGATTCACGGAGTGCTGCATTAGGTGGATCAGTTTCAGGAGCCTCTCCCAACTCATCTCTTAGTCATTCGAGGTATCCAATGTCTTATACTTTTGTTTCTATGCAATAAAGGCATAAACTAAGTTAATTGTATTTATGTAAGTTATTCTTTTGTTGGGATGTAACTGTCAAGTTGTAATAGATGTCTCATGTAGTCAGATATACTATATTGGAGATCAATTATAGTTTCATTTATAAGGAGTTATATCTGAAGTATCCTTCACAATTCTTTTTGTATGGTTATGGATGAGATCAAATGAAAATGACTGCAATGACATTTTGGATTTTTAAATTGGACCAAAGATTAAATGTTTTGCATCATTTAAATGTTTAGATTGGGATTACGAACTATGAGAATCTCAATTATAATATTCAAGGATTAACTAATTAAATTAATTACAACCTATACTGCACATAGATAATAACTAAGGATAAAGAAAAAACTTAGTCCTCATTTTCGCAATTCTAGGACGTTACAGAGTTAGTATCAAAGCTTGAGTTGTCCAGTCCATGTCAATGTAGGCAAGTTAAGATTAAAGTTACATCCCAAGTATTTATGCCTGTCTGGTTTTATATCGAGTATAACTATGAAAGGTTGTACTAAATTGTCACGACCGCCCCTCTCGTGACATATCAAAATCACCACAAAATTTTCTCATTTTACTCACCTCTCCTTCTGTCATCACTCAACACCAAAACGTTGGGCTGTGATTCGATATTAGACACCTCAACCATATTCATTCGTAACATGTATACAAATCAATATTCTTTTCTATAATGTAAAACTCTTATACATTAATACAAATACTTGTACATATACATCCCCGACCGTACAATCATTTACATAACTGTGTTTTTACAATGTTCAGTACAAAACGTTTCAAATGTGTATACCTCTCATAAGATGGATATGCAGCGGATCAAGGAATACCAGTCCTTAGCTGTGCTCGACTACTGCGAACGCTCTGTAGAGAGGGAAATAAAAAGGGGGTGAGCTCATAGCTTAGTAAAGAAATCAGGCAAGCAAGTAGATAACCACATTATCTACAAAATACTATGTTCAAGCCTTGAAATCATTTCCTTATCGACTTATATCTAAAGGCATGCATCTTACTTGAATCTTTTATGCAATATATATATATATACACACACAAATCGTCAATTATAAAACTGAATTCATGTTGGTTTCATAAACCTTACCAGTTCATGCAAAACATTGCATTCTCATGTAATTTCATAAAATTCCCATTTATCATACCATTCAATTAAATCAAAATAATATGGCATATCATCATGTTTAAAAACATGGAAATTTGGGCCTCACCCATCCCTCAAGTTACCCTTTATCAGACACAAATTCACATGTCCACATTATAGAACCATGTGATAGTTCATTCAATAAACTCAATTTGCACGAAAGGAGATAGGAGACTACATGTTCCAAGATTATGATCATAACTCATTTTTCGTGATCCCAGGCTGCATAGTACTCGGTGTGAGGGATCTTACAATTTGCTGTAATGGTAGGTGGGTCAAATCCTCAACCGTCAGCTCACAACTCACTCATATCGTGTACTCATGGTACATCGTACTCCATGTGACATACACGGTACAAAGTACTCCATGGACCCAATCTCAAGGTCGGGATGCTCGCCATAAGTCTTAGTCCTCATACTATAGGTTTTATTTTTTTGATAGCCCTCGGTCACATCTCAAAATATTGCACATGTGAGCATATAATCGGTGCGACACATAGTCTGCACAGGATCCCAACACTGCTGTTTCATGCTTTCTTTCAAAACTGGTACGTGCGAGTAAACTTCCAACATGACCATAACACAATGATATAACTATATTGCGAGCAATGCTCCCAGCACTATGTCATATAAAAACCTGAGTATGAGCAAAGCTCTCAATACTCTATAATACATCAACAATTGAAAACTGAGTATGAGCAATGCTCCCAGTACTCTATCATGTAAAACTGAGTATGAGCAATGCTCCCAATACTCTATAATGCATCAATCAATAAAACTGAGTACGAACAATGCTCCCAGTACTCTATCATGCATAAATCACATTCAAAATTTAGTACAAGAATATACTCAAGTACTATGTGATGCATATCTCATGAAACATAGTTCGAGTGTTCTCTAGCACCAATGGTTTTCGCACAAACCCGATAGATGGCTTATTCAAATTATAATTCACCCAAGTAAATCAAATAGGCACTCAAATATGTTGTTTTCGCATATACATGAAAATATTAGTCATTCTATCATGCAACTATGAATATTAGTCACAACATGCTTCTAAGGCTTTTTACCATATAATTGGATAAAATCACACTTTATCTCATCGATTCCTATCATGACGTTTTTATACACGAGATTTCATATATCATATAATTATCGAAATTCTATTCAAATACATGTAGCTATCTCTAGCTACTCACGAAATTCCCTTACCTCAGATCACGTCACGTGACCTCACTTCCTCGGTGCTACTCACTCTCACAGTCCGATCAGCTTCCAATATCAACTTCGAAGCTATTAATAATTATTCACATTAGTATACTTTAATATACTTGTTTTCACTTGCATGACTCTAAATCAATGCATTCAACTCCTCCCAATGCCTCAATCTCATCATTTCTCCCATTATGGTGTTATACCATATATTTCATATACCTATCTTCATTTCTCATCTATTCCAATTTATGTATTTCATACAACTACCTTAAAATCTTTCATACATGCTCATTTCATCATTAAATTCATGTTTACTCAACTTCCTCATCATTTTCTCAATTTCATACCAATAGCTAGGTCATGGATATTTTACATGATCCATTGGTTTCCAACAATTTAGACATACACCAATTAACTCACCTAGACACCTAGATTAACATATATAAACTTGGTGTATTGAATCTTACTTAGCTTGAACTTTTCCTCTTTTTCACCAAAATTGACAAAATCCCCCTTGTTCCTTCAATCTTTGATTCCAACTTCTTGTTTCCAAGTATGTTGTTCTCCTCTTTACTAAGAACAAGTTTGATGAACTGAACCTCACTGAAAACTACTTGCAAGATGAAGATTTCTGGAGTAAAAAGGTTATGTTTAACTTTGGCTCTTTTAAGGTTTGATGTTTCTCGGGAAACAGAGGTTTACAGAGCAGTGTATTTATAGAATTGCACTTAGGGATCGATCTGCTAACTAAGTGATATCGATATGTCCTGCCTATTTCCCTTCAGGAACTAACCTTTTAAACTTAGGGGATCTCTTGAGCACAAGATCAATCTGTGTTAAACAGAGCCTTAAGGAGATTGATATGCCCCTTTCATGAGATCGATCTGTTCTACCCAGAACCTATCAAAGATCGATCTGCATTGAATGATAGATCGATCTGCTCCTCCTCTGAAGAAGTTCTGCTGTAACTTCTTCCCAAAATTCACTGTTACATTCATATTCGATTTACTTAACGACCAATTTTGCATTTTATAAACATTAGAGACTTAAATGCATTCATTCCATATGATTTATATCAATTGTGACTTGTCCATACATCACAAAATTATAAAGAATACATATTAAGTTACGAGATTTACATAAATTGATTGTTTTAGATACAAATTAGCTAAGTACCATGAGCGGACAATGGGTAGAACTCAGAGGCAGGCTCTGTCATCGCCCCCAGCTACTCCACAACCCAAGAGTTCAAATTCCCGTATGTCCAGCTATAGTAGAGACTAGAGAAGGCTTTGAAAGTTTGACCAATATGTTTACCCACCATTTCAGGGCAACTAACTCTGAAATAGACTATCAATAAACACCTACACATCCTCTGGCTCAAGCACCAACACCACCACCAGTACCTCTAGCACCTCAACCACCACTACCTCAGCCACAACCTCCACCTCAGCCTAGGGTTGAGGTTAGACCCAGTAAAATAGTAACCCTATTAAAGGACTTTCTCAAGATGAGACCTTCGGTGTTTGAGGGTAGTAAGAATCTAGTAGAAGGGGAGAATTGGTTGCGAGAAATGGAGAAATCCTTTAAGTACTTGGATTGTACCCCTATAGAAAAAGTATCCTTAGCAACTTATGTACTTAAGAAAGAGGCCAAATGCTGGCAAAAGTTCACCTGCACTATTCTAATAGCTCAACATCTAGAAGTCACCTAGGAAATCTTTTTTGTGACATTCAACAAATAATGTATTCCTCAAACTGTGAGGAAGAAGATGCAGGCTGACTTCCTTAATTTGACCCAAGAAAGCATGTTTGTTGATGCCTATAAATCCCGCTTCACCATCTTAAGCTAATACGATCTTGAGATAGTGCAAGATGAAGAGTGAAAAATTGAGAGGTTATTATCAGGGTTGAGGAGCAATTAGAGATAGATTTCTTGCTTGTGATCTGACTACATTTGATCAAGCCCTTAGGAGTACCCAGATTGTAGAGCAAGGGTTAAAAGTCACTTAGGTTGAGAGTGGATCCCTAGGCAAGTTTAAGGATAAGGGTAAAAAACATGAGGACATCTAGTCAGGACAATTTAACAGACAGAAGTTTGATGAGCCCCAAGTTAAGGCGGCAAGCCTACTACTCCCTCCACCATTACTTAGAGAACATTAACCATAAGGCCCCCTATAATGAAGCCCGATTTACAAAAATTGTAGCAAGTATCATAGCACCAAAGACTGTCATTGGCTCATCGGAGCTTGCTTCAACTGTGGGTAGACAAGATATATGATTAAAGACTATCCTACATTGAAGGATGCTAGGAAGTAACCTGAGAGGCTTACTCCACCAAAAAGGGTTAGGCCAGCAAAGAAGAGTAAGAAACTAGTGACTCTAGGGAGAGTTTTTGCACTAGACAAGGAGTTAGCTAAGGGCTCCACCAAAGTCATTAAAGTCATTAAGGGTAAGCTTCCTATTTTTTGTATTGAAGCATATGTACTATTTGATCCTAGCTTTACGTACTCTTTTGCATCTCCATTATTCATTATTAAGTTGTATATTGAACCTAAGCCTTTAAGTTATGTATTGCACATTTGTACCCCTATACGAAAGAGTTAAATGATAGATTGAATATGTAAGAATTGTAAGAACATTGTGGGAGATATGAATATGGTAACAAATCTAATTTTGCTTAGTATTTAAGATTTTGATGTGATTTTGGGCATAGATTGGTTGACTACCAATTGTGTCAGTTTATACTACTACTCTAAAACTGTAACATTTTCTCTACTCGATATATATGATGTAAGATTTACAAATCAGAAATCAAATTAGATTATTTATGTGTTTTGTAAGTTTAACGAAATTTTGGTTAATATGAAGGATTTATTGCTTATGTGGAAGACTTGGAAAGGGTGCCACTAAAACTCAATGATATTCCCGTAGTAAAGGATTTTCGGGATGTATTTTAAGAGGAATTACCTGGGTTGCCACCCGATAGAGAGCTAAAGTTCGCCATCAATTTGGTCTTAAATGCTCAGTCGATATTTAAGCCTCATTATCGCATGGCATTGGTTGAAATAGAGGAGCTGAAGAAGTAGCTCCAAGATTTGTTGGATAAGGGTTTCATCTGTTCGAGCTTATCCCTTTGGGGTGCTTCTATTTTGTTTATTCTGAATAAAGATGGTGGATTAAGGTTGTACATCGATTATAGGCAGTTGAACAAGGCTATGGTGAACAATAAGTACCTGCTGCCTTGAATCGATGACCTTTTTTATTAGCTTCAAGGTGCATCAGTATTCTCCAAGATTTATTTAAGGTCAAGGTATCACTAGTTAAAGTTAAAGGAGTCGAATATCTCAAAGACAGCTTTTGGGACTCATTACAACCATTTTGAGTTTAGGGTGATGTCGTTTGGCCTAACGAATACACCAGTGGCATTTATGTGATTTGTGAATGAAGTGTTCAAACTGTACTTAGACCAATTTGTCATTGTCTTCATTGATGACATGTTGGTGTACTCGAAGTCCCAAGAAGAGCATGAGCGATACTTTAGGATAGTATTGCAGACCTTTCGAGAAAAATAACTATATGCTAAGTTAAGTAAGTGTGAATTTTGGTTGGAGTATTTAGCATTTTTTAAGTCACATTGTATCTAAGAATAGGGTGTTAGCCGATCCGTCTATGGTTAAAATAGTGATTGATTGGGAAAGGCCAAAGAGTGTTACAAAAACGATTCTCCAAGTTAGCCGCATCGATGACTCCATTTACACATAAAGATGTTAAGTTCAAATAGTCAGACAAGTTTGAGGAAATTTTTCAAAAGTTGAAGAAGATGTTGACCTCAGAACCAATTCTAACCATTTTAAGCAACTCAGGAGGTTTCACTGTTTATAGAGATGCTTCTCTACAAAGTCTGGGTTGTGTTTTATTGTAACATGGGAATGTAGTTGCTTATAGTTCTTGTCAATTGAAAGATAATAAGAAGAACTACTTACGCATGATTTGGAATTGGCTGTAGTGGTTTTTGCTCTCAAGATTTGGCGATATTACTTGTATAGTAAGAAGTTCCAGATCTACATTGATCACAAGAGTTTGAAATATTTATTTAATCGATGGAGCTCAACATGAGGCAGTGACGGTGGATAAAACTTTTAAAGGACTGTAACTATAAGATATTCTATCATATCGAGAAGGTGAATGTAGTAGCGGATGCTTTAAGCCAAAAGAGATGGTATCATACATGATGGCTAAGGAGTTGGATTTTTTTAAAACAGTTTGTTAGGCTCGGAATTAGTGTAGAACCTATTGAGAGTTGTTAGATTGCTAGCCTTCAGATAGAGTCAAGTTTGATAGATCAGATCAGAGTGGTGCAAAGAAATTATTAGAAATTAGTCGGGATTGCTAGTCGACTATATCAAGATTCACAATCGGGGCACGTAGTTAGTAATGATAGACTGCTTCAGTTCAAGGGTAGAATCTGTGTTTCGAGCCATGATGACTTGAGGTAATTAATTTTGAAAAAGGCACATAATTCTCGATACACTATGCACTCAGGTAATAACAAGATGTACCATGACTTACACTGGGTAGGAATGAAAAAGGACATTGTAGAGCATGTTGTGAGGTGTTTAGTGAGCTAACAAGTGAAGATAGAGCACTAGAAACCAACGAGTTGCTTCAACTTGTGCCGATACCCAATTGGAAATGGGAGCACGTCACTATAGATTTCATCATGAGCTTACCCAAGACTAAGAACTGACATGATGCAATCCAGTGATGGTGGACAGATTGACCAAGTCAACTCACTTCCTGGTTATCAAGACAACAGACTCTTTGAACTCTTTGACAGATCTTTAAGAAATTTGATTGCATGGCACTACCGTGAGCATCGCTTTCAACGAGGATTCTCGATTCACATCCTGATTTTGAGAAGATTTCTAAGAAATAATGAGATCAAAGTAAAATCTTAGTATAACTTTTCATCCTCAAACTGATAGTCAATTAAAGAAGATGATTCAGACCTTGGAGGATATGTTGAGAGCATAAGCTTTGGACTTCAAAGGTTCATGGGATGACCATGTGTCATTGGCTGAGTTCACTAACAATAATAGTTACCATGCCAACTGTAAGACCCGATTTTAGTTAAAACACGAAATTAAAAATGCAAAAGAATTGAAATGGAATTCTCAAACACGTGCAAGGGTAAAATAGTCAAAAGACCGAAAGCTGATGTAAATTCGAGGAGAAAAATTTAATTAAAAATAAGGGATTGAGAAATCTTGATCAATAACGAAGAAATAATTAAATTTCGGGTCAAATTGATCAAGATATGAATTTATGAAAATTAATCGAAATTAATCGAGATTTTTACTTCGAAAAATAATCTCAAAAATAATCGAAAAATATACCAAAAATGGTTAAAATAAATTAAATAAATTAAATTAAATAAAATAAATGAATTTAGAATAAAATAAGAAATTTGGAGATATTTGTAGAATATTTGTGAATATTTTAATGATTAAAATATTAATAATAACAACAATAAATAATAAATTAATTGATGAAAAAAAAAGAGAGAATTGAAAATCGGGGAGAGAGAAATGAAAAACGGAACCGAAATCGGGGAAGAAGATCGGATGACCACCGATGTCACGACCCAAACTACCCAAAAATCAGAGTTAATTTTTCGCGTTTTATTATTTACTTAAATTCTTACCTGTCCTCGAATCGTGACCAACACTCCACTAATAATTGGGCTGTGCGTCAATGTCAGTCCCACCATTCAATTACCATCTAACTTATTTCTTCTCCAGTCATTTATAATTGTTTACATTATTTATACATCCCCTAAAGTTACTTACAAATATGTTACTGTGCTATGCTTATGTAGATACAATATGTACAAGTGTATATACCTTATGTTGATGGGCAGCAGCGGATATCCGAAATGCAGTACTGAGTCGTCGCAACTTCAACTGGAGATTATCTGTGGGAGAAAATGAAAGGGGTGAGCACATCAAGCTCAGTAAGGCAATCCTACGAACAAGTAGGTAACCATACTACCTACATGAACGTGGTGCCATGCATAAACCACCCTTCCTCCACACATTTTAAAACAATGATATGCGTTATGATGTTATGTAAAACACATTTGCATGGAAAATTAACATGTAATTATTACAAATCATTTCTTTCTCAATTAAAATTTTCACAATAAAGTCAGGACTCGACCCCTCCTGCGGGTGATCCTGACTCACACAAAACCATGAAAACGGTTTACATCACACGTGGGTTTGAAAAGCATGGAAATACCATCATGCAAATTTAGTTTAAAAACCCAGTTTAAATCATCGAAATCGTCGACATGCGAGACGAGGCAATATCTGTATAACGGCAATAACTAGGACTATGGCCATATCTGTCCTCGGGAGTTCCTCAGCTACACGGATCCTAGTGTGCGGGTTCTCACCATGATCGGGAACCGCCCAGGAGGTGGGTCAATCCATCCCGTCAGTCTTATCCGATCCCAGGCATCCGGAGATGCCGTATCCGAAGATACCACACGGTACATCGTACTCCATGCTACTTGCACGGTACATCGTACTCCGTGAACCCATATAATATCTCTAGGTACTCCAGCCCAATTGGCCAGCTTCCTACAGAGGTTTGTTTCTCAATACTCATGCCATGTCTCAAAACGCACGTGCGAGCCTATTAAATCGGTGACACACAGTCTACCCGATGCTCCAGGCACGGCTCATCGCATGTTCTCATAAAATCAGTGCGAGCGATGCTCAGCACTCTCATCAACTCAAATAAAACTGGCAGAGCCCGCTTTACATCCCCACAAGGCCGCCAACCTCATCCCTCACTCTCACCCCACCTAAGAGGTCTCTTGAGCCTGTTGGGCCTTTTGGCTGACTCCAAGGGTAGACAGCGCAACTCCACAAATTCGGTAAAACTAGTGCGAGTTATGCTCAGCACTCTGTATATAAATCACATGAAAATCTTATAAAAATATGGTGCGAGTTAGACTCTAGCACCCTGTCACGAAAAAGCATATGAAATCTGGTGCGAGTTATACTCTAGCACCTATGCATGTAAAACTCTAGTGCGAGCTCTCGCTCCAGCACTAATGGATGCATCACACAAATCAAATATCGTGCGAGCTGGGCTCTAGCACGTCATATGTCAATAAAACACGTAGGCGGCTCTGTTTCCTCAAAACAGTTTTCAAAATAATTATATTGTTGAAAGTATGCAATGCTGTGCATTTTCTTTCTAAGTGAGCCAGCCTACTCATGCATGTGTTAAAATACCTCCAGAATGAGCAGGAACCTTTTGTTCTTGCTCCTCCCAAATTTTTCTAAATTTATAGATTTTACCCTTAACAAGGGTATTTTAGTAATTTGCCCATTCGGGGCACTAAAATTATTAATTGACCTCTAAACCCTTCAGGTAATTTTTAAATGACTGCAATGAATTTAAAACTTCGTAAAGTTTACCTCTAGCAGTCCGTAGAATTCCCTTACCTGATGTTCCTGTCGAGTCTGACCTTTTCTTTTCCACTGTTGTCACGTCGCGCAGTCCGTTATGCTCCCAATCAAATGCCCGGAACTGCGTATCAATATTCCTCAGGTCAGATAACATACAATTTAATTGTATTTAATACTCTCTGGGCTTAATTTAAATCGTTGGGCCCATTTACCCCTATTGGGCCCGATTGCACCTTAATGGGCCTTAATCGGCCTTAAGCCCGTTTTTCACTTAATTTTCACTTTATCGAGGCCTATTGGGCTCATTGGGCCCACCAATAATTTATTGGACCTCGTTCTAATTCTCGAATAGCTAAATCGATTATTTACGACAATTTATCTAAATTTCCATAATTTAATTCAATTTATGCGGAAATTAAATCAATATCACGCATAACGAGGTAATTATCGTAAATAAGGGTCACTTACCCGAGATTCCATGCTAGTCCGTAAATCGAGGCTATCTCGAGCTCTCGGTGGATGCCAATCGTCCAGCTACACAATTAATTATATTTTCGGGTAAACTTTCGGTCGAAATTTAATTAAATAAAATATTCCAAATTTAAATCGGGTCAATTTGACTGCTTGTCGACTTACCCGAAGCTCGATTGCATCACAGGAATTTTTTCCAATTTTTTTCTCTTTTTCTTTTTCCCTTTTTTCTTCCTTTTTTCCTCCTCTTTTTGGCTGAACCGGTTCAGTCCGGTTCGGACCGGTTCAGACCGCCGGTTCGACCGGTTCACCGTCGGTTCACTGCCTTGCCGGCCGGTTCTTCACCGGCTTCTACCGCCAATCGCTCCGCTAGGTCGTCCGCATCTCAGATCTGCCCTCGGTTTGGGTCAAGCTCGTCGGAACGCCGCCGGTCCGGCTGATCTCCCTCGGCCGTCGGACCCATTTCCTTTCCTCCGCCATTTTCGGCGTTTGCCGGCAGTTTCGCCGGTCGGGGCTGCCACCAATCGACTCACCGGTGCCTGGGGAAGCTTCGGTGGTGGTCGATCGGGCCTGAATCGGCGCCGATCGTCGGAAATCTCTCTCCCCCCTCGGTCTCGGTTTTTCGTCGTTTTGCTCGACGGTGGCCACCGTTCGGGTCTCCAAGGGGCCGGTGATGGGTCGGGCTGCGTCTGGCTTACCTTCGCCGGCCTCGCCTGGTCGCTTGGCCGTCGGCAGGGGCTCGGCCTCTGCTTCCGTTTTTCGTTTCGCGTTTTTCGCGATTTCGCCCCTTTTTTTTTTCGGTTACCTTTTTTTTTATTAATTTTATTATTATTATTATTTATTTTAATTATTTTACTATTCAATAAAATACTCCACAAAATCCCAAAATATCTACCTTATATTATTTTTTATTCTACTTTAATTTATTTACTTTAAATTTAATTTATTAATTATATTTTTCTCTAAATTTTGATATTATTTCTTCGCGTTTTTTGAGATATAGTCCCGGTAATTTTTTCGGTATTTTTAAAATTTTCGAATTTGATCAATTGACCCAAAATTTATAATTTCTTTATTATCGATCAAGATATCTTATATCCTTATATTATTTTATTTTTTTATTTTTTATTTTTTTTAATTAAAATTTTCTTATCGTCCTAATACCGGGTTTTGGTATTTTTACCATTTTACCCCTGCTCTTGTTTCGGAAATCAATTTAACCTGACCTTCCTTCATACATCCCTCATCTTTTCTTATTTAATTTTCGTATTTTAATTAAATTCGGGTCTTACAACTCTCCCCCACTTAAAGAATTTGGTCCTCCAAATTAGAACCAAGTCATATGAGTCCATATACAACTCCGGGTACATCGATTGTATCATACTTCTTTAATTCTTATGTGACCTTCTCCGGAGTGTATTACTACCAAAGGACTTTAATTAGGGAGATCATCTTAAACCTCAATACTTTCTCTTTCCTGTTTAATGCCCGAATCAACTTCTTCAATATACTTATATTTTCATTAAACTGAACTTTTGGAATTCATATTCGATCACCTATGCTGGATCCGGATAGTATTTCCGAAGTATCAAAAGATGGGACACATTGTGGGTGCCTGCTTATTCAAGTGAAAATGCCACCTACAGGTCTTATCTCCCACTTGTCCAATCTCTCAAAATATTTCATCCAGCGCAACTCAATTTACCTTCTTCCAAAAGTTCGCTATGTCCTTATTCTCTTAGGACAAGTAACTTTCAACCATACTAATTCACCAAGGGTGAATTCCAATACTTTTCTACCTGCTCTGAGGTGTTCTTAATCTCTCACTCTTAACTAAACATCCTCAGAGACTTATTATCCAAGTCAAAAATAATTCTATCTGTCACCCACTTTTTCTTATCCAATTTGGGGAACAACCCCTACAGCCATACACTCATATCTTGTTATCCCGATACTCAACTGCCAACTGTCGTTATTGGCAACTTCAATTAGAAATCAACTGATCATTCCAGGAGCTTATAAAATCAATGGCACACGCTTTCATCGTCTCCTCCAAACGTGTACAGTCCTCTCTGACTGACCATCTGTTTGAGGATGGAAAGCTGTGCTAATACTCAGTCGGGTTCCCATAGCTTCCTTAAATATCCACAGAGGTAGGAAGTGGAGCGAGAATCCCTATATGATACCATGCTCACTAGAACGCTACTTAATGTTTCACAATCTTCCTTACACATAAATCCTCATATATACTCTGAGTATTTGAGGATTTCATAACCAAAAGGTGGGTAGACTTAGTCACTCTATCGACTATCATCCAAATAGCCTCGTAATTCACCTGGGTTCTCTGTAACCCATCACGACATTCATGGAGACTTGCTCTCATTTCCGTGCCATGTCGATATAGGTAGAGACTGCAATAACCCTGCAGACTTTTAATACTCTACCTTATTCTGCTGACATACTAGGCACTTTTTCACAACCTCTACAATATTTCTTTTCATATCTGACCACTCATACCCTTTTCGAGATTTCGATATATTTATTCGTTACTTTTCGTATGCACTGTGTATCTCGAAGAGTGAGCTTCTGACAACATTACTATCTCATCAACTGTGGTCCTGGGGAGCACTCATACTCTCTCGGAACCTCTGTAAATCATTATCGTATTCTGTGAACTCTGTCACTGTACCCTTCTGAATCTGACCCAAACTATCGACATCGTGCCGATCATCACGCTAAGCCTGTCAAATCTGGGCACTCTCATCCGGTTCTAATCTCAGGCTAGCTATCACATAATCATACCAATCACTGTCATCATCAGAAGGGATCACATCACTACCGAGGTTCACAACTGCTCTAGCAGCTCACGCTCCCTGACCATCATATGTAATACCATCCCGAGGCTCTTTCTACTCAAGACATCAGTCATCACATTAGCCTTTCCTGGGTGGTACAATTTTCACAATCACAATCTCTCAGAAGCTCTAACCCACATGCATTCTCATATTCGTCTCTTTCTGTGAAAACAGATACTCGGGCTTTATGATCAGTGCATATCCATAATTTCTCACCATGTAAATAATAGTACCATATCCTCGGTACAACTACTGTTACCAACTTTAAAATCATGGGTCAGATAGTTTATTTCGTGATCAAGGAGTTGTCTGACTCCAAAATTGACTATCTTCCCATTATACATCAATATACAGCTCCTTCATAATTTTGAGGTATCCATACTCACTGAGAACCTCTTGAGCTGTTAGGTATGGTGAAATTAATCACGGTGGTCAGTTCATATTTTACTACACCGAAATTCCTGTCACATCATCATCTCACTCAAAGACCACGTTTTCATAGTTAAACGTGTCAACAAGGTATACCCTTTTTAGAAGTCGCAACAACGCATTTGTAAAAGCAATTTTCCAATTGTTGTTTATAAATCGCCCTAGACTTTAACTACATCCAACATATCATCAATAATGATGATTACGAATCGATCCAGGTCAAGTTTAAATAACTCATCGTAATTGAGCTCCACTGCATAATTCAATCGCCTATATCCTTGACTTATGTACGTGTAAGCGCATAAGATCCTTCAAAATCGTTTACGTTTTCAGGTACTAACCTGCGTCATTTCCTTTTCTTATCTTAACGGCTCTTATTAAATTTTTACTATGTTAACCTTTATGATTTGTCGAATTTTAATATTCTTATCGTCTTAGTAAGGGTATCCTAATGCTAAAGGTAGTTATTACGACGATCGATTCACGCTATAAGTTATATATATGTATACTTTTAGATGCTGTCAAGTCTTCAGGCGGGGAGGTATTTTGAAATACCTTTATTAGCCTTCAGACTTAACCACAACTACGTTATATCTCAGTCTATGTGGTCACAATTTATATTCGCTACTAATTGCTTTAATCCTAATGACTTCGCATACGCACTCTTACTCCAATACATCTTGTATTTATAATCAAGCATATCTTATCTTAAAGATTATCTCCTTTCGTATATCCCTCATGACGAAACTCTTGTCTTTATTCATTTCGTGAGTATAATCCTTTACTCCTTTAATTTCAACTGTTGCACCCCTTTTTATCACTTGTCAACACTTCCAGTATACTTTTCAGTACTGTTTTCACCCATGTTTTCAACTTAAAATCTCTATATCCTTATTCCGTTAATTAATCCTCCTCTATTGGGGTACTCATTTGTCAGAATTGTCCCCAATGATGTAGGCATTCATGCCTTTTTACTCACTTATATGCGAATGAAGGCGGTATAAATAAATGTGTGGCACCAGGATTAATGAACATATGTACTTCATTATTCATAACAAGTGTGGTATCTTACACCACATCCAAGAAACATCAATAGTGTCCTGGTCCAAAACATTCTCTCGCCTTCGTCCAACAACCTACTTTCCTTTTTTTCTTTTCAGCTATGGCCTCCCTTTTCGTTGCAGCTATACCAACAAAGTTTTTCTCCGTCTCTTTACTTTTCTGTGGGGCGGTTTCGCCCAACTCTGTGTAATCAAAATCAATGGTCCGTCTTACCACACTTAACGGCCATTTTCATCAATACAGTGTAGATATAGACCCTCTTTCCGTGGTATCCACCACATATTTCACACTCCTTACAGTGCTTACACTGCTACACTGCTTCGTAGCAGGTCGGGGTCCTCCAATCACAATGCCCCTCATGAGTGCCAAAATTGGATGCACTGAGGCCTTACCAATTATCTTAGTCCATTACTCGTCAAATTTAATCTTTTACCAATTACCATTTCCCATTTTAACATTTTTGCTATTTCTCGATTCTCTTTTCTGTCTCTATTTCAGCCCTCACTCCCTTTCCCAATCTCAGAGGCGTGCAATTCATGTTCTTATTTACCCAACTGTAAATCTGCGCACTGCCTCGGTATAGGTAATATCTCACGGGCCAATCGGGCTCTAATTGACAATCTGAGCCCTTCCATAAACTTTTAGACATCTCAACTGTCACTTGTTCATAATGTCGAGGTAATATCTGCCCAAAAATACAACCGAGTTTCCATACTCGTCAATAAATCAAATCCACTGGGTCAGAGTAAGGACTTTTATCCATAATTTCCTTTAAATCATGACCGAGATATCATATCATCAGAATACATCTATAAATATTTCTCATATCAACTGTTAAGATGGGTCGAGCGGGTTTCTACCAATGCTCCGCTGCGCCCTCTGATCTTATTCATAATCTGAGCAATTAGCTCCTCAAAATAATCTCCACACTCCGCTCCAATCTCGCGAAGCATGTCTCAATACTGTCCGATCTCTCTGTCGGACTCTGTGAGGCATTCTCAACATTCGCCTCTATTCCTATTTCATTCTGATTCTCATAGGTCAACTTAGCACGACTTAGCAGACTCAGGTCTACCTCTATGACCTCTGCCTCGTGCACTATCTCATCTAACGTGACTCATATTAAGCATTCCTGCATTCTCAACCATTTCTTAGTCAAGCCCATCTCGATATACACTATTGTATCTAACTAAGCACAGTAACACAGGGATGTAATTTCCTAATTATTGACACTGACACACATCAGACCAATTTCTGCTCTGATACCATAATAATTGTCACGACCCAAACTACCCAAAAATCAGAGTTAATTTTTCGCGTTTTATTATTTACTTAAATTCTTACCTGTCCTCGAATCGTGACCAACACTCCACTAATAATTGGGCTGTGCGTCAATGTCAGTCCCACCATTCAATTACCATCTAACTTATTTCTTCTCCAGTCATTTATAATTGTTTACATTATTTATACATCCCCTAAAGTTACTTACAAATATGTTACTGTGCTATGCTTATGTAGATACAATATGTACAAGTGTATATACCTTATGTTGATGGGCAGCAGCGGATATCCGGAATGCAGTACTGAGTCGTCGCAACTTCAACTGGAGATTATCTGTGGGAGAAAATGAAAGGGGTGAGCACATCAAGCTCAGTAAGGCAATCCTACGAACAAGTAGGTAACCATACTACCTACATGAACGTGGTGCCATGCATAAACCACCCTTTCTCCACACATTTTAAAACAATGATATGCGTTATGATGTTATGTAAAACACATTTGCACGAAAAATCAACATGCAATTATTACAAATCATTTCTTTCTCAATTAAAATTTTCACAATAAAGTCAGGACTCGACCCCTCCTGCGGGTGATCCTGACTCACACAAAACCATGAAAATGATTTACATCACACGTGGGTTTGAAAAGCATGGAAATACCATCATGCAAATTTAGTTTAAAAACCCAGTTTAAATCATCGAAATCGTCGACATGCGAGACGAGGCAATATCTGTATAACGGCAATAACTAGGACTATGGCCATATCTGTCCTCGGGAGTTTCTCAGCTACACGGATCCTAGTGTGCGGGTTCTCACCATGATCGGGAACCGCCCAAGAGGTGGGTCAATCCATCCCGTCAGTCTTATCCGATCCCAGGCATCCGAAGATGCTGCATCCGGAGATGCCGTATCCGAAGATACCACACGGTACATCGTACTCCATGCTACTTGCACGGTACATCGTACTCCGTGAACCCATATAATATCTCTAGGTACTCCAGCCCAATTGGCCTGCTTCCCACAGAGGTTTGTTTCTCAATACTCATGCCATGTCTTAAAACGCACGTGCGAGCCTATTAAATCGGTGACACACAGTCTACCCGATGCTCCAAGCACGGCTCATTGCATGTTCTCATAAAATCAGTGCGAGCGATGCTCAGCACTCTCATCAACTCAAATAAAACTGGCAGAGCCCGCTTTACATCCCCACAAGGCCGCCAACCTCGTCCCTCACTCTCACCCCACCTAAGAGGTCTCTTGAGCCTGTTGGGCCTTTTGGCTGACTCCAAGGGTAGACAGCGCAACTCCACAAATCCGGTAAAACTAGTGCGAGTTACGCTCAGCACTCTGTATATAAATCACATGAAAATCTTATAAAAATATGGTGCGAGTTAGACTCTAGCACCCTGTCACGAAAAAGCATATGAAATCTGGTGCGAGTTATACTCTAGCACCTATGCATGTAAAACTCTAGTGCGAGCTCTCACTCCAGCACTAATGCATGCATCACACAAATCAAATATCGTGCGAGCTGGGCTCTAGCACGTCATATGTCAATAAAACACGTAGGCGGCTCTGTTTCCTCAAAACAGTTTTCAAAATAATTATATTGTTGAAAGTATGCAATGCTGTACATTTTCTTTCCAAGTGAGCCAGCCTACTCATGCATGTGTTAAAATACCTCCAGAATGAGCAGGAACCTTTTGTTCTTGCTCCTCCCAAATTTTCCTAAATTTATAGATTTTACCCTTAACAAGGGTATTTTAGTAATTTGCCCATTCGGGGCACTAAATTATTAATTGACCTCTAGACCCTTCAGGTAATTTTTAAATGACTGCAATGAATTTAAAACTTCGTAAAGTTTACCTCTAGCAGTCCGCAGAATTCCCTTACCTGATGTTCCTGTCGAGTCTGACCTTTTCTTTTCCACTGTTGTCACGTCGCGCAGTCCGTTATGCTCCCAATCAAATGCCCGAAACTGCATATCAATATTCCTCAGGTCAGATAACATACAATTTAATTGTATTTAATACTCTCTGGGCTTAATTTAAATCGTTGGGCCCATTTACCCCTATTGGGCCCGATTGCACCTTAATGGGCCTTAATCGGCCTTAAGCCCCTTTTTCACTTAATTTTCACTTTATCGAGGCCTATTGGGCTCATTGGGCCCACCAATAATTTATTGGACCTCGTTCTAATTCTCGAATAGCTAAATCGATTATTTACGACAATTTATCTAAATTTCCATAATTTAATTCAATTTATGCGGAAATTAAATCAATATCACGCATAACGAGGTAATTGTCATAAATAAGGGTCACTTACCTGAGATTCCATGCTAGTCTATAAATCGAGGCTATCTCGAGCTCTCGGTGGATGCCAATTGTCGAGCTACACAATTAATTATATTTTCGGGTAAACTTTTCGGTCGAAATTTAATTAAATAAAATATTCTAAATTTAAATCGGGTCAATTTGACCGCTTGTCGACTTACCCGAAGCTCGATTGCATCACAGGAATTTTTTCCAATTTTTTTCTCTTTTTCTTTTTCCCTTTTTTCTTCCTTTTTTCCTCCTCTTTTTGGCTGAACCGGTTCAGTCCGGTTTGGACCAGTTCAGACCGTCGGTTCTCTCCGGTTTGACCGGTTCACCGTCGGTTCACTACGTTACCGGCCGGTTCTTCGTCGGCTTCCACCGCCAATCGCTCCGCTGGGTCGTCCGCATCTCAGATCTGCCCTCGGTTTGGGTCAAGCTCGCCGGAACGCCGCCGGTCCGGCTGATCTCCCTCGGCCGTCGGACCCATTTCCTTTCCTCCGCCGTTTTCGGCGTTTGCCGACAGTTTCGCCGGTCGGGGCTGCCACCAATCGACTCACCGGTGCCTGGGGAAGCTTCGGTGGTGGTCGATCGGGCCTGAATCGGCGCCGATCGCCGGAAATCTCTCTCCCCCCTCGGTCTCTGTTTTCCGTCGTTTTGCTCGTCGGTGGTCGCCGTTCGGGTCTCCAAGGGGCCGGTGATGGGTCGGGCTGCGTCTGGCTTACCTTCGCCGGTCTCGCCTGGTCGCCTGGCCGTCGGCAGGGGCTCGGCCTCTGCTTTCGTTTTCCGTTTCGCGTTTTTCGCGATTTCGCCCTTTTTTTTTTCGGTTACCTTTTTTTTATTAATTTTATTATTATTATTATTTATTTTAATTATTTTACTATTCAATAAAATACTCCACAAAATCCCAAAATATCTACCTTATATTATTTTTTATTCTACTTTAATTTATTTACTTTAAATTTAATTTATTAATTATATTTTTCTCTAAATTTTGATATTATTTCTTCGCGTTTTTCGAGATATAGTCCCGGTAATTTTTTCGATATTTTTAAAATTTTTGAATTTGATCAATTGACCCAAAATTTATAATTTCTTTATTATCGATCAAGATATCTTATATCCTTATATTATTTTATTATTTTTTTAATTAAAATTTTCTTATCGCCCTAATACCGGGTTTTGGTATTTTTACCATTTTACCCCTGCTCTTGTTTCGAAAATCAATTTAACCTGACCTTCCTTCATACATCCCTCATCTTTTCTTATTTAATTTTCGTATTTTAATTAAATTCGGGTCTTACAACCGATGACCCAATCGGCCAGGTGAGGGCCGAAAAAGGAAGAGGGCGTCGGCGCGACCTCCCTGGTACCGACGGTGCAGCCCACCGACGCCGAAATCCGACGAAATCGAATGAGAGAGAACCCGAGGGAGAAGAGGAGATCGACGGTAACTGGCCCCGATCTAGCCCCAACCGACCCCAGCCGAGGCTTCCCCAGGCCCAGGCGACGCGATCGGTGGTGGTCACGACTGGCGAAACCGGCGGACGGCGCCGGAAATGACGAAAGAGGGAGAACCACCGATGGCGAAAGGAGAACAGCCGGATCGACCACTTTTCGGCGACCTCGACCGAAGCCAACCCCAGATCTGAGATGCGGACGACCCAGGGGAGCCACTGGAGGCGGAAGCCAGCGGAGAACCAGCCGGTAAGGCCCTGAACCGGTCGAACCGGCAGGTCCGAACCGGGTCTGAATCGGACCGAACCGGTTCAGCCAATGAGGAAAGGAAAAAAGGAGAAAAAGGGAAAAAGAAAAAGAGGAAAAAAATTGAAGAAAAAAATCCCTGCGATGTAATCGAGCTACGGGTAAGTCAGTAGCGGTCAAAATTGACCGATTTAAATTTTGGAATATTTTATTTAATTAATTTTCAACTGAAAATTTACCTGAAAATTATGAAATTGTGTAGCTCGACAATTGGCATATAACGAGAGCTCAAGATAGCCTCGATTTGCATACTAGCATGGAATCTCGGGTAAGTAACCCTTATTTACGACAATTTACATCATTATGCGTGCTTTGAATTTAATTATCGCATAAAATAAGTTAAATTATGGAAATTTAGATAAATTATCGTAAATAATAAATTAAGCTATTCGAGAGTTAGAACGAGGCATAATAAATTGTTGGTGGGCCCAATGAGCCCAATAGGCATCGATAATGTGAAAATTAAGTGGAAAACGGGCTTAAGGTTGATTAAGGCCCATTAAGGTGCAATCGGGCCCAATAGGGGTAAATGGGCCTAATGATTTAAATTAAGCCCAGAAAATAGGAAATACACTTAAATTGTATGATATCTGACCTGAGAAATAATTATACGCAGTTTCGGACATTGGATTGGGAGTAAATCGGACTGCATGACGAGACAGCAGTGGAAAAGGAAAGGTCAGACTCTACAGAAAAATAAGGTAAGGGAATTCTACGGACTGCTAGAGGTAACTTTACGAAATTTCAAAGTCATATGCAGTCTTTTAAATTATCTGAAGGGTCTAGAAGTAAGTTAATAATTTTAGTGCCCGAATGGATAAATTACCAAAATACCCTTGTTAAGGGTGAAATTTACAATTTTAAGAAAAATTGATAGGAGCAAGAACAAGAGGTTCCTGCTCGTTCTGGAGGTGTTTTGATGGATGCATGAGTAGGCTGGCTAATCTTGAAAGAAAAATGCACAACATTGCATATTTTCAAAGATGAAATTGTTTTGAAAATTGTTTTGAGGAAACAGAGCCGCCTACGTGTTTTTATTGACATGTGACGTGCTAGAGCTCAACTCGCACGATGTTTTGATTTTGTGTTATGCATGCATTAGTGCTGGAGCAAGAGCTCGCACTAGAGTTTTACATGCATTGGTGCTGGAGTCCAACTCGCACCAGATTTTATATACATATATATAAGATTTTCGTGACACGGTGCTAGAGTCTAACTCGCACCAGATTTTACATGATTTTCGTGACAGGGTGCTAGAGTGTAACTCGCACCAGATTTTCCACATGATTTGATAAGAGTGCTAGAGCTTAGCTCGCACTAGTTTTACTTGAATTGACGAGAGTGCTAGAGCATCGCTCGCACCCCCCACTGATTTTTTTGAGAACATGCGATGAGCCGTGCTTGGAGCGTCGGGTAGACTGTGTGTCACCGACTAAATAGGCTCGCACATGCGTTCTGAGACAGGGTATGATATATGGGTCCATGGAGTACGATGTACCGTGCAAGTAGCATGGAGTATGATGTACCGTGTGGTATCTTCGGATACGTGGTATCTTCGGATACGGCATCTTCGGATGCGTGGGATCGGATAAGACTGACGAGATGGACTGACTCACCATTCGGGCGGTTCTCGATCATGGTGAGAACCCGCACACTAGGATCCGTGTAGCAAAGGAACTCCCGAGGACACATGGCCATAGTCCTGGTTATTACCGATATACAGATGTTGCCTAGTCTCGCATGTTGACGATTTTGATGAGATCAAAACTGGGTTTTAAATCAGATTTGCATGATGTTATTTCCATGCTTTTTAAACCAATGTGTGATGTAAACTGATTTTCGTGGTTTTGTGTGAGTCAGGACCACCCGAGGGATGGGTTGAGTCCTGGATTTGTTGTGAAATTTTAAATGAGAAATAAATGATTTAAAATAGTTGCATGTTGAATTTTCCATGCAAACTTGTTTTACATGACATCATGAATCATAGCATCAGTTTTGAAATGTGTGGAGAAAGGGTAGTTTATGCATGGCACCACGTTCATGTAGGTAGTATGGTTACCTACTTGTTCGTAGGATTACTTTACTGAGCTTGATGTGCTCACCCCTTTCATTTTTTCACACAGATAATCTCCAGTAGATGTTGAGGCGACTGAGTACTGCATTCCGGATATCCGCTGCTGCCCATCATTTAAGGTATATACACTTGTACATATTGTATCTAAATAAGCATAGCACAGTAACATGTTTGTAAGTAACTTTATGGGATGTATAAATATTGTAAACACTTATAAATGACTGAGAAAGAATTAAGTTATATGGTAAATGAATGGTGGGACTGGCATTGACGCACAGCCCAATTGTTAGTGGAGTGTGGTCATGATCAGAGGACAGGTAAGCATGAAAGAAAATAACAAAACGCGAAAAATTTACTCTGATTTTTGGGTAGTTTTGGGTCGTGACATATAAAGGTGGTATCAGAGCAGAAATTAGTTTGATGTGTGTCAGTATCAGTAATTAGGAAATTACATCCCCGTGTTACTGTGCTTGGTTAGATACAATAGTGTATATTGAGATGGATTTTAACTAAGAAATGATTGAGAATGCAGGAATACCTAATATTAGTCGCGATAGAGAAGGTAGAGCATGAGACAGAGGTCGTAGAGGTAGACCTGAGCCTGCTAATCGTGCTGAGTTGACCTATGAGAGTCAGGATGAGATTGAAATAGAGGCTAATGTTGTGCATGCCTCACAGAGTCCGACAGAGAGATCGGACAGTATTGAGACACGCTTCGCGAGGTTGGAGTGGAGTGTGGAGAATATTTTGGGAGCAAATTGCTCAGAGTATGCATAAGATTTGACGGCGAGTCGGAGCATTGATGAAAGTCCGCTCGACCTATCTTAAGAGTTAGACGTCCAGAGCTGACATGCGAAATATTTCTGGATGTATTCCGGTGATAGAATATCCCGGACACTGTTTAAAGGAAAATTACAGGTAAAATTTCTTACACTGCCCAGGGACACTGATTTATTGACGAGTATGAAACTCAGTTATATTCTTGGGCAGATATTACCTCAACACTATGAATAGTGATAGTCGATATGTCTAAAAGTTTATGAAAGGGCTCAGATTGTGGATTTGAGTCCGATTGGCCCATGAGATATTACCTATGTCGACGCAATGTGTAAACTACAGTGGTGTGAATAAGATTGTGAGTTGCATGCCTCTGAGATTGGGAAAGGTAGTAAGGGCCAAAATAGAGACAGAAAGAGAATCGAGAATGATAAAGATGGTAGAACGAGAAAAAGGGGTAGTTTGGTAAAAGATTTGATTTGATGAGTTATGGGTTAATATGATTGGTAAGGCCACAGTTATCCGATTGTAGCACTTTTGAGGGGTATTGTGATTGGAGAACCCCGATCTGCTACGAATCACTGTAGAATGTGTGGTAAATACCATGGAAGTAGGACCTACACCTACATATTATTGATGAAAATGACCGTTAAGTGTGGTAAGATGGACCATTTATTATGATTGCTTAGAGTTAGGTAACCACGAATAGCCACACCCTAAGTCAGTAGCAGTATCCAGCAAACTGTGCTATCGTGGAATTGGCTCCTGCCTTATTCCCGACAACAGCCAACTCCCGTTCCTCACTCAAGCAATACTCAATAATGCCACACCGAGAAACACACACAAGCAGCAGCTGATAACAAGGAAATTTAAAGCTGTAAATATACTGCAATTATAAACTTTGATGATAACCACATTGATGAAAAACAAATGAACAGTACATGATGTAAAAAAAACAGAGGTTAACAGAAGGGAAATGTGCACCCAGTCACTGCAAAACTCACAGTTTAAGGGACAAAAAAAAAAGAACATATAGCAATGCCAATTTATAGGTAATATGACTTAAGAAGAAAGGCTGCTAATATGTGAAGAAAATAAAAGATATATCGAGAGGACAGAAGATCTAAACCGAAGAAATGAAAATATGAAGATGAACAGTAGAAGATGATGAAGAACAGAGGAGAATAAAGCATGATTTTGGTTTAATGATATGTTTCCTCATTACTGTTCAGCTGCCCACCAAACAACACTCTCTCGGTACTAGATATAAACACATTCAAATAAGCCAAGAAAAATAGAAAATACTGAAAACTAATATGAACACTAAACCATACATGAAGAAAATTGTAAAACATCAAAATAGACATTTCCAGTAGCCACGATTTCATTCATTCTTCGATCAAGCCAGTATTGTTCCACCATTTCAGTATTGCAAGACAATACACAGTATTAGACCAGCAATACTGCATCAGAACATATTAATGGCATGGATGATTAAAGCATTACAATGCTTTAGACTACAAACGAAGATGGAGTGAATGAAACGTAGAACAAAACCAAGATAGTAACGGGTGAAGTAAAACTGAAATGATAAAGAAAAATTTCTAAACAACAATACTGTGAACTAAAAACAAGAATTTTTCATAATAAACTAAGTTGAATAAAACAAGAGCTATGGAGAAAAATGGAGGCTAAAAACTATTCGGGAAAACAAGGAAAAATAAAATTCTAACTTAAAGTTACCTAAAAAAACTATTCTACCCTAGATTACATTAACTATTTTTTTTCAATTGCTATCATGTCCTATTTATACACACACTTAGGAGTACAATGGTAATTTTCCATCCTAGATGCGTTAACATTGTTTGGTCACTTGTCTTCATTTTATTTGCTGCAGAGTAGATATTTCCACGTCACCCGTTTTCTAGTACATTTGACTATGCGATGTGGCCCGACGTGTGTCTTCCAGAAGGTTGGCACGGTGTCCATCGATCTTATCGTTTCGAAACGGATAAAATACTACACCCGACATCCCACGTGTCCAGACAACTGGTGACTCGGTCTGCAAATTGGAAGTGGTCCAGTTTCCTTTAGCCCGTTTTCAGCCCATTTTTTACTGAAACGACTGAGTTTCATCTAGATTTAATTTACCTGCACATTACATAATTATAATTAAATAAAGGGGATAATTAACAAAATAAATTAGGGATTTAAATAATTAATTAGGAAATTAAGCACAAATAATTCTATTTTCATAGAATTATCACACCCCCAAACTTTAGTTTTTGCTTGTCCTCAAGCAAAACAAAACAAATGTAGGAATGACAAGTACTACACATAATAATTTCCCTAATATTATCCTCAAAGAAAAAGTATAGACTATGATCTCAAAGACTCATAATTACAAGTCTAACATTCAGCATCATCCAATCATAAGTCCTAACTCAAATTAGACTCCTCGTGTGTGTGTGAAAGTGTCAAAGCCACTTCACAGTACATTATCCGGATCAGATTATGCAAACACAGTGAATGCAAAGTCAATGACATGTGATCATTCCCATAAGTTTGCTTTTCACTTCTCTCTCCACTAATGTAGTCACACTTAATCAATAAGACTTCATTAAGCTTGTAATGTAAGGCTGAGGTTAGGGTATGATAAAGTCGATTTAGGTTTAATTACCCCTCAACATGCATTACTTTCTAGAATCTTTCATGTAAGAGCTCATAATTATTTCCCCAAAACTTATTTCTTTCACTAAACATTTTATTCTATTTTTGTATTTTTCATCTTTCTTCTTTTCTTTTTCTTTTTCTTTCATTTTTTTTCATTTTTTTTTCAAATTTTCACTATCTCCTAATACCCATATGTACATAGCTCATAATATATCTCAATGACATTTCATGCTTTCGGGGTAAGGGATAGGAAAAGAGTGTTTAAGCTAAGAAAAATTATGCAGGTGTATTTATAGAGAAAAACTTATTTGGCTCAGATGGGTGACTAGGGTAAAATATGTACATGGTTGGTTAGAAAGGCTCAAATGATCCAAAGATGGCCTAAATCATCTCCCTAATTAAGTGTGATCAAATATTTCGCCTTGAGACAAGATCAAACAACTTCTAGAATATGATGCACAAAATCAATTAAATAAATGCAATCCTATGTCTACATAAGCTTTCTCTAAATAAATATATAGATTCATGACATGACATGTGCATAGAATGAGGAAATCACAATCAAAATAAAGACAAATTCAAGAACTCAACTTCATGCTTTTCCTATAATCATGTTTCTCATTCAATCAAAGTCAGACTAAATCATGGGGTTATATCATGGGAATATGGGAAAACTACATGCTAAGTACTAAGTCACTCCAAAATCAAACAGTGTAAGCTCAGATTTTTGAAAAAAATTTCAATTTTACCCAAATTTTTTAAAAATGCTCAAGTGATATCCCCTCCCCTAAGCTTAAAGTGCATAGTGTCCTCATTGTGCAAATAATATAAGAATTGAAGTGTAAGAACAGAGTACTCCCCTTTCTAATGATGATGAAGAATAACCGAAGCTTGATTGAAAACGTAATAAAAAAACAATCTGCAAAATAAACAAAGAAAGAAACAACGGAAAAGAAAAAGAACTATATACAAAGTGAAAATAAAAATTAAGCCACTTTAAATGCAGCTGAAGAAAACAACACTCAGAAACAGGGCGAAGAGTAGGAGGATCAGCCAAAATGGTGACAGAATGTTGACAGTTAACTCCTCCTTAGCTCATCTACTTCCATCATTCTCTCAGATTTCTTATGCTCAAGCCTTATATCCTCTTCAATCTCCATCTTAAAACACTCTTGAGAGTCATCATGAAGCTTCAAAGGTTTGAAAACATTAAGTTTCACTTCCTGATCCTGAACTCTCATTGTTAACTCTCCCATTTGTACATCAATTAAAGTTCTACTAGTTGCTAGGAAAGGTCTGCCTAGTATAATGGGGACTTCCCTGTCTTCTTCCATGTCCAACACGATAAAATCCACAGGGAAAATAAATTTGTTCACCTTTACCAGCTCGTCTTCAATGACCCCCTTCAGATATTTAATAGATCGATCAGCCAGCTGAAGGGTCACTGTAGTGGGCTTGGCATCCCCTATTCCTAACTTCTGATAGATAGACAAAGGCATTAGATTTATACTAGCCCCTAAATCACACAGGGATCTACCAAAGAATAAATTTCCAATAGTGCAGGCTATGGCAAAACTCACGGGATCCTTGAGCTTGGGGGGTAATTTTCTCTGGATAATTGCACTACATTCCTCAGTTAAGGCCACCGTCTCATAATCTTCCAATCTTCTTTTGCTAGAGAGGATATCCTTCAAAAACTTCACATAACTTGACATTTCCTCTAAAACATCTGCGAAAGGAATGTTGATGTGAAGTTTCTTAAAAACCTCAAGAAATTTAGCAAATTATTGGTCAAGCTTTTGGTTTTGAAACCTCTGAGAAAAAGGTACTGGTGGTCTAACTGGAAGGGATGTAGTGGTAACATGTATAGCATCAGAGGACTTTGAAGGTTGTGAAGTAGAAGAAGGTATAGATGAAGAAGCACCTAACTTGGATTCCTTTGCAGCCTGATCCTGATGTTCCTGCTCTTTCTGAGCTGCATCTTTAAAACTTAAGGATTCTTCAACTATGGGCTGTTCAGGTCTGGACTTAACTTGTGGTTCATCTAGCTCTCTACCGCTCTTAAGGGTGATAGCTTTCACATGTTCTTTACCCTCCCTTTGCCTAACAGGATTAGCTTCGGTGTTATTAGGAAGGGTCCCTTGAGAACACTGGCTAAGAGCATTCGCTATTTGTCCAACCTAAACTTCTAAGTTCTTAATTACGGTAGCTTGATTTTGCAGGATCGTTGTGAACATTTTCTCAAGCAAGGGCTTCTTCTCAGCTACCAGTACATGTAAATGTTGTGGTTGCAAAGGTTGTAGTGTTGGTGGTAGTTGATGGAAGTCAGGTGGATGATGCTGAAATTAAAGTGGGGATGGTTGATGAGGCAGATGATATGGAAATTGCGACTGTGGTGGTACATGAACCGGTAGAGCTTGAAAACCAGGGGGTTCTACAGGTCTAGAATTAGAAGATTGCCCTTGGTTTTGGCTCTAGGAAAAGTTAGGATGGTTCCTCCACCCTGGGTTGTAGGTGTTTGATAAGGGGTTGTTCTGTTGCTTATGAAGTGGAGCAACATATTGAACCGATTCTAAGTTAAGCGAACACCTATCTACAGAGTGTGTACCACTACACAGATCATAGAAAAAAAGGGCTTTGTACAAAATAAACAGGGTTATGACTGGTGGAAATTATGCTGGGTACTAAGCAACTCTACCTTTTTCGTAAGGTTAGCTATTTGAGAGGTTAAAGTAGACAGCGTGTCAAGCTCATAGATACACGCCGACTTCTTAGGTAGTTGCCTCTCCGAGGACCATAGATAATTGTTAGCTGTCATCTTGTCTAACAACTCGTAAACTTTCTCCTCTGTTTTGCACATTAAAACTCCACTCGCAGCAGCATCAACGATGGTCCTATTTTGGCTCGTAAGTCCGTTGTATAAGGTTTGAACTTGCAGCCACAAAGGTAGGCCATGGTGAGGGCACTTCCTAAGAAGCTACTTATATCGTTCCCCAGCTTCGTAAAGAAATTTAGAATCGAACTGGGCAAAAGAAGATATATCGCTACGGAGTTTGACCATTTTAGAGGGAGGGAAAAACTTAGCTAGAAATTGATGGGCTAACTAGTCCCGTGTAAAAATGGATCCTGTAAGTAAGGAAGTTAACTAGTGTCGCACCCTATCCTTAAGTCAGATAATCCATTGTGCTTGAATGTATTGCACAGGTCCAAGAATTGCCCTAGGTGAGCATGTGGGTCGTCATGCGGAAGCCTACTGAACTGTAGCGAGGTTTGGATCATCTGAAGGATTGTAGGATTAATTTTGAAATTGTTCGCAGGGACAGCTGGTGGCTTAATGCCGGTATAATATCCTCCAATTGTCGGTATTGCGTAATCTCCAACGGTCTTAATTTCTCTATTTTCTGTCATGATGTTTTGCACCGAAACTATTAATTTCCTAGAATCCTTTCGAATTTTCCTAATAGTTCGTTCAATTTCAGGATCTAGAGGAAAGCAATCAAAACTCTTGGCTTTACGCATGCAAACATCAAAAAGTCCTTAAATTTTTTTTAAGTTTTTAAATTTTTCAATTTTTTTGAAAGAAAATTAACTAATCTATATTAAAGCTCTAAATATTTACAACCTAAATATTTACAAGCTAGAATTACACCTAAGTATAGTTTCACCGATATTAATTAATGACTAATTATCTTCCCCAACAACGGCGCCAAAAACTTGATACGGGACTACGCTCACTCTAAGTGACCTAGACGTTTTATCCGCAAGTGCACAGGTCGTACAAGTAATAATGAGATTTGAGTCCCGGATTATCATCCCACAGAGAAGTGATGCCTAATTAACTACTGGTTAATCTTACCCTAAGTATATCCTAGCAAATTATGAATTGCTGATGGGTGATCTACATGGCTAACAATACTGAAAATAATAAAAACTATAAAATAAAGAAAATTAAACAGAGTTAAAATTACTTACAGAGCTCCGAGTAATTGAAAGTAACAACCTACAAAAGATAATTAAAATAATTAATTAACGCAATTAAAAATGCAAATATGAAAATAAGATACAAAATTAATTAAACTAAAATTCAACAATCCTAAAAATAAAATATGCATGTAATTAAATTAATTAATAGAAATGCAAACTAAACTAACCTAAAGTCTAATAAAATAAAATCCTATTAACTTAAGGAAATTCTTAAATCTAACTAAGAAATTAACTACCTATAAAATAATCCTAAATTAAATCTAACTCTAACTAATTACTAACACTAAAACAAAATCTAAAGAAATAATATTTTTGGATTTTTCAATTTAAAATGAAAACTAAAAAATGCATAAAATAATAGTCCTCTAATTTAATCCTAAGTGCAACATCTAATTCCTAAATCCTAATATAGTCACGAATTAGTTATTTATAAAATTAAACTAAACCTTAAACTAATAAGCTAAGAAAATTAAACTAACTTGCAAATTAATTCAGGAATCAACTTTTACTTAAACTAACAATTAATATTGAAAATAAATAATATCACATATGAGAAATGCAGGAAAAATGGATTAATGATAACTCCCAACGACCAAACATGGTCTTAATCGAATTGTGCAATCTACCAACTGCCCCCGATACTGGTCCCTCTTGTGCGATGGTAGTGTGCACGTTTCCTTCATTTCCAGGTCTGCATGTTCAGCTCCTGCTCTCGGTTCCTGCTCAGCTCCATTCCCTGCACAACTCCAGCCCCACACGCATCAGCTATTCTCAATGCAGAGAAGAATCCAGCAAGCATACAACAGTAGCTCCTGATTCAGTTGCCCGATCCCTGCGCCAACACGCCATATGCTTCAAGCTTTCATTTTCATTTCTAGGTCTGTTCACTGCTGGTTGGTGCTGTCTCCAGGCGTTGCTCCAGCTGCTCTCGGTCTTGTCCAGGTCTGCTGTCATGCGTCGCTAGAATCACGTCCTACTTCAGGCGTTGTCTTATGCTGCCTCAAGTTCTGTCTGCTTCGTTGAATCTTGGAACCATTCCTCGGCTACATTGGTAGCTTCCCTGCCCTGCATTCTTTTCTTTACCAGTATACATACTGCTTCATGCCTTCAGCTCGAGCCCTACTCCTACAGCAACCACGAACAGCCACACCCTAAGTCAGTAGCAGTGTCCAGCAAACTGCTCTATCGTGGAATTGGCTCCTGCATTATTCTCGACAGTAGCCAACTCCCGTTCCTCACTCAAGCAATACTTGGTAATGCCACACCGAGAAACACACAAGCAGCAGCTGATAATAAAGAAAATTTAAAGCTGTAAATATACTGCAATTATAAACTTTGATGATAACCACATTGATGAAAAATAAATGAACAGTACATGATGTAAAAAAATAGAGGTTAACAGAGGGGAAATGTGCACCCAGTCACTGCAAAACTCACGGTTTAAGGGACAAAAAAAAACATGTAGCAATGCCAATTTATAGGTAATATGACTTAAGAAGAAAGGCTGCTAATATGTGAAGAAAATAAAAGATATACCGAGACGACAGAAGATCTAAACTGATGAAATGAAAATATGAAGATGAATAGTAGAAGATGATGAAGAACAAGGGAGAATAAAGCATGATTTTGGTCTAATGATCTGTTTCTTCATTACCGTTCAACTGCCTACCGAACAACACTCTCTCGGTACTAGATATAAATGCATTCAAATAAGCTAAGAAAAATAGAAAATACTGAAAACTAATACATGAACACTAAACCATACGTGAAGAAAATTGTAAAACATCAAAATAGACATTTCAGTAGCCACGGTTTCATTCATTCTTCGATCAAGCCAGTATTGTTCCACCATTTCAGTATTGCAAGACAATGCACAGTATTAGACCGACAATACTGCATCAGAACATATTAATGGCACGAATGATCAAAGCATTACAAATGCTTTAGACTACAAACGAAGATGGAGTGAATGAAACGTAGAACAAAAACACGATAGTAACGGGTGAAGTAAAACTGAAATGATAAAGAAAAATTTCTAAGCAACAATACTGATGAACTAAAAACAAGAATTTTTCATAATAAACTAAGTTGAATAGAACAAGAGCTATGGAGAAAAATGTAGGCTAAAAACTATTCAGGAAAATAAGGAAAAATAAAATTTTAACTTAAAGTTACCTTAAAAAAAAACTATTCTACCATAGATTACAGTAACTAGTTTTTTTTTTCAATTGCTATCATGTCCTATTTATACACACACTTAGTGGTACAATGATAATTTTTCATCCTAGATGAGTTGACATTGTTTGACCACTTGTCTTCATTTTATTTGCTACAGAGTAGATATTTTCACGTCACCCGTTTTCTAATACACTTGATTGTGCGATGTGGCTCGGCGTGTGTCTTCCAGAAGGTTGGCACGGTGTCCGTCGATCTTATCATTTCGAAGCGGATAAAATACTACACCCGGCATCCCACGTATCCAGACGACTGGTGACTCGGTCTACAAATTGGAAATGATCCAGTTTCCTTTAGCCCATTTTCAGCCAATTTTTGACTGAAACGACTGAGTTTCATCTGAATTTAATTTACCTGCACATTATAGAATTTTAATTAAATAAAGGGGATAATTAACAATTTGGGGATTTAAATAATTAATTGGGAAATTAAGCACAAATAATTCTATTTTCATAGAATTATCAGTCATAGCTTTATGTGTTTGATGTTTTCTTTACTGGTTTGATTCCTACTATATTGGACTAATTTAGAACATAACAATAATTGATTTGTTAATGGCATGAGAATTTGGATACAAACATGTCATAGTTGAGTCTAAATCTTTTTTGGCAGTGAAAAAGTTATTACAGCCTTTAAAAGGGTATGGTCTCCTCTTCCAACTTTCAATTTTTATTTTTAGCATAATCACCATTTAAAAAGCAAATTACTATTTTTCTGTTTACGAGTTATTGGAGTCAGAATTTAAATTCTAATTTTGTTAATAATGTATTCAATGTTTTATACGAAATATCAAATTTAAATAAATGTTACAATTATATAATGATTTTTATATATATTTGATTTTTTATTGTATTAAAATTAAAATTTTAATATAAAATAAATATAATAAAATAGTATAATAATTATTTTTATAATAAAATCAAATGTTATATTTAATAATATATTTATTATTTATTATTACAAATATAATAAGCATAATATTGAAAATTATTTGATATTGAATATTATATTGTGTTTTAAAATAATTTTATTTAATAATTGAATGTAAATATTTAATATTTATTTTGTTGATAATAAATTATTGATATAATTATATAATAAATAAATAATGATTGTTTTAAAATTTTATAAATTTTAATTAGAAAAAATGTATTATTATTTATTTATTTATTTATTAATATAATAATTATATAATTATAATTTGAGTTTTTCGAGTTATAAATTCGAGTTTTTTTAGTTTCGGATTGGATCGATTTCGGGTTCGGGTCGTATCGGGCTCGGGTTATGTCGGGTTCAGATTTTTTTGGATTCGATATTTTTCGGATTCGGTCTTTATCGATTTCAGATTTTTTCGGGTTGAGTTTTTTTCGAGTTCAGACCTTTGTTTTATGGTCAATTCGGTCCGATCTCAAGTTTAATCTCGAACGGACTCGACGAATTTTCAGATTCGGACAAATTTTTGCCAACTCTACTTATTTTTTTTAAAAATTTAAATTTATTATTAGTTTTTAAAAAATGTTAATTAATTATTATTTCGGGCAAAGCCTAGCAGCTCTCAAAAAAATACTGAGTTTCGAGCCCCGAGATACCGTTTATTAAAGAAAAGAAAAAAGTGAGGGTGGAATTTTCCTCAGGCTTTCCCTATGTAAATGCTGCCAGCAAAGTCTAAAAGAGAAGATCTTCGCTCTTCGCTGGATCTCTCTTTCTGTCTCAGATCTCGTTGCTTCACAAATGAACCCTACGATTCCACCGGAACTTCTTTCAGATCCCAATCCCATCTCTAAGATCTCTCCCGTTTGATTCAGATCCCTCTCTTTTCCCTTTCTCTCCCCCTCCCCCTTCCTTTTTTAACTTTTCCCCCCAATAAGATCGCTCGATCCCTCAAATTTTCTCTCCCAAGTAGTCCATAATGAGTTCCACTTCCATTCGCCTTCTCTTCATTGCTTTCTTCTTCTTCTTCTTCGCTCTTTCTTGCATTACTTTTGCTCAGGTATTTTTATCTCTTTTTTATTAAAAAAAAAAACTTATTCTTTCAAATTTATGTCAATACTGAAATGGGTTTTGGCTTTTTTCCCCCTTATTTTTACGATTTCCTAGGAGTCTGGACTTGAAGTTGAGAAGGAGGAATCTGGTGGGTCAATTAAAGATCTCGGCCGCCGCGGCATGGTCTGCTTTTTCTTTTCTTTTCTTCTCTGTTTGATTATTGAGATACTTAGATTTTTTACAGTTCACATTCTTTGGTTAGTATTATCTTGAGGAGAAAGATTAATTAACTAGTTTTTATCTGGTTAGTTATTAGCTGTTTGGTAGTTGTTTTGCTTTATTTCAGTTTCTTTTCCTTTGGAGCAACTGTTTATGAAATAATGGTAACTGAGAAAACAGGGAGTTAGTTAAATCACTTGAAAGTCTAAATATTAGCTTCATTTAAGATTTATTGTTTGAATTTGCAACTTTCAACGTTACGTAACTTATTCATGCTTGGAGTTGTGTATTTTACTTTTCGTTAAAAGTGTAATTTTGTTTTTATTGGATGATGAGCGGATTTTCTGGATGCAGATTGTTTCAGAGAAGTCTCAGAATGATGCGCTAAACCAGAAGGCTGATATCGATTCCATGGGTATTAGTCTCGGTTTTGATTCAGCTGGCCTTGGCATCTTTGACGCATTCTTTACTAGTTTGTCCATGATAATTATCAGTGAGGTTTATAAATTCAAAATATTTTTGTTTTTATAAATTTATGTTTGACATTGTGAAATGATTATGACTTTCCATTTCTCTTACCATCTTGTGCTTTAAAAGGGCGTTTATGCTAAGAAACATGTCATCTGGCTACCTTGTCGCAAACTCTTTTTCTTTTAAATTTATCACATATATTATTAGTAATACCGTCTAAAGAAAATGTTGAATTGGTGTGTTCCGAATGTAATGGTAGATTGGAGACGAGACGTTTATAATAGCAGCTCTTATGGCAATGCGACACCCAAAGTCAACTGTTTTATCTGGTGCGCTCACTGCCTTGATTGTTATGACAGTAAGTTAGTCATTTTTTTTTCAATGTTATAAGTCTTTTCTTTGACCTATGAAATGTGTTAGGCCCCTGCTCTTTTTGTTTCGTAAAACGCAATGCATTTTTATAGAGTTAAGATGAAATGCTTTTGGCAGAACATTTACTGCCAAAGGGATTTTTGCTAAATTCGTAATGCTATCAAAGTTTAAATTTTCTTTACTTGTAAATTAGGTGCTTTCCACTGGACTAGGTAGGATTGTGCCGAATTTGATATCAAGGAAGCACACCAATAGTGCAGCTACGGGTATATATAACAAATTTCTCTTTTTTCATGTGCTTTTTTCCTATTCTATACCATAATTTTCAGATTAGCTTTTATTGTTCACTTTTTTTCCTGCTCATCATGCATGCTTTTCTTTTTATGGCTTCATTTATGGTCATTCACTTATGGATTTTTTTTTGGTAGTGTCTTCATTTGGTGATTGTCATTTCATGTGCATGGTTTGAGTTTGCTAAAACCTATGGAATTCAGTATTTGGCGTATTATTCTTGATTCAAATGATGGTGTATGCTGCTGAAATCATGTCCTTGCATTTTGCCTTTTATCCGTGGTGCTAGTTTTAGTAAGTTGGAAGTGCAAATGATTGAGCACACCAGCTTAATTTGATTCGTTTTTATTGCTTGAAGCCTTTAGAATGTGGATATTTGAAACTTATCCCTTTAATCGGAAAATCCATCAGTTGTAGAAGGTATTATATGTCGGTTTCTTTTTTAATAGATGCTACATTGTATAAATGCCTTTGTATGGTATGCATGCAGAAAGTGTGGTACGATTTCAATTATCTCATGTGTAGGAAAATAGACTGTGAAAATTCATGTTGAACCATAGAAACTTTTGGAATAGGTTTCCTGCTTACTAGCACAATGGTTCTTGGTTGCTGATTCTGATTTAAGCATCTGAGATTGAATTGTCCACCTGTTTCTTTGCTTTTTACCCTTTGTCATGCTTTTCTATCAAAGTTATCTAATACAAAGAAAAATTTTCTTTAGAGATAAAAATGACCGTGGTGTTGTGTTTTGTCCTTGTATGCAGTTCTCTATGCATTTTTTGGGCTACGGCTACTTTACATTGCTTGGAGATCAGATTCAAAGGCATCTCAGAAAAAGGAAATGGAAGAAGTATATCTCTGTGGCTCTCAATTCGATCTTCATATTTGCTTGTATACATCATTTTAGCATACTTGGTACTAGAGATGCTTCTCAATGTAAAAGAACTGGAATAAGCAGACAGATTTAATTTTGGGGCAGTCTAGCTGATTAAACTTGAAATTTACTGAGGTTGGCTACCTACGAATTCCTTTCTCTGTTTTATATGTTGTAAAAGGTTGGAAGTGCCTGTTCCTTTTCAGGGAAGTTCACAATTCCTTTAAACAGATCTTGAACTTTTCTTATCCATGTGTTCATGTGTGTGCATTCTTGCCTATATTCTTGGGAGTTTAATGTATCTGGTATCAATAAGTTATACTATATTTAGAGATTGCATGTATAGAATCTGAAGTTCTTTTGTCTTTTCTTATTGAAAACCTTTCGTATCACCCTCAAACTGAATTTGCTTTTGGTTCTCACATGTTTAGGTAGAAGAGAAACTTGAGACTGGGCAAGGGAAAACAACTTTTCGTCGCTTCTTCTCCAGATTCTGTACACCAATATTTTTGGAGGTTTTATTTTTTTTCTATGTTACAACTCGTCTCAAAATATATATATATATATATCTATATATATATATCTATATGTTGTTGATTTTCACTCATTGTTTTAATCATCTATTATAACTAAAGTGTTTTTGTTCTTTTTTCTTTCCATGCAGTCCTTTATTCTGACATTTCTAGCAGAATGGGGGGATAGAAGCCAGATTGCGACAATTGCTGTAAGATGATTCCTACCCTTGACCTTGTATTATCTCTATTGTATTTGTTTCTTTCTTTGTGGTTGTAGCTCATATTTTTTTGGGTTCTTTTATTTGAGAAGAAGTTTGTATGAACAATAGCTGACATGTTTTCTTGTCTAAAAATGAAAATCATCTGTGTTGCAATATAAAGAACCTTTCTGATCTTAATCAGTTTCGTGAAAAGCTCTGTCTGCTAGCTGGAAACCTAGGCTGATAGCTTACTTAGAGGAACAGAATAGAAAATTATTTGCAATGGACGCTTGAGACAAACCAATGATTTTTTTTAAGGATGGTAATTATTAATCACCGATAAGAATGAGTGTAACATGATTAATGATGGACCTCAGAAAGCTGTGGTTGTAAGCAGCAGTACATGGATGGTTGCGGTTTTCTCTTTACAAGTAATCCAGCCATGGAAAATAGCAGTTTGCTTTTCTTATTATTCTATCAGCAGGTTGTTAGGGGGAGTTGTGCTTGTCTCCCATTTTATCTGTTAAAACCTGTATAACCTGGATTTTTGTGATTTTACATGTTGCATCTACATTTAGATTTGTTCCTTAATAAGGAGATTGGACTTTTTCCTGAGTGTGACACGGCTTTTGTAACTGAACCGTGCTTGCTTATATCAATCCTTAAAATTCTATACTTGTTTGTATTGACCTGGCATTACATTGTTTATTTTCTTTTATTGACAAATTTGAATTTTTTTATGATTTCATGATTGATATGCAACTGATTTAAGCTTAGACTATTAGACTATAAAACTGCAGCTGAAGAATCTTTCTATTTCTGTTAAGTCAAAATATCAGTTTGGACTAATAATTTTGAATCAGTTGATATTTTTGGGTGTTTCAAGCCAACCACAATGCCAAATTCAGCCCTGGGTTCTAGATTTGTGTTCATTACAAATTCAAGCATAGAGTATAACTTATTTTAGAAATCCTATTTTCTAAACCCTGATTTCTGATGCTGCAGCTGGCAACGCATAAAAATGCAGTTGGAGTGGCTGTAGGAGCCACATTAGGACACACCATCTGCACATCCTTGGCTGTGGTGGGAGGAAGCATGCTAGCAGCCAGGATCTCGCAACAAACTGTTGCTACAATTGGCGGCTTACTCTTCCTTGGTTTTTCTGTGTCTTCATATTTCTATCCTCCCCTGTGATTGTAGGCTAACATGATTCTTTTGGAGCACAACTGCTCTTCACTTCAATTTTTCCTTCTGTTTTGAATTTTTGGTTTATACAAATACTGAAAGGGTTTTATACCAACTGGTCGAAAACCAGATAATTGTCCTGTATTCTTTTGTATTCTCAACTTGCATCTTAAGTGGATTAAATTTGCCATTCAAATCTAAGCTGACCCTTCATAATAAATATAATATTTTTTTATTACCTTTGATATTTTGTACAATTTAATTTGAGTTTATATTTTTTAAAAATTTTAATTTTTTAATTCTTTTATAAAAATATATTTCACCTTATTATGTTATATTTATTAATTATTATGTGTTTTAATATTTTAATAATTTATTATAATTTTCTTGAAAATAATAATATTTGGTCAAGTTTAAATAGTTTGAAATTATTTATTGTATATAAAAGTGGATTTAAACAAAAAATTAAACTTGAAAATTGGGTTGAATTTGTGTTCACTATAAATTTCGTAATATGTTATATAAAGTTAGCTCGAACCCGATCGGACCCATGACCATCTCTATTTTCCTTAAATTCTGTATGTTGTGCTCTCTGACTATATGTTTGACATCAACATGATAAAGTAGCATAATACCTAACTGACACTATAACAATAAAAATGGAAATAATTATAACTTAAAACAGAAGTAAAAGACTAAATCAATCAAATTCCAATTGCCAAATATATCCAAAATGCATCTATGCTATATCCTTTAACAGCATCCTTGTCCTCAAGGATGGAAATGTGGACACTTGTGTTGCTCGTAAGGCTTTCCCTGGTTGCATCTTCAGAGAAACTATTACTCCATTTGATTAAGACCTTTGTAACAGCTTTGTTACCCTTCTTACCCATTCTCCTCCCCAAAAGGTGAATTGGCTTCTTAGAAATTATGCCCTTTGTTTCCGTTAATGGGAGTTATGATTGATCTGGTGCCTTCCTAATATATTTCTTAAATTGGGAGACATGGTAAATAGGACGGACCATAGTTTTCTTAGGAAATGCTAGTTTATAGGCCACCTTTCTTATCCTTTCTATAACCTCATAAGGTTCAAAAAAAATCTTTGTAGAGAGCTTTAACCATAATGTATTCATTATAGATCTCTGCTTTAGGGCTATAACTTCGTAGACACGTAATCTCCTACTGCAAATTATCTAATTTTTTCTGCCTATTGTTTCATTCTATTCTTAGCTCTATGGAGATAAAAGTTCATCAATTTGATTTCTGTTTCCCTAGCTTGTAAGGTTCTGTCCATTGTTGCAACCTTAGAATCACTTGGTAAACATGGCATGCGAATAGGTGCAGGCTATCCATATACTATCTCATATGATGTGGTATAAGTAGAGACACGAAAAGTAGTATTAAACCACCACTTAGCAAGTGATACTCATTTAGCCCATTCCTTGGCTTTTCTCATTCACCATGCATCTTAGGTAAGTTTGTGAGCATCTATTGACAACCTCAGTTTGACTATCTTTTTGGCATTGATAAGGGATGTATAATTTGGTTCCCAAACATTTAAACAATTCCTTCTAGAAAATATTACAAAAATTTTGTCCACGTCTGACACAATAGTATTTGGAACCCCATGTAACCTAAATATGTTATTAAAAAAATGCTTGAGCTATAAAGAGGAGGTGAGCTAGGGGGAAAGAAATGAGCATAATTTACTCAAATAATCAACCACAACCATGATGATATGTTTTCCAAAAGATCTCGGCAACCTTTTAATAAAATCCATGGAGAAATCAGTCCATATTCTTTCAGGAGTAGGGAAAGGCTCTAGCAACCTAGGATAAGTAGCATAGTTAATTTACATTGCTGACAAATAGCACATTCTCTGACAAATTGTTTGACTTGCCTCTTTAAACCCTTTCAATAAACTACTCCACAAACCCTCACCAGTGTAGCTTGTATATTAAAGTGACCTTTAGTGGTTGAGCTGGGGAAAAATTTCAATAACTTTTCTGAGTTTAGTACCATCATGTATTACGAGCCTACCATTTCTCCTTGCTTGGCATTTTGCCAGGTGGATTCTAAGCATCTTTTTGTGCCTTGCTAATAAGTGCTTAAATTGTTGTATTAATATTATCTAATAATATTCTTTTAGTTTTATATTGTGTTTAAAAGTGCTATGTAATGTTGTTCTGATGTTATATGCAACAAATAAGCTATTGGGAGAAAATTGAGTTAAAAGGACACTTTTTGCAAATTTTACAAAAACAAACTGATAGGGGCATTTTGGTAATTTTGTCTATTTAAATTTTTAGAGAAAAAATGATCATTATCAAAGTTTTAGAGGTATGATAACTCGAAATTTCCTACCTTAAGAATTTATCTCGAAAATACGGGATAATATTTCAAAAAAAAAAGAAAATATATCTATATATATATATTAAATAAATAAATATAGATATATATATATATATAAAATAAAAATAATAATATATAGGTAGATATTTATATATATATATATATGGATATTTATTTATATATTATATTATATTAATATATTAATATATATTTATATATATATATATATATATATATATAAGAGAAGGATCGGGAAACTCGATCCCTTTCGTTTTCTCCTCTATAAAACAGAGGAGAAAACGGTGGCAGAAGTTAAAAAAGAGACAGAGAGAAACGGAGAGAGTCGGCGCTGACCAACCTATGGAAGGAAGACAAGTCGCCGGCGCCAACCCAGAAGAAATCTAACGAGGGAAGCGGCGATCGACGAAGGAAATGGGAGAAACGACCGAAAGAGAGAAGAGGAAGAAAGAAGGGAGTCACCGCTGATCTCCCAAAGTTAGGTCGACCAAAGCTTTCCCTCCACCGTACGACGCTGTTGGCGAAAGATGGAGCCGAGAACCGGTCGACGACGGCACGAACGACGAAAATAAAGACTAAACCGATTTAGATCGGTTCAGTAGAAAGAAAATGGGCTGAACCGGTCCGAACCGGTTCAGCCAAAAAGAAAAGAAAACAAAACAAAAAAGGGGGAAAATTTTGGATGCTTGATTTAAGGACAAATCGGTAAGCGGTCGAATTTGACCGTTTTAATTTTTCAAAAATTTATTTGAATTTATATTTGATTGAAACTGACCCAGTTTAAATATATAAATGTGTAGCGCGACATTAGGTGATGAATGCGAGTTTGATCAAGCCTCAATTTGCGTGCCATCATGGTATCTCGGGTAAGTGAATCTCACTTGCTACAACTTGTGTTGGCGTTCGAGTTAAGTTTAATTGCATAAGTTGTGAGTTAATCCTGTACAAACTGCTTTATGTTTTGAATCGAACCTTTTGATATCGTAAATGCTTTGTTTGAACTTTTCGAAGAAGTATGTGAACATTTTGATCGATTTGAAATATGAAACGTATTGAATTAACTGAATTGATAATATAAATTGTTCTCTACTTTGCAGGCTAGGTAATGAGCAATTGTTACCCTGTTTTATTGTAGAAATTTCGTAAATTGTCTATACGTTTCAAACTAAGACCCTTGTATTACAGAAAATATGATTTTGATTCGTTTTAATATGTTTTAAACTCTGTGATGATTTTCATACATTAAAATCATTGCATGACATTGTGTGGGAGATTTAAAAGCTTGCACAAATTTTTATCTGTATGCATGTATTGCTTTATAATCTTATTTCGAATTTGTTTTGAATTGATTAGAGCATATAACTTATTTAGCTTATACTTAGTGTTTTTGGATTTAAGCATAAATTGCTTTTCGTCTCGATTGTTATATGACTTTTGAAAACGTGATTTTCAAATGTTTTATCATTGGACATTCTAGCTATGTTATTCTCGATAAAGCATATAAAGACAGCTCTGAATTTACGACTCATATACGGGCAATTTGGCTCGTCCGATATTATTGTGGCAGGTTTCGGTTCTGACCGATAACTAAGGCTGGAGTGTCACACCCCAACTCCGAGTGCCCTTCATCCATACATATACCACTTATGGTTGGGCTGTGAGCCGATGTAATTACAAATTTCATACATTTATAGTGAAAATATTTGAAACTTTAAATCACACACTCTAAGACATGTGTGTAGATATACAAAATCTATTGTATAAATAAAATATGTTTACATAACATCCTCATACAATTTTTCTCATTTTCAATGTATGACTGTGCGATACAATACGATAGATACAAAATGCTTTTGTATATACAATTCTTATACCTTACCAACTGGTAGGAATTGACCAACACAAAACAGATCTGGAGACCACCGCACTGTTCTACTTCTCAGTATCTGGAGGGGAAAAATAGTGGGATGAGCAAACCACAGCTCAGTAAGGAAAAAGATGCTAACAGGTAGATACTGTACTATCTACGTAGCCCATGCATGATCAACAAAATCATCTTTCATTATAAATGAAAATATCAATGGAAAATGCATTTAAACATTCTTCTCTCACAGACATTTTCGTAAAACCAATGCGCGATATTTCCATTCAGAAATATGTCATAAAACGGTGCTATCACAACACAAGCATTTAAATCAAGATATTTATCAAATCACATTATTTCTTTCCTTTTCACAAACCATTTCTTTTCATCAATTTTCTCTTATCTCTGAGACAGGTAGGGAACTTTAGGCAAACAAATATCCACGATGTATGACCATAGTTGTGGTCCCAGGCCTCATTGATCAGGTGTGAACAGGGCATCACTCGCCTGAAGGGGGATGGGTTAGTCCTACCCTTCGGCTCATCTCAATCATCATCATCATCTTCCTTATCATATCACATATATTCACGGTACATCGTACTCCATGTGTCATCTACGCGATACTCATACCCGCTTGCATACAGCACGGTACATAGTATTCTCCGGGCAACTACACGATACAGTGTACACCCGTGGACCCAGTCCATCCACCCTACAACGACGGATTCATCATCCTAACCATATCTCATATACCAGGCGAGTAGAATCAGCGTGACACACAGTCTCCGCAAGGCTCCAGCGTGGTATTTCTCAGTGCGAGCAACTACTTCTAGCACTGTATCATCTAAAAAATCATCGTGTGAGCTAGGCTCTAGCACATTATCATCATCATAAAAGCACGTGTGAGCTACGCTCTAGCACAGTTTATTCAATCATGGAAACATATGTGTAAGACCCGTATTTTGGATGTAAATTTTATGAAATCATGAGTATGGTGATGTAGTTGCAATCTAAGCATAAGTGGTGTAAGTCCATAGAATCAATGTACATACTTGTGATATGAGTTTGTAATGTACATACAAGTTTCATTGTGTATGTATATGAAGAAATGAGTTTTTATAAGTGATGAATGTGATTGGAGCTCAAATGAGTAGTGTGGTAAATGGAAGGAAGTTGCATGAATCTAAATACTTCCATTTGGTTTTATATTGTATACCTTTGGTTATACAATGAATACACGTAAGTTTTAATATGTATAAAGCTTGAATGAATGTCATTTTCAAGTTTCAAAGGTGGAGGAATGAGGAAATGACTATGGTAGCAAATTAAGAAAGTTGGGTTTGAGTTGCTGCAGAAAACTGCAAAAAATCTGGATAAAATGAAGGCTAGATCGATCTTATAGGATGAGAGATCGATCTGGAAGAGTCGGAATGCTCTTATTTGAGCAATGGAATAGAGCAGATCGATCTCCAATGGGGTCAGATCGATCTCCTAAACATTCTATAATGAAAAGATCGATCCTCAAGCATACAGATCGATCTCCTTAGCTCTCTGGTTGGAGCAGATCGATCCCAAGCTTCGACAGATAGATCTCATGCTTGAAAATGATGTGAAAAAGAGGGATTTAAGGGGACCAGATCGATCTCCTCCTAGTGTAGATCGATCTTATCAAGCTATTTCTATAAAAGGAGCAGTGAAATCTGCATTTATCCGAGATAGAACCATTCTTTCCATTTGAACCTTCAAAACCTAGTTTTATCTCTCTAAAATCAGCTCATTTCCAGTAATATTTGAGGGGAAGCTATTAGATACAAAGTTGTTCATCTTAAAGAAGAAAACAACATAGTTTGAAATCAAAACCTCACTTATTGGATTGAAGGAGCAAGGTGTATTTTCCTTTGGAGGAAGAAGAGGAGCTAGACTTGGTAAGTTTTTAATACTTCAACCCAAGTACATTGTTTTTTTGTTAACTTTGGAGTTGATTTTTATGGGTAGTGATGGTTGAAAACTACCCAAGATGTATTTGAATAAGTTAGACCTAGAAAATGGAATGAGTTTAGTGTGAGAAAGTGTAAATTGAATGAATTGATGAAATGGTGGGTATGCTAAGTTGTTATTTGAGTAATATGGATGATTTGAAGTGGGTAAATGAAGCTACATTGTGGATTGTGTGAATTCATGGAAATGAGTATGTAATATGTTTGATAAATGCCATAGTGAGGAAAATTGATGAAATAGGAACACTGTGAGCTTAATATCGATTTGTTATCGATTGGGTATGAATAAATAAGCCTAAAAGAATCCATAGATTCGAGATATGAATAGAGGGATGAAACGAGGCCTTATAAGTGTTAATAGAGGCTATAGATTGAATTGACTATAGCAAACACAAGGGTTACGTTATAGTGGACTAAAATAATGTGAAATACGATTGTGTGCAATTCCGAAGAGTTCGGTGGAGACGAATCAAACCGCACGAGTAAGCAGCTTTAAGGAAGTGAAATCTCGCGACGCAATTTCCAGGTAAGGGAATTCTGTTAGTATATAGAGATAGCTGCTCGTATTTTGTGGGTATATAGGGTTTTGGAAATGTGCATGAGTTTATAGAAATGTGTTTGACGATGTATGGAAGTAACTATGAGTATTTGTATGAGATTTGGTTGTTGAAATGGTATTATAAAGAAATGAGATAGTAAGGCAAATAATTGCATAAATAAAATGTTTTGAATGTTTTCACAAAACATATTGCTTTGTTTTAAGCAAATTGATGGATAGGCTGGCTAGTGTTTGAATGACGTTGTGTAATAGCACATATGAGGTGCTAAATGTGTTTTGAGATTGGTTTTTGAATGTTTATGAGCCGCCTATCATGTTTATGTGAATTAAACCGTGCTGGAGCCTAGCTCGCACTGGATATTGATGTTTTCCCATGCTTGAAACGTGTTGGAGCTTAACTCGCACTTTAATTTGAATTGTGGTAATGTTTTATAAACCGTACTAGAGCTTTTTCTCGTACGTGAATTTCGAGTGGATTTCTTATGCATATAACCGTACTGGAGCTATGCTCGTACGTGGTTTTCTTCATGTTTTATGCATAAATGCCGTACTAGAGCGTTGCTTGTATAAGGTGATTTGTTTATGAAGCATGAATTCGCGTTAGAGCGTAGCTTGCGCAGGTTTTCACACTGTGATATGTATGATGCCGTGGTGAGGGTAATACAGATTGGTGTTCAGAGAACCCAACAAGCCTAACAGATCTCTTGAGTGGGGTGAGGGGCTAGGACGTGGCATTAATCCATTCAGGGAACCCAACAGGCCTAGCAGACCTCTTGAGTGGGGTAAGGTGAGGGGCAAGGACCTAAATCAGGGAACCTAACAGGGGCGAGCAAGGCCATGAGGGGCTAGGATCTAGTATTAAGAGTACTTCCATGTGCACTTGAGACCAGAGGTTTCACTCGGTATGGGGTAGATAAGACCTACTGTAGGCACCCCCAACCATGCTATGGGTCTGTGGAGTACGATGTACCGTGTCTATCACATGGAGTACGATGTACCACGTGGTGGTTACGTGATTTGTCTGGCGGAGAACTAACCCACCTTCGTTCTAGCATGATACCCCGCACACCAAGATCCGTGTAGTTTGGGATGATTTATGACATAGTTAGCCAATATAGTCAATTGAGATATAGTGACTTGTCTCCTTACTTATTACGTAATACCACTTGTTCTTAATACTTGAGTGTGATTTTGACTGTCCAGGGTAGACTCGAGGGAGGGGTCGAGTCTTGTGGGATTTGATTTGTGAAATGGTAATGATGTTTGTGAATGAGAAAATGATTTATGATAGGATTGTATGTATTTGAGAAAGAGATGTAATTTAAAAAGGATGTTTCTTAAATGAATTGTCCTTTTCTATGAGATTTGAAAATTGATGAGCATGAGATGATTTATACAATATGACTTTACCATGTTTTACATGCCGATTTTCATGACTTAAATACATGATATATGTATATTCATATGACATAGTTTTAATTCCTCTTGCTCCCGTTATAGATGATTTATGCATAACACTATCAGCATGTAGATAGAGTAGTTATCTACCATGCTTGCATTATTGCCTTACTGAGCGTGTGGTTGCTCATCCCTCTCTACTTTCCCCCTCTACAGAGCGTACATAGCAGCCTAGTGAGGACTGAGGCGTGGTATTTTGGATATCCGCTGCCATCCATTGCTAAGAGGTATACACATGAAGATTCTTTTTGTATCTAAACAATTGCAAAAGCATAGTAGTCATTTTGTATCATAATGTGGGGATGTAAAAGTTAGAAAACATGTCATGTATAACTTAACTGGAAATGAATGACACTTCTTTTGATTTAATTGAGAATGAATGTTGAGTGTTGATTATTATTGACTCACAGCCCAACTGTGTAGTAGTAAAGTTTTTCACGATCGGGTGATGGAAATGGAAAAATGCGAAAAATTTGTAAGGATTTTTAGACGAGTTGGATAAAAAGGGGTCATGACAATATGCGAGTAGAATCTCTAACATAGTCAAAATCATTAAAAACAGGTGTGACCTAAGGCTCCAACACCTTTTTATATTTCAAATCGGATAGATGACTATTTTCTCAAAAAGAAAACTCAATCATGTTTATTGACGTATCATGCTGACCCCTGCAAAACATGTAAAACTAGCCAACCTATCCTTCATCATCTCTCAGTCACAATGACAACATATAGTTGTAAAAACATTAAAAACATGCATGTCATGTTGTTTTCCTTCCCGCATCCCATTTTCGCAATTTATACAATAATACAATTCACACTTTCATACCACTTCATGGCTCAATAGCTAAACATAATATCACTAGCGTCATAACTACTAAAATAGTTACAAAAATACGTACGAATATCTCTGCCGTTAACATACAATCCCTTACCTCGAATCGCGCTTGTATCTCCTTCGTCTCGTTTGCTCCATTCGTGATCCGGGTTAATCGTATCTCAACGTATTCCAATCTACACGTATAAATCATTAAGTCATTTTCCTTTTTCTTCTTCTAAAGATTCACATTGTCATTTACTTACCTACTCATGCTTCTCAAGCCTTTTATCATATTTCACCTTAATTTTTTTTGTAAATTCATCTAAAATCATTCACTCAACACCACCAATATCATAGTACTCCAAGATCATCACAATAGCAAGCTCAATCTATCTCTTTTCTAGGTACATTTTAAATCAAGTGAGTTCTACGCATCTTAGCCATTTTCTACTAACACAATATGCATTCATCAACTCCTAAAATCACCTAAAACATCATGCTTAGAGTTGAGGGTTTTAAAGACTTACCCAATTTGCCCTTTTCTCTAGACCAAACTTGTGGGATGCTTAACTCTTTTCCTTGAGCAATCCATACTTTAGATTTTTGGATATATTATTCTCCTCACTTCAAAGAACAATTTTGCCTCTTTAAGTTTCCTCTAAATCTGTTGGGAATGTAGTATTCTCTAGAGTGAGAAAGCTTGATTTTAGTGAAAATGGTGAGTGTTGGAGTGTTTAGGAAAGACGGAGACGTGTTACAGTCCAAAACCTGTGTTTCTTATATAGACAAAGCCTAGGAGATCGATCTGGTGCTTAGTGGAGACCGATCTGTTTGTGGTTTAACTACTCCAACCACTCAGATTACCTGCTACAAGATCGATCTGGTAGTAAGGGAGGATCGATCTGTTTCAACCCGAGACTTTTGGAGATCAATCTATTCCTTGTGAGAGATCGGTTTCTTCCAGACTGAGGCTTAAGGAGATCGATCTACCCTGTCCCAATTGAACTGATACTCGACATTTCGTGAGAGGGGATTGATCTCTCATTTATGGGAGATCGATCTGCTCTTTCCCTACACGCACATTACTGCAGTTTCTGTAGATTCCCAATGTGTAACTCATCCTTATTTACCTAATATCTCATTTCACATTCCATACACAACTAACGTGTAATAGTGTCGATTCCATATAATTCATAGACAATAAAACTTGTGCACACAACTTGAAATCATGAATTGTACATTAAATTTCATAATCCCTACATCCTTTATTATCTATACACCTGTAACAATGTGCATATACATCATAGCCTCTTAAGAAATACGTGTAAAGCTACAGGCATTACATGGAGATTTTCGGAATTGGTGGTCATAGGTAACACCCTAATCTCTGGGGTAGTTTTGGCTCACTGATAGTTACAGTGAGAAAATCTTTATCGGGATATACTTGTTGACTTCGCCTATATTCGTACAATCTAATCATCAAACTTTGTGAATAATATATCGAACTATATGGTTTCAGAATTGTTTTCTGATATATGAACATGATAGAATTAATCTCTTTGATACAATATAGCATCAAACTGATTAAATTGGGTCCTAGGACAAGAATAAAATGATGTCCATGGATTTTAAGTGTTATAAGTATGTGAAAATATCGGTGATAAGATTATCGAAAAGAATATGTTCTTCTATGAACCTTATTTTGAGTTACAATTACATCTTGATGTATATTATGATTTTTGTGGGATTTAAAAAGCTTGCATTGGTTTCTACCTGCATTCAAGAAGTTTTAAAATCTCACTCAAGGCATGTTTTAAAAGTATGTGAGACATATGTCTTTGTGTTTTGGATTAAAGCCAACTCTGCTTTTATCCATATTGCGATTAGAAGTGACTTTAGAACATACATTCTGATAGCTTTTACAGCTAAATATTTTACCTTAGTTGACAAGCGATAATAGTTAGCCATGACCATTTTTCGCTCCTACTAACAGGTTATATAATAGTTAGCAATGATGTACTATGCTATTGTCGATATAAATAGTAAATGTTTCGGCCCTTGCTAATGAGATATAATAGTTAGCAATGTTTCGACCCTTACTAAAGGGGCATATAATAGCTAGCAATGTTTCGACCACTGGTGACGGAGAATATAATAGTTGGCAATGGTCATGTATTTCGAGGCTCTGATATTTTCCCTGATCATAGATGAAAATAGTGATCTTATGAAATATGTTTCAAGCTTTGAAATATGCATTGAATTGTGTTTTGAAATATGAAAAATGTTTTGAAGTATGAAATATGTTTTCAGAAATTTTTTATAAATATGAGTATGGTTCACATAACATATTTTAACAATATGAAATAAATATGTTGTGGCCCCTGCTAACGGGGATGATAATAGTTAGTGATGTAGTCCTGATTGATGAGATATAATAGTCAATAATGTCCCTAATAACGAGTTAAAATAGTTAGCGAAGAAAGTATGAAATACGTTTTGAATTGTGAAGTATGTTTTGGAATAAGAACTACGTTTCGAACTATGAAGAGGGTTTTGAAATAAGAAATATGTTTCGAATATATGAATATATTTCGATATGATATATTTTAAATAAGAAATATGTTTCGAATATGAAATGTGTTTCAGATAAAGAATATATTTCAGATGTGAATGTGTTTCAGATACGAGACCTATTTCGAATGAGGAAGATGTTTTGATATAGATCATGTTTCGAAATAAGACATGTTTTAAATTGTGATAAGTTTCAAATACAAGTTATGTTTTGAATAAGAGATGTTTCTAAGATATGAATGTATTTCGATATGTGATATGTTTTCTGATTGTAAGATGTGATCTTGGAAAAATTGTTGTATTTAAGAACGAATGTGGATGTAAACAATTCAAGAGGGAAAAACTTACATGTTTAGAATGCATTAAACTTTGGTTTTCTGCATTCAATTATATTTCAAATTTTGAACCCCTATGGGTATATTCAGTTCGTGTGAGACCCCGTACATGTTCTGATAATTCTATTTTTAATAGAATTATTTGTGCTTAATTTCCTAATTAATTATTTAAATCTCCAATTTATTTTATTAATTATCTCCTTTATTTAATTAATTTTTTTAATATGCAGGTAAATTAAATCTGGATGAAACTCAGTCGTTTCAGTCGAAATTGGACTGAAAACGGGCTAAAGGAGACTGGACCACTTCCAATTTGCAGACCGAGTCACCAGTCGTCTGGACACGTGTGATGCTAGGTGTCCGTATTTTATTCGCTCCGAAAACGATAAGATCGACGGACACTGTGCCAACCTTCTGGAAGACACACGTCGGGCCACATCGCATAGCCAATTGGACAAAAAAACCGGTGATGTGGAAATATCTACTCTGCAGTAAATCAAAGGGAGACAAGTGGCCAAGCAATGCCAACTCATCTAGGATGAAGAAAATTACCATTGTACCCCTAAGTGTGTGTATAAATAGAACATGATGGCAATTGAAAAAATGAAGTCGGTAGGTAGGGTAGAATAGAGGTAATTTTAGGAGTAGTTTTTAGAGGTAAGGTTAGGGTAGAAGTAATCTAGGGTAGAATAGCTTTTAGGGTAATTTTAAACTTTCTTTTTCAATTTTCGAATAGGTTTTTTTTTGTAAGCAAATTTTTTACTGTTCATGCCAACCTTCTTTATTTTATGAAAAAATTCATTCTTTAGCTATTTTCGTTTGTAGTGCACGTTAGCAGAGTTTACTTCCTTTGAACTTGATTCAATGAAATTTAATGGAAAGTATTTCTTCTCTTTTACTAGCTCTCGGTTTTCCTAAAATTGCTTATGTTTTTGTTTGAAAAACCTGTATTTTTCCTAGCTCTCGGGTTGCTCATTTGTGTTCATTCGGGTGAAAAGGCTCTTCTATTACTGCTATGGATGTTCCGATGCTTTGATGTAGATTTAATGCTAAGCATTTTTCTACATCAAAAGCTCAATGGAACCAAAGTGGTAATGAGAGCTAGAATTGAAGCAACCCGAGGGTGATGAATGTTCACGTTATTGAGCTTACGAGTGTGGATAGTTTTGCTTGTATTTTCAATTGTTAATGACCACTTATTTCTTTTCGTTCTTACTCTTAAATCCTTCATTACTTTGTTGCTTTTTATCTTCTATTTTTAGTTTACATTACATGGATTTATCTATTTCCTGCATTTAGAGTTTTAGTGTTCTTCTTTTATTTCAGTATTCAAAGTGTGTTGTTCCTTGCTTTGCATTTATCTTCTTGGCATTTTGAATTTGTATGAATTTCTCTTAATGTTGGCCGGTGATATGGGTTGATGAGCTGAAGACATTTGGTGCATTAGAGCTTCATAGGTGCAGTGGACAGGACTTGCATTTCATCTCTGTTCTCCTCTGTTTCACTAGCGTTTCATTGTTCATTCTTTTGCATACTGTCATTTTGCACTAACATAGTAATCAGTAGCTGCAGGGTTCTAGTGATGAGTGATTAGAGCTTCTTGGGTGCTAGTTAGCTACTACAATTGATCGTTGATCTGTGTGGGCAACAAGAGTTATAGCTGAGGCACGATACATAATACTTGTGCTGCTATAAGGTGGCAAGAATGGGACTGAAACTGATCCCAGGGAAGTTGCCTACTGGGTGTGATTTGTAGAACAGGAGTTGGATACAACGATTTGCAGATCGCTGCATGGCATAGCCTGGTACAGGGACAGAGATGGTGCCAAGCAGTAGGTGCTGAGCAAGTACTGTGCAAGTGTGTGGATTGTAGCAGCAGATTAGCAGTAAGGACGGTACCAGGAGGTAGAAACGGACAACAGTGGGTAGAGGACAGACCTAGACACAACTGAGGATATAACCTGGATCAGAACTGGATAGCGCATGGATTAAAAGACTGGACCGAGAGCAGCTGGAGACAACCAAAATCGAGAGCAATTTGGAGAGGAAACGTACACAGTGCATGGAGGGACCACTCGGCTGGACATTTGTTCTAAGGCCATGTTTCGCCACATTCCTTTCTTTTAGAATTTAATACTTAGTGCATTTATATTATTTTTATTGCTTTAAGAAGTTGACAATTTAGGTTAGTTGTTCATTGATAATTGTAGGTTAAAATTAATACTTTAATTTATTAAGTTAATTTTTTAGTTTTACGTTTAGTTAATAGTTAATTTTATATAATATAGGATTTAATTTTAGTTTAGTCTTTATGAGTGACATTTAGAATGCACTAGTTAGATTTTATTGTTAAGTTAGTAATTAGATATAATTAGGATTAATTTAGAATTAATATTTTAGACATTTAGACTTGTAGTTATTTTCTTAATTTTTCTAGGATTTTATTTCATTAAATTTTAAGTTAGTTTAATTTGCATTTTTATTAAGTAGTTTAATTACATGCATATTTTATTTTAGGTTTGTTTAATTTTATTTTAATTAATCTTGCTTTGTTATTTTCATATTTGCATTTTAGTTTAATTGCGTTAATTAATTTTTAACTGTTTTAATTATTTTTGAAGGTAATTGCTTTTAATTGCTGAGAGCACTGTAAGTAAATTTTAGCTCGGTTTTATTTTCTTTATTTTATAATTATCATTGCTTTAAGTACTTGTTTAATTTTAGCCCTGTAGATCACCCACTAAGACTTCATAATTTGATAGGATATTCTTAGGGTAAGATTAACCGGTAGTTAATTAGGTTAATTAACTTCTCTGTGGGACGATAATTCGGGACTCAAATCCCATTATTACTTGTACGACCCGTGCACTTACGGAGAATACGTCTAGTTCGTATCAGGTATAATTGAGTATATGTACATAAAAATGTAAATGAAATCATAAGTATGGTGATCTACTTGTAATGTGAAGTATATGTGATGTAAGTCTATAAGTTTAATGTACACACTTGTACTAAGAGTTGTGATTGTACGTATAAGTTACATTATATATGATTATGAAGAAATGGACTTAAACATGTGAAAAATGTGAGTAGAATGGAATATGAGTGGTATGGTGAAATGGAAGGAAGATTTCATAAGTTGTGCACTTCCATTTGGTTTATATCATGTACCTTTGGTTATACAAAGATTACACATAAGTTTTAATGTGTATAAGGTATGAATAGATGTCATTTTCAAGTCTTAAAGATAATCGAATGAGAATATGACTATGACAGCAAATTAAGGATGTTTTGGTATAAGTTTTATGCAGAAAACTGCAGTAAGATCTGGAAATATGAAGGCCAAATCGATCTCATTGTCACGACCCAAAACTACCCAAAAATCAGAGTAAATTTTTCGTTTTTTGTTTATTCTTAGATTCTTACTGTCACGACCCAAACTACCCAAAAATCAGAGTTAATTTTTCGCGTTTTGTTTATTTACTTAAATTCTTACCTGTCCTCGAATCGTGACCACACTCCACTAATAATTGGGCTATGCGTCAATGCCAGTTCCACCATTCAATTACCATCTAACTTATTTCTTCTCCAGTCATTTATAATTGTTTACATTATTTATACATCCCCTAAAGTTACTTACAAACATGTTACTGTGCTATGCTTATGTAGATACAATATGTACAAGTGTATATACCTTATGTTGATGGGTAGCAGCGGATATCCGGAATGCAGTACTGAGTCGTCTCAACGTCTACTAGAGATTATCTGTGGGAGAAAATGAAAGGGGTGAGCACATCAAGCTCAGTAAGGTAATCCTACGAACAAGTAGGTAACCATACTACCTACATGAACGTGGTGCCATGCATAAACCACCCTTTCTCCACACATTTTAAAACAGATGATATGAGTTATGATCTTATGTAAATCAAGTTTGCACGAAAAATTCAACATGCAATTATTTCAAATCATTTCTTTCTCATTTAAAAATTCCACAATAAAGTCAGGACTCGACCCCTCCTTCGGGTGATCCTGACTCACACAAAATCATGAAAATCGGTTTACATCACACATGGGTTTAAAAAGCATGAAAATAGCATCATGCACATTTAATTTAAAACCCAATTTGATCTCATCAAAATCGTCGACATGCGAGACTAGGCAACATCTGTATATCGGCAATAACCAGGACTATGGCCATATGTGTCCTCGGGAGTTCCTCAGCTACACGGATCCTAGTGTGAGGGTTCTCACCATGATCGGGAACCGTCCAGGAGGTGGGTCACTCTATCTCGTCGGTCTTATCCGATCCCATGCATCCGAAGATGCCAACGTATCACAAAGATACCACACGGTACATCGTACTCCATGCTACTTACATGGTACATCGTACTCCGTGGACCCCCAGCCTTATCCCTCTTTCGGGCTCATCAGCTGGACCTCCAACCCTTATCCCTCTTTCGGGCTCATCAGGTTGTTTTAACATTAAGCCGTATTGCCATGTCTCAAAACGCACGTGCGAGCCTATTTAATCGGTGACACACAGTCTACCCGATGCTCCAAGCACGGCTCATCGCATGTTCTCATAAAAATCAGTGCGAGCGATGCTCAACACTCTCATCAAATCAAGTAAAACTAGTGCGAGCTAGGCTCTAGCACTCTGTCTCAAAAATCATATAAAAATATTGTGCGAGTTAGACTCTAGCACCCTATCACGAAAATCATATATATATATATATAAAATCTGGTGCGAGTTGGACTCCAGCACCTATGCATGTAAAACTCTAGTGCGAGCTCTGGCTCCAGCACTAATGCATGCATCACACAAATCAAAAACATCGTGCGAGCTGAGCTTTAGCACGTCACATGTCAATAAAAACACATAGGCAGCCTCTGTTTCCTCAAAACAGTTTTCAAAACAATTATATCGTTGAAAGTATGCAATGCTATGTATTTTCTTTCAAGGTTAGCCAGTCTACTCATGCATGCATTAAAATGTATCCAGAACGAGCAGAAACCTCTTGTTCTTGCTCCTCCCAATTTTTTCCTAAATTTGTAAATTTTACCCTTAATAAGGGTATTTTGGTAATTTCCCATTCGGGCACTAAAAGTATTATTTGACCTCTAGACCCTTCAGATAATTTTTAAAGACTGCATATTAACTTGAAATTTCGTAAAGTTTACCTCTAGCAGTCCGTAGAATTCCCTTACCTTATTTTTCTGTCGAGTCTGACCTTACCTTTTCCATTGTTGTCTCGTCGCGCAGTCCGATATGCTCCCAATCAAACCTCCGGAACTGCGTATAAATATTCCTCATGTCAGATATTATACAACTTAATTGTATTTCCTATTTTCTAGGCTTAATTTAAATCATTGGGCCCATTTACCCCTATTGGGCCCGATTGCACCTTAATGGGCCTTAATCGGCCTAAAGCCCGTTTTCCACTTAACTTTCACATTATCGAGGCCTATTGGGCTCATTGGACCCTTCAACAATTTATTGGGCCTCGTTCTAACTCTCGAATAGCTAAATTTATTATTTACGACAATTTATCTAAATTTTCATAATTTAATTCAATTTATGCGGAATTTAAATTCATATCACGCATAACGATGTAAATTGTCGTAAATAAGGGTTACTTACTCGAGATTCCATGCTAGCACGCAAATCGAGACTGTCTCGAGCTCTCGTTGGATGCCAATTATCGAGCTACATAATTTCATAATTTTTCGGGTAAATTTTCAGTCGAAAATTAATTAAATAAAATATTCTGAAATTTAAATCGATCAATTCGACCGCTTAACGACTTACTCGAAACTCGATTGCATCACTGGAATTTTTTCCAATTTTTTTCTCTTTTTCTTTTTCCCTTTTTCTCCTTTTTTCCTCTCTTTCTTGGCTGAACCGGTTCAGTCCAATTCAGACCGGTTCGGACAGCCGGTTCACCCCGGTTCACTCCGGTTTATCGCCTTGCCGATCGGTTCTCCGTCGGTTTCCACCGCCAGTGGCTCCGTTGGGTCGTCCGCAGCACGAATCTAGCCTCAGCTTCGATCGAGGTCGCTGGAAAGTCACCGGTCCGGCATGTTCTCTCTCGGCCGTCGAAACCCATTTCTTTCTCTTCGTCGTAGCCGACGATTCCCGCCGTTTCATCGGCTGCTACTGGTGCAGAAAGAACCGTCGTCGCCTGGGCTTTCAGAATCGGGCCTTAGTTCCTCCCGAATCGTCGCCGTTCGCCGCCGGTGACCATTTCTTTCCCGCGGCCTTCCCCTCCGTTTTCCGACGTTCTCCGGCGTCCTTGGCGGGCGTCACCGGTGGCAGACGACTCACCTGGCGTCGGGCTTCCTTCGCCGGCCCTCGCTTGGGGTCCCTGGCCGCCGGTGGCTCGTCGGGCTTCCTCGGTTGCCGTTTTCATTTTCTGCTTCTCGCGATTTCGTTTCAGTTTTCTCTCTCCCCGATTTGTTTCAATCTGATTTCTTTTTTTTTTTTCAGATTCTCTTTTCTTTTTTTATTATTTATTTAATTATTACACTATTCATTAAAATAATCTACAATAATCCAAATTATCTACAACTTATATTATTTTATTCTAATTTAATTTAATTAATTTAATTTAATTTATTAAATACATTTTTCTCCAATTTTTGATATTATTCCTTCGTATTTTCGAGGTATTGCTTCGGGTAATTTTTCGATATTTCTAAAAATTTCGGATCTTGATCAATTGGACTCAAAATTATATAATTTCCTCATTATTGATAAAGATATTCTAAATCCTTATTTTTAATTAAAATTTTCATATCGAATTTATTCCGACTTTCGGTCTTTTGACCGTTTTGCCCTTACACGTGTTCGGGATTAATTTAACCCAACTTCCTTTCATGAACACTCACTCACTTCGCATTTTAATTAAATTCGGGTCTTACACTTACCTGTCCTCTAATCGTGACCACACTCCGCTAATAATTGGGCTGTGCGTCAATGCCAGTCCCACCAAATTAATTCTTTCTCAGTCATTTATAAATGTTTACAATATTTATACCCCTAAAGTTACTTACAAACATGTTACTGTGCTATGCTTATTTAGATACAATATGTATAAGTGTATATACCTTAAATGATGGGTAGCAGCGGATATCCGAAATGCAGTACTCAGTCGCCTCAACATCTATTGGAGATTATCTGTGTGAGAAAATGAAAGGGGTGAGCACATCAAGCTCAGTAAGGCAATCCTACGAACAAGTAGGTAACCATACTACCTACATGAACATGGTGCCATGCATAAATCACCCTTTCTCCACACATTTTAAAACTGATGCTATGATTCATGATGCCATGTAAAACACGTTCGCTTGGAAAATTCAACATGCGACTCTTTTTAAATCATTTCTTTCTCATTTAAAAATTTCACAATAAAGTCAGGACTCAACCCCTCCCTCGGGTGGTCCTGACTCACACAAAACCATGAAAATCAGTTTACATCACACATGGGTTTAAAAAGCATGGAAATAATCATCATGCACATTTGATTTAAAAACCCAGTTTCAATCTCGTCAAAATCATTAACATGTGAGACTAGGCAACATTTGTATATCGGTAATAACCAGGACTATGGCCATGTGTCCTCGGGAGTCCCTCTGCCTGCACGGATCCTAGTATACAGGGTCTTACCACGATCGTGAACCGCCTGGGAGGTGGGTCAGTCCATCTCGTCGGTCTAATCCGATCCCATGCATCCGAAGATGCCACACGTATCCGAAGATACCATGCATCCGAAGATGCCACACGGTACATCGTACTCCATGCTACTTGCACTGTACATCGTACTCCGTGGATCCATATATCATACCCTGTCTCAGAACGCACGTGCAAGCCTATTAAATCGGTGACACACAGTCTACCCGAAGCTCCAAGCACGGCTCATCGCATGTTTTCATAAAATCAGTACGAGCGATGCTCAGTACTCTCATCAAATCAAGTAAAACTAGTGCGAGCTAAGCTCTAGCACTCTGTATGCAAACCATGTGAAAATCTGGTGCGAGCGAAGCTCCAACACCCTGTCTCAAAAATCATATAAAAATAGGGTGCGAGTTAGACTCTAGCACCGTATCACGAAAATCATGTAAAATCAGGTGCGAATTAGACTCCAGCACCAATGCATGTAAAACTCTAGTGCGAGCTCTCGCTCCAGCACTAATGCGTGCATCACCCAAATCAAAATATCGTGCGAGCTAAGCTCTAGCACGTCACATGTCAATAAAAACTCGTAGGCGGCTCTGTTTCCTCAAAACAGTTTTCAAAACAATTTCCTCATTGAAAATATGCAATGCTGTGCATTTTTCTTTCAAGGTTAGCCAGCCTACTCATGCATGCGTCAAAACATCTCCAGAACGAGCAGGAACCTCTTGTTCTTGCTCCTCCCAATTTTTCCTAAAATTGAAAATTTTATCGTTAACAAGGGTATTTTAGTAATTTGCCCATTCGGGGCAGTACAATTTTTAACTTACTTCTAGACCCTTCAGATAATTTAAAAGACTGCATATGACTTTGAAATTTCATAAAATTACCTCTAGCAGTCTGTAGAATTCCCTTACTTTATTTTTCTGTAGAGTCTGACCTTTCCTTTTCCACTGCTGTCTCGTCACGCAGTCCGATCTGCTCCCAATCTAATATCCGAAACTGCGTATAAATATTCCTCAGGTCAGATCATACAATTTAATTGTATTTCCTATTTTCTGGGCTTAATTTAAATCATTTGGCCCATTTACCCCTATTGGGCCCGATTGCACCTTAATGGGCCTTAATCGGCCTCAACCCCGTTTTTCACTTAATTTTCACATTATCGAGGCCTATTGGGCTCATTGAGCCCACCAACAATTTCTTGGGCCTCGTTTTAACTCTCGAATAGCTCAATTTATTATTTACGATAATTTATCTAAATTTCCATAATTTAATTTATTTTATGCGATAATTAAATCTGAAGCACGCATAACGATGTAAATTGTCGTAAATAAGGGTTACTTACCCGAGATTCCATGCTAGTATACAAATCGAGGTTATCTCGAGCTCTCGTTGGATACCAATTGTCGAGCTACACAATTTCATAAATTTTTGGGTAAATTTTCAGTTGAAAATTAATTAAATAAAATATTCCAAAATTTAAATTGATCAATTTCAATTGCTACTGACTTACCCGTAGCTCGATTACATCGTCGAGATTTTTTCTCAATTTTTCCTCTTTTTCTTTTTTCCTTTTTTCTCCTTTTTTCTCTTTCCTCATTGGCTGAACCGGTTCGGTCCGGTTCAGACCCGATTCGGACAGTCGGTTCGCTCCGGTTCTGTAGGTTCACGGCCTTGCCGGTCAGTTCTCCACCGATTTTCGCCTCCAGTGGCTCCGCTGGGCCGTCCGCAGCTTGAATCTGCCCTCAGTTTCATCCAATGCCGCCAGAAAGTCGTCGGTCCGGCCTGTTCTCTCCACCGTCAGTACCCATTTCCTCTTTACGCCGTTTCTGGCGCTATCCGTCGATTTCGATGGCTGTTTTCGGTACCAATCGGTTCGGCATTAAGTGGGGAAGGTTCGGTGGACGGTGGTTGTAGCCGAATCGGCACCGGTGGCTGCCGATTTTGCTTCCCCTCTCCGCGACTTCTCTCCCTAGATCCGACGTTCTTCGACGTCGGTGTGGCGCGTCGTCGGTACCAGAGAGGTCACGCCGACGCCCTCTACCTTTTTCGGCCCTCAACTGGCCGATTGAGTCGCCGGTGGTCGTCCGGTCTTCTCCTCGATTTCGGCTTCGTTTTTCGTTTCTCTCTTCTTTCTCTCTCCCCGATTTTCAATTTCTGATTCTTTTTTTATATAATAAATTTTATTTTTATCTATTATTTATTTTTTATTATTATTTTAATCATTAAAATACTATTATTTTGTCAAAATATCTTAAAAAAATTATTAATTTATTCAATTAATCCCTAATTGAATTTATCAGTATTATTTCGACTTTTCGGTATATTTTTCGATTATTTTCGGGATAATTTTTCCTAGGTAAAAATTCTAATTTATTCCAATAAATTTATATCTTGATCAATTTAACCAGAAATTTTATTATTTCTCCTTTATTGATCAAAATTTCTCAAATCCAAAATTTTAATGAAATTTTCTTGTCGAATTTATATCGAAGTTTGATCTTTTGACCATTTTACCCTTGCACGTGTTCGAGAATTTCATTTCAATCCTTTTGCATTTTTAATTTCGTGTTTTAACTAAAATCGGGTCTTACACTCATAGGATGAGAGATCGATCTGGAAGAGCCAAAATGCTCTTATTTTGAGCTATGAAACAAGACAGATCGATCTCCTAACACATTCTGAAAAATGCAGATCGATCCTTAATGGAACAGATCGATCTCCTTAGCTCTTAGGTTGGAAGCAGATCGATCTCCCCTAAGACTAGATCGATCTTAAGCTTCGACAGATCGATCTCATGCTTGAAAATGTTGTGAAAAAGAGGAATTTAAGGGGACCAGATCGATCTCCACTCAAGGCAGATCGATCTCATCAAGCTGAAACTATAAATAGGACCAGTTGGATCTGCAGATTTCGGGACAAAGCCATTTCCTCCCATTCCAAACCCTAAAACCTAGATTTTACTATCCAAATTCGACCATTTTCAAGAAGATTCGAGGGAAGGCTATCAGACATAAAGTTGTTCATATCGAAGAGAAGAACAACTTAGCTTGGAGGCATTTTCCTCATTTATGGATTGAAGGAACAAGTGGCAAGAACAACTTAGCTTGGAGGCATTTTCCTCATTTATGGATTGAATGAACAAGTGACATTTCTATTTGGAGTAAAGAGGAAATCCAAAGAGGTGAGTTTCTAAAGCACCAACTTAAGTTCATTGTTAAGTTATTGATGTTTGGGGTTGATTGGGGTGTTTAGTATTGTTAGAAACTATCTAAAATGCATTGGAATGATTATGACCTAGAAATGGTCTAGAGTGAGAAAGTGGAATGTATTGAGGTTAATGAGGAATGGGATATCTTGAAGTGATAATAGTGTTATGAGTATGATTTTAAGATATTGTTAGTGAATAAATTGTAAGGTTTACCAAAAAGGGGTAAAATGTGGATTAAAGCATTGTAAAATGCATGAATGAGTTACATTGACTAGTGAGGTCAAAAAGTGAGTTAACAATATTAACTCAAGTGGTTTGGATGAATAAATCGCAGCTCCCAAGGATATACCGAAGTAAGACGAGCCAAGAGTGCAAGAAACTAAGAGGAAGAGAGTCGCACTCAAGTAAATCGAGGTAAGGGAATTCTGTGGACTCTTAGAGATATCTGTGCGCAATTTGGGCGCTTAAATGCTTTGCTAGAATGCATGAGATGTTAGGAAATGAAATTGGATGATTGAAGGGAAAAAGATGGGTGTGTGAGAAAAGCGCATGAAAATAAAAGCATAATGCTTTGGAATATCATGTTGTATTGCTTTTTAGCAAATGATTGGTAGGTTGGCTAACATTTCAAATGTTTTGCCAAAGAAATGATATGTTTTGGTTTGTTAACCATACTTTGCGAAGATTTGAGCCACCTACATGGTTTTCGTGAGAATGAAAGCGTGCTAGAGTATGACTCGAATGAGATTTGATGTGTTTTATACGCATGAGTGTTGGAGCTTAGCTCGCACTGGTTTTCATATGGATTTCATACTGGTTTGGCATGGTGCTTGGAGTTTAGCTCGCACTAAATGCCCACCTTATTTGTGTCGTGCTTAGAGCTTCGGGCAAACTGGGTGTCGCACCGATTAAATAGGTTCGCACGTGCGTTTGTGATATTTTGACATGTTGATAGCCTTGTTAGGAGCTTCGGGTAGACAAAAGGTCATACCGATTAAATAGGGTCACACGTGCGTTTGAGATGTAGCGTGATATGATATGTTGATGTGGGTCCACGGAGTACGTTGTACCGTGCATGTAGCATGGAGTACGTTGTATCGTGTTGAGATGTGATATGCCATCTTCGGACGAGATCTGCTATGGACCGATGGGCAAGATTTGACCCACCTCCCGTGTGGAAGCAGATAGTGGTGATATCCAGCACACCTGATCCGTGTAGCCGGTATCACAGGTTATGGCCATAGACCTAGAGGTTATTTCCCTTATTGAATTTCCTATCTCACATGTCTATTACTTTGAGAATAAATCCATATTTGAAATGTTTTGTGGGTCAGGATAGTCCGAGGGAGGGATCGAATCCTGACTAGAGTTGAAATGTTTTTAGATGAAAGTATGTTAATGGTTTCGAAGTGCATTGACGCATGATGTTTAATGTCATGCTTACTTGTGAAATATACATGATGATTAATGTCATGCTTTACTTATAAATTATGCATGATGGTTAATGCCATGCTTTGAATTGAATTGTGCACTGGATTTGAATAATATGAATGCTTTACATACCATTAACACAATCATACACTCATGTTTTGAGATAAAATGATGAACTAAATGCTTTTGAGCATGGCATCACGATCACATAGATAATGCAGTATCTACATGTTCGCATGATTGCCTTACTGAGCATGTGGTTTGCTCACCCCCCTTAGTTTCCCCCTCTCTACAGAGCTTTGAGTATAGATTGTGGGCGACTGGAGGCTTATCCCTTTTGGTATCCGCTGCATCCCATCGTGTAAGATATACAAACTTGAAATTATTTTGTATCTAACTAGACATAGCACAGTAGCATTTTGTATGTAAACATTGGGGATGTAAAACAATGTAAATACTTGTGAACAGTATCTCTGATGTATTTATAAAAGTGTTTACTTCTGAAATTATGTTGTGAATTAAATTGTTGTGGATGGATGAGGTAGACATTGACACAAAGCCCAACGTGTTGAGTGTTTAGCTGATCACAATCGAGGTAAGGAACGACGAGTAACAAATAATGCTTGAAACTGCGAAAAATTTACGCTGATTTTGGTATGATGAGGGTCGTGACAGTTCGAGTGGTCAGTTTTGATGGCTAATTAAGGTATTTCAAAATACCTCTCTACCTGAAAAATTTAACAGTGTCTAGATAATATTCTAGTCCGTAAACCTAAGAAAAGTGTGACTTTCGATAAGTTTCGAATTGTGATTCAGATAAATGATAAGAAAGAATGATCGAATGGAAATGCATTAGACATGCATTAGAAATTCAGTTTCGGGTATGTTATTACCTTTGTGCTTGTGTGATTTACTTATTGAGCTTTTTCCAAAGCTCACCCCCTTCTATTTTCCATTACAAGTTCAGCCTAGCGGTGCATTAGTATTGATGTCAGTATCGACTTCAAAGTAAACGTTTCAAGATCGTGCAGCTTATATCGATAGATTTATTTATATTGTTTAATTGTAATTATTTTCAGACAGTTACCCTTCAGTGCATGTGTCGTGATGTGTATTGAATTAAGACATGGTTAAGAAAGTTAATAAGAAAATGAAAAATTTAGACCAAATTTTTATACTTTCGCAATAAATTATTGAAAATTTGTGTCATTCGAGTCGTGACAAGGGGACTTCTTAAGGTTTCTGAAATGTCCAAGATCATCCAAATCAGAGTTCGTTTGAAGAGTTAAAAGTCTTTGTAAAGTCAACACTAAAAATTAAGAAAGTTGAACTCCTAGTTAAAGTGGGATTGCAACAAGAATAATCGACAAAATTAATTAAAACCTTTCTGGAAGATAATTGCAAGAAGAGATAAAATCTTTGATAAGTTGGCAAGATATGCAACACTCCAAAATAAATTGAAGATTACTATTAGATTAATATTAATAATTGTAGTTTGTGTTTTACATTAAGTAGGATTTTGTATCATTCCCTTACTATAAAAAAAGGACCTTAAAATGACCAATTAATTAATTAATTCATCAATTGACCTAATTTTTATTTTTTGAAGTATTTAAACTATTCTTTTTCTTTTATAAAAACTTTTGCAGTCGAATGCTTTCTTTATAAGATATGCTTTTCAATTTTTTTAAGTTTTTTTTTAAAAAAAAAGCTTGCGATTTCTTTATTTCTTCTTGCAAGATTGTTTTCTTTTCTTTTATTCTCTCTAGTTTTTGAATTGCTGAAATTGAATTTTTCTTTTATAAAATGCATATTGTAGATTTCTTTACTATTTTGTTAAATATTGCGTTAACTTTTAATATTGTGTTTAATTTCTTTTCTTTCAATTATATGATTATCAATTTTAATATTATGAGTAGTGAGTAGTTTCTTTATTTGGTTAGTATGTTTTCTTGATTAAAACTTGGTTACATGATGTTGTGAGAAGCATGATCTAAATAATGTATTATTGGTTAAATATCATAGATTTTCAATAACAAAGATTTCATGATTGTTAGTTTAATTTGATAGGTGCAAACTATTTGATTAAATTTAATAATCTATTGCTAGATTAATAATTAAAGTCCATAATTGCTTAGTATTTGAAATCAATTAGAGATAGAGAAAAATCTAAATTTAGGCTAAATAAACTGAGTTTATATGTTATTTCTTAATGTTAACTCATATCTTCCACAGATTCTAATGTTGTCATGAATTTTTTCTTGAGAACTTGTTCTAGGTAATTTAATTAGTTAGGGATTAGTTACAAAGCTTGTTATGACTAACTAAGAAGTAAGAGAAGATGGTGTTACAGAGATTATTTTTACACTATGGTTGATTGCTTAATTTAATAACATCTTTTGCATTTCGATGATCAACATCCTAAACCAAGAAAATTAAGAAACATGCTAACCGAAGCTTTTTTGAATTAGTGCAAGAGTGCAAGAACAAGGGTGAAGACCCGAGTTCGAGCCTCGAGGGTGACGCGTCTGGCTAGAGATGGGCTTGCCCCCCAGCGGAACAAAACCTTGAGTGGGCCGAGGCCTGCAAAGAGGACAATACGGGTTTGTGATGAGTTCGCCTTAAGCCTGTGACCTGGTGAGGGGCGGGCAGCAGGGTTCTCACAATATGGAAATAGGCCTACCGCATATGTCCCACTTCCAATTTAGCCTAATAATTTTCAACAGCCTAAGCCCTAGTTCTAAGAAAGACCTTAAGCCCAAAATTAAGGTATGCCTATTAAAGATATGATTAAAATATCTTACTGATAATTCTTTTAAATTTCAATAGGAAAAAATGTTGAATTTGCAAGAGATAAAGATGAGCATCAAGAACTTGAAAAATCAAGTAAGTCAACTGGCCACCAAACTAAATACCATAGATAGTTAAATTTCTGGTAAGTTGCCTTCCCAAGTCGTGGTAAATCCAAGAGAGAAGTTGAGTGTCATAATCTTCAAGGAAGTGGAAAGCAAAGACCCTCCTAGTACAAAAGCCCAAATTGACAACAATATTGAGGAGGAGAAAACGTGAAGTCACCTTCCTCTAACATAGAGACCCTTGGTAAATAAACCACCAATTAATGTTTGGCTATCACGCTCCACCTTTTCCTTCTAGGTTACAAGGCCTATCCAAGGAAGAGAAAGATAAAAAGATCTTGGAGATCTTTCGCAAAGTTGAAGTCAACATTCCTCTTCTAGATGCTATCAAGCAAGTGTCAAGGTATGCAAAGTTTCTTGAAGAATTATGCACTAATAAGAAGAAGTTGAAAGATAATGAAAAGGTAAATATGGATAAGAATGTCTCTGTTGTTCTATAACTAATCCTTAATGTCAACTCATATCTACCACATATTCTAATGTTGCTATGAATATTATCTAGAGAGCTTATTCTAGTAAGGGAAGTAGTTAAGGATTAGTTATAGAGCTTGTTGTGACTATGAAGTAAGGGAAAATAGTGTGACAGAGCTTGTTTTTGCACTACTGTTGATTACTTAATTTAATAATGTCTTTTGAAATTCAATGATCAACATCCTAAACTAAGAAAATCAAGAAACATGCTAACTAAAGCTTTTTTGAATTAGTGAAACCGATTTCTTTATATTTTAACTTTTCTTTATTTTTCTTTTGAATTGCGTTATCTTTATAAAGATCCTCACATTGTTTTATTTTTCTCTTCTTAGAACTTTAATTGCTTAATTCAATTGCTTCAATCTCTGTGGAATCGATCTTTATTTCTCTAGCTATTAGTTAGTGGATTTAAAGAGTAATTTATTTGCACCTTCGACATGTATCACTTGCTAAAGCTGAAGTATTTCTCTCTCTCTCTCTCTCTCTCTCTCTTTTTTTAATGCTCAAGAGTATTTCTACCTCTCTTTTTCAAGGCTTAAGAGCAACCTTTACATACCTTCCTTTTCTAGACTCAATGAGAAACCATACCTTTCCTTTCCAAATGCTCAAGGAAGAAACCTTTACAACATCATTGTTCAAAGCTAAAAAAGAAACCTTTAAAACTACCTAATCATCACTTACAATTAAGCACTCAAAGGTTTCTCTCCATTAGTACAAAATGTAATAATGGGTTCAAGTTTTACATAATCTAAAGACCTTTAACAAGATCGGTAATTACAAGTCTTAGCTCAAGGATTACAATAATGAAGAATGAATACAATCAATGGATACAAGATAGGAAAAATTGACTCTACACCCTTGAATACTCTTGAATTTGGTAAGAGATTTAACTCTACGTTGTTGGGGATGAAATCCCATGCCTCTTCGCTTGTTTTATATATTATGTGTTAGAAGACTCATTTTATAGGGAGACTTGAGTTTGGATCCATTCAAGATCATTTGGAGAAGAAAGAGTCATTCGAAGAGAGAAGAAAAATGATCTCTAATGTTGTTTAACGCGAGAGGTGTTAATACCTATACCAAGGGTATCGATATCGATACGATATGGGTATTAATATCTCAACAAGGGAAGAGTTTCTATTTTAGGGTAAGATAGGGAAATTGATACTGGTATCGACACCTGTACCAATGGTATTGATACTTTGGTCATAAATCATGCAATTTTATCAATTTAAAGCATGTGATCGCTTCAATCACTTCACCAAGACAATTATACATGCATTAACAATATTTCTCATTAAAGAACATGCACATTTGAGACTTAAACGTTAATCTAATTTTTTTTCTTTCTAAAAAAATCATTTATATTAAGTCTCAGAAAAATTATTTCTATTTAGAACAATTAGACTTATATTTCAAATTAAACACATAAAAAAACCATCAAATGAGTCTTTGGGTTTAAGAAATACTTTATTATCAGAAGCAAATTTATTTTATAAAATCACATTTAAACATACTTAAGTTTTGTCATTTCAAAATATCTATCAATTTAAAGATAAAAGAATTCCAATGCAAGAGGTAATCAAAAGTCTAGTTTAAAGTGTAAAAAACAAAAAAAAAAAAAGAAAGAAAGAAAGCAAGAAATCTAGGTTAAAGAATTTCAATGCAAGGCAATGAGTTCTTGTGAAAAAATATTTTTTTCTTTCAAAATTCTTTTTCAATACTATTACTTGAGAACTTTTTATACTAGGAATTCTTATGAACGGTCAAAATGTAGATACTTGATTTTGAAAATTAAAATTTCATGTCTTTACACTGAAAGTTACTTGAATGAAAAAAACATTCTCAAAACAACTCATTTAAAGAATAACCTCTTCTCAAAGCAGCTCATTCACATAACAACTTCCTTTTAGAATAACTCATTCACATAACAATCTCTTCTAAAAACAACGCATTCACATAATAATCTTCTTGTACAGGCTCATTCATAAAACAGTACCTTTACAGAAGAACATCTTTATATCACAATTCATGGAATAACAACATCATCTTCACTAAATAAAACCTCTACTAAAAAGAAAAAGTGAAGATAACCTTGGAATATGATAGGATTCTTAGGTTAACTTCACTATTAAAATCTTTTGGAGAGTTTAGCTTGGTGGACCAAATATGGAGATAGTTAAGAGTTTTTCTCCTAACATTTCTCTAAAGTATAAGTGTTTTTCCCTTTTCCTTTCAGAACAGGTAGTGGACTCCTATGTTATCTATTCATTTATCTCCAAAAGTAAAACTTCATTAGACAAAGCGTCAACTCCTTTGTAATTGTCAACTATCATCATTAAGCCTATTAATGCTTATATTTTGTAACTCTTCTTCTTGATACCTAAGTATAACAGTACTACTATTATGTAAAAGGAGACAATATGAAAAGCTAACACTTGAAAATTATTTCTAGATTACTCTATTCTTTGATTTTTCTCCTTCAACCTTTTCCACCTTGTTTCCACTGCCATTGCACTCTATACTTCAAGATATGCTCTAGATTTTTCTTTGTCGTCTCCTGACACATTATGTTCTATTGGTTTGCTACATTTTATCTTCTTAACAAAGAACTAATTTACACCCTATTTTCTAATTTTACTTATTTTGAAAGTATAAGATATCTTAAGCTTTATATAGTTTTAATTATTAAAAGAATTTTAGAGTAATATCAAGTAATTCTAGTGGGTTAATTAAATTAAAAGAACAAGAAAAAGTAATGAGGGATAAGTTTTTTATTTGAGGGTAGAATAGGATGTTGGTCCAACTTTTAATGTCTGTTTGAATGAAGAATTTCTAGAAGAAAATTCATTTCAATCAGGATATTTAAAATTCTAAAATCCAATTTCCTTGTTTGGTAAAAAAGTTTGAAGAATTTTAAAATTTAAAAATAATTTCAAGAGGAAATTTGTGAGACCTAAAAATTTTATACACATCTAATTATGTAATGTGAACATGAGTGTAATTGATTAATTCTATATATGATGTACTCATAAATTGAGGCGGTAAGGAATGAAATTTCTGAATGATGAATGGGTATTGAATGAGAAATAATCAATAGAGCAAACTATGGCAATTATATATGGAGATTTTATGCCAAGTGTACAACCATAGTGTGAAACTATGACGCCAGATCGATCTTGGAGAAGAGGGGATCGATCTGCTAGGCCAAAGTGACAAGGAATGAAAATTTTAAATGAACAAATCGATCTCAAATGAAGACAAATCGATCTCCTTATAATTCTGCCTTAAAGGGATCGATCTCCTACAAGAGCAGATCAATCTCCAAATGTTTTTGTAAAAATCAGATTGATCTCCTCACAAGGAGCAGATCGATCTCCTCAAGATTATGAGATCGATCTTGCCCCCACGACAAATCGATCTAGTAGGCATAAAAATTGCCTAAAACGTTCCTAATTCAAAGGCAGATCGATCTCTACCAGAGAGCATATCGATCTTCTACCTTCTGCCTATATAAGGACCCTTGTGTTTTTATTGGAATTCATCTTTTCTCTCTCCAAAAACCTAGAACCCCCATTTTAGTCGAAATCCCTAGCTTTCTCTCTTCTCCAAAACGCTCATTTTCGTTTGAATCAGAGGTTGTGGCAAGAAGGAAATTTGTTCCTCATCAAAAGGGGAACAACATACTTGAAAATCGAAGGATGATTTGAGCTGAGGCGTGAATTGAGCACTCCATAAGTTTTGGATAAATTTCTAAGCTTTAATCCTTGATTTTGAAGTAGATTTCTATGATTATGACGGTAGATGTTGTGATGAATTGGCTGAAAATGGTTAGGGTTGATAGAATTATTGAGGTATTGAGAAATTATGACAATGTGAGCAATTATGCTCGATGTTGAGATTTGAGACAATGTGATGATGTGTTGATGATGTTTTTACATCGTTGGGATAGTCCGGGAGTTTCAGAGAGGAATACGAGGCTAGTTCGTCATTCGGGAGAAACGATTGCACTATACGAGGTGCAATGAGGTAAGGGAAAACTTAAGCTCAATTGTGTATGTGATTTGTGATGATATTTGTAGCATGAAATGTTTTTCAGAAACAAGCATTTTTTTATGAGTTATGATTGATTTATTGCACACGATTTTATAGCCGGTTGGGGCCCAATTCTTATGAGTTGTAAACAAAGTGTGAAATTGTGTTACAAACTGTTTAAGTTTAAAAGCGAAAAGGGATTTGGGCTCTACGTTAAGGCGTACTGAGATTTAAGAAAAGTGTGCGTGGTTTTGTCGGTTTGAGCTCGATTTTGACATGTTTTGTAATAAGTACAAAAAGGTTTTCAGATGAGTTTTATGAGAGAGCCATTATGAGCCCTACATGAAGGCAAGACGGTTTTATATGATAATGGTTATTATTGAGACTTAGGCATGTCATGTGATCGCACATCGGGCCTTACTCTGGTAGCATGTAAGTTTGATATTCCTCCGTTTTGGTAGAGAGAGATGCCTCTTTTTTGGTAACATGAGATGACCCCTACTGTGGTAGCGCTAGGTGGACTTGCTTTGGTAGCATGTAAGTCAGATAGTGTGCATGAGGAGATGCCTTGCTCTGGTAGCATGTAAGTTCGGGCCTTATTCTGGTAACACGTAAGACCAATATACCATGTACACGACCATATTGTCAACATTCCCTCTTTGAGGATGCCTAGGATGCGCACCCAGAGGAGATTATTTTGATGTGCCATGACAGATGTTTTTATCCGAGTTTTAATTGCCTAGTCTCCATCTTTTTATATACATGAGATTGTGTTTTGTGGCTTTGCCTTGTGCATTACTATTGAGGTGATTTCTATCACGTTTTTACGAGAAAAGCCATTATCACATCCTGATTTCCACATGCTTGTAAATCTGGTTTTTATACTGAGCCATTTACTCCTCGTGTTTCTGCACGATCATAGAGAAGTGAAATGATAATGATGTTTTAATGATTTCATGCTACGTTTGCTATTAAGTTTCATCTACAAACAAAATGATTGTGTTGTGTAATTGATGATTTTGCTAATGAGTCCATTACCCCCTTACTGAGCGATTTAGAAGCTCACCCTATTTTAATATATCCCCCAAATTTCTTCAAGTGAAGAGACTTTCCTGCGACGTACGGAGTAGTGACTAGTGGAGGACTTGAGTTCTAGGCCATACATTGTGTTTTGAGGTATACTTTAACATTTCATGTGCCCAGACTAAAGTTGTATTTACAAACACTTGATGAACAATGATGTATGGGATGTATTAGGATTAATTAACTCCAAATTGAGGAATGTTTATGGTATGATATATGAATATTAGATGATGAGATCCTGAGGTGAAAGTCCTATAATATATATATATATATCATGATGCATGACACTGTACAAGAATGCACCTAAAATTGTGTATCGATGAAAATAAGTTTTAAATTTGCCCTCTTTTTCACGATTTCGGGGTGTCACAGAGTTTATTTGGTATCAGAGCCTAGGGTGTTTAGTACTGTCAGTGTCGGTCTAGTGAAATAAGATACATTCCAAGTGTTTGTATAAGTCTGGTCATGAGCTGAAATTGAGGATTGAGATTTCAATCAAGTTTAATGTGTACGCGCAAGAACATATTGAGATTAAAAAATGAGTGGACGACGAGGTCATTCGAGGAGACAGGCAGAGCCACCTCCGCCACCTGCCCCATAACCAGAGAGCCCTAACTCTCTAATTAACTGGGTTGAGCAAGATGTGCGTCAGGGTTTCGAGTAGATGGCAGCGCTATTCGCGCAACATTTTGGAGTTAATACCTCGGGTACCACTCCTACCTCGCCACAAGGACCTCTCACGCCCCTAGTACAGATTGACCCAGTGCCTCCCACTACTCAGCCCGATGATAGAAGTATGATTTGACTAAAGGACTTTTTAAAAATGAATCCACCCGCATTCAATAGGAGAAAGGATCCCGTAGAGGCTGAGGAGTGGCTGACTGAGTTGAGAGTCATATTTGATTATTTGGGAGACACTGATGCTGAGAGGGTCAGTTTGAGTGTTTATATGTTGAAAGGGAGAGTTCAAGATTGGTGGGGTACTACCCAAAGTATTTTGATGTTCAGCCAGGATGTGATTAGCTGGGAAAGATTTCAGACGGCCTTTAGAGCCCAATATGTACCACGAGTTGCCCAGAGAAGGATGAAGGCTGAGTTTTTGAGTTTGGTATAGGGCGATATGTCTGTGGATAATTATGAGAGTTGGTTTACCACTCTATTGAGATATGATCCAGAGACCTTTAAAGATGAAGAGCTCCACACCGAGAGATTTGTATATAGATTAAAGCCCACCATCAGAGATCAATTGATAGGGCTGTGTATTATTGAGTTTGGAGATACTCTGAGATGAGCACAAGAGATTGAGAAGGGAATCGAAATTGTACAATTGTAGTGACTAGAGATAAGGGCGAGAGGCCAGCGATTTCCCAGACAGATGTTCGGAGAGGTTTCTTTAGAAGATGAAGGATTGAGGTACAGAAGGGCAAATAGGAGAAATCCAGAGCTTATCCCATCATTAGGGAGACCCCTCGAGATGTCAGACCTGAGATAAGGGTTTGTAAAGACTGTGGCCGACCGCATGATAGAAGTTATACTGGGTTGATCCACAGATGTTTTAGATGTGGAGACATGGGTCATAGAGTAAAAGATTGTCCCCAACCTCAGAGACCACATGCTTCGGAGCCTACCAGACAGCAGCCTCAGAGAGTGAATCCCCTGAGACGGGCCACTGCTGCAGAGAAAGGAAAGAAGCCCGTCACAGTAGGACGTGTGTTTACTCTAGATAAGAAAACAACAGACACTTCTGCATAAACTATAAGAGGTACACTCTCTGTCTGTAATCATAAGGCTTATGTATTGATTAATCCGGGGTCCACACATTCGTTTATTTCTGAGCATTTTACATATAGGTTAAATTTGAAGTTTGAAACTTTAGAGTATATCCTACATGTAAATACCCCTATACGTGAGTCCTAGAAAACATATATGATATGTAGAGGATGTGAAATAAAGGTGGGAGATAGAGTAATGTTAGCAGATCTAATGATGTTAAATATACATGGGTTTGATGTAATTTTAGGAATGGATTGGCTGGCAACCAATCGAGTGAGTTTAGACTGCTACACTAAGATTATAACTTTCTCCCTACCTGAGCCTTATTGTGTACGTTTGAAATATTGAGAAAATAAATGTGTGAAATTTTTGTAAGCAATTTGAAAATTATGATGTTACCTTTTGAGGGTACTAAATTTAATTATTAATGTGAAGGTTATGAAGCACTTATCTCGGATGATAATTGGGAACATCCGAGGATTGAGGATATACCCGTGGTGTGTGAATTTCTGGATGTCTTCCCAAATGAGTTGCCCGGTTTACCACCAGAGAGAGCTGGAGTTTACCATCGATTTGGTACCAGATACTCAGCATATTTCTAGACCTTCGTATAGGATGGAATTAATGGAACTGAAGGAATTAAAGAAACAACTACAGATGTTATTGAATCAGGGATTTATTAGACCCAATGTCTCATTGTAAGGAGCACCGGTGTTATTTGTAAGGAAGAAGGATGGTAGTCTCAGATTATGTATAGACTACCGACTATTGAATAAAGTCACGGTGGAGAATAAATACCCATTGCCAAGGATTGACGATCTGCTTGATCAGCTGAGAGGGGCCTTAGTCTTCTCTAAAATTGATTTAAGATCAGGCTATTAGCAATTGAGGATTAAGGAGGAAGATATTTCGAAGACGACCTTCAGGACTAGGTATGGCCATTACGAATTTCTAGTGATACCTTTTGGATTGACAAACGCCCCTACAGCCTTTATGAGATTAATGAATGAGGTGTTCAGAGACTATCTAGATAAGTTTGTGATAGTCTTTATTGATGATATCTTGGTGTACTCTCGATCTTATGAGGAGCACGCACAACAATTGTGGTTAGTACTTCAGATACTCTGAGATAAGCAATTATATGGAAAGCTTAGTAAGTGTGAGTTTTGACTGGATCAGATAGCTTTCCTTAGTCATATAGTTTCAGAGGAAGGAGTATCAGTTGACCCAATTAAAGTGGAGGCTGTACTTAATTGGGAAAGATCGAGGACAGTTATAGAGGTACGAAGTTTTCTTGGTTTGGCAGGGTATTATAGAAGATTTATTGATGGATTTTTCAAGATTGCCGCTCCTTTAACCAAGCTCACGCACAAGGAGATTCTGTTCATATGGACTGATCAATGTGAGCTCAATTTTCAGGAATTAAAAAGGAGATTAACATCGACACCTGTGTTGATTATCCTGAGGGATCAAGAGGATTTTCAGTGTATAGTGATGCTTCCCATCAAGGATTGGGGTGTGTGCTCATGCAGCATGGAAGAGTGGTTGCCTACGGATCGCGATAGTTAAAAGATCATGAGAGAAATTACATTACGTATGATTTGGAGTTAGCCGCTGTGGTATTTACCTTGAAGATCTGGCGGTGCTACTTATATGGGAAAAAATTCCAGATCTTCACTGACCACAAGAGTTTGAGGTATTTGTTTGATTAGAAAGAGTTAAATATGGGACAAAGGAGATGGATGGAACTCTTTAAGAATTATGACTCTGAGATTCTATACCATCTGGGGAAGGTGAACGTAGTTGCTGATGCCCTGAGCAAGAAGAGTATAATATCTGCTATGATGGTCAAGGAATGTGATTTATTGGAGCAGTTTGTCGAACTTCTGATCAGAGTTAAATAGGTAGAGACTGAATTTTTGGTTAGCCTACGAATAGAGCCTAGGATCATGGATCGGATTAGAACTGGGCAGCGTGATGATTAGAGGTTGATTGATATGGTTAGCCAAGCCGAGTAGACTTCGTAGTCGGATCTCATAGTCAGTGAGGATGGATTGTTGAGATTTTGAGGACGAATTTATGTACCAGATGATGATACCATGAAGAAATAGATACTGAGAGAATTCCACTGCTCGCGATACACCATGCACCCGGGGAGTACTAAGATGTATCGAGATTTGAGAAAGGTATACTGATGGAGTGGTATAAAGCGAGACGTGGCAAATTATGTGATCAGATGTTTAGTGTGCCAACAAGTGAAAGCTGAGCATCAGAAGCCCGAAGGATTATTACAGCCTTTACCTATGCCAACATGGAAATGAGAGCATGTCACCAGAGACTTTATTATGGGTTTACCGAGGACCCGAAGAGGTCGTGACACTATATGGGTCATAGTGGATAGACTGACAAAAAGTACCCACTTCCTTGCCATCAAGAGCACAGATACTGTGGATGCCTTAGTTGAGTTATATGTCAGCAAGATAGCTAGATTACATGGGGCTCCAATGAGTATTACTTCTGACAGAGATTCTCGATTTATCTTCAGATTTTAGACCCATTTTCACGAGTCCATGGGATCTCGATTGAGCTTTAGTACCGCCTATCATCCTCAGATAGATGGTCAGTCAGAGAGGACTATTCAGACCCAGGAGGATATGTTGAGGGCGGGTATGATGGATTTTAAGGGATCATGGGATGATCACTTGCCCCTAACAGAGTTTGCATACAATAATAGCTATCACGCGAGTATTGGAATGACACCTTTTGAGGCTCTATATGGTAGGAGGTGTAGATCCCCTGTAACGTGGGAAGAAGTGGGTGACATAAAGATAAATGCTCTCGAACTTGTTGAACAGGCTATACAGAGTGTGAAACTTATATGTGAGAGATTACAGGCTGCACAGAGTAGACAGAAAAGCTACGCAGATATGCGTAGACGACCACTCGAGTTTGATGTTGGTAATGCAGTATTTCTGAATATATCACCGAGTAAGGGTATCATGAGATTTAGAAAGAAAGAAAAATTGAGTCTTCGATACATTGGACCATTCGAGATTCTTGAGAGAGTGGGAGAGGTAGTTTACAGGTTGGCATTACCCCCACAGATGTCTGGGATACACAACATCTTCCATGTATCTATGTTGAGGAAGTACCACCCGGACCCTTCTCATGTCATAGAGTATGAACAGATGAACATACAAGAGGACATGAGCTACATTGGAGAACCCGTCTGAATCCTTGATAAGAAAGAGAAGGTACTTCGGACTAAAAATATCTCATTAGTGAAAAGTTTTATAGAAGCATCACTCAACGAAAGAGGCAACTTGGGAGTTAGAAAGCCTCATGAAGGAGAAGTACCCCGATCTGTTTGACGAGTCGAGTTGAATTTGGAAGATCAAATTCTTTAAAGGTGGGGGAAGATGTGAGACCTGAGAATTTTATACACATCTAATTATGTAATGTGAACATGAGTGTAATTGATTGATGCTATATATGATGTACTCATAAATTGAGGCGATAAGGAATGAAATTTCTAAATGATGAATGAGTATTGAATGAGAAATAATCAATGGAGCAAACTATGACAATTATGGAGATTTTATGCCAAGTGTACAACCATAGTGTGAAACTATGAGGCCAGATCGATCTTGGAGAAAAGGAGATTGATCTAGTAGGCCAAAGTGACAAGGAATGAAAAATTTAAACGAGCAAATCAATCTCCAATGAAGGCAAATCGATCTCCTTATAATTCTAACTTAAAGGGATCGATCTCCTACAAGAGCAGATCGATCTCCAAATGTTTCTGTAAAAATCAGATTGATCTCCTCACAAGGAGCAGATCGATCTCCTCAAGATTATGAGATCGATCTTGTCCCCACGATAGATCAATCTTGTAGGCATAAAAATTGCCTAAAACATTCCCAATTCAAAGGCATATCGATCTCTACCCAAGAACAGATCGATCTCCTACCTTCTGCCTATATAAGGACTCTTGTGTTTTTGTTGAAATTCATCTTTTCTCTCTCCAAAAATCGAGAACCCCCATTTTGGCCGAAATCCTTAGCTTTCTCTCCTCTAAAACGCCCATTTTCGTTTGAATCAGAGGTTGTGGCAAGAAGGAAAGTTGTTCCTCATCAAAAGGGGAACAACATACTTGAAAATCGAAGGACGATTTGAGCTGAGGCATGAATTGAGCAATCCACAAATTTTGGGTAAATTTCTAAGCTTTAATCATTGATTTTGAAGTAAATTTCTGCGATTGTGACGGTAGATGTTGTGATGAATTGGCTGAAAATGGTTAGGGTTGATAGAATTATTGAGGTATTGAGAAATTATGACAATCTGAGCAATTATGCTTGATGTTGAGATTTTAGACAATGTGATGACATGTTGATGATGTTTTTACATCGTTGGGATAACCCGGGAGTTCCAGAGAGGAATATGAGGCTAGTCCGTCGTTCGGGAGAAAACTTAAACTCAATTGTGTATGTGATTTGTGATGATATTTGTAGCATGAAATGTTTTTGAGAGACAAGAATGTTTTTACGAGTTATGATTGATTTATTGCACACGATTTTATAGCCGGTTGGGGCCCAATTCTTATGAGTTGGAAACAAAGTGTGAAATTGTGTTACAAACTGTTTGAATTTAAAAGCGAAAAGGGATTTGGGCTTTACGTTAAGGCATACTGAGATTTGAAAAAAGTGTGTGGTTTTGCCGGTTTGAGCTTGATTTTGACATGTTTTGTAATAAGTAAAAAAGGTTTTCAGATGAGTTTTATGAGAGAAACCATTAGGAGCTCTACGTGAAGGCAAGACGGTTTTATATGGTAATGGCTGTTATTGAGATTTAGGCGTGTCATGTGATCGCACATCGGGCCTTGCTTTGGTAGCATGTAAGTCCGAGCCTTGCTCTGGTAGCATGTAAGTCTGATATTCCTCCGTTTTGGTAGCGAGAGATGCCTCTGTTCTGGTAACGTGAGATGACTCCCGCTCTGGTAGCGCTGGGTGGCCTTGCTTTGGTAGCTTGTAAGTCCGATGGTATGCATGAGGAGAGGCCTTGCTCTGGTAGCATGTAAGTCCGGACCTTGTTCTGGTAACACGTAAGACCAATATACCATGTACACGACCATATTGTCGATGTTCTCACTTTTAGGATGCCTGGGATGTGCACCAAGAGGAGATTATTTTGATGTGCCATGACGAATGTTTTTATCTGAGTTTTAATTGCCCAGTCTCCATCGTTTTTATATACATGAGATTGTATTTTGTGGCTTTGCCTCGTGCATTACTACTGAAGCGATTTCTATCATGTTTTTACGAGAAAAGTCATTATCGCATCTTGATTTCCACATGCTTGTAAATATTGTTCTTATACTGAGCCATTTACTCCTCATGTTTCTGCACGATCTTAGAGAAGTGAAATGATAATGATGTTTTAATGATTTCATGCTACGTTTTCTATTGAGTTTCATCTACAAACAAAATGATTGTGCTGTGTAATTGATGATTTTACTAATGAGTTCCTTATCCTCTTTCTGAGCGATTTAGAAGCTCACCCTATTTTAATATATCCCCCATATTTCTTCAAGTGAAGAGACTTTCTTGCGACATACAGAGTAGTGACTAGTGGAGGATTTGAGCTCCAAGCCGTACATTGTGTTTTGAGGTATACTTTAACATTTCATGTGCCCAGACTAAAGTTGTTTTTACAGACACTTGATGGACAATGATGTATGAGATGTATTAGGATTAATTAACTCCAAATTGATGAATGTAATGGTATGATATATGAATATTAGATGATGAGATCCTGAGGTGAAAGTCCTATAATATATATATATATATATATTTATATCATGATGCATGACACTGTACATAAATATACCTAGAATTGTGTATCGATGAAAATAAGTTTTAAATTTGTCATATTTTCCGCGATTCCGAGGCGTCACAAAATTTGAGATACTCAAATTTCTTCTTGATGAAAATCTACCTAAAAGGTAGTTTTTCAAAATTACTTTAAAACTACCATTGCTTTATATACATAAGTGCATAACCCATCGTTAAATACAAAACTAAAAGAAGAAATATTATTTTATTTAAATATAATATGTATTTTATTTTTTCATATTATTAATAATATCTATGCACTTTTACAAATATAATGATACCCATATTTTATTTTATATTTTTTTATTATATTTAATATCATTATTTTATTTAATAATTATTTTTTTATTTCATCAATTTATAATAGTCAAACTTTTTTAAAAAATATTTATCTAAACAATACGATTACAAATGTTAATATTTTGAATTGATGAATTCTGAATGCTTCATTTCTAATTTCTTCAAAATTTCAAAACTTTTTGTCCACATTGATATTGAACATGCTAATTGGTGTGTGGTTTTTAATATCTTCGTATTCTTTGACTAGATTTATTGAACCCAACAAGAAAAAACATTACAACTAAGGTGTTAAATTTTATGATTTGTTTTTAAAAAAAAATGAAAGTTCCTAAAACAGACAAGTTTTTGGCCAAAAAAACAGACTGAAGTTTTGCCTAGGCTCAACAATTTCCTCTTTCATGACTTTCTTACTCGAGCCAAAATATTACAACGCTAAAATTGCGATTCCAATATTCCCCCGTCATTTTATTGAGATTTAGAGCTTAATTTTTTGGGTTACATTCGATATGAAAAGTAATTTAAACTGTGAACTGTATCCCCCTTTAAAAAAATTACGAACTTTTGAATTATAACTGTATCGAATCCGTTTAAGGTCTAATTAATAATAGGTTAAAATATTAATTAAATTTAAAATTTTTATCATTTTTTAAAATAAATTCTTATTATTCTATTATATCCAAAACGCCTTTATCTTATATTGTTTGAACATATAAATATCACTGTATCATGTATTATAAAAATTGTTAAATGCATGATCACATGACATCTTTTGTCCGACATAAATATTTATTTTATTTGGGTTAGTAAAAAAATCAAGATTTTTTTAATAAAAAACGTGATAGTTCAGGAGGTTATTTAATATTTTAGTCTTAATAATATCATCTACTTATAAACTACTCATATTAACTCTAACATGTTACATGTATGGGCATAAACCTCAATTTTGTTTTATTTTTATCGTTTCATAGAGGCCTCGGAATTTGACATGCACATGGACAGTAGAGTATTTCTGAGTATTTAGGAGTAAAATTACAACAAAACTCTCAACAAAATATATATATATATATATATATATATATATATATATATATTCAATTTCCAATCCTCAATCATTTTATTCTTCTTTAAAATCAAGGGAACACCCATTTGGTATACTATCCATCACCAAGAGCTTGGTCTTTTCAACACAAAAGATCGCTTGTGATGTACTACTTCAAAGGAAGAGTCCAAATTAAGTAAAAACTGAAGAAAAAAAATTATGCCATTAAAAATTTTGAGGCTGAAAAATTAACAAATGAAAAGAAAAATACAGATATGAAATAACAATGGTCGCTTATTGTATAAGAGAGGCAAGTGAAGGTAGTAGGAGCCCACTGTGGAGACTTAACACAGTAAAAAGCTTTCTAGGGAAAGTGACAGAAAGTTAGAAATGGGTTGTTGATTTTGGGGTTTGTGGCATCCTAAAATAGAAATTTCACCTACTTTTAGCTCAGTGCATGTCAAGAAGAAAAAATATAGCTTGGGTTAGGCCTGTTTTTTGGCTTAAACTTCACAATCTAATCCTGTTAGTATCAATGAATACACGTCCAAATACACCTATCAGATCGGTTAGTATTTTAAAACCTTTCTTTTTCTCTACCAAACTAAACTCGAATGTATCTTGACCTTTTTTATACATAAGAATTATTGTAACTTGATGGCGAAGCCATAGCCTGATAGGCACCCAATATAACATATCAATTACACTTCCGGTGGTTGTAATTTCCTTCAACAACCAGTTTCTTGGGTGTTTTACTTTTTCACTCACTGATCAAATTCACCTTTTTAAATTTTTCTTTATTCTATTTCTTCCATTGGTTGTTTAATGAAGAAATGAGAGACAGAATGGAAAGATTAGTTATTCTTCCTTTCTCAGTTGGTTGTGTCTCTGACTCAAGTGTGGCTGTAACTGTGCAGCAGCCTAGAAGATCAAAGCCTGCAGATACCAATTCAACTGCAACAAGTCTCTTTCTTTAATACTGTTTTTGTTTCTTCATTTTTGTTTGGTTTCTCTTAGAGCAGACTAATTTGGTTTTGATTGCTATAATTCCTGCTTTGTAGGAACTCGAGAGGAGGACGAGGAAAGTTTATCCAATGAAAGCATGAAGTATTCAATGAAAATCCTGCCTCTTCCAAAGCCTGACATATCAACCGGGTTTCATAGGCTGTTCAAGAGTTTCAAGACTTTGTCACAACTCTTTGGTAAGTTCATAGCTAATAATGTCTGAATTATTGTCATTGCCTTTCTTATGATCCTGAACACTAAACATGCAAGCTAATTGCTTATTAATTTACAGTATTTACTGGATTTTGTAATTGTAATGAAAGAGTGAACAAGTATTTTATAGTCTGATGAAGTACTAGTTAAATTACGTTGAAAATTCCATACAATTATTGCAAGAGGTTCAGCCTTGTTCATGCACAATATGGTCAGGCTCCAGAATTGGCTTCCACCCTATTTTCAACGTGCTTTAACCTCTTGTATAACAGTAAATTCCTGCTCTTGAATCTTGATTGAATTCATTTTACTGGGTTTTTAGCGTACAAGGAAGAGATGGAACGCTCGAAGAAAGATATGGAAATCGGATTCCCAACAGATGTAAAGCATGTGACACACATAGGACTGGATGACTCTGCATCAACCAGCCCCAGCAAGGGCAGCTGGGACAATCTTCTCGCTCCTCATCAGCTGTTCAATTTCCACTCTGTTTCTTCGGGTCAGTGTGAACTCCCCGAGGAAACACAGGCAGCAGCTGGCTCACCCCTTCTTCAAGCCTCTGCATAAAATATATATATATATATATATATATATATATATTTTATAAAAAAAACCTACTTAAGAGATGCTGATTGTTATATTAGTAAAATAGGATTTGTCTTCGCCGGAAGGATAATAGTGGGTGTTATTGATGATAATTAGGTATATTTAAGTGTCAAAGAAGTGGTTAAAATTGTAACGGGATTTCTTTTCCTCTTGTTTGTTTTGTAGTTGTTACAACTTACGAAGTTTTCATAGTGGGTGTATAAAGTTTATAAGTGGTAAAAGAAATTTCATGGTTTTGTAATTATAGAGTAAAACAGAGTAATACAGTGCACAAACCTCTCCCTTTGTGAGAAATGAATAATTTTTACTATCGTGTCAAAATTCTCTTTTTTTTTTTGTAATTATATGGTATTAGAAAAAAAAGCTCGATATTAATATTTAGAAATAATGAAATTATTTGAATTCGGCATTCAATCTCTAAGAATTGTCAAATTTTGTTGTAAAAAAAATTGTTGAAATTTTGTAGTATTATTATTATTGTTATTAAAGAAATTAAAAGAAATAATTTAGATTTCACAATTTGAGTTAAGATTTAATGATACATATTTTACTTTATTTATCTTGATTTTCCGATTTGTTTCTAGAGATATAAAATGATTTATTAATGAAGCAAATCTTGTAAGCAAGATAGCACATCATATATAATCTTACAATCCTAATTTGAAACAAAATCTGACACTTTTATTTTGGATAAATCTCATGGTGCATGTGGATTTTTGTTGTCAGATCATCACAGCAGAATCCTAACCAAAAACTAACAACAGATATATAGCTTCAATTCTTGTCTTCAAACTTTGTTTTTTGGATGAAGATTTATCTTCAAACTTTGATGCTATCACTAGGATTGTGTTTTACTCAAACTCTACCATTAATTACACAATTCAATGAAATATGGGTTATTGCATAAATGTAGTCATGAAATAACAGTCATAAATTCACAGAAAACATAACTGGTGTTATTCTTAAATGTATACAGTCCTAAGTGGTAGGCAACTCAAATCGACATATTGGACAAAACCTACTCTTCCAAAGCCAATTAACAATGCAATGGGCATGGAATAAATGTGTGCAAGGCATCCGTTTGGCTGCAGGAGCGTTCGATAGATCATCCAAGCAAATTGCACAGCCAGTGGGATATTCAAATACCACTCTCTTTAACCCTTCGATTGCAGCCTTACTTGCAGGGATCATTGTTGGGTTGTCATCAACAATAGGAAATGGCAATTCAGCAACCATAACATGAACGTCTACACGCATTCTCAATGCCTTTCATTTTTGTAATAATCGTCTTTTGAGATGCGACCAACGCAGGCTGATGTTTCATCTATCATGAAATCCTCCACCCGAACGTGCATGGAAACAAGCATGTCATGAATCGCAGATTTAGGATCTCTATTCATATAATCAAATTGCACTTCGTGAGTCTTCGTAGAGTTACACTCTCGTACGACTCGATGTAAGACTCAAGGTCTTGTTCTTCATCCTCGTCCAGTTCCGAGTACGTGAAGGAAGCGTGAACATCAATGGAGAAAATACGACTCTCCAACAGCCCATTTTCAATTTTTTCCTCATCTTCTTCATAGACATGACAATAATTATCGTAGATGTCGTTTGACGTACTTGACAACAAATTGAAAATCAAGCAAAAGAAAAAGGAAATAATAAAACCACTGTGGATACAAGAGAAAATGGAGAAAAGAAAAGATAAAATAGTAGGAAAAAAAATTAAGGTGTTGGTGTTGGTAGAAGAGGAGAGACTCTATATATCTCCTTCCTGCTATGATTTTTCTCATCAATAGTCTACTTTTTTATTTTTGGAAAAGGAGCCGGATTCCAACTCGGTTTCATTTTGAATGTGATAGTCAAAATCCAAATTAAAAAGAAATTTAAAATTTCAAAGCCATTGAAAATACAAATTGATTTTAAAAAAAAAATTGAAATTCTCATATTATTATTATTATTATTTGATCACTAGCATATATTTTTTTTATCAGAACGATCTCATAATAGCATTTTTTTTCTTATATATTTATATTATGTATATATACCACATACTTGCTGAAGCTTAAAATACATGTATAATAAAAAAGATCATTAATTGGTATTTGAACTTGAAATTTAATTCAAATAATCCATATAATCACTTTTAAAAAATAACATCTAATAATTTAAGATTTAAATTCTAATCCAAGCAATCTCTTTCTTTTTTCCTAGGCTTTGACCTTCTTTCTAATAATAATAATAATAATAATAATAATAATAATAATAATAATAATAATAAGGTATCTATTGCCAAAAATTGTTCAATCAATTTTTTTATAATTGAAAAAAAATAAAATAATTATCAAGTACACAGTCATTAGAGTTTTTAGACTCTATAAATGGAATTCGAATGATAACACATAACTCACTTTATTTATTAATTTTTAATATTCTTTAAAAGGTATATATCATTATTTCCACTAACAATATATTAAATAATTATCCAAAAAAATATGTTAATTAGCTCTAAGTCACTTTTGCTACAATCTTACACAATTCCAATCTCCAATATCTTCAAATAAAAAGCTTATTTATTTCCATTTAATTTAAACTAAAAAACCTTGATTCGTGTCTTTCCTTATCTCACCCACTCTCCTTTTTTTTGGATTTTTATTTTTTATATTTTTACTTTTGAACCTAATTTTGAACACTTTTTATGTGCTAAAAAACACGACAAACTAAAATCTAGATCTAAAATCAATTAGGTTAAGCAATAAAATGTAACCTAATTTTTTCCCATAAACTACCCCATGCATCTTTGCACGATTTACAATATCTCAAACTATTGGTATAAGATATACTCAATGCTACCCATGTCAAGAACAATTACAAACAATTTTCAAACTTATATTTAAATATTCATTTTTTTTCCTTTAAACATGTAGATTTAGTGTTATCCATACACTAAATATTGAAAAAAAAAAACCTCAAACTATCCATGTAGGATACCTCAATTACTTCTTCTTTTCTTCTTTTGAGGTTTAAGTGATCTACATTTACTCAAGATAAAGAAGGAGAGAGAATATTAGATAATTAAATAATTGACATTAAATAAATAAAAATAAATTATTTAATAAAATAGTAAATAAAAAATAAAAGAATTAAAAGAAATTACAAATGTGTTTGGTCCACCAGCACCTTTCTCTTTTTTTTTTTCTTTTTTTCTTTTCTTTCTTTCCTTTCTTTTTCTTCTTTTTATTTCTTTTCTTCATTCATTTTCTCTCAAACCCGACCTTTTTAGGTCCCTTCCTTCAACTATAGTGCCTTTAGCGATTACCTCCAATCCAGCTCCTATAGACATATGGTACGTAGCCACGCAACAGAGGAGAGCCATACAACATGTTCATCATTTAAGTAAGTAAATAAGTAGTTAATTTCTATTAAGAGGAGTATCAAACAAATTATAGTTGTAATTAAGGATGTTATATAAATAGAAGACAATTACGAGAAAGGACATCATTATTATGCCAATCATTTTCTCTCTTATTTGTTATTCTATTTTCTCTTCCTTTCTCTTTCTCTGCTTTTAGTAACTATTTCTAAAGTCTTCTAGTTTCTATTCACGTTTGGAACTCACATGATCATCCTTTGAATTTCGTTCGACTCTTACCATTTAGTATTCGAGTTATAGATTCATTGTAAATGAAACCTAAACACAATTGCAGCGCAATGTTGCTTAGCTATAAAAGGAGCAAGAGAAGCTTAGTTTTTCCATTGGGGGTTTACTAGAATTGCTTAAGGAGGAATTGTGGTTGGAATTTCAAGGTCAGATCCAAAAAGGGTTGAATACTATCCATAAGATATAGGAAGGTTGTTTGAGCAGATGGTAGTAATTAAGGATCGGGGATATTGTAGGAGTTAAGTCCAAATCTCCTAGGATGTAGCTCAAACTATTGGGAATAGTAAAATAATATAGGGCTTTCTACTTCTAAAACGATTTTAAGAATGACTTATGCCCCTTTAGTTCAAGAACAAGACAGTCAGAATAATTCAAAGAATATGATGAAGTACTAATTTGAAGTGTCCAAGATTTGATGGATAAAAATTTTGGGCTAACTCATGATGTTGAGACATATTTAAAGTGGTTGGGACACTTGAGGAGGAAAAGGTTCTCACAGTGATGATTTACCAAGAGGGCCTTGCAGTGGCACCAAGGGCTGATACAAATCAAATGAGGAATGAAGCAAATCTCACAGAGTGAACATACAAGGAAAATGATCATCAGGTTTGGGGAAAGTGAATATGCAAACCCCTTGTTTGATTTGATTGCTCTCAAACAAGGAGCTACAGTGGAAGAATATTATGCATAATTTGAAGGACTTGTTAGCTTATATAGGTTGCTAGATGACCAAGCCATCAATATTTTTCTGAGTTACTTAAAACTTGACATCTCTAATTTTTTCAGTTTATTCCACCCCAAAACATTGAGTCATGAATTTAACTTAACAAAAAAGACAAAATTCATGATGAAAACAACTTATTTCACCCGAGCCCATCAACAACATCAACGACTTAACCAAAATAACCTTGTCATTAACAAACAGTCCATTTCAATGACTAGGAGTAATTTGCCAAGGTTATTACCTACCTCAAAAACATCACCCTACCCTACATGACTAACTCCAAACCTACTACTTCTCGAAATCTAAGAGACCAGACAATAAAAATCAATAACCTTACTAAAACCAACAGAAATCCTACTAAGGAGGATAAGGAGGAAAAAGAGGAACGTTGAAGAAAAGGCTTAAGCATGTGGTGTGGCTGTAAAAATATTTTAGGGAAAAAATGTATGAGATCAAAATTATATCAATTGAGTGAATGACAAAGAGGAGAATGATTATATTAATGGTGATTTCCTGAATGTTTGGAGATTTTGAAGGAACAAATAACAAAGGATATAGGGGATCCGCTCACTATTTCACTCTAGCTCTTTGTGGCTTAACAAGGTTCCAAACATGAAAAAGTTGGGAAAGGTTAAGACTCAAACCTTGGTGTTGTTGGTGGATTTTGGAAGCACCCATAATTTTATTGACCAAATAGTGGTTAAAAGGATGTGGGTGAGACTTAATCTACTATAACGTTACATGTGGTAATAGCTAATATAAAGGCTTTATCCACTCATGAGGTATGCTAGGCACTTCAGTGGGAAGTACAATAGTTAGTACAATAGTTAGTACAATAAATAGACTTTTTAGTTTTACCCATAAAGGGTTGTGATATAATCTTAAGAGTATAGTGACAAAGTACCTTATGACCTATCATGTGAGACTTCCAATTACTTAAAAGGAAACTGAGGTAAATAGGAGAAAGTTTAAGTTACAAGGGTTAAAGTAAGAAGCGTTGAAACCTGCATTCAAAAGGAAGTTGTAAGACCCGAAAATTCGGTGTCATTTTTAAGAAAATTGTTATTTGTAAACTTGGATTTTATGTAATCTTGATCAAAAATCGAAGAAATAATTTAATTTCGAGTCCAATTGATCAAGATATAAATTATCAGAATTTATCAAAATTTTTGTCTCGAAAAACGAGCCCGAAAATAGTAGAAAAATATACCGAAAAAGTAAAATCGGACTGATAAATTCATTTACGGACTAAATGAATTTAATAGGAATTTTTGGGATATTTTAATATTTTTATTATTATTTTAAGAATAAAATAATAATAAAAAATATATTATATAAAAAAATTTTGTTAAAAAAAAACGAATTGGAAAAAAAAAAGAGAATATCGGGGAGAGAGAAAGAGGAAACCGACGGTTTCGATTTCTTCTCATCGGCGAGCCACCGGCCAGGATGAGGGGCCGGCGAGGGCCGGCGAAGGAAGCCCAGCACCGGACGACTCGCCAGCGGCCACCACGCGCCCCAGATCGCCGCCGGCGAGGAGATCGGAGGAGAGAGAGCCGCGGGGGAGAAAGGGGATTTCGGCCGCCACCGGCGCCGATCGACCCCAGCCCAGGCCAAAAGAAAGCGGCCACCACGCGCCCCAGATCGCCGCCGGCGAGGAGATCGGAGGAGAGAGAGCCGCGGGGGAGAAAGGGGATTTCGGCCGCCACCGGCGCCAATCGACCCCAGCCCAGGCCAAAAGAAGGCTCCCCAGCCCGAGCCCAGCCGATTGGCGGCGGAATCACGCCGGGAATCGGCCGGCAGTGCCGACAACGGCGAAATGACCACTGAACCGGTTCGGACCGGTTCAGTGTGAAAAGGGACTGAACCGGTCCGAACCGGTTCAGGAGGAGAGAGAAAGAAGAGAGAGAAAAAATTTTGAAATTTCATCGGACTTCGGGTAAGTCGATACGAGGTCAAAAGTGATCGATTTAATTTTTCAATAAATTTATTTAAATTATATTTAATCAAAAATTGGCCCAAAAATGAAAAATACGAAATTGTGCAGTTCGACGATTAATTCCGAACGGGATCCCGATCGAACTTCGATTTACGCGCCATCGCATAATATCGGGTACGTAAAGCTCATTTACGACAATTTATGTGATTAACACGTATTTAAGATTTAATTTACGCATTTCGGATTAAATTTCGGATTTAGTGAATTATATTCGAAATTTAAAATAAACTGTCGTAAATGATATTCGGGCTATCCAAAGAGTTTGGAACGAAGCGCAATGGGTATTGATAGACCCAATGAGTCGATAGACCCTGATGAAGGGAATTAATATGTGAAAAACGGGCTTAATACGGATTAAGGCCCGATTAAAGTATTTAGGCCCATTTAGAGTAAACGGGCCCAATTAAGTGAAATGAACTGTATTAAATGTGTAATACAGTAGGAAACATGAAATTAATCCAGTGAATGGTTAAATGCAGCTCCAGAGTCATATCGAGAGTTGACCGGACTGCGAGATTTGGACAGCACAGAGGAAGAGAGGTCACATTACGTGATCCGAGGTAAGGGATCTATGGGAGCTATTAGAGATAGCTGTATGTATTTTCATCATCGTTTACAGTTAATTAAATTTCATATAGAGTATAGATACGAAATTTCTGGATAGTACCCAAATATGAGAAAAATTACGAAAATACCCTTAGACTCAGGAATTTTGGAAATGCATAAAGTGCATGCAATCCATGTTTTCTCTGTGAAAAAGAGATTTTTGTAAAGCTGAAATGATAGAGTGGCTCATGATTTGACTGTATGCATTAACTTGCACATTTTTCAAAAAAGTGATTTGATTGACAAGTGATTTAATGGGATGTTTCCCTCTCACTTTGTTTTGTACCATTTTGCATATTGCACTCAGTTTTGAGTACCACTGTGGTGGGAAATAGAGCCAGATGTCTATTTTGTGTGTGTGAAATCGTGCTGGAGCTATGATGAGATCTGTGGATTTATCCAGATCCGCTCCCACTTGATTTTGGTATTACATCTGTACAGACAGTGCTGGAGCACTGCTCGCACTGGATTCTGTTGTGATTTGTGATTGAGATCGTGCTGGAGCCCTCAGGTTGGGTAGGAGCCTGTCGCAGCAAGGGCCCAGATGGGTCGCCTGTGGTAGGCAGGACCTCACACACTGACTTGCTCGCACTAGATCTGAGACGACAGGCTATGGTTGATAATTTATTTGGTTGGGGTGATGAGCTGTTGACTCAGGCACCTACAACTATGTGGTAATTGTACTGTGGTTCACGGAGTACGTCGTACCGTGTAGACAACATCGAGTACACTGTACCGTGCAACTATGGGATGTGAGGATTGCGTCTTTGGACTCGGGCATGCTTTGTCATTGGTCTGTTTTGTGATAGTCCTTAGATAGGAGCCGATGGATAAACTAATCCCCTCCTTGGACTCAGAGACACCCTGGCACACCTGATCCGTGATAGCTTGTGGGTCTCGAACTTTGGCCAAATGTTCCCTTGGATTTGTGTTGAAATCCCTGCCTAGTCTCATCTGTTTTATTGGTTTCGGTGATGAAACAAATTTTGATTTGATTTCTGTGATGAAACCGTTTGAAATGAGAATATGATTTTAAAGTGAGTTTCAATACTGAACACAGAAAGATTTTACTCTGAATGAGTTTTGATATTCAGTTTTTGGCAGTAAATTGCTATGTGTTTTACTATGATGGTTTTGTGAATGCCATGAGTTTTTCGACATAAACCATGTATCATGAGCATCGTGGATAGTTTAATTATCTACTTGCTTTATAAATTAATGAGAGTGTTTTGAAAAGTAAATGCATTTGTTTTACGAGTTGATAAAACATGCATTATGAGCATCGTAGATAGTGTGGTTATCTACCTGCTTTCATATATTTCTTACTGAGCGTGTTATGCTCATCCCATTATTTTCTCACCTCTACAGAGCATTTCAGTAGAGTGTATAAGCTGCGTCCGTCCTGCTATCTTTTACACACAGCTATTCAGCAACATCAAGGTATACACACATGTGTTTTTTTTGTATCTGAATAATAGTATACAGTGATGTAGTCATGTTATATGGGGGATGTATATGTTAGGCAATGTAAACGAGTTTCTAATTATGAAATAATAATTTTATGAGCTTCTGCGAATATTAGTGCCTGGGACGAAAACATTGCCTGTTATTCATATATATATATATATATAATATATGAAACTGAGTGAGGGATATTGACTCACAGCCTAACAATTGAAATGTGGTAAGTTCGTGAAAAATTTGTAGTGATTTTTAGAAATTTGAGTCATGACAGAGGTGGTATCAGAGCAGTGTTGGTCTGATGTGAGTCAGTGTCTGTAGTTAGAAAGTATACATCCCCATGTCACTGTACATTATTAGATACAAATGTGTGTACTGAGCTGTGGTTAAACTGAGAAATTGATTTTTGTATGCGGGACGATTGAGATGTCTAACAGACATCGCAGCAGAGGAGAGAGTTCGCGTTTTCGGGACCATAGAGAGTAGGTCCGAGAGACGCAGTGACAGGTCTGAGAGACCTTGTGAATCGTCATTTGATTATGTCTCATCAGGTCCAGTTGAGACTACTGATGCCCGCATTACAAGATTAGAGCGGAGTTTGAACATGTTTATGGAGTTATTCACTCAGGCTAACTTGACTATGGCTAGGTTAGAGAGTAGGCAAGGTCCGGCTGCTCAGATGACTTATACTGAGCTGACAGCTGCTCCTGAGACACCTGTGCCTACACAGCCTGCACTTATGCCATGTGTTGGTGAGACCCCTGTACCACCTGTAGTTCCACGACAAACTGGAGAGGATTCAGGGTTTGATTGTGAGTTTGACCGATTGAGGCAGTTTCTGAGCTCAAGCTTCCATCGTTCAGTGGGGTCAAGAACCCTTTAGTAGCAGAGGATTGGATCAACCAGTTTGAGAAGTTATATGACTTTTACCGATGTTCGACCAATGAAAGAGTGGCCTTTGCTACATTCATGTTAGAAGGCGAAGCAGAGTATTGGTGAAAATTCACCTGACCCATCATGAAAGCTATGTATATCAGTTGATTGACTGGGAGAACTTTTTGGATGCCTTTAGGAGGCAGTATATCCCAACCACTGCTCAATAGAGATTACAGATGAAATTTCTTGGTCTGATCTAGGAGAATAGATCGGTAGACGAGTATGAGTCTCAATTTACATCCTTGGAAAAATATGACCCCGATACCATGAGCAGTGAGATGCGAAAAGTTCGCAAGTTTATGGAAGGATTGAGCCCTTTCATCAGAGTCAGATTAGCCCTATTTGATGTCACGACTTACGAGGAGACCGTGTGTAGAGCTCAGTTGTGTGAGCAAGACTATGAGATGAACGTCCTTGAGTTTGGTAAGGTCGTGAAGGGCAGGAATAGAGATCAACAGAGGACTGTAATGTCCGAGTGGAGAAGAGGTCGTTTGTTAGACGACTAAGAGTCGATGAGTCACGGGGTAGGATGATTAAGCCCCCGGTGTATCAGGTCTCGACTCCAGCTAGGGGTATAGTGATTGGAGGACTCCGATTGACTACAAATCAATGTAGAGCATGTGGTAGATACCACGGTAGTAGGTCATGCCACGTATTGATTGGAACATGTTGTAGATGTGGCAAGACGAGACATATGATAAAGGATTGCCTAGAGTTGGTTGAGATAGCCCCACAGAAGGGCAAAGAATCAGATAAGGATACAGCTAGTACTTCTGCCTAGAAGAGGAGGGCTACAGCTGAAAAGAAGGATGAAAACCTTTGACTGTGAATAGATTACCGATTGTTGAATAAGGTGATCATTAAGAACAAGTACCTCATTCCACGTATTGATGATCTGTTGGATCAGCTTAGAGGAGCACAGATATTTTCAAGATCGATCTGAGGTCTGGATACCATCAGTTGAGAATCCGGAGTGGAGATGTACCCAAGACAGTTTTTCATACCCGTTATGGACATTATGAATTCTTGGTTATGCCTTTCGGGCTAACGAATGCTCCTATAGCTTTTATAGTATTGATGAATGGAGTGTTCAATCCATACTTGGATCGGTTTGTCATAGTGTTTATAGATGACATTCTGGTGTATTTGAAGTCTAGGGAAGAGCATGACTAGCATCTAAGCAGTGTGCTACAGACCCTCTGAGAGAGGAAGCTATATGTGAAGCTTAGTACGTGTGATTTCTAGTTGGAACTGATATCATTTTTGGGTTTGGCTAGATATTACTGCCAATTTGTAAAAATTTCTCGAAATTAGCTACTCCATTGACACGTCTCACTTGAAAGAATGTTGCATTTGAGTGAGACAATGCATGTGAGAAGAGTTTTCAGGAACTAAAGTAGTGATTGACCACTGCGCCGATTCTCACTATTCTGACCAGCTCAGGAGATTTCTCTGAATATAGAGACACCTCGGGACAAGGACTGGCTGTGTATTGATGCAGAACGGGAAGATAGTTGCTTATGGATCCAGACAACTTAAGGACCATGAGAAGAACTATCTGACCCATGATTTAGAGTTGGCAGTCGTAGTGTTTGCACTGAAGATATGGCGCCACTATTTGTACAGTGAAAAATTTCAGGTATTCACTGATCATAAGAGCCTCAAATATCTGTTTTCACAGAAAGAATTGAATATGAGGCAGAGACGATGGGTAGAGCTTTTAAAAGATGATGATTGTGAGATACTTTATCATCCGGGTAAAGCGAATGTAGTCGCTGATACCTTGAGCAGAAAGAGTCTCAAGATGGTATCGTATATGATGGTCAGGGAACATGAACTGTTAGAGCAGTTTATTAGCCTCAGTCTAGATATAGACCCTTCTAACATTAATGCATATTGTGTGATAGCTAGTCTGAGATTAGAAATCGGATTTGATAGACCGGACCAAACAAGCTCAGCGTATTGATCGCTTTTGTGTTGATCTGCATAGTCAGATACAGATGGGTAGAGTGACTGAGTGCACAGTTAGTGATGATGGCCTGCTGAGATTCAGAGGTTAAATTTGCGTTCCCGATGACCCACAGTTAAAGAGATTGAATTTGACAGAAGCTCATTCATCGAGATATATAATGCATACGGGGAGTAATAAGATGTATAAGAACCTCCGGAGAGTGTCTTGGTGGTCAGACATGAAGAAAGATATTGTAGAGTTTGTGGCTAAGTGCCTTACATGTCAACAGGTTAAGGTAGAGCATCAAAAATCTGTTTATTACAGCTTCTACCTATATCAACATAGAAATGAGAGCACATCACTATGGATTTCATCATAGGTTTACCGAAGACCCGACGGAACCATGATGCCATTTGAGTGATTGTGGAAAGATTGACGAAGTCAGCTCACTTCTTAGCCGTGAAGGCTACGGATACTCTGAGTGTGTTGGTGAATCTGTGTGTATGGGAGATTGTGAGGCTACATGGTGTTCCAGTGAGTATTGTGTCTGACAGGGATTCCCGCTTCACTTTTCATTTTTGGGAACATTTTCAGGGAGCAATGGGAACCCGATTGAGTGTCAATACAGCTTTCCATTCTCAGTCCAATGGCCAGTTAGAGAGAACCATCCAGACTTTGGAGGATATGTTGAGAGCTTGTGTGTGGATTTCAGAGACTCTTGAGATGACCATTTGCCATTAGCCGAATTCGCCTATAACAATTGCTATCACTCGAGTATTGGGATGGCACCGTATGAGGCATTATATGGTCTTAGGCGTCGATCTCCGATTGGATGGGAAGAAGTGAGTCACCGAAAGATGTTTGCTTTCGATTTAGTGAAGCAAACCTCTGAGGATGTCCAATTGATATGTGAGAAATTGAGGACAGCTCGAAGCATACAGAAAAAGCTACGTTGAAATGAGGCATAAGCCTTTGGAATTCACTGTAGGTGAATCAATATTCTTGAAAGTTTTTCCCTCGAAAGGGATAATGAGATACTGAAGCGAGTGGGAAATAAGGCCTATAGGCTAGCCTTGACACCTGAGCTAGCAGGCATTCATAACGTCTTCCACACGTTGATGCTTCGGAAGTATCATCTGGATCAGACACATGTGATTCAGTATGAGCCGTTGGAGCTCACATATAATATGTCGTATGTAGAGAAGTTGATTCAGATATTGAATAGGAAAGAGAAAGTGTTACGGACCAGAACGATCACTCTGGTTAAGGTTTTTGGACAGTACCACACTTCAGAGGAAGTTATGTGGGAATTAAAGAGCCTCATGCGAGAGAAATATTCGCAGTTATTCGAGAATTGACTTAGTTCTAATTTGGAGGACCAAATTTCTTAAGGTGGGGAGGAATGTAAGACCCAAAAATTCGGTGTCATTTTTAAGAAAATTGTTATTTGTAAACTTGGATTTTATGTAATCTTGATCAAAAATTGAAGAAATAATTTAATTTTGAGTCCAATTGATCAAGATATAAATTATCAAAATTTATCAAAATTTTTATCTTGAAAAACGAGCTCAAAAATAGTAAAAAAAATCAAAAAAGTAAAATCGGACTGATAAATTCATTTACGGACTAAATGAGTTTAATAGGAATTTTTGGGATATTTTGGGATATTTTAATATTTTTATTATTATTTTAAGAATAAAATAATAATAAAAAAATATATTATATAAAAAAATCTGTTAAAAAAACGAATTGGAAAAAAAAAGGGAGAATATCGGGGAGAGAGAAAGAGGAAACCGACGGTTTCGGTTTCCTCTCACCGGCGAGCCACCGGCCAGGATGAGGGGCCGGTGAGGGCCAGCGAAGGAAGCCCAGCACTGGGCGACTCGCCAGCAGCCACCACGCGCCCCAGATCGTCGTCGGCGAGGAGATCGGAAGAGAGAGAGCCGCGGGGGAGAAAGGGGATTTCGGCCACCACCGTCGCCGATCGACCCCAGCCCAGGCCAAAAGAAGGCTCCCCAGCCCGAGCCCAACTGATTGGCGACGGAATCACGTTGGGAACCGATCGGCAGCGCCGACAACGGCGAAATGACCACTGAACCGGTTCGGATTGGTTCAGTGTGAAAAGGGACTGAACCGATCCGAATCGGTTCAGAAGGAGAGAGAAAGAAGAGAGAGAAAATAATTTTGAAATTTCATCGGACTTCAGGTAAGTCGATACGAGGTCAAAAGTGATCGATTTAATATTTCGATAAATTTATTTAAATTATATTTAATCAAAAATTGTCTCGAAAATGAAAAATACGAAATTGTGCAGTTCGACGATTAATTTCGAACGGGATCCCGATCGAACTTCGATTTGCGCACCATTGCATAATATCGGGTAAGTAAAGCTCATTTACGACAATTTATGTGATTAACGCGTATTTAAGATTTAATTTACGCATTTCAGATTAAATTTCAGATTTAGTGAATTATATTCGAAATTTAAAATAAACTGTCGTAAATGATATACGGGCTATCCAAAGAGTTTGGAACGAAGCCCAATGGGTATTGATAGACCCAATGAGTCGATAGACCCTGATGAAGGGAATTAATACCTGAAAAACGGGCTTAATACAGATTAAGGCTCGATTAAAGTATTTAAGCCCATTTAGAGTAAACGGGCCCAACTAAGTGAAATGAACTGTATTAAATGTGTAATACAGTAGGAAACATGAAATTAATCCAGTGAATGGTTAAATGCAGCTCCAGAGTCATATCGAGAGTTGACCAGACTGCGAGATTTGGACAGCACAGAGGAAGAGAGGTCAGATTACGTGATCCGAGGTAAGGGATCTATGGGAGCTATTAGAGATAGCTTTACTCATTTTCATCCTCGTTTACATTTAATTAAATTTCATATAGAGTATAGATATGAAATTTCTGGATAGTACCCAAATATGGGAAAAATTACAAAAATACCCTTAGACTCAGGAATTTTGGAAATGCATAAAGTGCATGCAATCCATGTTTTCTCTGTGCAAAAAGAGATTTTTGTAAAGCTGAAATGATAGATTGGCTCATGATTTGACTGTATGTGTTGGCTCTACCGAGAGGGGGGGTGAATCAGTTTTCTAATGTTAATGACAAATTTTAAATTAATCTTAATTTAATTAGCAAATGATAGTGAGCAATATAATAAAAATTAAACAATTTAATGCAAGATAGGGAAGAGAGAAACAAACACAATCGCTTATAGAGGTTCGGCCAAACTCTTGCCTACGTCCTCTCTCCTTGACCCTCTTGTCAAGTGCTTTCTTTCTCTCCTTCAACAGAAGTTACAATCTTCCTTTTTCAGGTTAAGGAATAACCTTTCTACCCTTTGCAATACAAAGATGTATTCACCCTTTTACAATTTTATCTCACTGAGGAACAATCCTCTTCTCTTTTAAGGTAAGGATGAATACAGAATCAAGCTTTTAATATGGGTAGGACAATTACAGCTTTTGCACTTAAGCTTATACAACAAACTCAATAAATGAGGAATGAAGACACAAGGAATGAAAGTATTAAACTCTTGAGAATGTAAGAAATGTGCAGCAATAGTGTCTCTGTTCTCGTTGTCTTCAATGCTTGGTTAAATACTGAAGGATTGGTGGTTGGAGCATTAAATGTTGTTCTTCCCGTTGAGATTTTTATAGAACTAGTCGTTGGATACCTCCAGTAGAGTGCCAGATCGATCTGCCATCTTGGCCAGATCGATCTCTTAGTTATAAATCCTGCAAGATCAAAGCACAATAACACAAGGAGATCGATCTCATAGGTTAGCAGATCGATCTCTTAATTTGAAAATGATAAGGTAGATCGATCTGTCGAATAGGCAGATCGATCTTCCAATCTCTCTGTTTAAGGCAAGATCGATCTACAGATCGATCTGCCATGTAATTTCGTAGAGGGGAGATCGATCTCTCAATAACCCAGATCGATCTCCTTAGCTCTCTGACTTTGAGGAGATCGATCTCTTTATTACCAGATCGATCTCACGAGCTCTCTGTTTGAGTGTGGATCGATCTTATAGATCGATCTACAGTCTTTGCTTTAAGGGAGATCGATCTCTTCTAAGATCAGATCGATCTCCACAATTCCAGTATTAGGCAGATCGATCTCATAACCCTTATAGATCGATCTCTCTTTTCCTCAATACCTTTGTATAGGTTCAAAGCTTGGCAGATCGATCTCATGTCTTCCTGAGATCGATCTCTCATCTAAGAAAAACCCAGGAGATCGATCTCTCATAACCCAAATCGATCTCTCATCTATAGAAAACCCAAGAGATCGATCTCTCATAACCCAGATCGATCTCTCATCTACAGAAACTCAAGTTCTGGTACTTATAACTTCTAAACATGTTTTTATGTCATCTTTATATTATTGAATTTACTTGTTTTGTCATTTCAAAATACATTAACTCAACAATCTCCCCTTTTTTGATATGACAAAACCTATTCAATCAACATGTTTAGTTGCCTATTTTCATTTTGCACAAACTCCCCCTTTTTGTAAACTCCCCCTTACTTTTGGCTTTGATCTCTAAACTTTCTTAACTCCCCCTCATTTTAATCATTCCTTTTAAGCCATTAGATATGATTCTTAAAATGATTTAAACATGTTTTAACACATGCATGTGTTCTTAACATTATTTCTTCTCCCCCTTTTTGTCATATCAATGGTAAAAAGGAAATCTAAACAATACTCTGTCATTTCAAATTAACATTTCATTCAATAACACAGAGGGCAGTTCATTCAAGCAAATTGAGTTTAAACAACAAAGAGTAATGAAAACAAAAATAGATCTAGCAACTAAGTCCTATGGTGGAGGAGGAAATCGATCCATGAGATCCTCAACGTGAGTGCGAGTGACTTAAAGCTCATCAAACATCGCCTCCTGAGTCTCGTGAAGATTTGCAAAGCCTGCATCCACTTTGCGGTTCAGTTCCTCGAACATCCGCTACTGAGTTGCATGAAGGTTTGCAAAGCCTTCATCGATCTTTCGGTTCAGTGCACTCAACATTGTCACAATGGACTCCATATCAGTGATTGAGGTAGCAGGTGCAGTGGGCTGAGGAGTCGAGGATGATGGACCCGCAGTCGGTGCAGCAGGTGGATCCATAGGCTCATCGGAGGGATCTTCCTCCATAGCTTCAGCAGACTGCTGTTCCCTCTTCTTCTTCCAGTCGCCCCGGAAGTCCTTGTAGTAGCCCATTTGATGGAGTGTCCCGATGTTGAGGACGCTCTTTGGAGAGGGCATTTCACACGTTTCGCAGCTGCTATCCACTTTGAGTCATTGGAGAAAGTACGCCAATGGTTGCGGAAACACGATCGTTGTGGCTTGGCCATGTACAATTTTCAACCAGTCTTGAAAGATAAAGTGGACGAGGTTGGGTTTTTGACTGGTGGAGTGAAGGTGGTGAATCCAGAACCTATCTAACCGCCTAATGGTGGAGTGACGGGTACCAAACGGTCGAAGGTTCCACGATATGATGAGATGGAGTAGCCGGGGGTGCATCGGGAGATCACTCGCCTTATCCCCAGGAATATCAAACTCCAAAGGGACTTCCTCATCTTCGTTTGTCAATCCTTCATTACGTATGTCGAAGGCTTGGGCTAGAATTTCAGTATCTACGGCAATGGATCTTCCCATGACATACGTTGTAAACCCGAGAATATTACAGGGGTCGATAGGATCATAGGTGAGTTCGGCATTGGAGAAGAATGCTCGAACAATACTTGGAGGTACGGGAGTATTGATTTTTAGAAAAGACATCCAACCAAAATCTTCAAATTTAGACAGATACGGAAAATCAATGCGGTTGAGGAAGGAGAAATCGATTGTGCGCCAATGTTTAATTGGCATAGTAGAAAAATATTCTTCAAAGCGCTTCCTTTTCGCAGGTATTTTAAAACACCTGTTGAAGGTAGCAACGGAAGAGGGAGGAATGGATTGAGAGGATGACCCGGGTTCTACATTAGATCGGGGAGGTTTTTGGCCTACTCTCTTAAGTCGAGGCATGGTTCTAGACACTAGTTTGAATCTCAAGGCTAGTTCTCTAGATACCTATCCAATGAAATAGTGTAAAAATTGCCCTAACTAAGATTACACAAAACTGGATAAATTTTGAAGAAAAATTTACCAATGTAGGTTACTTGACCCTGATTGATGAGAGATTTAGGCAAGATTCTTACCGAAGATCGATCTGGAGGGAGAATTGAGAGAGGATGTACGACAGGAGCTTTAGGGATTTGAGAATTGGAGTTTTGAAATTTGGAAATTTTTTGCCAGATTTTATAGTCCAGGGCACAGGAGATCGATCTGTCGAGATGACAGATCGATCTGTCATTTCCAGAAGCCCAAATAGATCGATCTGTTGGCTAACAGAGGCTTAAGGAGATCGATCTGTCACATGCACAGATCGATCTACTGTTTGACAGAGGCTTAGGGAGATCGATCTGCCAAATGCGTAGATCGATCGTCAGAATACAGAGGCTTGAAGAGATCGATCTGTCGTATGCACAGATCGATCTGCTGTTTAATAGAGGCGTAAAGAGATCAATCTTATGGATAGAAGATCGATCTGCTTAGCTTAACCTTAATGTTTTAGGCTTGTTGGAAGTATGGAGATCGATCTATATTGATGGGAGATCGATCTCTCATCCTTGTTGCCCAGAAAAATCTTTGTAAAACTCTCTTAAAATCAACTTAAAACCAAGATTTTGAAGCATAAATATCTTAAGGGATATTCATGAGTCCTAATTCACCTCTAAGGATACAAAACCTATCTCTATCAAGGGGTTTGGTGAATATATCAGCTATTTGATGTAAAGTGTCAATGTACTCTAGAATTATATCCCCCTTTTGCACATGGTCTTTAAGGAAGTGATGCCTAATCTCTATGTGCTTGTTCTAGAGTGTTGAATAGGATTTTTAGATAGATTAATGGCACTGGTATTATCACATTTAATAGCGACTTGTTTCATGTCAATACCATAATCTTTCATTTGTTGTTTAATCCACAACACTTGAGCACTACAACTACCTACTGCTATGTATTCAGCTTCAGTTGTGGACTGAGCCACACTGTTTTGTTTCTTGGAGAACCAAGAGATTAATCTATTTCCCAAGAATTGGTAAGTACCTGAAGTACTTTTCCTATCTATTTTGCATCCCCCAAAATCTGCATCTGAAAATGCATGAAGTGCAAAGGTAGAGTCCTTGGGGTACCAAAGTCCTAGAGAGGGAGTGTCCTTAAGGTATCTAAAGATCCTTTTAGTGGCTAATAAATGTGATTCCCTAGGAGAGGATTGAAATTTAGCACAAAGGCATACACTAAACAAAATATCTGGTCTACTTGCAGTTAAATAAAGCAATGAGCCAATCATAGACCTATAGAGTTTAGTGTCTACACACTTACCACTTTCATCCTTATCAAGCTTGATGTTGGTGCCCATTGGAGTTGCTTGAGGTTTGCAATTGTCCATTCCAAATCGCTTGAGCAAATCTTTAGTATACTTTGCTTGATTGATGAAGGTTCCATCTTTTGTTTGCTTTACTTGAAGTCCCAAGAAGAATGTGAGTTCTCCCATCATGCTCATTTCAAATTCTCCTTGCATGATCTTAGCAAACTCTTGACATAAAGACTCATTAGTTGAACCAAAAATAATATCATCCACATACACTTGTACAACTAGTAAATCTTTATTTTTATTTTTGATGAATAAGGTGGTATCCACTTTTCCTCTTGAAAATCCCTTTTTCTATTAAGAATTTTGATAACCTTTCATACCAAGCTCTAGGAGATTGTTTTAAGCCATAGAGTGCCTTAGATAATTTAAAAACATGTTCAGGAAATTCATGATTTTTAAAGCCAGGAGGTTGTTCAACATAGACTTCTTCATTAATGAAACCATTTAAGAATGCACTTTTTACATCCATTTGATATAACTTGAAGTTTTTATAGCATGCAAAGGCAAGTAACATTCTTATTGCCTCTAATCTAGCTACCAGTGCATAGGTTTCATCATAATCTATACCTTTCTCTTGTCTATATCCTTGTGCAACTAACCTAGCCTTGTTCCTTATGATCACACTATTTTCATCCATCTTGTTCTTGAATATCCATTTAGTTCCAATTATAGAGTGATCACTAGGCCTAGGAACTAGTTTCCATACTTTGCTTCTCTCAAATTGATTTAATTCTTCTTGCATTGCTAGGAACCAATTATTGTTATCTAAGGCTTCATTGACATTCTTAGGCTCTATTTAAGATACAAAGGCGATATATTGACACATATTTCTTAGAGATGATCTAGTTCTAACTCCAAGAGTTGGATCTCCTACTATTTCACAATCTTTTACATATCCTAACTCTCTTGGTGCTCTAAACTCTCTCTCTAATATCTCTATTTCTTCTTCATCTTCTTTATTCAAGTCAAGTTTTTCTAATAAATCATCTTCTAAGTTTGGAATTTCCTTCAAGTTTTCATCAAATATTCCAACATCCTCATCATTGGTTGAATCTTTAGATACATTATTTGACTCATCAAATATAACATGAATAGATTCTTCAACCATTAATGTTCTTTTGTTATATATTCTATAAGCCTTTGAAATCAATGAGTACCCTAGAAAGATTCCTTCATCACTTTTGGCATCAAATTTTCCTAAATTATCTTTACCATTATTTAAGACAAAATATTTGCAACCAAAAGGATGGAAGTAGCTAATATTAGGCTTCTTACCTTTGTAAAGCTCATAAGGATTTTTCTTTAGCATGGGTCTAATCATAGCTTTATTAATTATATAGCAAGATGTGTTTATAGCTTCAGCCCAAAAATACTTTGGTAAATTATTCTTACACAACATGGTTCTAGCCATTTCTTCCAAGGTTCTATTCCTTCTCTCAACTACTCCATTTTGTTGAGGTGTCCTAGGGGCTGAAAAATTATGACTAATTCCTTGATCATTGCAATACTCATCAAATCCTATGTTTTCGAATTCCTTGCCATGATCACTTCTAATGCTAGTTATTGTATACCCTTTTTCATTTTGAGTAATTTTTGTATAGACTATGAATTTTTCTAAGGCTTCATTTTTTACTCTTAAAAAGAACACCCAAGTGAACCTAGTGTAATCATCAACTATTACAAATCCATAGTGTTTCCCACCTAGGCTAGTTGTTCTAGTTGGTCCAAATAAATCTAAGTGAAGCAATTGAAGAGGCCTAGTGGTGGATACAATATTCTTAGGCTTAAATGTTGTCCTTTTGTGTTTTCCTTTAACACAAGCTTCACATATTTCTTCATAATCAAAGGATAGCTTGGGTAAACCAATGACTAGATCCTTTCTAGCTAACTTAGATAGCACATGCATGCTAGCATGACCTAGTCTTCGATACCATAACCAAGATTCCTTTTTATTGTCTACCATTAGGCATATATTTTCATTTTTGAGTTCATTAAGATAGACAATATATATATTACCTTGCCTATGACCTAGAAAAAGAACTTTGTTTGACTTAGGATCTACAACATGACATTTCATGCAATCAAAAATTACTTTGTAACCTTTGTCACAAAGTTGACTTATGCTTAGTAAGTTATGCTTTAGACCCCTAACAAGTAATACCTTTTCTAATGAAAAGTAGTCATTACCTATTGAGCCACTTCCTTCAACTTGGCCTTTGGAGTTATCCCCAATGTGACTTCTCCACCAACTTTTGATTTAAAAGAATTGAAGTGGCTTCTATCACCCGTCATGTGCCTTGAGCATCCACTATCTAAGTACCATGCTTCCTTTGTTTTAGCTTTGTGGCCATGCTTAATCACCTACAAAAAGATTCCAACTCAAGTCTTAGGTACCCAAATTCTCTTGGGTCCTTTGAGGTTAGTGAATGCAATTCTTGATCCCTTTGGAATCCATTTAGCTAATGCATTAACATTCTTGGAGTGAATTACTTCTTTTGGAATCCATATCCTTTTTACTATTTTTCCTTTAAGAGATCTCATTTTTATATTGCAATTATGTGATGCATGTCCCTTCCTATTGCAATATGAACAAGAAGTTGATAGTTTATTTATACTATTTCTAGCAACAAAGCTTTTAAGATGAGTCTTTCTACTTTTTGCATTATATCCTAACCCATTTTTGTCAAAGAATGCCCTTTGGGTCTCTAGCATGCTATTCAACTTTTGTTGACCCATGTGGAACCTATTAAAGGAATTATGTAGGTTGCCATTTTTCTCTTTAAGGTCACAAATTTCACGATTTGAAATTTCTAGTTTCTTTTCGCATTCTAATTTGTCCCTTAGCATCAACTCATTTTCTTTTCTTAATTTGGATATTATCTTTTTATATTTCATGCTCATGCATTCATACTCTAATGCAAGATCATCAAAGGCATCTTGCAATTCATCAAAGGAATATTCATTGAGGTTTGAAGTTACCTTTTCATCCTCAATAGCCATGAAGCACAAGTTGGCAATGTCCTCATTTGAGTCATCATCGGAGCAGTCACTGTCGCTCCATGTTGCCACCATTGCCTTCTTTTTGTGGAACCTATCATTGGACCTTTTAAGAAGAGGGCAGTTAAATTTTATTTGTCCTGGTTTTTTACATTCATAACACATAATTGAATCTTTTCTACATACTTCTTCTTGATCTCTCTTATTGTTTCTCCTATTACTACCACTAGCTCCCATCCTCATGAACTTGTTAAATCTTTTGGCAAATATTGCCATCTCAAGGTCCTCTTCACTACCACTCTCATTCTTAATCTCCTCTTGAGCAGTGGATTTTAGAGCAACTCCCACTTTCTTGGGTGGCTCTTCATTTCTTCTTAATTTCATCTCATAAGTGAGTAGTGATCATATTAATTCATCTAAAGACAATGTGTGAGGATCCTTAGATTCCTCAATTGCAGTCACTTTAGCTTCCCATGTTTTAGGTAAGCTATTTAATATCTTCTTGACCATTTCAATATTAGAGTATATCTTTCCTAAGGACTTTAATCCATTAATTACATCTGTGAATCTAGTGAACATATCACTAATTAATTCTCCTTCCTTCATCCTAAAAAGCTCATAATCATGTGTGAGCATTCCTACCTTAGTCTCCTTCACTTGGGTAGTACCCTCATGAGTTATTACCAATTTGTCCCAAATTTGTTTGGCGTTATCACACCCGGAGACTCTATTGTATTCATTTGGACCTAAGGCACAAAATAATGTGTGCATAGCTTTAGCATTTAGCTGAGCACATTTAATATCATTTGAATCTCATTCATCTTCTTCTTTGGGGATATCTCTTCCCTCTATTCTCTTTGTAGGGATTTGAGGTCCTTTAATTATGATCCTCCACACCTCATAGTCATTTGCTTGAATGAACAACATCATCCTAGTCTTCCAGTAAGCATAATGCTCTCCATTGAACATAGGAGGTCTAACCGTAGAGTGCCCCTCTCCTACCAAACTAGTTGCTACATTGTTGTGAGCCATTTGATCGTTTCTAACTCTTAGGAAGTTGTTCCTATGTGATTAAAGAGTCCTAACTCTGATACCAATTGTTGGCTCTACCGAGAGGGGGGGTGAATCGGTTTTCTAATGTTAATGGCAAATTTTAAATTAATCCTAATTTAATTAGCAAATAATAGTGAGCAATATAATAAAATTAAACAATTTAATGCAAGATAGGGAAGAGAGAAACAAACATAATCGCTTATAGAGGTTCGGCCAAACTCTTGCCTACGCCCTCTCTCCTTGACCCTCTTGTCAAGTGCTTTCTTTCTCTCCTTCAACAGAAGTTACAATCTTCCTTTTTCAGGTTAAGGAATAACCTCTCTACCCTTTGCAATACAAAGATATATTCACCCTTTTACAATTTTATCTCACTGAGGAACAATCCTCTTCTCTTTTAAGGTAAGGATGAATACAGAATTAAGCTTTTAATGTGGGTAGGACAATTACAGCTTTTACACTTAAGCTTATACAACAAACTCAATAAATGAGGAATGAAGACACAAGGAATGAAAGTATTAAACTCTTGAGAATGTAAGAAATGTGCAGCAATAGTGTCTCTGTTCTCATTGTCTTCAATGCTTGGTTAAATACTAAAGGATTGGTGGTTGGAGCATTAAATGTTGTTCTTCCCGTTGAGATTTTTGTAGAACTAGCCGTTGGGTACCTCCAGTAGAGTGCCAGATCGATCTGCCATCTTGGCCAGATCGATCTCTTAGTTATAAATCCTGCAAGATCAAAGCACAATAACACAAGGAGATCGATCTCATAGGTTAGCAGATCGATCTCTTAATTTGAAAATGATAAGGGAGATCAATCTGTCGAATAGGCAGATCGATCTTCCAATCTCTCTGTTTAAGGCAAAATCGATCTACAGATCGATCTGCCATGTAATCTCGTAGAGGGGAGATCGATCTCTCAATAACCCAGATCGATCTCCTTAGCTCTCTGACTTTGAGGAGATTGATCTCTTTATTACCAGATCGATCTCACGAGCTCTCTGTTTGAGTGTGGATCGATCTTACAGATCGATCTACAGTCTTTGCTTTAAGGGAGATCGATCTCTTCCAAGATCAGATCAATCTCCACAATTCCAGTATTAGGCAGATCGATCTCATAACCCTTATAGATCGATCTCTCTTTTCCTCAATACCTTTGTATAGGTTCAAAGCTTGGCAGATCGATCTCATGTCTTCCTGAGATCGATCTCTTATCTAAGAAAAACCCAGGAGATCGATCTCTCATAACCTAGATCGATCTCTCATCTATAGAAAACCCAGGAGATCGATCTCTCATAACCCAGATCGATCTCTCATCTACATAAACTCAAGTTCTGGTACTTATAACTTCTAAACATGTTTTTATGTCATCTTTATATTATTGAATTTACTTGTTTTGTCATTTCAAAATACATTAACTCAACAGTATGCATTAACTTGCACATTTTTCAAAAAAGTGATTTGATTGACAAGTGATTTGATGGGATGTTTCTCTCTCACTTTGTTTTGTACCGTTTTGCATATTGCACTCGGTTTTGAGTACCACTGTGGTGGAAAATAGAGTCAGATGTCTATTTTGTGTGTGTGAAATCGTGCTGGAGCTATGATGAGATCTGTGGATTTATCCAGATCCGCTCCCACTTGATTTTGGTATTACATCTGTACAGACCGTGCTGGAGCACTGCTCGCACTGGATTCTGTTGTGATTTGTGATTGAGATCGTGCTGGAGCCCTCAGGTTGAGTAGGAGGCTGTCGCAGCAGGGGCCCAGATGGGTCGCCTGTGGTAGGCAGGACCTCACACACTGACTTGCTCGCACTAGATCTGAGACGACAGGCTATGGTTGATAATTTATTTGGTTGGGGTGATGAGCTGTTGACTCAGGCACCTACAACTATGTGGTAATTGTACTGTGGTTCACGGAGTACGTCGTACCGTGTAGACAACATGGAGTACACTGTACCGTGCAACTATGGGATGTGAGGATTACGTCTTTGGACTCGGGCATGCTTTGTCATTGCTCTGTTTTGTGATAGTCCTTAGATAGGAGCCGATGGATAGACTAATCCCCTCCTCGGACTTAGAGACACCCTGGCACACCTGATCCGTGATAGCTTGTGGGTCTCGGACTTTGGCCAAATATTCCCTTGGATTTATGTTGAAATCCCTGCCTAGTCTCATCTGTTTTATTGGTTTCGGTGATGAAACAAATTTTGATTTGATTTCTGTGATGAAAACGTTTGAAATGAGAATATGATTTTAAAGTGAGTTTCAATACTGAACACAGAAAGATTTTACTCTGAATGAGTTTTGATATTCAGTTTTTGGCAGTAAATTGCTATGTGTTTTACTATGATGGTTTTATGAATGCCATGAGTTTTTCGGCATAAACCATGCTTCATGAGCATCGTGGATAGTTTGATTATCTACTTGCTTTATAAATTAATGAGAGTGTTTTGAAAAGTAAATGCATTTTTTTTCGAGTTGATAAAACATGCATTATGAGCATCGTAGATAGTGTGGTTATCTACCTGCTTTCATATATTTCTTACTGAGCGCATTATGCTCATCCCATTATTTTCCCACCTCTACAGAGCATTTCAGTAGAGTGTATAAGCTGCGTCCGTCCTGCGATCTTTTACACACAGCTATTCAGCAGCATCAAGGTATACACACATGTGCTTTTTTTGTATCTGAATAATAGTGTACAGTGATGTAGTCATGTTATATGGGGGGGATGTATATGTTAGGCAATGTAAACGAGTTTCTAATTATGAAATAATAATTTTATGAGCTTCCGCGAATATTAGTACCTGGGACGAAAACATTGCCTGTTATTCATATATATATATATATAATATATGAAACTGAGTGAGGGATATTGACTCACAGCCCAACAATTGAAATGTGGTAAGTTCGCGAAAAATTTGTAGTGATTTTTAGAAATTTGGGTCGCGACAGAAGTTGTCCAAACTAGCAATAGTTTCTGAAAAGGGTAGTTGTAGTGTGTTATAGAAAATTCTAACACCATCGAATCTCGTACTTGGCTTATGAAACAAAGTGTAGAGGGTTAATGACAACTGTTAGTTACCATGAGTTTCTTTCTAGCTTATATCCTATAAAGTTATTATTTGGCTAATATGCATGCATCCTTAAGGCAAAATTCATTTTTTTTCCCAAATTAACATGGACTTCCTTTTTTTGAATGTTCAAGCATTAGGTTTGATTGGAAAATTAAATAATAAAGAAGACACAAGTACTTTTCATAGCATTTCGCTAACTTTTATATAGATATTAATGTTTATCTTTCTCTAAACTCAATTTGTTTTAGAATATTTATATTCGTTTAAGTATAAAGAATTGTACTTTATAATCTAGATCTGTAGAGGTCTTTTTCTTTGCTTCTATAGCTAATTAAGTTTTGAATAAATTTCATCGGCAAGAAGTACCCTTTCATCGGCAAGAAGTATTTTAAGAGTATGAAATTTCCAAGTTAAGTTTCCATAATGACGATAATATTTGATTTTTTTTAATCTTTTTATTTGGTACTAGGAACGAAATGAGAATTTAGATGTGAAGAAGAAGAAGAAGAAGAATTATTCTGGATATAATGGTTCTTGTAAAACCACTATTTTCTTAGTTGTTGGCTCTACAGAGATGGGGGTGAATCGGTTTTCTAGTCTAAATGCTAAATTTAAGCTTAATTGAATTTAATTGCAAGTAATCAAAGAATAATCAATAGACTATAGTGCAGTAAATTAAAGGAGATAAGAGAGAGAAGCAGCAAACTCAACAATTTATAGAGGTTCGGTCAATCGCTTGCCTACGTCCTCTCTTCTTGACCTTCTTGTCAAGAGTTTTCTTTCACTATCACAATAGTTGATACAGTCTCCTTTTTAAGGTTAAGGAATAACCTCTCTACCCATTTTTACAAATATAAGTATTCACCTCTACAAAATTCTCTCACAGAGGAACTCTCCTCTTTTCTTTTGGATTAAGGATGAATACAAATAAGAGCTTTCTTTTTTGGGTAGGAAGAATAACTTTAATTCAAGCTATTTAAGACAATACAATAAATATGATGTTAAAGACAAAGGGGAATGTTGAGGAATGATCTCTTGAGAGTATTCAAAATTTACAGCACAAGTATCTTTTCTCCAGTATCTTCAATAATTGGTTTTTATACATCAGGATGGTAGGTGAAGCATTTAATGCAGTTTTTCCCATTGAATATTTTGCAGAGAGAGCCGTTGGAACCTCCAGTAGAGTACCAGATCGATCTTCCATCATGACCAGATCGATCTTCTCATTTAAATTCCTGCAATTACAAAGCAACTTAAAGCAAGGAGATCGATCTCATATTTGTAGAGATCGATCTTATAATTTGTAAGATGTTAGTGAAGATCGATCTGTCAAACCATCAGATCGATCTTCTAAACTCTTTGTTTGAAGCAAGATCGATCTCCAGATCGATCTAGCAAGCATTTTCGTAGAGGGGAGATCGATCTCTAATCACTCTAGATCGATCTCCTAAACTCTCTGACTTTGAGGAGATCGATCTCTATCCATATGAGATCGATCTCATAAGCTCTCTGTTTGAACATAGATCGATCTACAGATCGATCTAAAACCTTTAACCTCTGTCTTAGAGGAGATCGATATCTTCCTAGACTAGATCGATCTCATAGGCATTCTGTAAGCCTAAGATCGATCTCATAACCCTTAGAGATCGATCTCTTCTTCCTTAACATCCTATACATGTTCTTTGAGTCTTTAATCCTTTATCAGATCGATCTCATATTCTCATGAGATCGATCTCTCATACTTGAAAACCCAGGAGATCGATCTCTCATCTCATGAGATCGATCTCTCAACCTTTAATACCCAGTTTCTAGCAAATGACTTGTATCTCAATATATTCTAATTAACCTCTTAACATGTTTTAAATATTTCTAGATTTATAATATCCATTATTGAATTACTGTTTTGTCATTTCAAAATATATTAACTTAACAATCTCCCCTTTTTGATATGAGAAAACTTATTCAATAAACTAAGTTTATAAACATGTTTAATCTCCCCTTAATTTTAAAAACTCCCCCTTAGTTCAAGAACTCCCCCTCAATTTATGCTTCTCTTGACATGTTCTCTTCTCTTCTCACCCTTTTTGTCATATTAATATTATTAAAGCATAAAGCCATTTATCACAAAGCATATCTCAACAAACTACGAAGCATAAAGCAAAATCATAATGCTGGCATTTCAAAATATAAATGTTCATACAACACAGAAACATCCTTTTCTAAGAAGATGGTGAAGGAAAACAATCAGCAATGTCCTCAACTTGAACGCGAGTGGTTTGAAGCTCATCGTACATAGCTTGCTGCGTTACCTCAATTGTGTCAAGACGTTTCTCGAAACATGTGAACCGTTGTGCAAACGTCTCCATCATTGTATCAAAGTGTTGTAAAAAATCCATTATCATAGACGTAACGACATTAGCTGGTGCAGTAGGCTGAGCAGCAGACGTAGGAGGAAGCTCAGTGGACGGTGCAGTAGGCTCAGCTGGAATATCCTCTTCCATGGCTACCTCGTGATGGGTTTCGATTTTCTTCCTCCACTGACCGTGGAAGTCTTTGTAGTACCCCATATGGTGAAGAGTGTCGATATTCAGAACGCTTTTTACATAGGGCACTTCACCGGTCTCACAAAAATAGTCAACCCTGAGTTTTTGTAGCAGGAATGCAAGGGGTTGAGGGAAGACTATTGTTAAAGCTTGACCCCGTACAATTTTTAGCTAGTCTTCGTAGATGAAGTGGACTAGGTTCGATTTTTGGCTTTGAGAGGTATGAAAATAATGGAGCCAAAAATGGTCTAGTTTTCTAACTGTAGAATGTCGGGTACCGAAAGGTTTGAGGTTCCAAGAGATGATTAGGTGTAGTAACCTAGGGTGCATGGGTAGGTCACTAGCCTTGTCTCCGGGTAGGTTAAATTCGAGTGGTACTTCCTCTTTCTCATCAGACAAACCATTATCCTCGATCTTAAACACACGGGCTAAGAGGTTGGTGTTGACAGAAATCGTTTTGGCCATGATGAAGGTTTTAAAACCTAGAATTTTACAGGTATCGTCATGGTCATAGATAAGCTCTGCGTTTGAGAAAAATGCCCTAATAATGTTCGGAGGAGCAGGGGTGTTTATTTTGAGAAATGGAAGCCAACCAAATTCTTTCATTTTTGACAAATACAAAAAGTCAATGCGAAAAAGAAATGAAAAGTCAATGGTTCTCCAGTGTTTGATGGGCATTGTGGAAAAGTATTCTTCATATCTCTTCCTTTTTGCAGGTGTTTGAAAACACTTGCTAAAGGTTGTGACAGAAGATGAAGACACAGTGGGTGGTTGTGAGGAGTAGGGTCTGGACTCTTTGTTGGCAGCTCTCTTAATGCGAGGCATTATCAAATCATTCAAAGATAGCCTAATATGGTTCTAGATTGTTCTCTAACAACGTCCTAAGCAATGGAACAGTTCACTAGAAACCCTATTGAAGATTAATCTATGAAACTAAGAAATTTTTGACAGAAAATCAACAATGTAAGTTCTAAAATGACGAGTAATGGAGTAGATTTGACTAATACCTTACCAGAGATCGATCTGTTGAGAGAAATCGGAAGAGGGTGTGCGACGAGGGTTAGGGATTTGAATTTGTGATTTCTGAAATTTAGGGATTTTGACGCAATATTTATAGCCCAGGGCTAAAGAGATCGATCTGTCGAGGTACCAGATCGATCTTCTACATGATGAGATCGATCTGTTGTTTTATGAGATCGATCTACAAAATACAAAAGCTTAAGAAGATCGATCTGCCAAATGCAAAGATCGATCTGTAAAATACAAAAGCTTAAGGAGATCGATCTTATGGGATAGAAGATCGATCTGCTTAGCTGAACCTTACTGCTTTAGGCCAATTTGGAGCATGCTAGATCAATCTTTATTGAGAGGAGATCTATCTCTCATACTCTTTGCCCAGAAAATGAGTTGTAGAATCAGTTGAAAATAAGTTTGAAATCAAAGTTTTGAAGGCAATAATTCTTAAAGAGCATACATAAGTCCTAATTCACCTCTAAGAACACAAAATCTATCTCTATCAAGAGGTTTGGTGAAAATATCAGCTATTTAATGTAATGTATCAATATATTCTAGAACTATATCTCCTTTTTGTACATGATCTCTAAGGAAATGATGCCTAATCTCAATATGTTTAGTTCTAGAGTGTGGGATTGGATTTTTAGAGAGATTAATGGTACTGGTATTATCACACTTGATGGAAACTTGCATCATGTCTACACCATAATCTCTCATTTATTGTTTAATCCACAACACTTGAGCACTACAACTACCAGTTGCTATATATTCTGCCTCTGTTGTGGATTGTGCTACACTATTTTGTTTCTTAGAGAACCATAATATTAATCTATTCCCTAAGAATTGGCATGTTCTTGAAGTGTTTTTTCTATCTATTTTACAACCTCTAAAATCTGCATCAGAATATGCATGAAGAGCAAAGGTGGAATCTTTAGGGTACCAAAGTCTTAGAGAGGGTGTGTCTTTAAGGTACCTAAAAATTCTTTTTGTAGCTAGTAAGTGTGACTCCCTAGGAGAGGATTAAAATCTAGCACATAAGCATACATTAAACAAAATATCAGGTCTACTTGCAGTAAGATAAAGTAATAAACCAATCATAGACCTATATAGTTTAGTGTCTACACACGTACCACTTTCATCTTTATCAAGCTTGATGTTGGTGCCCATTGGAGTTGCTTGAGGTTTGCAGTTATCCATTCCAAATCGTTTGAGCAAATCATTGGTGTATTTAGCTTGATTGATGAAGGTTTCATTCTTAGTTTGCTTCACTTGAAGTCCTAAGAAGTAGGTGAGCTCTCCCATCATGCTCATTTCAAATTCACCTTGCATGATCTTAGCAAACTCTTGACATAGAGATTCATTAGTTGATCCAAAAACGATGTCATCTACATATACTTGAACAACTAGTAAATCTTTATTCTTATTTTTTATAAACAAGGTTGTATCTACTTTTCCTCTTGAAAATCTTTTTTCTATCAAGAACTTTGAAAGTCTTTCATACCAGGCTCTAGGGGCTTGTTTCAAACCGTAAAGTGCCTTAGAAAGTTTGTAAACATGTTTAGGAAATTCAGGACTTTCAAAACTGGGGGGTTACTTAACATCAAAATTCCTCATTGATGAAACCATGTAGAAATGTACTCTTTACATCCATTTGATATAATTTGAAGTTTTTGTAGCATGCAAAAGCAAGTAGCATTCTTATTGCTTCTAATCTAGCTACCGGTGCATAGGTTTCATCATAGTCTATTCCTTCCTCTTGCCTATAACCTTGTGCAACTAGCCTAGCCTTGTTTCTCATAATCACACTATTTTCATCCATCTTATTCTTGAAAATCCATTTAGTTTCAATTATAGAGTGATCACTAGGTCTAGGGATTAAATTTCATACTTTGCTTCTTTCAAATTGATTTAGTTCTTCTTGCATAGCTAAAAACCAATTATTGTCATCTAAAGCTTCATTGACATTCTTTGGTTCAATTTGAGATACAAAGGCTATATATTGATATACATTTCTTAAAGAGGACCTTGTTCTAACTTCAAGAGTTGGATCACCTACAATTTCACAATCTTTGACATATCCTAGTTCTCTTGGTGCTCTAGACTCTCTTTCTAGTATTTCTAGTTCTTCTTCATCCTCTTTATTAATGTCAAGTTTTTCGAGTAGATTATCTTCTATCTTTGAGGAATCCTTCAAGGTCTCATCAAATATTTCAATATCCTCATCATTGGTAGAACCTTTAGATGCATCGTTTGACTCATCAAATATTATATGTATTGATTCTTCTACCATCAAGGTTCTTTTGTTATATACTCTATATGCCTTTGAATTCAAAGAGTAGCCTAAAAAGATTCCTTCATCACTCTTGGTATCAAATTTTCCTAATTTGTCTTTCCCATTATTTAAGATAAAACATCTACAACCAAAAGGGTGAAAATAGCCAATATTTGGCTTCTTTCCCTTGTAAAGCTCATAAGGTGTTTTCTTTAAGATTGGTATAATCATGGCTCTATTGATGATGTAACGATGATGTAGCATAGGTATTTATGGCTTCAGCCCAAAAATATTTAGGTAAATTATTTTCACACAACATTGTTCTAGCCATTTCTTCTAATGTTCTATTTCTTCTCTCAACTACCCCATTTTGTTGTGGTGTCCTAGAGGCTGAAAAATTATGACTAATTCCTTGATCATTGCAATATTCATCAAATTCCTTGCCATGATCACTTCTAATGCTAGTTATAGAGTAACCTTTTTCATTTTGGGCTACTTTTGAATAGACAATGCATTTTTCTAAGGCTTCATTCTTTACTCTTAAAAAAAATACCCAAGTAAACCTAGTATAATCGTCTACAATCACAAACCCATAATGCTTACCACCTAGGCTTGTAGTTCTAGTTGGTCCAAATAGATTTAGGTGAAGTAGTTGAAGAGGTCTAGTGGTTGATACACTATGTTTAGTTTTAAATGTTGTCCTTTTATGTTTTCCCTTGACACAAGCTTTACAAATTTTTTCATAGTCAAAGGACAACTTAGGTAATCCTACAATAAGGTCTTTTCTAGCTAGCTTAGATAATACATGCATGCTAGCATGACCTAGTCTTCTATGCCACAACGAAGGTTCTTTTTCTTTATATACCATAAGGCATACATTTTCATTTTTAAGTTCATTTAGATAAACAATGTAAATGTTACCTTGTCTATGTCCTAGAAAAAGAACTTTATTTAATTAAGGATCTATTACATGGCAATTCAAGCAATCAAAAATTACTTTGTAACCTTTGTCACAAAGTTGACTAATGCTTAGCAAATTATGTTTTAGTCCTCTAACAAGTAAAATGTTTTCTAATGAGAAATAGTTATTATCGATTGATCCACTTCCTTCAACTTGGCCTTTAGAGTTGTCCTCAAATGTGACTTCTCCACCAAATTTTGATTTGAATGAGTTAAAGTAGCTTCTATCACCAATCATGTGTCTTGAGCATTCACTATCCAAGTACCAAGCTTCCTTTGTTTTTGCCTTGTAGCAATGCTCATCCACCTACAATCAACATTCAAACTTTTGTTTTAGGTACCCAAATTTTTTTGGATCCTTTGGAGTTAGTAAGTAGAATTTTTTTGTCCTTTTGGGATCCATTTTAACATTATATCAATATCTTTTGAATTAACCACATCTTTTGGGACCCATACTCTTCTAACTATCCTTCCTCTAAATGTGGTTATCTTCACATTGCAACTATATGATGCATGTCCCTTTTATTACAATGTGAGCAAGTAGTAGAGGATTTATACATATTCTTTCTAGCTAAGAAACTTTTGAGGTGAGTTTCTCTACTTTTGCTGTCATATCCTAACCCATTTTTATCAAAGAAAGCCCTTTGAGTCTCTAGCATGTGATCTAGTTTTTGTTGACCCATGTAAAATCTAGTAAAGGAATTATGTAAGTTACTATTCTTTTCCTTTAGGTCATGAATTTCTAGATTTGTACCTTCTAATTTCTTTTCACACTCTATTTTATCATTTAGTATTAATTCATTTTCTTTCTTTAGTTTAGAAATCAATTTTTTGTACTTCAAATTCATGCACTCATATTCTAATGTAAGATCATCAAATGCATCTTGTAGTTCATCAAAAGAGTACTCATTGGGATTAGAAGTTACCTTCTCATCTTCAATTGCCATGAAGCATAGATTGACAATATCTTCATTTAAATCATCATCGGGGCTATCACTGTCGCTCAATGTTGCCATCATCGCCTTCTTTTTGTGATTCCTATCACTTGATCTTTTTAGAAGGGGACAATTAAATTTAATGTGTCCGGGTTTTTTGCATTCATAGCAAACAATAGTATCTTTTCTACCTAATTCTTCTTATTCTTTCTTATAGTTTCTCCTACCACTACCATTTGTTCTCATTCTCATAAATTTATTAAATCTCTTGGCAAACATTTCCATTTCAAAATCTTCTTCATTACCACTCTCATTTTTATCCTCTTTCAAATCCTCTTGAGTAGTGGATTTTAGAGCTACTCCTAATTTCTTGGGTGGCTCTTCATTTCTCCTCAATTTCATTTCATATGTGAGTAATGACCCTATCAATTCATCTAACGATAGTCTGTGGGGGTCCTTGGACTCTTCAATTGCTGTTACCTTAGCTTCCTAAGATTTTGGTAAGCTATTTAGGATTTTCTTTACCATTTCTATATTGGAGTAGATTTTACCTAAGGACTTTAGTTCATTTATTACATCAGTGAATCTAGTGAACATGTCACTAATTGACTCTCCTTCTTTCATTCTAAATAACTCATAATCATGTGTGAGCATTCCTACCTTAGTATCCTTTACTTGAGTTGTGCCTTCATGAGTAATTGTCAATTTATCTCAAATTTGTTTGGCATTATCACAAGCGGAGACTCTATTATACTCATTGGGCCCTAATGCACAAAATAAGGTGTGCATGGCCTTTGATTTAACTGAGCACATTTTATATCATTAGAATCTCACTTATCTTCTTCTTTTGGGATATCTCTTCCCTTTATCTTCTTAGTTAGGATTTGAAGACCTTTAGTAATAATCCCCATACCTCATAATCATTAGCTTGAATGAAAAACATCATTCTAGTTTTCCAATATGCATAATGTTCACCATTGAATATGGGAGACCTAACTGTAGAGTGCCCCTCTCCTACTAGACTTGTTGCTACATTGCTATGAGCCATTAGATCATTTTAACTCTTAGGAAGTTATTCCTTAATGATCAAAGAGTCTGAGCTCTGATACCAATTGTTGGCTCTACCGAGAGGGGGGTGAATCGATTTTCTAGTCTAAATGCTAAATTTAAGGTTAATTGAATTTAATTACAAGTAATCAAAGAATAAGCAATAGACTATAGTGCAGTAGATTAAAGGAGATAAGAGAGAGAAGCAGCAAACTCAGCAATTTATAGAGGTTCGGACAATCTCTTGCCTACGTCCTCTCTTCTTGACCTTCTTGTCAAGAGTTTTCTTTCACTATCACAATAGTTGATACAGTCCCCTTTTTAAGGTTAAGGAATAACCTCTCTACCCCTTTTTACAAAGATAAGTATTCACCTCTTACAAAATTCTCTCACAGAGGAACTCTCCTCTTTTCTTTTGGATTAAGGATGAATACAAATAAGAGCTCTCTTTTGTGGGTAGGAAGAATAACTTTAACTCAAGCTATTTAAGACAATACAATAAATATGATGTTGAAGATAAAAGGGAATGTTGAGGAATGATCTCTTGAGAGTATTCAGAATTTACAGCACAAGTCTCTTTTCTCCAGTGTCTTCAATACTTGTTTTTTATACAACAGGATGGTAGGTGAAGCATTTAATGCAGTTTTTCCTGTTGAAGATTTTGCAGAGAGAGCCGTTGGAACCTCCAGTAGAGTACCAAATCGATCTTCTCATATAAATTCCTGCAATTACAAAGCAACTTGAAGCAAGGAGATCGATCTCATATTTGTAGAGATCAATCTTATAATTTGTAAGATGTTAGTGAAGATCGATCTATCGAATCATCAGATCGATATTCTAAACTCTCTGTTTGAAGAAAGATCGATCTCCAGATCGATCTAGCAAGCATTCTCGTAGAGGGGAGATCGATCTCTAATCACTCTAGATCGATCTCCTAAACTCTCTGACTTTGAGGAGATCGATCTCTATCCATATGAGATTGATCTCATAAGCTCTTTGTTTGAACATAGATCGATCTATAGATCGATTTAAAACCTTTAACCTCTGTCTTAGAGGAGATCGATCTCTTCCTAAACCAGATCGATCTTATAGGCATTCTGTAAGTCTAAGATCGATCTCATAACCCTTAGAGATCGATCTCTTCTTCCTTAACATCTTATACATGTTCTTTGAGTCTTTAATCCTTTATCAGATTGATCTCATATTCTCATAAGATCGATCTCTCATACTTGAAAACCCAGGAGATCGATCTCTCATCTCATGAGATCGATCTCTCAACCTTTAATACCCAGTTTCTAGCAATGACTTGTATCTCAATATATTCTAATTAACCTCTTAACATATTTTAAACATTTCTAGATTTATAATATCCATTATTGAATTACTGTTATATCATTTCAAAATATATTAACTTAACATTAGTAATTGTATAAGTAATGTAAATATCTGATTATGCCAGAGTTGTATTAAGATAATTTAGGACAACAATGAATGAAGACATATTTGTGGAATTAAAAGTGTTTATTTGGCTTAAATTATGAGTAATGTGGTACTAGTAAGTGGTAAAATGATAGGAAAATTTAAGAATTGGATGAAAGGTGATGAGAAATCAATCTAAACAAGTGTATATTGTTGTGTTTGATGTGTTAGGAAGGTTAGAAGCCTTGGTTAATGACTTAGTATCAAATTGGTATGATTTAAGGGTGATTTTTAAAGTCAAAATTTGTAGAAAAGTGTAATTTTGGTAAAAGGGACCGATCGCCTCCCTTAGAGAATCGATCCCCATGCCCAAATACTATGAAAATTTACATTCTGGAATGAAGAGACCAATCCCCTAAAGGGAAGGGATCGATCCCTTAACTTTTACCCTTGCAAAATAAGAAAATATGTGAAGGATGGATTGATCCCCTCCCTCGACGAATCGATCCCTTGTCTTCTAAAGTCCTTATATGCTCCCACTATAGTAGAAAACACTCACCAAACCTCCCTTTTAATCCCCAAACTCGTTTCTCTCTCCCTCATTTTGATATTTTTGGTCAAACAAAGGAAAGAGGAGAAATGAGAGAATAAATGAGAGAGAAAGAAAAGAAATGAGGAGAAAGGGAAGAGAGAAGCTCACAAAACTTAACCCAAAGTCTACTCAGCCTTCCTTCACCATCATGTTTTGATTTAGAGGTTGAAAGAAATTGTTTTAGTGGTGAAACTTTAGAGAGAAGATTTGGAGTTTTGAGGTAAGTTAAAGGTTTGAGCTAAATCTTAAAAGGCTTATAACTTTAATGCTATTATGAGTTTTGTAATGGTGGTCTTAGTGTAATTGTAGCTAAAGAGCTTGAAGAGGGAGAATTAGGGTTTTGACAACTTCAAAAAGGTTAAGGTAAGAGTCTTGGGATTTAAGGATTTATTTGTATGTATAGTTAAGTACTGATTTTTGTTTCGATTTAAGAAGATTGTTAAGGAAATGTACTAAGGATTTCTTTAGGGTTAGATCATGGTTAGGCCATGATGATGTGTATAAGCTTTTGTGAATGAATTGGAAAGCTAATGGATGTTCTTATGGAAGTTCAGCCAAGGTGTTTTAAAGAGTGCTTTGAGTTAAAGAAGGTGCTAGGACCCAATTGGTGACAAGTGCTGCATCCAAAAGGTAAGGAATGTATTTGTTAGTATGATAGTGTCTAAAGGGACATGTTCATTTCATAAGAAGTTAGGAAACCTTTAAAGTTGTCTATTTTGGAAATGTGTTGGAACCTTAGGTTCATCCCTTAGTTTTTTCTTTTGAAAAGTTTTTGGTGCATGATAGGTTTTACAAACATATCATAAATGTTTTAAGTTGGCATAAGATTTTATGAAATGCATTTGTTGTTTTGAAATTGTGATGCCCCGGAAACGCGAAAAAACGAGTTAAATTTTTTTTATATCCTTTACTTAAGTTGTATTACTATCAGTGTCAATTTCTTAATCTTTCGTTAATGTACAGAAACACAGTTTATAATCACAACTAGCCGATTTCAATTTCTTTCCTCTACTTATTAGTACATCTATTCTTATTCTCACACTTTACATATCCAGAATATACAGTAAGGTTTAAACTGTGTTACTACAACTTTAGTTACATTCATATTTCTTATTTTACATCCCAAAACATTATTACAACATTGTCTATGCTTTACAAGAAGTCTGGTAGATAAAGTAAAAATATACCTTACTAGTACTAAGGATAGCCTGAAAGGGCTGAGTCCGTCTGTCCACGACTATTGTACGGCAGGTAGGGGTGACAATTTACTTAAGATAATCTGTGAGGTAAAAATAAAGGGGTGAGCTCTTCAAACCCAGTAAGACATGCATTTAAAGCAGTCTTATCATTAAAACATGTGAATGCAAAATATTGTGATATAAGCTTTATAAAATATCATGCACGTGAATATTAACCGAAACATATTTAGTTTCGAAAGTCAAGTCAAACACTTGTGATATCATGACTAATAGCATATAATTTGTAAATCATGCAACTTATAAATCACGTAGCATGTAAATCATGTAACACATATCCCGTAGGAATTCATTTCACATAACATATATCACGTAGCTCATTTAAAGAGCAAATCAAGTCAGAGTATATAATATTTAAATCATGAAACTTAGTACTCTTTCTTTTAAATAATACTGATTATTTTCATGGAGACTAGGCAGATTTTCAGTACGACACAAGTCGTATTCATGTATGCATTTCACATAGGAAATTTGCATAGATGATTCACTTATACATAGTACCAATGGCCGTGGTAAGGGACTGTAGACTGGATCAAGGTCTTACAAAGCCCCTCGCCACTAAACATATATTTCCTTTAACTGTGAGTGGCGTAAACATCGCATCGAGTAGGACAAATACCCGACGCAGTTCAACATGCACCACAAGGGACTAAACATACACCAAGTGGTATGAGGCATGTTCCACGATGATCCAGACCCCACACGACAATTTAAGATAGCTCTCATAGCTTACATATAGCCTTAGTCTCAAAACATTTCTTTGAAATCATTTCTCGGTCCGTTCACCCGTAAAATCGTAGAAAATCATATCTCGGGTCTGTACACCCGTAAATTCATAAAAATCATATTTTTAATCATTTCTCAGGTCTGTTCACCCGTAAACTCGTGGAAATAATGATTTAATCATATTTCGAGTCCGTTCACCTGTAAACTCGTAGAAATCATATTTTTGATCATAATTAGGGTCCTTTCACCCGTAAACTTGTAAAAATCATATTTTTCATTTTCACATAACAAATTTTATTTAAAACATGTCACAGATATCAAAAGTACATTTTTGAAGAGCTTGGAAAATATGGTTTTTCTTTCAGTTTTCTCGATTTTCGAGTGCATAGTAACTTTATTGGGTTTGGGAATATTATTCGTAAAAACTAATATGCTCAACACATTTTTAAGCTAAAGTAAGGTATTTGAATACCAATACTACTTTAAATCACATCCCTTACCTCGTAGATCGTAGGGCAGCGCAAACTTGTCGAGTCTCGAGATTACCTCGATTAGTGTGTCAAATTCCTAAATTGCCCAAAACGATAGCAATTCATCATATATTGCTCAATTTCATCTTAACATACTCAATTTTTATTTATCTTCTTGAAGTTTGACCAATTTTGACTTTTCGATCAACTTTTTTGGTTTTCTCGGTTTTACCGATTTAGTGTCGTTTTTGGCCAATTTAATTATTCTAATTTCTCATTTCATTACTTTATTAACCTTATGACTCATTTAAGTTTATAAATCATACTAGTCACTTTGCCAAATTTTTAATTCTTTCACTTTTTGATTTTATACTGAGTTAAGCTATAAATCGGGCTTTCTCAGTATAAATTTAACCGTTAACAACTTTAGATCCATCAAATTTTCATCACAAACACATCAACACCTTACTGTACAGAACTCAAATCATCCAATTCCACTTAACTAAAAACCTTCTAAGAACACCAAACAACAACATATATGAACTTCATCATCATCCATCAACTTTACCTCGGGTTTGACCAAGGTTGACCACATTTTTCTTCCTTAAAATTGATCATCAGCTGTAATTTAACATGTATAGAACTTAGAATCATCAAAAACTACAAGAAAATTCAACCAAAGAATCAAAAACTCCAAGTTCTTCACTTACCAAAAACAGGGCAAATCTATCCACTTTTTTTCTTTCGAGTTTTTCACCTAGAAAATGAATTTATCTATGGCTGAATTTTTTATATGTTATATATTACTGGATGAGGAAGATTTTATCCTTCTTGGCCGACACCTGAATCTGGCCGGAAGGTCACCGTAAAAATTGCACAATGAGGGAAAAGAGAGGACACCTACGGGAATGAAGGGGAGGGGATTTCTTTCGGTTGGACTAAAAGCTTAAGAAGTCTACTTTCAGACATGAAAAATTGGGTTCAAATTGATTACCCTAAGGTCTTAAAATTTGACAAAAATGAGAGCTTGGTCGGCAGACTGAAGAGGACAGATTTCTGTCCTGCTTTGAAAAAAATTCCAAAAAAATAATTTTAGTCCAATTTTCTCCAAATTTCCACTTCTCAAGTGTTATACTATGTCTATAATGTTGTCCATAAAAATTTGGAGGTCACTTGTTTAAGAAAAATTTCCCGATTGAGCCCATTTTGCGCTATTTGGTCAATACGGAGCAAAATGGCTCAAAGTTTTCAATTTACCTTAAAAATAAATTTGATCTTCGAAACCTCCATATTTCCATTTGATTTTGATTTAGCAAGTAAATTTCACCTTATATTAATTGTCTATGGTCTCGAAATAATTTTTGAGAATTTCTAGAATTTAATCCGAATTTATTCTCTTTTTCGAGCCCATTTGCTCGGTTTAGTGCAAAACCCGAACCTTACTAACTTTTTCACTTCCAATCCCTTAGTTTTCATTTCTAAACATTATTTCATGCTCAAACATGTAATTCTTAAGTAATTCTCGGGCTTAGAGTCTTATCTCGATTTACATACCAACGGGTCTCACGCCACTAACCTGAGTGCTTCGATGGTTTCAGGCTTGCACAACATTATTTCGAGTTCTTAATTACTTTTGAGTTTTTCAAATAATAAATAAAGTGAAAAAATTTTGGGTTTCACAGAAATGATTTTGGTTAGGCTTAGGTATCAAAACCTAGCTAAAATTGCATTTTTGAACTTTAGGGATCGATCCATTAAAATGAGGAATTAATCTCTCATCAATTTTTTTTTTTTTTCAGATTTTGCCTTCTAACTTTAAAGGACCGATCCCCTTTGAAGTGGGGATCGATCTCCTCTATTTTTTAACTAAGGCAGAAGCATTATGTCAATTTAGGACCAATCCCTTCCACCAAGAGGATCAATCCCCTCTTCAGATTTTGAACTAAAGCACATTTTTTAAGTACTAAATGACCCATCAACTTCTGAAATTGAATTGTATTGCACTCTTACATGTTTTGACAATCTATATATATTATCTACTTTGATATGAAAACTTGGGTCACGTTAATGGTTCATTAGAAGTGAGATCGAGTGGCTCAATATAAGCTTTTAAAAGCACTGTTTTGAGACGACAAAGCAACTTTTAGTGTATACGGAGCATGTCATGTTGCAAGCCGAGTGGTACCTTCACATGGGTTTACCGAGTGGTCACCGTGTTGAGTTGTGAGCCATGAAGCATCCATTCACATGTTTATCGAGTAGTACTCTTTGTTGGGCCAAATGACACTTTCATGGCTATTAGACTTAAACATGTCCATAGTCTCCCAGTACTCATCTGTCCTGAGATATTGAGAACTCACCATTGCCATAGGTTACTTTTAGTTTAGTTGCATACCAACTTCAAGATTTCAGCTTAGTCTCCACCGTTTGATTCAGTATTTGATTTTATAAGTTTCAGTACGATAAATATGCTTTCGATATGCATTGTTTGGATAAGTTTAATTTCGAAATACATATATGTTAAGTACTTGATTTGATAAGCATGTTTTGCAAACTATTATATGATTTTGATTTCGTATGTTTTGCATTTGATTTTACATCACGGTTTTGATGTTATTGTGCTTGTAAATATGTTTCTTCTGAGCGCATAGCTCACCCCTCCATTTTTCAGAGTGACCTTACTAAGATCCACGGAGTACCGCTTAGATGGATCAGACTCAAGAGCCTCTCTCGACTCATCTCTCGTTCACACGAGGTATCCACCTCTTTTGTATTTTGTTTCGAGACAGTAAAGGTACAACCTAAGACAATTGTATATTTTGTAAGTTATTTTGATGGGATGTTATATTAGGCTATAATAGATGTCTAATGTAGTCAGTTAGGCTAGATTGGATATCGATTATAGCCCCTTTTAGGGTGATGCACTAGAAAGATATGATACGATTTTTTTTGTATGAATCACCAATGAAATCAAATGGGAATGAATGCATTACCTTGTGAATGGTTAAGTTTAATTAATGAATCATACAGTGCATCACTTGGGATTTGAACTGGGATCACGGACTACAAGATCTTCAATCATAAATTGTAAAAGATTAGCTAATCAAGTTAATTGCATTCTACACTTCACGTAAGCAACTAATAGGAAAAAAGGAAAAAGTTAATCCGTAATTTTGCAATTTTGAGACGTTACAATTCTTCAAATGATGATCTTGAGATGATAAAAAGAGAGCTTAGAAGAGATTAGAAGTGGTATTCAACCAGGAGTACTCAAGCGAAAGTGGAAGTGAAGGGAGCTCTAATAGAGACGAAAAGAGGTGTAGGAATAGAAAAAAGAATAAAAGAAGTAAGAACGATATTTTAGGAGATGAACTCTGTGGTAGATCTAAGAAGCGATCGAGTAATAGAAAGAAACGTTATCCATCAGCATCATCCGAGTATTATTCATTTTACATCGAAGAGGAAGTGCAAGGGATTGTAAGAAAAAGGATAAGTGAAGACAGTAATTCAATTTTTTGTTGCGAGTGATTGATGATTTGTTCATTCGAGACACCAATTAATTATTTTTTTTTTTTTTTGTTTCTTTGGTTTGTAGACAATAGTAGAGAATTTGCTTCTTTGAATGAGAAAAACTTTGAGAGGAAAGAAACGGGATTGGAGTGGATGCTTAGGCCTGCATTTAAGCCTGATAGGAAACTTGCAACACCTGTTGAGCAACCTGAAGAGCCTCTTGCGGAGGAGGTATAGCACTTGAGCTGTTATTAGAAGTTTTATTTTTCTTTTCCCTTTTCTTTGATTCTGGTTTGATGCAACATAGATCCTTATTGATGAAATTTTAAAGTGACTTTAAAGGAGAAAATATGTTGTCAGTTTTCCAACGTCCTTTGTGTTTAGACACAAATTCAACTTTTCTATCAATTGACTTGATAAACTTCCTTCTCTTGCTTATGTTTGAAATTTATTTATGTTCACTTAGGACTTTGGGGAGTTCGGAGTGAAACCTGCATGCTTTAGTTTCTGGCTTTCTAATGTTGATATAGTTAAAGAGCTCTAATTAAGTTTATATAATCAAGAGGGTCTATTTGGCAGTTAAAACTTTTATAAAAGGTACGGTTTAAGTAGAGTTTTTTTAAAGTATTGTTAAGAAAAATTAAATTCGAATTTGGTAAACTTAATATAAAAGTAATGTAATATCTCGAAAATTATTTAATAGAATTTTTGTATATTTTTAATAAATATAAAAATAAAATAATAAACTATATTAAATTAAATCACAATTTCTTAAGTAAAACAAATAAATGAAATAAAAATACTTTTGCTAAATATAAAAATTACACAAAGTAAATAAATTAATGTAAGATAATATAATCTTCTTTATAATTTTGTGAATTATTGAAAAGTAAAGTGAAAATTTTAATATTTTCACTAAATAAATGTAATTAAAATTAGTACTGATTTAAAAAGTTTTAATTTATAAGTTTATCAAAAAGCTAAATTTGTTTATCGTATAAATTAAAAATTTTAAAAATTTGAGAATCAAACGTCTCACTTTTACTTTTACAATAAATAAATTTTCTATAAATTAGGTCAAATATGCACTAAGCGATGTGCTATAAAGAAAAAAACAGATATCCTATAATATCAGGAAAATTTTAGTTGAAATATATAAATATCAAATGTAGGTATCAAATATCAATCATTAGTTATCTTTGCATATAAAAATCTACTTGAAGAAGTAAGGAAGGTTTAGGACATAAAGGAGGAAGTAGGCCCAAATGACACCAGAAATTCCTCCAAAGAAAAATCCTCCTGTGAAACTAGCCCATCCATCAGCCGTTTGCAGCTGATCTGGCTCCTTCTTCCGCCCAGTCAAGGTTAAAGAAGGAGCAGTGGATGGCTCTCCTTCCTTAAAGGATGCAATGCCATACATTGTCAAGCAAATGCTTAGTATAACCACGAGGCCAGCAGCTGCCAGACTTCCTGCTCCACCAGCCGCAGGGGTGTTCCTCAGAGGCCCAGCTTTTACAAATGGTCCTACGAGGAGGAACCCATGAGCCAGGCCTACTTCAATACCCCTCAGAAGTGGGCTCACTGCTGTCCTATAAGCTGGAAGGTTGGACAGGTACCAAGCAATCAATGGGCTTGAAGTGATTGGGGTCTCTAGGCTTCCAATAAACGGGTCACCATTGATGGGCTGAATAACTTGGTAAGTGGGCTGCAAAATTTATACCAATCCACGGTATAAATAAAAATAAGATAATTTTGATAATTAACAATAACAATAAAAATAAAATTGTTTGAACTCGAAATTTTAGTCTTATAAGGTGTTATAATTTTTTTCTAAAGCCACTTGATCTAAAGGTTAGTCCAATAAGATTTCTTATTAAAAAAAGCCAACATATATAATAAATATGGCATTTCCAGTTGAGAAATATTAACACGGTTTGAGACTTTTGAGCTAATAAATTTGAACATGAACCTTAACTTTTCCGTAGGGACAAACGTCATTTTCAAAAAAATAAAAAAAATAAAAAAATTAGAGGTCAAAATTCTCTTGCTATTAAGTCATATTTATAATTTCATGTAAAATTAATTTGAAAATCAACAATTAAATTTAATAATTTATTCGTTTTTATCATTCACTTAAAATTTTAAATCAATTCAATATTTTTTATCATTTTAATCAAAAATAATATTTTTTAAAATATATTAACAATCAAAATTTTGTTATTAAAGAACAAATAATTAAATATTTTCAATGAATTTAAATTTTAATGTGTATGATTTATACAAATAAAATATAAAATATTATAATCAAATTAAAAATATAAATAATATAAAATATATATAAAAATACATAAAATTAAATTAATTTTATACTAATGCAGAGAGAGAGAGTAATGAGAGTGTAGGTGATGTGCAGCGTGCGGTGGTTAGTGAAGTGATCAGCGAAATATAAAAAGATAAAGATGGCATAGCGTCTTCTTTTAATTGCTAAGATTTAATATTCAATGGCCAGTGGCCTCCCACATGCTGAATGCCTGTACACCTAGCTTGACTTCTCACTTTCCAGCACATTTTTGCCCAAAGAAATAGAATTTGGATGCTGCCCACGTTCTGCCTCCTTGATTTTTTTATCTTAACTCCATGCATGCTTTACCTTATTTTATCATTTTTACCCTTTCTTCACCAAATAAAATGCTCACTGCAAAAGATAGCATAACCAACCCATTTTCCACCTGCCCTTTTAAATAAGGCTTAATTCGTGTATTTCAAAAATGATACACTTGGGCATGCATGCATATGACAATATTGACTTCTTGGGAGTTGAAAGGGAAGGCCAATTAGGTCATGTTTCGACAATGCAAGTGTCAATTTTTAAAATTGTAAATTAGAAGTTTCTTCACTTGTAAATTTATTTTAATTTTACTTTGTTGAAGTTTTTTTTTTTTGTTTGTTAAAATATATCTTACAGGAAAATTTATTATGTAATATACATATTAAACGTTATTTCAGTTTATTATAATTTTTTCTTGTAAAATGTAATTTCGAGAGACCAAAGGAAATTCTAGATTTTAAAGAAGAGGAAAAGAGAGAGAATAATTGTGTTTGCATGGAGGAAAAAAAAGGGTAATAAAATCCAAGCAAAGAAAAGAAAACAACATCACTTTGTTTGCAAAACTGACTAGTATGAAATCAAGGAATGATAACTCGAGCATTTGCAATTTTATAGGAACTTAAACCAAAATAAAGAAGATACCTTTTCAGATTGGACAGCTCGGATGATGAAGGAAGATTGCCTCCTAGAAGGCAAGATTCTAAATGGAGAGGCTGACGAGAGACTCTTAGGTGAGACCAACGCCCTTGAAATTGGTGAAGTGAAGCTTGACTTTAGGTGGCTGGCCATTGGGGAAGCAGCAGCTGCCATAGCTGTATATGCTATTCAGTAAGGGAAACAATACGGCAGCAAATGCAGGATTTTGGGAGGCCAAGTGCAGTTCATGCATGAGAGTGTGTTTAAAGGCTGTGGCTTGTGGCTCTTGATGCACAATCTTTTCTTTGGACTGAAATGTATCAACATCTTATCTCTTATCCAAACTTTTTCTTGTGTTATTGCAACAATGAATTAGTTTTTTTTGGGTCCAATTTTAAATCTACTCAAAGGCGAAAGGTTGTGCAGTACATTATACCAACCACATCGATCTGGTAAATAGTTTTGTTTTTTTTTTTTTCTAGATTAAAAAAAAAACCAAAAAATCTGCTTTTAATAAGTGTGAAAGTAAATGATCTTTTTAAAGATTATACAAAAAAAAAATGTAACTGTTTATATAATAAAATGTAAGATTCTGCATTTAAATAGAATAATTATGTTATAATTAATTTTACATTAATCTATCTTAAATCAATTTTGATACCGCTTTTATTTTTTTACGTCTATTTGTTACCAACTCCATAAATAAGAATATATATATATATATATATATATATATATATATATATTACATTTGTAGTTTTCAAAGTTTGATATGCCTATTATTTTAGTTTTAAACATTCAAAGATATTTTGTGATATTTGATTAATAAGAATCATAACGAATCAATTATTCTATGGGGACATTTGATTCATGAAATTTAAAATTCTCCCTAAAAATTTTATTTTTCATAAATGTTTAATATTGTTTCTTCGACAATTTTTCATTTATCGGGAATTCTAAATTTCGAATAGTGTCAAAATAAGGGAAACTAGGGGAAAAACAATTCTCATCTCTCCTAAGGATGCGTTTGGTTCGGAAGAAAAAAAATTACATTTTATCCAGGAAAAAAATTTTAAGGGGTAAATTTTAGGGAAAAAAATTTTACTTCACATCAAAAAAAAAATTTTGACTCAGGTAATCTAAAAATACCTCAGGATCCGAAGGTAATCATTTTACCCCAGATTTTTCCAAAATCGAACACTGTAGGTAAAATAAAATGACTGACAGAGAGAAAAATAATTGAACCAAACGGGAGAATCAAATGACGAAAAAAAAAATTACGGGGAGAATTTTAAATTCTCCCAAACAAACGCACCCTAAAAGTATTTTTATTTTCCCCAAGAATCCTTTTATTGTTTCAAGTTTGTCCCTAACCTTTTTTCATTGGACTCAACTTTACTCTTTGCCATTATAGATATTACATCTTAATAATTATTTATATATTAAAATAAATAAATAAATTGGCATACATATTTATTTGTTAAAAATTACCGTCATAAATGAAACACTTATAAAAAATCCCTTGTTTTTCTTCAATCATTAAAAACTCTTTCTTAATTACAACATAATGTCACAACCTAAAACTACCAAAAAATTAGAGTAATTTTTTTTTATATTTCATACTTATCTATCATCCGAATCGTTACCACACTCCACTAATAATTGGGTTGTGCGTTAATGTCAGTCCCACCATTTAATCATCATATAACTTAATTTCTTATTACAGAAAAAGGTAAACACATTCGTTTTTCATTTATTCTTTTCTATTTATTTACAAGTGTTTACATTATCTATACATCCCTGACAATTACTTACAAACATGTTATTGTGCTATACTTATTTAGATACAATATGTACAAGTGTATATACCTTAACATGATGGGTAGCAGCGGATATCGGGAATGCAGTACTCAGTCGCCTCAATGTCTACTGGAGGGAATCTGTGTTGAAAAATGAAAGGGATGAGCACATCAAGCTCAGTAAGGCAATCCTACGAACAAGTAGGTAACCATACTACCTACATGAACGTGGTGCCATGCATAAACCACCATTTCTCCACACATTTCAAAATAGATGTTATAATTCGTGATGTCATGATGTCATGTAAAACAAGTTTATATATGGATTCAAAAGCATGGAAAACTCGACATGCATATCCATTTAAAACATTTCATCATCGTTAAAATTTTACAACACAGTCAGGACTCAACCCTTCTCTCGGGTGTTCCTGACTCACACAAAACCATGAAATCAATTGCTTTTTAAAGCAACAGTATCATGCGATATACTGAATGTCATGTAAAACCAGTTGACATCATTCATGGGTTTAAATAGCATGGAAAATATCATCATGCAAGTTTCCGTTTAAAACCCAGTTTAATTTCTATCAAAACCATGTCTCAGTCAAGATCCAACCCCTCCCTCGGGTGGTCCAGACTCACATAAAAATCCACAAATGAGTTTCTCAAAACATCAATAGGCGAGACTAGGCAATATATGTATATCTCAGGCAAATAACCAGGACTATGGCTGTGTGTCCTCGTGAGCCCCTCTGCTACACGGATCCTAGTGTGCGGGGTCTCACCCTGATCGGGAACCGCCCGGGAGGTGGGTCAGTCCAACCCGTCAGTCTTATCCGATCCCACGCATCCGAAGATGCCACTCGTATCTGAAGATACCACGTATCCGAAGATACCACACGGTACAACGTACTCCATGCTACTTGCACGGTACAACGTACTCCGTGGACCCATATCATATCTCTATACTCATGCCCTGTCTCAAAACGCACGTGCGAGCCTATTTAATCGGTGTGACACACAGTCTACCAGACGCTCTAAGCATGGCTCATCGTATGTTCTCAAAAAACCAGTGCGAGCAACGCTCCAGCACTCTCATAAAAATCAAGTAAAACTAGTGCGAGCTGAGCTCCAGCACTCTATACACATTTCATGTGAAAATCTGGTGCGAGTTAGACTCCAGCACCGTATTATGAAAATTATATAAAAATCTGGTGCGAGTTAGACTTCAGCACCGTGTCACGAAAATCATATAAAAATCTAATGCGAGTTAGACTCCAGCACCAATACATGTAAAACTCTAGTGCGAGCTCTCGCTCCAGCACTAAGGTATGCATCACACAAATCAAAACTCGTGCGAGCTGAACTCTAGCACATCACATTTTCATAAAATCACGTAGGCGGCTACATTTCCCAAATCATTTTCAGAGAAAATCAATATCTGTTGAAATTATGCAATGCTGTGTATTTTATTTAAAAGTTAGCCAGCCTACTCATGCATGTGTTTAAACACCTCAAGAAACGAGCAGGAACCTCTTGTCCTTGCTCCTCCTACATTTACTCCTAAAGTTGGAAATTTTACCCTTAATAAGGGTATTTTGATAATTTGCCCATTCGGGGCGCTAAAAATTTTATCTGAAATCTAGACCCTTCAGACGATTTAAAAGATTGTAAATGACATCGAAATTTCGTAAAGTTACCTCTAGCAGTTCATAAAATTCCCTTACCTGGAATCAAGCGCGAGCTTATCCCGTTCCGCCCGTACCAGGTCTCTCAGTCCAATTTGCTCCAAACCAAGTCTACAAAACTGCATATAACCACATAATTGGGGTCAATTCAATTATCTTTGTCAGTATTTCACTTATACTGATCGAATCTAAAGCACTGGGCCCGTTTTACTTTATTGGGCCCGATTGCGTCTTAATGGGTCTCGAGCCCGTTTTCAGCTCGTTTCCATTTATTTAATCCCTTCATCGGGTCTATTGGGCTCTCAATACCCATTGGGCTTCGTTCCAAACTCTTTGGATAGCCCGTATATCATTTACGACAGTTTACTCAAAATTCCCAATATTATCCACTAAAGGTGGAATTAAATCCGAAATGCGTAAAATAAATTTATAATACGTGAATAATTATATAAATTATCATAAATGAGTTTTACTTACCCGAGATTATACGATGTTACACAAATCGAAGTTCAATCGGCTCACGTTCAGAATTTATCATCGAACTGCACAATTTATATTTAATTTCGGGTTATTTTCTGATCGAATATAATTTAAATAAATTCTCCGAAAATCAAATCGATCAATTTTGACCACTTACCGACTTACTCGAAGTTCGGTGTATCTCCGAAAATTCTTTCCCTTTTTCCTTTTTCTCTTTTTTCCTCCTTTTTCCTCTCTTTCTTGGTTGAACCGGTTCGGTTCGGTTCAACCCGGTTCAGACCACCGGTTCAGTCCGGTTCGACCGGTTCGGTGCCTCGCCGACCTGTTCTCCATCGGTTTTCGCCTCCAACAACTTCGCGGGGTAGTCCGATTCTCGAATCTGGCCTCGATTTCATTCAAGGCCATCGGAAAGTGATCGGTCCGGCTGTTCTCCTTTCGCCGTCGGTACCCATTTCTGGTCTTGGTCATCGCCAGTGATTTCGACCGTTTCACCAACCGCTACTGGTCTCAAAATGACCGACTCCTCCTCCCGATCGCGTCGGTGCCCACCGTTCGCGCCCAGCCTCCGTAAATCGCCGGGAATCAAACCGTTTCTCCCTCGATTTTTCCTTCCTCCGATCGACGTCTTCCGGCCTCCAAACGGTGCGTCTCCGGTGTCCTAAAGATCGCCGACCTCTCCTCTTCCTCCTCGGCTCTTCGTCGGGGTCGTCGGTCGCTGGTGGTTCTTCGGTGGGTTTCGATTTCCGCGGGTGCAGCGTGGGTCGTTTTCGGGTTCTTTCCCGATTTCAATTTCAGTTTTTTTAATTTATTTTTATTTATTTTTATTTATTATTATTATTATATTCAATATTTTATTATTATTTGGCAAAAATATCCAAAATATTTATATTTTATTCATTTAACCCATAAACAAATTTATCGGTATTATTTCGACTTTTTGGTATATTTTTTGATTATTTTTGGGATTATTTTTCGAAGTAAAAATCCCGATTAATTCCCATAAATTCATATCTTGATCAATTTAACCCGAAATTTAATTATTTCTTCGTTATTGATCAAGATTTCTCAATCTCATATTTTTAATTAAATTTTTCTGTCGATTTTATATCGATTTTTGATCTTTTGATCATTTTACCCTTGCATGTGTTCGGGATTAATTTAACCCGACTTCCCTTCACAAATACTCGCTCATTTCGTATTTTAAATCATTATTTCCAGTCCGAATCTCATTCGTTTAAATTTGTGACCATTTTCATCCCTCATAAAAATTTACGATTTAATTTCGGGTCTTACATAATCTCCCCCACTTAGGAAATTTGGTCCTCCAAATTAGAACCAAGTTAGTCTGTAAATCACTCCAGATATTTCACACATATCATACTCTTAACTCTTATGTGACTTTTCTGGAGTGTACTACTACCAAAGGACTTTGATTAGGGAGATCGTCTTAAATCCCAACACTTCTCCTTCCTGTTTTAATACCCGAATCAAGTTTTCAATCATATGTTATACTTTCCTTAAGCTTAGCTGTTGGAGCTCATATTTGATCACATATGCTTGGTTTGGATAATATTTCTGAAGCATCATAAGATGGGACACATTGTGGATGCCTGCTTATTTAGGTAGTAACGCCAACGTACAGGTCTTATCTCCCACTTTGTCCAATCACTCAAAAGATTCAATCTAATGAAACTCAATTTGCCTTCTTTCGAATCTTGTTATGTCTTTAAGACCAATAACTTCCAACAATACTAATTCACCCTCGGTGAATTCCAATGGTTTCTGTCTCTTGTCAGCATAGCTTTTCTGTCTGCTCTGAGGTGTTTCTTAATCTCTCACAAATCAACTTAACATCCTCAGAGGTTTATCATACCAATTCGAGTGCTACCCACTTCTTATCCAAGTCAGGGAACAACCCATATGGCCATACAATGCCTCATATAATGTTATCTCGATACTCAAGTGTCAACTGTTATTACTGGCGAATTCAGTTAGTAGCAACTGATCATCCCAGGAGCTTATCAGATAAATGGCACACGGTCTCATCATATCCTCCAGAACCTGTACAGTTCCCTCTGACTGACCATCTGTCTGAGAACGAAAAGCTGTGCTAACACTCAGTCGGGTTCCCATAGCTTCCTAAAAAGTATTCGCCGAAGTGGGAAGTGAAGTGGGAATCTCTATATGATACCATGCTCACTGGAACGTTACATAATTTTTCACAATCTTCCTTACACATAAATCCGCCTACACACTCAGAGTATGTGGGAATTTCATAACCAGAAGGTGGGTAGACTTAGTCCATCTCTCGACTATCACCTAAATAGTCTCGTGATTCATCCGGGTACTTTGTAACCCATCACGAAATTCATGGTAACTTGCTCCCATTTTTCGTGTCGATATAGGTAGAGGTTGCAATAACCTTGCAAACTTCTATTGTTCTACCTTACTCTGCTGACATAGGAGACACTTCTCCACAATCTCTACCATGTCTCTTTTCATATCTGACCACCAATACCCTTTTCAAAGATTTCGATATATCTCTATTACTTCTTGGATGCATTGCATATCCCGAAGAGTGAGCTTCTGAAAATATCACTATCTCATCAACTGTGGTCCTGGGGAGCACTTATATTATTATACTGTCTCTGAACCTCAGTACCATCATCACTCTCTGTGAACTCTATCACTGTACCCCTCTGAATCTGACCCATTCTATCGACACCATGCCGATCATCACGCTAAGCCTGTCAAATCCGGTCACTCAAATCCAGTTCTAATCTCAGGCTAGCTATCACACAATCACTGTCATCATCAGAAGGGATCACATCATGACTGAGGCTCACAACTGTTCTAGCAGCTCACGCTCCTTGACCATTATATGTAATACTATCCTAAGGCTCATTCTACTCAAAGCATCAGCCATTACATTAGCCTTTCTTGGGTGGTACAATTTCCATAATCATAATCCTTCAGACGCTCTAATCCTCTTTATTATTTCATATCCGACTCTTTCTGTGAAAACAGATACTCGAGATTTTTATGATTAGTACATACGCAAAATTTCTCACCGTATAAGTGGTATCACATACTCAGTACAATCACAATCGTTGCCAACATTAAATCATAGGTCAGATAGTTTCTTTCATGATCCTTGAGTTGTTTGGATCCATAATCGACTATCTTTCCAGTTTACATCAATACTCAGCCCATTCATTATTTTGAGGTATCCATATACACTGAGTAACCTCTTGAGCTATCGGGTATGGTGAAAATAATCACGGTGGTCAGTTCATACTTCAATACATCGAAACTCATCGAAAATACTTTCATACTTATCATCCCACTCGTATGTAATCTTTTCCGAATGAGATGTGTCAACTGAGCATCTCGTTTCTATAAACTCTCAACAAACCATTTGTACAAACAATTTTCAATTATTGCTTATAATTTCCCCTGGACTTTAAATACCCCCAAAATATCACCAATAAGGATGATGACAAATCGGTCCAGGTAAAGTTTAAATACCTCATCGTAGTTGAGTTTCACTGAATATTTCAATTACCCATATCCTTGACTTCGGTACACATAATCATATTATGTCGTTTCAAAATCGCTTCTGTTGAAGCTACTAACCCGCGTCATTTTCTTTTTCTTGTATTAACGACTTTTATAAAATTTTAATTTTTAAGCCTTTCTGATTAATCGAATTCTGTATTTCTTTATTGTACCAGTAAAAGTACCCTAATTTTAAATGTATATATTATGACTATCGCATTTCAATTTATAGGTTGTGTATACTTTTAGACGCTGTCAAGTCTTCAGGCGGGGAGGTATTTTGAAATACCTTTATTAACCCTCAGACTTGACCACATTTACTTTACATATCAGTCCATGTGGTCGCAATTCATACTCGCTACTAATTGCTTTAATCTAAATTACTTCACGTATCAGAGATATTCATACCTTGCATACGCTTCTTATTCCAATATAACTCGTATTTTGGATCTATTACATCTTAAAACTTATCTCTTTTCATATATCTGTCAGACTCGAGTTTTCGATTTACGTATGTAGCTTGTACCTTATGATTCCTATGTGTACGAACATTATATTTCATAGTTGAATCATAAGAAGAGTATTTACTATCATGCAATCGATTTATTGAGAATTAAAAATGCACGTAAGCTACATAACAGCGAGATAAAGGTTCAATTAATTTTCGAGTAAGTACAAGGGTAAAACAATAAATTGACCAAAATTCGGTATAAATCCGATGAGAAAATTTCATTAAAAATATGAAATCGAGAAATCTTGATCAATAACGGGGCAAATATTGAGTTTCGAGTCCAACTAATCAAGATATGAATTTTTTTAATATTTTTAGAATTTTTGCCTCGAAAAAACGAGCTTGAAAATAGTGAAAAAAAATATACCGGAAAGGCAAAATCGGACTGATAAATTCATTTACGGACTAAATGAATTTAATATGAAATTTTGGGATTTTTTAGGATATGTTAGGATTTTTTATTATTATTTTAAGAATAAAATAATAATAATAAAAATATATTATAAAATGAATTGAAAACAAAAAAAAAAAAGAAAAAAACGAAATCAGAGAATTGGAAAGAATCGGGGAGAGAGAAACGAAGCCGACCTGAGGAGAAATCTTCACCGGCGACGAACCTGCGGCCGACGGCGTGATGAGTGCTGGGCAACGGAACGACCGGCATCGGGGGAGAGTTCAACGGCCACCACACGCCTGGAATCGCCGCCGACGAGGAGATCGAAGACGGGGGAGGCCGTGGGAGAGAAGGGTAAATCGGGCAGAATCCGGCGCCAATTTACCCAGCCCAGGCCAAAAGAAGCCTCTAGAGGCGATGCCGAACCGTTTGGCGGTGGAATCGGTCAGAGAACCGGTCGGACGACGTCGGAACGGTGAAAGGAGCCCTGAATCGATCGACCGGTTCAGTGGAAAGTGACTGTGCTGAACCGGACCGGACCGGTTCAGCCAAGGAGAAAAGGGAAAAAAGAGGAAAAAGAAAGAAAAAGAAAAAGAAAAATTTTTGGGATTTCACTTGACTTCGGGTAAGTCGATACGAGGTCAAAAGTGACCAATTTAATTTCTGATAAATTTATTTAAATTATATTTAATCAGAAATTGAACCGGAGTTAAATATACAAAATTGTGCAGTTCGACGATTAATTTCGAACGGAAGCCCGATCGAACTCCGATTCGCGCACCATCGCACAATCTTGGGTAAGTAAAGCTCATTTATGACAATTAAGTGATTTATGCGTATTTAAGATTTAATTTACGCATTTCGGATTAAATTCCGCAATTAGTGAATTATATTCGAAATTTTGAACTAAATGTCGTAAATGATATACGGGCTATCCAAAGAGCTTGGAATAAAGCCCAATGGGTATTGATAAGCCCAATGAGTCGATAGACCCTGATGAACGAGCTTAATACGGATTAAGGCCCATTAAGCGTAAACGGACCAATTTAAGTGAAATGAACTGTATTAAATGTGTAATACAGTAAAAAAAGTGTAATTAACTTAGTGAATGATTAAATGCAGCTCTAGAGTCCTATTGAGAGTTGACCGGACTGCCAGATTAGAACAGCACAGAGGAAGAGAGGTCACGCTACGTGATCCGAGGTAGGGGACTCTTGCAAGTAGCTAGAGATATCTGTGCATATTTTCGTTGGATTTTACATTCACTGAAATTGTTTGAGGGTCGGAGAAAATATATAATAATTATAGGGACCCGATATGGGTAAATTACGATTTTACTCCTAAATAGGCAAAAAGTTAAATTTTGAAAAAAGTTGTAAAAAGCATGGAAATGATGTTTTGAGTGGTTTTTACTGCTATGTAGCAGAAGAGTAGGTGGATGGGCTAATGTTTTGAGGTCGATATAAACTAAGCACACTTTATAGTGCTGATTTTAATGATTTTAAACATCCCTATTTTTAAAAAGCCATCTACCGAATTATGTGGAAACAATCGTGCTGGAGCACAACTCGCACTTGATTTCAGATGTTTTTCACATACCTTAGTGCTGGAGGTTTACTCGCACTATATTTATTTGACATGCATTATAGAATACTGGAGCATTGCTCGTACTCAGTTTTATGTGATTTGTGCATGATAGAGTGCTGGAGCGATTGGCTCGTACTCGAGTTTTACATGAGATGCATGACAGAGTGCTGGAGCGTTGCTCGTACTCGATTCTTCATGATTTGTACATGACATTGTACTTGAGTGATTTGCTCGTACTTGATTTGAAATGAGAACTATGCATGACCTAGTGCTGGAGGTTTACTCGCACTAGTGTTGATATTTTGACATGCATATACAGTGTTTTGAGGCGGAGCGTTGACTGTGAGTCACACTCAAGACGCGCACTAGTTTTTCGTGATATATACACATGTTAAAAAAATCGTGATGATTTCCTCCGTGTAGACTGAGTGTCACACTGTTGAGATGTTCTCACGTGGATTTAGAGACATGGCATTGATTCCATAGTATGAGGGCTAAGACCTATGGCAGGCACCCCGACTATGATGTATTTTCATGGTATGAGAGGCTAAGACCTATGGCAGGCACCCCGACCATGATGTATGGGTCCACGGGTGTACGTTCTACCGTGCATGTGGCATGGAGTACACTGTACCGTGTTTTGTGTTGTGGAGTTGTGGAGGAGAGTGTTGGTAGCTGGCGGTTACAGCAGTGATTGCCCCGCACACCGAGTACTGTGTTGCCTGGGATCACCATTGTTAGGATATGGCCATAGTCCGAAGATATTGCATTTAGCCATTGAGTCTCGCATGATATATCACATGTGTTTTATGATACGGGTAGACCTGAGGGATGGGTAGGAACCCAATTGATTTGTTTGTGTTGTGATGAGAAATGCCATATTTACTGTGTTTTGAATGTAAATGACATATTTTATATAAAGGCATTCTTAAATGATTAAATATGCACTGTTTTGCACGAATGCCTCTGATTGATAAGCCAGCATGTGTTTAGTACATGGGATTTTAAATCTGTACTATATTATATATATTTTAAACATGCTTTTGAATTGAGAGAAGGAAAGGCAAAGCACTATTTTCAGTAGATAGTATGGATGTCTACTTGCTTGCCTGATTTCCTTACTAAGCGCGTTGATAGCTCATCCCATTCATTTTCCCCCCATCTCTACAGATTCTCATCAGTAGATCGAGTCGGCTAGGGTATTGCATTCCTTTGATCCGCTGCCACTCCCCATCTAGCGAAAGGTATACACATGCGTACTCTTTTGTATCTGAACAATGTATAAACACAGTGATGTACACGATTTAATGTTGGGGGTGTAAATGTAATGATGTAATTATATTTAAGTATATGAATTTACTTATGATATGAATGTCATGTATGTATGATACAAAAAAGAATGGTAAGGTATGCATGGATGAGGAGACTAATGCATATTCACAGCCCAACTGTTGAGGAGAGAAAGGTAAGTAAAAAGTGAAAAATTTATTGTGGTTTTTGGTAAGTCGCGTGTAGGAGGAGGGCGTGACAATATCACTTATAACAAAATTCTGTCATTACTCATTCCATGGGTACAATCATTTACTCCTTTAATTTCAATCGCTACACCCCTTTTATTACTTGTCAAACTTACAGTATACTTTCCTGGGGTAAAACAACATTGTCTTAGAATAGAACTCTGAACATCATAATTTGCAGCCAACTAATTTATTCTCAAATATTACTTCAAATTATTCATAGTCCATTGAATAAAATCGGCTGACTTATACACCTTCCCCCATTTTCAACTTATAATTTCTTCATAATTATTCCGTTAGTTAACCCTCCTTCATTGGGGTACTAACTATCAACATTGTGCCAATGGGCGTAGGCATTCATGTCTTGTACTAACTTATATACAAATGAAGGCGGTATGACTAAATACGTGGCACCAGGATCAATTTAAAATAATTACTTCACTATTCATAACCAGTGTGGTATCTTTCACCACATCATATGAAACATTAATAGTGTCCTAGTCCAAGGCATACACTTGCCCTCATCCAACAGCCTATTTTCCCCTTTCTCTTCGGCTGTGGCCTCCCTTTTCGGTGCAAAGATATCAACAGGGTTTTCTCTGTCTCTTTGCTCTTCTGTAGGGCAGTCTTACCCAACTCTGAGCAATCATTAATTAAATGGCCCATCTTACCATACTTAATGCCTATTTTAGTCAATAAGGTGTAGGTGTAGGCCTTACTTCTGTGGTATCTACCACACATCCTACACTGTTTACACTGCTACACTGCTACATTACTTACACTGCTACACACAGGTCGGGGTCCTCCAATCACAATACCCCTCAAAAGTGTTGAAATTGGATACACTGGGGCTTTACCAATATCTTACCCCGTGACTTATCAACTCTAATCTCTTACCAAACTACCTTCTTCTCGTTCTGACATATCTGTCATTCTCTATTCTCTTTTGTCTCTATTTCGGCCCTTACTACCTTTCCCAATCTCAGAGGTGTGCAACATATGATCTTATTCACACAACTGTGGTCTGCGCACTGCCTCGGCATAGGTATTGATATCTAACAGGGCCAATCGGATTCTAGTCAACAATTTGAGCCCTTTATTGAACTTTTGAGCTTTCCGACTCTCTTTGCCCATAGTGTCAAGGTCATACCTGGGCAGGTTTATAAACTGAGATTCATACTCGTCAATCAACCAGTATCCTCTGGGTCAGATAAGAAATTTTATCTGTAATTTCCTTTAAATAATGTCTGGGATATTCTGTCACCGGAATACATCTAAAAATATTTCTCATGTCAACTTTTAAGATGGGTCGAGCGGATTTCCACCAATGCTCCGACTCGCCCTCAAATCCCATGCATACTCTGAGCAATTAGCTCCCAAATATTTTTCACACTCCGTTCCAACCTCGCGAAGCGTGTCTCAATACTGTCCGATCTCTCTGTCGGACCCTGTGGGGCATGCTCAACATTAGCCTCCATTTCAATCTCATCCTAGTTCTCATACGTCAACACAACACGACTAGCAGGCTAAGGTCTACCTCTACGACCTCTGCCTCGTGCTCTACCTCCTTTATCGCGACTAAGATTAGGCATAATGGCTATATTCCTGCATTCTCAATCATTTCTTAGTTAAAATCCATCTCGATATACACTATTGTTTCTAACCAAGCACAGTAACACAGGGATGTAATTTCCTAATTACTGACATTGACACACATTAGACCAATTTTGCTCTGATACCACCGTTTGTCATGACCCAAAACTACCAAAAAATCAGAGTAAATTTTTCATTTTTATTTCATACTTATCTATCCTCCGAATCGTGACCACACTCCACTAATAATTGGGCTGTGCGTCAATGCCAGTCCCACCATTTAATCATCATATAACTTAATTTCTTATTACAGAAAAAGGTAAACACATTCGCTTTTCATTTATTCTTTTCCATTTATTTACAAGTGTTTACATTATCTATACATCCCTGACAATTACTTACAAACAAGTTACTGTGCTATACTTATTTAGATACAATATGTACAAATGTATATACCTTAACATGATGGGTAGCAGCGGATATCGGGAATGCAGTACTCAGTCGCCTCAATGTCTACTGGAGGGAATCTGTGTTGAAAAATGAAAGGGGTGAGCACATTAAGCTTAGTAAGGCAATCCTACGAACAAGTAGGTAACCATACTACCTACATGAACATGGTGTCATGCATAAACTACCCTTTCTCCACACATTTCAAAATAGATGTTATAATTCGTGATGTCATGATGTCATATAAAACAAGTTCATATATTGATTCAAAAGCATGGAAAACTCGACATGCATATCCATTTAAAACATTTCATCAGCTTTAAAATTTTACAACACTGTCAGGACTCAACCCTTCCCTTGGGTGTTCCTGACTCACACAAAACCATGAAATTAATTGCTTTTTAAAGCAACAGTACCATGCGATATACTGAATGTCATGTAAAACCAGTTGACATCATTCATGGGTTTAAATAGCATGGAAAATATCATCATGCAAGTTTTCGTTTAAAACCCAGTTTAATTTTCATCAAAACCATGTCTCAGTCAAGATCCAACCCCTCCCTCGGGTGGTCCAAACTCACATAAAAATTCACAAATGAGTTTCTCAAAACATCAACAGGCGAGACTAGGCAATATATGTATATCTCAGGCAAATAACCAGGACTATGGTCGTGTGTCCTCGTGAGCCCTTCTGCTACATTGATCCTAGTGTACGGGGTCTCACCCTGATCGGGAACCGCCCGGGAGGTGGGTCAGTCCAACCCGTCAGTCTTATCCGATCCCACGCATCCGAAGATGCCACTCGTATTCGAAGATACCACGTATCCGAAGATACCACACGGTACAATGTACTCCATGCTACTTGCACGGTACAACGTACTCCGTGGACCCATATCATATCTCCATACTCATGCCCTGTCTCAAAATGCACGTGCAAGCCTATTTAATCGGTGTGACACACAGTCTACCCAACGCTCCAAGCACGGCTCATCGTATGTTCTCAGAAAACCAGTGCGAGCAATGCTCCAGCACTCTTATAAAAATCAAGTAAAACTAGTGCGAGCTGAGCTCTAGCACTCTGTACACATTTCATGTGAAAATCTGGTACGAGTTAGACTCCAGCACCGTATTATGAAAATTATATAAAAATCTGGTGCGAGTTAGATTTCAGCACCGTGTCACGAAAATCATATAAAAATCTAGTGCGAGTTAGACTCCATCACCAATACATGTAAAACTCTAGTGTGAGCTCTCGCTCCAACACTAAGGTATATATCACACAAATCAAAACTCGTGCGAGCTGAGCTCTAGCACGTCACATTTTCATAAAATCACATAGGCGGCTACATTTCTCAAATCATTTTCAAAGAAAATCAACATCTATTGAAAAATGCTGTGCATTTTTATTTAAAAGTTAGCTAGTCTACTCATGCATGTGTTTATGTGCATTTTTATTTAAAAGTTAGCTAGCCTACTCATGCATGTGTTTAAACACCTCAAGAAACGAGCAGAAACCTCTTGTCCTTGCTCCTCCCACATTTACTCCTAAAGTTGGAAATTTTACCCTTAATAAGGGTATTTTGGTAATTTTTCCATTCAGGGCACTAAAAATTTTATCTGAAATCTAGACCCTTCAGACCATTTAAAAGACTGTAAATGACGTCGAAATTTCGTAAAGCTACCTCTAGCAGTTCGTAAAATTCCCTTACCTGGAATCACGCGCAAGCTTATCCCGTTCTGCCCGTACCAGGTCTCTCAGTCCAATTTGCTCCCAACCAAGTCTACGGAACAGCATATAACCACATAATTGTGTTCAATTCAATTATCTTTGTCAGTATTTCACTTATACTGATCGAATCTAAAGCACTGGGCCCGTTTTACTTTATTGGGCCCGATTACGTCTTAATGGGCCTCCAGCCCGTTTTCGGCTCGTTTCCATTTATTTAATCCCTTCATCGGGTCTATTGGGCTCTCAATACCTATTAGGCTTCGTTCCAAACTCTTTGGATAGCCCGTATATCATTTACGACAGTTTACTCAAAATTTCCAATATTATCCACTAAAGGCGGAATTAAATCCGAAATGCGTAAAATAAATTTATAATACGCGAATAATTATATAAATTGTCGTAAATGAGCTTTACTTACTTGATATTATGTGATGTTACGCAAATCGAAGTTCAATTGGCTCACGTTCAGAATTTATCATCGAACTGCACAATTTATATTTAATTTTGGGCTATTTTCTGATCGAATATAATTTAAATAAATTTCTCGAAAATCAAATCGATCAATTTTGACCGCTTACCGACTTACCCGAAGTCCGGTGTATCTCCGAAAATTCTTTCCCTTTTTCTTTTTTCTCTTTTTCCCTCCTTTTTCCTCTCTTTCTTGGCTGAATCGGTTCGGTCCGGTTCAACCTGGTTCAGACCACCGGTTCAGTCCGGTTCGACCGGTTCGGTGCCTCGCTGGCCGGTTCTCCATCGATTTTCGCCTCCAGCAACTCCGCGGGGTAGTCCGATTCTCGAATCTGGCCTCGATTTCGTTCAAGGCTGCCGAAAAGTGACTGGTCCGACTGTTCTCCTTTCGCCATCGGTACCCGTTTCTGGTCTTGGTAGCCGGTCGTTTCGCCAATGATTCCGACCGTTTCGCCGACCGCTACCGGTCTCAAAATGACCGGCTCCTCCTCCTGATCGCGCCGGTGCCCACCGTTCGCGCCCAGCCGCCGTAGATCGTCGGGAATCAAACCGTTTCTCCCTCGATTTTTCCTTCCTCCGATCGGCGTCTTCCGGCCTCCAAACGGCGCGTCTCCGGTGTCCTAAAGATCGTCGGCCTCTCCTCTTCCTCCTCGGCTCTTCCTCGGGGGTCGTCGGTTGCCGGTGGGTTTCGGTTTTCGCGGGTGCAGCGTGGGTCGTTTTCGGGTTCTTTCCCGATTTCAATTTCAGTTTTTTTTTTAATTTATTTTCATTTATTATTATTATTATTATTATTATTATTATTATTATTATTATATTTAATATTTTATTATTATTTGGCAAAAATATCCAAAATATTTTTATTTTATTCATTTAACCCATAAACAAATTTATCGGTATTATTTCGACTTTTCGGTATATTTTTCGATTATTTTCGGGATTATTTTTCAAAGTAAAAATCCCGATTAATTTCGATAAATTCTCATAAATTCATATCTTGATCAATTTAACCCGAAATTTAATTATTTCTTCGTTATTGATCAAGATTTCTCAATCCCATATTTTTAATTAAATTTTTCTGTCTAATTTATATCGATTTTTGATCTTTTGACCGTTTTACCCTTGCACGTATTCAAGATTAATTTAACCCGACTTCCCTTCACGAATAGTCACTCATTTCGTATTTTAAATCATTATTTTCAGTCCGAATCTCATTCGTTTAAATTTGTGATCATTTTTATCCCTTATAAAAATTTACGATTTAATTTCGGGTCTTACACATAATGATTATTTTCATTGTATCTAATTATGATTTGTAAATTTACAAGTATCAAAGTAACATTTTTTAACTAAATTGGGGATCAATAAATATTACGATCACTTATAATTGTACTTTGCGTCCATTTTATCTCTGAACATCCCATAAACAAATGGACCAATTAAATAAATATTAATTGACATTTTACAATTACAAACAAATAGCTCAACTAATCAAATAAATTAAAATAATTTACATATTAAACATCCTATAAATAAATAGATCGATTAATTAAATATAAATAGATAATTGACATCTTACAATGAATATTTTAGGTAATTAAATAACTCAAAATAATTTACATATTAAGTATCATATAAATAAATAGACTAATTAATTAACATTTGTTAAATGAATAAGCTTATATAATAAATAAAATAAATAAACATATAAATAAAAAAATGTTCAACATAACACCCATCAAAGTGTTATTTACTTTAAATCAACTATTTATTCACTTTAATACAAAAGGGTAGTACAGTAAAATGTTTCATTTAGTAATTTTAAATTCCTTAAATCAAATATCAAACAGTCCTCCGAATGCAACCAAAGGTGGAAATTTGATATTCTTCGAAATTTATCAAGTAAACTGATTTGGGAGTAAAATGATTCCTAAAGAGAATTTTAATTTCCATGAACAAACGACCCATATAAGTATTTTTCATTAATTTTACGTTAAATGTCAACTAATAACATATGCGAACCGATGTGTCATCTAATGTGCATAAAAAACATTTTTAAGAATCATTAATTTTGTTGAGGAAATAGAGGATAATTTTCAAATTATTTCATATAATTTTGAACTTCTAAGTTTATGTGTAATGACCCTTGACCCTTAAAAATCGGGGAAATTTTTTTTTTAAATTTAATTTACCCACTTATTCCCTTATTCACTTAGATTGTATTCATGTGTAGTGTCAAAATACTTTTCCTAATTCTTTACTCGTAATTATAATTAATTTTCATACTTTAGCTTATATGGCCGATAGAAATTTCGACAGCATAACAACTTATATATGAACCTACCCACCTGCAATTCAGTTGTTTCCAACAATCCTAGATATTCACAACTACCAAGCATGCTTTCCAACAATTCTAGATATCTACAACTACTAAGCATACTTTCTCAATCCACTTTTACAACTCAATATATCGATATCGATTAATACAATCATCTTACGACCTAATCCCAAGAATTTTATTCTTTACATCATTTCCTTACAAATTACATCCCGACAAATTATTTATATTATATCTGTCTATGCGTACAAATATGTCTGGTACAGGAATGTAAATGTATACCTTTCTGCGTGTACAAAAAGTAGCCTATGGTAGCTCTTCCCACGAGCCTACATCGTGTACGCGGCAGGTAGCGTCTATAGATACACTGCAAATGATCTGAAGGTAGAGGAGTGAGCTTTTGGGGAAAAACCCAGTAAGATAATATTCTTAAAGCAGTTCTGATATATAAAAGCATTTGAAATTGTTTATAGAAGAAAACTTAATGCAATACATAAACTTCCATTTCATGCGTAATCGTCATAAAGCATGCGTGTCTTTAAAACAAATCACATACTTAACCGTTTTGTAACTTTTCATAAACCTTTCGTGAACATTTCATAAATCATTTCGTAAGCATTTCATGAATATTTCATAGTCATTTCGTAAACATTTCATGCATATTTCATAATCATTTCGTAAACATTTCATGAATATTTCGTAATCATTTCGTAAACATTTCATGAATATTTCGTAATCATGAAAACACATATTCATTCATCATAGTCGATTTTTTTTCATAATCAAATCGAGGAGACTAGGCTATAACTAAGTCATGCGATACGTGTCATTCTCCGTGGAGAGTCATCATACCTATGGCCATGGTATGGGGGGGCTGTAGAATGGATCAGGTTCGTACAACAACAATAATTATAAACATGGATAGTATCTTCTTATTTCTTATCATATACTAGCACAAAGCTAGGGCACGGGCACCTATGGCACTCACCGTGCGGGGAACATTAATGCGTGCTACGCGGGCACGAGATACTATCAAAACATCATCATAAACCACCAGTAGCATGATATCTTCCATACAGGTTGAGTCAAGTGCTAAAGGGGCCTACGTACCGGCACCCCAAGTGGTGCAGCCGGAACACCACAAGAAGTAACCATGCATGAAGCCTATAGTCTCAAAACAGAGTTTCAAAATCTTTCTTGGGTTTCATAACCCATAAACTCATATCGAGTAATAAAATCGAATTCCTTGAAATCTGAAACTCTTTCATAAAACAGAAAGACTGTGTGACACTTTATTCCCATAGGACTCAAGAGGTGGCCCCCACAATCCCCTTTCAAAAACAATTTCTTTTCTTAAATACTTTTGAAATTGTCGAAATTTCTTTAACAATATGGATATAAAAACATAAATAAATGTAAAACATCATACACTTCATACTTTAGGAAATTCATTTCACAACATGGAAAGTATTCGGGAAAGATTTCGATGAATTTAAAACATGCATCGTAAACAGTTTCACAAGTATGAAAACATTGATAAATCACTTTGAATCATATGCTCTTTCATAAAATCATTTATTGGTGACACAAATATGCATTATTAGAACTAAGTTAAATAATACCCCTTACCTCGATTTATCGGGTATCTTGAATTCGAACGGTGACGCCTCCTAGTACCTCCTTTAATCCCTTCTACAATCACCTACACCGAAATGATATACTTAGCACCCTATTCATGCGAATTGTCCAAATTGCGTTAAAATCGGAACCTATCGTCACTACTGCATGTGTACGTATTATTGTATATATACTTAGGCCAACACGCACGTTTATATATTTCTTTACCATTTATATATTTGTACCTAAAAGTATTAACATATACCTTTATTATATACATCCACACGTATATACGCATAATTATATATATATATATATATATATATACTTTTATTGTTTTCATGTTTTCCTATCTCATATATATACATTCTTTGTATATACATATATTTGCACACATTCTTCTTATATACCCCCACATGTATATGCACCTAAATAAATAAATATATATATATATATATATATATATATTATCATTGTTTTCCATTTTTCCTTATCACATATGCGTACATATTTTTCTTATGTATAAATACTAGCATACCTTCATATTATATACACCCATATGTATATACCCAAATATATATATATATATATATATATATATATATATATTATTACTTGTTCCCATTATTCATCATCACATATATATATATTCGTCTATTTCACATCTCTCCCATTCTTATTTTTATTTCACATCTAATTTAACTTACCTTATTATACTTATACACCATCACATATATATATACATGTAAAATTAAATATACATATATACATATAGATTTTTTTTACCTCTTTTCCCTTTATTTTCATTTCACCAACCTTAATACACACCAAGCCTATATCTTAAGCATGTATACATATATATTCATACATGTATATTTGTACATTAAATTTAACTTCTCTCCTTTTTTTTTTTTTTTTTTATCTTTTCCAATCTACACTAACATGCTTATGTACACTACCACATATATATACATGTATATTAAAAAAAAATACATATATACATAAATATCTTACCTCTTTTTTTTTCTTTTTTCGTTTCTTTTTTTTTCTTTTCTCCTCTTCCCTCTCGGTCAGCCCTTCTTCTTCCTCTTCTTTCTCAGCTGATCACCCCTTTCTCCCTCACGGTTTCTCCTATTTACTCTTCGGTTACAGCCTCCATTGCAGTCTTCTTCTTCCCTTCGGTTCTACTATCCCTTCAATCCCGATTCTGTTTCCTTTTCCTCCTCTCTTGCCTCTGTTCCAGCCCTCATTTCCAGCTTCATTTTTTTTTATGCTTCTCGTTTCTCCTTCTTCCTCAACCTCCCCTGCACACCCTCGGTTCCAGCTTCATTTCTGTTCTGCTCCTCTTTTTTTGTCTCAGTTTCCAGCTCCCAATTTGGCCTCCTTCTCCCACGGTTCTGCTATCTCTTCAGCCCCTGTTTTGTTCCAGATTTTCCTGCTCTCGGTGCTGCCTTCGGTCTCCCTCAACCTCCCCTGCACATTCCCGGTTTGCTGCAACCTCTTCCCCTTCCTTCTCTTTTCTACTCTTCTTTTTCTTCCTCGACAGAAATCAGCTTCCTTCTCTTCTTTCTTCTCCTCTCTTCCTCTCGGCCAGCAGCTTCCCTCTTTTCTTTTCTTTCTTTTCTCTTTTTTCCTTTCCTTCTTCCTCAGCCAGCTTTCCTCCTTCCTTTCCTTCTTCTCCAGCCGAACACCTCTCCTTCCTTTCTCCTCTTCTCCTTCTTTGGTTCCTGCCCAACACCTCTGTTTCGAATATCTCTATCTAATTTCTTTCCCATTTTCAGGTGTGCGGGATTGGCTTCTTTTTGAAGCCAATTCCGTACACCATTTAGTTTATATATTATAATAATATTATATATATATATATATATATTATATTTTATATTAACACCCATATATTATATTAATATATGTTTATACATTATATTAATATACTTATACATTAGTTATTTGTTTATTGTTAGTGTTGTTATTATTTTTATTTTTATTGTCTCATGCTTTATTTATTTATTAACACTTATTTATTAAATACTGTACATTAAATAATATATATATATGCTATATATATATTATTATTCATTTATTTAAATGTCTAGTATATATGTATATATATATATATATACACATGCACTTATGTGTATATATATATATACATTTTCTTGTATAATTTATCCAAAAACATAATATCATGCCTTCTATGAAATTTTCTTATTCCGAAAATGAAATAGTATCGGGATTCCATCATTCTTCATAAATTCTCGATACAAGTATTTACTTCAACAATTTTTAACTAACAATTTAAAATTTTTCAAATCCCTCCGTGCTTGCATTTGCTTTATCACTTCTTGTATCTTCGGGTTCCCGGTCATTCACGGGCTTCTCGGTTCCTATAGTCCTCGAGCCCTACAACGAATATTCTCCCTTCCATTAAAACATATTATTTTCATTTTTATATAATCTAATTAAACGTAGTAAATTTGTGGGGTTTACATTATGTCACGACCCTCAACTTACCAAAATACGTACAATTTTTTTTGCATTTCCATGCGTTGTTTATTAATCATCCTTACCTCGATCGTGATCAGCTACATACTAAACAGTTGGGCTGTGTGTCAATGTCTACTTCGTCCATCCATAACAATTTAATTTCAAAAGTAAACACTTTTATAAATACATCAGAGTTACTGTTTACAAGTGTTTAGATTGCTTTACATTCGCAATGTTTACATACAAAATGCTACTGTGCTATGTTTAGTTTAGATACAAAATATTTCAAGTGTGTATACCTTTAGCGATGGGATGCAGCGGATACCAAAAGGGATAAGCCTCCAGTCGCCCACAATCTATACTCAAAACTCTGTAGAGAGGGGAAAATAAGGGGATGAGCAAACGACACGCTCAGTAAGGCCATCATGCGAACAGGTAGATACTGCACTATCTACGTGATCGTGATGCCATGCTCAAAAGCATTTAGTTCATCATGTTATCTCAAAACATGAGTGTATGATTGTGTTAATGGCATGTAAAGAAATTCATGCTATTAAAATTTTAGTGCACGAAATCTAATTCAAAGCATGGCATTAACCATCATGCATATTTCATAAGTAAGGCATGACATTAATCATCATGCATATTTCACAAGTAAAGCATGGCATTAAACATCATGCATCAGTGCACTTTAGAAACCAATAACATACTTTTATCTCAAAACACTTCAACTCTAGTTAGGATTCGGTCCCTCGGATTATCTTGACCCACAAAACATTTCAAACATGGATTTATTCTCAAAGCAATAGACATGTGAGATAGGCAATTCAATAAGGGAAATAACCTCTAGGTCTATGGTCATAACTTGTGATACCAGCTACACGGATCAGGTGTGCGGGATATCACCACTATTTGCTTCCACACGGGAGGTGGGTCAAATCCTGCTCGCCGATCTAATAATTCTATATTTTTAGAATTATTTGTGCTTAATTTCCTAATTAATTATTTAAATCCCCAATTTATTGTATTAATTATCCCTTTTATTTAATTAAAATTCTTATGTTTGCAGATAAATTAAATTCGGATGAATTTTGAATATTTCGGTAGAAAATGGATCGGAATTGGGCTAAAATCGAGATTGGACCACGCGGACAACACGAGCCTAGCGTATCCAATTGGATAAAAAGACAGATAACATGGAAATATTATTTTTCAAGGAGCCAATGGTGTGAAGACAAGTGACCAAACAATATCAACTCATCTAGGATGAAAATATTACAATTGTACTCCTAAGTGTGTGTATAAATAGAAAAAGATGTCAATTGAAAAAAGGGGTAGCTTAGGTTAGAATAGAGGTAAAATTAGGGTAGAATAGCTTTTAGATTAATTTTAAAAGTTTTCTTTAGAATTTCTGCATAGTTTTACAAGTTGTTTATTGTTCATTCACTATTCACTTTATGAAATTATTTGTTTCATTCTCTAATTTTTTAGCAATCGGGTTCAACTTGTTTTTCTTCTTGTTCAGTTGGCAAAAATCCATTTCTGGATGTTTCTTATTTAGTGATGTTTTAAATAGAAATTTTAAGGCTTTCGATATCAAGTTCTCGGTTTCCATATTCAGTTCTTTATTTGTTTGATAAATCATTAGTTTTTCTTTAGCCTTCGGTTTGTCCCTATTTGAGCAATCGGGTTGCAGGAAATCTTCATTCAATCTTCTCCCCTTTGATTCTGTTGCCTTGATGTGGGATGATGCAAAGCATTTGCACACATCATGAGCAAAGTGGAGTCACGGCTGGAGAAGGAAATGAAGCCACCCGAGGAGGATGATCATGAGTTCCCTGTTTTCTGCATTTGTTCATGTTCCTGCATATAGTTCATTTACTGCATTCTATTTAAGCTTCATTGTAGTTTGTTATTTGCTGGATTAGGAAATGATTATGGTTGGTTGTCCGGTATAATGATTAAAGCAGCAAATCATAGGAGCATAGTTTGAGACGTGGTAGCAAGATAATTGTTCCTCTGTTTAACTCTGTTTCACGTTTTCTCCACTGTTCATTGTTGTTATTTTTCTGTCATTCATTATTGAGCTGGTATTAGTTTCCTGTTTATGATTCCATTGCTGTGTTGTCGTCCTTCACCATCACTAATGCTGTTGAAGTAGATGTTCATAGGGTGCAGAGTTTGGGCAACTAGGATCGGGTCCAGCCCCTATCTTCTTGTGTTGTCTGCTGTTGCCGAGAGCTTGGATGTGTGCTGCTTTGTGATGATGCAGATTCTGGATAGCATAGCCAGCTGCTGAATGTGCAAGTATGATGTGAAGCAAGAAGTCATGGATGAATGTTGATGCAGCACTTGGAGACAGCCGACAGCAGTTAGAGCAGAAGCACAAAACCGAAGAGAACTGCATCCTTGAGCAGCACTTGCAGTAGCAGTACGAGGCTAGGACAACTTCGGTGGTGGATGCACATCAGCCTGGGGCAGTAGGACAGACGGTACCTGTCCAGCAGTCGGTTGCAGGACTAAAGCATACCTAGAGCAGAAGCGGACAAACTGGGGCAGAACCAGCACAGCAACCCGAGCAGCAGCACCTGGAAATGGAAATGAAAAATGCCACATGAACAGTAAAGGGCGGGAATGGTTTAAAATGTTAAAGCTTTGTTTGGTATTTACCATATGCACAATAATCCATTTTTCTTGCATTTTTAGTATAGTTTGATTAGTTGCTAGTTTAGGATAGTTATTAGTTGTCAATTTAGATTAGTTCAAGTGTTTTAATTTGTTAATTTAATTTTTAGTCTTAATTTTTTATAGTAATTAATTTTATATTAAATGTTTTAGGATTTTAGTTTAGTTTAGAGGCATTTAGAGTTAATTTAGATTAAATGTTTTGCATGCATTTTTAATTTAGTCTTTATTTTCATTAGACTTTAAGTTAGTTTAAATTGCATTCTCTTAGTTGTTTAATTACATGCACATTTTATTTTAAGCTTGTTTAATTTTAGTTTAATTAGTTTTATTGCTTTAGGTTTACATTTGCATTTTATTTTAATTGCGTTAATTCGTTTTAATTGTTTTAATTTCTTTTGTAGGTTGTTGCTTTTAATTGCTCAGAGTGTTGTAAGTAAATTTTGCTCGATTTTATTTCCTTTAGTTCTTATTATTTTAGTGCTTTCCAGTGTTTTTAATTAGCCTTAATAGATCACCCATTGCAATTTCATAATTCACTAGAATATACTTAGGGTAAGATTAACCGGTAGTTAATTAGGCTAATCAACTTCTCTGTGTGACGATATCTCGGGACTCAAATCCAATTATTACTTGTATGACCTGTGCACTTGCGGATAATACCCTTTAGGCGTGTCATGTTTTTGGCGCCGTTGCCGGGGAAGTTTTAATTAATCATTAATTAATATCGGTGAAATTATGCTTAGGTGTAATTCTAGCTTGTAAATATTTAGGTTGTTAATATTTAGAAGTTTAATCTAGATTAGTTAATTAAAAAAAATTCAAAAATTTAAAAATTCAAAAAAAATTTCTAAGGACTTTTTGATATTTGCATGCGTAGAGCCAAGAGTTTTGATTGCTTTCCTCTAGATCCTGAAATTGAACGTACTCTTAGAAAAATTCCAAAGGACTCTAGGAAATTTATAGCTCCGCCGCAAAACACAATGACAGAAAATAGGAAAATTAGAACCGTTGGAGATTATGCAATGCCGACGATTGGAGGATATTATTCCGGCATTAGGCCACCAACTGTCCCTGTAAACAATTTTGAAATTAAGCCTTCGATCCTCCAGATGATCCAAAGTTTGTTACAATTCAGTGGGCTTCCCCATGATGACCCACATGCTCACTTAGGGCAATTTTTAGATCTGTGTAATACTTTCAAGCATAATGGACTCTCGGACGATGCACTTAGGCTTAGACTATTTCCCTTCTCTCTTAGGGATAGAGCAAGACACTGGTTGACCACTTTACCTCCGGGATCCATCTCCACCTGGGACGAGTTAGCCCATCAATTTTTAGCTAAGTTCTTTCCTCCCTCCAAAATGGCTAAACTCCGTAGTGATATATCTTCCTTTGCTTAATTCGATTTTGAATCCCTTTATGAAGCATGGGAACGATACAAAGACCTTCTTAGGAAATGTCCCCACTATGGCCTACCCTTATGGCTTCAAGTCCAAACCTTTTATAACGGGCTCTCTAGCCAGAATAGGACCATAGTAGATGCTGCTACGGGAGGAGCTTTAATGTGTAAGACAAAGGAGGAAGCTTATGGTCTGTTAGATAAAATGACAGCTAACAATTATCTATGGTCGTCGGAGAGGTAGTTGCCTAAGAAAGCTGCGGGTATATATGAGTTAGACACACTATCTACCTTGACTTCTCAAATAGCTAATCTTACAAAGAAGGTAGAGTCACTCAGTACCCAGCATAATACTCCCACCAGTCCTAATCCAATTTATTCTGTCCAAAGTCCCTTTCTTTCCTGCGAGTTGTGGTACCCACTCAGTAGATAGGTGTCCGTTCAACTTAGAATCGGTTCAATATGTTGCCCCTTCTCAAACACAACAGAACAACCCTTTTTCAAACACCTATAATTCAGGGTGGAGGAACCATCCTAACTTCTCCTGGAGCCAAAACCATGGGCAAACTTCTAGCTCTAGACCTGTATGATTCCCTGGTTTTCAAGCTCCACCGGTTCAGGCATGTAAGACCCAAATTTAATTAAAATACGAAAATTAAATAAGAAAAGATGGGGGATGTATGAAGGAAGGTCAGGTAAAATTGATTTTCGAAATAAGAGCAGGGGTAAAATGGTAAAAATACCAAAACCCGGTATTAAGGCGATAAGAAAATTTTAATTTAAAATAAGGATGTAAGATATCTTGATCGATAATGAGGAAATTATACAATTTGGGTCAATTGATCAAGATTCAGAAATTTTAAAAATACCGAAAAAATTACCGGAACGATATCTCGAAAAGCGCAAAGGAATAATATCGAAAATTTGAAGAAAAATATATTTAATAAATTAAATTTAAATTAAATAAATTAAATTAGAATAAAAATAATATAAGTGTAGATATTTTGGATTTTATGGAGTATTTTAATGAATAGTAAAATAATTAAATAAATTATAATAATAATAATAATAATAAAACAAAAAAAAAGAATCAGAAAACGAAAATCGAGGAGAGAGAAACTCAAAAACGGAAGCAGCTGACCGAGGGAGACCGACGAGCCGTCCGGCGGCTAACGGCCAGGCCAAGGGCCGGAAAAGAAAGAGGAGAGGCCGGCGGTCTTCAGGCCACCGGTGACGCGCGCCAAGGACGCCGGAATCCGGCGAAAAACGGAGGAGAAAGTCGCGGGAAAGAAAGGGTCACAGGCGGCGAACAGCGACGATTCGGGCGGATCCGAGGCTAGATTCTGGAAGCCCAGGCGACGACGGTGCTTTTGAGACCGATATCAGCCGACGAAATGGCGGGAATCGTCGACGACGGCCAAGGGAAGAAAATGGGTCCGACGGTCGAGGGAGAAGAGGCCGAACCGGCTGCATTCCGGCGAGCCCGACCGAAACCGAGGGTAGATTCGAGATGCGGACGACCTTGCGGAGCCACTGGAGGTGGAAGCCGGTGGTGAACCGGCGGGCAAGGCGATGAACCGGCGGTGAACCGATCGAACCGGAGTGAACCGACGGTCTGAACCGGTCCGAACCGGACTGAACCGGTTCAGCCAAAAAGATAAAAAATAAGGTAAGGGAATTATGCGGACTGCTAGAGGTAACTTTACGCAATTTTAAGTTCATCTGCAGTCTTTAAAAAAATTACCTGAAGGGCCTAGAGGTCAATTAATAATTTTAGTGCCCCGAATGGGCAAATTACTAAAATACCCTCGTTAAGGGTAGAACTTACAAATTTAGGAAAAATTGGGAGGAGTAAGGACAAGAGATTCCTGCTCGTTCTGGAGGTATTTTAACACATGCATGAGTAGGCTGGCTCACTTTTAAAGAAAAATGCATAGCATTGCATACCTTAAACGATGTAATTTCTGTGAAAACTATTTGGAGATAACCGAGCCGCCTATGTTTTTTTTATTTACATGTGACGTGCTAGAGCTCAGCTCGCACGATGTTTGATTTGTGTGATGCATGCATTAGTGCTGGAGCGAGAGCTCGCACTAGAGTTTTACATGCATCGGTGCTACAGTATAACTCGCACCAGATTTCACATGCTTGTTTCGTGACACGGTGCTAGAGTCTAACTCGCACCAGATTTTACATGATTTTCGTGACAGGGTGCTGGAGTTTAACTCGCACCAGATTTTATAAGATTTTCAGGTGATTTATATAGAGAGTGCTAGAGCCTAGCTCGCACTAGTTTTACTGGATTTGTGGAGTAGCGCTGTCTGCCCTTGGAGTTAGCCAAAAGGCCCAACAGGCTCAAAAGACGTCTTAAGTAGGGTGAGAGTGAGGGATGAGGTTGGCGACCTTGTGGGGATGTAAAGCGGGCTCTGCGGATTTTACTTGATTTGATGAGAGTGCTGAGCATCGCTCGCACTGATCTTATGAGAACATGCGATGAGCCGTGCTTGGAGCATCGGGTAGACTGTGTGTCACCGATTAAATAGGCTCGCACGTGCGCCTTGAGACATGGCATCAGGGGAAAAGGCCCTTAAGCAAGGATGACCCCGAATGAAACAAAACCTCTGTGGGAAGCAGGCCATTTGGGCTGGAGTACCTAGAGTGATATGGGTCCACGGAGTACGATGTACCGTGCAGGTAGCATGGAGTACGATGTACCGTGTTGTATCTTTGGATACGGCATCTTCGGATGCCTGGGATCGGATAAGACTGACGGGATGGATTGACCCACCTCCTGGGCGGTTCCCGATCATGGTGAGAACCCGCACACTAGGATCCATGTAGCTAAGGAACTCCCGAGGACACACATGGCCATAGTCCTGGTTATTGCCGTTATACAGATATTGCCTCATCTCGCATGTCGACGATTTCGATGATTTAAACTGGGTTTTTAATTAAATGTGCATGATGGTTATTTCCATGCTTTTTAAACCCATGTGTGATGTAAATCGATTTTCATGGATTTGTGTGAGTCAGGATCACCCGAAGGAGGGGTCGAGTCCTGACTTTATTGTGAAATTTTTAAATGAGAAAGAAATGATTTAAATGAATTGCATGTTGAATTTTTCGTGCAAACTCGATTTACATAGCATCATAATTCATATCATTTGTTTTAAAATGTGTGGAGAAAGGGTGGTTTATGCATGGCACTACGTTCATGTAGGTAGTATGGTTACCTACTTGTTCGTAGGATTGCCTTACTGAGCTTGATGTGCTCACCCCTTTCATTTTCTCCCACAGATAATCTCTAGTTGAAGTTGCGACGACTCAGTACTGCATTCCGGATATCCGCTGCTGCCCATCAACATAAGGTATATACACTTGTACATATGTATCTACATAAGCATAGCACAGTAACATGTTTGTAAGTAACTTTAGGGGATGTATAAATAATGTAAACAATTATAAATGACTGGAGAAGAAATAAGTTAGATGGTAATTAAATGGTGGGACTGGCATTGACGCACAGCCCAATTATTAGTGGAGTGTGGTCACGATTCGAGGACAAGTAAGAATTTAAGTAAGAAAATAATAAAATGCGAAAAAAATTAACTCTGATTTTTGGGTAGTTTGGGTCGTGACATAATGGTTCTTAAAGTTTTAATTATATACATTGACATTTACTTTTCATTTTACTTTATCAAATTGTAGTTGAAGTTTGAATTTCACAAAATTGATTCCGATGAACCCATTGATGAAGAAACAATGAAAAAAGTTCTCTTGAGCAATGACAAACATGAGTGGTAAGTGGAAGCAATGGAAGAATAAATTGAAGTCTATATTTTATGATGAACACAAGACACTAGAAGAAATGGTTACAATGGTTGATGATTCTCGAGTAGACAAAAATCAATTTTTGCTTACTGTTAGACATTAGTTGACTAATAAATCGAAGGTATATGTTTACAAAATATACTAGTAACTTTGTTTCAATTTTATGAAATGATAATGAACTTTTTATGTTTTCATTTTTTTAAAAAGGAACAAAGTGAAACAAACAAAACCAATGGCTCAAAATTACTTAAGCCTTATTGCATAGGAACAAAATCATTCTTAAGGATTATACAAACTATGGTACGTATATTAATTTTCTTTGTTAGACTAATATTTTACATGAAATATACTTTTTATGTGTATTTCTACCATCTAAATATTTAATGCTAAACCTTTTTAGACCAAAGAGGCTAATGGAATTCCACTATCAAGTTTAAGATGTATATCCATTCCTATACACGTAAAGATGGAACAGTTGTAAATGATAAGGCAACTGAAATTGTGGTATTTATTTTATTTTATACTTGTTTGTATTTGTGTCTAGTTTATTACATATTGCACTAAATTTTTATTTACATTTTAGGAACTCATGAAAAAAGACTTAAGCGAAACTAGTTCTTAGAATCCCCAAGGGATTTCATGGAAAAAATGATATCTATTCAAAAGTTAAACAAAAAGAGAAAAAACGGCGTGTTCGCTATATGCGTATGGTATCTAGTTCATCTAATAAATCTAATACATGTTCTCAATCAGTGCAGCTTAAAGAAGAAGTACAAGAGTTGAAAGCGGAAGTTCAAGACTTAAAAGAAACTTTAGGTAACATCTTAGAATTACTTAAAAGCCAACATCATAAAGGGAAATCACATGTCTTGAATACTCTTTGTCACATTGTGAACAAAGAGGTATATGTTACAGCTATTTTAGTATACATGTGTAAATTTTGATTAGGATTATGAATTTTAGACTTTTCATTTTTCTTTTCAATTATTTTTAGGTACCTAATGCTAGTAGTGCGTTGGAAATCTCACAATGTGAAACCAATCAGTTTTCAAATTCAACTCATCAACTTAATCAAAATGAACATGGTAAACTCCTCGTCCTGTGGTAAATTCTTTGTTAGATTGTTTTTTTAGACTTATCTAATCTTTTTCATTAGTTAATTATTTAGTTGAAACTAAAAGAAGAATTTAGTTGGAGTAGAGTAGTCTATTTTGCTTGTTGTTATGTGGTAATTTTACCTTGCCATTGTTCTATTAGGTGTTAACGACATTTAATATGCCTTACAAGTCCGCAGTTTCTAGATTTGTTTGTTTATGTTTGGTTCATACTTTGTATGGTGCTCTGTTATGTTTGGATGTTTGGTGACACTTTCTTTGTTGCGTCACCAGTCCTGTACATTTCTCATTAATCAATTTTGTCTAGATTTAGCTAAAAAAAAGTTAGAGCATTTAGTTGCCTTTTCTATATTTATTATTACAAGTTTCCTAGTAGAATAATGCCTTCTTTTCTACTACTCAATATCAATTAAATATATATAATAACAGTAGCTAAAATTACTAATGATAAAGGGGTAATTAGTTTAATTAAGGAATGAGGCCAGGAAAGCTAGAAGCTAGCTAGGTGGAAACTATTGGAATCTTGATTGTTGGAATTCTATGGCATTGTAAGACATATTATCTCTTTATTAGAAAACTGTAAAACCTGAAAATCTACAGTGTAATCCTTATGATTCAGTATTGTGAACATTGGTAATATGTTATTAGAATCATAAGAGAAGTGATTATTAAATTACAAGTGTAATTAAATGCAAAGTGCTCATGAAAGCACAAAAATGCCAAGTATGAGCTATAGCGAGCTCAGGCTAAACCGAAGAGATTCAGATCATTCTGACTGAAGATAAGAATTTTAAACATCAAAATATAGAGGGTTCAAGAAGGAAAGTCTGTAACGACCTGTGACCTATAAAATTTTGGGGGAATTTTTTTTTTTGAAACTTCAGCTTGCAACTTAATCCATTTATTCACTTAGGTTGTATACCTGTTCAATGTCAATTCATTTTCTTACTTCTTTATCTGTAATTATAATTTAGTTTCACATTTGAATTTATATGGCCGATAGAAATTTTGGCAACATAACAGCTTATATATAAGTCTACCCACCTGTAAACCGATTATTTTTAACAAATCCTACATATCCACAACTACCAACCATGCTTTCCAAGTCATATCATCAAATAATTCTACATATTCCAAACCACGTCTAGTTCCTCCCAAAAATCGACTTTAAAAATATTTCATTTTATTTATCCTTATACAGATTATCATATCATCAAATAATTCTACATATTCCAAACCACGTCTAGTTCCTCCCAAAAATCGATCTTTAAAAATATTTCATTTTATTTATCCTTATACAGATTACATCCCGACACATTACTTTCGATAGATGTCTGTGCATACAATGGTCTGGTAAAGAGATAGAAATGTATACCTCACGCATGTACAAAAGGTAGTCTGGGGAAACTCGTATCCGTCAGCCTACGTCGCCTACGCAACAATTATCACTGTAGTTTCATTGCAACACATCTAAGAGGTGAAGGGGTGAGGTTTCGGGAAAAAGCCCAGTAAGAAATGCATTTAAAATGATCATAGTGTTTAAAATATAAAGAGTACATAGTAATACCAAAAGGTGGCATTTCTTTACAAATATTACATCACTTTCAAAACGCATATCACGGAAAACATATTTAACAGAAGCATGGTTTCAAAATAAGAAAACCTTAGCAGGCCGATCAGAATCTTACGTGATATATAGATTTTCAAAAACATAGCTGAGCATGAAGCATGTATTGAAAGATTAAATATCCCAAACAAAGATCATATCGAATGGAAATCAAAACCTTTCGGATCATACGGAACTTCAAAAGCATTACTGAATGTAAATCACATATCAAAGAATTAAATCTTAAAACAGAGTTCATTTCGAATGAAGACTAGGCTAGCTCATGTAATCGTCATGCGAAAATAACTGTCATACCCCGCTTTTGTGAACCCTTCTATCCATACATTCTCTACTACGGTTGGGCTGTGAGAAGATGCAATTACTAAAAATTCATTCATTTACAGCGGAATATTTAAAGCTTTAATTCACACTCCCAGGTGTGTGTGTAGATACACAAAATTAATTGTATAAATACCATGTGCTTACATATCATCCCCATAATACTGTTTACAATTCCAAGATATAACTGTGCGATACAATAGATTAGATACAAAATACTCGTGTATACGAATCTTATACCTTTGCGAATTGTGGGAGCTGTTTAACACAAAAGATCTAGAGACCACCGCTCTCTTATTTCTCAGTACCTGGAGGGGGAAAATAGTGAGATGAGCAAACCACAGCTCAGTAAGGAAATGTATGCTAGCAGGTAGATATCGTACTACCTACATAGCCCATGCATGCATAAACCAAAACCATGTTTTCGTTATAAATGGAAATATCATACGAAAAATGCATTTAAACATATATTTCTCAATAGCATTTTCGTGTAAAATGAGTATCAAGCTTCCATTTAAAACATGCTCATAAATAGTGCCCTCATCGCACGAATGTGAAATGAGAGGTTTATCAAAAACACGAAATCTCTTTCACTTCTCAAATCATTCTTTCCACAATTCTCTTTCTTTTCTGAGATTATATCTGTTTCTCAAATCTCTGAGACAGGCACGGAATTTTCGGCAATCAAATATCCACGACATATGGCCATAGTTAGTGATCCCAGGCCTCACTGATCAGGTGTGCATAGGGTACCACTTCGCCTGAAGGGGGATGGGTCAGTCCTACCCTCCGGCTCATCTCAATCCACCTCATCTCCTCGTATACTCACGGTGAAGATACGTCGTGTGTCATCTACGTGATACTCGTACTCACGTGCACCCAGCACGGTACATAGTATACCAACGGGTGACTACACTATTCTACGTACGACCGTGGACCCAAGTCCATACTCCAACTCCGATGGACTTTTTATCCTAAACCATGTCTCATATACCAGGCGAGCAAGCAGCGTGACACACAGTCAACGGAAAGCTCCAGCGCGGTACGATTTATCGTTAAGATCCAGCCCATTCAAATGGCCGTCGGCTGGTATCCCCTTGGGTCCCAGACCCCCAGGTTTACCTCAACTCAACAAAACAGGTGCGAGCAAAGTTCTCGCACTTTCTCAAAACCCTCGTGCGAGTTAAAACTCCAACACGGTACATCAAGGCATTAAAACAGGTGTAAGCTAGCGCTTCAACACCAAATCACATCTCAAAACTGATAGATGGCTATTTTCTCTTTTTAAAATTCAAAACATGTTCATTCATACAGCATGCCTCTTCATGCTAAAACATGTAAAATTAGCCAACCTATCATCAACGTTTCTCAATCCTCAAGATTAATGTATAATAGAGAAAAACATTGAAAACATGCATATCATGCTATTTCCTTACCCTGTCCCATTTCTCAATAAATATATACATCCTAGTACTTTTCATGCTTCCATATCATTTCATAGAATTATAATATCGTACTAGTTCTAGCAACATATCTACGAAATTGCCGTAAAATACGTACGAACATCTCTATAGCTAACACACAGTCCCTTACCTCGTTTTACTTGTGTGCAACTATCCGCCTTTATGCTTCTTGCGTTCTCATCTCGACTTGCTCCGGCGTATCATCCGAAACTGAAATTCATCCATCAAACACTCGAGTTAACGTTTCTAACTCTTACTCAACTAATCATTTATCCAATGCCTTAAATACGTATTTTACCCTTTGTGGTAAATCTCACAATTTTATCATAATATTAACATGTCCAAACCATTCCCACAACATAATCATCCACTCAAGATATCTCATTCATCGTTAACATCTCTACATTCCACTTTCTCACACTTGACTATTTCTAAGTCATATTCATTTCATACCATTCTAAGTAGTTCTATCCACAATATGCATACCCCAAATATCTTTATAATCATTAACTAAACCAATGTACTTGGATTTGTGCATTAGAACTTACCTCATTGGATTTCCTCTTGCTCCAATTAGGATTGCCCTTTATTTCTTCAATCCATCAAATGGGGAAATGCCTCTAGACTATGTTGTTCTTCTTTTTGTTGTGAACAACTTTGTCTCTAATAGACTCTCCTTAAATCTCACTGAAAATGGCTGGATTTAGGAGTGAGAAAGCTAGTTTTCTTTGAGTTGAAGTGAGAGGAAATGGTTTATCCCGAAATTCTGCAGATCCAACTGCTCCCATTTATAGTTTTGACTTGATGAGATCGATCTCCCTTGGGTGTAGATCGATCTGGTCCTCTGAAAATTCCTCTTTTCTAAGGTATTTTAAAGGCAGGAGATCGATCTGTCGAGGCTAGAGATCGATCTGCTGTCGAACAGAAGCTTAAGGAGATCGATCTGGTCTTAGGGGAGATCGATCTGCTTCCAACCCGAGAGCTAAAGAGATCGATCTGCTTCCTTTGGAGATCGATCTGTTCCCTTCCATTACTCACATAAGAGCATTCTGGCTCTCCCAGATCGATCTCTCATCCTATGAGATCGATCTGGCCTTCACAAATTCCAGATTTTCTGCAGTTTTTCTGCAACAACTCCCTTCAAGACTTCCTCAATTTACCTTCGTAGTCCTTTCCTCATTCATCGCTCCTTGAGACTTAAAAATGTCATCCCATCCCACTTAATGTATTTTAAAACTTGTGGGAAATCTTTGTATAATCAAATATACACGATATTACTCGAATGAGAATATACACTTATGTAAATCTTTCCTTTCATTTTACCATACTACTCATATTCCATTTCGATCACATTCTTCTCGTGTTCAAGTTTATCTCCTCATACTCATGCGTAATGCAACTTGTACGTATAATCACAATTCTTATTACAAGTGCGTACATAATCTTATGAACTTACATTGCATATACTTCTCATTACAATGTATCATCATACTTATGATTTTATTTACATTCCCATGTTCCTATATACCTAGCTATATATATACGGGGTCTCACAATAACATATTCATCCTCCGTAGAGAGAAAATCATAAACATGGCCATTTTCACTACCTCACCCCACTTAAGAGGTTTTTCTAGTTAGCTGAGCCTTTTCGCTACCTCACCCCACTTAAGAGGTCTTTCTGGTTAGCTGGACCTTTTTAGCTACCTCACCCCACTTAAGGTCTTTCTGGTTAGCTGGGTCTTTTCGCTACCTCATCCGACTTAAGAGGTCTTTCTGGTTAGCAGAGCCTTTTCGCTACTTCACCCCACTTAAAAGGTCTTTCTGGTTAGCTGGGCCTTTTCGCTACCTCACCCCACTTAAGAGGTCTTTCTAGTTAGTTGGCCTTTTTGGCTACCTCACCCCACTTAAGAGGTATTTCTGGTTAGCCTCATCTCAGGTGCCAAACATATACGCCACGAAGGCGAGCATGACAATTATGCATTGACCGTGTGGCACTTTGCATCTGTAGGACCCAAGAGGTGGCCCCCTCGATCGTATATCATTAAACATTGCCTTTTGTCTTAAAACAGAGTTTTCAAATTTTTTCTTGGGCTTCACAAGTCTTGTGAGGTCCTGGGCCTTTTGACTACCTCACCCCACTTAAGAGGTCTTTCTGGCTAGTATCATCCCAAGTGGACCTCACTCACATATTTAAAATTCATATACCAAATTTCAAATCAACTCTCTTTTGTGGTTGAAAACTCTTTCATAAAAACAGAGAAACAGTGCTCATATAACAAATTCCATTTCTCGCAAAATATGTAACAAGTTCATGCATAAGTCAAAATCATCTCATTTCGTTCAAGAAACAAAATCAGAAACCATGCTCACGGATTTTGTAGACATGCTCAAACTCATGTATTTAAATTCATAAATCTTTCTTTCAGTTTCAGAAACATGATAAGATAAAGCTGGGGTTCAAATAAAGTTGGGCTTGATTTTGTTTAGATGTTAACTTGGACTAAAGTACGAACCCCTGGTATAAATCCTGATCATTTACTAAAATAATTGCGTAACTCAAATATTTTTCATAATTCCAAGCTTGAAGGAAAGGAGGTTACTATTACCATTTTAAATTACACCCCTTACCTCGATTTCTCTGTACAGTATAACTTTTCCAAATGCTGAGATTTTGCTCAGTTCGATTTGCTCCCAATTCGGTGCTCTGGAGCTGTAATTAATCACAAATCTCTTATTATTTTTTCTTATAAATACGTATGCAGTGTAATTTCATTTCATATAAAATTTTAGACCTAATTATTTTTATTGGGCCCTATAGTCCCTTAATGTGCCTACCGCTATCCTAAGCCTGTTTCAACTCCCTTATTCAGTCCTTAAAATTCATTTAACTATTTAGACTCAATTACAATTTATGGTTCGTCCATTAGGTCATTAACGAACTCAGGCCGATTGTTACACAAGTTGGGCCCATTATAGACGTTTAGCTGACTACATGGCCTACCATCACCATCACGTCATTTTAAACATTTTCTAATTTCTTTGGATAATTCATAATATCGTTTGCGATAGTCGATTTTTCAATTCTAATTATAACGCCATTTATACAAAATTAATTCGACAATTATGCGATTAATTTCTAATTCGTATAATTATACAAGTGGTAGCAAGTGAGATTCGCTTACCCAAGATCCATGATACACGTAAATCGAGGCTAATATGAACTCCCGTTTATCGCCAATTATCGAGCTACACATTTATAGATTTTTCGGATCAAATTCGGTCAAATACATATTTAAATAATTATTCTAAAAATTAAATCGGTCCATTTGACCGCTTACCGGCTTACTTGTAGCTTGACTGCATAGCCAGATTGTTTTTTCCAAATTTTTTCTTTTTTTTCTTACTGAACCGATTCTGTCCGATTCAACCAGGTTCAGACAGGTCTGGTTCACCCCGATTCAGTTCGGTTCAACTTTCTCCCTCGTCGTTCGGAGCTTCGCCGGTCGGTTCTTCGTCGGCTTCTGTCTCCAACTTGTCCGCGAGGTAGTCCGGTGCATGGATCTGGGGTCGATTTTGCCAAGGCTCGCCGGAAAGTGGTCGGTCCGGCCTCTTCTCTCCTCCGGCGTCGATACCTATTTCTTTCTCTCCTAATCGGTGCTATTTCTGGCCGATATACGCCTAGATCGGCGCCGCTGTCGCCCCCTCTGGCCGGTGGTGAGGCATTCCTCCCTTCCTCGACCGTCGATCGTCTCCCTTTCCTCCCCTTTTTTCTCTTTTTCCCTCTCTTTCTCTCTTTTCTGCCGTCACCGATCGCCGTTCTTCACCCCTCATCGATGCCTGCAACCTCTCAGCTCCCACGTCGGCTTCCTCATCGGCCTTCCTCTCGTCTCTCCCCTTTTTTTTCACGTTTCACCTTTTTTTTGTTTTTATATATTTTATTATTATTATTATTATTATTATTATTATTATATATATTAATTACATTTTCAAAATAACCAAAATAAACATATATGTATGTTTATTTTTATTATTTTTAAATACATGTTAAATTTAACAAAAATAAATACATGTCTTCTTATAACATATTTTCATCAAATTTTATTGTCTAATTTAGTACAGAAAATTTACGGTGTTTACATTCTCCCCACCTTTAAGGAATTTGGTCCTCCAAATTCATCTTGGTCACTTAGAATAGATGAGGGTACTTCTCCTTCAGAAGGCTCTCTAGCCCCCTCTAATATGTCATTCGAATATAATCGTGAAAACCTCAAAGTTATTATTCATAACATTGTCCGGGATCAACATAATTTCTTGATCACCAAATTTCTTAGAATAAAATTTTCAAATCATATTAAGTAATTTTAACCACATAAAATTTGAAATCTGAATAATGATATCAACAAATCTGTAAACACCGCAAATTTTCTGTATTTAGATTAAATATATATATATATAATAAATAGAAATATGTTATAGGGAAATATGTGAAAATATATATATATATATATATATATATATATATATATATATATATATATATATATATACATTTGTTTGTTAAGTTGGAAAAAAAAATGAAGGATAAAAATAATTGCAATTAAAAATATATATATATATATACATGTGATTTTCCAAGAATGAAAATATAATTAAAAATATATATATATATAAATACGAATATAACATATATAATAAAAATATAAAATATAAATATAAATATATATATATATATAAATAATAAATATAGATAGATATATATAAATAATATATATATGATAAAAACTAAAAATAAAAAAATAAAAAAAAATAATTAAAAGAAAAACAAAAAAAACAAAAAAAAAAACTAAAAAAAAAAAAAAAGGGATCGCGCGATTGTCGCGCGATCCCAAATAGAAGAAACCCCCCCCCTAAACTGTTCTCTGCTGAAATCCCTACCGCCGGCAAGCCTCCCGCCGTTCGCCTGCCGACCACCTTTCCCTCACCGACGATCGGACCCAGCCTTCCCTCCCCGACCATCGGCGACCTCCGTCTTCTCCCTTCCTTCCCCGTCGCCCAAAACCGAGAAACCCGAACCCTCTCGCCGTTCCTGCTTGCTGTCTCCTGCTTTGTTACCGGCGGGCACACCAGTGCCGGAGGTTACCCTGTACCGGTAGCCTTCCTCACCCAGACACCGACCCGACCCCCTCTTTCTCTTCTCTCCCTCTCCCCTCGCCTGGAAAACGAAAACGGAAACAAAGGGATTTTTCCTCTGTTTCGCGTTTTGCAGCAGACAGTGAAGACCAACGCCGGCCTTCCTCCGAAGCCGAGCCCCGGTAACCTCCCATCGCCTGTCCTACCCGTCCGGCCACCCAGTTCCTACGCCACAGTACATCTACAGTGGCAGTATACCAGAAAAAAAAATATACCCAGTTGATATTCTCCATCCTTGTACCAGTTAATTCCTAGGTAAAAATCCGAATTTTATTTAGTTTAATGTATGTATAATTGTATTATGGAAGCATGATGTTGTAGGAATTAATTGAAATACAAGCATGTTTAGTGTAGATTAATTTGACAAAAATTGGAAAGATGAGAAGTAGAAATATATATAATGAATATTTATTTATTTAGGTACATGTACAAATAAGTCTATATAATAAATTGGGTATGCTAGTATTTGTACAAAAAAATGTGTATATGCATATGTGATAAGGAAAAATGGAAAACAATGATAATATATATATATATAGTTATTTATTTAGGTGCATATACTTGTAGGGGTATGAAAGGTGAATGTGTGCAAGTATATGTATATACACAAAGAATGTATATATATGAGATAGGAAACATGAAAACAATAAAAGTATATTTATATAAATACATATAGGAGTGTATATATATATATATATATATATATAAATATGTATTTTTATGCGTGTATACTTGTGGATGTATGTAATAAAGGTATACGGTAATACTTGTAGGAGCAAATATATCAATAGTGAATAAATATATAAACGTGCGTGTTGCCCTAAGGATATACAATAATACGTACACACGCAGTAGTGACGCTAGGTTACGATTTTAACGCAATTCGGACAATTCGTGTGGATAAGATGCTAAGTAAACGATTTCGGTGTAGGTGAATTGTAGAAAGGATTAAAGGAGGTACTAGGAGACGTTACCGTTCGAATTCGAGATACCCGATAAATCGAGGTAAGGGGTATTACTTAACTTAGTTCTGATATTGCATTCTTATTTCATTGAGAAATGATTTTATGAAAGAGCATATGATTTAAAATGATTTATCAATGCGTCCATACTTGCGAAACTGTTTACAAAACATGATTTCGTTTTACAAAATGTTCGCTAGAACATCTATGTTTATGAAATAAACTTTCGAATTATGAAAATACTTGAAAGTTTTATGATGGCTTGAAAACCCATATTTACGCTTTGAAATGGAACTTTTGACGTTTTCAAAAGTATTTACGAAAAAGGAAAATATGTTTTGAGACTTAGGCTTCATGCTTGGCTACTTCTCGTGGTGTTCCGGCTCCACCACTTGGGGTGCCGGTACGTTGGCCCCTTTAGCACTTGACTCAACCTTTGTGGAAGATGTCGTGTTACTGGTGGTTTACGATAATGTTTTGGTAGTATCTCGTGCCCGCGCAGCACGGATGAATGTTCCCCGCATGGTGAGTGCCACAGGTGCCCGTGCCCTAGCTATGTGCTAGTATATGATAAGAAATAAGAAGATACTACCCCTATTTATAATTATTATTGCTGTACGAATCTGATCCATTCTACAGCCCCCTTACCATGGTCATAGGTATGATGACTCTCCAATGGAGAATGACACGTATCGCATGACTTAGTTATAGCCTAGTCTCCTCGATTTTAATTATAAAATCGACTATGATGAGAGTTTATGAAATGATTATGAAATATGCATGAGATGTTTATGAAATGATTACGAAATATGCATGAGAGTTTTATGAAATGATTATGAAATATGCATGAGATGTTTATGAAATGATTACGAAATATGCATGAGAGTTTTATGAAATGATTATGAAACATGCATGAGATGTTACGAAATGATTATTAAATATTCATGAAATGCTTATGAAATGATTATGAAATATGCATGAAATGTTTACGAAATGACTATGAATTATTCATGAAACGTTTACGAAATGATTTATGAAATGTTCATGAAAGGTTTATGAAAAGTTGCAAAATAGTTAAGTATGTGTTTTGTTTTAAATATTCGCATGCTTTATGACGCGTACGCATGAAATGAAAGTTTATGTATTGCATTAAGTTTCATTTTATGAACAATTTTAAATGCTTTTATATATTAGAACTGCTTTAAGAATATTCTCTTACTGGGCTTTTCCCCAAAAGCTCACCCCTCTACCTTCAGATCATTTGCAGTGAATCTATAGACGCTATCTGCCGCGTACACGACGTAAGCTGCTGGGAAGAACTACCCTAAGCTACTTTGTACACGCGAAAGGTATACATTTACATTCCTGTACCAGACATAATTGTATGCACAGACATATATTGGAATTATCAGTTGGGATGTAATTTTGTAAGGAACAATGTAAACATTACTACCTTGCGATTATATTTCGAGATTACTAGTATTAAATCGAAATAGATGCATTGTGTGGTAGAGATGGATTTGGAAAGTATGCTTGGTAGTTGTGGATATCTAGGATTGTGGAATACAATTGATTTGCAGGTGGGCAGGCTTATATATAAGCCGTTATGCTGCCGAAATTTCTATCGGCAATATAAGTTAAAATATGAAAATCAATTATAAATCAAGAGAAAAGAATTAGGAAAATGTTTCGACACTGTACAGGAATACAACCTAAGTGAATTGGAGAATAAGTGGGTGAATTAAATTCAAAAAAAAATTTATCTCGAGTTTTAAGGGTCAAGGGTCGTTACAGTTTTAAGTGGTATCAGAGCCAGGTTGTCTAGTATTGTCAGTGTCAAAAATAAGGATTAAATTACATCCCAAATGTCTGTGCTTGTCTGGTAGTAGGTAATGTATACCTAATGAATGTAAGACTTGATCTTTGGAATTACGCGCAGGTATTAGATCACTGCACGATGAGTGGAAGACGCGGACGTCTTCGGAGGCAGGCTCAGCCACCTCCACCTCCTCCACCGCACTTAGAGGACCTCAATACACGTATGGCTCAATTTGAACAGCGGTTGGAGCAGTGCCTCGAGCGAGGTTTGAAATCGATAGCTGCCATGATTGTCCAACATCTAGGGACAAACGTTTCCGATTCAGTTGGCACGACACCATTTTCTACTCTGGTGTCGATTCCTCTACAAGCACCACCACCTCCTCCTCTACAAGTTCCTCCAGTACCTATGGCGCCTCAGCCTCTTGTACAGACCCGAAGGGAGGAGAGGAATGTCGGTAGAATGAGGAATTTCTCGAAAATGAAGCCTCCAACATTTAAGAGAAAGAATAGGGATAAGAGTAAGCGAACGGAGTCTGTGAGACAGGACCTTCAGAGGGGCCAACCTAAGAGACAGATGACAGATGAGTCTCAGGCTAGGATTGATAGACCCACAGTTCCTGAACCTACTCCACAGACTACTAGAGGCTTCCAACGGTACGACAGATTTTGCACTAGATGCGGTAAATTTCATAGAATTACGTGTCACTGGTCCACAGGGAGCTGCTTTGGTTGTGGACAAAAGGGGCATATGGTAAAGGATTATCCACAGAAGCAGATTCCACAACCCTTAGAGCTACCACGACAACCTGAAAGGCAAGCTCCCCAGAGACAAGTTCCACAGAGACGGTCTACCGCGGCAGAGAAAGGCAAGAAGCCTGTCACTCATGGGAGAGCCTTTGCTTTGGACTGATATGGTGTGTAAGGATTGTGAAATCAAGGTAGGAGATAGGACCATATTAGCAGATCTAATTTTGTTGAACATGTATGGCTTTGATGTAATTTTGAGTATGGATTGACTAGCCACCAACCGTGTAAGTTTAGACTGCTACTCTAAGACTGTAACCTTCTCCTTACCTAGTAAGTTTAAGGTATGTTTTACAGTTAAGGAACGAAGTGTATGATTTTGACTATTAATAAAAGTTTTTGATGAACATGTTGATGTGAAAGTTATATTGCATTCATCTCTGACACTAGCTGAGAATGTCCAAGTATTCAGGACATATCTGTGGTATGCAAGTTTCCGAATGTTTCCTGAGGAACTACCGGCTACCATTGAAGAGAGAGTTGGAATTCATTATAGGTTTGGCACTAGAGACACAGTCAATTTCGAAGTCTCATTGTCGAATGAACTTTATGGATCTTTAGGAATTGAAAAAGGAGTTGTAAGAACTGTTAGATAAAAAAAGTTCAGAAACCTATAGGAGATATTGAGATATTTAGTCAAGCTAAGATGACTCCATTTGAAATTACTTTGAGGTAACAGAGCGCGAGGCGCAATTATGATGATATGAATTGTATATTTCTAAAGTCACTAAGAAAGAGAAAGATAAAGAGAATGACAGAGAAGAGATCTACAAAGGAAAACGGTGACAATGAAAGAACATAGTCACTCTTCTGGAAGAATAAATGAGGGAACTAACGGTATAAATAAGACTTTAAAGGTCGCACTGCTTATATGATTGATATAGATAGGGAGTGTTCAGAGTATAGAAACATCTTGGTAAACAGGGAAAGTTTTCTGACACATGATGAAACGATTTATCAAGTTACCCCTAAACTAAAAGGAGAAGTTCTAGAATTGATTTAGCAGGTAGTATCGAATTAATTACTCAAACCACTGTACTGAGTGACCTTGCTTGAATTAGATATGCTGAGAGAATAATTATAAGGATTACATAAAAAAGAGATTATCGGATCAGGTGATTCGTTTTGGAGTGTACCGGTGTTAGATTTTAAGGAGATCCGGAGTCGTTTTGGTCACGATATGTTAATAAAGGGTGTTAATTGGATTCTCAAGACATGGATTATAATTCAGTGGGGAAAGACCCAAAACCCTTAAAGATGATTTAAAGTTGAGATATAAGGAAACTTTGGAATATGGAATACATATTGAATCTAAAGATTGTAACTTCTATATTTTTATGTTTTGAATGTGAGACTTAATTGGGATGAGGAAAGAGTTCTAATATAATTGATGTACGAAATGAGGTAAGTTTGAAATGAGATAAATCTTGAATATACGAGTCATATTGGATTAAGACATGTATGCAAGGAACGAATATTTCTGGTATGTGAAGTGATTTGGATCAAGTGATATAAATTAAGAATAAGTTCTCATTAAGGATAAATGAGAAATTGTGATAAGTTAGTGTTTCAAACGATGATGCCCTAAGGCAAAAGATCCTAAAAGAGATTCATTGTTTACGGTACACCATGCACTCGGGAAGCACTAAGATGTACCAAGATTTACGGAGAGTGTATTGGTGGGTTGGTATGAAAAGAGATATAGCTGAGTTTGTGGCCAAGTGTCTAATTTGCCAACAGATTAAGATCGAACACCAAAGACCAGCAGGACTACTTAAGTCTCTTCCAATGTCTACTTGGAAATGGGAGCACATTACTATGGATTTTATTATGGGGTTACCAAGAACCCGAAAGAGGCATGATGCAATCTGGATAATTGTAGACAGGCTGACAAAGAGTGCCCACTTCCTAGCCATAAAAAAAATACAGACTCCTTGAGTGCTTTAGTAGAGTTGTTTGTGAGAGAAATAGCTCGACTACATGGGACACCTGTGAGCATTATATCAGATAGAGATTCCCGATTCACTTCTAGATTTTGGGCTCATTTTCAAGAAGCCATGGGATCTCAGCTTAACTTGAGCACAACCTATCATCCTCAGACCGATGGTCAGTCCGAGAGGACCATTCAGACCTTAGAGGATATGCTGAGGGCGTGCGTTTTGGAGTTCAAGGGCTCATGGGATGATCATTTGCCTCTTGCAGAGTTTGCTTATAACAACAGCTATCATGCTAGCATCGAGATGACACCTTATGAGGCTTTGTATGGTAGGAGATGTAGGTCTCCAGTGGCTTGAGAAGAAGTGGGTGACAGAAAGATCTTGGCACCCGAGTTGGTAGAACAGGCAGCAGAAGGTGTTCGGATAATTTGTGATAGACTTAAGATCGCACAGAGCAGGCAAAAGAGTTATGCGGATAAGCATAGATGGCCACTTGAGTTTCGGATTGGGGACTCCGTGTTTCTTAAGGTATCCCCGAGTAAGGGTATAATGCGCTTTGGGAAGAAGGAGAAACTGAGTCCTCGCTTCATTGGTCCTTTTGAGATTCTAGAGAGAGTGGGAGACGTGGCCTACAGACTTGCCCTAACCCCGCAACTCTCCGGGGTACATAATGTCTACCACGTCTCGATGTTAAGGAAGTATAATCCGGATCCTTCACATATCATTGAGTATGAGCCTTTGAGTATTCAAGAGGACATGAGCTACATTGAGCGACCTATCCGGATTTTGGACAGGAAGGAAAAAGGTACTTCGATCAAAGACGATATCTCTGGCAAAGGTTCTCTGGCAACACCATTCGATAGAGGAAGCTACATGGGAGCTAGAGAGTCTTATGAAGGAAAGGTACCCACACCTATTTTGATGGACTCAGAGGAATTTGGAGGACCAAATTCTTTAAAGGTGGGGAGAATGTAAACACCGCAAATTTTCTGTATTTAGATTAAATATATATATATAATAAATAGAAATATGTTATAGGGAAATATGTGAAAATATATATATATATATATATATATATATATATATATATATATATATATATATATATATATATATACATTTGTTTGTTAAGTTGGAAAAAAAATGAAGGATAAAAATAATTGCAATTAAAAATATATATATATATATATACATGTGATTTTCCAAGAATGAAAATATAATTAAAAATATATATATATATAAAAATACGAATATAACATATATAATAAAAATATAAAATATAAATATAAATATATATATATATAAATAATAAATATAGATAGATATATATAAATAATATATATATGATAAAAATTAAAAATAAAAAAATAAAAAAATAAATAAAAATAATTAAAAGAAAAAAAAAGAAAAAAAAAAAAGGGATCGCTCGATTGTCGCGCGATCCCAAATAGAAGAAACCCCCCCCTAAACTGTTCTCTGCTGAAATCCCTACCGCCGGCAAGCCTCCCGCCGTTCGCTTGCCGACCACCTTTCCCTCACCGACGATCGGACCCAGCCTTCCCTCCCCGACCATCGGCGACCTCTGTCTTCTCCCTTCCTTCCCCGTCGCCCAAAACCGAGAAACCCGAACCCTCTCGCCGTTCCTGCTTGCTGTCTCCTGCTTTGTTACCGGCGGGCACACCAGTGCCGGAGGTTACCCTGTACCGGTAGCCTTCCTCACCCAGACACCGACCCGACCCCCTCTTTCTCTTCTCTCCCTCTCCCCTCGCCTGGAAAACGAAAACGGAAACAAAGGGATTTTTCCTCTGTTTCGCGTTTTGCAGCAGACAGTGAAGACCAACGCCGGTCTTCCTCCGAAGTCGAGCCCCAGTAACCTCCCATCGCCTGTCCTACCCGTCCGGCCACCTAGTTCCGATGCCACAGTACATCTACAGTGGCAGTATACCAGAAAAAAAAATATACCCAGTTGATATTCTCCATCCTTGTACCAGTTAATTCCTAGGTAAAAATCCGAATTTTATTTAGTTTAATGTATGTATAATTGTATTATGGAAGCATGATGTTGTAGGAATTAATTGAAATACAAGCATGTTTAGTGTAGATTAATTTGACAAAAATTGGAAAGATGAGAAGTAGAAATATATATAATGAATATTTATTTATTTAGGTACATGTACAAATAAGTCTATATAATAAATTGGGTATGCTAGTATTTGTACAAAAAAATGTGTATATGCATATGTGATAAGAAAAAATGGAAAACAATGATAATATATATATATATATATATAGTTATTTATTTAGGTGCATATACTTGTAGGGGTATGAAAGGTGAATGTGTGCAAGTATATGTATATACACAAAGAATGTATATATATGAGATAGGAAACATGAAAACAATAAAAGTATATTTATATAAATACATATAGGAGTGTATATATATATATATATAAAAATATGTATTTTTATGCGTGTATACTTGTGGATGTATGTAATAAAGGTATACGGTAATACTTGTAGGAGCAAATATATCAATAGTGAATAAATATATAAACGTGCGTGTTGCCCTAAGGATATACAATAATACGTACACACGCAGTAGTGACGCTAGGTTACGATTTTAACGCAATTCGGACAATTCGTGTGGATAAGATGCTAAGTAAACGATTTCGGTGTAGGTGAATTGTAGAAAGAATTAAAGGAGGTACTAGGAGACGTTACCGTTCGAATTCGAGATACCCGATAAATCGAGGTAAGGGGTATTACTTAACTTAGTTCTGATATTGCATTCTTATTTCATTGAGAAATGATTTTATGAAAGAGCATATGATTTAAAATGATTTATCAATGCGTCCATACTTGCGAAACTGTTTACAAAACATGATTTCGTTTTACAAAATGTTCGCTAGAACATCTATGTTTATGAAATAAACTTTCGAATTATGAAAATACTTGAAAGTTTTATGATGGCTTGAAAACCCATATTTACGCTTTGAAATGGAACTTTTGACGTTTTCAAAAGTATTTACGAAAAAGGAAAATATGTTTTGAGACTTAGGCTTCATGCTTGGCTACTTCTCGTGGTGTTCCGGCTCCACCACTTGGGGTGCCAGTACGTTGGCCTCTTTAGCACTTGACTCAACCTTTGTGGAAGATGTCGTGTTACTGGTGGTTTACGATAATGTTTTGGTAGTATCTCGTGCCCGCGCAGCACGGATGAATGTTCCCCGCATGGTGAGTGCCACAGGTGCCCGTGCCCTAGCTATGTGCTAGTATATGATAAGAAATAAGAAGATACTACCCCTATTTATAATTATTATTGCTGTACGAATCTGATCCATTCTACAGCCCCCTTACCATGGCCATAGGTATGATGACTCTCCAATGGAGAATGACACGTATCGCATGACTTAGTTATAGCCTAGTCTCCTCGATTTTAATTATAAAATCGACTATGATGAGAGTTTATGAAATGATTATGAAATATGCATGAGATGTTTATGAAATGATTACGAAATATGCATGAGAGTTTTATGAAATGATTATGAAATATGCATGAGATGTTTATGAAATGATTACGAAATATGCATGAGAGTTTTATGAAATGATTATGAAACATGCATGAGATGTTACGAAATGATTATTAAATATTCATGAAATGCTTATGAAATGATTATGAAATATGCATGAAATGTTTACGAAATGACTATGAATTATTCATGAAACGTTTACGAAATGATTTATGAAATGTTCATGAAAGGTTTATGAAAAGTTGCAAAATGGTTAAGTATGTGTTTTGTTTTAAATATTCGCATGCTTTATGACGCGTACGCATGAAATGAAAGTTTATGTATTGCATTAAGTTTCATTTTATGAACAATTTTAAATGCTTTTATATATTAGAACTGCTTTAAGAATATTCTCTTACTGGGCTTTTCCCCAAAAGCTCACCCCTCTACCTTCAGATCATTTGCAGTGAATCTATAGACGCTATCTGCCGCGTACACGACGTAAGCTGCTGGGAAGAACTACCCTAAGCTACTTTGTACACGCGAAAGGTATACATTTACATTCCTGTACCAGACATAATTGTATGCACAGACATATATTGGAATTATCAGTTGGGATGTAATTTTGTAAGGAACAATGTAAACATTACTACCTTGGGATTATATTTCGAGATTACCAGTATTAAATCGAAATAGATGCATTGTGTGGTAGAGATGGATTTGGAAAGTATGCTTGGTAGTTGTGGATATCTAGGATTGTGGAATACAATTGATTTGCAGGTGGGCAGGCTTATATATAAGCCGTTATGCTGCCGAAATTTCTATCGGCAATATAAGTTAAAATATGAAAATCAATTATAAATCAAGAGAAAAGAATTAGGAAAATGTTTCGACACTGTACAGGAATACAACCTAAGTGAATTGGAGAATAAGTGGGTGAATTAAATTCAAAAAAAAATTTATCTCGAGTTTTAAGGGTCAATGGTCGTTACAAAATCTTCTAGTTATAAACTATTGGATATTGATCCTCTTTTCTTTTTCACTGTATCAGAATATTTATCATCAGTTGACCACTATACACCACGATAAAGGTGTCAATATAACAAAAATTGTTATAAATATAAGTTTTTCACACCCAACAATTTCAAACATAAATCTTTGAGTATCCAACTCATCTCTAATCTCAAATATTAATAGTTTCCAAGTCTCATAAATCAATTATAGATGACGATGAAACTCTTCGTAAAGCTTATATTATTATAATCCAAAATTTTTCTATTAGTCAAATACACTATTAACTCCAATTAAAAGTTAGAGTCTAAGAACGATAGAAAAAATCAATCGATAATTTCAATCATTATAACTCCAAATAATAAAATTCATATCAATATCACAATTCCAAACACCAATCACATAATCTCATTGATTCCTAAATCTTTGGGACCATTATCACAAATTAATCACTCTCATCATTAACAAATTAATAGCACTCCATGTAGTTTAAATATTGCACTGCAATGACTTGAATAAATATCAATTCATATCTTTAAGTTCAGATACTGTCTTTTTCTTTTACTAAACCAAAATCACTTCAAATTATGCAATTTTTCTCTTTAAATGCAAGATTGATTCCAGCCAATAGAAAATCTTACAATATACAATAATAAATTTTCTATTGATGATCTTCAATTTTTGCCTAAAATCTACATTTCCACATAGCATTCCTTTGCAATTGATATTGAACAATTGATCCATATTTCATAGTTCATACGATTTCATTAGAATGAAATTCATTTCTTCATCTTCACAATTAATGGTATCCTGACTTCCAACACGAATATGACGACAGTCAATTTCAATTTGTAGGTTATGGATTAGGGTACTTCTAGACGTTGTCAAGTCTCTCAGGCGGAGAGGTATTTTGAAATACCTTTGTTAGCCATCAGACTTGACCACATAAACTGGTTATGGATGTAAAGATTCAAGGTTCAATCCCAATAGAAAGTAGGATATCATAGTTTATCACAATTTCATATTTATCCTTTAGTCAGAACTTATTCTCAATTCATACCACTTGGTTCCGAATCACTTCACATACAAAGATATTCTTACTTTGCATACACTTCTTATTCCAATGTAACTTCTATTCAAAATCTATCATATTTCAAATTTGTCTCATTTCGTACCTCAATTATATCATAACTCTTTTCTTATTCCAATTAAGTCTTGCATTCGAAACATAAGCATGGTCAATTTACAATCTTTAGGCTCGATACGTAATTCATATTCCAAAGTGTCCCTATATCTCAAACTCTGTATCATCTTTAAGAATTTTGGGTCTTCCCCACTGATCTATAATTTCTACTTCGAAAGAATTCAATTAACACTCGTTCTTAACATATCGTGACCAAGAAGACTCCGGGTCTCCTTAACAATTAATGCCAGTACACATCAAAGTGAATTACCTGGTCCGATAATCTCTTTTTTATGCAATCCTTATAATTGTTTTCTCAGCATTTTAATTCAATCCTGTAAGCATACTTTTAGTTATGTGATTCATCTTTTTAGTTATAGGGACTTTACTCTATCACTCTCACTACTTCCTTAGTACATCACTTCCCGATCATTCTCTATACCTTGTCATTTTCTTAGTAATCTCGAGAGTATATATCTCATATTCTCATAGTTACGCCTTACGCACTACTCTCTCAAAATAACATCAAGTTGAGCTAACTTAGCTCGATTGAAGATCTCAATACCTCCTATAAGTTTCCTGAATTTTCTCCATTTCACATCTTTACTTATCCGGATTATTCTTCTTCCAAAGCTATAAATTTAATTTCATAATTATCCATAGACTTGTTACTTCATGTTTGATTGCAATCATTTCATTCATAATTGCCACTTTATTTCATCTGGAATGTGCTGCCGCCTAAGGACTTTCGAAATATATCCCATGTAATTTTTTGATGTCGACTCTCGGATTAAATCGGGGAACTTCCCTCCAAGTTTGACTTTTTATCTCGATATTGATGCTACAAGGGCTACTTTCTTTATAGTAGCACACTCTAAAAATCCGTGTAGCTTCTCCAATCCTTTAACATAAAAGTTGCAAAAGCAACTTTCTTGATAGAGTTACTTTTAAAATCATCAAGTTTTTCTATCTCATTCATCCAACACTCCAAATCACTGGATTCTTAACCTTGTTGAAAAATAGAGGCTTTAACTCTTGAAACTGCCCCCAGTCTATTAAGCTCATAGTCATACTCTAAGAATCCATCCAAGTTTTTCAATTTAATTTTCCAGTTTTCTATTGCCATTGGATTCTTGATTTCAGTATGTAATAGCATACTATCCTCCGAAATCAGCTCGGTCTCTATCCGTTAGTGAACTTACAGACATTTCTTGACTTCACTGCCTATAACATTGGGTCATACTTTTTCAGGGATATAATTCATAATTCATACTCATAGACAAATCAATTTCCTTGTGCTTGACCGAGAAATTCCATTCGTAGTTTCTTTAATCTCATTCATTCAGTTCTCTATAACTACCGGGTCCTTTATCTCATTTAACAATGGCTGTCTGCGGTTCTGAAACTGTCTCATCTAGTGTAGCTCCTACATCCTAACCCAAGTCATCATCACTCTGCTGTGTAGCTACAGGAGCATACATATTTCTAGTTCTGAAACATCTCTACAGGCTGTGCGGGCGCATCGGGAGTAATCTGTCTGTCTATTTTTCCGTCTACCCCATCACCTAACATAGCCTATGTCTTAATTTTCCATAATATGTTCAACACTCCACTCAATCTTAGCAAAGTGTATCTCAATACCATCTGTCCTTTCCACAGGACCTGATGGAGTACGCTCAACATCAATTTCAATCACGGTATCATTTATGAGTCTCATATGATGACTCTGCGACCTCTAGCACGTGATCTAATTCCTCACGTAAACCAAATATTAAGTCTTAACTTCATTAGGTATACTTAGTCTACAACCAGACAAGCACAGACATTTGGGATGTAATCTTATCCTTACTATTGACACTGACAGTACCAGACAACCTTTGCTCTGATACCACCTTAAACTGTAACGACCTGTGACCTATAAAAATTCGGGAAAAATTTTTTTTTGAAACTTCAGCTTGCAACTTAATCCATTTATTCACTTAAGTTGTATTCTTGTTCAATGTCAATTCATTTTCTTACTTCTTTATCCGTAATTATAATTTAGTTTCACATTTTGATTTATATGGCTGATAGAAATTTCGACAGCATAACAGCTTATATATAAGCCTACCCACCTTCAAACCGATTATTTTTAACAAATCCTACATATCCACAACTACAACCATGCTTTCCAAGTTATATCATCAAATGATTCTACATATTTTAAACCACGTCTAGTTACTCCCAAAAATCGATCTTTAAAAATATTTCATTTTATTTATCCTTATACAGATTACATCCCGACACATTACTTTCGATAGATGTCGGTGCATACAATGGTCTAGTAAAGAGATATAAATGTATACCTCACGCATGTACAAAAGGTAGTCTGGAGAAACTCGTATCCGTCAACCTACGTCGTCTACGCAACAATTATCACTGTAGTTTCACTGCAACACATCTGAGAGGTGAAGGGGTGAGGTTTCGGGAAAAAGCTCAGTAAGAAATCCATTTAAAATAATCATAGTGTCTAAAACATAAAGAGTACATAGTACTACCAAAAGGTGGCATTTCTTTACAAATATTACATCACTTTCCAAACACATATCACGGAAAACACATTTAACAGAAGCATGATTTCGAAATAAGAAAACCTTAGCAGACCGATCAGAATCTTTCGTGATATACAGAACTTCAAAAACATAGCTGAGCATGAAGCATGTATTGAAAGATCAAATATCCCAAACAAAGATCATATCAAATGGAAATCAGAACCTTTTGGATCATACAGAACTTCAAAAACATTGCTGAATGTAAATCACATATCAAAGAATCAAATCTTAAAACAGAGTTCGTTTCGAATGGAGACTAGGCTAGCTCATATAATCGTCATGCGAAAATAACATATTCATCCTCCGTAGAGGGAAAATCATAAACATGGTCATTTTCGCTACCTCACCCCATTTAAGAGTCCTTTCTGGTTAGATGGCCTTTTCGCTACCTCACCCCACTTAAAAGGTCTTTCTGGTTAGCTGGGTCTTTTTAACTATCTCACCCCACTTAAGAGGTCTTTCTGGTTAGCTGGGTCTTTTCGCTACCTCACCCCACTTAAGAGGTCTTTCTGGTTAGCAGAGCCCTTTCGCAACCTCACCCCACTTAAGAGGTCTTTCTAGTTAGCTGGCCTTTTTGGCTACCTTACCCCACTTAAGAGGTCTTTCTGGTTAGCCTCATCTCAGGTGGCAAACATATAGGCCACGAGAGCGAGCATGACAATTATACATTGACCGTGTGGCACTTTGCATCTGTAGGACCCAAGAGGTGGCCCCCACAGTCACACAGACTGTGTGGCACTTTGCTCCCACAGAACCCAAGAGGTGGCCCCCTCGATCACATATTATTAAAAATCGTCTTTTATCTCAAAACAGAGTTTTTAAAATCTTTCTTGGGCTTCATAAGTCTTGTAAGGGTCTGGGCCTTTTGACTACCTCACCCCACTTAAGAGGTCTTTCTGGTTAATATCATCCCAAGTGGGCCTCACTCACATATTTAAAATTCATAAACCGAATTTCAAATCAACTCTCTTTTGCAGTTGAAAACTCTTTCATAAAAACATAGAAACTGTGCTCATATAACAAATTCCATTTCTCGTAAAATATGTAACAAGTTCATGCATAAGTCAAAATCATCTCATTTCGTTCAAGAAACAAAATCAGAAACCATGCTCACGGATTTTGTAGACATGCTCAAACTCATGTATTTAAATTCATAAATCTTTCTTTCAGTTTCAGAAACATGCCAAGATAAAGCTAGGGTTCAAATAAAGTTGGGCTTCATTTGTTTAGATGTTAACTTTGACTAAAGTACGAACGCTTGGTATAAATCCTGATCATTTACTAAAATAATTGCGTAACTCAAATATTTTTCATAATTCCAAGCTTGCAGGAAAGGAGGATACTATTACCATTTTAAATTACACCCCTTACCTCGATTTCTCTGTACAGTATAACTTTTCCAAATGCTGAGATTTTTCTCAGTCGAATTTGCTCCCAATTCGGTCTCTGCAGCTGTAATTAATCACAAATCGCTTATTATTATTTCTTAAAAACACGTACGCAGTGTAATTTCATTTCAGATAAAATTTTGGACCCAATTATTTTTGTTGGGCCCTATAGTCCCTTAATGTGCCTACCGCTATCCTAAGCCCGTTTCAACTCTCTTATTTAGTCCTTAAAATTCATTTAACTATTTAGACTCAATTACAATTTATGGTCCGTCCATTAGGTCATTAATGAGCTTAGGCCGATTGTTACACAAGCTGGGCCCCTTATAGACGTTTAGCTGACTACATGGCCTACCATCACCATCACGTCATTTTAAACATTTTCTAATTTCTTTGGATAATTCATAATATCGTTTGCGATAGTCGATTTGTCAATTCTAATTATAATGCCATTTATACAAAATTAATCCGACAATTATGCAATTAATTTCTAACTCGTATAATTATACAAGTGGTAGCAAGTGAGATTTGCTTACCCAAGATCCATGATACACGTAAATCGAGGTTGATTTGAACTCTCGTTTGTCACCAATTATCGAGCTACACATATATATATTTTTCGGGTCAAATTCGATCAAATACATATTTAAATAATTATTCCAAAAATTAAATCGATCCATTTGACCGCTTACCGGCTTACCCGTAGCTCGACAGCATCGTCAAATTTTTTTCTAAATTTTTTCTTTTTTTTTGCTGAACCGGTTCGGTCCGATTCAGACCGGTTTAACTTTCTTCCTCGCCGTTCGGAGCTTCGTGGGTCGGTTCTTCACCGGCTTCCGTCTCTAGCTTGTTCGCGAGGTAGTCCGGTGCATGGATCTGGGGTCGATTTTGCCAAGGCTCGTAGAAAAGTGGTTGGTCCGGCCTCTTCTCTTCTCCGACGAAGGTACCCATTTCTTTCTCTCCCGATCAGTGCCGTTTATGGCCGATCTGCGCCTAGATCGACGTCACTGTTGCCCCCTCTGGCCGGTAGCGAGGCATTCCTCCATTCCTCGACCGCCGATCGTCTCCCTTTCCTCCATTTTTCTCTTTTTCCTCTCTTTCTCTCTTTTCTGTCATCGTCGATCGTCGTTCTTCACCCCTCATCGATGCCTGCGACCCCTCAGTTCCCACGTCAGCTTCCTCACCGGCCTTCCTCTCATCGGTAGCCTTCTCTGTTGGCGGGAGGAGAAGGCTACTGCCTTCTTCAATTGGGGTCGCGCTACTCTGTCGCGCGATCCCAATTCTCCCTTTTTTTTCACATTTCGCCCTTTTTTTTGTTTTTATATATTTTATTATTATTATTATTATTATTATTATTATTATTATTATTATTATTATTATTTATACATTTTCAAAATAACCAAAATAAACATATATGTATATTTATTGTATTTTTTTAATATTTTTAAATACATGTTAAATTTAACAAAAATAAATACATGTCTTCTTATAACATATTTCATCAAATTTTATTGTCTAATTTAGTACAAAAAATTTGCGGTGTTTATAAAGTCGGTTTGGTTTGGTTCCGATAATGTTGAAGTGATGAAAACACAAAAAAAAAAACCTAAAATTCGGTGTCATTTCCTTAAGAACTTGTCATGATAAACATGGACTCAGGAAATCTTGATCAATAAAAAAGAAATAATTGAATTCCAAGTCCAATTAATCAAGATATGAAATTATTGAGATAACCTAAAAAATTTCACTTCGAAAAATTATCTCGAAATTACGGAGAAATAATTTCGACAAAAAATAATAATGAAAATAAAAATAAAATAAAATAAAATAAAATAAATAAAGATAAAATATAAATATAAATAAAATAAAAATAAAAATAAATGATAATAAAATAAAATAAAATAAATAAATATATTTAATTGAGTAAATATATATATATATGTTATTGGTATAAAGATATTTTGTTAGATAATAATATTTTATTATTAGATATTTTTAGTAGTACAACTATATTATATTATACTAGAATATAATATAATATTATATATATATATATATATATATATATATATATATATATATATATATATATATATAAAGAAAGGCAAAGTAACCAAAAAAAAAGAAGAGAAAACGAAAACCAGAAAACGCGAGGAACAGGGGAGGGAAACCCGATTCGCCCTTGATTTTCTCACCGGCGGCAACGGGCGGCGAAGGAGGGCGCGAGCTGCCTGGCCAAGGGACTACCGGCACCAGGAGAGTGCCTGAGCGCTAGCCCGCGCCATGAATCGCCGGCGACGAGGAGATTGGAGAGGGAGAGGCTGTGGGATAGAAGATGGAATCGGGTGGATTTCGATGACGATCTGCCCCAGCTTAAGCCAACCGAGGGTTTCTCTCCACTGCGCGACCTCCCTGGACAAAAACGGGGTAGAGAACTGGCCAAAAAAGCATCTGACCAGTGAAATCGACACTGAATCGAGTCGGACCGGTTCAGTGGAAAGAGAACTAAATCGGACCAGTTAAGCCTAGAGAGAGAAAAAAAAGAGGAAAAATTGAAAAATAATTTGATGACGCATCGGGTCTAAAGACAAGCCGATAAGCGATCGAAATTCATCATTCTAAATTTTGGAAAAGTTACTTGAATTTATATTTGACTGGAATTGACTCGATTTAATTATATAATGTATAGCGCGACAATTGGCGATAAACGAGAGTTCGAGTCAGTCTCGATTTACGTGCTATCATGAAATCTCGAGTAAGTGAACTTCACTTACTATAATTTTTATAATTATGTGCGTTAGAAATTCATCGAATAAGCGACGGATTAATTCCGTATAAAATGATTTATGTTTTGGAAATTAAAAATCGATTGTCGTGAATGATAGTATGAACTATCAAAAAAAAATTAGAAAAGGCTTAAGACGGCCTAATAAGTATTAATGGGCTCTAAATGAAGTGAATAGTAAGTGAAATAAGCTTAAAATTGGTTAAGGCCCATTAAGGTGCAATCGGGCCCAATAAGAGTAAACAGGCTCAATGCTTTAAATTAAGCCCAATAAAGGTGAAATAATGATGAATGTATCATAATTAACCTTATATATGGTTATACACAGCTCCAGAGAGTTGACTGGGAACAAATCGAACTGAGCGAAATTCCCAGCGTTGGAAAAGTTAGACTGTACAGAGAATGTAGGTAAGAGAATTCTGTGAGTAGCTAGAGATAGCTACACGTAATTTCATCAGGTTTTAGATACACTCAAATATTATAGGGATTATAAAAACAAAATAAAAATTTTAGTGCCCCGGGATAGGCAAATGACTATTTTACCCTTATTAAGGGTAAATTACTATTTCACCCCTATTGAGTGAAATTTCACCAAAGTATGGTGAATGCATGACATACATGAAATGCATGATTTAAGTGGTTGTTACTGCTTTTTAACAAAACAAATTGATAGGTTGGCCAATGTTTGCATAAATTGCATAACAGCACTCTGTAGGTGCTATTTTTAAATTTGAAAGAAAACTCTCTGAAAAAATGAGCCACCTATCGGATTTATGTGAAAACAGACGGTGCTGGAGCGTTGCTCACATTGAGTCTGAAGTTTGTGGTTGTGCATGAAATATGCTGGAGCGATCGCTCGCACAAATTTTATTATTGTCATTTGCATGAAACGTGCTGGAGCTTTACTCGCTCCATGTTTTGATTTAATCTGATTTAATATGCCTGACAGCGTACTGGAGCTTAACTCGCCTGAGATTTTCATATGACATTGCGTAAAAGCCGTACGGGAGCCTTGCTCGTACGTGATTTAAATTCATTTGATATACATAACACCGTGCTGGAGCGTGAGGTTTTAACTTATTATACATGAAACTATGATGGAGTGTAACTCGCACGAGATTTTAATATCATGATATGCATGGAGTAGTGCTGAGAGCTTTGCTCGTACTGGGCTCTGTTGACATGCATAGGGTCGTGTTGATTGCCTCGTGTAGACTGTGTGTCACACAGTTGAGATGCTCACACGTGTATTTTGAGACGTGGATGAGGGATTGATATGATATGGGGTCCACGGAGTACGTTGTACCGTGCACGTAGCACGGAGTACACTATACCGTGCAGTCTTCAAACTATTCATGAGTAAGACGGGCCTCAGAGTCTGACCACCCGGTCTTTGATATATATAGGCTGGCGGATGAGGATTTGAGCCACCTCCCATTGCGAGCAGTGATGCCCCACACACTAGGATCCGTGTAGCCGGGATCAGAGAGTAGAATATGGCCATAGTCCAGTATGTTACTTGATACCTGCCTAGTCTCACATGATATAAATGTTGATTTAAGCATGTTTCTATGGTTTATATAATTGCATGTTTTACATGGTTTTGTGGATCAAGATAGCCAGAGGGATGGGTTGAGTCCTGATAAGGATTTTAATTTATTTTAAAGGATTAGGATAACCCGAGGGATGGGTTGAGTCCTGATGAATGATTTTAATGCTTTTGGTAAAAAACATGATTTTATGATTTTAATGTTTTTGGTAAAAAGCATGATTTTATGATTTTAATGCTTACAGTAAAAAACATGATTTTATGATTTTAATGCTTTGGTGAAAAGCATGATTTTAATTGCAATTTGAGCATGAGTTATATGATTTCCATAAGTTCAAGGGATTAAATGATTTTTGCTGCATAGATTATACATGTTTCCGTATTTAAGATTTTTAAATAGAAAAGAATGGATTTAAGTTTTAAAGGAAAATAATAGATTTAAGTTTTAAATGAAAAGAATGGATTGAAGGGCATGGCATTATGATCATATAGATAGTGCAGTTATCTACTTGCTTGCATAATTGCCTTACTGAGCTTGTTTTGCTTACCCTTTCACATTTCCCCCCTCTACAGAGCATTTCCAGTTGATTGATAGCTATTGAAGCCTTATATTTTGGTATTCGCTGCCTCCCATCACTCGAAAAGGTATACACGTGTACATTTCGTATCTGAATAACGTGATAGCACAATACTGTAAATGGATGTAACTTTTGGGGATGTAGATTTAAGTAAATACATTTATAAGAAGTTGGTATTTACAATTTAACTCTGATGCATGGTATTAACTTAAATGGATGATAAGAAAAGATAAGTAACAGTAACGGACTAATATTGACTCACAGCCAACAGTTTAGTAGGATGGTCACAATAGGGAAAGGAAATAAAAAGAAAAAAAATTGTAGTGATTTTAGTTGAGACAGGTTGTGACAGATTTATTGGTATCAAAGTTGTGTTGGTCTGATGTGAGTCAGTGTTAGAGGTTAGAAAAGTTTACATCCCCTTGTTACTGTGCTATTTAAGATACAATTGTGTATATTGCAATGGAATCGCAGCTAGGAAACTGATTTTGAGTTCAGGAATTTAGTTATAATGGCTAACAGCAGCAGAGGAAGAGGGGCGAGAGCACGAGCTAGAGGCTGTAGAGGTAGGTCAGCGAGCCATGCTAAGTCATCACATGAGACTCAAGATGAGATTGAAGTGGAGACTAATATTGAGCATGCTCCACAAGGTCCTGTAAAAAGGACAAAGAGTATGAGGCACGCTTCTCTAAGATAGAGCGAAATATAGAGAACATTATGGAATTACTTGCTCAAATTACAGAGGCCTCTATACCCCTACCAATTCAGGATACGCCTTCTCTTGTTGCTCTACAACATAATGTTGATGATTTGGGTTAGAATTGTGAGCTGGACAAGTTGAGGCAGTTTCAGAAGTTCAGACCGCTATCGTTTAGTAGGGTGAAAGACCCAGTAGTTGTTGAGGACTGGATGAACAAGATAGAGAAGTTATACGGGTTCTTTTCGTGTAAGACGACCGAGAGGGTAGCCTTTGCGTATTCATGTTGAAAGGTGAGGTAGAGCATTGGTGCAAGTCTACCAGACCGATCTTGAGAACCCGACACACAGAGATCTCATGATAGATATTCTTGGATGCCTTCCGGAGGCAGTATTTTCGGACATTGCTTAGAGGAAACTACAGATAGAGTCTACGGGTTTAGTCTAAGGGAATCGATTAGGGGATGAGTACGAATTGAGATTTACATCCCTGGGAAGATATAATCCAGATGTTAGGAGCAGTGAGGTTAAGACAGTCAGAAAGTTTACCAACGAATTGCAACCTGCTATCAGGTCTAGACTGGTACCATTAGACATCTCTATTTATGAGGAGGCAGTGCGTAGGGCGCAATTGTGTGAGCAAGATTTTGATAAGAATGCCTCTGAGTTTGGTAAGGTAGGTAGAGACAGAGGTGAAGACAGGAAGAGACCAATGGCTGATAGAGGTTTTGATTTTAGAAGAGGCCAGAGACTGTTTGATAAGAGACCAAGGATTGAGGAGATACAAGAGAGGATTGTTAAGCCTCCTGTGTATCCGTCCATTGCTCTAACGAAGGGAATTGTTTTTTGTAAGACCCGAAAATTATATCGTAATTTCTTATAAAGAATTGAAAATGGTCCCAAATTAAATGAAACGGGATTCGAACAGGAGATAAGGATTTAAAATGCGAAATGAATGAGTATTCGTGAAGGGAAGTTGGGTTAAATTAATCTCGAACACGTGCAACGGCAAAACGGTCAAAAGATCAAAATTCGGGATAAATTCGACAAGAAAATTTTATTAAAAATAATGGATTTGAGAATCTTGATCAATAACAAAGAAATAATTAAATTTCGGGTTAAATTGATCAATATATGAATTTACTGGAATTAATCGAAATTTTCGCTCGGGACAATATCCCGAAAAGACGGAGAAAATATACCGAAAAAGTGGAAAAATAGATTAAATAAATTAATTAGAATAAAATATAATTTTTTAGATATTTTTGAGATTTTTAGAATAAAATAATGATTAAAATATTAATAAAATTAAATAATAAATAAAATTAAATTAAGTAAAAAAAAAAAGAAATCAGAAAACTTTGTCGAAGAGAGAAAGAAATGAAAACAAAAAAAAATGAAACCGACGAGGAAGACATGACCATCAGACAACTATCGGTGACCCAGCGGCCAGGCGGAGGGCTGGAAAAGGAAGAGGAGAGGCCGGCGACCTCCCTGGTACCGGCGACGTAGCCCACCGACGCTGGAATCTGGCGAAATCGAAAGAGAGAGAACCCGAGGGAGAAAAAGAGATTGGCGGCAATCGGCGCTGATCTAGCCCCAATCGACCCCAGCCAAGGCTACCCTAGGCCAGGACGAGCTGATTGGTGGTGGCCACAACCGTCGAAACCGATAGACGGCGCCGAAAACAACGGAAGGAAGGAGGCCCACCGACGCCGAAGAAGAGAAAGGTCGGACCGACCACTTTCTGACGGCTTTGAACGAAACCAACCTCAGATCCGTGCATCGGACGGCCCAGCGGAGCCACTGGTGGCGAAAGCCGACGAAGAACCGGTCGGCGAGACCTTGAACTGGCCGAACCGTAGTGAACTGGGCTGAACTGGACCGGTCTGAACCGGGTTGAACCGGATCGAACCGGTTCAGCCAAGAAAGAAAAAAAGGAGAAAAAGAAAAAAGGGGAAGAATTTTCGGGGATACACCGAATTTTGGGTAAGTCAATACGAGGTCAAAAGTGACCGATTTGATTTTTGAGAAATTTATTTAAATTATATTTAATCGAAAAGTAACCCGGAATTAAATATATAATTGTGCAGTTTTACGATAAACCCCGAACGAGAGCCGATTGAGCTCCAATTCTCGTACCCCGCATCATATTGGGTAAGTATATTTTAATTACGGTAATAGGAGTCCCTTAATACAGAGTTTCGATTATTTTACGGAATTTACGGATTAATTTTGTATAAAAAGGAATATTAATCGGAATTACAACGTAATTGTCGTAAATAGTATATGGGCTATCCAATAAGTTTGGAACGAAGCCCGATGATTATTGGTAAGCTGAATGACCCTAGTAAACCCAAAGAAGGGATTTAATAAGTATAAACGAGCTGAAAATGGGTCGAGGCCCATTAAAGTGCAATCGGGCCCAATAAAGTAAAACGGGCCCAGTACGTTAGATTCGATCAGTAAATGTGATATATTGATAAAAATAAGTGAATTAACCCAAAATATGTGGTTATATGCAGTTTTGTAGACTTGGTTGACGCGCAGTTAGACTGAGAGATCGGATATTATCGAGACGAGATAAGTTTACGCGTAAATCGAGGTAAGGGAATTTTGTAGGTGCATAGAGATTTCTATACGTATTTTTTAGGGGATTTCAGGGCCTAAAAATTCTTAAAGTATCTAAAAATGAAATAATAATTTTTACGAAAATCGGGGCACAGGTGAATAAAGGAAAAAGACAATATTGCCCCTGGGAGTAAAATTTACAAAAAAGGGTAGTAAGGCAAATAAATTGCATGATTTTCATGTTTTGATAGTTTATATGAATGTGTTGCTTTGGTTTAAGCAAATTTACATATAAGTTGGCTGTTGATTTCATGAATTATACGAAAGGGTACCGGTTTGTACCGGTTACGATTTTAAAAGATGTTTTATAAAGATTGAGACACCTATCATATTTACACGAGTAAAAAGAGTGCTAGAGTCTTACTCGCACTAAATTTTACTGATTTATTACTCATAAAAATCCGTACTGGAGCATTGCTCGTACGAGAAAATTTGCGTGTGCACAAAATCGTGTGGTGCTAGAGCTTCGCTCGCACTAGACGTGAGTTGACATGCATATAGTCGTGCGGAAGCCTCCTGTAGACTGTGTATCGCAGAGAGTTGATATGCTCGCACGTATACTTTGAGACATGGGTTAGTTATCGACATAGTATTGGGGTGGGTAAGACCTATGGCAGGCACCACCAGACTATGATATGGGTCCACGGAGTACGATGTACCGTGTATGTCACACGGAGTACGCTGTACCGTGCAGTCATGATGACTCGATGATGTTACTTGATATTCTGACGGGTAGGATTTGACCCCATCTCCCATTGCAATTGTGATGCCCCGCACACCGGGATCCGTGTAGCCTGGGATCACAGGGACATAATATGGCCATAGTCCTCGATTTTCATACAGTAACCTACATGTCTCACATGATATCATACGGTCTGAATAGACCAGGACAAACCCGAAGGAGGGGTAATGTCTCGATTTATGTTTTTAAATAAGATACGATTTAATGAATCAAGGTATTCCCGAGAGATGGGTTTGACCTTGATGTGGTTGTTTTGTGAAACAACAAATAAGTTTTAATGTGATGAGTTTATGATGAAACAAATAAGTTTTAAATGTGACGAGCACGAGATGTCATACATGATGATTTTTCCATGGTTGTTTTATATATCAATTTCGTGATTTTCCTTATATGATATATACATACATGTGGCATCGTTTTAATCTTACCTCATGCTCCAAATGTAAACGATTTTATATCACGACATTATCAGCACGTAGATAGTATAGTTATCTACCTGCTTACATTATTGCCTTACTAAGCTGTTTATGCTCACCCTTTCATTTTTCACCTCACAGGGTACATTCAATATAAGAGAGTGACACTAGTCTTGCTTCTCAGTTATCCGCTACTTCTTATCAAGATCAGGTATACACATTCGTATAATTTTGTATCTAAATATGTAATGCACAGTACTGTAAATGGATATGATGTCAAGGATGTAAGGTTATATAAATATCAATGTGTATGTATTTAGTCAAAATCAAAAGATAATAAACTCTGATATGTGAATGTGATTATAGAAATAGAATAGTAAATAGGTGAGAGGTGACTAATACCGAATCATAGCCCAACTGTTTAGTAGTGTAACTGTTCACGACGGGTAAGGAAATGAAAAAGCAAAAAAAATTACTCTGATTTTTAGGTAATTTGGGTCGTGACATTATTGGAGGACCACGGCCTACTACGAAATAGTGTAGTAAGTGTGGTAGGTATTATGGTAATAGGCCTTGTTATGTGGCTACTGGAGCATGTTATAGATGTGGTAAGAAGGCATTGATGAAGAACTACCCAGAGTTGATTGAGGGTGCCCCACAAAAGGGCAATGAGCAAGGGAAAGCACCTGTTGAGACATCTACACCTAAGAGGAGCGCCACAGCTGAAGAGAAGGGTAAGCAGGTTGTGGCAGAGGGCGAGTACAGGCGTTGAACCAGGGTACTGTTGATGCATTGAACTGGATGTTGTAAAAAAAAGAATAAGAATAAATATTTTATTGCTGACTAAGAAATAAGGAATATTTTTGAAGGATTTGTTACATACGTGGTTGATTTGGATAAGGCAATTTTGAAATTGAGAGATGGAATTTTGCATTAATTTGGTATCTAGCTTTAAGACAATATCTAAACCACTGTACAGAATGGCTTCGGTTGAGTCAGAAGAGTTAAAGAAGCAATTACAAGAGTTGATGGATCAACTTCAAGGAGCACAAATCTTTTCCAAGATAGATCTGAGGTCTGGGTACCATCAGTTGAGAGTTTGGAAAGAAGATGTACCCAAGACAGCCTTCAGGAACTGTTATGGTTATCATTTGATCTAAGTATAGAATTTCATATAAAATCTGATAGCATAACGACTGCAAACTAAGCTAAACCATTTCTGCAAACAAGCTCAATACATAATTTATATTCGCAATCATCAACTACATAACCTAAATCTCATCTACTTTATTTATCCACAAAGCAACATTAACTTACGTCATCATAAATCATTCATAAAAATTTAATTTGAACCTGAATCTATATTAAGTTATTTAAATGGGTATATTACTAAGAAAATGAGGTACCAAGCTTCTACATGAAGACCGAGACTTATCCACATCATTTTCATATTTCGAATAGAAAGAATCTAAACTCCTTTTTTTCTCAATATTACTACCTATATAAAGATCAGCTAATACCTCCCAAAGTAAACAATTATCTATGTTTGTGCATACAGAGAAGGTCTTAAGTAACAGTATAGGAGTTGTATGCTTAACTCAGTAAACGTGACATCTGGTTGGAGCAGCTTTCATTTTTGAGCCATGTTGTCAATATATCCATTTAAGATTGAAGTTGTAGTTCAGTGGGAACAGCCTAGGACAGTCACAGAGATTAGGAATTTTTTAGGTTTGATAGGATATTATCGAAAGTTTGTTGAAGGTTTTTCAAAAATTCCCAGCTCCGTTGGCTTGTCTCACTCAAAAGAATGTGCATTTGAGTGGGACGATGATTGTGAAAAGAGTTTTAATGAATTGAAACGTCGATTGACCATTGCCCCGATTCTCACCATTCTTACCAGCTCATAAGATTTTTAGGTATATACATATGCTATACATCAAGGACTGGGCTGTGTATTGATACAGAATGGAAGGGTAGTTGCTTATGGATCTAGACAACTGAAGGATCAGGAAAAGAACTATCCTACCCATGATTTAGAGTTGGTGGCCGTAGTGTTTATACTGAAGATATGGCGCCACTACCTTTATGGTGAGAAATTTCATATTTTTATGGACCATAAGAGCCTTAAGTATCTGTTCTTGTAGAAGGAGCTGAACATGAGACAAAAAAGATGGCTTAAGCTTTTGAAGGACTACGATTGTGAGATATTGTATCACCCGGGTAAAGCGAATGTAGTCGCTAATGCTTTGAGCAGAAAAATCTCGGGTTGATATCATATATGATGGTTTGGGAACAAGAATTATTACAGTAGTTTACGAGCCTCAGCTTGGATGTGACCTCATATGATACTGACAGCAATGATATTATAGTTGGCCTGAGATTGAAACCGAATTCGGTTGAGATAAGCCGACAGGCTCAGCTTAGTGACCGATAATGTGTCGAGGCAATGAGTCAGATTCAGATGAGTAAGAGTGCTGATTTTGAGTTGAGCACTGATGAGCTGTTTTTGAGTTGAGCACTGATGAGTTACTGAGGTTCAGGGGCAGAGTATGTGTTACTAAGGATCCAGAGATCAAGAAGATTGATTTTGGCAGAAACTCATTCATCGAGATAAACGGTACATCCGATGAGTAATAAGACATATCAAAATCTACGAAAGGTGTACTGGTGGTCAGGGATGAAGAAGGGTATAGCATAGTATGTTGCGAGGTGTCTCGTCTGTCAGCAGGTTAATGTAGTGCATCAGAAGCCTGCAGGGTTATTACAATCTCTACTGATTTCAACATAGAAATGAGAGCATGTCACCCTAAATTTCGTGATAGGTTTATCGATGACACAGAGGAATCACGATGCCATTTGAGTGACTATGTACGTGATAAGTTGACTCAGTCTACCCACTTCCTAGCAATGAAGGCCACAGATACTCTGGGTACATTGGCAAATTTATATGTACGCGAGATAATGAGGCTACATGGTGTTCCAGTAAGCGTTGTTTCGGATAGAGATTTCCGCTTCACTTCCCACTTCTAGGAATATTTTCAGGAAGCCATGGGAACCTAGTTGAGATTCAGCACAACGTTCCATCCTCAAACTGATGGTCAGTCAGAGGTGACCATACAGATTCGAAAGGATGTGTTGAGAGCATGTGCACTTGATTTTAGAGGCTTCTAGGACGATCATTTACCAATAGTCGAATTCGCCTATAATAATAGTTATCACTTGAGTATCGAGATGGCACTGTATGAAGCATTATATGGACACAAGTGTCGTTCCCCTATTGGATGGGAAGAAGTGGGTGATAGACAGATATTTGCTCTGATCTGGTAAGACAAGCTTCTGAGGATGTTCAGTTGATTTGTGAGAGATTGAGAACAACTCAGAGCAGACAGAAAAGCTATGCTGACAAGAGACGAAGACCCTCGGAGTTCATCTTGGGTAAGTCTGTGTTCTGGAAGGTTTCTCCTTCTAAGGGTATAACGAGATTCGGATATTGGACAGAAATGAGAAAGTGTTGAGGTCTAAGACGACCCCTCTAGTTAAGGTCTTTTGGCAGTACCACACTCCAGAAGAAGCTACATGAAATTGGAGAACATGATACGGGAGAAGTACCTGGTGTTATTTGCGGATTGACTTGGTTCTAATTTGGAGGTCCAAATTTCTTAAGGAGGGGAGGAATGTAAGACATGAAAATCTACAGTGTAATCCTTAAGATTCAGTATTGTGAACATTGGTAATATGTAATTGGAATCATAAGAGAAGTGATTATTAAATTACAAGCGTAATTGAAATGCAAAGTGCTCATGAAAGTAAAAAAATGCCAAGTATGAGCTATAGCGAGCTCAGGCTAAACCGAAGGGATTCAGACCATTCTGACTGAAGATAAGAATTTTAAACATAAAAATAGAGAGGGTTCAAGAAGGAAAGTCAGTTTGGTTTGGTCCCGATAATGTAGAAGTGATGAAAACGCCCAAAAAGACCCGAAATTCAATGTCATTTCCTTAAGAACTTGTCATGATAAACATGGACTCAGGAAATCTTGATCAATAAAGAAGAAATAATTGAATTTCAAGTCTAATTGATCAAGATATGAAATTATTGAGATAACCCAAAAAATTTCACCTCAAGAAATTATCTCGAAATTACGGAGAAATAATTTCGGCAAAAAAATAATAAAAATAAAATAAAATAAAATAAACTAAAATAAAGATAAAATATAAATATAAATAAAATAAAAATAAATTATAATAAAATAAAAATAATTAAAATAAAATAAAATAAAATAAATATAGGCGTCTAGCTCAGCCGGTAGCGACCCACTCAACCGTATTGTCCGCTTTGGGCCCTGTCCTCAGGCTCCGTCCTCACGGTTTTATCGCGTCCTCAGAGGTTCGAACCCAAGACCTTAAAGTCTTTGTTCTGACAAAGATGATACCAATTGTTCTACTGGGAACAATTGGTATCATCTTTGTCAGAACAAAGACTTTAAGGTCTTGGGTTCGAACCTCTGAGGACGCGATAAAACCGTGAGGGCGGAGCCTGAGGACAGGGCCCAAAGCGGACAATATGGTTGAGTGGGTCGCTACCAGTTGAACTAGACGCCACAACAAAAACGCGCGTTTTATTGTGAGGACCTGGCCCCGGAGCATGCCAGACCCCTCAGGGCCCCGCTCCCACTGCTAACCAGTCCTACAACTCCACAGATTGTCCTCTTTGGGCCCACTGACCCTCAAGGTTTTGCTCCACTGGGAAATTCCCAGGAGACGCGTCCTCAGAGGTTCGAACCCAAGACCTTAAAGTCTTTGTTCTTACACACATGATATTGGTATAAAGATATTTTGTTAAATAATAATATTTTATTATTAGATATTTTTAGTAGTACAACTATATTATATTATACTAGAATATAATATAATATTATATATATATATATAAAGAAAGGCAAAGTAACCAAAAAAAAAGAGAAAAACGAAAACCAAAAAACGCGAGGAACAGGGAGGGAAACCCGATCCTCCCCTGATTTTCTCATCGGCGGCAACGGGCGACGAAGGAGGGCGCCAGCTGCTTGGCTAAGGGACGATCGGCACCGGGAGAGTGCTTGAGCGCTAGCACGCACCGTGAATAGCAGACGACGAGGAGATCGAAGAGGGAGAGGCCGTGGGAGAGAAGATGGAATCGGGCAGATTTCGACGATGATCTGCCCCAGCCCGAGATAACTGAGGGTTTCTCCCCACCGTGCGACCTCCCTGGACGAAAACGGGGTTAGGAACCGACCGAAAAAGCGTCTGACCAACGAAATCGGTACTGAATCGGGTCGGACTGGTTCAATAGAAAGAGGACTGAACTAGACCGATTCAACCTAGAGAGAGAAAAAAAAGAAAAAAAAGTGGGAAAATTGGGAAAAAAATTCGATGACGCATCGGATCTAAAGACAGGCCGGTAAGCGATCGAAATTCATCGTTTTAAATTTTGAAAAAGTTACTTGAATTTATATTTGACTGTAATTGACCCGATTTAATTATATAAATGTATGGCGCGACAATTGACGACAAACGAGAGTTCGAGTCAGCCTCAATTTACGTGCTATCACAAAATCTCGGTTAAGTGAACCTCACTTACTACAATTTGTATAATTATGCACGTTAAAAATTGATTGCTTAATTTCTTAATTAATTATTTAAATCTCCAATTTATTTTGTTAATTATCCCCTTCATTTAATTAAAATTCTCATGTTTGCAAATAAATTAAATCCGGATGAATTTTGAATATTTCAGTAGAAAATGGACCGAAATTGAGCTAAAATCGAGATTGGACCACGCGGACAACACGAGCCTAGCACATCGAATTGGACAAAAAAGACAGATGACATGGAAGTATTATTTTTCAAGGAGCCAATGGTGTGAAGACAAGTGGCCAAACAATGCCAACTCATCTAGGATAAAAATAAAATGTTAATTACAATTGTACCCCTAAGTGTGTGTATAAATAGAATATGATGGCAATTGAAAAAATGGGAGCCTAGGTTAGAATAGAGGTAAATTAGGGTAGAATAGTTTCTAAGGTAGTTTTAGATTTATTACCTTTGTTTTTAAGCTTTCCCGAAAAGATTAGTTTCTTTTAGCAAAATTTTACTGTTCATTCACTATTCACTTCATGAAAAAGTTTGTTTCATTTTATAATTTCATGATTTTTCATTAGCAATCTTGTTCACCTTTTTCTTCTTTTTCGGTTTGCAAAAATCCATTACTGGATGTTTCTTATTTAGTGAGTTTTAAATAGAAGTTTAAAGTTTTCAATTTCAAGTTCTCGGTTCCTAAATTCACCTCTATATTTGTTTGATAAACCATGAGATGATTTAGCTTTTGGTTTGTTCCTTTTTGAGCATTCGGGTTTTAGGAGTTTATCTTCATTCGGTCTTCGGCCTTTTGATTCTGTTGCTTTGATGTGGGAGGATGCAAAGCATTAATCCACATCAAGAGCTATGTGGAGTCACGACTGGAGAAGAAAATGAAGCTAACCGAGAATGATGGTTCCCTATTCATGTGTATTCGGGTGTTGTGAGTTTTGGTCAATTTTTTAGTCGCTAATGTTACTTGGTTCCTCTCGGTTTTAAGTATGATTTCCTTGTTTTTTTCTGTTTATTCGATCTTCCTTTGTTTGCACTTCATGAATCAACTTCTCTATTGGATTTTAATAGTATCTTCATAGCTTGCTTGTGCTTATGGCTTCTCGGGTTTGAGTAATTAATATTCCAAGAATTACTGCTTTGGGTTCTATGATCATGTTAATTACCATATCCTGCATATTTACTTATTAGTTTCTAATAGTTCATATTGACATGTTCTATTTATAGCTTACATTCAGCCTGTTCGTTTCTTGAACATTTATTTTTAGTCTCTGTTGTGCTCTGTTTCCAGTTTTTGTTACTGCTCATTATGGATTTTATCTTATGGTCTATCTTCATTGCTTCTTCTGTTTCGGGTAGATGTTATTGTTCTGTTTAATGTTTGATTAGTGATTGATAATTGATAATAGGCAGCAACGCTCAAAGCATTTCAAGACTTCTTTGATTCTCGGGTTAAACAGATGTTAAGGAGGCTCATGGTAGCGCTTGGAGCAAGCCGAGAATGCCTGGAAACCAAAAAATGCCTGGATGCAGAAGCGACACAGGGCAGAAACACAGTAACTAGTGCCGAAGACAATGTCTGGTGCAAGGACCGATTGTAGAGGACAGCATCACCTGGAGCAGAAGCACAAAATCGAGAGCAGCGAGCAAGCCGAGAATGCTGGAAAAGAAATGCAATTTGTGAAGACGTGAACAGTTTCGGAGGGATATTGGATGATTTAAACTTAAGGCCATATTTGGCACATTTGCATTGTAGCTTTAATCCATTTTCATACATTTTTAGAATAGTTAATTCCAATTTAATTTGTTAGCATAAGGAGTTATGATTTTAATTTTATTTACATGATTAGTTATAGTTCAATTTATTGATTAGTCTAGAATTTAGATTTAATTATGCCATTAGTTAATTTTTATTTTTATTAGAATTAATTTAGATTAAACTCAATTCATGCATTTTTATTTTAAGTTTGTTTAAATTTTAGTTTAGTTTAATTTTATTTCTTTATTTTCATATTTACATTTTATTTTAATTGCGTTAATTAATTTTAATTGTTTTAATTTTCTTTTGTAGGTATTTTCTTTAATGGTTTAGAGTTCAGTAAGCAAATCTTAGTTCAGTTTTATTTTCTTTAGTTTTTAATGTTTATTGTTTTCAGTATTTTTAATTACCCTTATTAGATCACCAACTTTAATTTCATAATTTGCTAGGATATACTTAGGGTAAGATTAACCGGTACTTAATTAGGCTAGCCAACTTCTCTGTGGGACGATAACTCGGGACTCAAATCTCATTATTACTTGTACGACCCGTGCACTTGCGGTAATACGTTTAGGGCATGTCAAGTTTTTGGCGCCGTTGCCGGGGAAGTTTTAATTAGTCGTTAATTAATATCAGTGAAATAATGCTTAAGTGTAATTCTAGCTTGTGAATATTTAGGGTGTAAATATTTAGAAGTTCAATCTAGATTAGTTAATTAAAAAAATTCAAAAAAAATTCAAAAATTTAAAAATTCAAAAAAAATTTCTAAGGACTTTCTGATGTTTGCATGCGTAGAGCCAAGAGTTTTGATTGCTTTCCTCTAGATCCTGAAATTGAATGTACTCTTAGAAAAATTCGAAAGGACTCTAGAAAATTTATAGCTCCGCTGCAAAACACAATGACAGAAAATAGGAAAATTAGAACCATTGGAGATTATGCAATGCCAACGATTAGAGGATATTATTTCGACATTAGGCCACCATCTGTCCCTACAAATAACTTTGAAATTAAGCCCGTAATCCTCCAGATGATTCAGGCTTCTTTACAGTTCAGTGGGCTTCTACACGATGACCCACATGCTCACCTTGGGCAATTCCTGGACTTGTGCAACACGTTCAAACATAATAGATTATCTGATGATGCGCTTAGGCTTAGGTTATTTCCCTTCTCACTTAGGGATAGGGCGAGACACTGGTTGACCTCCCTGCCTCCAAGATCCATTTCTACATGGGACGAGTTAGCCCATCAATTTCTAAGTTTTTTCCTCCCTCTAAAATGGCCCAACTCCATAGTAACATATCTTCCTTTGCCTAATTCGACTCTGAATCTCTTTACGAAGCATGGGAACGATATAAGGAGCTTCTTAGGAAGTGCCCTCACCATGGCCTACCTTTGTGGTTGTAAGTTCAGACCTTCTACAACGGACTTACAAGCCAAAATAGGATCATTGTTGACGCTGCTGCGGGTGGAGCGCTAATGTGTAAAACAGAGGAGGAAGCTTATGAGTTGTTAGAAAAGATGACAGCTAACAACTATCTATGGTCCTCGAAGAGGCAAATGCTAAAGAAGTCGATGGGTATTTATGAGCTCGACACACTGTCTACCTTGACCTCTCAAATCGCTAATCTTACGAAGAAGGTAGAGTCGCTCAGTACCCAACATAATCCTCCCACTAGTCCTAACCCTGTGCATTCTGTCCAAAATCCTTTTTCTTTCCTGCGAGCTATGTAGTGGTACCCACTCTGTAGATAGGTGTCCGCTCAACTTAGAATCGGTTCAGTATGTTGCCCCTTCTTAAACGCAACAGAACAACCCTTTTTCAAACACCTATAATCCAAGGTGGAGGAACCATCCTAACTTCTCCTGGAGCCAAAACCAAAGGCAAACTTCTAGCTCTAGACCTGTAGGACTCCCTGGTTTTCAAGCTCCACCGATTCAGGCACCACCACAGTCGAAATTTCCATACCATCCACCACATCATCCATCCCCACCTCAATTTCAATATTATCCATCACCACCACCACCACCACCACAACCCGTGCAGCCCCAACATTACCATGCACCAGTAACTGAGAAGAAGCCCTCGCTTAAGGAAATGTTCATGACTATCCTGTAAAATTAAGCTGCCTCAATTAAGAACTTAGAAGTTCAGGTTGGACAAATAGCTAGTGCTCTTAGCCAACGTCCTCAAGGGACCCTTCCTAGTAATACTGAAGTTAATCCTATTAAGCAAAGGGATGGTAAGGAACATGTTAGATCCATCACCCTTAGGAGTGGCAGAGAGCTAAATGAGCCACAAGTTAAGTCTGTACCTGAATAGACCCCAGTTGATAAACCCTTAAGTTCTAAAAAGGCAGCTCAGAAGGAGCAGGAACATCAGGATTGGGCTGCAAAGGAAATAAAGCTAGGCACTTCTTCATCTTTACCTTTTTCTTCTTCACAACCTTCCTCTTCATCTGATGTTACACTTGTTACCACTACACTTCCTCCAGTTAGACCCCCATTACCATTTCCTCAGAGATTCAAAAACCAGAAGCTTGATTAGCAGTTTGCTAAATTTCTTGAGGTTTTTAAGAAGCTTCACATTAACATTCCTTTCGCGGATGCTTTAGAGCAAATGCCTAGTTATGTGAAGTTTATGAAGGATATCCTCTTGAGGAAGAGAAGATTAGAGGATTATGAGACAGTGGCCTTGACTGAGGAGTGTAGTGCCATTATTCAGAGGAAATTACCCCCCAAGCTCAAAGATCCAAGTAGTTTTACCATACCCTGCACCATAGGAGATCAGTTTTTTGGTAGAGCCCTTTGTGATCTAGGAGTTAGTATAAACCTTATGCCTTGGTCCATATACCAGAAGCTAGGAATATAAGATGCAAAGCTCACCACAGTGACCTTCAATTAGCTGATAGATCCATTAAATATCCGACGGGGATCATTGAGGACGTGCTAGTTAAGGTGGACAAGTTTATTTTTCCTGCAGATTTTATCGTGTTAGATATGGAGGAAGACAAGGAAGTCCTCATTATTCTAGGCAGACCTTTCCTAGCTACTGGTAAGACATTAATTGACGTACAAAAAAGGGAATTAACCATAAGAGTCTTAGATCAGGAGGTGACATTTAATGTTTTCCAACCTTTGAAGCTCCCTGATGACTCTCAAGAGTGTTTTAAGATGGAGGTTAGGGAAGATAAAATGTTTGAGCATAGGAAATCTGAGAGAAAGAAGGAAGTAGATAGAGCTTAGGAGGATTTAACTGTTAACATTCTGTCACCATTTTGGATGATCCTCCTACTCTTTGTACTGCTGCTGAGTGTTGTGTTCTTTAGCTGCATTTGAAGTGGCTGTGTTTTTCTTTTCACTTTGTATATAGTTCTTTTTCTTTTTCTTTTCTGTTGTTTCTTTTTTTGTTTATTTTGCAGGTTTATTTTATAGTTTTACGCTTTCAATAAAAGCTTCAGTTATTCATCATCATCAGAAAGGGGAGTACTTTGTTCTTGAACTTCAATTCTTATATTATCTGCACACTGAGGATATTGTGCACCTTAAGTTTAGGGGAGAAGATATTACTTGAGCATTTTTCGAAAATTTGGGCAAAATTGAAAATTTTTCCAAAATTTTTTCGAAACTCTGAGCTTAAACTGTTTGATTGTGGGATGATTTAGTGCTTAGCATGTAGTTTTCCCATATTCCGATGATATGACCCCATGATTAAGTCTGATTTTGATTGACTGAGAAGCATGATTATAGAAAAAGCATGAAGTTGAATTCTTGAATTTGTCTTGATTCTAATTGTGATTTTCTCATCTTATGCACATGTCATGTCATGAATCGGTATATTTATTTAGAGAAAGCTTATGTGGACCTAGGATTGCATGTGTTTAGTTGATTTTGTGTATCATATTCTAGAATTTGTTTGATCTAATCTCGAGGTGAAATATTAGATCACACTTAATTAGGGAGATGATTTAGGCCATCTTTGGATCGTTTGAGCCTTTCGAGCCATCCTTGTACATACTTTATCCCTAGTTACCCATCTGGGCCAAACAAGCCTTTCTCTGTAAATACACCTGCTTATAATTTTCCTTAGCTTAAATACTTTGTTCCTATCCCCTACACCAAAAGCATGAAATTCATTGGGATATATTTTGAGCTTTGTACATATGGGTATCTGGTGATAGTGAAAATTCTCTAAAAAAAAAAAGGAAGAGAAAGAAAAATTAAAAGAAAAGAAGAAAGAGGAAAAATACAAAAATAGAATAAAATGTCTAGCAAAATAAATAAGTTTGGGGGAAAATAAATTGAGCTCTTACATTAAGATCCTAGAAGTAATGCATGTTAAGGGGTAATTAAACCTAAATTGACTTTATCATACCTTAGCCCCAGCCTTACATTACAAGCTTAATGAAGTCTTATTGATCTTTAGTTAAGTGTGACTACATTAGTGGAGAGAGAAGTGAAAAGCAAACTTATGGGAATGATCACATGTCATTGACTTGGCATTCACTGTGTTTGCATAATCTAATCCGGATAATGTACTGTGAAGTGACTTTGACATTTTTCACACACTCATGAGGAGTCCAATTTGGGTTATGACTTATGATTGAATAATTTTGAATGTTGGACTTATAATTATGAATCTTTAAAATCATAGTCTGTACTTTTTCTTTGAGGATAATATTGGAGAAATTATTGTGTTTAATACTTGTCATTCCTATAATTATTTTGTTTTGCTTGAGGACAAGCAAAAACTCAAGTTTGGGAGTATGATAATTCTATATTTTTAGAATTATTTGTGCTTAATTTCTTAATTAATTATTTAAATCCCCAATTTATTTTGTTAATTATCCCCTTCATTTAATTAAAATTCTCATGTTTGCAGATAAATTAAATTCGGATGAATTTTGAATATTTCGGTAGAAAATGGACCGAAATTGAGCTAAAATTGAGATTGGACCACGTGGACAACACGAGGCTAGCACATCGAATTGGACAAAAAAGACAGATGACATGAAAATATTATTTTTCAAGGAGCCAATGGTGTGAAGACAAGTAGCCAAACAATGCCAACTCATCTAGGATAAAAAAAATGTTAATTACAATTGTACCCCTAAGTGTGTGTATAAATAGAATATGATGACAATTGGAAAAAGGGGAGCCTAGGTTAGAATAGAGGTAAATTAGGGTAGAATAGTTTCTAAGGTAGTTTTAGATTTATTGCCTTTGTTTTTAAGCTTTCCCGAAAAGATTAGTTTCTTTTAGCAAAATTTTACTATTCATTCACTATTCAATTCATGAAAAAGTTTGTTTCATTTTATAATTTCATGATTTTTCATTAGCAATCTTGTTCACCTTTTTCTTCTTTTTCGGTTTGCAAAAATCCATTACTGGATGTTTCTTATTTAGTGAGTTTTAAATAGAAGTTTAAAGTTTTCAATTTCAAGTTCTCGGTTCCTAAATTCACCTTTGTATTTGTTTGATAAACCATGAGATGTTTTAGCTTTCGGTTTGTTCCTTTTTGAGCATTCGGGTTTCAGGAGTTTATCTGCATTCGGTCTTCGACCTTTTGATTCTGTTGCCTTAATGTGGAAGGATGCAAAGCATTAATCCACATCAAGAGCTATGTGGAGTCACGACTGGAGAAGAAAATGAAGCTAACCGAGAATGATGGTTCCCTATTCATGTGTATTCGGGTGTTGTGAGTTTTGGTTAATTTTTTAGTTGCTAATGTTACTTGGTTCCTCTCGGTTTTAAGTATGATTTCCTTGTTTTTTTCTGTTTATTCGATCTTCCTTTGTTTGCACTTCATGAATCAACTTCTCTATTGGATTTTAATAGTATCTTCATAGCTTGCTTGTGCTTATGGCTTCTCGGGTTTGAGTAATTAATATTCCAAGAATTACTGCTTTGGGTTCTATGATCATGTTAATTACCATATCCTGCATATTTACTTATTAGTTTCTAATAATTCATATTGACATGTTCTATTTATAGCTTACATTCAGCCCGTTCGTTTCTTGAACATTTATTTTCAGTCTCTGTTGTGCTCTGTTTCCAATTTTTGTTACTGCTCATTATGGATTTTATCTTATGGTCTGTCTTCATTGCTTCTTCTGTTTCGGGTAGATGTTATTGTTCTGTTTAATGTTTGATTAGTGATTGATAATTGATAATAGGCAGCAACGCTCAAAGCATTTCAAGACTTCTTTGATTCTCGGGTTAAACAGATGTTGAGGAGGCTCATGGTAGCGCTTGGAGCAAGCCGAGAATGCCTAGAAACCAAACAATGCTTGGATGCAGAAGTGACACAGGGCAGAAACATAATAGCTGGTGCCGAGGACAATGTTTGGTGCAAGGACCGATTGCAGAGGACAACATCACCTGGAGCAGAAGCACAAAACCAAGAGCAGCGAGCAAGCCGAGAATGTTGGAAAAGAAATGCAATTTGTGAAGACGTGAACAGTGTTTGGAGGGATATTGGATGATTTAAACTTAAGGCCATGTTTGGCACATTTGCATTGTAGCTTTAATCCATTTTCATGCATTTTTAGAATAGTTAATTCCAATTTAATTTGTTAGCACAAGAAGTTATGATTTTAATTTTATTTGCATGATTAGTTATAGTTCAATTTATTGATTAGTCTAGAATTTAGATTTAATTATGCCATTAGTTAATTTTTATTTTTATTAGAATTAATTTAGATTAAACTCAATTCATGCATTTTTATTTTAAGTTTGTTTAAATTTTAGTTTAGTTTAATTTTATTTCTTTATTTTCATATTTGCATTTTATTTTAATTGCGTTAATTAATTTTAATTGTTTTAATTTTCTTTTGTAGGTATTTTCTTTAATTGCTCGGAGTTCAGTAAGCAAATCTTAGTTCAGTTTTATTTTCTTTAGTTTTTAATGTTTATTGTTTTCAGTATTTTTAATTACCCTTATTAGATCACCAACTTTAATTTCATAATTTGCTAGGATATACTTAGGGTAAGATTAACCGGTACTTAATTAGGCTAGTAAACTTCTATGTGAGACGATAACTCGGGACTAAAATCTCATTATTACTTGTACGACCTGTGCACTTACGGTAATACGTTTAGGGCGTGTCATTGATCGAATAAGTTACAGATTAATTCCTTATAAAATGATTTATGTTTTGGAATTTAAAAATCGATTGTCGTGAATGATAGTATGAACTATCCCAAAAAAAAAAAGATTAGAAAAGGTTTAAGACGACCTAATAAGTATTAATGGGCTTAATGAGCCCAATGGGCTCTAAATGAAGTGAATAGTAAGTGAAATAAGCTTAAAATTGGTTAAGGCTCATTAAGGTGCAATCAGGCCCAATAAGAGTAAATGGGCTCAATGCTTTAAATTAAGCTCAATAAAGACGAAATAATGATGAATGTGTCGTAATTAACCTTATATATGGTTATACGTAGCTCCAGAGAGTTGACTGGGAACAAATCGAACTGAGCGAAATTCTCAGCGTTGGAAAAGTCAGACTGTACAGAGAATTGAGGTAAGGGAATTCTGTTAGTGGCTAGAGATAGCTACACGTAATTTCGTCAGGTTTTAGATACACTCAAATAGTCTAGGGATTCTAAAAATGAAATAAAAGTTTTAGCGCCTCGGGATGGGCAAATGACTATTTTACCCTTATTAAGGGTAAATTACTATTTGACCCCTATTGAGAAAAATTTCACCAAAGAATGGTGAATGCATGACATACATGAAATGCATGATTTAAGTGGTTTTTACTACTTTTTAACAAAACAAATTGATAGGTTGGTCAATGTTTGCATAAACTGCATAACAGCACTCTGTAGGTGTTATTTTTAAATTGAAAGAAAACTCTCGAAAAAAATGAGCCGCCTATCGAATTTATGTGTAAACAGACGATGTTAAAGGGTTGCTCACATCGAGTCTGAAGTTTGTGGTTGTTCATGAAATATGTTGGAGCAATCGCACACACAAATTTTATTATTGTCATTTGCATGAAACGTGCCAGAGCCTTACTCGCACCATGTTTTGATTTAATCTGATTTAAAATGGCTAAAAGTGTGTTGGAGCTTAGCTTGCTTGAGATTTTCATATGACATTGCATAAAAGTCGTACGGGAGCATTGCTCGTATGTAATTTAAATTGATTTGATATACAAAACACCGTGCTGAAGCGTTGCTCGCACGAGGTTTTGACTTATTATACGTGAAACCATGCTAGAATGTAACTTACACGAGATTTTAATATCATGATATGCATGGAGTAGTGCTGAGAGCTTTGCTCACACTGGACTCTGTTAACATGCATAGGGCAGTGCCGATTGCCTCGTGTAGACTGTGTGTCACACGAATGAGATGCTTGCACATGCATTTTGAGACGTGGATGAGGGATTGATATGATATGGGGTCAATGGAGTACGTTGTACCGTGCAGTCTTCGGACTATTCATGAGTAAGACGGGCCTCAGAGTCTAACCACCAGGTCTTTGATATATATAGGCTGGCGGATGAGGAATTGACCCACCTCCCGTTGCGAGCAGTGATGCCTCGTACATTAGGATTCGTGTAGCCGAGATCACAGAGTAGGATATGGCCATAGTCTAGTATGTTACCCGATACCTGCCTAGTCTCACATGATATAAATGTTGATTTAAGCATGTTTCTATGGTTTATATAATTGCATGTTTTACATGGTTTTGTGGATCAGGATAGCCTGAGGGATGGGTTGAGTCTTGATAAAGATTTTAATTTATTTTAAGGATCAGGACATGTCACGACCCAAATTACCTAAAAATCAGAGTGAATTTTTCGCTTTTTCATTTCCTCACCCGTCGTGAACAGTTACACTACTAAACAGTTGGGCTATGATTCGGTGTTAGTTACCTCTCACCTATTTACCATTCCATTTTCATATTTCATTTACATATCAATTTATTTTAAATAAATGCATCCCCAATATTACATCCATGTACAGTACTGTGCCTCTATATGTTCAGATACAAAATTATACAAATGTGTATACCTGATCTTGATAAGAAGCAGCGGATAACTGAAATGCAAGACTACTGTCGCTCTCTTCTACTGAATGTACCCTGTGGGGTGGAAAATGAAAGGGTGAGCATAAACAGCTCAGTAAGGCAATAATGTAAGCAGGTAGATAACTATACTATCTACGTGCTAATAATGTCATGATATAAAATCGTTTATATTTGGAGCATGAGGTATGACTAAAACGATGCCACATGTATGTATATATCATATAAGAGAAATCATGAAATCGACATATAAAACAAACATGGAAAAATCATCATGTATGACATCTCATGCTTGTCACATTAAAACTTATTTGTGTTCATCATGAACCCATCACGTTAAGACTTATTTGTTTCATCATAAATTCATCACGTTAAAAACTTATTTGTTTCATCATAAAATAACCACATCAAGGCTAAACCCATCTCTCGGGAATACCTTGATTCATTAAATCATATCTCGTTTAAAAAACATAAATCGGGACCTTACCCCTCCTTCGGGTTTGTCCTGGTCTATTCAGACCGTATGATATCATGTGAGGCATGTAGGTTACTGTATGAAAATCGAGGACTATGGCCATAATTTGTCCCTGTGATCCCAGGCTACACGGATCCCAGTGTGCGGGGCATCACAACTACAACGGGAGGTGGGGTCAAATCCTACCCACCAAAATATCAAGTAACATCATCGAGTCATCATGACTGCACGGTACAGCATACTCCATGTGACATACACGGTACATCGTACTCCGTGGACCCATATCATAGTCTGGGGGTGCCTGCCGTAGGTCTTACCGACCCCAATACTATGTCGATAACCAACCCATGTCTCAAAGTATACGTGCGAGCATATCAACTCTCTGCGACACACAGTCTACAGGAGGCTTCCGCACGACTATATGCATGTCAACTCACGTCTAGTGCAAGCGAAGCTCCAGCACCACTCTATGCATATCATGATATCTAAAATCTCGTGCGAGCGAAGCTCCAGCACGGTTTTGTGCACACACAAATTTCTCGTACGAGCAATGCTCTAGTACGACTTTTCATGAGTAATAAATCAATAAACTTGACTGCGAGTAAGACTCTAGCACTCTTTTTATTCATGTAAATACGATAAGTGGCTCAATCTTGATAAAACATATTTTAAAATCGTAACCGATACAAACCGGTACCCTTTCGTATAATTCATGAAATCAACAGCCAACCTATGTGTATATTTGCTTAAATCAAAGCAATACATTCATATAAAACATTAAAAACATGAAATCATGCAATTTATCTGCCTTACTACCCTTTTGTAAATTTTACTCCTAGGGGCAATGTCGTCTTTTTCCTTTATTCACCTATGCTCCGTGTTTTCATAAAAACTATTATTTCATTTCTAGATACTTTAAGAAATTCTAGGCCCTGTAAATCCCCTCAAAAATATGTATAGAAATCTCTATGCACCTACAAAATTCTCTTACTGTAAACCCCACAAATTTCCTACGTTAATTTAATTATATAAAAATGGAAATAATATATATTAACAGAAGCGTAAATATTCGTTGTAGGGCTCGAGGACTATAGGAACCGAGAAGCCCGTGGGATGACCGGGAACCCGAAGATACAAGAAGTAATAAGGCGAATGCAAGTACGGATGGATTAGAAAATTTTAATTTGTTATTCGAAAAGTGTCGATGTAAACACTTGTATTGAGAACTCATGAAGAATGATGGAATCCCGATATTATTTTAATTTCGGAATAAGGAAAATCTCATGGAAAGCATGATATTATGTCTTTGGATAAATTATATAAGAAAATGTATATATATATAGATATGTACATATGTGAATATGTATGTATATATATATATATACATATGTACTAACATTTAAATAAAAGGAAAGGTATATGTATATATATATATATATATATATATATATATATATATAGGTATAATATATGTATATATATATATATATATAGGTATAATATATGTATATATATATACTAGACAATTTAAAATGGAAAAATGATGATATACATATATATATGACAAATATATATATATATGTATTGTAAAGTATAATGTATAAGACACTTAATGTAATAATAATAATAATAATAATAATAATAATAATAATAATAATAATAATAATAATAATAAATAAATAAATAACAATGACAATACACAAACAATATATTTATACTAATATAATGTATAAATATACATTGATACATTATATAAGAATGGGTATAAAAATATAATAACCACACAAATACATAACAATTAATACCTAGATACTAATATAATATATATATATTAAACTAATATATATATATATATAAATATATTATGGCATGTACGGAATTGGCTTAGAAAAGCCAATTCCGTCTGCCACTGTTGCAATTGGAAAGGAAAATCAAACAAAAAACAGAGGAGGCTCGGGCGGGAAAAAAAAAAGAAAAGAGAAAGGAAAGGAAAGAAAGGAAAGATAGGCCTGCCGAGGAAGAAGAAAAAGGAAAGGAAAGAAAGGAAAGATAGGCCTGCCGGGGAAGAAGAAAAATGAAAGGAAAGAAAGGAAGCCTGCCGGGGAAGAAGAAAAAGGAAAGGAAAGAAAGGAAAGGGAAGCAGTTCGCTGGGGAAGAAGAAAACAGGAAGGAAAGAAAGGAAAGGGGAAGCAGTTCGCCGGGGTAGTGGAAAGGAAGGGAGAAAGGAAAGTAGAGGGACGGTTGGCCGAGGAAGAGAGGGGAAGAAAAAGGGAAAGGAAGGGAGGAGAGAAAAAAAAAAGAGGAGAGGACTGATCGGGAGAGTGAAATCGGGAGAAGGGAAGAAATTGCAGCAGAGCAAAACCGAGAGAAGGAGAAGAAACTGCTGCTGGAGGTGAAACCGAGAGAAGGAGAAGAAACTGTGGAGCAGACCAAACCAAGGCTGAAAACGAGGAAGGAGCATAACTGAATCGAAGCTGGAACAGAGGCAAGGGGGGAGGAGATTGAAACCGAAACAGGGACTGAAGAGGCAGCAACCGAGAGTAGGAAATCTGGAAACAGAATCGGGCTTGAAGGGATAGCAGAACAGGGGCTGGAAATGGAGGCTGTAACCGAGACCAAGCAGGGGAAACCGTGAGGGAGAAAGGGGCTGGAATCGAAGGAGAAAGGGAGGAAGTAGGGCTGACCGAGAGGAAAAGGAGAAAAAAAAAAGAAAAAAAAAGGAGAAAAGAGAAAAAGAAAGGGAGGTAAGATTTATGTATATACATGCATATTTAATTTACATGTATATATATATAGATTGAATTATACGCATGATTAGTATAAATTTAAATGATGTAAAAAAAAAAAGGGTAGTGATGAATGATGGGTAAAGGGAGAGGTAATGCATGTATGTATATATATATATATATTTATATTTATGTAAGGGTGCATAAATGGAAACAAGTAAAAATGATATATATATATATACACATGTATCCATGTGGGTATGTATGAGTATACATATACATATATTGAGTATTTACTTAGGTGTACATATAAAGGAATGTATGAGAGATGTGTATATACTAGGAGGTATATACAAATGAAGGTATAAGATAAGAATGTGTTTTAATATATGTACATACATGGGATGGATACATGTGATGAGGAAAAAAATGAAAACAAATAATGAGGCATATATAGGAATATATATACATACATACTCGCTAGTATATATATGTAGTTGTATATAATAATAGGTATACCGAGGTGTGTACGTACAAAAATAATATAGGGTAAGGAAAATATATATACGTACGTGAATAGCCTAGGTACGCACGATTAAACGTACACACGAGGAAGAACGAATAGGTTACGATTTTAACGTATTTCGAGTGACTCGTATGAATAGGAAGCTAAGTAAACTACCTTCGATGTAGGTAAAACGTAGGCGAATTGACGGAGGTGTTGGAAGGCGTCACTTCGCGAACGTGAGATATCCGATACATCGAGGTAAGGGGTACCATTTAACTATGTCCTGATAATGCATATTGTTTTTACCGATGAATGACTTTATGAAAAAGAGCATGTGATTTTGAAATGATTTATAGATGCTTTTATACCTGTACAATGATTATGTAACACGTTTTAAATATGTTAAATGTCCCTCGAATACTTTACACGGCATGAAATAAATTTTTCCAAGGGTATGAAGCATATGGATGTTTTACATTTATTTATGTTTTTATATCCATATCGTTAAAGAAACTTTTGACAATTTCAAAAGTATGTAAGAAAAGAAATTTGTTTTCGAAAGGGGATTGTGGGGGCCACCTCTTGAGTCCTGCGGGAACAAAGTGCCACACAGTCTTTCGGTTTGATGAAAGAGTATTTAAATTACAAGGAATTCAATTTTATTACTCGATATGAATTTATGGGTTATAAAACCCAAGAAAGATTTTGAAAACTCTGTTTTGAGACTATAGGCTTCATGCATGGTTACTTCTTGTGGTGTTCAGGCTGCACCACTTGGGGTGCCGGTACGTTGGCCCTTTTAGCACTTGACTCAACCTGTGTGGAAGATGTCGTGCTACTTGTGGTTTATGATGATGATGTTTTGGTAGTATCTCGTGCCCGCGCAGCACGCAATTATGTTGCCCACACGGAGAGTGCCATTGGTGCCCGTGTCCTAGCTATGTGCTAGTGAAAGTATGTAAGATGGATACTACCCATGTTTTACGAAAGAGCTGTACGACTTTGATCCAGTCTACAGTCACTTACCATGGCCATAGGTAACATGTTTAGCTCTCTACGGAGAATGACACGTATCGCATGACTTAGTTATAGCCTGGTCTCCATGAATTAGTTATGAATGATAAATGTGGCAACGAATATGTGCCTTATGAATTTCAATGATTGGTTATGAACCAACCCGTTTATGTAATGTTTACAAAGTAATTATGAAATGTTTCATGAAAGCTTCACAAAATGTTTATGGCATGTTTACGAAAGTAAAACGAGATGATTATGCAATGTATGCGAAAAGCTTATGAAAGAATTTATAGCATGGTTGAGCATGATTCTTGCTTTGAACTTGCATGCGTTATGACTTTTACGATGAATTGCATGAAGTGATGATTTAAGTTTTTCCTTTTACTTAAAGTATGGTCTTACAAATAATTTTTACATGCTTTTCATATATATATCAGGATTAATTTAAAGGTACTATCTTACTGGGCTTTTCCCCAAAAGCTCACCCCTCTACCTTCAGATCTTTTGCAGTGAATCTATAGGCGCTACCTGTTGCGTACACGACGTAGGCTGGTGGGAAAAGCTACCCTAGGCTACATTTTGTACACGCAAGAGGTATACATTTACATTCCTGTACCAGACATAATCGTATGCACAGACACGGTCGAAGTTATCAGTTGGGATGTAATTTTGTAAGGATGATGTAAACATTATTATTTTGGGATAATATTTGAGATGATTGGTTTTAAATTGAAATAGATGTCTGAAGTGGTAAGGATGAATTGAAAAGTATGCTTGGTAGTTGTGGATATCTAGGTTTGCCAAAAATAAATGACTTGCAGGTGGATAGGCTCACATATAAGCTGTTGTGCTGTCGAAATTTTTATCGGTCACATAAGTTAAAATATAGAAATTAAATTATAATTACGAGTAAAGTATTAGGAAAAGTGTTTTGACACTGCACAGGAATACAACCTAAATGAATAAGGGAATAAGTGGGTAAATTAAATTCAAAAAAAATTTATCCCGATTTTCAAGGGTCAAGGGTCGTTACACTTACCTCGATTTATGCGCAAACTTATCTCGTATCGATAATATCTGATCTCTCAGTCTAACTGCGCGTCAACCAAGTCTATGAAACTGCATATAACCACATATTTGGGTTAATTCACTTATTTTTTTTATCAGGATATCACATTTACTGATCGAATCTAACGTACTGGACCCGTTTTACTTTATTGGGCCCAATTGCACCTTAATGGGCCTCGACCCATTTTCAGCCCGTTTATACTTATTAAATCCCTTTTTCGGGTTTACTGGGCTCATTCAGTTTACCAATAATCATCGGGGTTCGTTTCAAACTCATTGGATAGCCCGTATACTATTTACGGTAATTACGTTGCAATTTCGATTAATATGCCTTTTTATACAAAATTAATTTGTAATTTTCGTAAAATAATAGAAACTCTGTATTAAAGGACTCATATTATCGTAATTAAAATATACTTACCCAATATGATGCGGGGTACAAAAATCGGAGCTCAATCGGCTCTCGTTCGGGCTTTGTCATACAACTGCACAATTATATATTTGATTCCGGGTTAATTTTCGATTAAATATAATTTAAATAAATATCTCAAAAATCAAATCGGTCACTTTTGACCTCTTATCGACTTACCCGAAGTCCGGTGTATCCCCAAAAATTCTTCCCTTTTTTCCTTTTTCTCTTTTTTTTCCTTTTTTCCCTTCTTTCTTGGTTGAACCAGTTCGGTCCGGTTCAACCCGGTTCAGACCGTCGGTTCAGCTCGGTTCGATCGGTTCGGTGCCTCGCCAACCGGTTCTCCGTCGGCTTCCGCCGCCAGCAGCTCCGTTGGGTAGTTTGATTCATAAATCTGGCCTCGGTTTCACCAAAGATGGTCGAAAAGTGGCCGGTCCGGTGTGTTCTCCCTTCGTCGTCGGTGCCATTCCTCTTTTTCGCCATTTCCGATGCCGTCCGTCGGTTTCGGCGGCTGTGGCCACCACCAATCTGCTCGTCTTGACCTGGGGGACGTTCGGCGATGGTCGGGTGGGGCTAGATTAGCGCCGGTTGCCTCCGATCTTCCTTTCTCCCTTGGGTTTCATTTTTCTCGCCGTTCTTCTCACCATTCGTCGCCATTCGTGGCTCTTTTAGGCCGATAGTGGCTCGGTTGCGGTCGCCTCTCGCATGGCTCGTCGTCGGTCCCTCCTCTGGCTCGCCGGTGGCCGTTTCAGTTTTTCCCTTGGCAGAATCGCGATTTCGCGATTCTGCGTTCTGCATTTTTTTTTTACTTAATTAATTTAATTTTATTTATTATTTAATTTTATTAATATTTTAATCAATAAAATATATTAAAAAATCTAAAATATCTACAAAAATCAATTTTTTATTCTAAATAAATTTATTTAATTTTATTTAATTTATTTTAACCATTTTCGGTATATTTTCTCCGTCTTTTCGGGATATTGTCCCGAGCGAAAATTTTGATTAATTCCAGTAAATTCATATCTTGATCAATTAAACCCGAAATTTAATTATTTCTTCATTATTGATCAAGATTCTTAAATCTATTATTTTTAATTAAATTTTCTTATCGAATTTATACCGGCTTTCAGTTTTTTAACCGTTTTACCCTTGTACATGTTCGGGCATTCCATTTCAGTCCTTTTGCATTTTTAATTTCGTGTTTTGACTGAATTCGAGTCTTACAGGATAACCCGATGGATGGGTTGAGTTCTGATGAATGATTTTAATGCTTTTGGTAAAAAGCATGATTTTATGATTTTAATGCTTTTGGTAAAAAGCATGATTTTAATTGCAATTTGAGCATGAGTTGTATGATTTCCATAAGTTCAAGGGATTAAATGATTTTTGCTGCATAAATTATGCATGTTTTCGTATTTAAGATTTTTAAATAGAAAAGAATGGATTTAAGTTTTGAAGGAAAAGAATAGATTTAAGTTTTAGATGAAAAGAATAGATTTAAGGGCATGGCATTATGATTTGTAGATAGTGTAGTTATCTACTTGCTTGCAGAATTGCCTTACTGAGCTTGTTTTGCTCACCTTTTCACTTTTCCCCCCTCTACAAAGCATTTTCAGTTGATTGATAGCTATTGAAGCCTTATATTTTGGTATCCGCTGCATCCCATCACTCGAAAAGGTATACACGTGTCCATTTCGTATCTAAATAACATGATAGCACAGTACTGTAAATAGATGTAACTTTTGGGTATGTAGATTTAAGTAAATCAAGGTGATGACGTAAGCAATTCATAATTGTTGTGATTGAGCAATAACAATTGACGCAGTCTGTGGGAAACGAAAAAAAGTTTTATGCTCTATAAAAAATGGAAATCTAGTGAATTGGAATCAAACCACGGATTGCAGTTCTTGGGATGGGCATCTGTAACAACTCAATCTAGCTTATAATAGACTCATCTTCGCTTTTCCTGCTGGTTTGACAAGTTTGCAAACGTGAGTTATTTTAATTTGTCAAATGCTGGCTTTAAAGGGTAAATTCCAGCAGAGATTTCACGCATGACTAGGTTGGTTACTCTTGACTTATTTGCAAATTCATATCTTGAATTGTCCTTGAAACTTGAGAACCCAAACCTAGAGATGCTTGTTCAAAATCTCATAAGACTAAGATTTCTTCATCTTGATGGCGTAAATATATCGGCTATTGGAAATGAGTGGTGTCAGTCCTTATCGTCACTGATCAATTTGCAAGTGTTGAGCATGCCAGACTATAATCTTTCGGGACCTATATATTCTTTGTTTTCCAAGCTTCGATCTCTCTCAGTCATCCACTTGGACACCAACAACTTGTCTGCTCCACTTCCAATATTCTTTGTGGATTTCCAAAATTTAACTTCCCTTCATCTTAGTACTATTGGTGTGACTGGAAGACTCCCGGAAGAAATCGCGCATGTGACTACGTTACAGACTCTTGATTTGTCCAACGACTACTTTCGATAGGAGTACACTAAGGGGAATTTTCATCATTGGAGGCCACTATTTCTTCATTTTGATACATATTTCAAGACGTACTTGTCTTTTAGGAATGATCTTCTCTTGTCAGATAAAATTCTAGAAGATGATAGTCCATTTTCAAAGCATACAGTTCTTTAAATACTGTGAGTAATGCAAACAGTCTTGGAGAATTGCCACAATAAGAGTTCTTTTGATGCCTTGGAACATTTCAAGCTCCTACTTTTATCCACTGATCCTGAAGTTCTTATAGCTACACTGGAGACTCTTTCTGCACTTGTTAAAATAAACCCATCTAAGGTGCAGGGAAGTGGTAAGATGATTGGATGTGGCTTAGTAAACAACTATTTGTTGTCTCTTGCTCAGGGATGAGGGAGCAAGGAGGAGGGGTTGGGTCTGTATTCATGTGTTTTGGCAAATGAGAGAACGCTGGAGGAAGGGCTTAGTTTGTTTCCATATGATGTAGAAAATGATCATGATAAGACTCAACATCGTATTGGTTCTAGCCTTTATTTTGAGTTGCATGGGCTCAATATTCAAGGCATTAAAGAAAGCACTAGCAATGCAAGTTCTACTTCAAGAGTCATACACATTCCATATCTACATTTGTAGAAGGAGGATGATCTGTTAATAATGAATCAATGTATTCAGCAGTATAATGTACCTAGTGAGCTCCGATTTTCATTACTAACAAGAATTAGATATGTGCATGCCTTTCGGTCTCCCAGGATATGCAGGATGTACAGCAGGGTTTGCCTTTTTGCGTTTATTGTGCTTGTTCAGTCTAATGGTGCTAATGATGAGGTGACATCCTTTTTTTGTGAATGAACCGGAGTATACGAATGAATTAATCAGGATCGTCTGGTCAAAAGGAACTATTCTTGAAACTATTAGAACTCTTACGATGTTTGCATTGGGAGCTCAATTAGTTGCTTATTCAGCATCTCATGATCGGGCACGAATTTTGAGTGGATCAACTATTAATTTTACTTTAGGAAATCGAATGATTCTCCTGAATGTGCTTCAGAAGGCAGTTTTATCACTGAAAGGCTCTAGTGATCCATCGTCTCTTGCTTTTACTAAAGCTTTTCTTCAGTTCTATCTGCTTCATATTGTTTCATCCTCTGCATCTGGGAGTAATATTAGAGGGTCAGGAATGGTTCCAACCTCTTTACCACTTTTGGAGGATTCTGACCCAAACCATATGTATCGTGTCTATTTGGCTGTAAAAGCTTTGCAAAAGCTCATGGATTGCAGTAGTTCAGCTATGTCATTGCTTAGAGAACTGGGTGGAGTGGAGCTTTTGGCTCAGAGGCTACAAATAGAAGTACATAGAGTTATTGGCGTGGCTGACGGAAAAGATAATTCAATGGTCATTGATGAATGGGCAGGATACATTAATGAATGGGCAGGAAACATTGATGACCAGTTGTATTCCCAAACAAAGGGCTTGAAGCGAAAAATGCGCGAGGTAAGTCACGAAGAAAATGTGCAAGGGCTTAAAGTAAAAATGCACGAGGTAAGCCACGAAAAAAATGTGCAAGGGCTTGAAGCAAAAAATGCGCGAGGTAAGCCATGAAGAAAATGTGCAAGGGCTTGAAGCGAAAAATGCGCGAGGTAAGCCACACACCCAAATAAAGGCTTGAAGTGAAAAATGCGCGAGGTAAGCCATGAAGAAAACGTGCAAGGGCTTGAAGCGAAAAATACGCGAGGTAAGTCACACATCCAAATAAAGGGCTTGAAGCGAAAAATGCGCGAGGTAAGCCACGCACCCAAGTAAAAGAATGGCTTGAAGCAAAAAGTGCGCAAGGTAAGTCATAAAGAAATGTACAAGGTCTTGAAGCGAAAAATACCCGAGGTAAGCCACGCATCCAAGTAAAAGAAGGGCTTAAAGCGAAAAGTGCGCGAGGTAAGCCATAAAGAAAATGTGCAAGAGCTTGAAGCGAAAAATGTACGAGGTAAGCCACACACCCAAGTAAAAGAATGGCTTGAAGCGAAAAGGGCGGGAGATAAGCCATAAAGAAATGTGCAAGGGCTTGAAGCAAAAATTACGTGAGGTAAGCCACCCACCCAAGTAAAAGAAGGGCTTTGAAACGAAAAGTGCGCGATGTAAGCCATAAAGAAATGTGCAAAGGCTTGAAGAGAAAAATACGCGATTTAAGTCACGCACCCAAGTAAAAGAAGGTTTGAAGCGAAAAGTGTGTGAGGTAAGCCATAAAGAAATGTGCAAGGGTTCGAAGCGAAAAATGCGCGAAATATGCCACGCACTTAAATAAGGGCTTGGAGCGAAAAATGTTTCAGGTAAATCACGCACTCAAAAAAATGCTTGAGAATTGGACGACTTGAGAATTTGATGGCAGGGTCTGACTTGAGAATTCGACTTCAGAGTCTAACGTAAAGACTTGACCTGAGGTTACGATGTGAATATATGTACTCTTCGGCAAGATTATACCTAGCGAAAGAGTGGGAAACAATTATTGTGAATGATAATAACAATAATAATAATAAAAAAAAGTAATTGACATTGGATTCAAACGCAATTTCATCTATATGGTTGTAACATTATCAAGGTAAAAATCAGAATATATATAGATAAGGAAAGATAGTTTCAATCAGGTACAAATTCGTATCTTTAAAAGCACAATCACTATCAACAAACAGAGGAGGACAAGTAAGATTTATAAAACTAAAATTATTTTGTTTACAAAAATTTTGTCAAATTCTCCGATTGACTTAAGTATTTGAGTGCTTAGGCATGTAATAGAGCTTTCGGTAATACAGGACAAAAAAATTAAAACGATGAAGTAAATAATTTGTAATTATTGTAACCGAGTAACAACAATTTAAAAAAATATTATTATTACCATCTTAATATATATATATATATATATATATATATATATATATATATATATATATATATATATCGATTGGCATAATGAACCTAGGACAAATGCTTGTCCTTTTATGGAAATGACGTTCTTGATTTTCTTCCCCTTTGGCATGAAAAACAATTTAGCCTTTTTTAATTTTCTGGAAGAACTAGCCACCTATTCTTGAGTGGAAAAGTCTGATTGCGAAACCGAGACCTTCCGTTGACCAATTGGTTGGTCTCTCATAATAATGATGTTAAATCCACCGACTTATTTAGTCTTTAATTTATTATAACTCAATTTGTACAATAGAGGATGAGTAGTCTTAAAATTTGGATTTTACGTACTTATAACTACTATTCAGGGAAAACTTTTCAAAATTAATTAAAATAATATATTAATGGTTATAATTGATATTATAAATTTTAATTTATTAAAAATAAATTGTTTAATATAATTAAAACTCAATTTATTATGAAACATAAATTTCATCTAAAAGTTATTTTATTGCGACTTTCCCTTTTTGACATTCATTTCTCGAATTTTTTTTGGGTAAAATAATATTGGTAAATAAAAAAAGCCATCAATTTAATTAATCTAATGTTATAAATTTATGCCCATACATTTTTAAAATTTAGAATTGCTGAAAAAACTAAAAGTTACTAGATTTAAACCAGTGAGCTGTGCCATAACAATTTTAATTTATAATATTCTTTTAAAATAAAATAAAAAATTATTTTAAAATACACGTTGAATAATGTATAAAAAAACTTGATGCATATATAGAATACACAAATTAAAAAAATTGAAATCAAATAATAATTAAAAAAATTATAAGAAAATTAAATATAATAAATCTTAAATATTAATAAATAAATTAAATAGTTACAAACTTAATAAAATTAAATATAATAAATCTTAAATATTGTAAATAGTTACAAACTTAACAAAAGCAATTCTTACTACATTAGTCATTCATGATTATTGGTTAATATTTTATACTTGAACTTGATTTATTTTTAAAATTTGAATTTAAATGACTTCAAATTAATCTTATAAAATTAATTAAAGTTAAAACTTTATTTTTTAGGGTTTTGAAGAAAAATTATTTATAATAGTCTCAAACAGAAAATGTAACTAAAGTGAAAGTAAAAATAAAAATAAAAATAATTTATTATGAGAAATTTATTATATTTAAATCAATTTAAAAAATAATTAAATACAATATTTAAGATTTTTTTAAGGAAAATGATTGAACAAATATATAAACAAAATGATTAAATAAACAAATCTAAAAAAGGAATGTAATGAGAATTGAAAGAAAAATATATGGAAGTTTAATTCAATATGAAAATATATAGACTTAAATACTCAATTTAACTATTTTGGTAAAATATTTATCAAAAAGACATCTTCATATGAAATACTTATGTCTTTTTAATTGAAAAATGCATCCAACTAAAAAATTATACCAAAATTAATTATTTCAATAAATATATTTTTAATACGTAAAGAAATTGATAAATGATATGTAATTTTTCTTTAATTTTGATATGTATATATAAATAGTTGTGCAAAAAAAAATTAATAAATAATATGTTATTTTTCTTTTATTTATATATATATATATATATAGATATTTATCTTCTAGAAATTAGAATAAATAATTGATTTAAAAAATAATTGACTTATTTTATAATTTTAATATATATATGTAAATACAGAAAATTGAAGCAAGAATTAATTTTTTATTTTCAAATATTAACATATCAAATATTTAGATTATTCACAAAAAATATTTTACTTGTATCTAATTCTTTGACTTTTATATATTATATAAGATTTTATAAGATATTGGAAGTTGAAAATAAGTTGGCCATGGTCAATTACGCTTAAATTTCCCATTAAGAAAATTATTATCCTCTATATAATATCAGTGAAATTAGCCTTGAAATTAAGATAATGATTTAAAATATATATTTTTTATTTCTATACCACGTGTGAGACCTAAGAGTGAAAGGAGTCAAAGAACATTCACAAAATCCAAATACGAGTCCAAATGGGAGTCGAATTCCAATTCCAAATCTTAATACCTTTTAGCCTCATCCGAAAGCCGCCTTCGTTTTTCCACTTTTACCCCTGTATTTTACTGGAAAAATAGAAGAGAGTTTTTGAAAAACAAAATAAAAAATTAATTCCTTTCGATGAAGAAGTTTCGTCAGGGAAGTATCGGAATCCTAACTGACAAGGACACGGTGTCGTTTCACCCTTTAGGAAAACCAACCGAGACCGTCTATTAAAAACCAACCATATAACTGTTCTTCGTTTTCATTGAAGTTCTGATCGTTGCATTGTTATTGGTTTTTCTTTCTGTATTCTTTTATTCTTTTTAAAGACTCGAGACTCGAAAGGCTACCAAAAAAAGAGAGAGAGGAGAGATGGGCTTCATTGTTGAAGAAGGAAACGACGGCGTAATGGAGCCGCCGACTAATTTTTCGATGGTAGAAGAAGGCATTTACCGATCTAGTTTGCCTCAACGCTGCAATTTCGCCTTCTTAGAAACCCTAAATCTTCGATCAATCATGTAAGTTTTTTCTATTTCTTTCTTTGTTTTTCTTTTTTATAACGTTTTTATTTTTGTAAAATAAGTTTTTTTGGTTACATCAATGAAGTGATTTTTTTTTTATGTCGCATTGATAATGATTTTTCCTATTATTTTTCACTCTTAAAGCCTTAATTTTAGTCTTAAAGCCATCGATTTTCTGAGCAATTAAGAAGAATCTTTTTTTCAAAAGTAAATTCTTGGCTTCTCTTTTTCTTTTTTCCTGCTTGTTTGCTTAGAAAATTAAGAGAAAAAGAAAACAAAAGACAGGTTGAAAGGAATAAATAATTAAGTTTTGACATGATGTTATAATTTTTGCGTTCTGAAACGTAGAAATAACTTAATTTTTGAATAGTGACTAAAGAATATGCCTTCTTTTAGTTGTCGAAAATAACTTTTTTTTTCTTTTTTAATTGGAACAGATATTTGTGTCCAGAGCCCTATCCTGAAGAAAATTTGGAGTTTCTTCGATCTCATAATATCCGGCTTTTCCAATTCGGGATTGAAGGGAAAACGGTATTTTTTTTCCTTACTTTTTCTTCTCTGCTTGTACGGCTCTTTACAGAGTTTTTCATATACTGATCAACGTTGGTATAATAGTATATACTTATTGAATTTGTGTTATTTGCGTCTTTGAATATATGAAGTTGGATCTTTTGCCTATCTAATACAGCTTTGTTATTAGATTTTTGGGTTACTGATTAGTGAAGTATTTAAGTTCAGTGTCAGACTATTGAAATCTGGTCAAGAATAGTTTTTTAGTTCTTGGACTTATTGGGTGATAGAAATTTCAACAACTTCTGGTCAATAAGAATGTTGAATGTGCAATATGGGTAAATCATAAATGATTCTAGAAAGTCAATAATATCTTATCTTAAACTTTCAAGACTATTTATTCTAAAGTGTGGATATGATATTTCTGTCGTTAATGGTATTCTTGATTCCAATAGTTGAATTGGGTTCTTTTTGTTGCTTATATTATTGTTTACCATCATTTTTACAGGAGCCTTCTGTTGCTACTCTCAAGGATGCCATCAGGGGGGCTCTCGAGATCTTAATTGGTACTGAATTCATAAGCCATAGAATTGACTCTTTTAGTTTCAATTTTGTTCTTTTACCGGCATGTTTTACCTTTATGGATTTTTAAGATATTTTATTGTTTGATTTACAGATGTGAGAAATCATCCTGTTTTGATTCATTGCAAACGTGGAAAGGTAATAGTTCAAATTCAGCTATTAATTGTGCTTTTTGAATCTGAACTTGTGTAAAAGTTCATTTGTGTTTCTGATCTATTTGCATAATTTATATGGTTTGTAAGTTGAATTCAATGGAAGCTAACAACTATGTCGCTTTTTGGTGTGTAGTGTTCGGTTGATTTGTGATTGATTTCACTTATTAACATTGAGATTTTTCTTTCTAATTATAAGAGTTCTGACCTTTACATTTTTTACTCCATGCAGCATCGGACGGGTAGTCTTGTTGGTTGCTTGAGAAAACTACAGAATTGGTGCTTGTCATCAGTCTTTGAGGAATATCAACTTTTTGCTGGCATCAAATCCAGGACCGCTGATTTGAGATTTATAGAAACATTTGATATCATACGCCTAAGGCAGTGTCTCCACAGCATCATTTACCAATACCAAGGATATGGCTCGAAAAAGAGGCGGTTGCAATACAGCAAAGAGACTGTACAGAAGCCCCAAATAGCTTCGCTTTAGAGTATCCACACAGTGGTTTACTCTGGCACTCACACTTGATTACTTAAAACGGGAAAAATGGGTTTTTCCCGTCAATTGATTACTTAAAAATCTTTTTTTGATTTGCTATTTTACAGCTTTTGGTTTCTTCGCTTACTTTTCTCTTTTGGATTTAGTTCTTATACATAGGAGCAGCAGTTCCGCAAATCCTTATTGAATTTTCTGGGTTGTGTAGTTCAATTAGCATTTATTAAAATTTTTACAGGGAAAGATCAATGATGAATCTGATCTCCCATTTCTTTTTGTCTCAGTGTCTCTATCTAAACTGTTTGGATAGCTTTCTTTGTTTATTGATTCTGGGCAACTAACATCTACCATGGATCTGTGTCTTTTGTTGTCTACTGTTGGAGAAGAATGGTCTCTCTTTGAATATGGTGAAAATAATGGATTGGATAACAAAATATAAATTAACTTATAAGGAATATGATGTTGGATAAATATGGATTGGATAAGTAATGCGATTTTAATCTGAAATTTTTTTAGAATTTTTTAAAGGAAAAATTGAAGGAAAATCTTTAATAATTTCTCCCCAAGTTTCCTCGAAAAAAAAAATGAGAGGAAATTAGAGCTTTGAATTTATATACTGCATTTAGTCTACAATGCTTTGAATTTATCTACTGCATTTAATTTACAAGGGAAATCTTTTCGAGCTTAGAATTAATCTACTGAATTTAATCTAAGTCTGAAACTTTAATGATTTTAAATTAAGTAAAAATATAAATGAAAATCAATTAAAACAGTAAAATAATTTGGAAAATATTTGCTCGTAGATTTATTTCAATGTGCATTAATCACCCTAAGATAAAAGTAGGGGATCTTTTCTTTTTAATTCTACATCATTGAATGCTTTGGGTTAGATCTCATCTGATTCTTTTATTTCTCTCATATGATTTTTTTTTTTTAATATTGGAATGTCATGATAATGCATATGAACAATAGCTAATGTGGGCTTTTTTACGCACTTTTTCTTAATTTATTTATCCATTGGTACCTTTTTACGAAAATTTGATGATATTAGTATTTGTTGCTAATGTTATGTATCGCTTTTTTTTTTGTTTATTTATTTTTGTATGCGAATCATATATTACATATAGCATTGTATATTGTACAAATGAAAACTGATAAAAGTGAATATTAACAATAATATGTATTAACATTCTTTTTTCATAAGCAAAATGTATCAGATTAATAGAAACTTTTTTTTAAAAAAAAATAACATTAGCGTAAAGAGTAAAATATACCATTCATAGATCATCTATATGAAATATGTCATTTATGATCTTTAAAATTTAATTTTACATTCACCAATTTTTTAAAATATTTCATATTCATCCATTTTGTTAACCATCGCTATAAATTTAATGAAATATGTTACGAAAACGTCACACATGTGGCAATTGTTACATGACCATTATCTTCTCCCTGCAAAATCAATTTATGGGAGTGTATAGTGTTAACTCTTATATGTTCAATGACCAACCCTTTTACCATTTGATGTAGGATTGAAGCAGTTTCCCTACTCCCTTGTGAGGGCTTGGTGTGATTTTTCTCCATTCAATCTTATGACGCCTTTGTTAAGACTGACGCCCCTTCTCTGGGGCACACTCTGCCTACCCCTTGGCGTGCAGCTGGCCCATCCTACCCACCCCTATGGGGCGCTTGACGTGGAGTCGGACTTGTCTCTAATATTAATTTTCATATGATCACTACTCTTTCTTCACAAAATTTCTTCACAATACTAGTTTATTGGAGTGTGCAGCGCCAATACTCGTATGCCTAATGATCAACCTTTTCCTATCTAATGTGAGATTCGATAAGAGACTGAAACACCTTACTTTCTCTTGGAGCACTTAGTGTGACGTTTTGAGGTGGCAAATTTTATCAAATTTTAATGAAGGTTGACAAAATGGATGTATTTAAAATATTATGAACATGTCAATAATGAAAAAGTTGAGTTTTGAAGGTTGCAGATTAAAAAGAAAAATAAATATATAGAAGTTATTTTTTTTTTTTTTGCACAAGAGATATATAACGTGAATAATCTAAACTTTCAACATATGTTATCTTAAACTTTTTAAAATTAAAAAATAATTATCTTTTTTAAAAAAATTTCTTTAACCATATAAATTAAAATAAAAAATAGTTATCGTTATTAATTTCTTTAAAATTAAAAAAATCAATTATTTTTTTCCAATTTCTATTTCCATGTATTATCTTAAATTAAAATAACCTATATAGATTTTTTTTATTCTATAGATTGAAATTTAAAAAAAAAAATCAATGATCTTTTTAAGGTTTATCTTATTGTATAAACTCATTTTACACTTATTGATATTAATTTTACGTTTATTTTATATGTTTACATTAATACAAAAAATAATTATTGAGTATAATTATCCAAGAGCAAGACAAATAATTTAATCTTTCACTTATCAACTTAATAATTTATGTTAAATTAATATTTTATTACGTTTATTCTTATTTTTCATTAGGTTTAGAAGTTTCAAATATATATTTTTTTTGTATTTTAAAACATTTTTAACCCATTATGCTGCATTAATTGATATTAATTTTATATTTATTTTTATATATTTATGTTATAACCATTTGACATATTTCACAAAAGAAGGCAAATAATTTGATATTTACATTATCAACTTAATTATTTAGGTTCCATTCTAATGCAAATTTCATTCTCCATGAATTCTTTTAATTGTTTATTCCTCCAAAGAGAAGGAAACAGATAGAGAGAGCTAAAGGTCTAAAAAAATTGTTCGAACTCTTCCTCGAAATGAATGAAATTTGAAAAGAATCTTTTACTTTTATTTAATGTTTACATAACTATGTTTTAATAATAAAATTTAATTATTATAGTAAACTTTACAAATCTAAAATTTATTATTCAAATAATTTTACAATAAGGTAAAATATTCTGACCTTGCCAAAGAAGTTGTCATTCATTCATATATATATATATATATATATATATATATATATATATTACTGGTTACAAACTTACCTGATAAGATAAGCCATATGGATATCAAAGTGGACATTCTCTCGTAATACTGGGTAGGACTTTTAAAACCAACTATCATTCATCTTTCAGTTCTTGAAAACTAAAGTACTCAGTTTCTCTCATATTTTAAATAAATATTTTTTAGGGTTAATATATGAAAAACTAAAATATTAAAAAAGCCCTTGAACTTTGTTACTTTATTTAAATAAACATTCATAATTCATTTAGATAAGTCCTTAAATTTTAATTTGTATTCAAATAAGTCTTTATTTCAAATAAAAGATTACATGCAAGTAAAAAATTAATTTAAATCAAATTAACTGATTGAAATTCGGTTAACTCGATTCAATTAAATCAATTTTGAGTTTAAGTCAATATTCTAAGCTAGTTTATTCGATTAAGTCGGGATTTAAAATTATGAATCGAATTAATTGAATTAATCGATCATTTTTTAAATATATTATATATAACATAAATAAATAAAATATTATATAATATATTATCTATAACTAACTTTTTTTATGCATGAAGTTTGGTTTTAAAACTCATTTCAGAATCAATCAATTGCTCAGCTTTATAAAAAATTGATTTATTTTAAATGTTCATTTAGATAAAAATGGCTTATTTGGATACTCAAATTAAAGTTTAAAAGTTTACTTGAATATTAATTAAAACTTAAGGGCCTATCCGAATACAATAAAAATATAATGACTTATTTAAATGAAGTAATAAATAGGTGCTTGAATAACTTAGGCATTTATCTCCAAGGATATAAAGGTAACCAAGTAGCAATAACGTATCACCAATCTACTTCAATTGAACTTTCAAATGTCTAAACTTTTACACTAAGAACCCTAAAACTAGGAACTCGAGGAAAGAACAAATTTAGAGAGAATAGCTAGAGAATACGCTTTTAGTGTTTTTTTTTTTTTTTGTAAAACAAATGAGAAGACGTCTCTTTTCATGGCCTTCATCCAAAGGCATTTAGTCCTTCAAAATTTTTGAATTAAGTCCAAAATTAATTTAGCCATTTAATCCAATGACAATTACACATTTTAAATTTAAACCATTGCCAGCTACAAATTTGAAATTTCATTCAATTACTTTAATGTATTAGCAGTTATAATGGATATCAAATTTTCATTTACCCATGCATTTTTCTTAATGTATAAACTTTTCACTAACACAAAGTGAATTCTTACTCAAATTGTAATCTCTAAATGACACAATAAATGATCGTTTACCAACAAATTTATCTCTTTGTCTGTACATCGATTGAGGCACAAATAATAACACGATGAAAATTGTGTTAGAAAGAGTTTTAGTCATGGACCTGCTAAGTAGTTTGAAATGATTAAGTTTGAAAATTAAGTTTAAGTTGCCAAATGTTTGATAAATATCAAATAGACATATTTTGTTATGAAGTTATGTCTAACAGACATAACTAGTTCAAATAAACATAATTAGTCCAAAAGTAGTAACTTATTTGAAGAAGTATCTTTTGGACAAAAGTGGTGTCAAAAAGATTTAACTTATTTGAAGATGCATCTTTTGAGTAAGACATGTCTATTCAAAGTGTCTCTTGGACACTATAAATATTTAAACTTATGTGTTTAATTTCATTCATAATTTCCATACCTACTTTGAAAGAGTTTGTGGGATTCTATTGTATCCAGAGGGATTTTTGAATCGTTAAGGAAAGTGACTAAAATTTGCACCTCAGAATCATTTCTTTTTTCCCTTCTATTTCTTATTTTTTTTTCCCAACAATCCTAAGGATTCAAAAATATGGCGCTTCCTTTAAACACAAGTTTCAAGATTCTAAATCAAGAGGAAATCAAGTTGGATCGCTTTGATGGTACTAACTATATGAGATGAAAGGACACAATAACTTTCCTACTAATATCATTAAAGGTATCATATGTGCTTGATCTTCACCACTAGTAGCACCAAATGAAAATGATTTTGAAGATGTGAATAAAGAAAGATTGAAGCGTGAAGAAGATGAACTTACTTTTTGCAGTCACATCCTTAATGCTCTCACTAATTGGTTGTATGATCTGTACAGGAACATATCAACTCCAAAAGAAATTTGAGCTGCATTAGAGAGAAAGTACAAAGATGAAAAAGGAGCTACAGACAAGTTCCTTGATATGAAATATTTTGAATTTATAATGAATGATAACACACCTATTATGGATCAAGTGCACGAGTCGCAAATACTTGTCTCAAGATTGGTAGAAATAGAGATAAATGTTTTTGAATCAGTCCAAGTGGGGACTATTCTATCCAAACTTCCTCCATCTTGGAATTAGTATAGGAAAACAGTGTTGCATTCAAATAAAATTTCAACTATGGAGTAGTTTCAAACTTATATCTAAATTGAGGCTTAAAATCATACACGAGATGCCATTCTGTCAGAACCAAAGATTCATTATATGAGTAATAATTTTGGCAAGAACAAACTCAAAGCTCAAAAGAAAGGGAATGCATTCAAGAAATATTCTTTTAAGAAAAATCTGTCTTGTTATCATTGTGACAAAAAAGGCAGTTTATTAAAGATTGCATATTTAAAAATGCTTCCAAGGATTTCACATTTGGTTCCAAAGGAGAAACCAGCAATCAAACAAATCTAATTGAGAAAGATGTCAAAGAATTGGTTACAATAGTTTCTGATATGCAAGTTGGAATAGTGATTGAATTGAATATGGCAAATCCCGCCAAGTCAATGGATTGGTGGCTTAATTCCAGAGCAATAGTCCATGTTTGTAACAACAATGTTCAATTCAACTCCTATGATGAATTAAAGGAACCAGAAAGTGTGCCATGGGAAACAATGTATCTACTAATGTTTTAGGCAAGGAAGTAGTCGAGCTGAAATTCACCTAAGGCCATAAATTAACCCCTGCTTAATGTTTTCGATGTTCCTGAAATTTGGAAGAATTTAGTTTCTGCAAATTTACTATGTAAAAGGGGCTTTAAAAGTGTTCTTGAATTAGACAAAGTCATTATATCTAAGAATAGTGTATTTATGGGGAAAGATTACTCTTGTGATGAAATGTTCAAATTAAGTATCAATGAAATAAATAATGTTTTTGCTTATATCTTTGAGTGTTCTTTTTCTATATGGCATGCTAGATTATGACATGTTAATTATGAATCTGTAAAGTATATGTCTAAGCATGGTTATATAACTTTTCAAAATGATTTTAATAATAAATGTGAAATCTGTGTTGAAGCAAAGATGAGTAGGAAGTATTTTCCTAAAGAAAAAGAAATATAAAATTACTAGAATTAGTACATTATGATATTTGTGAACTAAATGGTCATCTTTCAACAGAAAGAAAGAGATATTTTATCACTTTCATAGATGATTGTTCTAGGTACACTTATGTGTATCTTATGAGAACTAAAGATGAGGCTTTTGACAAGTTTAAAGAATATAAATCTGTTGTGGAAAATCAAAAGGAGAAGTGAATTAAAGTCCTTCTTAATGATAGAGGAGGCAACTACTTTTCTTATGATTTCTCACTATTTTGTGAGGAACTTGGCATCATACATCAAAGAATTAAAGTCCTTATGCACTACAACAGAACGGATTAGCAAAAAGAAAGAATAAAACATTAGTTGACATGATTAATTGTATGTTATTAAATGTAAAGTTGCCATTTAATCTTTGGAGAGAGGCATTTCTTACTGCAAATCATGTCATCACTAGAATTCCATGCAAGAAAACAAGAGTTTCTCCATATGAGATTTGTAATAATGGTAAGAAACCAGATTTGAATTATTTCAAAGTGTGAGGGTGTTTTGCCTTTTACAAAGTGCTAGACCCTCAAAGAATGAAACTAAGACCTAGAGGCTTACGAAGTGTATTTGTTGGATACGCACAAAACTCCAAGGCCTATAGGTTACTAGAGTTAGAACCTAATGTCATTGTTGAATCAATGCATGTTTAGTTCTTTAAAAATAAGTTCATCAACGATTCTCTAAATGATGGTTCAACTATGACTAATTCAGTAAATAGTTCAGCATTTGGAAGTCAATTAGATTTCATTCCAAATTTTGTTATTGGAGAAACGAGAAAAGCAAGTGATGGTTCAATTGAACTAAGAAAAAGTAAAAGAATCGGGGAAGAGAAACCTCTTGATCCAGATTTTATTTCTTTACAATCTATTGTCTTCATAGTTGAAGCAAATAAGGAAAATGTTTTCAAAAAATACTCATAGCACAAATTTTAGCAAAGAGTTTTAAGCACAATGATGCAGATAAGTGCATCTACTCAAAATTTACTAAGGATTATGGAGTGATAATATGTCTCTATGTTGAAGACATGCTAATGTTTGGTGTAAATGAGACCAAAAGGTATCTATCTTCAATCTTTAAAATGAAAGATTTAAATGAAGTAGATACCATTATGGGAATTAAAGTAAAGAGACATAATAATGGTTTTTCTACCTAACCAGTCACATTACATAGAAAAAAATGTTGAATAAATTTCAACATCCTAATGTAGAGGAAGTCTTCTCTCCATATGATCCAAGTATAAAATTAACAGAAAATGTTGGTCAAATTATTGCTTAATTAAAGTATGCAAGTGCAATTGAGAGTCTAATGTATGTGATGCATTGCACTAGGCTAGATATAGCATTTATTGTATGCAAATTATCAAGATATACAAGCAAATCAAGTAATGAACATTAGAAAGCCATTAGAAATTTTTTTGACTATTTAAAGAAAACAAACTTGGTTTGTTTACTCAGATTATCTGGCTATTTTAGAAGGCTACACAGATACAAGTTAGATTACTAGTGAAAGAGAAAATAAATCCACATTAGGTTGAATTTTTACTCTTGGTGGAGGTGTTATAAGTTAGGACTCAAAGAAACAAACTTGTTTCTCACATTCCACCATGGAATCTAAGTTTATTGCTTTGGCATCAGCAGATAATGAGGTAGAATGGTTAAGAAATATGTTACTTGATATAAAGTTGCGACCATAACCTATGCTAGCCATCTCCATGCACTGTGATAATGAGGCTACAATGTCTAGAGCATATAGCAATATTTATAATGAAAAATCTAGATATATCAGCCTTAGACATGATTATATTAGAGAGTTGATCACTAATGGAGTTATAACTATAGTGTATCTAAAGCTTGCAAACAATTTAGCTGATCCTCCCACCAAAGCATTGCCTAGAGATGTGATAAAGAGAATGCCAATAGGAAGGTACTTAAATTCATTATGCATGATGGAAACCCAACTTTAATTTAGTAACCTCTAAACTCAAAGTTCAATGGGTAATAACAAGTTATTACATATGCTTGTTTAGCATTTGATTTCCATTTCTAAATTATTTAGTCAACTGTCGTCTGTTGGATGAGTTAAAGGATGGGTTTTTACTCTTAACGGAGTTGAAACAAAATGTTCATAGAAGCAGGGACATAAAAGAACTCCATTTAGTGATCATAGAAGTGATGTCGATTCAAACAAGAAATTGGTGGATTTTCTTGTAAAATGATCAAGATTACTAAGATGAGCACATGGCCATAATAGTGCTACAAAGGTAATTGTAGATAAATTAAGAATTATTAGCTATCAATAAATAAATAATGAATTATCTGTTTTCCTATTTAATAGGAAACTACCTAAAATCAAGTAAGTTAGAGAAATCTTGATTTTTTTTCCTAGAATTACTCCTAGAATTACTCTCTAGTTTTCCTATTTATATTGTAACAACTATTGAATTCATATGGAGAAAAAAATAAATTTAGTTTTACCTCTCTACTGTTTTCTTTCTTTATTACATGGTATCAAGAGCCTATGAATTACAAAGCAGCCATGGTTGGCTCTAGTTCGTCTTCTTCTTCTGTTACCAGCACTGTGACATCGTCTGAAAGGAATTCCCAAGCATCTTCGATTGCACCCATCAATGAAAGCCCTTTACAGATTACCATTCATAAGTTAAATGATAAAAACTACTTAGAGTGGGCCCAATCCGTGCGTTTGGTGATTGATGGAAAGGGAAAACTTGGATATCTGAATGGGGAAATCAAGCCTCCAGCCACTGATGATCCAAAATACCAGCAGTGGAGATCAAAAAATTCCATGGTTATCGTTTGGCTTATTAATTCCATGGAACCAACTTTGGGAAATCCGTTTATGTTTCTACCAACCGCTCATGATGTTTGGGAGGCTGTTAGAGAGACGTACTCTGACCTAGAAAATTATTCTTAATTATTTGAGTTAAATACTTGGATGTGGCGGATACAACAAGATGATAGAGAGGTAACTGCCTATTATAATGACATGATGACTCTGTGGCAAGAATTGGATATGTTCAAAACTGAAGAATGGGAGAGTCCGAATGATAGTGCACGTTACAAGAAAAAGGTTGAACAAAGTCGAGTGTTTGTATTTTTGGCAAGTCTAAATAAAGATCTTGATGAGGTTCGGGGATGTATTTTAGGACGAAAACCTCTACCCTTTATTATAGAGGTTTTTTCTGAGGTACAGAGAGAGGAGGCTCGGAGATTAGTGATGTTAAAGGGAGTAGAGGAACCAAAAGTTGATCAGGACAGTTCAGCTCTTGTAGCCCACAGTAATGAACAACAAGGAGAAAGACGAGGAGGCAAACAAAAGTCATGGTGTGATCATTGTCGGAGACCATGGCATACACGCGAGACCTGTTGGAAACTCCATGGAAAACCTGCGAATTTGAAGAAGAAACCTGGTGATGACTCTCGGCCAGCAGGGGAAACTCGTGCTTTCTAGTTTAGCACTACTAATCCAGGGTAGCAGTCATCCTCAGACTCTCTTCCTTTCACCAAAGAACAAATGGAGCACCTGTACAAGATGTTTCAGTCTCAATCTATAGGAAATTCTAGTGCGTCTTGTTCTTTAGCCCAGTCAGGTAATTTTTTCACCACAGCCTTTACTTGTGTCAATCCAAATACCTCTTGGATATTAGATTCAGGAGCAACCGATCATATGACTGGGTTCTCGCAGTTGTTTTCTTCTTACATACCTTGTGCAGGAAATCAAAAGGTCAAAATAGCAGATGGTTCCTATGCTACAGTTGCAGGGAAAGGAAAAATTACTGTTTCTTCTCATCTTACTTTAAAAGATGTCCTTCACGTTCCTCAATTGTCCTATAATCTATTGTCAGTCAGTAAATTAACTTGTGATTATAATTGTCAAATTAATTTTTGGTCTTCTCAATGTAAATTTCAGGATTTAACCTCGGGGAAGACGATTGGGGATGCTAGGCAAGACTATAGCTTTTACCTCCTTAATAATGGTACAAACTTTAGAAGGCAAGGCCAAACTTGTTTTAATTCTATTTCTGTTTCCAGTGACAGTGAGATTATGTTATAGCATTTTCGGTTAGGACATCCAAATTTTCATTATTTAAAGCAATTATTACCCAAATAATTTATGAATAAAAATGCTTCTATTTTTCGATGTGAAGTTTGTGAATTAGCTAAACATCGTTGTGCTATTTTTTCACTACAACCATACAAAAAGTCAAAACCATTTACTATGATCCACAGTGATGTATGAGGTCCTTCTAAAGTGGCAACTCTTTCTGAAAAACGTTGGTTCATTACATTTATTGATGATCATACTCGGGTTACTTGGGTTTTTTTACTCAAAGATAAATTTGATGCTGAAAGTGTGTTTAAAAACTTTTATACAATGGTACAAACATAGTTTGAAACTCAAATCAAAGTTTTTCGTAGTGATAATGGCAAAGAATTCTTTAATCATGTGTTAGGGAATTTTTTTGATGAAAAGGGGATTGTACATCAAAGCTCTTGTAACAACACACCTCAATAAAATGGGGTAGTCGAAAGGAAAAATAAACATCTTCTTGAAGTTGCTAGGGCCTTAAGCTTTACATCTAAAGTTTCAAAGTATCTTTGGGGAGAAGCCGTTTAAACAACCACATTTTTTATAAACAGAATGCCTTCAAGAACCTTAGGGCTTAAAACACCAATAAAACTTTTCAATGAGTGTTTTTCAACTTCCAAGTTAGTAAGAAACATTCCTTTAAAAATTTTTGGTAGTGTTGCATTTGTTCATAACCATGACCATAAAAGAACAAAACTTGATCCAAAAGCACATAAATGCATTTTTGTAGGCTATTCGACAAATCAAAAAGGTTATAAATGTTATGATCTAGTTCTGAAAAAAATGTTTGTTTCCATGGATGTCACTTTCTTTGAAGGACAATCATACTATCACACTTCTCATCTTCAGGGGGAGAAGAACAATAGTAAAGATGATATGTTTTTAAATGGTTTTGACTTAACCATTGATTTTGAATGTGCTAGTGATGATATTTTACCAAAAGTAATTGAGAAAGCAAATACAAATGCATTAAATGATGAAAATCTACAACAAAATCTGATAGTGCCATCTCAAAATCAAAATTCTGAAACAACAGAGATGTGTGCGAAATGATGGAAGGGTCTTGTATATTCAAAAAAGTACCAAGCATAAAAAAAGGAAAGGAACATTGTCTTACAGCACCCCCGAGAATCTGATCAGGGGTTGGATCATGAGATCAATGTTCCTTCAGACAATTCTGGCAATAATCCTCCAGGTAATTCTAAGTCAAATTCCTTAAGTCAAGATGATCTTCCAATTCCTCTTAGGAAAGGTGTTAGGTCTTGTACGAAGCATCATCTATCTAATTTTATTTCGTATAATAATGTGTCACCTCAGTTTCGTGCTTTTATTACACAAGTGTCTAGTGTGGTTATTCCAAGTAATGTACAGAAAGCTCTAAATGTTCTTGAGTGGAGGGAGGCTATTCTTGAGGAGATGAGAGCTCTAGAGAAGAATGCTACTTGGGAAAAGGTTGATCTGCCACAAGGAAAAGCAATCGTTGGATGTAAGTGGGTATTCACCGTGAAGTATAATTCTGATGGATCTTTAGAACGATACAAGGCTCGAGTAGTAGCTAAAGGTTACCCACAAACTTATGGAGTGGATTATTCTGATACTTTTTCTTCGGTGGCAAAACTAAATATTGTTCGTGTGCTCTTTTCAATTGCTGTAAACCTTGATTGGTCTCTAAATCAATTGGATGTGAAGAATGCTTTCCTCAATGGAGACCTTGAAGAGGAAGTTTACATGGAGGCACCACCTAGTTTTACTGAGAAGTTTGGATCCAAGGTATGCAGACTTAAAAGATCACTATATGGTCTTAAACAGTCGCCTAGAGCTTGGTTTGAAAGGTTTACAAGGTTTATGAAGAATCAAAATTATAGACAGGGGCAAACAGATCATACTCTCTTTATAAAAGTCTCTAACAAAGACAAGATCTCAATTTTGATTGTTTATGTAGATGACATAATTCTTATAGGAGATGATGAATAAGAAATGAACCGATTAAAACAAAATCTAGCCAAGGAGTTCGAGATCAAGGATTTGAGGCAAATGAGATATTTTTTTGGGTATGGAAATTGTGAGATCAAGGAAAGGTATCGTATTGTCACAATGAAAATATATCTTGGATCTCTTGAAAGAAACTGGTACGAGTGAGTGCAAGCCAGTTGATGCTCCAATAGAAGCAAAAGTGAAGCTTGGAGAGGTAAAAGATGAAGTTCCTGTGGATACTGGTAGATATCAAAGATTAGTTAGGAAGTTAATTTATCTATCTCATACACGGTCTAGCATTGCTTTTGTTGTAAGTATGGTAAGTCAGTTCATGCACTCTCCTTGTGAGGAACATCTAGAAGTTGTATTTCGAATTCTTCATTATTTTAAAGCAACTCCAGGGAAAGGATTGTTTTTCAGTAAAAATGAAAATAGATGTAAACCCCAAGAATTTTCATATACCCGGTTTAAATAATAATGGAGAATGCGCTTATTGGTGGATAATTAAGTTGAATTATAATATGAGAAACTTGGACGAGGCTAAATTACTAAAATATTTTGATTTGAGGAATAAATAATTATGAGGTGTAAAAATAAAATTTTTGAGCTAGATTTAATGTGTGTATATTCCTCCGTACTAGATAAGTATTAATAATAGGCTGATTACGCTTTGAACATAATACATGGTGAAGTATAAAATAACTACTTAAAATTTATTAATAAAATAAATTAAATGAGTAAATAAATAAACAACTAAATAAATAAATAAATAAATAATTTATTTAAGTACATGGGTGTACACATGTATGTATATATATAAATAATTACATGTGCTGTAAGAGTATTCTTCAATTAAGGTACATAGGTATGGTACATAGATATAAATATATATATATATATATATATATATATATATATATATATATATATAGACACACATAGAAACATAAGTGGAAACAAGAGTCCGAGGATTGGCTTCTAAAATGAAGCCAATCCTAAGAGATCCCAATAAAGATATAGGTGTACAGAGACATGTATGTAAAGCACCCGGACAAATGAAAGGGAAACGTGAAAACAAGAAGCATGGAGCGGGAAAGCGTGAAACAAAGCGGGGTTGGTGAGATGTTAATGTCTGGAAGGAGGAAACAATAAGTATAATATTAACTGTGACTGAATTGCAGAGGAAATGCAAGACAACAGATTGAACTGACAGTACAGAAGATAGAGAAGGAAAAGAGACAGGCATGTGACTGTTGTTTACAGCAGTGATGGAACAGGAGAGTAGGCTGCTTGGCCACTGCTGTAAATCTGCATCACAGTTAATGAGATATGGCAGACTAAATTAATAGGGATGGGGTGTTTAGGTGAAAGAAAAACCCGAGGTATAGGAAAAAAATGTAGAACAACTGTTAGAATCTGAACAAATCGAAAAGAAAAGAGGGAAAGGAACCGTGGGGAAATGAAGAAGGATAGCTGTTCGGTAGCTACAACAATGTGGTGCCTATTTCTGCCTAGGCACGGTAGTGAGGGATCAACCGATCGAAAGAAGAAAAGAAAGAGTAAGAGAGCAGGAGGAAAGATAGAGTACTGAAATATATATATATATATATATATATATATATAAAAAGATAACATCAGTGGTATAGGTTATATAGGCCTGCACTGCAGCAGAGGAAGAGAGGCCGAGTGGAAGACCTAAGCATAAAAAAAAATAGATTGGAGCAGTTGAAAAGGCCGGTGAACTGGAAATGATGATGAAGCAGAGGGCTATGCGTGAGGACAGAGAGCTTGGCCTATGGAATTTCTTGCAACCCGATACGATGGCAGTAGCAAGGAACGTGGACTGGACTGAAGGGTGATTGAAGGCTCAGGCGGGGCTTGGAAACGAGAAGAAACAATGGTGAACATAGAGGACAGACGCGAGGGAAAGACTGAAAAATAGGGGTAGATCGAAAGTGTGAGAGAGACCATAGACGAAAACAAGGAAGATGAAGGTGATGTTGGAAAAAAAAAAGGATGATGGTGATGAAGGTGACGACCGAGAGATGGTGAGGATGGTAATGCCGAGAAGAGAAGAAAGAAACATGAGAGAAGGCAATGTTGGAGTAGACCGAGAAGGAAGGGGACGTGGGAACAAGCCACACCACGGAGCAGTTCCTGCTTCAGAAAATACTACAACTGGATCTTGGTGAGGAGGATTGGTGAAGGTAGCATAGGGCAGACCAAGAAAATAGGAGGAGGGAGAGAGTGGAGAAGCTGAAGCCACGAGACTGCTACCAAATCGGGAAGGAACCCGAGCAGTGATATATGCGAGAAACATAGGAGAACAGTCGAAACAGGGGCTGTTGGTAGACTGGTGTTTGAGGAAAGAAACAAAAAATGAAGAGTAAAGGGCGAAGAGTGATCATGAGCTGAAGTGTTTAGCCGTGAACAAGGAGCTCGGGTAGGGAGAAGAAGATAAGATGATGAACAGTAACAGGTGGAAGTGAAAAAGAAAGAAAATGGTGAAAAGAAGTAGAAGTGGCGGGAAAGGAGAAAGCAAAATTCAAAAAAAAATGAATAGTGAAAGTGATGAATAGTAAAAAAAAAAGGAAAGAAAGAAAAGAAAAAAAATATATATATATATATAATAAAGGAAAGGAAGAAAGGAATTTATTTATATTATATATATATATTTGGAATAGAGAAAGTGACGCAAATAATTTGGGAAATCTCGGGAAAGAGTTTCGAAAAATTAATCGAATGGATCAGGCTCGCCGACTCGCTAAGTCGAAGCAATCAAGAATTACGGACAGACACTGAGGTAAGAAATTTATGCAAGTTTTGGAGATAACGGTACATATTTTATGATTTCAAGTGAATTTTCAAGTGAATTTTACGATTTCAACGCATCGTAGGTAATTCGAATAAATAGGATACTAAGAATACAAATTTCGATGTAGGAGAATCGTAGAAGGATTTAAGGGAGATACTTGGAGGCGTTACAACTCGAACTTGAAATTTTCGATAAATCGAGATAAGGGGTATTATTTAACTTAGTTCTGATAATGCATTTTTGTTTCACCAATAAATGATTTTATGAAAGAGCATATGATTTGAAATGATTTATCAATGCTTTCATACTTGCGAAGCATGTTTTAATTTGTCGAAATGCTCCCCGAGTACTTTCCATGTTGTGAAATGAATTTCCTAAGGTATGAAGTGTATGGATGTTTTACATTTATTTATGTTTTTATATCCATATTGTTAAAGAAACTTTCGACAATTTTAAAAGTATTTAAGAAAAGAAATTTGTTTCGAAAGGGGATTGTGGGGGCCACCTCTTGAGTTCTGCGGGAACAAAGTGCCACACAGTCTTTCGATTTTATGAAAGAGTTTTCAGATTACAAGGAATTCGATTTTATTACTCGATATGAGTTTATGAGTTATAAAACCCAAGAAAGATTTTGGAAACTCTGTTTTGAGACTATAGGCTTCATGCATAGTTACTTCTTGTGGTGTTCCGGCTACACCACTTGGGGTGCCGGTACGTTGGCCCCTTTAGCACTTGACTCAACCTGTGTGGAAGATGTCGTGCTACTGGTGGTTTACGATGATGTTTTGGTAGTATCTCATGCCCGCGCAGCACGCATAAATGTTTCCCACACGGTGAGTGCCACAGGTGCTCGTGCCCAGCTATGTGCTAGTATATGATAAGAAATAAGAAGATACTACCTATGTTTATAATTATTATTACTGTACGAACCTGATCCAGTCTACAGCCCCCCTTACCATGGCCATAGGTATGATGACTCTCCACAGAGAATGACACGTATCGCATGACTTAGTTATAGCCTAGTCTCCTCGATTTGATTATGAAAATCGACTATGATAAATGAATATGTGTTTTCATGATTACGAAATATTCATAAAATGTTTACGAAATGATTATGAATTATTCATGAAATGTTTACGAAATGATTATGAAATATTCATGGAATGGTTATGAAATGTTCATGAAATGTTTACGCAATGATTATGAAATGTTTATGAAATGTTTATGAAATGTTCATGAAACGTTTATGAAATGATTATGAAATGCTTATGAAATATTTACGAAAGGTTTATGAAATGTTTATGAAATGTTTATGAACCCGATAGTTTAAGAACTCATTCATGAACAATGAAAAGTTGTAAAGTGGTTAAGCATGTTATTTATTTTAAAGACACGCATGCTTTATGACTTTTTACGATGATTATGCATGAAATAACAATTTATGTATTTCATTAAAGTTTGGTTCTATGAACGATTTCACATGCTTTTATATATCAGAACTGCTTTAAGAGTATTATCTTACTGGGCTTTTTCCCAAAAGCTCACCCCTCTACCTCTTAGATTTTTGCAGTGAATTACAGTTAATAAATGCTGCGTAAACGACGTAGGCTGGCGGATATGAGCCTCCCCAGACTACCTTTTGTACATGCATGAAGTATACACTCTTATCTCTTTACCAGACCGTTTGTATGCACAGACATCTATTGAAAGTAATATGTCGGGATGAAACCTGTATAAGAATAAATGAAATGGATTATTTTTAAGGATTGACACTGAACATGAATACAGCCTAAGTGAATAAGGGAATAAGTGGGTACATTAAGTTCAATAAAAAAAATCCCTCGATTTTCAAGGGTTAAGGGTCGTTACAATAGAGGAATTGAAGTCTATACTGATGCAGATTGGGCAGGTTCAATCACTAATAGAAGATCGACATCTGGATACTGCACCTTTGTGTGGGGTAATCTAGTTACTTGGAGAAGCAAAAAACAAGGTGTTGTTGCTAGAAGTAGTGCAGAAGCTGAATTTCGTTCAATGGCTCAAGGAGTGTGTGAGGTACTCTGGCTAAAGCAAGTTCTAGAAGAAATTAAAAGGCTAGTTAGTCTTCCTATGAAGTTGTACTGTGACAATAAATCAGCCATCAACATAGCTCATAATCCGGTTCTACATGACAGGACGAAACATTTTGAGATTGATAGACATTTTATAAAAGAGAAGCTTGAAGAAGGGGTAATTTGTACTCCTTTTGTTCCTACCATGAAGCAGGTTGCAGATATTTTCACCAAAAGCTTAATGAGACAGCCATTTGAACTTCAAGTGAGCAAGTTGGGCATGATTGATATCTTTGCACCAACTTGAGGGGGAGTGTAGATAAATTAGGAATTATTAACTGTCAATAAATAAATAATGAATTATTATCTGTTTTCCTATTTAATAGGAAACTACCTAAAATCAAGTAAGTTAGAGAAATCCTGATTTTTTTTTCCTAGAATTACTCCTAGAATTATTCTCTAGTTTTCCTATTTATATTTTAACAACTATTGAATTCATATGGAGAAAAAAATACATTCAGTTTTACCTCTCTATTGTTTTCTTTCTTTACTACAGTAATAAACATCTTGAAATAGGCAGACGGTCTTATATGTGTCATATCATTAAATCTAACACAAGGAATTGTGGTTTAATCTGCAGATATCATTAATTTCATCAGATATTAAGATATGAACACTAATGAAAAGTTCAAATTGAAAGATACATTCTTTAAGCATATTACTTGTCGTGTGAAATAATGAATTAAGCAAACATTTCAAACTAGTGAGGGAATGTTAAGTAGTTTGAAATGATTAAGTTTAAGTAGCCAAAAGTTATGTCTGATAAATATTGAATGAACATACTTGTTAGAAAGTTATGTCTAATAGACATAACTAGTCCCAATAAACATAATTTAGTACCTTATTTGAAGAAGCATCTTTTCTACAAGATATGTGTATTCAAAGTGTCTTTTGGACACTATAACTATTTAAACTTATGTGCTTAATTTAATTCATAATTTTCATACCTATTTTGAGAGAGTTTGTGAGATTCTGTTATATTTCGTGAGATTTTAAATCCTTAAGGAAAGTGACTAAAATTCATGTTTCAAAATCATTTCTTCTTCTTTGTTCTATTTCTTATTTTTTCCCAACACGACCATGTAACGACCCAAATTTACGAACATTTCGATTGTGCTACAAGTCGATATTATGTCAGAATAATACTCAGTTTGATTAATTTTCTTTCTTAGTGTAGTAAAATATAAAGGGAGAGAAAATAAAAAAAAATATTTTTATTCATATCAAAACAAGCACTAAGCTTACAACTTAAATAAGAAAACATAGAAAAGGTTAATCCTAAAATTTCTCACAATCAGTCCATGATTCTAGTTATTTCCCTTAATTCTAGGATATAATCTTTCTAAATTTATTCCAATCTGTAATAGTCAAGACTTTCCTAATTTACGACACTCCCCCTCAAGTTGGTGCAAAGATATCTATCATGCCCAACTTGCTAACTTGAAGCTCAAATGATTGTCTCAACAAGCCTTTAGTTAGAACATCTGCAACTTGCTTCTTGCTTGGTACAAACGGAGTGCAGATTATTCCATCTTCAAGTTTCTCCTTTATAAAGTGTCTGTCAATCTCAACATGTTTTGTCCTGTCATGTTGAACTGGATTATGAGCAATGCTGATAGCTGCCTTGTTATCACAATACAACTTCATAGGAAGGCTCACCAGTCTCTCAAGATCTGCTAGAACCCTTTTCAGCCAAAGAATCTCACACACTCCTTGAGCCATTGATCTGAATTCAGCCTCAACACTGCTTCTAGCAACTACATTTTGCTTCTTGCTTCTCCAAGTAACTAAATTGCCCCAAAGAAATGTGCAATACCCTGAAGTTGATCTTCTATCAGTAATTGAACATACCCAATCTGCATCTACATATACCTCAACCCCTTTCTTCTCATTTTTCTTGAAGAAAAGTCCTTTCCCTGGTGTGCCTTTTAGGTATCGAAGAATTTGATACATAGCTTCAAGATGCTCTTCGCATGGAGAGTGCATAAATTGGCTTACCATACTCACCGCGAAGGCAATATCAGGACGTGTATGTGATAGGTAAATCAGCCTTCCAACAAGTCTTTGGTACCTTCCTATATCAACTGGAACCCCATCTTTAATTTCTCCAAGCTTAGCATTCACTTCTATTGGAGTGTCTGAAGGTTTGCAACCACTCATTCTGGTTTCTTTCAAGAGATCAAAAATATACTTTCGTTGTGAAACCACAATGCCCTTCTTTGATCTTGCCACTTCCATTCCAAGAAGGTACCTTAGCTGGCCTAAGCCTCTAATCTTAAATTCTTTGGCTAAGCTCTTCTTTAGTCTACTCATCTCTTCTATATCATCTCCAGTTAAGATTATGTCATCCACGTAGATAATTAAAATCGAGACCTTGTTTTTGGTGGATCTCTTTATGAAAAGTGTATGATCAGATTGTCTTTGATTGTATCCTTGACTTTTAATAAACCTTGTGAACCTTTCAAACCAGGCTTTAGTAGATTGTTTTAAGTCCATATAAAGACTTTTAAAGCCTGCATACCTTAGTTCCAAACTCCTCAGTGAAGCTAGGTGGAGGCTCCATATAGACTTCTTCCTCTAAGTCTCCATTTAGAAATGCATTCTTCACATCCAACTGATTCAGTGTCCAATCAAGGTTAGCTGCAATAGACAAGAGCACTCGAACAGTATTTAATTTTGCCACTGGAGAAAAAGTCTCAGAGTAATCCACACCGTAAGTCTGAGTAAAACCTTTAGCTAGTAGGCTAGCCTTGTATCTCTCTAAGGATCCATCTGAGTTTTATTTTAGAGTAAACACCCATTTACAACCAACAACTGTCTTTCCATCCGGCAAATCCACTTTCTCCCAAGTAGCATTCTTTTCCAAAGCTCTCATCTTCTCAAAAACAGCTTCTTTCCACTTAGAAACATTTAGAGCCTCCTGGATATTATTAGGAATGGAAACACTAGACACTTGTGAAATAAAGGCATAAAATGAAGGTGAAATATTTTTATAAGATACAAAATTTGAGAGAGGATGTTTTATACAAGATCTAACACCTTTCCTAAGAGCAATGGGAAGATCAAGCTGACTAGAAGAATTAGACTCAGAATTACCTGGAGGAACGTTTGAAGAATTATCATGAATTTCATAATCTATCCTCTGGTCAGATTCTTGGTGACGTTGTGGAATAGTGCCTCTCCTTTTCAGTGCAAGATTTTCCTTTGAGTATACAAGACCTTTATATCGTTTCGCATTCATCTCTGTTGTTTCAGCATTTTCATTTTGAGATGGCATTACCACTGGTTGTTTAACGTTTTCAATATTTAATTCATTTGTTTCCACTAATTCTGTAATTTTTACCTCAGTTTCATTTCTTGACCAGTTGTGAGGAATAATTTCTGCCTCATTTTCATTTATTGACCAGTTGTGAGGAACATCATTATGGATAAATTCAAATGTTAAATCAGATCTATTTAAAAAACCATCTTCACTAGTGTTTTTCTCCCCCTGAAGATGAGAGTGACTATAGTATGAGGTTCCTTCAAAAAAAGTAACATCCATCGACACAAATATCTTTTTCAAAACCGGATCAAAGCATTTGTAACCCCTTTGATTAGTAGGATAGCCTACAAAAATGCATTTATGTGCCTTTGGATCAAGTTTAGAACGTTTAGGATCATGATTATGCACAAAGGCCACACTTCCAAAAATTTTTAAGGGAATGTCTGCCACTAGCCGAGAGTTGGGGAAACACTCAGTGAAAAGCTGTAAGGGTGTTTTAAAATTCAAAATTCGTGTAGGCAGTCTATTAATCAAATAAGCGGCTGTTAAAACGGCATCCCCCCATCTTAGAAACTTTAGTTTGAAAACTGATTGCCCTAACAACCTCAATGAGATGTTTGTTTTTCCTTTCAGCCACACTGTTTTGTTGGGGTGTATTATTACACGAACTTTGTTGAACAATATATTTCTCAGCGAAAAAATTCCCTAACACATTGTTAAAAAATTCCTTTCCATTATCACTTCGAAAAATTTTAATTTGAGTCTGAAATTGTGTTTGAATCATGTTATAGAAATTTTTGAACATAGCTGCAACATCAGATTTTTCTTTTAAAAGGAAAACTCATGTGACTCTAGTATGATCATCAATAAAAGTAATAAACCAACGCTTTCCGAAAAAAGTTGTTACTCTAGAAGGATCCCAAACATCACTATGAATTATGGAAAATGGTTTTGATTTCTTATATGGTTGAGATGAAAAAATAGCACGATGATGTTTTGCTAATTCACAAGATTCACACTGAAAAATTGAAGGGCTTTTATTCATGAATAATTTTGGAAACCAACGTTGTAAATATGGAAAGCTAGGATGTCCTAATCGATAATGCCATAACACAATGCCACTGTCACTAGAAATAGAAATAGAATTAAAACAGGTCTGTTGGTCTTGTCTTTCAAAGGTTGATCTTGTATTAAACAGGTAAAGGCCACCATCCTGTTTAGCACCCCCAATCATCTCGCCCGAGGTTAAATCTTGAAATTCACAACGAGAAGACCAAAAATTAACCCGACAATTATGATCAATGGTTAGTTTACAAACTGACAAGAGATTGTATGATAGGTTAGGAACGTGCAGAACATCTCTAAGGTTTAGAGAATGAGAAATAGACATTGTTCCTTTCCCAGCAATAGTAACAAAGGAACCATCTGTAATTTTAACCTTTTGATTACTTGCACAAGGTGTATATGAAGAAAAAAATTGCCAACTACCAGTCATATGATCAGTGGCACTTGAATCTAATATCCAAATGCCATTGGACTTTGAACAAGCAATAATGGCAGTGGAAAAAATACCTGACTGAGCTAGAGAACAGAATGGGTAAGAATTTCCTACAGATTGGGATTGAAACATTTTATATAAATGTTCTAATTGTTCCTTTGTGAAAGGAAGAGGCTCAGAGGATGATTGCTGCCCCGGATCTGAATTGCTCACTTGAAACGCACGGACATCTCCCCCTGACTTGTTGTCACTGCTTGATTTTTTCTTCCAACCTGCTGGTTTTCCGTGCAACTTCCAGCAGGTTTCCCGAGTATGCCATGGCTTCCTACAATGATCACACCAAGGCCTCTGCTTGCCTCCTCGTTTATCTCCATCTAAGTCAGCACCTCGGGCCACAAGAGCAGACCCATCACTGTCTATTTTTGTGTCAGTAACATTTTGCAACATCACTTTCCGCCGTGTTTCTTCTCTACGCACTTCTAAGAAAACTTCTCTTATAGTTGGCAATGGCTTTCGCCCTAAGATACGTCCCTGAACCTCATCTAGTTCTTTATTTAAACCAGCCAAGAAAACAAATACCTAGCATCTTTCTATTTTCTTTTTGTACCGAGCATTGTCACTTAGACTTTCCCATTCTTCTTCTTCAAATAGATCTAACTCCTGCCAAACAGCCATCATCGCATTATAATAATCTGTTACTTCACGTTCACCTTGCTGTATTTTTCACATTCGAGTATTCAATTCGAACAATTGTGAATGATTGTCCAAATCCGAATACGTTTCTCTAACTGCTTCCCACACATCGCAGGCTGTTGGTAAGAACATGAATGGTTTTCCAATTACCGGATCCATAGCGTTGATCAACCATGCGGTAACCATTGAATTCAGATCGCCACTGCCTGTATTTAGGATCATCAGCAGCTGGCGGTTTCACTTCACCGTTTAAATAGTTGAGTTTCCCTTTGCCGTCGATCACCAACCGCACAGACTGAGACCACTCGAGATAATTTTTTTCATTCAATTTGTGAATGGTAATTTGAAGAGAATGCTCAGAAAGAGAAACAGTTGCTGGCTTGTCACCTCTCTCCGAAGATGTCACACTGCTGCTGGCATCCGAAGAGGCTGAACCGGAGCCAACCATGGCAGCCTTATAACTCATAATTGAGTCTTAGACTGCTGATACCATGTAGTGAAATATAAAGGGAGAGAAAATAAAAAATACTTTTATTCATATCAAAACAAGCACTAAGCTTACAACTTAAATAAGAAAGCATAGAAAAGGTTAATCCTAAAATTTCTCATAATCAGTCCATGATTCTAGTTATTTCCCTTGATTCTAGGATATAACCTTTCTAAATTTATTCCAATCTCTAATAGTCAAAACTTTCCTAATTTACTACACTTAGTAACAAATTTAAATAAAATATGTTCACATTTCACAGACATATCTTGCATTGTATTACTGTACTTACAAAAATTTTAGATACAACAGAACTTCTTTAAACCTGGGTATACCTTCGATGCAGCAATGTGCTCTGCGGAATCATAACTATGCGGAATGCCTTACTATCGGAAACGATCCAAATTACAGTGGGGCTCTGTGGAGGAAAGTAAGGGGGTGAGTTCAGCATGCTTAGTAAGAAAAACCCCATAGCATCTAGATACACTACCTACAAAATATATATATTTATATTTACCAGATCCAGAATATTTTCACAAAGTATACAGATGATTTGGTAATTTCTCAGATACTAGAGTCAGAATTCGAAAAACAGATTTAGTATCGGCAAAAGCACAAATATCAAGAACAGATTTTTAGAAACAGAACATGTATTTGTAATAAATTTAGCTACTGTTGTAAATCCAGAAAGTTCAAAGTTTTTCAGTAGCAAAACAAATAGATTTTCAGATATCTCAGTTTAAGCAGACAATTCAAAAAAAAATATTTAAAATAGACGAGACACGACATACATTCTATATTAGATATAAGAAATGACTATTGGTCAATGTCGGTGACTCCGGGCAATTCACGGGCCAGGTGTGTCAGGATGTCAATCGCCGCGGGAGTGGTCAGCTACCTAAATGGCTCACAGATCAGAATGTCCAAAGACCAGAAACATATTCAGAAACACGGTACATCGTACTCGTGGACCACAAATACAGAAACAGATACAGAACAGACAGAAATGCAACATGATCTCATCAACACCTTTGTCTCAAAATCAGTGCGAGACGGACCGTACGACACACAGTCAGTACACGCTCAAGCACATATTATCAAAAGAACTTTATAACAGATCATTTTTCCTTAAATCACATATAAATTCAATTGTTTCATGAAACCATTCAAAACAGGTTGACTAACACTTTTTCGGATAAAATCTCAAAAAACAGTCTATGTAAATTCAAAATTCGGGATTTTCGATATTTAAAACAGAATTCAAGTTACATCAGAATTTATACAAACCATTAAAATTCAATCCGTAAAATTTGGTTGTTCAAGTAGCCTAAAATCTCAAATTTTCAGAGTTATAAAATTCGACCTAGATTTTTCGGTAATTTCGGTAATATGAAATTCAGCCTAAATTTTATATCTACAAATATACAAAAATTACGCATATTTATCTCTAGCAGTGACGAGAATTTTTCTTACCTCAGTGTTTATTCATAGTCCTCAATTGCCTCAACATTGTGAGTCAGCTGGTCCGGATCACTCGATTTTATTTCCTCAAAATTTTGTACCAGTAATTGCAATATTATTTTCAAGTAGTCTATTACTCGAATTATCCAAATTTCTTGTATATTCTGATCCATCTTAAATTTTATTATTTATTTATGTGTATATATATATATATATATATATATATATATATATATAATATGCTTTTCTTCTTCTTCTTCTTTCTTTTTTTTTTTTTTTAATTTCCTTTTGGTTCCGCAATTTCTCTATTTTTTTTTCTTTTCTTCTTCGTTTTCTTTTCCTTCAGCTCACTGTTCACTGTTTGCCATAATTCTCCTTACTGTTTCCTTTCGTTTCTCCGACTCCACCATCACCATCCCCATGTTCCCGGCCACCTCCTTCCTCCCCTCAGCACGACCACCATCCTCATCAACTCCGTTCTTGCTCCGGCCACCAGCATCATCATCACCACCTCCTAGCTAGCCTCTGTTCTCCCCTGTTTTTCCATTCATGCGAGAATCCCAAAAATGTCGAGAGTCCTCTGCTCTTCAACGTGAAGGTAGCCTCGTTCAGCTCTTGCTTTTCAATTAATACCACCTCCAACAAGTGGCTGCCTCATGATGGCTCTGTTCTAGCAGCAAGGTTCTGCCCTCAACTTCACTTTCTTCTAGAAATTTTGCTTTAGCTTCTGCTTTGGCCAAGAGTTCAGTTCTGCAACAGCAGCCTGAACTACCTTGTTCAGTCACTGCACCGAGAACAATGGCCTCGGTTAGCCACTGCTTCAGCTTAGCCCCGCCTTGTTTACATCAACCTCTTCGCTACTATAGAAAGCAAAATGGAGATGACTTCCTCTCAGTCACTCCTTCTTCCGCTTCAACTGTTCAGTTTCCTTTCTTCCTCTCTCTCGTGGCTGTTTCAGCCTTTCCTCTCTGCTCGCAACATCCTCCTGTTTCGGTCTTCTTTCCAGCCACGTTGGAGCTCCAATGTCAGTTCACTTCTTTGCTCTGCCCCTGTTCTCCTGCTTCACTGCTTCGGTTCAGTACCTAAACGCAGGTCTCGGTTTAGTAACTCCTCCATGTTTTGCTTCTGTTTTGGCCTTCTATCTTTCCTGTTCCCTCACTAATCTACACCTTGGCAGTTTCCACCTGAACATCACATCTTTTATATTTTTGCTTCCTATGTTTCCTGCCTTGTTCTGATGTTCTGCTGCTGTTTTCATCAATCATGTTTCCTGCTTCATTCTTCACTCTCGGGATTGGCTCTTTGGAAGTCATTCCATGCGTTGTCAGTTTTCTTCACTTCTCCAAACCGAGAGCCATCATCACCATTTCCAGGTTCCCCTTTTCTTCACGTTTCTTATTGGTCAGAACCATTTCAGTTCTTTACTACATTTTTCTTGCTGCTGCTGGGTAGGTGATAATCGACTGCTATACCATGCTATCTTTTCCCTAGTACTTCATATATGTGTAGGCTGCCATTTCTTTGATTTTTCCTATTGCCGAGGCCAAGTTCTTCCACTAACTCCAATTTCTTTTCTTTTCTTTCGGTTACTTCCCTTTCCTAAGCTGGTGCCACTTGCAGCAATTCTGGGAGCTTGGGATTGGCTTCATTTTAGAAGCCAATCCACGGTTTCTTCATTTTAATTTTCCTTTCTTGTTTCCAGTACTCTTTTCAATCAATTTATATACATATATTCATACATACCTATTATATGTATATTCCCTTTACAATGCTTGGTTGCACTGCCATCTCCATCAGTTATATATATATATATATATATATATATATATATATATATATATATATATACTTCAATATGTGTCCTACCATAAAAGAAAACCCTTGATTCATGTATATACATATATTGTACATACTCGTACTTATATATATATATATATATATATATATATATATATATTTACATATATTTTTTCTGTGCACATTTGGATTCCCTTGCGCACATATATTTCTCTATATATTAATTTTGGGAAATAATTAAAATATTACATACATGTAAGTAAATACATGTATGGTTACATATTTGATTTAATTCTCCATGTAACGTAAAGATAAGATTAATCTAATATTTATTCTCAAATTAATTTATCCACATTCGCACATTAAATCCTTAATTGTCTAAATTATCATTTATAGACCATCATCCAATACTATTAAAAATTTTATGGTGTTTACAGACCAATTACCGAAAATTCGTCACTCGTCATATTTTTCAGCCTTGATCTAAGAAACTGTAGAAAAGGGTACCAATTTTGTGCCTTTATGGGAAATTTATTTTGTAATTTCTTTATGTTGCAATTTTTTATTTATTTTCTTTTACTCACATAATTGAATCTACCATTGATAGTGTTAAATTTTAGGGCGAGAATAATATGATTATATACATATATATATATATATATATATATGTATATATATATGTTCTTTTTTTCCTTTCATGCAATGCTGTTTGTTTTGATATAATATGATTATATACATATATATATATATATATATATATGTTCTTTTTTTCCTTTCATGCAATGCTGTTTGTTTTGATATCTACGTTGTTAGATTCAGACTTGGTAGCCATGTTTTTGTAGCACCCATGCATCTTGATGATCAATATAATTTGCTTTAATTTTGGGTTTTTGATTTCTTGTTTTCGGATTCTCTTTTACTATATAGTTCTGTATTTTTGGGTTTTATTTCTTTCTATTTCTTTTACCGATTTGTGTTGGATTATCTTTTTTAAAATATTAATACACACTGTTATTTATATCTTTTTTTTTTTATAAACTATGAGCTTTCTCAATATCATATTAAGTAAAACTCATATTCAGTCGTGTTTTGTAGTTAATGTTGATTTAAAAAAAATTGATCTTGTGAAGATATATAAAATGAGAGAAAAATAAGAAAAAAAATATGAACATGACGCAAGTTGTTTTATTTAACAAAATTTTAAGCATTAAAAGGGCAATAAAAGATAATCCAGTTCAACAGTTCAAAAGAACAAATTCACTATAGCATTATTGATTTGTCTTCAATATGCTTTTATTTGATTCTTGTTGCTACATAATAAATGCATGTAGTGTTATTACATGAGTTTAATTAGTACTATATTTTCCATTTGATAAATTCAGAAGAATTAAGAATTCTTAAAGCAATTGAATTTAGGGGGAAAAAAGAAAGAAAAATATGAGCAAGTAATATGGGAATTGTCTTTCGTTAGGGATGGCAAGAACATAATGTAATCCTTCGTACCTATAGTTTTCCCTTTTGATAACAGTAGGGCTGTTTACTTAGAAAAATTATTTTTTAAAAATTATTTTTGAAAAATTTTCAAAAAAAAATTGAAAAATATTTATATTTTTTGAAAAAGTAGAGATTTTTTATTTGTTAAATAAGTTGATGAAAAATATTTTATTTTAATTGTTCTTTGAAAAATGTTTTTTTAAATGATATTGACATAATTATTAAAATAATATTCACTATTAAAATACTTAATATTTTTAAAATAGTTATATTTTAATCATAATTATTATTATTAAAATATTATATTAATATTAAACACTTAAAAGGAAACCATTTAAAATGATTTAATATTTATTATAAAATAATATTTTTATAAGAAATAATGTTAATTATTAAAAAAATAAAATATTTTTCACTGATTTAATATTTATTATTTAATATTAAATTATTGTCTAATACTATTTTTTATTGAAATATTAAAAAGATTTACATTTAATTATATACAAAATTAAAAATTTAAACTTAAAATATTAGAAAGACCTTCTAAAATTAATCTTTAATATTTAAAGTTAAATAAAAAATATTTTATTAATATAATAATAATTCAATTGGGTCAAATTAAATTCGAGTTTAAAAACCATGTTAAAAGTCTGATTTAAATAAAATTATACTTAAGAGCTTGATAAATAATTTTATATCTAGACAATTTTTTTTTTCAAATTTGTCTTTTTCTTTTCAAAAGAGTAAGAAAATTTTTTAAGAAATTTTTTTTAATTTATTAATAAATCATATACATAGTGACGTTAGATGAGATAACAATACCTAGGTAAAATCATTTTCAATATTTGAGATCGATAATACAAATGGATGAAAAATTGATAGTGATGTGACCGATAAGATCTAAGCTGATGGAGTATGTGGATAAGCATTACAGGTGCGCTGTGCAATAAAGAATTTCTCATATGGTTGAAGGGCAAATTCTACAAGATAATTGTTGAACCAGTATTGCTATATGATAGTGAATATTGGATGACTGAGATACTGAATACATAAAAGACGAGTGCAATAAAAATGCGAATGTTACGATGAATATACGAATATACAAAAAAAGGATAAAGTGAGAAATGTAAACATCCATAAGCAGGTTGGAGTGATATCTATTGAAGACAAGATGTATGAAAGTCGTTTTTCGTTGATTTGGACATATACGAGATAGATCTATAGATGTTTGAATTAGAAAAGTAGAGGTTATGAATAATAAAAAAATAAAGAAGGCTATAAGAAAACTGAAAAAAAAAAAACTTGAAATGAAATTATTTAGAAATATATGGAAATATTAGAATTGGATGAATACATTGCTTTGGATAGGAATATATAGAGTTAAAGAATTCATTATTCATGTAGACGACTTAACATGAGTTCAAATATTAATTCATATAACCAACATCAATCTATTATGCTAAAGGCTCTAATGATAATGATATTTTCGGATATTTGGGATTCAATGTCGTTTTTTAGGATTCGGGTACTTCTTATTTTGGATTCAATTCTTTTTTGTCAAGGCAAGCTCTCTTTGCTACAATCCAATGATTAAGATGTGATATTTTAACTTTGAGAGATAAATGGAGCAAAAATGTTCCTATAACCATTACATATTTGATCATATACAGGAGCAAAAAGAGGTGACAGATGACAGAAGTAACCCTATAACCAATGAATTGAATGTAATGTCTAAAATGGTTCATAAAAGCAAAAATTAATGATCTCACATCCAAAGATATCATGCAATCCCTAGTCATTTAGTTTGGATCAAACTTATGTGAGATTTTTTCTATGAAATTCCTCGAGTTTACTAAAAGATTAAATGTGATAAATTTGCGATTAGTGCTGTGTTGACATCATTAATAAAAGTTATTCAGATTCAAATGAAGACAAATGTGTCTTCATTAAGCCAACTATATGTTACTAGCATGGGATGTGATGGTATTCACAGAACAGTAAAACTCTATTTGAATCCGTGAAACATTTGAGCACTGCCACCCAGTTCTCATCCATTTGCCGACAACTTTCTTATTTTTGTCCTCTAAAGAAAAGAAATGTAACATTCAAATAACTATATAATGAGATAGGAATCTGGAAAATGCCTCAAATAACCATGTCAAGGTGTGAACATCATCAGATCACGTCTTCAAAAATTGATCACACATTCTAACACCGCACAAATTTATCACAAAATTATAACAAACCCGTACATAAACAATGTAGAACACAGTAAACTTATTGAAATGAAGCTTTCATCTACCAGCAGCAACATAATTAACTCTTGGAATGACATTAGATAACACTAAAGTTCACTGTCAGAAATTTGAGTACAGAGCTATGGGTGGAAAAATTAAACTTCTGATCCAACACCACAACATTTTAACATTCAATTACTAATTCTAACTGATCTTAAACAATAATATAACATTCATAACTCCAATTCCGATTGTATTAAAATGAACACTTAAAACAGCAATTACATGAATTTTTCAGTATCAGCATCCCATAATAGGTTAACCAAACCATACAAATCTTGGAAATAATGGAGGCACTATAAGGCAAGCACATAAACAATTTACCGCAATTAGGCATCAGGAAAACACCCTCATTTGGTCCTAACTATCAAACACAAGCTCCTCCTACTTTGTAAACACAAAACCAACTTACTAATCTCAAACTAAAAAACCCAAACATTTCAACATACATGGTTCTCATTCTTAAGCTTCATGCTATTGGGCAACACATGATCAACAGTATCAGTTAGCAATCATAAGAAATTATTATTCTAAGCTTAGCTACCACTCGCCTCCAAAAGAAATTACAGTCCACCAAAATTAACAAAGCAATCACATTTAAATGTTTCTAAGAATCAGGTTCTTGAACCATATAAAAACACAGGAAAAAAGAAACAAGCATATGATAACACAAGAAAAGAATCATATATTCCACAAACACTTCAGTATCATTAAATAAAGAAGCATTAACTTCACCATCGTCAAATCATCATGATAACCAAGATGGATTAATATACATCATCATCATCATCATCATCATCATCAAGGGAGGCCTTACAAAAATATCCAACCTTTTTTCACCTAAACCCCCTTTCTCTCTCCCATCTCTACGACCATCACAAACAATTAAGAACCAAAGAAGAAAAAAGGCAACCAAGATTCAAAAACATCACCAAAGCGCCAAATCTTAACCAAAACAAAGATTTTTTTCTTCACTTTTTAAAGCTGCCTCTAACACCAGGACGAGGCTTGGAAGATTCAGCCGCAAAACTAGCATGACGATTCACAAGCTTTGACTCTTCAAATGGAATCTTGGGATGCTTCGCATCGTGATGAATCTGCATCGACTTCAAATCTGGAGCGGTTGTTTTGCAATGAGGGCACTCGTACTTAGCATGTCCACCCTTATCGATCCCCGAACGGTCAGCTAATCCGGCCTTGCCACCGCCTCGGTTGGTGGTGGCGGCGTCGACCTTGGCCGCAATTTCCTTGGCCGTGTGCTTCTTGGGCTTGGCTTTGCCGGTCATGATTGAGAGATATGAAGATGAAAAAGGAAAAGGAAAAAGAAAAAACAAATACAAAAACCCTAGCCTAGGTGATTAAGGAGCTTTTGTTTTGTTGTTTTTTCTCCGATGGCTATTGGGAGGATTCTGTTAGAAAGAATAATTAACGGTGGAAGGGAAGAAGAGGGGAAATATTAGGGGAATCTATACTATAGGCATAAGGGCTAAGGATTATTTATGCAGTGGGCTAGCTAGCTGCTGGGTTTGATTCCATGGACTCGGGATGAGGTGATGCCATTGTTTGTACTGCATTCCAGTTTCAGCTCGGTTTACATTTAAGATTTCGATTGGTTAAATGAAAATTATTTTTGTATTTTAAAGTCTTTGATTAACAAAAAATTAAATAAAATAGTTAGCGAAAAATAATTTTTTGGTTAATAAAAATTAGCTCAATTTTTAAATTGTTTTATATTTTTGGAAAAAAAAAGATTTTTTTTGAAAAAATAATTATTTATTTGTAAAGTTATTTATTGTAATTGTAATTCTACTTAAGTTGTATCTTATATATAATTTTTTTATTTTTAATTTAATTTAACTTTACATAAAATATTATTATATTAACAATTTTTTAGTTAGATTAAAAATTTTTAAAAATTGTACTATTAACATTAAAAAATCTTTTAATATTTTAAGTATTTTATTTTGTATATTACTAATCTTAAATATTTTTTATATTTCAATAGTAAAAAATATTGTATTAAATGATAATTTAATAAATAATACATTTATTATTTAATAATTTATTAATATTTTAATTTAAGATATAATGTCTTTAGATTTTACCTACAATTATTTAAATTAATATTTTATTAATAAATATAAATAAATAATACTTTTCTTTTGATTTTAATAGTGAATAATTTCAGTATAAAATATAATATTTTTTAATATTAATAAATTAATTAATAAATAGTAAATAATTTTTAATATTTTTTTAATTAATTAATATCATTTGAAAAAATAAAACTGTTTTTAAAAAAACAACCAAATAATAGAAAATATTTTTAATTAATTCATCCAAAATTTTTGTTTTTTAGAAAATGAAAACTTTTTTCATATATCATTTTTCAAAAATCATTTTCAATTAATTGAACAGAACCTATATGTTTTTGAATTATTTTTAAAATATTATATATTTTGTTTTAATGATAAAAAAATTACAGTTTTTAATTTTAAGTTTGTAAATTTCATTTAATTTTCTAATTTATTTAATTTGGTTATTGATTTTCTCTTAGATTTAATAATTATGTCTTATATTTACTTCATCAGATAGGAATCTATACTGTATAGTCATCAATATTGTATGTATATATAATCACACAGACCAGATTTAATGGTTATATATGTATATTATAAATTTGATTGGAGTTAGCTTCAAGACATAAATTGCAATCGATTTGTTTGCATTTGAATATGAATTTCAATTAGAGACGCTTAGGGCTGCGTATCATTCGCTGCCCAATTTGTATTAGACAAAAAAAAAATTAATTAATTAATTAATTTGAAGTTTCAAGTTTTTCAAAAAAAAAAAAAGGTGAAAGTTATTTTTAATTAAATTGTTAATAAAACAAAAGAGTGCTTATAAATGCACTTCAAAACATGATTTCTATACTCCAAAAATTATAAAACAAAAATGTCTCGAATGAAATTATAAAATTAACTTTTATGAAATAACAATTTTAACATTTCTTTCTCTTCCACCACCATCTCCTCTTTCAACATAATTAGACCTAAACCAAACCTTTTTTTTTTTTTTCCAAATTTTGTCCTGTAATCTTATAAAGATCAAAATATATAAAAAAAAAAACTTAATAGTCAAATATACCTTTAACCTTTTACATAAAATGAAAACCTTCGATCTTTTAAAATCATGCAATTAAGTTCAAATCTGTTAAATGATACTAATTGTCGTTTGAACATCTTACGTGAAAGCTGATGTGAATAACTTGACTGCTACGTGGCAAGCCACATGTATAAATACTAACAGAAGTTAATGTCATTTAACAGATTTAGACTTAATTATATGATTTTAAAATGTTAAGAGTTTATTTACAGTATGTTAACGGTTTATATTCATTTTGTCTAAAAAGTTGAGAGAATATTGACTATTAAACCAAGTAAAAATAAAAGCATCTAATAGTTTAATTAAAGAAAGTCATTATGATAACATTAAAAAAGATGAATAAAGCATGAAGGAAGAAAGCATTGAAAGAAAGAAATTGAGTTTGTTTTTCTAATGCAGTGAATCCACTCCGGTGCCACAGCCATAATGTAGATTTGCAAATGCGATTGGAGAGGCAGCAGAGGAGTAAGATTAGGAGAGAAATTATAATATCAAAAGAGCTGAAACCCAAGAAACAACGCAGTTTCATCTATTTTGCACTATGCAAGACCATTTCCAAGTTGCAATAACATTCGATTCAAAAGCAGATTTCACATGCAAATAATATAAAAATCCAAAAATGAAAAAAAAAATACCTAAAAAATTTTGACTCTAATTTTGGTTTGTAGAGTCTCATATCTTTTCTTCTGTGAAGGATTCAAAAAAAATGAAGAAGAACAAGATGTGATAAACTGTTAGAAATTTGATAAAAAGAAAGTTGTGACTAATTTGGCAATCTTACAATATAACTTTGAGGAAGGGAAGAGGGTTTTTTCCCTTTTTTTTTTTTTTTTTTTTTGTAATGGTATATAAAAATGAGTTTTTATAGTATATTTAAAATTACTCTAAAACAAATTCTCTTGCCTACTTTTACTTCATATCCAATAGCCATAAATTTTTCTAAAAAAGCATAAAAAAAAAATCCTACCAATCACCTAACGTAAAATCATAAGCTTCAAAAGATAACTAAAATAAAACTTAATATACATGGATAAGGATATTTCACTCCAATTTTATTTTTAAGAGAAAAACATGATATTTCTATTTCAATGGTTTTTGTTCTTGGAAAACTTCAAATTGTTAACTTTTTTTTGCAATGAAGCTAAGCTGGTCAGATTCATAATTAATGGTTGTTTCAGTCAAAATATAAAATTGAAATAACATGATTTGGGGATTAAACTTTTCTCAAAAAAGCAATTCTGCTATCCTGGATGCTTTTATTTTATTCAAATAAGCCGTTCCAACTTTTATTGTAATCTAAATTAAGTCCAATTACCAAAATGAAAGGGAAAAAACTGGTCAAGCTGCACTGCCATCAGCTTCTTTGCTTGCAAAATAGTCCCTGCAAACTAGCTACAGAGCATTAGCTATCATTTACCAGATCCCCTTGCCATTATTTTCCTCGGCTGAAAATTGAAGGTATGCAAAATAGATAGCCCATCCCATACCTGCTAAAAATGGACAGAAAATACAGAAATCCGTAATCAATCCTTTAACCAAGGTGGGTGAAAAGAGCCCTAACATACTCGGAGACAAAGCACACAGCTTCAGTAAGATATATGCAAATGCAAAATGATGACATTCGAGGATATAACATGGTCCTTTGATTACATTTAACCATACATTCACCTACTTATCAACAATCTTCACTAGCAACAGACATAAGAATCCAGACACAGCTGATAGATTCAAATCCATGCCAAGTTCCATATGAAAGCATTCAAAATGGCTTACATGTTCCAAGGAATGGAATAGACGCCACAAAATAGAGTCATTTTAATTTCAAGTCTAACAAACGAAAGCATTCACATTGAGCACAGTTAGAACAGCAGTTGCTTTGAATAAGTCAAAAGAGTGTCAGTGCTTGGAGATTGAAATTGAGAACAGCCCAACCCTATAGGATGGGATAGGGACATTACCTGAGATTTAAGTTTGAGCCTCAATGTTTTCCTTTCATATATTATAATAATTAGATCATAAAACATTACAAAACAATTTCACACATAAGCATAAAGCATCAGGATACAACCAATTTTTAACCTGTAATATTTAATTTCTAAGTATGAAATTGAAAATCATAAAGGATCACACACACACACACACACACACATATTCCTTAGAAATTTGTATAAAAGAAACAGCATAGATCTATGAAGGAGAAAAAAGTATAAATATGATAATTCAGCAACGTAGCAAGAGAAAGAACCTTTAATTCTGGAGAAACTCGGGTAGAACCCAACATCTTACAGACTCTGCTAAGAAGCAAATAAATGCGATCTAGGATGGAAAATTTCCAATGGCCTGCTGATAGACTGATGATGATGATGATGATGATGCTCCACTACCATGGTCAACAATGGGAAGATAAGGATCATAAAAGTTGTCATCCTTTAGCTCCTTTTTAATCCCACAGAACCTTATAGCAATCTCTTTAAATTGTTGCCCTGGAAGGAAAGCGTGAGTTGGACCAGTTGATTTTCCACTGTGATTAATGTTAAAACCGGTCAATGATAGATTTGCAGACATCGGGAGATTCATTGGCATTGAAATTGGAAAAGTCGGTATATTTGAGGCAATTGAGCAAGATGAATGAGTTGCAATGCAGTTTGGGCTCAGTCCAAAAGAGCCACAAGGAATAGCTTTTTGTATGGAAGGAAACTTCATTTGGTAAACAGAAGCCAGAGAAGCTGCCCCAAGGTTCATCTCATTGCTGAAATCCCCAAGAAAACTAGGTTTCACATATTCATGTTTAAAATCAGGCTTTCGATCAAAAGGAGGTACAGTATCTTCTATTGGTGTTTCAGGCTTTAGAGCATGGTTATTTCTGGATAATGCCAGGGCAGCTTGAGCGTTGGGTGCAGTTGGGGGTAAATTACTACCACTTGAGTTAACATGACTGCTGCTTCTGGCTGCTGGAACTTCATGATTATGTTTTCCATCATATGTCGTGAGTATACATTTTAGATTATGTGAAGCTCTTTCAACATGCTTTCTCACAGGACATCCGGGACTTGTGCATTTGTAATAGCTCCTATAAGACAAAAGAACAAAAAGTTTTCATCAGGTTTTATATGCGAAAGAATGAAACTAGATCTTTTTTTTTTTTGGTAAGCTTTGAGAATAAATAAAATGAATTTGACCCTCATAATATTAGCAGAAACGTGCATGCTTGAAGCATATACATAAAATTTACCCCGGCATCTTTGGATGATTCATTTAGTTTCACATGCAAAAGAAATGTGATAGAGCAAGAAAGCATGACAGCTGGCAAGTTTTGGTACCTAGGATTAGGGTTTCCTTTGACAACCTTCTGTCCATACTTTCTCCAACGATAGCCATCATCGAGTATATCCACATCGCTTTCTATTTGAACAATGACTCTTGGCTCACGGAGAGCCCCAGAAGCCACATTCATCTCAGTCAAGCAACTCTCAGTCTTCCTGCAATGAAAAGTGGAAAACGAAGAAAAATATGTCTGTTAAAGCTAATAGCATAAGCCCTCAGAAACACGTTCTTGGGGTCACATGCATGCTAATACAGAAACTTACCTTCTTTTTGACTCAGACTCATCATCATTAGCTGCATCATCGCAGAGTGATATACTTCCCTGAGTAGTCCTATCATCATTATCATCATCATGACTGGCAAGTGTTGATGAAAACTCCGGAGTTTCAGCTGATTCAAATGCACCCACAGATTTCCCTTGAGCAGTTGATAGCGGATCAGAAAGATCAGTTAGTACGGATGTTGAGGATGTTCTTTCCAGACCATCAGTTCTCCAATCAGATCCACGCTTAATATCCTTCGAACCTTCTTGGGAATTTCTCCAAATTAAACTGCCTTCAACTTTGACAGAAGTTCCACTGCCTTCTGCTCTCTCCGACATTTCATCAGATGTTAAAGTAGACCCAGGCAATGGCTGACGACAAGGCTGAGGCTTTGGGTGATTATGGGCACCCTTGTAGATGATTTCAGTAATTTGGCCATCAAGTGAACGCTCTACTTTCTTCTTCACATGACAATTTGCATGGGTACATTTATAGTAGCTTCTTGGATATTCACTACCCTTTACCTGTTTCTGTCCATACTTCCTCCAATTATATCCATCTTCTGATGTTCTAGCCGTTCCCACTGCAGTGCTTGTTCCCTTCTGATCACTTCTGACTTCTTGTTCATGAAGAGGTTCTTTCTGCATAGACGCTTGATAACTAGCTAACTCAGAAGGATGGAATCCCAAATTAGCATTATCATTCACAATGTTATTTAAAACTTTTACTTCAGCAACTGACTCTGCTGTAAAACTCCTTGAAGTAGCTTCTTTGGAAAATTCTGCAGGAAATTCAAAGTCCAAAGGGGTATCCAAATGGACAAGAGGTTGATAATCAACCTCAGCTCTCTGAACAAGGTTGAAACAGGAAGAAACCTACACAAATAAAAGTGAACACCAACTGAAATAGAGTTTTATATAAAACACCTAAATACGCATGTGACAGGTGATAGGGACTGCATGTTTGATAATCTAATCCAGAAATTGCTCTAAAATCTACTGCCAGCCAGTATTACATCACTCCCCTTTAGAACTGCCCCTGATATTTTGATCAAGAATATCAACCATAACAAAGAACATACATAATGTTAGACATCAATTATTCTATAATGAATTGCAGGTTCATAAATTATCTAACAAAAATTGTTCTCCTACTATTGCTAAAAAATGAAAGTCAGATTAATCACAACATAAACATCTGATGATAATGCATATCCACAAGCAAACTGAATTCTGACGAGATTGACGTGATTAACAAAGCCAATAAATTTACAACCAAAATGAACAAAGATGACATTCCGAACTATCTAATTATAGTAGAGCAAAGTTTAGGGGTGTAATCGAGTCGAGCCGAGTCGATACAGTGAGGTGCTCGAGCTCGAGCTCGACTCGAAACTCGGTGCTCGATACTCGGCTCGAGCTCGATCGAACCTTATTTTTTAAGCTCGAGCTCGGCTCGAGATCGAATTCGAGCTACTCGATTAGGCTCGATTATATAAGCTCGATATTTTGCTCGAACTCGATTAGGCTCGATTAGGCTCAATTAAGCTCGATTAGGCTCGAATCATTATATAAATATTATTATATTATTAAAATATATAAAAACTCGATGCTCGATTAGGCTCGCGAGCTATTCGAGCCGGGTATTTAAGTGCTCGAATTCGACTCGCTCGATAGCTCGAGTAGCTCGAGCTCGAGCTCGACTCGACTAAAATCGAGCTGAATTCGAGTTTTACTCGAATCGAGCCTGAGTAGCTTGCGAGCACCACTGTATCGTTTACACTTAACAGAATTTAGGAATAACTTGGATTCCATTCAACCTAACTTCTCAAAGAAGGATAGTTTTACCAGGACAGTTAGCACTTAATATTCCTATTTTGACACCCTTAGAATATTGCATCTAAAGAAGTTCAGGACTGACTAACTCTAAAACTCAAATGAACAAAGACCAATAATAGGGAAATTTGAATATATACAAAAGACAAGAGATTAATCTCATAGAGAGCTGTAGAAATCTACCCAAAAGCATATAGTAGAAGAACATAATCTTGATCCATAAAACTGTTCTTACATCAAAAATTATAAATGTCAAAAGGGAACTACAAAAGGGAATGGATAAGATAAGTAATGCATAATGAAGAATAATATAAACACAAATAGGTAAAATAAAGTTGAAATGAAAGCTGAAAACGAGACATATAAGTCATAACCATAAAAGCCAATAAGTTTGCCTGAGCAGTTTGTATATGACACTTGAGATGGATTAGGAATATGTCAAGTTCATAAATCTGGCAGCCATCAGCAGGAATTTAAACTTTATGACAAAGTAGAATAGAATAGAAGGAAATCACCTGATTTTCTAAACAAGAAAAGCTAGGCTTAGAATCCATATTGAAGGTGAAGGAAGAAACTATATTCCTGCCTCTGTCCCCATTGTTATGATTCAGCACTCGACCATCCTGACTGAGCAGGGGTACCGGATATGTTCCAGTGGTGGGAGATGCCTACGACAGAAACAGAAATCATTAAGAGAACATGCTACTGGAAAATCCAGAGCTATGGATGAAATAAGATCTTTGAGATATTAAATCCTCTATCAGTTTAAAATGAAAAAACTTTTTTTATATGTATATGATGATTTTCTTTAAACAGATGACAAAATAAAATAATAAAAAAAAGTACAGAGGACTTTCCTTTTTCTTTTAAATATGATTGATAAAACACAAGGCAAGAATAATTCGATTCATGAAGAGCGCAATACTTATTAGAGCTTTATAACGTGCTTCACTTAATTTAACTGAGCTTCATCGTTGCCTCCGCCCCCACCCACCCAACGCACACAAAAAATAAATAAAAAATAATAATAATAATAATAATAATAATAATAATAATAATAATAATGAAACTTGGTTTAAAAATGCACTTGAATAAGTTGTTCAGCTTCAGATATAATATTACAAATCAAGATTACAATCAACAACACCAGACATTAAGAATTTTTAGCATCTAGTGAGGGGTTATAAGAGTTTGTTTTGTATATCCATGTACTTTTGCTGATACTAATTCCTAGTTTTCTTCTACAACTGACTTATCACCAGACAACTGAAATATTTCATTTGGAGGCTGACAAAGACAGAAAATAATTAAAATAATTATATGCTGATGCAAACCTCAAACTATGAATGCAATAACAAATGCCTGATTTATCTACACCCATACAACATGATTTTCATATTATAAGTACACAAAATCAAATGTCTGGTGCAAAAGTTAAGGCCGTTATTCTTGAATCTAACAAAAATGCATGTAACAGAAACAAAACATACAAATAAACATTGTCGTCACTAGAGAACTAAGGCTCAGCTTGTTTGTTCCTTTTTTTATTTATTTATTTACTTACAAATGATTACACTCTATATTACAGTAAAATCAAGTATTCTGTTCCCAAATTAATCAGCACAAATTTTAATTTTTAATTCTTGGAAAACATTACAATTTTAATTCATAATCTAATCGACATTACGCTATTTGCTTCCGGATTTTTTTTTTTTAAAAAAGGCAAAAAACCAACAAGCAATCATAGCCTATAAGACGACCTTTGCCACTAAAAAGAAGCATTAAAGATGAATTTGTGTCAGTCAAAATAAAATACTTCAATTTTTCCTCTGAAATATTTTCCGGAGAATTTAAAACTTCTATCATTGAAAAAATTATTAAATGAGAAAAAAATAATACACAATTAGTATAAAAATGGTACCTGAGCGTTGGGCAACATAATAGGAGAATCCAGCAAAGCGGTGGGGCTAATCCCAGGAGGAATAGTGAGATATGGCGACCGAGCCGATGGGGAGTCCAATGGGCCTGGGGAAGCCCGGAACTTCGCCGTACTTATCCTCTCCGCGTTGAACCCGCACGTTGCCGCCCTCCTCTCCGCAATGCTGCCGCCTATCCTACAACAACTGCCGCCTCCTGCACCGGGATCAACTGTTTTGGAATCATCATCATCGCCATCAGCGGTAACGGATTCTTGGCAATTGGTGGAAACGGTTACATTGTGATCCATGGAAACGTAGAAAGGAAAGAGAGTGTTAAAATTGCGCGGCTGTGATATCGGAATTAGGCATTTGGTTTTTTAAAACGAGAAAAAAAAGAAAAGTAAAATTTTGATTTGGTCTGGTTCAGCTCCAGTGATCGGGGAGCTGAAATGTTGAGAAATGCTTGAGAGAGAATGTGCTTTTGAGAAGTTTTTCAAGTTTTGAACAGAATTTAAATGAAAGAAAGAGAAAGAAAGTGTCAAAAGTCCTTTTTTTCGGTTTGTTAAGGTATGTTTATTTCTCGGGTAAACCTCAATATTTTACTATAATTTAATTTTAATTTATTAATTTTAAAAATTAATACTTTGATCTAGAATCATAAATAATTTTAACATATATCAGTCAATTGGTAAATTTAAATTAATAATATCACATCTTCAAAAATCAAAAACTATTTTTATTACTATTTAGTAATTTTTAGTATTTTTTCACATCTTCAAGTATCAAAAATAAATTTTATTACTATTTATTATTAGTAAGTATTTTTTAAAAATTATTTTAGGTAAGATTTTTATTTTTTTAAAGATAATGAAATTTTTTAACTTGACAAGCGGGATTATGATAATGACATATTGTTGTTGTATAAGATAATTATCTTTTTTATTATAAAAAAAGGAATTATGAATAAGAGTTATTATTTAATACACTGTCTGTAGAGTTTTTTTTTACTTTAAAGCATGTTAAAATAATAACACATACATCACTTTATTTATTTTCTATTTTTTTAATATTCTAAATGGGATATATGTTATCATTTTAATTCTGCTAATGAATTGCCCTTATTTGTTTTATGTTATCTTACCATATTATTATTATTATTATTATTATTATTATTATTATTAAGAGAGATCTACTTAAACTTGTGTAAAACATACAATTTTACATATTTTTCATAACTTCATATATGATTAATATTTTTTTACAAATCAACTGTTAGATTTAATAACCTACTTGCGTTTATCATGCAAGTAATTTTTTAGTCGATCTGATGTTCTTATCATGTTAATAGAAAATAATATTTTTTTCAATATATATTAATAGTTGAAACTTTATTATTATAGAATAAATAGTTAAACGTCTTCGATTAATTTGAAATTTGGAGTGCATGATCGATGTGAATACAATATAAAATTAAAATATCATATTGAAAAGATATAAATCGTATAAAAAATATGAAAGTCTGTAAACTAAATTAATTTTACACATGTGTAAGTGAATCTCTCCTCCTTTTCATTATCTCATCATCATTATTTGTTACATGAGAAATATTTGATAACTACAAATGGAGTGTTGTTACTCAAATTTGAAGTCAAACCTTAAAATTTGTTACAATTCTTTGTTAGCTACTCGATCAAGAAGTTATTAAAATTATTATTACCTTTCTAAAAAAGAAAATATATTACCATATAAAAAATTGAAACAAAAAATACTATTAGTAATACTTTGTACCTTCTAAAACTTTCCTTGAAAGTTTCTTTTATTATTATTATTATTATTATTATTATTATTATTACTTTATGTTTGAAATCAAATTTAGACCAAGTTTTTCAAATGGTACGACAAGAGAAGAAAACAAATTCATGAAAAGTCATAGTTTTATCCCTAACACTTAAATAAGTGTTTGGAGAATAAAAGAGGAATATATAATTAAGAAGAGAAGAATAAGCTTAAGAAAAGGAAACAAACATGGAGAGCTTGTTAAAGAAATGGTAATTAGGTGCTTGCAAAAAAAAAAAAGTTAGCTTGCCTTCGTAGTCAAGGCTCTTGACTTGTATTATGAGAGTGGTTGGTAATGTCCCATTCTATCAATGTGTTAGACCCAAAATACTTGATTTGGCACCCATCTCGCAAAGGTTAGGCTAGGGGCGTTGTGACTAGTGCGGGGCGTGGGAAAAGCCTTGCACAGTGTGCAACGGGGCGGGAACCAAATAGGCAAGATAAGTACTTGGCCTGAGCGGCTTACCAGGCTTGACACTGAGACGCTAATGGACGATGATCGTGAATTGCGGGTTGCGGGTGAACCTCCTTAACACCGAGAGACGTGAACCATGTGAATGGGTAACGGCCACAACGAGAATCGTGCAATCATTGGAGACGTGGGCGAAAGCTAAGCAGCTTAAACCTTATAAAGCGGAGATAAGGAGAATTGCGGGTCATGAGCCGAGATAAGCGGATAAGTCTTAGCAGATCATATCACTGGAGAATATTAATGACCCTAACTCTAAAGGGCATTGAGGTGGCGATCATCCGGAGAGTCCTAAGTCTAGTGGGAATTAAACTTAGAGAGTTTATGTTGTAATTAAACTCTAGTGTCTATGTGAGCGGGGTGTTCTCACTTGCCTATATAAACACCATGTGAAGGGATAGGAAAGATAACTTAGAGATTCAAGAGAGCGAAAGAGAAAAGTAGAGAGCAGTTGTAAATACCGTAAAATTTCATGTACTCAGTTTTATCAATAAATAACAATTAAGCCATTAAGATTAAAAATGTGTTTCGTTGGTCGAAGATTCAAATTAAATTGTATTTTCTCATTGTGGGACTTAGAGGAGTTAATTAAATAAAATAAAATAAAATTATATTATATTATTGTTGAGTTAATGTATTTTGAAATGACAAAACAAGTTAATTCGATAATATTAAGTTGATATAGAAACATGTTTAGAGGTTATTAGTACCAGAACTTAGAGTTCTGCTGATGAGAGATCGATCTGGCTGATGAGAGATCGATCTCCTGGGTTTTTACTTGATGAGAGATCGATCTCATGATGGAAGAGATCGATCTGGCAAGCCTTAAACCTTTACAAAGGGACTTAGGTAGAATGAGATCGATCTGCAAGGGTTAAGAGATCGATCTGGTTCAAGCTAGAGTTGAGAGATCGATCTGGTCTATCAAGAGATCGATCTCCCTTAAGAGCTTAAGACTATAGATCGATCTGAGAGATCGATCCACACTCAAACAGAGAACTTATGAGATCGATCTGGTAAGGAAGAGATCGATCTCCTCAAAGTCAGAAAGCTAAAGAGATCGATCTGTGTTGTTGAGAGATCGATCTCCTCTCTACGAGATTGCATGGCAGATCGATCTGGAAATCGATCTTGCCTCAAACAGAGAGATTAGGAGATCGATCTGCCTATTCGACAGATCGATCTGCCTCATTATTTTTAAACTAACAGATCGATCTGCTAACCTATGAGATCGATCTCCTTGTGTATTTGTGCTTCAATCTTGCAAGATTTATAACTAAGAGATCGATCTGGCCAAGATGGCAGATCGATCTGGCACTCTACTAGAGGTACCCAACGGCTAGTTTCTGCAAATCACAACGGGAAAAATAGCATTTAATGCTTCAACTACCAATCCTTCAGTATTTAACCAAGCATTGAAGACAAAGAGAATAGAGACACTATTGCTGCACATTCCAAACATTCTCAAGCTTTAATTCATTCATTCTTTGTGTCCCTATTGCTCATTAATTGAAATTCATTGAACAAGCTTTGTTAGCACTACCCATTGTAAAGCCTTATTCTGTATTCATCCATACCCAAAAAGAAAAGAGGATTGTTCCTCAGTGAGAGACATTGTAAAAGGGTGAATACATTTCTGTATTGCTAAGGGTAGAGAGGTTATTCCTTAACCTGCAAAAGGAACTGTGTAAGCTCTATTGAAAGAGAGAAAGAAAACACTTGACAAGAAGGTCAAGGAGAGAGGACGTAGGCAAGAGTTTGACCGAACCTCTATAAACGATTGTGTTTGTTTCTCTCCTCCCTACTTTGCATTAAATTGTTTTATTGCACTATATTGCTCATTATCATTTGTGATTAAATTGTGATTAATTTAAAATTTACCATAATTGTTAGAAAACCGATTCACCCCCCCTCTCGGTAGAGCCAACAATTGGTATCAGAGCTAGGACTCTTTAATCACATAGGAATAACTTCCTAAGAGTTAGAAACGATCAAATGGCTCTTAACAATGTAGCAACTAGTTTGGTAGGAGAGGGGCACTCTACGGTTAGACCTCCCATGTTCAATGGTGAACATTATTCGTATTGGAGGACTAGGATGATGTTATTCATTCAAGCAAATGATTATGAAGTGTGGAGAATTATAGTTAAGGGACCTCAAATCCCTACAAAGAGAATAGAGGAAAGAGATATCCCCAAAGAAGAAGATGAATGTGATTCTAATGACATTAAATGTGCACAGCTAAATGCTAAAGCTATGCACACATTATTTTGTGCTTTAGGTCCTAATGAATACAATAGAGTCTCCGGGTGTGATAATGCCAAGCAAATATGGGATAAATTGGCAATAACTCATGAGGGTACAACCCAAGTGAAGGAGAAAAAAGTAGGTATGCTCACACATGACTATGAGCTTTTTAGGATGAAGGAAGGGGAATCAATTAGTGATATGTTCACTAGATTCACAGATGTAATTAATGGATTAAAATCTTTAGGAAAAATATATTCTAATATTGAAATGGTAAAGAAAATTTTAAATAGCTTACCTAAATCATGGGAAGCTAAAGTGACGGCAATTGAGGAATCTAAGGATCCTCACACATTGTGCCTAGATGAATTGATAGGATCTTTGCTCACTTATGAGATGAAACTTAAAAGAAATGAAGAGCCACCCAAGAAAGTGGGAGTTGCTCTAAAATCCACTGCTCAAGATGAGATTAAAAATGAGAGTGGCAGTGAGGAGGATATTAAGATGGCAATGTTTGCCAAAAGATTTAATAAGTTCATGAGGATGAGAGCGAGTAGTAGTAATAGGAGAAACAATAGGAGAGAACAAGAGGAAGTAGGTAGAAAAGACTCTATTGTGTGTTATGAATGTAAAAAACCTGGACACATAAAATTTAACTGCCCTCTTCTTAAAAGATCCAATGATAGGTTCCATAAAAAGAAGGCAATGGTGGCAACATGGAGCGACAGTGACTGCTCCGATGATGAATCAAATGAGGACATTGCCAACTTATGCTTCATGGCTATTGATGATGATGAAAAGGTAACCTCTAATCTCAATGAATACTCATTTGATGAATTGCAAGATGCATTTGATGATCTTGCATTAGAGTATGAATGTATGAGCATGAAGTATAAAAAGTTAATATCTAAATTAAAAAAGGAAAATGAGATAATGTTAAAAGATAAATTAGAATGTGAAAAGAAACTAGAGATTTCAAATCTAGAAATTTGTGACCTTAAGGAGAAAAATAACAATCTACATAACTCCTTTAATAGATTTCACATGGGGCAACAAAAGCTAGATAGCATGCTAGAAACCCAAAGGGCATTTTTTGACAAAAATGGCTTAGGATATAATGCACAAAGTAGGGAGACCCATCTTAAGAGTTTTATTGCTAGGAAGAGCATGAATAAACCTGCAATTACTTGTTCATATTGTAATAGAAAGGGACATAAGTCACATTATTGCAATATAAAGATGAGGAATCTTAAAGGAAAAAGAGTAAAAAGGATATGGATTCCAAAAGAGGTAATTCATTCCAAGGACTGTAATGCATTAGCAAAATGGATCCCAATGGGATCAAGAATTGCATTTACTAACCTCCAAGGACCCAAGAAAATTTGGGTACCTAAGACTTGAGTTTGATTTTTTGTAGGTGATTGAGCATAGCCACAAAGCTAAAACAAAAGATGCTTGGTACTTAGATAGTGGATGCTCAAGGCACATGACCGGTGATAAAAGCCATTTCAATTCCTTCAAATCAAAAATTGGTGGAGAAGTCACTTTTGGGGACAACTCCAAAGGCCAAGTGGAAGGAAGTGGCTCAATAGGTAATGATCATTTCTCCTTAGAAAAAGTATTACTTGTTAGGGGTCTAAAGCATAACTTACTAAGTATTAGTCAACTTTGTGACAAAGGTTACAAAGTAATTTTTGATTGCATGAAGTGTAATGTTATAGATCCTAAGTCAAATAAAATTCTTTTTCTAGGTCATAGGCAAGGTAACATATATATTGTCTATCTTAATGAACTCAAAAATGAAAACATATGCTTAATGGTAGACAACAAAAAGGAATCTTGGTTATGGCATAGAAGACTAGGTCATGCTAGCATGCATGTGCTATCTAAATTAGCTAGAAAGGATCTAGTTATAGGCTTACCCAAAATATCCTTTGATCATGAAGAAATATGTGAAGCTTGTGTTAAAGGAAAACACAAGAGGACAACTTTTAAGCCTAAGAATAGTGTATCCACCACTAGACCTCTTCAATTACTGCATTTAGACTTATTTGGACCAACTAGAACCACTAGCCTAGGTGGGAAACACTATGGATTTGTAATAGTTGATGATTACACTAGGTTCACTTGGGTGTTCTTTTTGAGAGTAAAAAATGAAGCCTTAGAGAAATTCATAACTTACTCAAAGGTGACCCAAAATGAAAAAGGATATACAATAACAAGCATTATAAGTGATCATGGCAAAGAATTTAAAAATATAGGATTTGATGAGTATTGCAATGATCAAGGAATTAGCCATAATTTTTCAGCCCCTAGGACACCACAACAAAATGGTGTAGTTGAGAGAAGAAATAGAACTTTGGAAGAGATGGCTAGGACCATGTTATGTGAAAATAACTTACCAAAGTACTTTTGGGCTGAAGCTATAAACACATCATGTTATATAATTAATAGAGCTATGATAAGACCCATGCTAAAGAAAACTCCTTATGAGCTCTACAAAGGTAAGAAGCCTAACATTAGTTACTTCCATCCTTTTGGCTGCAAATGCTTTGTTCTAAATAATGGAAAAGATAATTTAGGAAAATTTGATACCAAAAGTGATGAGGGAATATTTCTAGGATATTCATTGAATTCAAAGGCTTTTAGAGTATATAACAAAAGAACATTAGTGGTTGAAGAGTCTATTCATGTTATATTTGATGAATCAAATAATATATCTAAAGATTCAACCAATGATGAAAATGTTGGAATATTTGATGAAGGCTTAGAAGATGACTTTCTAGAAAAGCTTGACTTGAATAAAGAAGATGAAGAAGAAATAGAGGTTTTAGAAAGAGAACCTAGAGCACCAAGAGAGTTAGGATATGTAAAAAATTGTGAAATAGTAGGAGATCCAACTCTTGGAGTTAGAACTAGATCATCCCTAAGGAATATGTGCCAATATATAGCCTTTGTATCTCAAATTGAGCCTAGTAATGTCAATGAAGCCTTAGAAGACAATAATTGGTTCCTAGCAATGCAAGAAGAATTAAATCAATTTGAGAGAAGCAAAGTATGGAAACTAGTTCCTAGGCCTAGTGATCACTCAATAATTGGAACTAAATGGATATTCAAGAACAAAATGGATGAAAATAGTGTGATCACAAGGAATAAGGCTAGGCTAGTTGCTCAAGGCTATAGACAAGAGGAAGGCATAGACTATGATGAAACATATGCACCGGTAGCCAGATTAGAGGCAATAAGAATGTTACTTGCCTTTGCATGTTATAAAAACTTCAAGTTATATCAAATGGATGTAAAGAGTGCATTCTTAAATGGTTTTATTAATGAAGAAGTATATGTTGAGCAACCTCCCGGATTTGAAAATCATGAATTTCTTGAACATGTTTTTAAATTATCTAAGGCACTTTATGGGTTAAAACAAGCTCCTGGAGCTTGGTATGAAAGGTTGTCAAAATTCTTAACAGAAAAGGGATTTTCAAGAGGAAAAGTGGATACCACCTTATTCATAAAGAATAAAAATAAGGATTTATTAGTTGTACAAGTGTATGTAGATGATATTATTTTTGGTTCAACTAATGAGTCTTTATGCCAAGAGTTTGCTAAGATCATGCAAGGAGAATTTGAGATGAGCATGATGGGAGAACTCACATTCTTCTTGGGACTTCAAGTGAAGCAAACAAAGGATGGAACCTTCATCAATCAAGCAAAGTATACAAAGGACTTGCTCAAGCGATTTGGAATGGACAATTGCAAACCTCAAGCCACTCCTATGGGCACCAACATCAAGCTTGATAAAGATGAAAGTGGTAAGTGTGTAGACACTAAACTCTATAGGTCTATGATAGGCTCATTGCTTTATTTAACTGCAAGTAGACCAGATATTTTGTTTAGTGTATGCCTTTGTGCAAGATTTCAATCCTCTCCTAAGGAATCACATCTATTGGCAACTAAGAGAATCTTTAGATACCTCAAAGACACTCCCTCACTAGGACTTTGGTACCCCAAGGACTCCACTTTTGCCCTTCATGCATTTTCAGATGCTGATTTTGGAGGATGCAAAATAGATAGGAAAAGTACTTCAGGTACTTGCCAATTCTTAGGAAATAGGTTAATTTCTTGGTTCTCCAAAAAACAAAACAGTGTGGCTCAGTCCACAACTGAAGCTGAATATATAGCAGCTGGTAGTTGTAGTGCTCAAGTGTTGTGGATTAAACAACAAATGAGAGATTATGGTATTGAAATGAAGCAAGTCACTATTAAATGTGATAATACCAGTGCCATTAATCTGTCTAAGAATCCTATTCAACACTCCAGAACCAAGCACATAGAAATTAGACATCACTTCCTTAGAGATCATGTACAAAAAGGGGATATAATCTTAGAGTACATTGATACTTTACATCAAATAGCAGATATTTTCACCAAACCACTTGATAGAGATAGGTTTTGTATCCTTAGAGGTGAAGTAGGACTCATGAATATCTCTTAAGACTTATGTGTTTCAAAAATCTTGGTTTCAAGTTGATTTTAAAAGAGTTTTTGCAAAGATTTTCTGGCAATGAGGATGAGAGATCGATCTCCTTGCAATATAGATCGATCTCCTCACTTCCAACAAGCCTAAATCATCAAGGTAAAGCTAAGCAGATCAATCTTCTAACCATAAGATCGATCTCCTTACGCCTCTGTTAAAGAGCAGATCGATCTGTCCACACGACAGATCGATCTCTTCAAAGCTTCTGCATTCTGAAGATCGATCCATGCATTTGGCAGATCGATCTCTCTAAGTCTCGGTTTCACTACAGATCGATCTGTGCATGTAACAGATCGATCCCCTTAAGCCTCTGTTTGCGAACAGATCGATCTGCCCATACGACAGATCGATCTCTCTTGGCTTCTGGAAGTGACAGATCGATCTGTCGCCTCGACAGATCGATCTCATGTGTCCTGAAGTATATAAACTCGCAAAAATTTCCCAAATTTCACAAAACCTAACTTTCAAATTCCCAAATTCCCTCGCACCATCACTGTCGATTTCTCCTCAGATCGATCTCCGTACTGTCCTTCTTGCGTCTCGGTGTCAAATTCCGGTATTGTAACCAACATTCCTTACTGATTTTCTCAAATTTTTTCTTTAATTTGTGTTCATTTTAATTCTAGGGCAAACCTAGGTACTGTTTCATTGCTTTTCTCGTTTTTGAATCTATTTAGCGCATCTTTAGAGTCTAGAATCATGCCTAGGCTTAAGACAGTAGGTCACAAACCTCCTAAAACCAATGTAGAGGCTGGTTCATCCTCCCAACCCATTCCTCCATCTTCCATTGCTTCATTCAATCGGTGTTTTAAAACACCAGCGAAAAGAAAGCGATATGAGGAATATTTCTCAACCATGCCAATTAAGCATTGGCGAACCATAGATTTTTCCTTCCTCAATCGCATAGACTTTCCATACGTGTCAAAATTTGAGGAATTTGGTTGGATGATGTTTTTAAAAATCAACACTCCCGTCCCTCCAAATCTCGTTCGTGCATTCTTTTCCAATGCCGAACTCATTTTTGACCCAAATGACACTTGCAAAATTATCGGTTTCAAAACATATGTCATAGGTAAAACCGTTCTGTCGATACTGATATCCTAGCTCAGGCCTTCCACATGAAAAATGAAGGCTTGACCAATGAAGATGAGGAAGTCTCCTTTGAGTTTGATCTCCCTGGAGACAAGGCGAGTAACCTTCCAATGCACATTCGGTTACTCCACCTCATAATCTCTTGGAACCTCCGCCCTTTCGGTACTCGTCATTCCATCGTTAGGCGCTTAGATCGTTTTTGGCTCCATCACATTCACTCCACAAGCCAAAAACCAAATCTTGTTCATTTCATATACGAAGACTGGCTGAAGATAGTGCGTGGACAGGCTACCACGATCGTTTTTCCGCAACCGGTAGCCTATCTTCTCCACCGCGTTGGCGTCGACTGCAGCGGCGAAACCGGAGAACTGCCATCTCCCAAGAGCGTCCTCAACATTGGGTCCCTTCATCATATGGGATACTACAAAGACTTCCGGGGAGATTGGAAGAAAAAGAGGGACCAGCAGCCAGCTGAAGCCATGGAGGAAGACCCCTCCCATGAGCCAGTGGCCCCATCTGCTGCACTAGCTCCAGAACCATCGTCCTCAACTGCTCCGCCCACTGCACCGGCAGCCCCACCGGGAGAAATGGAGATCATTATGAAGATGCTGAGTGACCTCACTCAAAAAATCGATGAAGGATTTACATCTTTAAACCAAAGAGTGGATAAGATTCAAGAGACTCAAGAGGCGATGTTCGATGAGCTCCAAGTAACACGCACGCATGTTGAGAATCTTTTGGATCGTGCTCCTCCCTCACAATAGGCCTTAGGTGTTTTGATTTAGTGTAGTTACAACATTTTAAGCTACTTGATGTTATCTGTGATGAATTTACTTGAATGAAATGTTGATTGACTTGTGTTAATGAAATATCATTGGTTGTGTTAATGAAAAAGTTCATTTTGAAATGATGAGTATTCTATTCTTGTGTTCTTGATATGACAAAAAGGGGGAGAAGACACATGTGATTGTGTTAAGATACATAAAGGTGTCTAAGACACATGTGATTGTGTTAAGATACATAAAGGTGTCTAAGAATGATTAAATTGAGGGGGAGTTAAGCAAGTAACAAAACCAAAAAGCTAAAAGAAAGGGGGAGCTCACAAAAAGGGGGAGATTTTGCAAAAATTCACTAAACATGTTTGTTTTATGTTTTGTCATATCAAAAAGGGGGAGATTGTTGAGTTAATGTATTTTGAAATGACAAAACAAGTTAATTCGATAATATTAAGTTGATATAGAAACATGTTTAGAGGTTATTAGTACCAGAACTTAGAGTTCTGCTGATGAGAGATCGATCTGGCTGATGAGAGATCGATCTCCTAGGTTTTTACTTGATGAGAGATCGATCTCATGATGGAAGAGATCGATCTGGCAAGCCTTAAACCTTTACAAAGGGACTTAGGTAGAATGAGATCGATCTGCAAGGGTTAAGAGATCGATCTGGTTCAAGCTAGAGTTGAGAGATCGATCTGGTCTATCAAGAGATCGATCTCCCTTAAGAGCTTAAGACTATAGATCGATCTGAGAGATCGATCCACACTCAAACAGAGAACTTATGAGATCGATCTGGTAAGGAAGAGATCGATCTCCTCAAAGTCAGAAAGCTAAAGAGATCGATCTGTGTTGTTGAGAGATCGATCTCCTCTCTACGAGATTGCATGGCAGATCGATCTGGAAATCGATCTTGCCTCAAACAGAGAGATTAGGAGATCGATCTGCCTATTCGACAGATCGATCTGCCTCATTATTTTTAAACTAACAGATCGATCTGCTAACCTATGAGATCGATCTCCTTGTGTATTTGTGCTTTAATCTTGCAGGATTTATAACTAAGAGATCGATCTGGCCAAGATGGCAGATCGATCTGGCACTCTACTGGAGGTACCCAACGGCTAGTTTCTGCAAATCACAACGGGAAAAATAGCATTTAATGCTCCAACTACCAATCCTTCAGTATTTAACCAAGCATTGAAGACAAAGAGAATAGAGACACTATTGCTGCACATTCCAAACATTCTCAAGCTTTAATTCATTCATTCTTTGTGTCCCTATTGCTCATTAATTGAAATTCATTGAACAAGTTTTGTTAGCACTACCCATTGTAAAGCCTTATTCTGTATTCATCCATACCCAAAAAGAAAAGAGGATTGTTCCTCAGTGAGAGACATTGTAAAAGGGTGAATACATTTCTGTATTGCTAAGGGTAGAGAGGTTATTCCTTAACCTGCAAAAGGAACTGTGTAAGCTCTATTGAAAGAGAGAAAGAAAACACTTGATAAGAAGGTCAAGGAGAGAGGACGTAGGCAAGAGTTTGGCCGAACCTCTATAAACGATTGTGTTTGTTTCTCTCCTCCCTACTTTGCATTAAATTGTTTTATTGCACTATATTGCTCATTATCATTTGTGATTAAATTGTGATTAATTTAAAATTTGCCATAATTGTTAGAAAATCGATTCACCCCCCCTCTCGGTAGAGCCAACAATTATAACATGGAGACCAGGAGAAATTAAGTGGCCAAATATTTTAAGTGGGTGAAACAAACAATTTGGGAAGAGTGAAAAAAAAATTTATAAGAGTTAAAAGTGTCCCCTATGATATATATAATAATAATAATAATAATAATAATAATAATAATAATAATAATAGACTAAAATTCTTTTATGTGCTACAAGTGAAAATTTGTAAAGTATGCATACACATGTGTACAATATTTTATGAAATATTCAATTTAGCATATAGATATATATACATGTGAATACCATCTATGTATATATACATATAAATATGCACAAAACATGATTGGAATAGGTGATATGAAATGAGGATTAAAAGTGGCAAGATATGGCATTGGAGAATTGAAGGCTTAGAAAACCGAAGGGGGTTAATGATGATGATGTCCTCGGTGGGTAGAAAGGAAACAAGGAGATTTGGTGGAAACATGAAGAGATGATAGTGAAGGGGTGTTCGGTGGTGAAGGAAGTGATATGGATGGGACAGCCTTTCCGGTGTGAAAGAGATGCCAGAAGAGAAAGCGTGGAAATCTGATGGATGATTTGGGAAGCATTGCAAATATATATATATATATATATATATATATATATATATAAAATAATGGTAATAAGAAATCGAAACATGGGCATTGTAGCCAATAGAGGAAAAGATATGTATATATATATGGAAGACTGAGCATGGCAGTATTGAGGACTGAAACAAGGAAAGGAAAACGTGAAGCATGAACCAAAAATAAGTGGAGCATAGCAGCAGGTGAGAAAGGAAAGATAAATAAATAAATAATGAAAGGAGGTGGCGTGTGATGATCTGTTAAAGGAGTACCATTTGGTGAAATATATATATATATATACACACACATGTATATAGTAATTGGAGCAGACCAAAAAGGTGAGAAGAAAAAAATTGGAATGGTGCTCGATTGCTGTTGTTTATATCAAGAGAGAATCCTGAAAAAAAATAAAAACAAGGGAAGTAAGCGAGCTGGATGCATAGAGGAGCCAGACGTGATATGGCTATAAAGGCCTGAGCTATTGGCTGAGAGTGTAGTGAAGGCAGGGGAGCTCCGTTCTCTAAAATTGAAACCGAACAAGTGGAAGAAGGCGATGCTGGAAACGAGACTGAGAGGGAGATGTGAGGACTAACGTAAGGTTTGAGGCATAATTAGTGGAAGTTGTGGCGTGGGATGATGTTGCTGAAATGAGAGAACAAGATAAGAAACTGGAAACGGTGGAAGTGTAAGACAATAGCCGAGAGCAAGAGGGGTGAGCAAGGGGGGCCCGAAATCGTGGGCGATTGCAGGCTGGTCCCGGAGCAGAAGGCGACTGTGCAAGCAAAAAGGCCACCACTATACCGATGTCATGCATGCTATCAAAATTAAATGAAGAAGCCAAGACAGGGGTGTAAACAGAAGTGGAAGAGGACTGAATAGTAAAGCCTAACAGGGGACACGAGTCTGGCAAGAATCGGGAGGATGATGGCCGAGACGGGGAGTGATGATGGTGGTCGAAAGTGGACGATGAATGGCAGCGAAATCGGGAACGATGAAGGAGGAGATGGCAGCCGGTGATGCTAGGAACAATGTTGAAAATCAAAAACAGAGAAGAAAAGGAAGGATGAACAGTAGTCGGGTAAGAAGAAAGTAAAAGAAAAGGAAAATGACGGGAAGTTCAAAAAAGAAAAAAGAAAAAAAGGGAATTTATATATATATATATATATATATATATATATATATATATATATTTGGAATATAGAAAAAGACGTAAAGAATTTAGGAAAAACTTGGGGAAAAGACAATCGAAATATCGGTTCGAAATTTTGAAAATACTGGTACAAAATTTCGGGGAAATAAATCGAGTGTACCGAACCCGTCGACTCGCAGCTTCGAGGCAATCGAGGACTACAGACAGACACCGAGGTAAAAAAAATTTTCGTTATTATTAGAGATAAATATGCGTAATTTTCGTATATTTGTAGATATAAAATTTTAGGTTGAATTTCATAGTACCAAAATTACCGAAAAATCTAGGTCGAATTTTATGATTTTGACAATTAGAGATTTTAGCCTAGTTGAACAACCAAATTTTACAGATTGGATTTTAATGGTTTGCATAGATTTTGATGTGGCTTGAATTCTGTTTTAAATATCGAAAATCTCAAATTTTCAATTTTCATAGACTGTTTTCTAGAATTTTATCTGAAAAAGGGCTAGTCAGCTTGTTTTGAATGGTTTCACGAAACAATTGAATTTATATGTGATTTGAGGAGAAATGATTTTCTTATAAAGCTATTCTGATTATATGTGCTTGAGCGCGTACTAACTGTGTGTTGTACAGTTCGTCTCGTACTGATTTTGAGACAAAGGCGTTGGTGATATCATGCTGCATTTCTGTCTGTTCTGTATCTGTTTCTGTATCTGTGGTCCATGAGTACGATGTACCGTGTTTCTAATTCTGTTTCTGGTTTTCGAACATTCTGATCTGTGAGCCGTTTGGGTAGCTAACCACTCCTACGGCTATTGACATCCTGACACACCTTGCTCGTGAATTGTCTGGAGTCATCGACATTGGTCAATAGTCATTTCTAATATTTGATATATCATGTCTGCCTTGTCTCGTCTATTTGAACTTCTGAATTGACTATGTGATTTTATCTCGTATGGAACTGAATATTTTAATGCCTAAAAGACCGTGGGGGCCACTTCTTGAATCATGCGGGAGCAAAGTGCCACATCGTCGTCACTTTAAAAAGATGTTTAATGTTTTAGAAACAGTATTGATTTCGGTTTCATTTTTATACTGAATTTACCATGAATTTTCTGACTTAGATTTTTCAGAACTGACAGTGTCTCTCTGTTTATTTGAAATATTTTTTGAATTGTCTACATGAACTGAGATATCTAAAAATTTGTTTATTTTGCTACTGAAAGTTCTGAAATTTTCTGTATTTACCACAATAAGATATTACACTGCCGATACTAAATCTGTTTTCTGAATTCTGACTCTAGTATATGAGAAATTGTCAAATCATCTGTATACTTCTGCAAAAATGTTCCAGATTTGGCAAATATCAATATATATATATATATATATATATATTTAGGTAGTGTATTTATCTACAAGTTATGGGGTTTTTCTTACTGAGCATGCTGAGCTCACCCCCTTACTTTCCTCCACAGAGCCCCATGGTAGTTTGGAAACGCTTTCGTTAGTAGGACATGTTGCACAACTACGGTTCCGCAGAGTATCATTCTGCGTTGAAGGTATACCCAGTTGTAAGAAATTCTTTTGTATCTAAAATTTTTATAAGTATGGTAATGCAAACGAGATGTGTATGGGGAATGTGAACATATTTTATTTAAATTTGTTTCTAAGAAAGAAAATTAATTAGACTGAGTATTATTCTAACCTAATATTGACTTGTAGCCCAACTAAAATGTCTGTATATTTGGTTCGTTACAAAAGTGGTATCAGAGTAAGGTTGGCCTGATACGAGTCGATAATAAAAGTGAAAAAGATTTAGAAAGTTCACATCATCAATGTTACTGTACATTAATTAGATACAAATGAGTATACCTGGTTATGTTTTATTGAGAGTTGTGTCATTGAATGATAGAAAACTGATAGATATGGCTGGTAGGTAATACAGCTATACTAATGGGCGAAAATGAACCATTCCTCGAGGCCATAGAGATAGACCCGAGAGGTGTAGTGAACACCTTATAGTTTCACTGGAAATTTTGAAGTCTGCTTCATAAGATTTGAGCGAGACATGGAAGCAACGATAACATTGTTTAATCAAGTGATAGCGGTATAATGATAATGATAATGATTGAGGTGTGACTGAGAGAAAAATCGAACTAATTTGAAAGATAGTATGCTATTACATACTGGAGTCAAGAATCCAATTGTAATGAAAAACTGAAAAATTAAATTGGAAAACTTACATGGATTCTTAGAGCATGACTACGAACTTAATAGACTGGGGGCAGTTTAGGAGTTTAAGCCTCCGTTTTTCAATAAAGTTGAGAATTCAGTGATTCGGAGGGTTGGATGAATGAGATAGAAAAGCTTAATGATTTTAAAAGTAACTCTATCGAGAAAGTTGCTTTTGCAACTTTTGTGTTAAAGAATTGGAGAAGCTACACAGATTTTCAGAATGCGCTACTATAAAGAAAGTAGCCCTTGTAGCATCAGTATCGAAATGGAAAGTTAAACTTGGAGGGAAGTTCCCTGATTTAATCTGAGATTCGACATCAGAAAATTACATAGGATATATTTTTGAAGGCCCTTAGGTGGCAGTACATTCTAGATGAAATAAAGTGGCAATTATAGATGAAATGAGTGAATCGGACATAAGGAAACAAGTTCGAGAATGAAGAGGAAATTAAATAGATTTGGAATGAGTATAATCTGGATAAGTAGAGATGTAAAAATGAGGAAGTCCAGGAAACTCGTATGAGGTACTAAGATCCTCAGTCGAGCTAAATTGGCCCCATTGGATGTTGTTTTGAGGAAGCATTGTGCAAGGCGCAACTGTGATGATATGAGATATATATACTCTCGAGGTTACTAAGAAAATAAAAAGGTAAAGTGAGTGACATAAAAGAGATGTACTAAGGAAGCAGTGAAAGTGATAGAGTAAAGTCACTGTAACTGAAAAGATGAATTACAGAACAAAAAGTATAAGTGAAGGGCACACTGTTTATATGATTGATAAAGATAGAACGTGTTTAGAGTAAAAAGACACCCAGTAGACAGAGGGATTTTCGACACGTATTCGGATGATCTATCAGAGTTGCCACTAAATTGAAAGGTGAAGTTCTGAAATTGATTTAGCACCTGACATCGAATTAATTATTCAGACCACTGTACTCAGTGGCTTTGATTGAATTAGAAATGCTGAAGAAACAAATACAAGGATTGCATGAAAAGGAGATTATCGGACCAGGATTGCATTAATTGTTAAAAAGATTCGGAGTCTTCTGGGTCGACTTGTATAAAAAATGGGAGTTAATTGGATCCTCCCAAAATAGAGATTATAGATCAGTGGGAAAGACCCAAAATTGTCAAGATGATTCGGAGTTTGGGGTATAAAGAGACTTTAGAGTATGAAGTACGTATCGTATCTAAGGATTGTAAATTGTATATGCTTATATTTCGAATACGAGACTCAATTTGAGTAAGGAAATGGTTTCGTTATAATTGATAAACGAAATGAGACAAGCGTTGAAGTGTGATAATTTCTGAATGCAAGTCATATTGGAATAAGATGTGCATACAAGGTAAGAATATCTCTGATATGTGAAGTGATTCAAATCAAGTGATATGAACTGAAAATGAATTGCTACCAAGGATAAATGAGAATATCGATAAATTTTGGTATCCTCCTCTTATTGGAACTGAACCTTGAACCCTTATATCTGTAACCATTTTATGTGGTTAAGTCTGATGGCTAATAAAGGTATTTCAAAATATCTTCCCGCTTGAGAGACTTGACAGCGTCTAGAAGTATCCTAATCCATAACCTATAAATTGAAATTGATAGTTGTCATATTCGCGTTTGAAGCCAGGATACTATTACTTGTGCTGTGAAGAATTATAAAATTCTATTGATCATGAAGGTTTAAGTATTAAATTTTACAAAAGCTGTCAAATACAATAAAAAGGGAATGACTAGACGTAGTGCCTCGAGCGGAAGTAACCTCGAAGCAGCATTATATATATGTATATAATGATCAGGAAGCGCAAACTGTTGAAACATCCTGTGAACCTCAATTGGATGCGGTTCATCTGATATCGATATTTACTGTATGATAGCTAACCTGAGAATTGTACACCAGACTTGATTGATCGAACCCAATAGGTTCAGCGTAGTAATATGTACCGTACTGATGTAGCTAGTAAGATCCAGATGAGTACTACAACAAATTTTGGTATTGGTACTGATGGTTTGAGAGATTCAAAAATAGAATATGTGTACCCGATGATTTGCAATTAAAGAAGAAGATTCTATGAGGAACTCATTCCTCGAGGGATACTCTGAATTCGAAGAATAGTAAAAACTTATCAAATCTCCTGAAGGTATATTGGCAACTAGTACGATAAGAAGTATAACTAGAAGTGTGACAAGAGTCTCATAAGTCAGCAGGTTAAGGTAGAGTACAGAAGCCTATGAGGTTATTACCACCCTTGGCCATGCCAGTATGGAATTGAGAGCATACACCCAGAATTTTAGAGGCTCCTGGAAGGATCAAGTGCCATTAGCAGAGTTTGCATATAATATCAATTACCACTCAAGTATCGAAATGATACTGTATGAAGCGTAGTATGATAAAAAATGTCGTTCACCGATTGGATGGAAGAAGTGGGTAAAAGGAAGATAATTGTGCCCAATTTGGTTAAGCAAGTTTCTAAAGATATTCAATTAATTTGTGAAAGGTTGAGAATGACTCAAAACAAGCAAAAGAGTTATGCTAACCAAAGACAAAGGACCTTAGAATTTCAGTAGGAGATTTGGGGTTCTGGAAGTTTCTCCTCCTAATAGCATAAGAAGATTTGGGAAGAAAAGAAGGTTAAGTCCTTGTTATATGGGACCTTTTGAGATCTTAGAACCGAGTGAAAGATAAGGTACACAGATTGGCCTTACCGCCGCCATTATCAAGTATTCACGATATCTTCCACGTATCAATGCAACACAAGTATCATCCGGATCCGATACATGTGATTAAGTATGAACCACAGGAGTGGGAAAAAGATATGACATATGTGGATAAGTCGATTTGGACACTGGAAAAAAAGGGCATTGCGGTCTAAGATTATTCTTTTGATCAAGGTCTAGTGGCAATATCATACTTCAGAGGAAGCCACGTAAGAATTTGGAAAGTTTAATGCGAGGAAAATATCCGCAGTAGTGCAAAGACTGATGTACTATTAAATTTGGAGACCAAATTTCCTAAGGTGGAGAGAATGTAAACACCATAAAATTTCATGTACTCAGCTTTATTAATAAATAACAATTAAGCCATTAAGATTAAAAATGTGTTTCGTTGGTCGAAAATTCAAATTAAATTATATTTTTTTATTGTGGGACTTAGAGGAGTTAATTAAATAAAATAAAATAAAGTAAAATAAAATAAAATTATATTATAACATGGGGACCAAGAGAAATTAAGTGGCCAAATATTTTAAGTGGGGGAAACAAACAATTTGGGAAGAGTGAAAATAAATTTTATAAGAGTTAAAAGTGTCCTCTATGATATATTATAATAATAATAATAATAATAATAATAATAATAATAGACTAAAATTCTTTTATGTGCTACAAGTGAAATTTTGTAAAGTATGCATACACATGTGTACAATATTTTATGAAATCTTCAATTTGGCATATATATAAATATGTGACTACCATCTATGTATATATACATATAATTATGCACAAAACATGATTAGAATAGGTGATATGAAAATGGGATTAAAAGTGGTAAGATATGGTATTGGAGAATTGAAGGCTTAGAAAATCGAAGGGGGTTAATGATGATGATGTCCTCGGTGGGTAGAAAGCAAACAAGGAGATTTGGTGGAAACATGAAGAGATGATAGTGAAGAGGTGTTCGGTGGTGAAGGAAGTGATATGGATGGGACAACCTTTTTGGTGTGAAAGAGATGGCAGGAGAGAAAGCTTGGAAATTTTATGGATGATTTGGGAAGCATTACAAATATATATATATATATATATATATATATATATATATATATATATATGTGTGTGTATATATATATATAATAATGGTAATTAGAAACCGAAACATGGGCACTGCAGCCAATAGAGGAAAAGATATGTATATATATGTAAGACTGAGCATGGCAGTATTGAGGACTGAAACAAGGAAAGGAAAATGTGAAGCATGAACCAAAAATAAGTGGAGCATAGTAGCAGGTGAGAAAAAAAAGATAAATAAAAAAATAATGAAAGAAGGTGGTGTGTGATGGTCTGTTGAAGGAGTACCATTTGGTGAAAAATATATATACACATGTAGATAGTAATTGGAGTAGACCGAAAAGGCGAGAAATAGTGCTCGAGTGCTGCTGTTTATATCAAGAGAGAATCCTGAAAAAAAAAAACAAGGGAAGTAAGCGAGTTGGATGCAGAGAGGAGCCAGGCGTGATATGGCTTTAAAGGGCTGAGGTAATGGCTAGGAGTGCAGTGAAGGCAGGGGAGCTCTGTTCTTTGAAACTGAAACCGAATAAGAGGAAGAAGATGATGCTGGAAACGAGACCGAGAGGGAGATGTGAGGATCAACAGTAAGGTTTAAGGTATAATAAGTGGAAGTTGTGGCGTGGGACGATGTTACTAAAATGAGAGAACAAGATAAGAAATTGGAAACGGTGGAAGTGTGAGACAATAGCCGAGAGCAAGAGGGGCGAGAAAGGGGGCCCGAAATCGTGGGCGGTTACAGGCTGGTCCCGGAGCAGAAGGCGACTGTGCAAGCAAAAATGCCACCACTGTACCGATGTCATGCTTGCTATCGAAACCGAATGAAGAAGCCATGGAAGGGGTGTAAACCAAAGCGGAAGAGGATCGAAACAGCAGAGGCTAACAGGGGACACGGGACTGGCAAGAAGCGGGAGGATGATGGCCGAGACGGGGAGTGGTGATGGTGGCCGAAAGTGGACGATGAAGGGTAGCGAAATCGGGAACGATGAAGGAGGAGATGGCAGCCGCTGATGCTAGGAACAATGTTGAAAATCGAAAACAGAGAAGAAAAGGAAGGATGAACAGTTGTCGGGCAAGAAGAAAGAAAAAGAAAAGGAAAATGGCGGAAAGTTAAAAAGAAAAAGAAAAAAAAGGAATATATATATATATATATATATATATATATATATATATATATATATATATATATATATATGGAATAGAGAAGAAGACGCAAAGAATTTGAGAAAACCTTGAGGAAAAGACAGTCGAAAATATCGGTTCAAAATTTTGAAAATACTAGTACAAAATTTCTGGGAAATAAACCGAGTGGATCGGACCTGCTAACTCGCAGTGTCAAGGCAATCAAGGACTACAGACAGACACGGAGGTAAAGAAAATTCTCGTTGCTATTAGATATAAATATGTGTAATTTTTATATATTTGTAGATATAAAATTTTAGACTGAATTTTGCAGTACCGAAATTACCGAAAAATCTAGGCTAAATTTTATGACTTTGACAATTAGAGATTTTAGCCTAGTTGAACAACCAAATTTTACAGATTGAATTTTAATGGTTTGCATAGATTCTAATATGGCTTGAATTCTGTTTTAAATACCGAAAATCTCAAATTTTGAATTTTCATATATTATTTTCTAGGATTTTATCCGGAAAAGGGCTAGTCAGCCTGTTTTGAACTGTTTCACGAAACAATTGAATTTATATGTGATTTGAGGTGAAATGATTTGCTTATAAAGCTATTATGATGATATGTGCTTAAGCGCGTACTGACTGTGTGTCGTACAGTCCGTCTCGCACTAATTTTGAGACAAAGGCGTTGGTGAGATCATGCTACATTTCTGTCTATTCTGTATCTGTTTCTGTATTTGTGGTCCATGAGTACGATGTACCATGTTTCGATTCTGTTTTTGGTCTTTGGATATTCTGATCTGTGAGCCGTTTGGGTAGCTGACCACTCTTACGGCTATTGACATCTAGACACACCTGACCCTTGAATTGTCTGGAGTCACCGACATTGGTCAATAGTCATTTATGATGTCTGATATATCATGTCTGCCTTGTCTCGTCTATTTGAACTTCTGAATTGACTATGTGATTTTATCTCGTATAGAACTGAATATTTTAATGCATAAAAGATCGTGGGGGCCACCTCTTGAATCCTGTGGGAGCAAAGTGCCACACCGTCGTCGCTTTAAAAAGTTGTTTAAAGTTTTAGAAATAGTATTGATTTCAGTTCCATTTTTATACTGAATTTTCTATGGATTTTTCGACTTTAATTTTTCAGAACTGGTAGTGCCTCTGTGTTTGTTTGAAATATTTTATGAATTGCCTACATGAACTGAGATATCTAAAAATTTGTTTATTTTGCTACTGGAAGCTCTGAAATTTTTTGTATTTACCACAATAAGAGATTACATTGCTGATACTAAATCTATTTTTCGAATTCTAACTCTAGTATATGAGAAATTACCAAATCATCTGTATATTTCTGTAAAAATGTTTTGGATTTGATAAATATCAATATATATATATATATATATTTAGGTAGTGCATTTATCTACCTATTATGAGATTTTTCTTACTGAGCATGTTGAGGTCAACCCCTTACTTTCCTTCACAGAGCCTCACGGTAGTTTGGAAACGCTTCCGTTAGTAGGACATGTCGCATAGCTACAGTTCCGCGGAGTATCATTCTGCGTTGAAGGTATACCCAGTTGTAAGAAATTCTTTTGTATTTAAAATTTTTACAAGTACAGTAATGCAAACGAGATGTGTATGGGGAATGTGAACATATTTTATTTAAATTTGTTACTAGGAAAGAAAATTAATCAGATTGAGTATTATTCTGATCGACTTGTAGTCCAACCAAAATGTTCGTAAATTCGGGTCGTTATAGTGGTCTTCTTTGCAAGTTGTATTCCTTTTTTGTTACGGATTAATAAAAAGGCTCTTCTCTTGAAAGCTTGAGTGTTCTTTACTATTTGAGTAATCTTTGGTTAGTCGTTTACTTGCTCGAGTGTGACATCACTGCGTATTAGCCCGTATTTGGGTTAGGTATGGAGATTGGCTGACTATGTTGCGGAGAAACTTAGGCCATCACTGGGAACTGTTCTATAGGAGAGAATGACCCCTATGACAATTTGGTATTAAAGCGAGAGTTTTCTGATCATGACACATGAGCTGGCTGACCGAGTTACTGTCCTTGAAGCAATGGTGGGTATACCACAAGAGGAAGCGGGTACAATGATGGAACAGATTTAGGCCATGGCGGGCAGTGTCCAAGAGTTGACATAACTTGCCTTCGACATGCAAAAGGAGCATGCTAATCGCTACACCAGCGTCATACAACAAGTTCACGATCTTTCGGATAAATTTGAGGTACAATTGAATTCCCTAAAGGCTGATGTTTTATTGATGAAACGTGTTATGACTGCTACAAAACATGTAGAGGCGTCTAGTAGCAGTAAAGGGGGTGAAAGTAGCGATCTTCAGAAAAATATCAAGGTACCTGAACCAAAGGAGTTCGCAATGCCAAGAAGCTTGAGAATTTCTTGTGGGACATGGAGCAGTACTTTAAGAATGCCAGAATATCGGAGCAGGACCAAGTTACTATCAATAGCATGTACCTCACGGGTGATGCTAAGCTATGGTGGCGAAGCAGATTGGCTGATGACGATAGTGTTGGTCGTCTGAGGATCGAAACAAAGGAAGCATAGAAGAAGAAGTTGCGGAACCAATTCCTTACCTTGAACGCGACATGGGTCACGAAAGAGGTACTCAAGAAACTTAAGCACACGGGTTCTGTGCGAGATTATGTCAAGGAGTTTAACTCTTTGATGTTGGACGTCAAGAATATGTTAGAGGAGGATAAGTTATTTAACTTTTTTCTCAAGACTTTAGCCATGGGCTCAGGCTGAGTTACGTAAGCAGAACGTGAAGGACCTGCCTCAGGCAATTGCGATTGCAGACAGTTTGACGGATTACAAACTGAGTTCTTCTTCACTAAATATTGAAGAAAGGAAGAAGAACAATCCTGATGGAAATAAGGGGAAAGTTAAGAAGGACTGGAAGAGGCACTAGAGAAACAAGGAAGAGGCTGAGTCTTGTAAGCAAAAAAGATCGAATTCACCCCAAAGTAAGGGAGAATGGAGTTGTTTCTTGTGTAATGGGAACCATAAGGCTCGAGATTACCCTAGATGTACCAAGTTAGTGGCCCTCATAAGTAAGGAGGATTCTGACGATGAGTGTCCATTAATTGCCCCTATGTAGTTGATCAATGCAATGCGGACTGAGCAACAAGCTCCTCAGAAGGGACTGATGTATTTGAAAGCTGAGGTGAATGGAAGGCCTGTTCGAGCTATGCTTGATATAAGAGTGTAACGACCCTTGACCCTTAAAAATTTGAGTGATTTTTTTTTTTAAACTTAAATTTCTCACTTATTCCTTTATTCACTTAGGTTGTATTCCTGTTCAGTATCAATTCATTTTCTTACTTCTTTATTCGGAATTATACTTAAATTTCACGTTTGGATTTATATGGCCGATAGAAATTTCAGCAGCATAACGGCTTATACATAAGCCTACCCACCTGCAAACCAATTATTTTTAATAATCCTAGATATCCACAACTACCAAACATGCTTTCCAAATCCACATCATCAATCTAAGACATCCATTTCAAATTAAGACCAATTACTTTGAGATAAATTCCCAAAAGTAATATTCTTTACATTTGCTTTCTTACAAATTACATCCCAACAAAATATTTCCAATATATGTCTGTGCATACAAAATGCATCTGGTAAAGGAATGTAACTGTATACCTTTTCTGCGTGTATAAAAAGTAGCATAGGGTAGCTCTTTCCCACCAGTCTACGTCGTGTACACAGCAGGTAGCGCCTATAGATCACTGTAAATGGTCTAAAAGGTAGAGGGGTGAGCTTTTGGAAAAAAGCCCAGTAAGATAATACATTTAAAGTAGTTTTGATATATAAAAGCATGTAAAATCATTCATAGACTAATCTTTTAAAAGATATGTAAATTTTCATTTCGTGCATAGTCATCATAAGAAAATATGAAGCATGAGTTTCTTTAAATCAAATAACATGCTTAACTCTTTCATAAAATTTTCATCATTCATGGATGATTTCATAAAATCATCGTCATTCATAAACATTTCATGAAACATAATTGTTCGTAAACAATTGTCATAATCTCATAAAAAATAGTCATTCATCAGCATCATCATCAAAATCATAACCATAATCATAGTCATGGAGACTAGGCTATAACTAAGTTATGCGATACATGTCATTCTCCGTAGAGAGATCTGCTCTAGCCAAAAGTCACATTTACTCAGTTTGGCATACATCCTTCTCTCTCGAAGTGTTTGCAAAACAATCCTTAAGTGCTGCTCATGATCTTCCTTGGACCTTGAATACACCAATATATCATCAAGAAAGACGATTACGAACTGGTCCAAGTATGGCTTGAATATATCATTCATTAGAGCCATAAAAGCTGCTGGCGTATTCGTCAACCCGAAAGGTATCACTAGGAATTCGTAATGACCATAGCGGGTGCAGAAAGCTGTCTTAGGCACATCCTCCTTCTGAATCTTCAATTGATGATACCCAGACCTCAAATCTATCTTGGAAAAGATCTGCGCTCCCCGAAGCTGATCCAATAAATCATCGATGGGCGGCAAGGGGTATTTATTCTTGATGATAGCCTTATTCAACATCCTGTAGTCAATACACAACCTAAGGCTTCCATCTCTCTTCTTCAGAAATAATACCGGAGCTTCCCATGGTGAGATGCTCGATCTTATAAACCCCTTATCTAGCATATCTAGCAACTACTTCCTTAATTCCTCTAGCTCAACTGTTGCCATCCTATATGGTGACTTGGATATTGGCTCGGTTTCAAGTGTCAAGTCGATACCAAACTCCATTTCTCTATCCGGTGATAATCTCGGTAGGTCGTCTGGAAAGACATCAGGGAATTCTCTAATCACTGAAATGTCATCCATATCCAGATGTGTTTTATCCAAATCCACCACATAAGTAATAAAACCTTCAAAACAACATTCATGTTATTTGATACCAATGTACTTTACTTGTCATAAAATTCAAGGTTTTATTTCTTCTCTTAAAATCTTACAACACATTCTTCAGGTAGAGAAAACATAATAGACATAGTGTGGCAATCTAAGACAACATGATTGGTAGCTAACCAATCCATTCCCAAGATTACGTCAATGTCATACATATTCAACAAAATCAGGTTGGCTGTCGCACACTTATCTCCTACCCTCACTTTACAATCTCTATACACTTGTTCAGCCAATTGGCTAACTCTCATTGGAGTACTTATTAGCAAAGTCCTATTTAAGTGTGTGGGTTCTACAAGTCCTGTTAACTTTGATGCACATCAGGGAATATAAAAGAATGCGTAGCACCAGAATCAAACAAAGTTATAGCTTCCAAATTATAAATCAAGATTATACCTTTTATCACCTCAGAGGAGGTATCAACTAATGCTTGGTCTATCGCATACACCCTGCATTGACCCACAGCTTACTTTTCTTTTTCTTCAGCCGTGGTCTCTTCCTTGTAGTAGCTGTAACCGTAGGAACTCTCTATGGCTCCTTACCCCTCTATGGAATTTCCTCAACTGCCTCTGGACATTCCTTTGGATAATGTCCAAACTTACCACCTGAAGCATCGTATACTCTGAAGATGACAAGGCCTACCACCATGATATCGACCGCATATTCTGCACTGATCAGTAGTCGGTCGGGGTCCATTGAACACTATGCCCCTAGCTGGTGTCTGAGTCGGAGGCATTCTAGCAGCCTTTTTTTGGAACTCATCTGTCTCTCTCCGACGCTTACTCATAAATCTCCGACCAAACTTGGCACTCTTGCCATCTCCTAGCTCCTCGGACCCTTGTCCTTACCCCAACTGAACTCATAAATCTGCAGGTCATAATCTTGCTCACACAATTGGGCCCGTCGCGCAGCCTTTCTATATGTGGCGATATCAAACGGGGCCAACTTAGCTCAAATCGAAGGCCTCAGTCCATCCACAAATCTACGGACCCTGATAGCTTCACTCTTTATAGAGCCCGGATCATATTGACCCAATGAAGTGAATCGTGACTTGTACTCATCTACCATTCGATTCCCTTGAGTCAGATTTAGAAATTTCATCTGCAACCTACGTCGAGCGGTATTTGGGATGTATTGCTCTCTGAAATCACCTAAAAACATATCTCCCGTGATAGCCATACCCTGAGCTCTTAACATAGGCATGTAGACTTCCATTAGTGCTCTGCTTCGCCTCTCAGTACAAAGGCCGCAAGCGCTACTTTCTTTGTAAACGAACATCAACAAAAGTCGAATAACTTCTCCATCTGACTGATCCAATCCTCAGCCACTGTCAGATCCATTACCTCGCTAAAAGAAGGAGGCTTGAAATCCATGAAATGCCTCAATCTCTCCATATCACAATCATATCCATACCCCAAATCATCTTCATCATACTGCTGTGGGGCTACTAGAGGAGGTACTGGTCGAATATGGGGATCTCGTGGCCTAACTGGTTCAGGTTAAGCAGGTGCAACATTCTCAGGTTCAGGTGCAGCTGCTGGGGGATTTGGTGCAGCCTGTCCCACTGTACCAGGTGTACCCTCAAACCTAGCTATGATCTGACCCATCATGATCATCATCGTGCGCATATCTTCCTCTAATCGGGCTATCCGAAGATCAAAAGCCTCTATCTGTTCCTGGGGCTCATGACTAGAGGACGATCTACTGTGCCTCTCAGTCATCTCATTCCCTATTGAGCTCTCGAGCTCTCTCCCCTTTTGCGGTGTCTCTTAGGCATAACTCACTATCCTGATAACTTCCTGCATTTACAATAAACTTTTTATTTACCACCAGCTCCGTATACACATTTGTATCTAAATATCACACAGTAACTTAGGGATGCATGTTTCTTAGTCCTAAACATCGACTCACATCAGACCAACCATTCTCTAATACCAAATCTATCACACCCCACTTATGGGTATCCTTTATCCATACTTACGCTACGACGGTTGGGCTGTGAGGTGATGCAATTACTAAAGTTCCTTGAATTTACAACGAAAATATTTAAAATTTAATTTACACTCCCAGGTGTGTAAATATACAAAATTAATTGTATAATAATATCTTTACATAACATCCCCATAAAACTGTTACATTTCTTAGGTATAACCGTGTGATACAAGATAATAGATACAAAATGCTCTTATGTATACTGTTCTTATACCTTTTTAACTAATGGGAGCTGTCCAACGCAAAAGAGATCCAAAGACCACCGCTTTCCTACTTCTCAGTATCTGGAGGGGGGAAATAGTGGGGTGAGCAAACCACAGCTCAGTAAAGAAATGAATGCTAGCAGGTAGATATCGTACTACCTACATAGCCCATGCATGTATAAACCAGAAACCATGTTTTCGATATAAATGGAAATATTATACGAAAATGCATTTAAACATACATTTCTCAATTGCACTTTCATGTAAATCATATATGTCATGCTTCCATTTTAAAACATGATTCATAAAACAATGCCCTCACGACACAAGTGTTTAAATCAGATATTTATCAAAACATAAAATCTCTTTACTTTCTCAATCATTTCTTTTCCTCAAATCTCTTTCTTTTCTGAGTTGTCTCTGTTTCTCGAATTTCTGAGACAGGCATGAAATTTTCGGCAATCAAATATCCACGACGTATGACCATAGTTAGTAATCCTAGGCCTCACTGATCAGGTGTGCACAGGGCATCACTTCACCTGAAGGGGGATGGGTCAATCCTACCCTTCGGCTCATCTCAATCAACCTTATCTCCTCATATACTCATGGTATAAGGTACGCCATGTGTCATCTACGCGATACTCGTACTCACATGCACCCAGCACGGTACATAGTATACCAACGGATAACTACACAGTACTACGTACGACTGTGGACACAAGTTCATACTCCAACTCAAATGGACTTTTCATATTCAACCATGTCTCATATACCAGGAGAGCAATCAGCGTGACATATAGTCATTGCAAGGCTTCAGCGCGGTACGATTTATTGTTAAGGCTCAGCCCGTTCCTAGGTCGTCGGTTGGCATCCCTTTGGGTTCCAGACTCCCAAGTTTATCTCAATTCAGTAAAAACGGGTGCGAGCAATGCTCCAACACTTTCTCAAAACCATCGTGTGAGTTAAACTTCAGCACGACACATCAAAAGCATATAAACATGTGCGAGCTAACACTCCAGCACATAGTCAAAGTCATTAAAACGTGTGTGAGTTAGAGCTCCAACACTAAATCTCATCTCAAATCCGATAGGTAGCTATTTTCTCTTTTTAAAACTCAAAACATGTTTATTCATGTAGCATGACTCTCCATGTTAAACATGTAAAATTACCCAGCCTATCATCATCATTTCTCAATCACCAATATCAATACAAAATTAAGAAAAAAAATTGAAAACATGCATATCATGTTATTTCCTTACCCCATCCCATTTCTTAATACAGATATATCATAGTACATTTCATGCTCCATATCATTTCATAGAATCGTAGTATCGTACTAATTCTAGCAATATATCTACAAAATTACCGTAAATTACGAACGAACATCTCTATAGCTAACACACAATCCCTTACCTCGAATCATACGTGTATTTCCCTTGTCCCGTATGCTCCGTTCGTGATCCGGGTTAGCCGTGTTCCACGTTCTTCCAATCTACACACATAACCATTAAGTCATTTCTTTTCTTTCTCCCAAATATCCTCATTGTCACTTATTCTCCCATTTATACCTTTCTAGCCTTTAAATCATATATCATTTTTTCATTTGTATCACTTATCTCATTAAACTATTTCTCAAGCTTTCCATAAATTCCCCTCTTCTTAAATTTCTCTTAACATTACTCACTCATCACTATAAATCACTGTTATCAACATTTTGCTTACCATTCAACCCATACAATGTCTAGAATCCTTATTTAAAGCTTGAGGGTTGAAGAACTTTCCCCTTTTTCTTAGCCAAACTTGTGGTAGGCACAACTCCTTCTTTTGATCACATCAATGTGTGATTTTTGGGTATGTTGTTGTCCTTGCTTCAAGGAACAACTTTCCCTTCTTGAGCTTCTTCCAAAACTGGCTGGAATGTAGTGATTTTTAAAGTGAGAAAGCTTAGGTCTTGAGAGAAAATTGCAGGTGAGGTTTCGTAGGGGAAGAGTTATGAGTTTTCATCTCAATCCCGTGCTCTTTTTATAGATGCAGGCTTATGAGATCGATTTGGTCCTTGTAGAGATCGATCTCTGCACGTTTGGTAGTCTTTTTCACCTAACATAACCACTCCCAGATCGATCTTCTCTCCTGATGAGATCTATCTGTCGAAGGTAAATTTTCCTTTTGGAGATCGATCTGCCCTTTGTAGGAGATCGATCTGCTCTTTACAGAACCCTTAAGGATATCAATCTGTCTAGTCTTGAGATCGATCTATCTCAAACAGAGAGTTAAGGAGATCGATCTGTTTGCCTTAAAATCGATCCTCTCATTATAGAATGCTTAGCAGATCGATCTGGCTCCATTGGAGATCGATCTGTCCTGCTCCATAACTCAAAATAAGTTCATTTTGGCTCTTCCAAATCGATCTCTCATCCTATGAGATCGATCTGACCTTCATATTTTCCAATTTTCCTGCAGTAACTTCACTCAAAACATCCTTAATTTGCTGCCATAGTCATTTTCTCATTCATCCATCCTTGAGACTTGAAAATGGCATCTAATCACACTTTGTACACATTAAAACTTGTGTGTAATTCTTGCATGACCAAATATACACAATATATAACTAAATGAAAGTGCATAACTTATGCAAATCTTTATTCCATTTACTTCATTACTTATTTCCCATTCCACTCAAATTCGTCACATGTTTAAGTTCATTTCTTCATATTCATACATAATGTAACTTGTACGTACAATCACCATCCCTCATTACAAGTGTGTACATTTAACTTATGGACTTTATATCACATATGCTTCACATTACTAGTACATCATCATACTTATGAATTCATTTACATATGTTCAAGGTTAAACCTATACGGGGTCTCACATCCGGCTTATCTCAATCAACCTCATCTCCTCATATACTCACGGTATAAGGTACGCCATGTGTCATCTACGCGATATCGTACTCATGTGCACCCAGCACGGTACATAGTATACCAACGGACAACTACACAGTACTACGTACGACCGTGGATCCAAGTCCATACTCTAACTCCGATGGACTTTTCATCCTGAACCATGTCTCATATACTAGGTGAGCAATCAACGTGACACATAATCATCGCAAGGCTCCAGTGTGGTACGTTTTATTATTAAGGCCCAGCCCATTCCGAGGCCATCGGCTGACATCCCCTTGGGTCCCAAACCCCTAGGTTTACCTCAATTTAGTAAAAACATGTGCGAGCTAACATTCCAGCACATTATCATTATAAAACCACGTGCGAGTCACGCTTTAGTACGGTTTATCAAATCATGCAGATGTATGTGAGTCAAACTCCAGCATAGTCAAAATCATTAAAATAGGTGTGAGCTAGAGCTCCAACACCAAATCTCATCTCAAATCCGATAGATGACTATTTTCTCTTTTTAAAACTAAAAACATGTTTATTTATGCAACATGCCTCTCCATGCTAAAACATGTAAAATTAGCGAACCTATCATCATCATTTCTCAATCACCAATATTAATACAAAATTGAGAAAAACATTGAAAACATGCATATCATGCTATTTCCTTACCCTATCCCATTTTCTCAATACACACACACATATATATATATATATATATCATAATACATTTCATGCTCCATATCATTTTATAGAATCGTAGTATCGTACTAATTCTAGCAATATATCTACGAAATTATCATAAAATAGGTACGAACATCTCTATAGCTAACACACAGTCCCTTACCTCGAATCGCGCTCGTATTTCCTTTGTTCGCGACCCGGGTTAGCCATGTTCCACGTTCTTCCAATCTACACACATAACCATTAAGTCATTTCTCTTCTTTCTCCCAAATATCCTCATTGTCACTTATTTTCCCATTTATACCTTTCAAGCCTTTAAATCATATATCACTTTTCCATTTGTATCACTTATCTCATTAAACTATTTCTTAAGCTTTCCATAGATTTTCCTCTTCTTAAATTTCTCTTAACATTACTCACTCATCACTACAAATCATTCGTATCAAAATTTTGCATACCATTCAACCCATACAATGTCTAGAATCATTATTTAAAGCTTGAAGGTTGAAGAACTTACCCATTTTTCTTAACCAAACTTGTGGTAGGCACAACTCCTTCTCTTGATCACATCAATGTGTGATTTTTGGATATGTTGTTCTCCTTGCTCCAAGGAATAACTTTCCCTTCTTAAGCTTCCTTCAAAACTGGTCGAAATGTGGTGATTTCTAGAGTGAGAAAGCTTGGGCTTTTGAGAGAAAATGACAGGTGAGGTTTGGTGGGGGAAGAGTTCTGAGTTTTCATATCAATCTCGTGCTCTTTTTATAGATGCAGGCTTATGAGATCGATTTGGTCCTTGTAGAGATCGATCTCTACACGTTTGGTAGTCCTTTTCACCTAACATAACCACTCCCAGATCGATCTTCTCCTTTGATGAGATCGATCTGTCGAAGGGCAATTTTCCTCTTAGAGATCGATCTGCCTTTTGTAGGAGATCAATCTACTCTTTACAGAACCCTTAAGGAGATCGATCTGTTTGCCTTGAAATCGATCCTCTCAATTATAGAATGCTTACCAGATCGATCTGGCTCCATTGGAGATCGATCTGTCCTACTCCATAGCTCAAAATAAGTTCATTTTGGCTCTTCCAGATCGATCTCTCATCCTATGAGATCTATTTGTCATTCATATTTTTTAGATTTTCTGTAGTTTTTCTGCAGTAACTTCACTCAAAACATCTTAAATTTGTTGCCAATGTCATTTTCTCATTCAATCATCTTTGAGACTTAAAAATGGCATCCTTTCCTACTACATACACTTTAAAACTTGTGTAGAGTCTTTGTATAGCCAAATGTACATAATACAAACTAAAAGGGAGTGTACAACTCATGAAAATCTCCCTTCCATTTTACCACACTACTCATATTCCATTCCCCTCACATTTCCTTAGAAAGAGATACTTTCAAAAATATGGACTCACCTACATCAAACTCAAGTGGTCTCCGTCTCCTATCAGCATAGCTCTTTTGTCGACTTTGAACTGTTCGCAACTTCTCACATATTATTTGAACATCTTTGGAGGCTTGTTTAACCAAATCGAGAGCGAGCAACTGTCTGTCACTAACCTCTTCCCAATCAATGGGTGATCGACATCTACGACCATATAGTGCCTTATAAGGGGCCATACCAATACTTGAGTGATAACTATTATTGTAGGCGAACTCAATCAATGGCAAGTGATCATCCCATGAGCCTCTAAAATCCAGCACACACACTCTCAACATATCCTCCAAGGTCTGTATAGTCCTCTCTGACTGACTATCTGTCTGAGGATAAAAAGCAGTGCTAAAGCTCAACTGGGTCCCCATCGCTTCCTGAAAATGTCTCCAAAAGTGAAAAGTAAAGCAGGCATCCCGATCAGAAACAACACTCATTGGGACTTCATGCAATCTCACTATCTCTCGTACATACAGGTTCGCCAATGCACTCAAAGTATCTATAGATCTCATGGCTAAGAAGTGTGCCGATTTCGTTAACCGATCTACTATAAGCCATATAGCATCATGGTTCTTACGGGTTCTCGGTATCCCCATCACAAAATCCTTGGTGACGTGCTCCCACTTCCATGTCAGTATCGGTAGAGGTTGCAATAATCCTCCTGGTTTCTGATGTTCAACTTTTACTTGCTGACAAATTAGACATCTAGCGACATACTCAGCTATATCCCTCTTCATTCCAGACCACCAATACACCTTCCGGAGATTCTTATACATTTTACTACTCCTCGGGGGTGTACTGTATATCTCGATGAGTGAGCCTCAAATAATATCAACTTCCTCAGGTTTGAATCCTTAGGAACACACATTCTATTTTCGAACCTTAGTATTCCATCTGAACTCAATTCAAATTCCATACCCTTACCCTTCTGGATTCGGCTAATCACATCAATACACCATTGATCAATTTGTTGAGCTTGCTAGATTCTCTCAATCAACTCTGGTTCTAATCTCAAGCTAGCAATAATCCCATAGCTGCCAATCTCAGGTAGGGTCATATCCAGACTAAGGTTCATGAATTGCTCCAACAACTCGCATTCTTTAACCATCATATGTGATACCAACCCGAGACTCTTTCTACTCAATGCATCTGTAACCACATTTGCCTTCCCCGGGTGGTACAAAATCTCACAATCTTAGTCTTTGAGGAGTTCTATCCACCTTCTCTGTCTCATATTTAACTCCTTCTGTGGGAATAGATACTTCAGACTCTTATGATCCGTAAAGATCTGAAATCTCTCACCATACAAGTAGTGATGCCATATTTTTAATGCAAATACTATGACAGCCAACTCTAAATCGTGAGTGGGGTAGTTCTTCTCATGCTCTTTTAGTTGTCTAGATCCATAAGCTACTACCCTTCCATCCTACATCAAAACACATCCTAATCCTTGATGTGAAGCATCTGTATACACAGAGTAGTTTCCTAAATTGGTAGGGATGATAAGAACTGACGCGGTGGTTAATCTGCGCTTGAGTTCTTGAAAGCTCCTCTCACATACTTCATCCCATATAAACTCCACATCTTTTCTCGTAAGACGTGTCAATGAAGTAGCCAATCTAGAAAAACCCTCTACAAATCTCCTGCAGTAACCAACCAAACCCAGAAAACTCCTAATCTCTGTGACTGTCCTGGGCTGTTCCCACTGAACAACTGCCTCAATCTTGGATAGATCTACTGACACCCTATCCTTCGATATAACATGGCCCAAAAAGGAAATCTGCTCTAACCAAAAGTCACATTTACTCAGTTTGGCATACATCCTTCTCTCTTAAAGGGTTTGCAAAACAATCCTTAAGTGCTGCTCATGATCTTCCTTGGACCTTAAATACACTAGTATATCATCAATGAAAATGATTACGAACTGGTTCAGGTATGGCTTGAATATCTCATTCATTAGGGCCATAAAAGCTGCTGGTGGATTCGTCAACCCGAAAGGCATCACTAGGAATTCGTAATGACCGTAGCGGGTGCAGAAAGCTGTCTTGGGCACATCTTCCTTTCGAATCTTTAATTGATGATACCCAGACCTCATATCTATCTTGAAAAAGATCTGCGCTTCTCGAAGTTGGTCCAATAAATCGTCGATGCACGGTAAGGGATACTTATTCTTGATGGTAGCCTTGTTCAACATCCTGTAGTTAATACACAACCTAAGGCTCCCATCTCTCTTCTTCACAAACAATACCGGAGCTCCCTACGGTGAGAAGTTCGATCTTATAAACCCCTTATCTAGCATATCTTACAACTGCTTCCTTAATTCTTCTAGCTCAACTGGAGCCATCCTATAAGGTGACTTGGATATTGGCTCGATTTCGAGTGTCAAATCTATACTGAATTCCATTTCTCTATCTAGTGGTAATCCCGGTAGGTTGTTTAGAAAGACATCAGGGAATTCTTTAGCCACTGGGATGTCATCCATATCCGGATGTGTTTTGTCCAAATCCAAAACATAATAATAAAACCTTCAAAACAACATTCATGTCATTTGATACCAATGTACGTTACTTGTCATAAAATTCAAGATTTCATTACTTCTCTAAAATTTTACAACATATTCTTCGGGTAGAGAAAATGTAATAGACTTAGTATGGCAATCTAAGACAGCATGATTGGTAGCTAACCAATCCATTCCCAAGATTACGTCAATGTCATACATATTCAACAAGATCAGGTTAGCTGTCGCACACTTATCTCCTACCATCACCTTACAATCTCTATACACTTGTTCAGCTAATTGGCTAACTCTCATCGAAGTACTTATTACCAAAGTCCTATTTAAGTGTGTGGGTTCTACAAGTCCTGTTAATTTTGATGCACATGCAGGGGATATAAAAGAATGCGTAGCACCAGAATCAAATAAAGCTATAGCTTTCAAGTTAAAAATTAGGATTGTACCTTTTATCAATTCAAAAGAGGTATCAGCTGATGCCTGGTCTATCGCATACACCCTGCCTTGACCCACAACTTGTTTTCCTTTTTCTTCAGCTGTGGCTCTCTTCCTTGCAGGAGGTGTAATTGTAGGAACTCTCTCTGGTTCCTTACCCCTCTGTGGAACTACCTCAACTGCCTCTGGACATTTCTTTGTATAATGTCCGAACTTGCCACATCTGAAACATCGTGTACCCTGAAGATGACAGGGCTTACCACCATGATATCGGCCACATACTCTGTACTGATTAGTAGTCAGTTGGGGTCCACCAATCATTATACCTCTAGCTAGTGTCTGAGTCGGAGACATAAAATGTCTAGCAGCCTTTTTCTGTGACTTATCTCCCTCTCTTCGACGCTTACTCATAAATCTCCGAACAAACTTGGCACTCTTGCCATCTCCCATTCTCCTCAGACTCTTGTCCTTACCCCAACTAAACTCAAAAATCTGCACGTCATAATCCTGCTCACACAATTGGGCTCGTCGCACAGCCTCTCTATACGTAGAGACATCAAATGGGGCCAACTTAGCTCGAATCGAAGGCCTCAGTCCATCCACAAATCTGCGGACCCTGATAGCTTCACTCCTGATAGAGTCCAGATCATATCGGCCCAATGAAGTGAATTGTGACTCATATTCATCTACAATTTGACTCCCTTGAGTCAAATTGAGAAATTCCATCTGTAACCTACGTCGAGCGGTATCTGAGATGTATTGCTCTCTGAAAGCACCCAAAAACATATCCCACGTGATAGCCATACCCTGAGCTCTCAACATATGCCTGATGGACTTCCACCAGTGCTCTGCTTCGCCTCTCAGTACAAAGGCCGCAAGCGCTACTCTCTCCATAGCCAAACATCTACAGAAGTCGAATAACTTTTCCATCTGACTGATCCAGTCCTCAGCCACTGCTGGATCCTTTACCCCGCTAAAAGAAGGAGGCTTGAAATTCATGAAATGCCTAAACCTCTCCATATCGCAGTCATATCCATACCCCAAATCATCATCATCACACTGCTGTGGGGCTACTGGAGAAGGTACTGGTCGAATATGGGGATCTCGTGCCCTAACCGATTCAGGTTGTGCAGGTGCAACATTTTCAGGTTCAGGTGTAGATGCTGGGGGATTTGGTGCAGCCTGTCCCACTGTACAAGGTGTACCTTCAAACCTAGCTATGATCTGACACATCATGGTCATCATCGTGCGCATGTCTTCCTCTAATCGGGCTATTCGAGGATCGAAAGCCTCTATCTGTTCTTGGGGCTCATGACTAGAGGACGATATACTGTGCCTCTCAGTCCTGTCATTCAGCCATTGAGCTCTTGAGCTCTCTCTCCTCTTGCGGTGTCTCTCAGGCATAACTCACTAGCCTAATAACTTCCTGCATTTACAATAAACTTTTAATTTACTACCAACTCTGTATACACATTTGTATTTAAATATCGCACAGTAACTTGGGGATGTATGTTTCTTAGTCCTAAACATTGACTCACATCAGACCAACCATGCTCTGATACCAAATCTGTCACACCACACTTTCGGGTATCCTTTATTCATACTCACGTTACTACGGTTGGGCTGTGAGGCGATGCAATTACTAAAATTCCAAAAATTTACAGCGAAAATATTTAAAATTTAATTCACACTCCTAGGTGTGTAAATTTACAAAATTAATTGTATCATAATATCTTTACATAACATCCCCATACCACTGTTTACATTTTCTAAGGTATAACTGTGCGATACAAGATAATAGATACAAAATACTCATGTGTATACAAATCTTATACCTTTGTAATTGGTGGGAGATGTCCAACATAAAAAGGAATCCAGAGACCACCGCTCTCCTACTTCTCAGTATCTGGAGGGAAAAAATAGTGTGGTGAGCAAACCATAGCTCAATAAGGAAATGAATGCTAGCAGGTAGATATCGTACTACCTACATAGCCCATGCATGTATAAACCAAAACCATGATTTCATTATAAATGGAAATGTTATCAGAAAATGTAGATAAACGTATATTTCTTATTTGGTATTTTCATGTAACACAAATATTCAGTACTTCCACTTAAAACATGTTTCATAAAACAGTGCTCTCACGACACAAGTGTTTAATTCAGAGATTTATCAAATACACAAAATCTCTTTCTTTTCTAAGTTCTACTCAATCTCTCGAACCTCCAAGACAGGCATGAAATTTTTGACAATCAAATATCCACGCCGTATGGCCATAGTCAGTGATCCCATGCCTAACTGATCAGGTGTGCAAAGGGCATCACTTCACCTGAAGGGGGATGGATCAGTCCTACCCTCCGGCTCATCTCAATCAACCTCATCTCCTCATATACTCATGGTATAAGGTACGCCATGTGTCATCTACGTGATACTCGTACTCACGTGCACCCAACATGGTACATAGTATACCAACGGACAACTACATAGTACTACGTACAACCATGGATCCAAGTCCATACTCCAACTCCGATGGACTTTTGATCCTGAACCATGTCTCATATACCAGGCGAGCAATCAGAGTGACACACAGTCATCGTAAAGCTCCAGCGCGGTACGATTTATTGTTAAGGCCTAGCCCATTTCGAGGCTGTCGACTGGCATTCCTTGGGTCCCAAACCCCTAGGTTTACCTCAACTTAGTAAAAGCATGTGCGAGCTAACACTCTAGCACATTATCATTATAAAACCACGTGCGAGTCACACTCCAGCACGGTTTATCAAACCATGCAGACATATGTGAGTCAAACTCCAGCATAGTCAAAATCATTTAAACAGGTGTGAGCTAGAGCTCCAATACCAAATCTCATCTCAAATTCGATAGGTGGCTATTTTCTCTTTTTAACACTCAAAACATGTTTATTTATGCAGTATGCCTCTCCATGCTAAAACATGTAAAATTAGTGAACCTATCATCATCATTTCTCAATCACCAATATCAATACAAAATTGAGAAAAACATTGAAAACATGCATATCATGTTATTTCCTTACCCCATCCTATTTTCTGAATACATATATATATATATATCATAATACATTTCATGCTCCATATCATTTCATAAAATCGTAGTATCGTACTAAGTTTAGCAATATATCTATGAAATTACTGTAAAATAGGTACGAACATCTTTATAGATAACACACAGTCCCTTAGCTCGAATCGCGCTCGTATTTCCTTTGTCACGTATGCTCCGTTCGCGACCCGGGTTAGCCGTGTTCTACATTCTTCCAATCTACACACATAAACATTAAGTCATTTCTCTTCTTTCCCCCAAATATCTTCATTGTCACTTATTCTCCCATTTATACCTTTCAAGCCTTTAAATCATATATCACTTTTCCATTTGTATCACTTATCTCATTAAACTATTTCTTAAGCTTTCCATAGATTTTCCTCTTCTTAAATTTATCTTAACATTACTCACTCATCACTACAAATCATTCGTATCAACATTTTACATACCATTCAACCCATACAATGTCTAGAATCCTTATTTAAAGCTTGAGGGTTGAAGAACTTACCCCTCTTTCTTAGCCAAACTTGTGGTAGGCACAACTCCTTCTCTTGATCACATCAATGTGTGATTTTTGGGTATGTTGTTCTCCTTACTCCAAGAAATAACTTTCCCTTCTTGAGCTTCTTATAAAACTGGTCGAAATGTGGTGATTTCTAGAGTGAGAAAGCTTGGGTTTTTGAGAGAAAATGGCAGGTGAGGCTTGGTGGGGGAAGAGTTATGAGTTTTCATCTCAATCTCGTGCTCTTTTTATAGATGCAGGCTTATGAGATCGATCTGATCATTGTAGAGATTGATCTCTGCACGTTTGGTAGTCCTTTTCACCTAACATAACCACTTCCAGATTGATCTTCTCTTTTGATGAGATCGATCTATCGAAGGGCAATTTTCCTCTTAGAGATCAATCTGCCTCTTGTAGGAGATCGATCTGCTCTTTACAGAACCCTTAAGGAGGTCAATCTGTCTAGTCTTGAGATCAATCTGTCTCAAACAGAGAGTTAAGGAGATCGATCTGTTTGCCTTAAAATCGATCCTCTCATTACAGAATGCTTGACGGATTGATCTGGCTCCATTGGAGATCGATCTATCCTGCTCCATAGCTCAAAATAAGTTCATTTTTGCTCTTCCAAATCGATCTCTCATCCTATGACATCAATCTGTCATTCATATTTTCTAAATTTTCTGTAGTTTTTTCTACAGTAACTTCACTCAAAACATCTTAAATTTGTTGCTATGGTCATTTTCTCATTCAATCATCTTTGAGACTTAAAAATGGCATCCTTTCCTACTATATACACTTTAAAACTTATGTAGAGTCTTTGTATAGCCAAAAGTACATAATACAAACCAAATGAGAGTCCACAACTCATGCAAATCTCCTTTCCATTTTATCACACTACTCATATTCTATTCCACTCACATTCATCATATATCAAAGTCCATTTCTTCATATTCATGCTTAATGCAACTTGTACGTACATCACAACTCTTATTACAAATGTTTACATTCAACTTATGGACTTTGCATCACATATGCTTTACATTACTAGTACATTACAACACTTTATGAATTCATTTACATATGTACAAGGCTAAACCTATATGGGGTCTCACATCCATAGTGTTTCCCAGGAGATTCTTGAAGACTTTGTTCACCATTCGCAGATATGTGGCCTCAGCGTTCTTTAAACTGAATGGCATTACTCGATAACAATATGTTCCATCGTTAGTTATAAAGGAAGTCTTCTCTTCATCTTTTGGATGAAGCATAATTTGATGGTACCCAGAGAAAGCATCTAAAAAACTGAGGAGTTCGTACCCTGATGTTTCATTTACAAGCTTATTAATTCGGGGTAGAGGATACGAATCTTTGGGTAAGCTTTATTCAAATCGGTGAAATCCACACCCATTTACCATTTCCCATTAGATTTCTTCACCATTACTACATTGGCCAACCACTCAGGGTAGTAAACCTCTCTAATAAACCCGGCTTCTAAAAGCTTATTAACTTCCTTAGTGATCACTTTTTATCTTTTCGGGGTAAAGTTTCTCTTCTTTTGTTTGACAGGCTTATGCCCGAGTGAAACATTAGTCTATGTCAAATCACTTCTGGATTAATCCGAGGCATATCAGCCGGGGTCCAAGCAAAGACATCAGTGTTTCTCTGTAGGCATTCAGCTATCTCTCTCCTTGTTTGTTCATCCAGTTGAGTCCCTATGAACGACTTCTTCTCTTCATCTCCTTTGATCAGCTAAATGGCTTTTGTTTCCCCAACAGGTTGAGGCTTATGAGGGTCAACTACATACAATGTCTCCTTTCTTTGTACCCCTTTGTCGATGATAGAGGCGATATAACATGTGCAAGCCCTCTTTTGATGTCTTCGTACTTTTTCGACTCTGTTAGAAGTAGGGAACTTCATTAATAGGTAGCAAGAAGATATTACCGCCCTCATATCATTTAGTAGAGGCCTTCCCAAGATCATGTTGTAAGCAGTTGAGGTTGATCTTACAACCATGAACAATACCTGTCGAGTCATATCCTTTGGGCTTTCCTCTAGAGTCACAGACAACTCTATAGACCTGACGACCTTCACTTTCTCGCCTGCAAATTCGTACAGTGGCGTCATAACGAGTCTTAATCTATCTTATGATACATTCATTTTCTCAAAGCAATTCCACTAGATTAAGTTCACCAAACTTTCATTGTCTACCAGGATTCTGCTCACTGGATGTTTTGCCACCACCGCTGATATCATTATTGGATCGTCATGAGGTATGACGATATCACCCCTGTCTTCCGAAGTGAACATAATGGGTTCTTCATCTGCCTTTTCCTCCATCACAACATGAATCTGATATGCTTGTCTCACGTAACTTTTGCGAGAAGCAGAAGAACTTCCTGCCATCGATTCTCCCCCTACAATAACATTTATAGCCGGCCAGTGGGTTCATTATCCAGCCGGTTGCCTCAGGGGTCTGGCCTAGATTCTTCTTCATTTCTTGGCATGTTTCTTCCTCTATCATTATTTTATCTATTTCGTAGACGATCATCCCTTCGATCTCGCTGAGGGTAACAGGGTCTTTCACTTCTCCACAGGAAGCGATTAATTTTCCCATCTCGAGCCAGCTTTTCTAACTGATCTATCAGATCTCTGCATCTTTCAATGGGATGACCATGAGCGAAATGAAAGTCACAATAAGCATCAATATTTTGGCCCAAATCTTCAATCTTCTTTTTTGGGAACTCCAACAGTCCAGTTCCTTTAATAGCGGCAAGAATAGAGGCATGAGGCTCATTTAGCCTGGTATAGTTTTCATACCTAAACTTAGGAGTCTTGTCCAATCTGTCAAGTCTTGAAGAACTTTTTTCAGGTACATTTCTCTCTCTTTTCCTTCCTTCATTTGCCTCTCGAGACTACACCATCCTCATCACTTCCTCTTGAGCCACGTATTTATTTGCTCTAGTAAATAGATCGGAAAGAGTCGTTGGCTAATCAAGGGACAAGGATTCTTATAACTTATCAGATTTCGTCCCCTGTAGCATTGCTGCCATGTCTACTCCCACTGGTAGATCTTTAACCTCCAAAGTCGCATCTCGAAAATGATCTACATAGTTCTTCAACGATTATTTGTTCCCTTGTTTAAGGGTAAGTAAATAAGTGGCATCCTTCTTCCGCTGGCTGTTGATCATGAAGGCTCTCAGAAATTCACTTCGTAATTGGTCGAAGGATAAGATAGAACCCTCATTTAACCCATTAAACCATTTTAAAGCATGCCCCGGCAGTGTGAGCGAGAAGGCTCTACACATGATTTCATTTTCCCATCCATGGAGCAACATAAGGGACTCAAAACTCTGTATATGATCATACGGGTCAGTTTTATTGGCATAAGTAGCCGTAGAAGGCATTTTAAACTTTTTCGGTAGTGGATTGTCCATAATCTTGGGACTGAAAGAAACTATCCTTCTCTGATTGCCCTCGGGAGACACTAAATTCTTCCTCTCTAGAATCCTTTCCATGAATTTCTCAACATTTTTTGACCCTCGGGTTGAGTGTGCTCCCTTTTCTTCGACACTGGAAGAGTCTGAGTAATAAGAATCCCTTCTTCCTCTGTTTCAAGGATTCCACACATGGTTCGCTCCCTGGCTAGGGATCTCTTCATTGTCCCCAGTTCCCTCCCTTTAGGAGCCTGCACTGTATCCCTTCTTCCTATACCTCCCATTCCATAATTCGACCTTAGATCTTCGAAATAGTCTTGGTAGTCATGACTATTCTATCCACTAATCTGTCGCACTTCACCTAGTAAAGGAGTACTCTGTCTTTGTCGCTCCTCAGATCCTTAAACTTCGAAGTCATGTCGTTCAAATTCTGCTACAGAAGTTTACCTCTTGAACTCTACGGCAAAGGTCTACCTCCTATACTCTGCGACAGAGTTCTGCCTCTTGTACTCTGCGACAGGGTACTGCTCCTGAAACCGTGTGGCAGGAATGAACTCTCTCAAACCTGCGATAGCGTCTTAACTCCTGGCCCTTGCGACAGGGTTCATCTCCCTCAAACCTACGGCAGGGTTCATCTCTCTCAGAGCTACGACAGGGTATTGACTTCTAATCCCTGCAGCATGGTTCATCCCCCTAAGATCTACGGTAGGGTTTATCTCTCGCATCTCCATGGCAAGGTGCTTGCTCAGAGCTGTGGTAGGGGTGAACTCTCTCAAACTTACGATAGGGGTCATCTCTCTCGCCCTACGGTAGGGTATACCCTTATAGATGCGGCAGGGTTGTCCTCCAGTCCTGATGTAGGGTTCTCCCTCAGAGATGAGACAAGGTTGAACCCTCTCAGACAGGCGGATAGGTCTTGACTCTTGACCCCTGGGGCATGGTTCATCCCCCTCAGATCTGCAGCAAGGTTCATCTCTCGCATCTCTGCGGCAGGGTGCTTGCTCAGAGTTGCGGTAGGGGTGAACTCTCTCAGACCTGCGACAGGGATCATCTCCCTCGCCCCTGTGGTAGGGTATTCCCTCAGAGATGCGGCAGGGTTATCGTTCAGATATGCGGCAGGGTTCTCCCTCAGAGATGTGGTAGGGTTGAACCCTCTCAGACAGGCGGATAGGTCTCGACTCTTGACCCCTGCAGTAGGGTTCTCCCTCAGACTGGCGGTAGGGTTCTTGTCCTTAACCCCTGTGGCAAGGGTTGTCTCCCTCAGACCTGCGACAAGGTACTGCTTCTGAAACCCTGCAGTAGGGTCTTGTCGATGCTGAGTAATTTGCTGCATGCTGCCCCTCAGCCCCCATTCTAGTTGCCCCGAATTTGCCGCTGTAGAGGGCTGACCTGCCTCATAAGTGTGCCGTAGGGTATTCTCTCTCACCAGGTGCTGCACTTCTGGGGGTAGACTGAACTGTGGTAGTGCAGTTTTGAAGAAATCCACCATAGCCCTTAAGGTTGGAGTTGTCTGCTCATTTTGACGCTGGAGTGCCTAAGTAACCTCCTTATTCTAACATCTCAAAGCCTCAAACTCTTCTAGGGAAACTGTGGCAACCCTCTCTCCTTCTCCAATCTGCTCTTGTCTTCTCACAACTCCGTTGGGAGGACTCATAGAATTCTCCTCCCTCAAATTTGCTGCTGCTGTTGAACGTGTTCTCACCATCTTACTAAAAAAATTGGCTTTTATGTTTGTTTTCCACAGACGGCGCCAATTGTTGTTACTCTCAACAACAATGAAATGATGCTAATGTAGTCTTCCTTGTCATCTTCTCCACGTGTATTGAAGATTCTGCAAAAACAGTAAGGTCATAAAGGCGCAGGGATCTACCCCTGCGCGTGCACTCCGATGCTTAAGTTAGAAAAAGTGTTTAAGCAGAGTTTTTGTTAACAAAGTAGAGCTTAAGGTTTTTTTTTTATCATACTTGGGGGTATTTATAGATGTCCATTATGTGGCTTCAATAAGCTCAGGACTCATAGTTATTTGGGTCCAAAATTTTATTGTTTTGGGTCTTTCGATTCGGAGGCCCAAGCACGTGACTGGGCTTGAGGTAAATCATCTCTATCAATAATTAATAAATCTCTATTGATTAATTTATTCGAATTCCATGCCCTTAATCTGCTCTGGATTTTCTTCCGCTGTCTTAAGAATTATCTTTTTGTGTATTTTGAACTCTTCAAATCATCTTCAACTGAAAAAGCTGATAAATGATTGTATTTTTTGAGATAGACAAGAGGCAGGCTTCATAATTTTGAAGAAATGATGGAACGGATTTAGTATTTTAAAAAAGTGTGCAAAAAAGTTGGGAGATGAAGCCGAAGAAAGGATGGGAAGGATGGTAGAATAGAGCAGGAATAAATGTGTAACCTAGCATCCAAAAACTAAAAGCAAGAGACATATTGGAACCAAATAACCGGAATTAGAAACAAATTAAGAAAACACTAACCCATTTCAATCCCTACAAACAGAAGTAACCCAACAACAACTGTTAACGCTAGCAAAGATAAAAATATACTTCAAAAACTACAAAAAAGGACCATGTACTTGTGAGTAAATTATTTAATCACTTAAAATCATTGTATATGCATAATCAATAAAATTTTATTTTAGTATATTTTATATTTTATATTTATAGGTTTTCAAAAAAAAAAATTCTGCACCTTGTAAAGATATCGACAACTAAAGACAATTTTTACTGTGATAAAACTTTTAGCTTTTAATTGAACAATTTAATGAATATTTTGGCTTACTTTTTTTTTGGATATTTGAATGAAAGTGTTTGTCTTTTTAATTATTCATTGATTATTGTTTATCATAAGTTAAAAAATATTCTAACATTTTAAATATATTTTATTTTATATTTATTTTTAACATATAAATTATTATGTTTTAAATTAAACTTTTGTATCTTCAAACACATTTAAATATAAAAAATCCATCTGCTCAAAAATAAATAAATAAGTCTATGCATCGCACGATCATAAACTAATTTAATTATATACCATGATTAAGTAAATTTTTACTTGCAAGAATTAAATTTGTAATTAATAAAAAGAGAATTTTTTTTAATTAATAAGAGAAATCAAAGAATAAAGGAAGTAAAATTTTGATTGCATGAAATCAACATGAGAAAACATTTAAAATTATTTAAAAAAAATTAAGTTCAAATAAAATTCAAACATATTTTTGGTCGAATTATAAAATAAATAAATGTTGATTTAATACTAGAGAATGTTTGATATTAATCAAAAGTTTCATTTTTAAAATTGTGTTAATATAATTTAAAATTTTATACCTCTTTAATTTAATATTCTTTTACACAAGTAGTAAATCAAATAAGCAAATATAAGTGTTTGAAATTACTTATTGAAAGTAAATCTGTACAAGGTTTATAATAAATTGCAAGCCGTTAAGTATACAAATTACATTACTATTTATTTTTTAAAGTTTTAAATTTGTTTATTAATTAAACAATAGTTGTGATTTTTCGATAATATATACATAAAACATGTAATTACTTGGTCGATGGATTTGATATAAACCTTATTATTATTATTATTATTATTATTATTATTATTATTATTATTATTATTATTATTAAATGCTTAACTTCATAAACCAACAACTATTACATTCAGCTTTAATAGTGTCTGAAATGAAAGGAGGAACCTCCTCAACCCAAAATGTTTCCATTCTAGTTCTAATAGCAAATTTAGCTAACAAATAAGTAGTTTCATTTGCGTTCCTTCTGACATGGTTAGCTGCAAAATATGTAAAAACAGAGCTTAGCTTAATGGCATCATTCAATATAGTACCAACATCATATAGGAATAGTGAATTTTCCTTCAGCTGACAGATAATAGACAAAGCTTCCCCCTATAGAATCACTTTGTGAAACCCCATATCTTGTGGAGTTTCAATGGATGTAGCTCCAAGTTCATACGTTCATACGTTCTTGTTGCAGCGTCGAAGTTAACTTTTACAACCGCGACGGAGGAGTCCTCCACCTTGTTCCCTGTTTTGGACAATTTTACTGCTTTGACCTTTCACCTTTAGAAACTCCTCCGGATGATTAGTACCAAACTAGACAATCTATTCTGGCGTCTTCTGCTGTTGCTTTTTCGCAGTTAATTTTCTGCTGTTTCATATTGATAACTTGGAAATGGTTAGATTTAAAACTATTTTAGATAAACAATAAAATTGATTTTGGTGAGATTAAAAAAAATAAAGTGAGTATTAAAATTATATATTTTTAATAAAATAATAAAAATAAAATTATGAATAAAAACATAATTTTACTCCACTTCATTTTTTGTCTTTTATTCACTTGGCGCATTAATTGCATCGCAACAATAATAACTGGTATGCGAAACGGATGCTTATTACGCAAACTTGTATTATTAATTTGATATTGCAATGAAAAACAGGGGTAGGATTTGATTGAGAAGGCAAAAACAAGTCCTCTATTTGTTTTTATGATTGAGAAGAAACACATCATAATCAAATATTTAATGTCAAAATTTATCTTATTTTACATTGTAGTTAAATTTTTTTTTCATATAAGAAGATAGAGGAAAAAAAAAAAGAGAATTCGAATTTTGAATCAAATCTTTCTTTAAAAAAGTAATAACTATTTGGTTTAGTTTTGATCGTTACAATGTTGTAATTACATTACAAGTATACATTAAATGATTTGAATATAATTAACATGCTAAATGATGCGATTTTACAATAAATATATAAAAATAATAATTATATATTTATAAATTATACTAACTCTTTTCAATAGTACATTTTCATTACAAGTGGACTTGATAATGTTATATATGATACAATGACATAATTTAAAGAAAAGATATGGAGGTATAAGAAGTTAAGAGTTCGCAAAAATTATATATGGATATAGTGAAAGTTAAAACTTTGGTTTTATATTTAGCGTATCAATATAAATTTTGACGTAAAATTTTCATGTTTTATACGATACGAACACGAATTTTATACATGAATTACCAAGTCAAATTAGAAGTTACAATCATAATTAACATATTACATTTCTTAAATGGGTAAATATATACTCAAATTAAGTAAATTAATAAATAACTAGAACTAAATTAATTAATTAATAATTAAACTAAACTCATGTTCACACATGATAAAACTTGAACTCGTAACATCAAAATCTTAAAACTATCTCTTTGATACTAAGCTAAAGCTCTATTTGAAAATAATGTAAGCTTTTTTGGATTAGAATTGTTGTTACTCGGTTACAACAGTTACAAATTGTTTACATTATCGACTTGATTTTTGTGTCACGTGCTACTGAAAACTCTGCAAGAAAGAGAATGATCAGAGGGATGCAGAAGTTTTTCCCTGCGTAAGCACTCCGATGCTTTAGTCAGACAGAGAATTTGACAGAGTTTCTGTAAGCAAAATAGAGACTTGGTTTCATAAATCATACATGTCCCCTGTCCTGGACTTGTTGATTGTGATTGTGCTTTTAAAGATACGAGTTTGTAGTTGATTGAAATTCTCTTTCTTTATCTATATATATTATGATTTTTACCTTGATAATGTTACAACCATATAAATGAGGTTGAGTTTGAATCCAACACCAAGTACTCTTTTTTGCTTTTTTTTTTATTATTATCATTTACAACAATTTCTCCCCACTCTTTCGATAGGTATAATCTTTTTGAAGAGTACATATATTCACATCGTAGCCTCAGGTTAAGTCCTCACGTTATACTATGAAGTCGAATTCTCAATTCCGACTCTGACATCAAATTCTCAAGTCGTCCAATTCTCAAGCCCTTATTTGAGTGTGTGGCTTACCTCACGCATTTTTCGCTTCAAACCCTTATTTTGAGTGAATAACTTACCTCGCGCATTTTTCGCTTCAAGCTCTTGCACTTTTTCTTCGTGGCTTACCTCGCGCATTTTTCGCTTTAAGCCCTTTATTTGGGTGCGTGGCTTACCTCGCGCATTTTTCGCTTCAAGCTCTTGCACATTTTCTTTGTGATTTATCTTGCGCATTTTTCGCTTCAAGCTTTTTATTTGGGTGCGTGGCTTATATCACACATTTTTTACTTCAAGGCCTTGCACATTTTCTTCGAGGCTTACCGAGCGCATTTTTCGCTTCAAGCCCTTTATTTGGGTGCGTGGCTTACCTCGCGCATTTTTCGCTTCAAGCCCTTGCACATTTTCTTCGTGACTTACCGCGCGCATTTTTCGCTTCAAGCCCTTTATTTGGGTACGTGACTTACCTCGCACATTTTTTGCTTCAAGCCCTTGGAGATTTTCTTCGTGGTTTAGAGTTATCACCAGTAAAGACTGTATGCATTGTATTTCTAACTTCAATCCGACTATGCCCAAGAGATCTTCTTAATGTGTTCTCTTTTTTAAGCTTTCTCATTTTTTAAGAGTCATTCAATTTCCCACACAAGGCATATACCTGAAACATTAATTAGTTAACCACAATATTTCTCTGTTCTAAGTCAAGTAATCGTTTCCCTGCAATGACAGCCAAAGCAATATCCTTATGAGTCCTAGACGCAGTTAGCAAGGAAGTCCAAACAGAGGAGTCAAGTTCAATAGGCATATCTTCAATAAACTCCATTGTTTAGAGATTTATCATAGCTGAGTAATGTTCTATGGCTAGTAAAATCTCAAAGTTCCCACTGATGCTGGAAAAAATGTGCTTTCCTTCATCTACAATTTTTGCAATACCATGCGTAAGGATAAGACTTAAAAAGGTGCCTCTATTAGGTTTAAGTCCAAACTTTCTCATCTGATTGTAGAGATCCAGAGCAGCATCAGAACAACCATGTAAAACATATCCTCCTATTATTGAGTTCCAAGAAACTATATCTCAAGTTGACATTCCATCAAATATGATTCTAAAATATAATATATTACCTGACTTGGCATAAGTGTCTATAAGAGAATTTAAAACAGAGAGTACATACTTTAAATTCCAGTGCAAAATACAGCCATGGATTTCTTTCACCTTTTTCGCAGCAATTAAATTTGCACAACCAGGCAAGATACTCAACATGGTTATTGAATTTGGACAAATGGAGTATGATTGCATTTGTCGAATAACTCCAAATGCCCTGTCTATTGCCCTGAGATGCACATAACCTGCAATAAGAACATTCCACGATGCTGTATTTCTCATAATCTTTCCATCTCGTTCCATCCATAAAAAAAGATACGTGGCTCGATCTTCATCTCCATTATGTATGTATCCTGAGATCACCGTGTAATACCTATTTCCCACGTAGTTATTTTTATGAATATATAATGTATATATACGTTGTTACAAAAATAGCTTGAGAAGCTATGAGGTATGTATATGTATTGAAAAATGAGTAAGAATGTTAGGAGGATGTAAGGATTTTGGAAATTTTATGAAACATCTATGATTCTAAGTTGTATGCACAGGTTTCATTAACTATGAACTATGTGGAATGGATGTCATTGCGTGTTAATTGTGAACGGAATGCAAATTGAGGTATGCAGCAAATGTGGATGAGTGTATAGGTAAAAATCTACAAAAAACTATAGAAATAAGGGTGCAGGGGATGAGAGATCGATCTCACATGAAGGAGAGATCGATCTTCTCTCTTAAAAGTACCCAAAATTTATCGAATGGAACTAGGAAGATCGATCTCATGGGAAGGAAGTGTGAGACCCCGTATAGGTTTAACCTTGAACATATGTAAATGAATTCATAAGTATGATGATGTACTAGTAATGTGAAGCATATGTGATATAAAGTCCATAAGTTAAATGTACACCCTTGTAATGAGAGATGGTGATTGTTCGTACAAGTTACATTATGTATGAATATGAAGAAATGGACTTAAACATGAGATAAATGTGAGTGGAATGGGAAATAAGTAGTGTAGTAAATGGAATGAAGATTTGCATAAGTTATGCACTTCCATTTAGTTATATATTGTATATATTTGGTCATGCAAGGATTACACACAAGTTTTAATGTCTACAAAGTGTGATTGGATGCCATTTTCAAGTCTCAAGGATGGATGAATGAGGAAATGACTATGGCAGCAAATTGAGGAGGTTTTGAATGAAGTTACTGCAAAAAAAAACTATAGGAAAATTGGAAAATATGAAGGTCAGATCGATCTCATGGGATGAGAGATCAATCTGGAAGAGCCAAAATGAACTTATTTGGAGCTGTGGAGCAAGACAGATCGATCTCCAATGGAGCCAAATCGATCTGCTAACTATTTTGCAATGAGATGATCGATTTTAAGGTAAACAGATCGATCTCCTTAGCTCTCTGTTTGAGACAGATCGATCTCAAGACTAGATAGATTGATCTCCTTAAGGGTTCTGTAAAGAGCAGATCGATCTCCTACAAGGGGCAGATCGATCTCCAAAAGGAAAATTGGCCTTCGACAGATCGATCTCATCAAGGGAGAAGATCGATCTGGGAGTGGTTATGTTAGGTGAAAAAGACTACCAAACGTGTAGAAATCGATCTCTACAAGGACCAGATCGATCTCATAAGCCTGCATCTATAAAAAGAGCACGGGATTGAGATGAAAACTCAAAACTCTTCCTCCACCAAACCTCACCTACCATTTTCTCTCAAAATCCAAGCTTTCTCACTCTAAAAATCACTACACTCCAGCCAGTTTTGGAAGAGGCTCAAGAAGGAAAAGTTATTCCTTGAAGCAAGGAGAACAACATACACAAAAATCACCCATTGATGTGATCAAGAGAAGGAGTTGTGGCTACCACAAGTTTAGCTAAGAAAAAGGGGTAAGTTCTTAACCTTCAAGCTTTAAATAAGGATTCTAGACATTGTATGGGCTGAATGGTATGCAAAATGTTGATAAGAGTGATTTGTAGTGATGAGTGAGTAATGTTAAGAGAAATTTAAGAAGAGGAAAATTTATGGAAAGCTTGAGAAATAGTTTAATGAGATAAGTGATACAATGGAAAAGTGATATATGATTTAAAGGCTTGAAAGGTATAAATGGGAGAACAATTGAAAATGAGGATATTTGGGAGAAAGAAAAGAAATAACTTAATGGTTATGTGTGTAGATGGAAGAATGTGGAACATGGCTAGCCCGGATCGCAAACGGAGCATACGTGACAAAGCGAATACACGAACGATTCGAGGTAAGGGACTGTGTGTTAGCTATAGAGATGTTCATACGTATTTTACGGTAATTTCGTAGATAAATTGCTAGAATTAGTATGATACTATGATTCTATGAAATGATATGGAGCATGAAATGTACTCTGATATATACGTATTGAGAAATGGGATGGGGTAAGGAAATAGCATAATATGCATGTTTTCAATGTTTTTCTCAATTTTGTATTGATATTGGTGATTGAGAAATGATGATGATGGTTCGCTAATTTTACATGTTTTAGCGTGGAGAGACATGCTGCATAAATAAACATGTTTTGAGTTTGTAAAAAGAGAAAATAGCCACCTATCGGATTTGAGATGAGATTTGGTGTTAGAGCTCTAGCTCACACCCGTTTTAATGACTTTGACTATGTGCTAGAGTGTTAACTCGCACATGTTTCTATGTTTCTGATGTGTCGTGCTAGAGTTTAACTCGCACGATGGTTTTGAGAAAGTACTGGAGCTTTGCTCGCACCTGTTTTTACTGAGTTGAGGTAAACCTGGGGGTTTGGGACCCAAGGGGATGCCAGCCGACGACCTCGGAACGAACTGGGCCTTAATGATAAATCGTACCGCGCTGGAGCCTTAGGATGACTGTGTGTCATGCTGATTACTCGCCTGGTATATGAGACATGGTCCAGGATGAAAAGTCCATCGGAGTTGGAGTATGAACTTGGGTCCACGGTCGTGCGTAGTACTGTGTAGTTGTCCATTGGTATACTATGTACCGTGCTGGGTGCACGTGAGTACGAGTATTACGTAGATGACACATGGCGTACCTTATACCATGAGTATATAAGGAGATGAGGTTGATTGAGATGAGCCAGAGGGTAGGACTGACCCATCCCCCTTTAGGCGAAGTGATGCCCTATGCATACCTGATCAGTGAGGCCTGGGATCACTGACTATGGCCCTATGTCGTGGATATTAGATTGCCGAAAATTCCATGCCTGTCTCAGAGATCTGAGAAAACAGAGACAACTCAAAAAAGAAAGAGATTTGAGGAAAAGAAATGATTGAGAAAGTAAAGAGATTTTGTGTTTTGATAAATCTCTTATTTAAACACTTGTGCCGTGGGGGCATTGTTTTATGAATCATGTTTTAAAATGGAAGCATGCCATATATGATTTACATGAAAGTGCAAATGAGAAATGTACGTTTAAATGCATTTTAGTATAATATTTCCATTTATATCAAAAACATGGTTTCTGGTTTATACATGCATGGGCTATGTAAGTATACAATATCTACATGCTAGCATTCATTTCCTTATTGGGCTGTGGTTTGTTCACCCCACTATTTTCTCCCTCCAGATACTGATAAGTAGGAAAGTGGTGGTCTCTGGATCTCTTTTTGCATTGGACAACTGCCATCAGTTGAAAAGGTATAAGAACAGTATATACAAGAGCATTTTGTATCTATTATTTTGTATCGCACTGTTATACCTAAGAAATGTAACAGTTTTATGGGGATGTTATGTAAAGATATTATTATACAATTAATTTTGTATATTTACACACCTGGGAGTGTAAATTAAATTTTAAATATTTTCGCTGTAAATTCAAGGAACTTTAGTAATTGCATTGCCTCACAGCCCAACCGTAGTAGAGTAGGTATAGATAAAGGACACCCGAAAGTGGGTGTGACAAATTTGGTATCAGAGCTTGGTTGGTCTGATGTGAGTCGATGTTTAGGACTAAGGAAACATACATCCCCAAGTTACTGTGCGATATTTAGATACAAATATGTATACGGAGCTAGTGGTAAATAAAAGGTTTATTGTAAATGCAGGAAGTTATCAGGATAGTGAGTTATGCCTGAGAGACACCGCAATAGGGGAGAGAGCTCGAGAGCTCAAGGGCGGAATGACAAGACTAAGAGGCATAGCATATCGTCCTCTAGTCATGAGCCTCAGGAACAAATAGAGGCTTTCGATCCTTAGATAGCCCAATTAGAGGAAGATATGCGCACGATGATGACCATGATGGGTCAAATTATGGCTAAGTTTGAGGGTACACCTGGTACAGCGAAACAGGCTACATCGAATCCCCCAGTAGCTGCACCTAAACCTGAGAATGTTGCACCTGCACGACCTGAACCGGTTAGGCCACGAGTCCCTATATTCGACCAATACCTCCTCCAGTAGCCCCACAACAGTATGATGAGGATGATGATTTGGGGTATGGATATGACTGTGATATGGAGAGGTTAAGCCATTTCATGGATTTCAAACCTCCTTCTTTTAAAGTGGTAAAGGATACGGTAGTGGCTGAGGACTGGATCAGTTAGATGGAGAAGTTGTTTGACTTTTGTAGATGTTCGACTACGGAGAGAGTAGCCCTTGCGGCCTTTGTACTGAGAGGCAAGGCAGAGCACTGGTGGAAGTCCACTGGCCTATGTTGAGAGCTCAAGGTATGGCTATCACGTGAGATATGTTTTTGGGCGCTTTCAGAGAGCAATACATCCCAGATACCGCTCGACGTAGGTTGTAGATGTAATTTTTGAATTTGACTCAAGGGAATCGAATAGTTGATGAGTACGAGTCACGATTCACTTCACTAGGCAGATATGATCTGGACTCGATCAGGAGTGAGGCTATAAGGGTCCTAGATTTGTGGATGGATTGAGGCCTTCAATTCAAGCGAAGTTGGTCTCGTTTGATGTCACTACATACAGAGAGGCTGTGCGACGGGCCCAGTTATGTGAGCAAGATTATGACATGCAGATTTTTGAGTTCAGTTGGGGTAAGGATAAGGGTCCGAGGAAGCTGGGAGATGGCAAGAGTGTCAAATTTGGTCGGAGATTCATGAGTAAACATCGGAGAGAGGCAGATGAGTTCCAGAAAAGGCTGCTAGATCTTTTATGCATTCGACTCAGACACCAACTAGAGGTATAATTATTGGTGGACCCCGATCGACTACGGATTAGTGTAGAATATGTGACCAATATCATGGTGGTAGGCCCTGTCATCTTCAGAGTATAGGATGCTTCAGATGTGGTAAGTTTGGACATTATGCAAAGGAATGTCTAGAGGTAGTTGAGGTAATTCCACAGAGGGGTAAGGAGCCAGAGAGAGTTCCTACAGTTACACCTCTTACAAGGAAGAGAGCCACGACTGAAGAAAAAGGAAAGCAAGTTGTGGGTCAAGGCAGGGTGTATGCGATAGACTAGGCATCAGCTGATACCGCCTCTGAGGTGATAAAAGGTACAATCCTAATTTTTAATTTGGAAGCTATGGCTTTGTTTGATTTTGGTGCTACGCATTCTTTCATATCACCTGCATGTGCATCAAAGTTAACAAGACTTGTAGAACCCACACACTTAAATAGGACTTTATTAATAAGTAATCCTATGAGAGTTAGCTAATTAGTTGAGCAAGTGTATAAAGATTGTAAAGTGAGGGTAGGAGATAAGTGTGCGACAGCTAACCTGATTTTGTTAAATATGTATGATATTGATGTAATCTTGGGAATGGATTGGTTAGCTACCAATCATGCTGTCTTAGATTACCACACTAAGTCTATTACATTTTCTCTACCCGAAGAATGTGTTGTAAGATTTTAAGAGAAGAAATGAAATCTTGAATTTTGTGATAAGTAAAGTACATTGGTATAAATGAATTGAATGTTGTTTTGAAGGTTTTATTGCTTATGTGGTGGATTTGGACAAAACACATCCGGATATGGAGGGTATTCCAGTGGTTAGAGAATTCCCTGATATCTTTCCAGACGACCTACCTGTATTGCCATCGGATAGAGAAATGGAGTTTGGTATAGACTTGACGCTTGGAACGAAGCCAATATCTAAGTCACCATATAGGATGGCTCCAGTTGAGCTAGAGGAATTAAGGAAGCAGTTGCAAGATATGTGGACAAGGGGTTTATAAGATCGAGCGTCTCACCATGGGGAGCTCCGGTATTATTTGTGAAGAAGAGAGATGGGAGCCTTAGGTTGTATATTGACTATCGGATGTTGAACAAGGCTACCATTAAGAATAAATATCCCCTGCCGCGTATTGATGACTTATTGGATCAGCTCCAGGGAGCGCAGATCTTTTCCAAGATAGATCTGAGGTCTGGGTATCATCAATTGAAGATTTGGAAGGAGGATGTGCCCAAGACAGCTTTTCGCACCCGCTATGGTCATTACAAATTCCTAGTGATGCCTTCCGGGTTGACGAATGCACCAGCAGCTTTATGGCTCTAATGAATGAGATATTCAGGCCATACTTAGACCAGTTCGTGATCATTTTCATTGATGATATATTGGTGTATTCAAGGTCTAAGGAAGATCATGAGCAACACTTAAGGATTGTTTTGCAAACCTTCTGAGAGAGAAGGATGTATGCCAAACTGAGTAAATGTGAATTTTGGCTAGAGCAGATTTCTTTTTCAGGCCATGTTGTATCGAAGGATGGGGTGTCAGTAGATTCATCCAAGATTAAGGTAGTTGTTCAATGGGAACAGTCCAGAACAGTCATAGAGATTACGAGTTTTTTGGGTTTGGCTGGTTACTACAGGAGATTTGTAGAGGGTTTCTTTAGATTGGATGCTCCGTTGACACGTCTTACGAGAAAGAATGTGGAGTTTACGTGGGATGAAGCATGTGAGAGGAGTTTTCAGGAACTTAAGCGCAGATTAACCACCGCGCCAGTTCTTATCATCCCTAACAGTTCAGGAAACTATTCTGTTTATACGGATGCTTCACATCAAGGATTGGGTTATGTTTTGATGCAGGATGGAAGGGTAGTAGCTTATGGATCTAGATAGCTAGAAGATCATGAGAAGAACTACCCCACTCATGATTTGGAGTTGGCGACCGTAGTATTTGCATTGAAGATATGGTGCCACTACTTGTATGGTGCGAGATTTCAGATCTTTACGGATCACAAGAGTCTGAAATATCTATTCTCTCAGAAGGTGTTAAATATGAGACAAAGAAAGTGGTTAGAACTCCTCAATGACTACGATTGTGAGATCTTGTACCACCCGAGGAAGGCAAATGTGGTTGCCGATGCATTGAGTAGGAAGAGTCTTGGGTTGGTATGGCATATGATGGTTAGAGAACACGGGTTGTTGGAGTAATTCACGAACCTTAGTCTGGATATGACCCTACCTGAGATTGGCAGCTATGGGATTATTGCTAGCTTGAGATTAGAACCGGAGTTGATTGAGAGAATCTGGCAAGCTCAGCAAATTGATCAATGGTTTATTGAGGTGACTAGCCAAATCCAGAAGGGTAAGGGTACAAAATTTGAATTGAGTTCAGATGGAATACTAAGGTTCAGAAATAGAATGTGTGTTCCTAAGGATTCAGAACTGAGGAAAATGATCTTATCATAAGCTTACTCATCGAGATATACAGTACACCCGGGGAGTAGTAAAATGTATCAGAATCTCCAGAAGGTATATTGGTGGTCTGGAATGAAGAGAGACATAGCCGAGTATGTTGCTAGATGTCTCATTTGTCAGCAAGTAAAGGTCGAACATCAGAAACCAGGTGGATTGTTACAACCTCTACCGATACCAACATGAAAGTGGGAGCACGTCACCATGGACTTTGTGATGGGGTTACCGAGAACCCATAAGAACCATGATGTTATTTGGGTGATAGTAGATCGGTTAACAAAATTGACACACTTCTTAGCCATGAGATCTACAGATACCTTAAGTGCATTGGTAAACTTGTATGTACAGGAGATAGTGAGATTGCATGGAGTCTCAGTGAGTGTTGTTTTTGATCGGGATGCCCGCTTCACTTCCCATTTTTTGGGATATTTTCAGGAAGCGATGAGGATCTAGTTGAGCTTTAGAACCGCTTTTCATCCTCAGACAGATGGTCAGTCGGAGAGGACTATACAGACCCAGAGGATATGTTGAGAGCATGTGTGATGGATTTTAGAGGCTCATAGGATGATCACTTGCCATTGATTGAGTTCACCTACAATAACAGTTATCACTCAAGTATTGGTATGGCCCCTTATGAGGCACTATATGGTCGTAGATGCTGGCACTATATGAGATTTGAGTCTCGGATTAACATCCCACAGAGAAGTTGATTAGCCTAATTAACTACCAGTTAATCTTACCCTAAGTATATCTTAGCAAATTATGAAATTTAAGTGGGTTGTCTACTAAGTTTGAAATTAAAAATACTGAAAATAATAAAAGTTATAAACTAAAGAAAATAAAACCGAACTAAAAGTACTTACAAAGCTCCACGTAATTAAAAGCAAATACCTACAAAAGAAATTAAAACAGTTAAAATTAATTAACGTAATTAAGATAAAATGCAAAAATGAAAGTAAAGAAACCAGATGAATTAAACTAAAATTAAACAAGCCTAAAATAACATATGCATGTAATTAAACTAATTAATAAAAATGCAAATTAAACTAAACTAAAATTTAAAGAAGATAAAGACTAAATTAAAAATGCATAAAACGAGTTTAATCTAAATTAATTCTAATTGGAAAACCTATAAAAAAAATTAACTAATGACATAATTAAATCTATATTCTAGACTAACCAATCAATTGAACTATAGCTAATCATGCAAATAAAATTAAAATCTTAACTTCTTATGCTAACAAATAAAATTGGAATTAAAGTATTCTAAAAGTGCATGAAAATGGATTAAAGCTACAATGCAAATGTGCCAAACATGGCCTTAGACAACATCAAAAACCAACTGGTCCCGATTGCACTACTGTACACGTCTTTTTCAGCAATCCTCTCGGTTTGTCTAGGTGCTCTCGGTGTACTCCATACTGCTGCTGTACATACTGCAAATTCCTTGTCCAGCTCTGCTACAGGTCTGTCTGCTGGTTCTGCCTCAGGTCTCGGGTTGCAAGCTAGCAGGTACGTCCAAGTGCTCTATGTGTTGCAATGTCGTTCTGCACTGTACATACTTCTTCCTGTACGTTGTTTGCTGGCGTTACAGATGAACCAGAAAACAATACTGCACCAACCTTCACTCCCGAGCTATTTCTCCAGCAAGTAGCCACAGCCGGACAAACACGCAGCAGCAGACCCTCCCTAGCCAGAAATCGTGCATCTCATAGAGCCAGGCAACTTCATGTCATCTCGTGCTAGTCATTTGTTCCTATTGTTCCAATGTAAAAGTTCAGCTAAAACTAGCCACTGTTGCCATTTTAAATCAACACAGCAGCAATCGAGCCTCTCCCATCAGCAGCCACGCTACTGTCATGGAAGTCATAAGAAACTTTAATAAACTTAACATAGCAGGGAAACAACCGAGGGAACTAAATCAAAAAGCAGAAGAACATTCCTGGATCAAAATCTAAATTTGAGATGTAACATAAAAGGACCAAGCAGCAGCTACATGCACTAACAAAACACCAACAAAAATTAAAGCATCAACCATAATGGATTTTAATGCAAAATAACACTAAGATCTAGGGTGAACAATAAAAAGAACTTGAAATAGGGGAGACCAAAGAGTGATTTTGGTCTGCTGGTTTGCTTCCTCTGTCGGTGCCTTGCTTTCGGGTTGCTGCTGTAGCCACCATTCACACCGAGTTCATCAACTAGCACCGAAGCCTGTTATCCTCCTGCACTACCACACTCCCCAGCTCTTAAAGAAATAGCTAATTCTCGGTTGCAATGAGCAGTAAAAAAAAGAAAGAAAACAACAAAAACAAAAGGAACTTGAATAGAAAAAAAATGAACTTTTGCAATTTTAAAATAAACTCGGTTTTTCAATAAGCTGAATAATGCCGAATAAAGAGAGAAAGGAAGCTTGCAAGTCTTAAGAATGGTGGCTGCCACCATAAATAAACTACTACAGAACTTAGAATGAAGGGAACTTTTCATAAAATATATCAAATAAAGTTGACATGAATAGTAAAAATAGGAAATGGTAGCTAAACTAATCAAAAAGCTTGAAGAAAAAAATAAAAACTTTAAAAACTAAAACTACTCTAAATTAAAATTAATCCTAAATTACTCTACACTACTCCTACCCTAGACTACTTACCCTACTCCTACTTTCTACTCTTTTTTTTTCAATTGCCATCATGTTCTATTTATACACACACTTAGGGGTGGTAATTTTTCCATCCTAGATGAGTTGGCATTGTTTGACCACTTGTCTTTATTTGATTTGCTGCAGAATAGATATTTCCACGTCATCAGTCTTTTTGTCCAATTGGTTGTGTGATGTGGCCCGACGTGTGTCTTTCTAGAAGGTTGGCACGGTGTCCTTCGATCTTCTCGTTTCGGGGCAAATAAAATACGGACACCTGGCATCACACGTGTCTAGACAACTGATGACTCGGTCTGTAAAATGGAAGTGGTCCAGTCTCTTTTAGCCCATTTTCAGCCCAATTTCAACTAAAATGACTGAGTGTCATCTGGATTTAATTTACCTGCACATTAAAGAATTTTAATTAAATAAGGGGATAATTAATAAAATAAATTGGGGATTTAAATAATTAATTAGGAAATTAAGCACAAATAATTCTATTAAAAATAGAATTATCAATCACCCATTGGTTGGGAAGAAGTTGGTGACAAACAGTTGCTCGCTTCCGATCTAGTTAAACAAGCCTCCGAAGATGTTCAGATAATATGTGAGAGGCTGCGAACAGCTTAAAGTCGACAAAAGAGCTATGCTGACAGCAGACGGAGACCACTTGAGTTTCATGTGGGTGAGTCCGTATTTTTTAAAGTGTCTCCTTCTAAGGGAATAACGAGGTTCAGAAAGAAAGGAAAACTAAGTCCTCGTTATATTGGTCCCTTCGAGATCTTGGATAGAGTGGGAGATGAAGCATATAGTCTAGTCTTGCCACCTGGGCTAGTAGAAGTCCACAATGTCTTTCATGTTTCCATGCTTCAAAAGTACTATCCGGATCCGACACATGTAATTAGCTATGAGCCATTAGAGCTCAAGGAGGACATGTCGTATGTGGAGGAACCAATTCAGATATTGGACAAAAAGGAAAAGGTGTTGCGGAACAAGATGATTTCATTGCTTAAGGTTTTGTGGCAACATCATACATCGAAAAAAGCCACATGGGAATTGGAGAGTTCGATGCGGGAGAAGTATCCCGAGTTATTCACAGAATGATTGGTTCCAATTTGGAGGACCAAATTTTCTAAGTGGGGGAGAATGTGAAACCCCGTATAGGTTTAACCTTGAACATATGTAAATGAATTCATAAGTATGATGATGTACTAGTAATATGAAGCATATCTGATATAAAGTCCATAAGTTAAATGTACACCCTTGTAATGAGAGATGGTGATTGTACGTACAAGTTAAATTATGTATGAATATGAAGAAATGGACTTAAACATGTGATAAATGTGAGTGGAATGGAAAATAAGTAGTGTAGTAAATGGAAATGAAGATTTGCATAAGTTATGCACTTCCATTTAGTTATATATTGTATATATTTGGTCATGCAAGGATTACACACAAGTTTTAATGTGTACAAGTGTGATTGGATGCCATTTTCAAGTCTCAAGGATGGATGAATGAGGAAATGACTATGGCAGCAAATTGAGGAGGTTTTGAATGAAGTTACTACAAAAAAACTGCAGGAAAACTGAAAAATATGAAGGTCAGATCGATCTCATGGGATGAGAGATCGATCTGGAAGAGCCAAAATGAACTTATTTGGAGCTGTGGAGCAAGACAAATCGATCTCCAATGGAGCCAAATCGATCTGCTAACTATTCTGCAATGAGAGGATCGATTTTAAGGTAAACAGATCAATCACCTTAGCTCTCTGTTTGAGACAGATCGATCTCAAGACTAGACAGATCGATCCCCTTAAGGGTTCTGTAAACAGCAGATTGATCTCCTACAAGGGGCAGATCGATCTCCAAGAGGAAAATTGGCCTTCGACAGATCGATCTCATCAAGGGAGAAGATCGATCTGGGAGTGGTTATGTTAGGTGAAAAGGACTACCAAATGTGCAAAAATCGATCTCTACAAGGACCAGGTCGATCTCATAAGCCTGCATCTATAAAAAGAGCACGAGATTAAGATGAAAACTCAGAACTCTTCCTCCACCAAACCTGTCACACCCCACTTCCAAGTGTCCTTTATCCATACTTACGCTACTACGATTGGGCTGTGAGGCGATGCAATTACTTAAGTTCTTTGAATTTACAGCGAAAATATTTAAAATTTAATTCACACTCCCAGGTGTGTAAATATACAAAATTAATTGTATAATAATATTTTTACATATCATCCCCATAAAACTGTTACATTTCTTAGGTATAACTGTACGATACATCAAGATAGATACAAAATACACGTGTGTATACAATTCTTATACCTTTACAACTGGCGAGAGCTGTCCAACTCAAAAAGGAATTTAGAGACCACTGCTCTCCTACTTCTCAGTACCTGGAATGGGAAAATAGTGGGATGAGCAAACCACAGCTCAGTAAGGAAATGAATGCTAGGAGGTAGATATTGTACTACCTACATAGCCTATGCATGTATAAACCAGAAACCATGTTTTCGATATAAATGGAAATATTATACGAAAATGCATTTAAACATACATTTCTCATTTGCATTTTCATGTAAATCAAATATGTCATGCTTCCATTTTAAAACATGATTCATAAAACAGTGCCCTCATGGCGCAAGTGTTTAAATCAGAGATTTATCAAAACATAAAATCTCTTTACTTTCTCAATCATTTCTTTTCCTCAAATCTCTTTCTTTTTTGAGTTTTCTCTGTTTCTTGAATCTCTGAGATAGGCATGGAATTTTTGGCAATATAATATCCACGACATATGACCATAGTCAGTGATCTCAGGCCTCACTGATCAGGTGTGCACAAGGCATCACTTTACCTAAAGGGGGATGGGTCAGTCCTATCCTCCAACTTATCTCAATCAACCTCATCTCCTCATATACTCAGGGTATAAGGTACGCCATGTGTCATCTACGCGATACTCGTACTCACATGCACCCAGCACGGTACATAGTATACCAACGGACAACTACACAGTACTTTGTACGACCGTGGACCCAAGTCCATACTCCAACTTCGATGGATTTTTCATCCTGAACCATGTCTCATATACCAGGCGAGTAAGCAGCGTGACACATAGTCATCGCAAGGCTCCAGTGTGGTACAAGTTATCGTTAAGGCCCAGCCCATTCAAAGGTCATCGGCTGGCATCCTATTGGGTCCTAAACCCCCAGGTATACCTCAACTCAATAAAAACATGTGCAAGCTAACACTCCAGCACATTATCATTATTAAACCACCTGCGAGTCACGCTCCAGCACGGTTTATCCAATCATGCAGATGTATGCGAGTCAAACTCCAGCATAGTCAAAATCATTAAAACAGGTGTGAGCTAAAGCTCCAACACCATTTCACATCTCAAATCCGATAAGTGGCTACTTTCTCTTTTAAAACTCAAAACATGTTTATTTATGCAGCATGCTTTTCCATGCTAAAACATGTGAAACTAGCCAACCTATCATTATCATTTCTCAATCATAAAATCAATACAAAATTGAGAAAACATTGAAATCATGCATATCATGTTATTTCCTTACCCCATCCCATTTCTTAATACATATATATCATAGTACACTTAATGCTCCCATATCATTTCATAGAATGGTAGTATCTTACTAATTCTTGTGATATATCTACGAAATTGTCGTAAAATACGTATGAACATCTCTATAGCTAACACACAGTCCCTTACCTCGAATTACGCTCGTATCTCATCTGTCACGTTTGCTCCGTTCGTGATCTGAGTTAGTCATGTCTCACTTATTCTGAGCTACACGTATAAATCATCAAGTTATTTTCTATTTTCATCTACTAAACATACACATTGTCTTCTATTTATCTATTCATACTCCTCAAATCCTTCAAATCACATTTCACCTTTCCACTAACATCATTTTATCATCTATAAAGCTTTCCATCATTTTCCCATGGATTTCCCCTTTATAAATCTCCCTTAATACTACTCACCTATCAGTACATTCATATTTCATATCAACATTTCACATATCATTCAACCCACAAATACCTAGAAACCATATTTAGAAGCTTGAAGGATGAAGAGCTTACCCATTTACTTAGTCAAACTTGTGGTAGCCACAACTCCTTCTCTTGATCACACCAAAGTGAGATTTTTGGGTATGTTGTTCTCCTTGCTTTAAGGAACAACTTTCCCTTCTTGAGCTTCTTCCAAAACTGGCTGGAATGTAGTGATTTTTAGAGTAAGAAAGCTTGGGTCTTGAGAAAAAATGGCAGGTGAGGTTTGGTGGGAGAAGAGTTCTGAGTTTTCATCTCAATCCCGTGTTTTTTTATAGATGCAGAGACATGAGATCGATCTGGCCCTTGTGGAGATCGATCTCTGCAAGGTTTGGTAGTCCTTTTTACCATACACAACCACTACAAGATCGATCTTCTTCCATGATGAGATCGATCTGTCGAAGGAAATTTTCCTCTTGGAGATCGATCTTCCCCTTGTAGGAGATCAATCTACTCTTTACAGAACACTTAAGGAGATCGATCTGTTCTCAAACAGAGAGTTAAGGAGATCGATCCTCTTACCCTAAAATCATTCTTCTCATTACAGAATGTTCATTAGATCGATCTGGCTCCATTGGAGATCGATCTGTCTTGTCCCATAGCTCAAAATAAGGTTATTTTGGTTCTTCCAAATCGATCTCTCATCCCATGAGATCGATTTGTCATTTATATTTCCAGATTTTACTGTAGTTTTCTGCAGTAACTTCATTCAAAACCTCCTCAATTTGCTTTCATAGTCATTTCCTCATTCATCCATCCTTGAGATTTGAAAATGGCATCCAATCACTTTGTACACATTAAAACTTATGTGTAATTCTTGCATGACCAAATATATACAATATATAACTAAATGGAAGTGCATAACTTATGCGAATCTTCATTCCATTTACTACACTACCCATTTCTTATTCCACTCACATTCATCATACATCAAAGTCCATTTCTTCATATTCATACTTAATGCAACTTATACGAACATTACAAATCTCATTACAAGTATGTACATTAAACTTATGGACTTCACATCACATATGGTTCACATTACTAGTACATTACAATACCTCATAAGTTCATTTACATATATACAAGATTAAACCTATACGAGGTCTCACAAAACCTCACCTACCATTTTCTCTCAAAATCTAAGCTTTCTCACTCTAAAAATCACTACATTCCAGCCAATTTTGGAAGAAGCTCAAGAAGGGAAAGTTGTTCCTTGAAGCAAGGAGAACAACATACCCAAAAATCATCCATTAATGTGATTAAGAGAAGGAGTTATGGCTTCCACAAGTTTGGCTAAGAAAAAGGGGTAAGTTCTTCAACCCTCAAGCTTTAAATAAGGATTCTAGACATTGTATGGGCTAAATGGTATGCAAAATGTTGATAAGAGTGATTTGTAGTGATGAATGAGTAATGTTAAGAGAAATTTAAGAAGAGGAAAATTTATGGAAAGCTTGAGAAATAGTTTAATGAGATAAGTGATACAATGGAAAAGTGATATATGATTTAAAGGCTTGAAAGGTATAAATGGGAGAATAATTGAAAATACGGATATTTGGGAGAAAGAAAAGAAATGACTTAATGGTTATGTGTGTAGATTGGAAGAATGTGGAACACGACTAGCCCGGATCGCGAACGAAGCATACATGACAAAGGGAATACATGTACGACTCGAGATGAGGGACTGTGTGTTAGCTATAGAGATGTTCGTACGTATTTTACGGTAATTTCGTAGATATATTGCTAGAATTAGTATGATACTACGATTCTATGAAATGATATGGAACATGAACTGTACTATGATATATACGTATTGAGAAATGGGATGGGGTAAGGAAATAGCATGATATGCATGCTTTCAATGTTTTTCTCAATATTGTATTGATATTGGTGATTAAGAAATTATGATGATAGGTTGGCTAATTTTTACATGTTTTAGCATGGAGAGGCATGCTACATAAATAAACATGTTTTGAGTTTTTAAAAAGAGAAAATAGCCACCAATCGGATTTGAGATGAGATTTGGTGTTGGAGCTCTAGCTCACACCCATTTTAATGACTTTGACTATGTGCTGAGTGTTAGCTCGCACATGTTTCTATGTTTCTAATGTGTTGTACTGGAGTTTAACTCACACGATGGTTTTGAGAAAGTGCTAGAGCTTTGCTCGCACCTGTTTTTACTGAGTTGAGGTAAACCTGGGGGTTTAGGACCCAAGGGGATGCCAGCCGACGACCTCGAAACAGACTGGGCCTTAACAATAAATCGTACCGCGCTGGAGCCTTGCGATGACTGTGTGTCACGCTAATTGCTCGCCTGGTATATGAGACATGGTTCAGGATGAAAAGTCCATCGGAGTTGGAGCATAGACTTGGGTCCACGGTCGTACGTAGTACTGTGTAGTTATTCGTTGGTATACTATGTACCGTGTTGGGTGCATGTGAGTACGAGTATCGCGTAGATGACACATGGCGTACCTTATACCATAAGTATATAAGGAGATGAGGTTGATTGAGATGAGCCAGAGGGTAGGACTGACCTATCCCCCTTCAGGCGAAGTGATGCCCTGTGCACACCTGATCAGTGAGTCTTGGGATCACTGACTATAGCCATATGTCATGGATATTAGATTGTCGAAAATTCCATACCTGTCTCAGAGATTCGAGAAAACAGAGACAGCTCAGAAAAGAAAGAGATTTGAGGAAAAGAAATGATTGAGAAAGTAAAGAGATTTTGTGTTTTAATAAATCTTTGATTTAAACACTTGTGCCATGAGGGCATTGTTTTATGAATCATGTTTTAAAATGGAAGCATGACATATATGATTTACATGAAAGTGCAAATGAGAAATGTATGTTTAAATGCATTTTCATATAATATTTCCATTTATATCGAAAACATGGTTTCTGGTTTATACATGCATGGGCTATGTAGGTAGTACGATATCTACCTGCTAGCATTCATTTTCTTACTGAGCTGGGGTTTGCTCACCACATTATTTTCCCCCTCCAGATACTGAGAAGTAGGAGAACGGTGGTCTCTGGAACTCTTTTGGTGTTGGACAGCTCCCATCAATCATAAAGGTATAAGATTTGTATACACAAGAGTATTTGTATCTATTATCTTGTATCGCACAGTTATACCTTAGAAATGTAACAGTTTTATGGGGATGTTATGTAAAGATATTATTATATAATTAATTTTGTATATTTACACACCTGGGAGTGTGAATTAAATTGTAAATATTTTCGCTGTAAATTCAAGGAACTTTAGTAATTGCATCGCCTTACAGCCCAACCGTAGTAATGTAAGTATAGATAAAGGACACCTGGAAGTGGGGTGTGACAGGAAGATCGATCTCTTTAAGTCTTTGCTAGGAAGGAATCAATCTCTCACAAGGCACAGATCAATTTCCTTAACTCTCAGCCAAAAACATATTAATCTCCCCTAAACGACAAATCGATCTCCTTAAGGTTCTGTAAAAAGCATATCGATCTCCTACGAGAAGCAGATCGATCTCTAAGAAAAGATTTGTTTACAAACAGATCATCTCATCATAGAAGAAGATCGATCTAGTAGTAGTTGCGTTTAGTAAAAAGAACTATTAAGCCTTGTAGAGATCGATCTCCATAAGGACCAGATTGATCTCATGTCACTGCGTCTATAAAAAGGACATGAGATTTAGACTGAAAATCAAATTTCCCTCCCACCAAACCCGCACCTGCCATTTTCTCTCAAAGGCCTAAGCTTTCTCACTCTAAAAACCACTACATTCCAACCAATTTTGGAATAAGCTTAAGAAGGAAAAGTTGTTTCTTGAAGCAAGGATAACAACATACCCAAAAATCACACATTGGTGTTACCAAGAGAAGGAGTTTTGGCTACCACAAGTTTGGCTAGTAAAGGGGTAAGCTCTTTAACCTTCAAGCTTTAAATATGGGTTTCTAGGCATTTGTGAGTTGGATAATATGTGAAATATGGATAGGAATGATGATTGTAGTGATCGGTGAGTAATATTAAGAGGGATTAATGAAGAGGAATACAAATGGGAAAGGTGAAATGTGATTTTAAAGATTGGGAAGTATGATTAGATAAATAGAAGACAATGTGTATGTTTAGTAGAGGGAAAGAAAAATAACTTAATGATTTACATGTGTAGATTGAAATACGTGGAACACGGTTAACCCGGATCGTGAACAGAGTAAACGAGACGAAGGAAATACAAGCGCGATTCGAGGTAAGGGACTGTATGTTAGCGATAGAGATATTCGTATGTATTTTTTTACGATTTTTGTAGATATGATGCTAGACTTAGTACGTTTAGCTACCAAATCATGAAATGTACTATGATATATATATAATGTGAAAATAGGATGTGGGAAGGAAACAGCCTGACATGCATGTTTGTAATGCTTTTACATCTATATGATGTTTTTGATGTTTTCTCAACCATGTATTGATTTTGAGATTGAGAAATGATGATGGATAGGTTAGCTAGTTTTACATGTTTAGCATGGGACGGCATGCTACGTAAATAAACATGTTTTGAGTTTTTAAAAGAGAAAATAGCCACCTATCGGATTTGAGATGTGAATCGGTGTTGGAGCTCTAGCTCACACCCGACTTAAACTATGCTGGAGTTTCGCTCGCATACGTTTACATGTTTTGATAAACCGTGCTGGAGCTTGACTCGTACGTGATTTTTAATGATAATGTGCTGGAGTTTTAGCTTGCACATGTTTTTATGTTTTGATATGTCGTGCTGGAGTTCATATCGCACGATGGATTTGAGAAAGGTGTCGGAGCATTACTCACACTAGTTTTACTGAGTTGAGATGATACAGTACTAGAAGCTGTTGCTTGCACTAGGAGATACCACATTGGAGCTTTACGATGACTGTGTGTCACGCTGATTTGCTCACTGGTATATGAGACATGGTTCATGATGATGAGTCCATTGGAGTTGGTAGATGGATTGGGTCCATGGTTGTACGTTAAACTGTGTAGTTTTTCGTTAGTATACTATGTACCGTGTTGAGTGCACCTGAGTACGAGTATAACGTAGATGACACATGGCGTACCTTGTACCGTGAGTTAATGAGGAAGATGATGATGATTGAGATGAGCCGGAGGATAGGACTGACCCATCCCCCTTCAGGCAAGTGATGCCCTGTGCACACCCATCAATGAGGCCTGGGATCACTTACTATGGTCATATGTCGTGGATATTAGATTGCCGAGAATTCCATGCCTGTCTCAGAGATAAGAGAAATTGAGAAACTCAGAAAAGAAAGAGATTTGATGAAAAGAAATGATTTGAGAAAAGCAAAGAGATTTGGTGATTTAATAAATCTCTTGATTTGAATGCTTGTGCTATGATAGCCTTGTTTTATGACATGTTTTTAAATGGAAGCATTGAATATCAGATTTCATGAAAATGCCTAAGAGAAATAAATGTTAAATGTATTTTCTAGTAATATTTCCATTTACATTGCAATATGGTTTTGTTTATGCATGCATGGGCTATGTAGATAGTATAATATCTACCTGTTAGCATCCTTTTCCTTACTGAGTTGTGGTTTGCTCATCCCACTAATTTTCTCCCTCCAGATACTGAGAAGTAAGAGAGTACAATGGTCTCTAGATTCCTTTTGGGTTGGACAGCTCCTACCAATTGCAAAGGTATAAGATTTATATACACACAAGCATTTTGTATCTATTATAATGTATCGCACAGTTATGAATTAAAATTGTAAACAGTTGTATGGGGATTTTATGTAATGATATTATATTAAAAATTGATTTTGTATATCTACACACACACCTAGGAGTGTGAATTAAAGTTTTAAATATTTTCATAAAAATTTATGAAAATTTAGTAATTACATTAACTCACAGCCCAACTGATAGTAGTATATGTGTGGATGAAGGACACCCAAAATTGGGATGTGATAGATTTGGTATCAGAGCCAGGTTTGGTATGATGTGAGCCGATGTTTAGGACTATGAAAACATACATCCCCAAGTTACTGTGCGATATTTAGATACAAATGTGTATACAGAGTTGGTAGTGAATTAAAAGTTTGTTATAAATGCAGGAAAGTTAGCAGGCTTGTGAGATATGCCTGAGAGACACTACAAGAGGAGAGAGAGCTCGAGAGCTCAAGGGTGGAATGACAAGACTAAGAGGCATAGTAGATCGTCCTCTAGTCATGAGCCCCAGGAACAGATAGAGGCTATCGATCCTCGGGTAGCCCGATTAAAGGAAGATATGTGTACGATGATGACCATGATGGGTCAGATTATGGCTAGGTTTGAGGGAGTGCTTGGTACAGAGGGACAAGTTGTACCGAATCCCCCAGCAGCTGCACCTGAACCTGAGAATGTTACACTTGCACAACCTGAACCGGTTAGGCCACGAGATCCCCATATTCGACCAGTACCTCCTCCAATAGCCCAACAACAGTATGATAAGGATGATTTGGGGTATGGAAATGCTGTGATATGGAGAGGTAGAGGAATTTCATGGATTTCAAGCCTCCTTCTTTTAGCGGGGTGAGGATCCAGCAGTGGTTGAGGACTAGATAAGTCAGATTGAGAAGTTGTTTGACTTATGTAGATGTTCGGCTACGGAGAGAGTAGTGCTTGCGGCCTTTGTGTTGAGAGGCGAAGCAGAGCACTGGTGGAAGTCTACTAGGCCTATGTTGAGAGCTCAGGGTATAGCTATCATGTGGGATATGTTTTTGGGTACTTTCAGAGAGCAATAAATCCCAGATATCGCTCGACGTAGGTTATAGATGAAATTTTTTAATCTGACTCAAGGGAATCGAACAGTTGATGAGTACGAGTCACGATTCACCTTATTGGGCCAGTATGATCCAGACTCTATCAAAAGTGAAGCCATCAGGGTCCGTAGGTTTGTTGACGGACTGAGGGCTTCGATCAGAGCTAAGTTGGCCCCGTTTGATGTTGCTATTTATAGAGAGATTGTGCAACGAGCCCAGTTGTGTAAGCAGGACTATAACCTGTAAATTTCAAAGTTCAACTGGGGTATGGACAAGGGTCCAAGGAAACTAGGAGATGGCAAGAGTGCCAGATTTGGATGGAAAACTATGAGTAAGTGACGGAGAGAGGTAGATAAGTCACAGAAGAAGGCTGTTATACCTTTTATGTCTCCAACTCAAACACCAACTAGGGGTATAGTGATTGGTGGACCCCGACCGACTACTGATCAGTGCAGAGTATGTGGCCGATATCATGGTGGTAGGCCTTGTCATTTTCAAGGTGCTCAATGCTACAGATGTGGTAGAGTTTGGCACTATGGAAGAGATTGCCCAGAAGCAGTTGAGGTGGTCCCACAGAGGGGTAAGGAGCCAGAGAAGGTTCCTATAGTTACACCTCCTGCAAGGAAGAGAGCTATAGCTGAAGAAAAAGGGAAACAAGTTGTGGATCAAGGCAGGGTGTATGCAATAGACCAGGCATCAACAGATACCTCTTCTGAGGTGATAAAAGGTACAATTTTGATTTTCAATTTGAAAGCTATAGCTTTGTTTGATTCTGGTGCTACGTATTCTTTCATATCACCTGCATGTGCATCAAGGTTAACAGATTTTGTAAAACCCACACACTTAAATGGGACTCTGTTAATAAGTACACCAATGAGGGTTAGTCAACTAGCTGAACAAGTGTATAAAAATTGTAAGGTGAGGGTAGGAGATAAGTGTGCGACAGCTAAACTGATTTTGTTGAATATGTATGACATTGATGTAATATTGGGAATGGATTGGTTAGCTACCAATCATGCTATCTTAGGCTGCCACACTAAGTCTATTACATTTTCTCTACCCGAAGAATGTGTTGTAAGATTTTAGAGAAGTAATGAAATCTTGAATTTTGTGACAAGTAAGTGCATTGGTATATACATGACATGAATGTTGTTTTGAAGGTTTTATTGCTTATGTGGTGGATTTGGACAAAACACATCCGGATATGGATGACATTCTAGTGGTTAGAGAATTCCCTGATGTCTTTCCAGATGACCTATCAGGATTACCACCGGATAGAGAAATGGAATTCGGTATAGAATTGACACCTGGAACCGAGCCAATATCCAAGTCACCATATAGGATGGCTCCAGTTGAGCTAGAGGAATTAAGGAAGCAGTTGCAAAATATGGTAGATAAGGGTTTATAAGACCGAGCGTCTCACCATAGGGAGCTCCGGTATTGTTTGTGAAGAAGAGATATGGGAGCCTCAGGTTGTGTATCGATTATCGGATGTTGAACAAGGCTACCATCAAGAATAAATACCCCTTACCGCGCATCGATAATCTATTGGATCAGTTTCGGGGAGCACGGATCTTTTCCAAGATAGATTTGAGGTCTGGGTATCATCAATTGAATATTCAGAAGGAGGATGTGCCCAAAGACAGCTTTTTGCACCCACTATGGCCATTACGAATTCTTGGTGATGCCTTTCGGGTTGACGAATATGCCAGCAGCTTTTATGGCTCTGATGAATGAGATATTCAAGTCATACCTGGACCAGTTCATGATCATTTTCATTGATGATATATGGGTGTATTCAAAGTCCAGAAAAGATCATGAGCAGCACCTAAGGATTGTTTTGCAAACCCTCCGAGAGAGAAAGTTGTATGCCAAACTTGGTAAATGTGACTTTTTTCTAGAGCAGATTTCTTTTTTGGGCCATATTGTATCGAAGGATGGGGTGTCAATGGATCCATCCAAGATTGAGGCTATTGTTCAGTGGGAACAACCCAGGACGGTCACAGAGATCAGAAGTGTTGAGTTAATATATTTTGAAATGATAAAACAAATAAATTCAATAACATAAAGATGATACAAAAACATGTTTAGAGGTTATCAGTACCAGAAATTGAGTTCCTGAAGATGAGAGATCAATCTGATGGTATGAGAGATCGATCTCCTGGGTTTTCTTGGATGAGAGATCGATCTCATGAAGACATGAGATCGATCTGCTAAGGTTTGAACCTGTACAAAGGTATTGAGGAAGATTGAGATCGATCTATAAGGGTTATAAGATCGATCTGTCTAATACAGGATGTTGATGAGATCGATCTGGTATAAGAAGAGATCGATCTCCCCTAAAACAAAAGTTAAAGGCAGTAGATCGATCTGTAAGATCGATCTGTACTCAAACAGAGAGCCCATGAGATCGATCTGGTATAGGAAGAGATCGATCTCCTCAAAGTCAAAGAGCTAAGGAGATTGATCTGGGATAATAAGATATCGATCTCCTCACTACGAGAATACCTGGCAGATCGATCTATAGATCGATCATGCCTTAAACAGAGAGATTGGAAGATCGATCTGCCTATTCGACAGATCGATCTGCTCTAATATTTTCAAATTATGAGATCGATCTGCTCATATATGAGATTGATCTCCTTGCTTCTTTTTGCCTTGATCTTGCAAGAATTATAACTAAGAGATCGATCTGGTCAAGATGGTAGATCGATCTGGCATTCTACTGGAGGTTTCCAACGGCTCTTTCTGCAAAATCTCAACGGGAAAAACAGCATTAAATGCTCCAACTACCAATCCTTCAGTATATAATCAAGCATTGAAGACACTGAGAGGAGAGACACCATTGCTGCACATTCAGTATATTCTCAAGAGTTTAATTCTTTCATTCGATTTGTCTTCAATCCTCATTTATTGAATTTGTTGTATAAGCTTGTATGCAAAAGCTGTATTGGTCCTACCCACATTAAAAGCTTGATATTGTATTCATCCTATCTTTGAGAGAGAAGAGGATTGATCCTCAGTGAGATAAACTTTGTAAAAGGGTGAATACATCTTTGTTTAAGAAGGGTGGAGAGGTTATTCCTTAGCCTGAAAAAGGGAGTGTGTAACTTTCGTTGAAAGTGAGAAAGAAAGCTCTTGACAAGAAGGTCAAGGAGAGAGGACGTAGGCAAGAGATTGGCCGAACCTCTATAAACTACTGTGTTTGATATTCTCTTCCTTATCTCACTTTAATTTGTTTCATTACATTATATCGCTTATCCATTATTTGTTAATTAAGCTCAAATCAATTTAAATTTGTCATTAACATTAGAAAACCGATTCACCCCCCTCTCAGTAGAGCCAACAATTGGTATCAGAGCTAGGACTCTTTGATCACATAGGAATAACTTCCTAATAGTTAGAAACGATCTAATGGCTTACAACAATGTAGCAACTAGCTTAGTAGGAAAGGGGCATTCTACGGTTAGGCCTCCTATATTCAATGGAGAACATTATGCTTATTGAAAGACTAGGATGATGTTATTCATTCAAGTAAATGATTATGAAGTATGGAGGATTATCACTAAAGGACCTCAAATCCCTACAAAAAGAATAGAGGGAAGAGATATCCCTAAAGAAGAAGATGAATGAGATTCAAATGATGTTAAATGTGTTCAGCTAAATGCTAAGGCCATGCACACCCTTTTTTTGTGCTTTAGGGCCAAATGAATACAATAGAGTCTCCAGTTGTGACAATGCCAAACAAATTTGGGACAAATTGGCAATAACTCATGAAGGTACAACCCAAGTAAAGGAGACTAAGGTAGGAATGCTCACACATGACTATGAGCTATTTAGGATGAAAGATGGAGAGTCAATCAGTGATATGTTCACTAGATTCACTGATGTAATTAATGGATTGAAATCATTAGGAAAAACTTACTCTAATATAGAAATGGTCAAGAAAATATTAAATAGTCTACCTAAATCATGGGAAGCTAAAGTGACTGCAATTGAGGAATCCAAGGACCCTCACACATTATCATTAGATGAATTAATAGGATCACTACTCACTTATGAGATGAAGTTGAGAAGAAATGAAGAGCCACCCAAGAAAGTGGGAGTTGCTCTAAAATCTACTACTCAAGAGGAAAATAAAAATGAGAGTGGCAGTGAAGAAGATCTTGAGATGGCAATGTTTGCCAAAAGATTTAACAAATTCATGAGAATGAGAGCAAGTGGTAGTAATAGGAGAAACCACAAGAGAGATCAAGAAGAGGTAGGAAGAAAAGATACAATTGTGTGTTATGAATGTAAAAAACCAGGACACATTAAGTTTAACTGCCATCTTCTTAAAAGGTCCAATGATAGGTTCCACAAAAAGAAGGCAATGGTGGCTACATGGAGCAACAGTGACTGCTCCGATGATGGTTCAAATGAGGACATTGCCAACTTGTGCTTCATGGCTATTGATGATGAAAAGGTAACTTCAAACCTCAATGAATACTCTTTTGATGAATTGCAAGATGCATTTGATGATCTTGCATTGGAATATGAATGCATGAGTATGAAATATAAGAAGATAATATGTAAATTGAAGAAAGAAAATGAGTTAATACTAGAGGACAAATTAGAATGTGAAAAGAAATTAAAAATTACAAATCTTGAAATTTGTGACCTAAAAGAAAAAAATAGCAACTTACATAATCCTTTTAATAGGTTCTATATGGGTCAACAAAAGTTAAATAACATGCTAGAAACTCAAAGGGCATTCTTTGATAAAAATGGGTTCGGATATAATGCAAAAAGTAGAGAGACTCATCTCAAAAGCTTCATTGTTAGAAGAGCATGAATAAACCTTCAACTACTTGTTCACATTGTAATAGAAAGGGACATGCATCACATAATTGTAATATGAAGATGACCACTCTTAAAGGAAAAAGAGTAAAAAGATTATGGGTTCCAAAAGGAGTAATTAACTCAAAAGATCTTAATGCATTGGTAAAATGGATCCCAAAAGGATCAAGAATTGCATTCACTAACCTCAAAGGACCCAAGAGAATTTGGGTACCTAAGATATGAGTTTGAACTTTAATTGTAAGTGATTGAGCATTGCCACAAAGATAAAACAAAGGAAGCTTGGTACTTAGACAGTGGATGCTCAAGGCACATGACGGGTGAGAGAAGCCACTTCAACTCATTTAAATCAAAGGTTGGTGGAGAAGTCACGTTTGGGGACAACTCTAAAGGCCAAGTTGAAGGAAGTGGCTCAATAGGTAATGACTATTTTTCATTAGAAAAAGTATTGCTTGTCAGGGGTCTAAAGCATAATTTACTAAGCATAAGTCAACTTTGTGACAAAGGTTACAAAGTAATTTTTGATTCCATGAAATGTCATGTTATAGATCCTAAGTCAAATAAAGTTCTTTTCCTAGGCCATAGGCAAGGTAATATATACATTGTCTATCTTAATGAACTCAAAAATGAAAACATATGCCTAATGGTAGACAATGAAAAAGAATCTTAGTTATGGCATAGAAGACTAGGTCATGCTAGCATGCATGTGTTATCTAAGTTAGCTAGAAAGGATCTAGTTATAGGATTACCCAAGTTGTCCTTTGACTATGAAAAAATATGTGAAGCTTGTGTTAAAGGAAAACATAAAAGGACAACATTTAAGCCTAAGAATAGTGTATCCACCACTAGGCCTCTTCAATTACTCCACCTAGATTTATTTGGAGTAACTAGAACAACAAGCCTTGGTGGGAAACACTATGGATTTGTAATAGTTGATGATTACACTAGGTTCACTTGGGTGTTCTTTTTGAGAGTGAAAAATGAAGCTTTAGAAAAGTTCATAGCTTATACAAAAGTGACTCAAAATGAAAAAGGATATACAATAACTAGTAGAAGTGATCATGGCAAGGAGTTTGAAAACATAGGATTTGATGAGTATTGCAATGATCAAGGAATTAGCCATAATTTTTCAGCCCCTAGGACACCACAACAAAATGGAGTAGTTGAGAGAAGAAATAGATCATTGGAAGAAATGGCTAGAACCATGTTGTGTGAGAATAATTTACCAAAATATTTTTGGGCTGAAGCTATAAACACATCTTGCTATATCATTAATAGAGCTATGATTAGACCTATGCTAAAGAAAACTCCTTATGAGTTTTACAAAGGTAAGAAGCCTAACATTAGCTACTTCCATCCTTTTGGCTGCAAATGCTTTGTCTTAAATAATGGGAAAGATACTTTAGGAAAATTTGATGCCAAGAGTGATGAGAGAATTTTTTTAGGATATTCATTGAATTCAAAGGCTTATAGAGTATATAACAAAAGAACATTGATGGTTGAAGAATCAATTCATGTAATATTTGATGAATCAAATGATTTATCTAAAGATTCAACCAATGATGAGGATGTTGGAATATTTGATGAAAACTTAGAGGAAATTCCAAACTTAGAAGAAGATCTATTAGAAAAACTTGACATAAATAAAGAAGATGAAGAAGAAATAGAGATGTTAGAGAGAGAGTCTAGAGCACCAAGAGAATTAGGATATGTAAAAGATTGTGAAATAGTAGGAGATCCAACTCTTGGAGTTAGAACTAGATCATCTCTAAGGAATATGTGTCAATATATAGCTTTTGTGTCTCAAATAGAACCTAGAAATGTCAATGAAGCCTTAGATGACAATAATTGGTTCTTAGCAATGCAAGAAGAATTAAATCAATTTGAGAGAAGTAAGGTGTGGAAACTAGTTCCTAGGCCTAGTGATCACTCTATAATTGGAACTAAATGGATATTCAAGAACAAAATGGATGAAAATAGTGTGATCATAAGAACCAAGGCTAGGTTAGTTGCACAAGGTTATAGACAAGAAAAAGTAATAGACTATGATGAAACTTATGCACCGGTAGCTAGATTAGAAGCTATTAGAATGTTACTTGCCTTTGCATGCTATAAAAACTTCAAGTTATATCAAATGGATGTAAAGAGCGCATTCTTGAATGGTTTCATTAATGAAGAAGTGTATGTTGAACAACCTCCCGGCTTTGAAAATCATAAATTTCCTGAACATGTTTTCAAACTATCTAAGGCACTCTATGGTTTGAAACAAGTTCCTAGAACGTGGTATGAAAGTTTGTCAAAATTCTTAATAGAAAAAGGATTTTCAAGAGGAAAAGTAGATACCACTTTATTTATCAAAAATAAAAATAAAGATTTACTAGTTGTTCAAGTGTATGTAGATGATATTATTTTTGGATCAACTAATGAATCTTTATGCCAAGAGTTTGCTAAGATCATGCAAGGTGAATTTGAAATGAGCATGATGGGAGAGCTCACTTTCTTCTTGGGACTTCAAGTGAAGCAAACAAAGGATGGAACCTTCATCAATCAAGCAAAGTATACTAAGGATTTGCTCAAGCGATTTGGAATGGACAATTGCAAACCTCAAGCAACTCCAATGGGCACCAACATCAAGCTTGATAAAGATGAAAGTGGTAAGTGTGTAGACACTAAACTCTATAGGTCTATGATTGGCTCATTGCTCTATTTAACTACAAGTAGACCAGATATTTTATTTAGTGTATACCTTTGTGCTAGATTTCAATCCTCTCCTAGGGAATCACATTTATTAGCAACCAAAAGGATCTTTAGATACCTTAAGGACACTCTCTCTCTAGGACTTTGGTACCCCAAGGACTCCACTTTTACACTTCATGCATTTTCAGATACAGACTTTGGAGGATGCAAAATAGATAGGAAAAGTACTTCAGGTACTTGTCAATTCTTAGGGAATAGATTAATCTCCTGGTTCTCTAAGAAACAAAATAGTGTGGCTCAGTCCACAACTGAAGCTGAATACATAGCAGCAGGTAGTTGTAGTGCTCAAGTGTTGTGGATTAAACAACAAATGAAAGACTATGGTATTAACATGAAACAAGTCTCTATTAAATGTGATAATATCAGTGCCATCAATCTATCTAAAAATCCTATTCAACACTCTAGAACTAAGCACATTGAGATTAAGCACCATTTCCTTAGAGACCATGTTCAAAAGGGAGATATAATTCTAGAGTATATTGACACTCTACATCAAATAGCTGATATATTCACCAAACCTCTTGATAGAGATAGGTTTTGTGTCCTTAGAGGTGAATTAGGACTCATGAATGTTCCTTAAGATGTATATGCTTCATAACCTTGATTTCAAGTTGTTTTTAAAAGAGTTTTTCAATGATTTTTCTGGGCAAAAAGTATGAGAGATCGATCTCCTATCAATATAGATCGATCTCCATACTTCAAATGAGCCTAAAGCATAAAGGTTAAGCTAGGCAGATCGATCTCCTTAAGCCTCTGTTAAACAGCAGATCGATCTATGCATTTGGCAGATCGATCTCCTTAAGCCTCGGTCAAATAGCAGATCGATCTGGGCCTGCGACAGATCGATCTCATTAAGCTTCTGTATTCTGAGGATCGATCTTGTGGTACAACAGATCGATCTCTTCAAGCTTTTGGAAATGACAGATCGATCTGTCGCCTCGACAGATCGATCTCCTGTGCCCTGAACTATAAAAACTGTTCAAAATCCCCAAAATTCGAAAAACCTAAATTCTCAAATCCCTAACCCCCTGTCGCACCTCAGCCCTCGATTCACCCTTCCAGATCGATCTTCGGTAAGATATTTGCCCAATATTTTCATCATTCTTGGTCTAGTAACCTACATTGCTCAATTTCTCTTCAAAAATTTATCTATTTTTACTGTAATCTCAATTAGGGCAATTTTTACACTGTTCCATTGGGTAGGTTTTTAGCGAACTAGCTTTAAGATTGTTACCCGTGTCTAGAAAACATGCCACGACTTAAGAGAGTAGGCCAGAAACCTCCTAGACCAAGTGTAGATCAAGGGTCCTCTTCTAAATCAAACCCTCCCCCTTCAATCACTACCTTTAACAGGTGTTTTAAAACACCTGCAAAAAGGAAGAGATATGAAGAGTATTTTTCCACCATGCCAATTAAACATTGGCGAACCATCGATTTTTCTTTCTTAAACCGTATTGATTTTCCTTATCTACCCAAATTTGAAGAATTTGGTTGGATTTCGTTTCTCAAAATCAATACTCCCGTACCCCCAAACATCATCAGGGCATTCTTTTCTAATGCCGAACTCACCTATGATCCTGATGATGCTTGCAAAATTCTCAGGTTTAAAACGTATGTCATGGGTAAGTCAATTCCTATAGACACTGATGTCTTAGCCCAAGTTTTCCACATGAGCAATGAAGGCTTGACCAATAAAGATGAGGAAGTTCCCTTAGAGTTTGACCTTCCCGGGGATAAGGCGAGTGACCTGCCGATGCACCCAAGGTTACTCCACCTCATTATCTCATGGAATCTCCGTCTTTTCGGTACTCGTCATTCCACCGTTAGGAGGTTAGATCATTTTTGGATCCACCACATCCACTCCACAAGTCAAAAACCCAACCTTGTCCATTTTCTCTATGAAGATTGGTTGAAGATCGTACGCAGCCAAGCCACCACGATAGTTTTTTTGCAACCGTTGGCGTATCCTCTACAACGACTTGGAGTGGACTGCAGTTGTGAAATGGGTGAAGTGCCCTCCCCAAAGAGCATCTTAAACATTGGGACACTTCACCACATGGGGTACTACAAAGACTTCCGAGGAGATTGGAAGAAGAAACAAGAACAACAGCCTGCAGCAGCCATGGAGGAAGATCCATCAGATGAGCCCTTGGATCCATCTGCTGCACCGACTGAGGGTCCATCGTCTTCGACTGCTCAGCCCTCTGCACCTGACCCATCACCCGCTGGCATGAAATCGATTGTGACGATGCTCATGGAGCTGAACCGGAAGATAGATAAAGGTTTTGCAAACCTTCATGCCACCCAGCAGACGATGATCATGGAGCTGAACCGAAAGCTAGATGAAGGTTTTGCAAATCTTCATGCTACTCAGCAGGCGATGTATGATGAGCTTCAAGTCACTCGTACTCACGTTGAGGACCTTATGGATCAATTTCCTCCTCCACCGTAGGACTTAATTGTTAGGACTAATTTCGCTATGTTTTGTAATTACTCGTTGTTGTTTGAGAACTGCATTTGCTTGAATGGGATGTCATATTAGTTATTGTTGCAATGTGCTATAATGAATTACTATTTTGAAATGAAAAGAGTGTTGTTTAAACCTTTAATATCATTGATATGACAAAAAGGGGGAGAAGAATAAGAAAACATGTTTTAAATGGTTTAAAGGAATGATTAAACTGAGGGGGAGTCAAAAGGCCAAAAGCCAATAGTGAGGGGGAGCTTACAAGAAGAGGGAGTTTGTGCACAAATGCAAGAAGGTAACTAAACATGTTGATTGAATAGGTTTTGTCATATCAAAAAGGGGGAGATTGTTGAGTTAATATATTTTGAAATGACAAAACAAATAAATTCAATAACATAAAGATGATACAAAAACATGTTTAGAGGTTATCAGTACCAGAAATTGAGTTCCTGAAGATGAGAGATCGATCTGGTGGTATGAGAGATCGATCTCTTGGGTTTTCTTGGATGAGAGATCGATCTCATGAAGACATGAGATCGATCTGCTAAGGTTTGAACTTGTACAAAGGTATTGAGGAAGATTGAGATCGATCTATAAGGGTTATAAGATCGATCTGTCTAATACAGGATGTTGATGAGATCGATCTGGTATAAGAAGAGATCGATCCCCCCTAAAACAAAAGTTAAAGGCAGTAGATCGATCTGTAAGATCGATCTGTACTCAAACAGAGAGCCAATGAGATCGATCTGGTATAGGAAGAGATCAATCTCCTCAAAATCAGAGAGCTAAGGAGATCGATCTGGGATAATAAGAGATCGATCTCCTCACTACGAGAATACCTGGCAGATCGATCTATAGATCGATCATGCCTCAAACAGAGAGATTGAAAGATCGATCTGCCTATTCGACAGATCGATTTGCTCTAATATTTTCAAATTATGAGATCGATCTGCCATATATGAGATCGATCTCCTTGCTTCTTTTTACCTTGATCTTGCAGGAATTATAACTAAGAGATCGATCTGATCAAGATGGCAGATCGATCTGGCATTTTACTGGAGGTTCCCAACGGCTCTTTCTGTAAAATCTCAACGGGAAAAACAGCATTAAATGCTCCAACTACCAATCCTTCAGTATATAATCAAGCATTGAAGACACTGAGAGGAGAGACACCATTGCTGCACATTATGTATATTCTCAAGAGTTTAATTCTTTCATTCGATTTGTCTTCAATCCTCATTTATTGAGTTTGTTGTATAAGCTTGTATGCAAAAGCTGTGTTGGTCCTACCCACATTAAAAGCTTGATATTGTATTCATCCTATCTTTGAGAGAGAAGAGGATTGTTCCTCAGTAAGATAAACTTTGTAAAATGGTGAATACATCTTTGTTTAAGAAGGGTAGAGAGGTTATTCCTTAACCTGAAAAGGGGAGTGTGTAACTTTCGTTGAAAGTGAGAAAGAAAGCTCTTGACAAGAAGGTCAAGGAGGGAGGATGTAGGCAAGAGATTGATCGAACCTCTATAAACTACTGTGTTTGATATTCTCTTCCTTATCTCGCTTTAATTTGTTTCATTATATTATATCGCTTATCCATTATTTTTTAATTAAGCTCAAATCAGTTTAAATTTGTCATTAACATTAGAAAACCGATTCACCCCCCTCTCGGTAGAGCCAACAAGAAGCTTTCTAGGTTTGGTAGGATACTACAGGAGATTTATAAAGGGTTTCTCTAGATTAGCTGCTCTGTTAACATGACTTACGAGAAAGAATGTGAAATTTACATGGGATGAAGCTTGTGAGAGGAGTTTTCAGGAACTTAAGCGCAGATTAACCACTGCGTCAGTTCTTATCATCCCTAATAGCTCAAAGAACTATTCTATTTATACGGATGCTTCACATCAAAGGCTAGGTTCTGTTTTGATGCAAAACGGAAGGGTAGTCGCTTATGGATCTAGACAGTTGAAAGATCATGAGAAGAACTACCCCACTCACGATTTGGAGTTGACAGTCGTAGTATTTGCACTGAAGATATGACGCCACTACTTGTATGGTGAGAGATTTCAGATCTTTACGGATCACAAGAGTCTTAAGTATCTGGTCTCACAAAATGAGTTAAATATGAGATAGAGAAGGTGGTTAGAACTCCTCAAAGACTATGACTGTGAGATTTTGTACCACCCCAGGAAGGCGAATGTGGTTGTCGATGCATTGAGTAGAAATAGTCTCGGGTTGGTATCACATATGATTGTTAGGGAGCACGAGTTGTTGGAACAATTCACGAGCCTTAGTTTGGATATGACCCTACCTAAGATTGGCAAATATGGGATTATAGCTAGGTTGAGATTAGAACCAGAATTAATTGAGAGAATCCGACAAGCTCAGCAAAATGATCAATGGTGTATTAATGTGATTAGCCAAATTTAGAAAGGTAAGGAGGTTGAATTTGTATTAAGTTCAGATGGAATACTAAGGTTCAGAGATAGAATATGTGTCCCTAAGGATTCAGAGCTAAAGAAGTTGATCTTATTAGAGGCTCACTCATCGAGATATACAATACACCCGAGGAGTAATAAAATGTATCAAAATCTCCGAAAAGTATATTGGTGGTCTAAAATGAAGAGATACATAGCTAAGTATGTTGCTAGATGTCTCATCTGTCAACAGGTAAAGGTTGAGTATCCGAAACCTGAAGGATTATTGCAACCTCTATCGATACTAATATGGAAGTGGGAGCATGTCACCATGGACTTTGTGATTGGGTTATCGAGAACCCGTAAGAACCATGATGCTATATGGGTTATAGTAGATCGGTTAACAAAATCAGCACACTTTTTAGCCATGAGATCTACAGATACTTTGAGTGCACTAGCAGACTTGTATATATGGGAGATAGTGAGATTGCATGGAGTCCCAATGAGTGTTGTTTCTGATAGGGATGCCCGCCTCACTTCCCACTTTTGGGGATATTTTTAGGAAGCGATGGGGACCCAACTGAGCTTTAGCCCCGCTTTTCATCCTTAGACAGATAGTCAGTCAGAGAAGACTATACAGACCTTGGAGGATATGTTGAGAGCGTGTGTGCTGGATTTTAGAGGCTCATGGGACAATCACTTGCCATTGATTGAGTTCACCTATAATAACAGTTATCACTCAAGTATTGGTATGGCCCCTTATGAGGCACTATATAGTCGTAGATGTCGATCACCTATTAGTTGGGAAGAAGTTGGTGACAGACAGTTGCTTGCTCCCGAATTGGTTAGACAAGCCTCATAGGATGTTCAGATAATATGTGAGAGGCTACGAACAGCTCAAAGTCGACAAAAAAGCTATGCTGACAGGAGATGGAGACCACTTGAGTTTGATGTGGGTGAGTCCGTATTTTTTAGAGTATCTCCTTCTAAGGGAATAACGAGGTTTGGGAAGAAAGGAAAACTAAGTTCTCGTTACATTGGTCCCTTCGAGATTTTGGATAGAGTAGGAGATAGGGCATATAGGCTAGCCTTACCACCTGAGCTAGTGGAGGTACATAATGTCTTCCATGTTTTTATGCTTTAAAAGTACTACACAGATCCAACACATGTAATTAGCTATGAGCCATTAGAGCTCAAGGAGGATACGTCGTATGTGGAGAAACCGATCCGGATATTGGACTGAAAAGAGAAGGTTTTGCGGAACAAAACGATTGCATTGGTTAAGGTCTTGTGGCAGCATCATACATCGGAGGAAGCCACATGAGAGTTAGAGGATCTAATGAAGGAGAAATATCCCCAACTTTTTGAGGAATAGACTTTGTTTAATTTGGAGGACTAAATTTTCTAAGGATGGGAGAAATGTAATACCCGTAATTTCTCACGTAGTTATTTTTATGAAGATATAATGTATATGTACGTTGTTACAAAAATAGCTTGAGAAGCTATGAGGTATGTATATGTATTGAAAAATTAGTAAGAATGTTAGGAGGATGTAAGGATTTTGGAAATTTTATGAAACATCCATGATTCCAAGTTGTGTGCACAAGTTTCATTAACTATGAACTATGTGGAATGGATGTCATTGTGTGTTAATTGTGCATGGAATGCAAATTGAGGTATGCAACAAATGTGGATGAGTGTGTAGGTAAAAATCTGCAGAAAACTGTAGAAATAAGGGTACAGAGGATGAGAGATCGATCTCACATGAAGGAGAGATCGATCTCCTCTCTTAAAAGTACCCAAAATTTATCAAATGGAACTAGGAAGATCGATCTCATGGGAAGGAAGATCGATCTCCTTAAGTATCTGCCAGGAAGGAATCGATCTCTCACACGACACATATCGATTTCCTTAACTCTCGGCCAAAAACAGATCGATCTCCCCTAAGCGACAGATCAATCTCCTTAAGGTTTTGTAAAAAGCAGATCGATCTCTAAGAGAGGCAGATCGATCTCCAAGAAGAGATTTGCTTGCAAACAGATCTATCTCATCATAGAAGAAGATCGATCTGGTAGTAGTTACGTTTGGTAAAGAGAACTACCAAACCTTGCAGAGATCGATCTCCACAAGGACCAGATCGATCTCATGTCACTGCGTCTATAAAAAGGACACGAGATTTAGACTGAAAATCAGATTTCCCTCCCACCAAACCCGCACCTGCCATTTTCTCTCAAAGGCCCAAGTTTTCTCACTCTAAAAACCACTACATTCCAGCCAGTTTTGGAAGAAGCTCAAGAAGGGAAAGTTATTCCTTGAAGCAAGGAGAACAACATGCCCAAAAATCACACATTAGTGTGACCAAGAGAAGGAGTTTTGGCTACCACAAGTTTGGCTAGTAAAGGGGTAAGCTCTTCAACCTTCAAGCTTTAAATATGGGTTTCTAGGCATTTGTGAGTTGGATAATATGTGAAATATGGATAGAAATGATGATTGTAGTGATGGGTGAGTAATATTAAGAGGGATTTATGAAGAGGAATACAAATGGGAAAGGTGAAATGTGATTTTAAAGATTGGAAAGTATGATTAGATAAATAGAAGACAATGTGTATGTTTAGTAGAGGGAAAGGAAAATAAATTAATGATTTACATGTGTAGATTGAAATACGTGAAACACGGTTAACCCGGATCGCGAACAGAGCAAACGAGACGAAGGAAATACAAGCGCGATTCAAGGTAAGGGACTGTATGTTAGCGATAGAGATATTCGTACGTATTTTACTGCGATTTTTGTAGATATGATGCTAGAATTAGTACGTTTAGCTATCATATCATGAAATGTACTATGATATATATATAATGTGAAAATAGGATGTGGGAAGGAAAACAGCCTGACATGCATGTTTTTAATGCTTTTACATCTACATGATGTTTTTGATGTTTTCTCAACCATGTATTGATTTTGAGATTGAGAAATGATGATGGATAGGTTTGCTAATTTTACATGTTTAGCTTGGGACGGCATGCTACGTAAATAAACATGTTTTGAGTTTTTAAAAGAGAAAATAGCCACCTATCGGATTTGAGATGTGAATCGATGTCGGAGCTCTAGCTCACACCCGTTTTAATGACTTAAACTATGCTGGAGTTTCGCTCGAACGTTTACATGTTTTGATAAACCGTGCTGGAGCGTGACTCGCATGTGGTTTTATAATGATAATGTGCTGGAGTTTTAGCTCACACATGTTTCTATGTTTGGATATGCCGTGCTAGAGTTCATCTTGCACGATGGATTTCAGAGAGGTGCTGGAGCATTGCTCGCACTAGTTTTACTGAGTTGAGATGATACAGTGCTAGAAACTGTTGCTCGCACTGGGAGATACCCCGCTGGAGCCTTGCGATGACTTTGTGTCACGCTAATTTGCCCGCCCGGTATATGAGACATGGTTCAGGATAATGAGTCCATTGTAGTTAGTAGATGGACTGGGTCCATGATTGTACGTTGAACTGTGTAGTTGTCCGTTGGTATACTATATACCGTGCTGGGTACACATGAGTACGAGTATCGTGTAGATGACACATGGCGTACCTTGTATCGTGAGTTAATGAGGAAGATGATGATGATTGAGATGAGCCGGAGAGTAAGACTGACTCATCCCCCTTCATGCAAGTGATGCCCTGTGCACACGTGATCAGTGAAGCGATCATATGTCGTAGATATTATATTGTCGAGAATTCCATACCTGTCTCGGAGATAAGAGAAATTGAGAAACTTAGAAAAGAAACAGATTTGATGATTTGATAAATCTCTTGATTTGAATGTTTGTGCTGTGATAGCCTTGTTTTATGACATGTTTTTAAATGAAAGTATTGAATATCAGATTTCATGAAAATGCCTATGAGAAATAAATGTTAAATGCATTTTCTAGTAATATTTCCATTTACATTGCAACATGGTTTTGTTTATGCATGCATGGGCTATGCAGATAGTACAATATCTACATGTTAGCATCTCTTTCCTTACTGAGCTATGGTTTGCTCATCCACTAATTTTCCCCCTTCAGATACTGAGAAGTAAGACAGTACGGTGGTCTCTAGATTCCTTTTGGGTTGGACAGCTCCTACCAGTTGCATAGGTATAAGATTTTTATACACACGAGCATTTTGTATCTATTATAATTTATCTCACAGTCATGAATTAAAGTTGTAAACAGTTGTATGAGGATGTTATGTAATGATATTATATTAAACAATTGATTTTGTATATCTACACACACACCTGGGAGTGTGAATTAAAGTTTTAAATATTTCTGCTGAAAATTTATGGAAATTTAGTAATTACATTGACTCACAGCCCAACCGATAGTAGTATATGTGTGGATGAAGGATACCTAGAATCGAGGTGTGACACATTGTGTTCCATGTGATTACATTAGGCTTCACATCTGATTCTTGCATTTTCATAAAGAGTTTATAAGCCATCCCACAGTACCCAGCGGCAATTTCCTGCAACCATTGAGTCTCAAGTATAAACATCTTTCTCTTCGATCTTATCAAAGACTTACCTCGCAGCTTCCAAATCCCCACACTTAGGATATATGTCAATAAGGGAGTTCACAACAAGTACATTATCAATTATGCCCATCTTAAGAGCCATAGAATGAATTTCCATCCCTATCTTTAATAATCTCAGGGATACATAAGTCAAATATGCACTTGTGATAGTAACACCATTAGGCTTGATCCCAGCCAAAAGCATCTCCTTAAACGAACACAAAGCTTACCACCTCCTACCATTTTGAGCAAGCCCCGAGACGATAGAGATCCAAGTAAACACTTCAGGTTTTATCCTAGAACTCTCCATCTCCTTCATCAATCCCATTGCTGCATCACATTATCCTATCTGATTATGACTATTAATTAATATATTCCATGTAATAATACACGGTTTGATTCCATCTTCCCACATTCCATTAAACAAACTATAAGCTTCATCATTTTCACCCTTCTGACAATACACCAATATCATAGAATTCCAAGTCACTCTATCTCTCTCACCCATGTTCTTGAAAAACCTCTTTGCAGAACTCAATTTCCCACACTTTGCATACATAGCTAAAATGGAATTACTGACATGCATAAAGCAAACCATCCCTAATCTAATTACTAAAGAATGCAGCAACCTTCCGGTCCTAAAATCCCCACAGTTAGCACAAGCTTGCAAAATTTTCGGAAACAAAAATTCATCAAGCAAAACATCATCTTTCATCATCAAAAAGAAAAGTTCCATAACTTCCTTCCACCTCAACTCCCTCGAGAAGGAACCAATCAAAGCAGACCAAGTGTACAAATTATTTTCACTGATTTTATCAAACACTATATGGGCATCAGCCAAAGACCCACATTTCGCATACATGCAAATAAGCTTGGTTTCAACGAACGGATCACTTTCTTTAACTAAATGGACTCGGGCATGGAGTTTTCGACCAAGGTCGAGAGAACCAAAATCAATGCAAGCTTCAAGTAAATTAATGAAGGTGTTGGGTCTTACTTGGAACCCACTTTGGGCAACTGAATCAGGAGCTACTACAGCTTCAGTTAGGCGACCATTTCGTGAAATGTAGTTTAAATTGTTGTCGGTGATTTTTGGGTTGATGGTAATTTTAGTTCTAGAAAATGCGAGCTTTGTTCCGGTTTAAGAAAACTCATATAACTTTTCATGTTTTGTTGGGATTATTATAGGAGGCTTCAAAATACAAGGAATCATCAAAGTCTACATTGCATAATCTCTGTCTGCCTGCCTATCTCTCTGTGAATTTTCCCTTTTTTTAATGCTTTTGGAGTGACAAATCAGAGAAGATAATGTATGGATTGAAAGAATACAATTTTGTAGAGATGTGTGAAAGACAAATGCTATGACATGCTGCGTACTGGCAGCAAACAAACTAAGCCCTTCCTCTAGCGTTCTCTTATTTGCTAAAACACATGAATACAAACCCAACCCCTCCTCCTTGCTACCTCTTCCCTGAGTAAAAGACAACAAATAGTTGTTTATTGAGCCGCATCCAATCAACTTACCACATCCACGGACCTTAGATGGGTTTATTTTAACAAGTGCAGAAAGAGGCTCCAATGTAGCTATAAGAACTTCAGGATCAGTGGATGAAAGTAGGAGCTTGAAATGTTCCAAGACATCAAAAGAACTCTTGTTGTGGCAATTCTCCAAGACTGTTTGCATTACTCGCAATATTTGAAGAACTGCATGCTTTGGAAATGGACTATCATCTTTTAGAATTTTATCTGACAGGAGAAGATCATTCCTACAAGACAAGTACGTCTTGAAATATGTATCAAAATGAAGAAACAGTGGCCTCCAATGATGAAAATTCCCTTTAGTGTACTCCCATCGAAAGTAGTCGTTAGACAAATCAAGAGTCTGCAACATAGTCGCATGTCAGATTTCTTCCGGGAGTCTTCCAGTCAGACCAGTAGAACTAAGACGAAGGGAAGTTAAATTTTAAAATTTCGCAAAGAATATTGGAAGTGGAGCAGACAAGTTGTTGGTGTCCAAGTGGATGATTGAGAGACACCGAAGCTTAGAAAACGAAGAATCTATAGGTCCTGAAAGATTACAATCTGACATGCTCAACACTTGCAAATTGATCAGTGATGATAAGGCCTGACACCACTCATTTCCCTTAGTCGATATATTTACGCCATCAAGATGAAGAAATCTTAGCCTCGTGAGATTTCGAACAAGTATCTCTAGGTTTGGGTTCTCAAGTTTCAAGGATAATCCAAAATATGAATTTGTAGATAAGTCAAGAGTAACCAACCTTGTCATGCGTGAAATCTCTGCTAGAATTTTCCCTTTAAAGCCCGCATTTTACAAATTAAGATAGCTCACGTTTGCAAACTTGTAAAACCCAGCAGGAAAAGCAGAGATGAGTCTGTTATAAGCCAGATTGAGTTGTTGCAGATGCCCATCCCAAGAACAACAATTCGTGGTTTGATTCCAATTCACTAGCTTTCTATATTTTATAAAGCATAAAACTTTTTTTTCGTTTCCTGCAAATGGCGTCAATTGTTATTATTCGGTTACAACAGTTATGAATTGCTTACGTCATCGTCTTGATTTTTGTGCCACGTGCTACTGAAAACTCTACAAGAAAGAGAATGATCAGAGGGACACATGGGTTTTTCCCTGCGTAAGCACTCTGATGCTTAAGTCAGACAGAGAATTTGACAAAATTTTTGTAAGCAAAATAGAGACTTGATTTCATAAATCATACTTGTACCCTGTCCTGGACTTGTTGATGGTGATTGTGCTTTTAAAGATATGAGTTTGTAGCTGATTGAAACTCTCTTTTTTTATCTATATATATATTCTGATTTTTAAGTTGATAATGTTACAACCATGTAGATAAAGTTGAGTTTGAATCTAGCGTCAGTTACTCTTTTTTGCTTTTTTTATTATTATTATTATCATTCACAACAAGAATAATATGAAATTCGAATCATACCTTATTTAAAAAATACACATACCAACTATAGAACAAAATATTCATATACATAAATACTATAAATTTCAATATTAAAAGTTTAATATCTCACCTTTTTACCTACCTATATATATATATATATATATATATATATATTCAGTTTAATTTTTCTCAAATTTTCTGCTCTTTGACATCTACCTTTCCAATAATAATCTATATGGATTATAATCATATTTGACGCTCTATTATTGAATTAATATTAATTTTATCATTATATTTTAATTTTGTTAAATTTTATCAATATATTTTTAGCTTTGTTGATTTATTGACATAAAATAAAAAAGAAATATAAAAATGTATCATTTATTTATATTTGCAAAGTGTTTTAAACATATTTTAATTTTATTAAATTTTTTGTTCAAAAGTCAACGAAATTTAAACTACACTGATAAAATTACTATTTGCATTAATACAATATTTGAGGAAATATTTATAATTTTCTATCAATTAATAAAGTTAAAATTATAATAAGAATTTAATAAAATTAAAAGTATAATGATAAATTGAAATAAAATTAAAATATACTGTTAAAATTTAGGTGAAATGGTCAAAAAGTTACCGAAAAAATAGTTTAGCAATTAAATTTTATATTTTTTCGTAATCAATTGACTCTTTATATTTCAATTTTTATTTAATTGAATCTTTTTTTGACTTTTCTTAACAAAAATCATAATTAAAAGTTGAAAAGTAAGAGTTTAATCAAGTGAAAAATTAAAACATGTAGATTTAATTGAGTAAAAAATGAAATATAAAAACTTAATTAAATAAAAATTAAAATGTAAGAGTTCAATTAAATGAAAATTTAAAATTTAAAATTTTAATTAATTGTGAAAAAATATATAAATCTCAATCGTTAATTTTTTTTTTTCCGAGCGCCTTTTTAATCTTGTATCCTAAAATTTAATATTAGTTAAATAATAATATAAATGATAATTTCACCTCACTGTAAAGCGATTAGATTCTTTTAAATTTTTTCTTCTTTCTCATTTAACTTCTTTTAGACTTTTAGTGAGACTGTGACCATGCCAATGACGAGTAAATAAATAACTAATGGAATGCATGGTTGCTAACACCTGTCCAAATCCCGCTCAACTTTGCCTCCACGTTTCACTTCTTCTCGTGTGAAGGCAGCATCTCAACACAAATTTGGGTCTCACTTTCTCTCAATCTCTCAATACCTGCAATGGAAATGGAGGAGCAAGAGCAAGAATTCGAAGCTTACAATGTTATACCAAAACCAGCTGACTGGTTCACTAGCTTAGTATCTCTGCAAGCTGATATCCTTTACAACTGTTTCATCACTCTTTTTTCCCCTTTCTTCCTCCTCTTCTCGTTGGCCTCAGAGTCCTACCACCGCGCTGAACAGACAACAGCCAGCGTTGAAACGGCGGTTCAAAAGGTCCCTTATAAAATCACCCATGGTAGCACCATTTTGTTGAAGAGAGTTACATTGGGACTTCTGGGAGCTGCACAGGTGTTCATGGTGTTGGTGTTTCTGATGGTTTTGGCTGCTTTGGTGGGAATTGGGTTGGTGCAACTTTGGTTGGAGGAGCCTGTTATTGTTAGAGAAAAATTGTTCTTTGATTACACGGAGGTTAATCCTAAGGCCGTGTTATGTTTTAGTGGTGGTGGGTTTGGTGGCAGCAGCTATATGAAGAGGCAGATAGCTGTTCCAGTTGGTCACACATTTAATATTTATTTGGTCCTTTTGATGCCTGAATCTAATTTCAACAGGCATATTGGGGTGTTTCAGGTATTCCAATTTATTTATAAAATCTTTAGTTTTTGTTGAATTTATAGATCAATTCTGTTTACTCTAGTATTGTTTTCACTCCCAACTGATAGTGCTTTTAACTTACAATTAAAATTTCATGTCAATAATTAATAGATGGAAAAAGAGGAGTAATTGTTTAAATGTTGAGAACAAGAGAAATTTAATGGAGATTTCAGACATAGGATAAGAGCTTATAGCTTTAAGAGGTTTTATGGTACAAAGATAAATAGTCATTGGAAGTTGGAACTTCACTCATACTATGTTAATTTTCATTTTGTATCAAAACTAATAGTATGCCTTAGTACAAGGTAATCACAAGCGGTTTGAGGGCTTGCTATGATGGGTGCTGATAGCAGAAAATAATTGAATGGAACATATCTAGACTAGAACCAAACAAAAAACTGAAGACAAGAAGGTTTTAAATTTTCTTTTTCCCAATTATTACACTAGGCAAGCTTTGAATTCTAGAAGGAAAATCACAATTTGAAAACAAAAAATTGCATTCATCTTTATTATAGCTCTGCATTTCAGCTTTTCCTTCTTGTTTATGTTCTAAAATATTTAGTTGTTTGGACGAAAGGTGGAAGTTCCTAAGTCAAAGTCATCCCAATTCCTCTAGATCTGCACATCTTCCCATCCCACCCTTTAAAGACAGAAGTTGAGATTATAGTAAAAATATTTTAAACATTTGCTAATGTTATGCTATTGAACCTCAGATTTCAAACTTCATTGCCCCATTTTGTATGGACAATATAAAGTATTTATAGCTTATGTCATACATTTCAATGCCAAATCTCTTGATAGAAGATGCTGTCATGTCATTAGCTTTATTGCTTCGATGGTTCTAAAGCATGTAATCAACCATAGTATCCTACAAGCATGATGTTCTTTTGAGATGAGACTAATCTCTATTGGTATAGACATAGTTTGATTATTGACGTTTCAGTGGTTGTACTGTTTTTGGTATCTATGAGCACGTAAAATGGTTGTTTTCTCACAGATTTGTTTTATCAGTTGACTGCAGAACTCTTATCCACTAATGGAAATGTAATTGCGAAGTCTAGCCAGCCGGTCATGTTGCACTTTAGAAGCCTACCAGTTCGACTTGCACGAACATTTCTTATGGCTATACCTCTCTTACTTGGAATATCAAGCGAGACACAAAAGTTAAAGTTTGAGATATTGAGATATAAAGAAACACATCCAAGAAGTGAAGCTGTTAGGGTAATTTTGGCTCCAAGGGCTGGGACTTCATCGCTTCCACAGCTGTACGAAGCTGAAATCTTCATGAACTCACAGCTACCATGGACAAAACAGTTGCTGCACAATTGGAAGTGGACATTGTACGTGTGGACAACTTTCTACGTATACATCTTGTTCCTTATAGTTCTCGTTGGCTGCTTTAGACCATTATTGTTTCCGGTGGTAACAGCAGGATTCAGTAACCGAGATGAAAGAATCGCGGGGGTAGAAGAATCCAAAGAACCGCTAATCAGTGGTAGAAGTGATCACAATGAGGTTTCTGATCTAACAAGTAAATGGCAGCAGAGCAGACGCAAGCGGAAGGCGATCTTTCTGCAGAAGGATTTCTCAGATATTGCTGGCTCATCAGCATCGAGCATGAGCGTAACTAGGGAAGATACGAGCGCGGTCATTGAAGAGGATGTGGGAGACTCAGAATCAGTATGTTTAGGTGGTTGAGTGAGCTGTGTTCCTTGGAAAGGTTCTTTGTTTGTATCATACTCTTTAAGTCTTAACAGCTATAAATCTAAATAGACTTCATTACTATCCTATTATCCTATCTATCATCCCTCATAACGTTGATTTTTACTTGCTTTAGAGTTTACCATTAGTTTTAATTTATTGCTTTCTTTACAAAATTTTATGTTTTGATCGGTTTTATAATAAAAAAATTTTACCTTTATATGTTACTTGTAATCGTACATAAAATAAATCATTATATAAATTTAATAGAAAGAAGAAAAAAATGCTGAAAACGTGTATCATCGATTGCCTTGAGAACGGCACGGTTTGAGGCTTCAATAGTCATCAGGGGCAGCTGTTTGGATCTCATGCTCTGGCACGGTTAAGCCTTCTCGACCCCTCCGGAGCCTTCAAAAGCCAGTGGACCTTTGAAGTCCAGTGAAAATTTTACTCTCCATATAGCCCTTCTTCCCTTTTATGCCTCTGCCATTATTTATATTTTTTGCCCTTGACGAAGGTATCACCTATCACTTGTATCCTTTGTCCTTTTTTTTTCTTTTGTTATTTATAATTTTAATTTTTTTATTTGAAGTATTTCGCATAACTTCAATATAATTATATTAGTTTTAGACCAGTTGAATGCACGGAAATATATTCTTTAATAAATTCATTGATAACATATAGTATAAAGTATTGAATTTACGAAAAAGATCATATTTATGATACTTAATACTTTTTCATTTTTAATTTGTATATTACAATAGAGTAATAAAAAAATTATATATTGGATATAATTATGCAAACTTTGTAAGAGTTAAATAAAACCGATTTTATAATTAATTAAATCAAAGAAGTATATATTGAAATTTTTTCATAATTTGAAGAAATTAAAATTTTCATCATCTATACAATTTTTTTAAAATGGAGATTCTTCAATAAATTCTTATTGAACTGAAAAGGTAATAAATGATTTTTTAGTATTTTTTAAATGATGTATCTGTTTACTTATTTATTAAATTTCACAAATTATATGATAATATAACAAAGATAATCATATTGTAAAACTTTATATCCCCTAAAACCTAAATATTGTTTAGGTTTGAATTAACATTTTCAATTTATAAACTAAATTTTTTTTGTTCAATATTGATATATAATACATTAATTCATATTTAATCATAATTAATTATTTTTGCTTTAAAACTTAGTATCCAATATTTTGAATTTAAAAAAAATTAAAAATTAAAAAGAAAAATCAAAATATATTTATATCATGTTCTAGTGATTTATCTTTTTAAAAATCGTTCTAAATTCAAAATATAAAATATATTGATTTATATTTTTAAAAATATAAAATATATTGATTTATCTTTTAAAAACCTAAGCAATCTAGTATATTCTCCACATTTTGTTTATGGATGATATATAAGAATTTTTAAATTGAAATATGTCACGACTCAAATTACCTAAAAATCACTACAAATTTTTCGTTTGTTATTTAATTCTTACCTTTCTTTTATCGTGACCATCCTACCAACAGTTGGGCTATGATTCGGTGTTAATCCCCTCTCACCTATTTACCATTCCATTTTCATATTCACATTCACACATCAGGATTTACTATAATTTGACTTTAACTAAATACATTCACAATGGTATTTACATAACCTTACATCCCCAAAATCATATCCGTTTACAGTACTGTGCATTTACATGTTCAGATACAAAACTATACAAATGTGTATACCTGTCTCTCGATGGGACGCAGCGGATACCAAAAATGCAAGTACTCAGCCACGCTCAACTACTGAAAGTACTTTGTAGAGGAGGAAAATAAGGGGGGTGAGCAACCACACGCTCAGTAAAGCAATTATGCAAGTAAGTAGATAGCTTCACTATCTAGATGCTCATAATGTCATGCCCTTAAATCCATTTCTTTTCGTTTAAATCTTGTTGGCTCTACCGAGAGGGGGGGTGAATCGGTTTTCTAATAACTATGGCAGATTTTAAAATAATCACAATTTAAACACAAATGATAATGAATAAAACAGTGCAATATAACAATTTAATGCAGAGAGAAGGGAAGAGAAACAAACACAGTCACTTATAGAGGTTCGGCCAACTCTTGCCTACGTCCTCTCTCCTTGACCTTCTTGTCAAGTGTTTTCTTTCTCTCTTTCAATAGAGCTTACAAATTTCCTTTTACAGGTTAAGGAATAACCTCACTACCTTTGGCAATACAGAAAAAGTATTCAGCCTCTTACAATATACTCTCACTGAGGAACAATCCTCTTCTCTTTTAAGATAGGACTGAATACAATTTAATGCTTTAAAGTGGTAGGACAAGTGTAGCTATTTTGCACTTAAGCTTTTACAATGATTCTCAATCAATAAGCAATAGGGACACAAAGAATGAAAGAATTAAAGCTTGAGAATCTTTGGAATATGCAGCAATAGTCTCTCTCTTTTCTTTGTCTTCAATGCTTGGTTATATACTGAAGGTTGGGTAGTTGGAGCATTAAATGCAGTTTTTCCCGTTGAGATTTGAAGAAAATAGCCGTTGGGAACCTCCAGTGGTCAGACAGATCGATCTCCTATCTTGGCCAGATCGATCTCCTAGTTTTAAATCCTGCAATGACAAAGCACAAATACACAGGGAGATCGATCTCATACATTACCAGATCGATCTGTTAGTTTGAATAGGCAGAGGCAGATCGATCTGTCGAATAGGCAGATCGATCTCATATCCTCTCTGTTTGAGGCAAGATCGATCTCTCAATACACCAGATCGATCTCTTAAGCTCACTGACTTTGAGCAGATCGATCTCTTCCTTACCAGATCGATCTCCTAAGTTCTCTGACTTAGAGGAGATCGATCTCTTAACCCTGGCAGATCGATCTCTTTTTACCTTAAACCCTTTACACCGTTTTAAGGCTTGCCAGATCGATCTCTTCCATCATGAGATCGATCTCTCATCAAGTATAAACCCAGGAGATCGATCTCTCATACCCCAGATCGATCTCTCATCAGCAGAACTCTAAGTTCTGATCCTGATATCTTCTAAACATGTTTGTATACCATTTTAACATTATTGTATTAACTTGTTTTGTCATTTCAAAATACATTAACTCAACAATCTCCCCCTTTTTGATATGACAAAACTCATCTAATAAACATGTTTAGTGAAATTGCAAAGTTCCCCCTTTTTGTGAACTTTTAACTTTGTTATGACTTTGTTAATAACTTAACTCCCCCTCAGTTAAATCTTAACTCCCCCTCAATTAAATCATAACTCCCCCTCAATTAAATCATTCAATTAAATCATTCTTTTAAACCTTTAACATAACCACAACACATGTTTCTTCTCCCCCTTTTTGTCATATCAATCACATACTAAAGAGAAGATTCATGGCATTTCAAAATCAACATTTTCATTAACTCACCAAATATTCAATCAAATCACATTTCATTCAAGCAAATTTTTCACAGATAACATCAAGTAGCTTAACAATGTTTTAACTACACTAAATCTAAGCGCCTAATGCCTATTGTGAGGGAGGATCACGATCCATAAGATTCTCAACATGCGTGCGTGTTACTTGGAGCTCATCGAACATCGCCTCTTGAGTCTCTTGAATCCTATCCACTCGTTGGTTTAGTTTCGCAAATCCTTCATCCATCTTCTGACTGAGATCACTCATCATCTTCATGAGCATCTCCAAGCCAGCAGGAGATGATGTTGGTGCAGTTTGCGCAGCTGTTAAAGATGACGGTTCAGGAGCTGGTACTGCAGGTTGGTGTGCTGGTTCATCAGTGGGGTCCTCCTCAGCCTCAGCAGGTTGCTGTTCTTGCTTTTTCGTCCACTCTCCTCGGAAATTTTTGTAGTACCCCATATGATGTAGGGTCCCAATGTTAAGCACGCTTTTGGGAGATGGTAGCTCGCCAGTTTCGCCGCTGCAATTGATACCAAGGCGGTGAAGAAGATAAGCCACTGGTTGTGGAAAAACTATTGTGGTAGCTTGGCCACGCACAATCTTCAGCCAATCTTCGTAAACAAAGTGAGGGAGGTTAGGTTTTTGGCTTGTGGTGTGAATGTGATGGAGCCAAAAACGATCTAGACGCCTAACGGTAGAATGACGAGTACCGAAAGGGCGGAGGTTCCACGAGATTATGAGGTGGAGTAACCGAAGGTGCATTGGAAGGTTACTCGCCTTGTCCCCGGGGAGTTCAAACGCAAAGGGGACTTCCTCATCCTCATTTGTTAAGCCTTCATCGCGTATTTCAAACACTTTGGCTAAAACTTCAGAGTCAATTATAATGGATTGACCCATGACGAAGGTTTTGAAGGCTAGGATTTTGCAGGTGTCATCGGGGTCATAAACGAGTTCGGCATTGGAAAAGAATGCGCGAACGAGATTTGGAGGGACAGGAGTGTTGATTCTCAAGAAGTTTGTCCAACCAAATTCCTCAAACTTTGACAGGTATGGAAAGTCTATGTGATTGAGGAATGAAAAATCGATGGTGCGCCAATGCTTGATTGGCATGGTTTAAAAATATTCCTCATACCGCTTTCTTTTTGCTGGTGTTTTAAAACACCGATTGAAGGAAGCGATAGGAGGTGGAGGAATGGGTTGTGATGAAGAACCTGCCTCTCCTGTGGTTCTAGGGGGTTTGTTTGCTACTGACTTCCTAGGCATGATTCTAGATTCTAAATTCGCCTAAACAAATTCAACAGAGAGAAAAGCAATGAAACAGTACCTCGGTTTGACCTGGAATCAAAATGAGCACAAATTGAAGATAGATTTTGAGAAAAACAGTAAGAAATGTTGGTTACAATACCAGATTTTGACACCGAGACGCAAGGAGGACCGTACAGAGATCGATCATCGGAGGAATCGGAGGAAAAGATACGAGGGAAAATTGAAAATTTTGAAGATTGGGTTTCTGAAATTTGGGAATTTTACGCGGGTATTTATACTCCAAGGCATAGGAGATCGATCTGTCGAGGCGACAGATCGATCTGGTACTCCCAGAAGCGAAGAGAGATCGATCTATCGTAGGGACAGATCGATCTGGTCGCAAACAGAGGCTTAAGGAGATCGATCTGGTACATGCACAGATCGATCTGTAGAATGCGGAAGCTTGATGAGATTGATCTGTCGTGTGGACAGATCGATCTGCCTTTAAACAGAGACGTAAGGAGATCGATCTTATGGTTAGAAGATCGATCTGCTTAGCTTAACCTTGATGATTTAGGCTAGTTGGAGGTATGGAGATCGATCTATATTGCAAGGAGATCGATCTCTCATCCTCATTGCCAGAAAATCTTTGCAAGAAATCATTTAAAATCAATTTGAAACCAAGATTTTTGAAACACAAAAAATCCTAAGGCTTATCCATGAGTCCTAATTCACCTCTAAGGATACAAAACCTATCTCTATCAAGGGGTTTGGTGAATATATCAGCTATTTGATGTAGAGTGTCAATGTACTCTAAAATTATATCCCCTTTTTGTACATGGTCTCTAAGAAAGTGATGTCTAATTTCTATGTGCTTGGTTCTGGAGTGTTGTATAGGATTCTTAGACAGATTAATGGCACTGGTATTATCACATTTAATAGACACTTGTTTCATGTCAATACCATAATCTCTCATTTGTTGTTTAATCCACAACACTTGAGCACTACAACTACCAGCTGCTATATACTCAGCTTCAGTTGTGGACTGAGCTACACTGTTTTGCTTCTTGGAGAACAAAGAAATTAACCTATTTCCTAAGAATTGGCAAGTACCTGAAGTACTTTTCCTATCTATTTTGCAGCCTCCAAAATCAGCATCTGAAAATGCATGAAGGGCAAAAGTAGAGTCCTTGGGGTACCAAAGTCCTAGTGAGGGAGTGTCTTTGAGGTATCTAAAGATTCTCTTAGTTGCCAATAGATGTGATTCCCTAGGAGATGATTAAAATCTAGCACAAAGGCACACACTAAACAATATATCTGGTCTACTAGCAGTTAAATAAAGCAAAGAACCAATCATAGACCTATAGAGTTTAGTGTCTACACACTTACCACTTTCATCTTTGTCAAGCTTGATGTTGGTGCCCATTGGAGTGGCTTGAGGTTTGCAATTGTCCATCCCAAATCTCTTGAGCAAGTCCTTGGTGTACTTTGCTTGATTGATGAATGTTCCATCTTTTGTTTGCTTCACTTGAAGTCCCAAGAAGAATGTGAGTTCTCCCATCATGCTCATCTCAAATTCTCCTTGCATGATCTTAGCAAATTCTTGGCATAAAGACTCATTAGTTGAACCAAAAATAATATCATCTACATAAACTTGTACAACTAGTAAGTCCTTATTTTTATTTTTTATGAATAATGTGGTGTCTACCTTTCCTCTTGAGAACCCTTTTTCTATTAAGAACTTTGACAACCTTTCATACCAAGCTCTAGGAGCTTGTTTTAACCCATAAAGTGCCTTAGATAATTTGAAAACATGTTCAGGAAATTCATGATTTTCAAATCCGGGAGGTTGCTCTACATAGACTTCTTCATTAATGAAACCATTCAAGAATGCACTCTTTACATCCATTTGATATAACTTGAAATCTTTATAACATGCAAAGGCAAGTAACATTCTTATTGCCTCTAATCTAGCTACCGGTGCATATGTTTCATCATAGTTTATGCCTTCCTCTTGTCTATAGCCTTGAGCAACTAGCCTAGCCTTATTCCTTACGATCACACTATTTTCATCCATCTTGTTCTTGAATATCCATTTAGTTCCAATTATTGAGTGATCATTAGGCCTAGGAACTAGTTTCCATACTTTGCTTCTCTCAAATTGATTTAATTCTTCTTGCATTGCTAGGAACCAATTATTGTCTTCTAAGGTTTCATTGATATTCCTAGGTTCAATTTGAGATACAAAGGCTATATATTGGCACATATTCCTTAGGGATGATCTAGTTCTAACTCCAAGAGTTGGATCTCCTACTATTTCACAATCTTTTACATATCCTAACTCTCTTGGTGCTCTAGGCTCTCTTTCTAAAACCTCTATTTCTTCTTCATCTTCTTTATTCAAGTCAAGTTTTTCTAGAAAGTCATCTTCTAAGCCTTCATCAAATATTCCAACATTTTCATCATTGGTTGAATCTTTAGATATATTATTTGATTCATCAAATATAACATGAATCGACTCTTCAACCACTAATGTTCTTTTGTTATATATTCTAAAGGCCTTTGAATTCAATGAATATCCTAGAAATATTCCCTCATCACTCTTGGCATCAAATTTTCCTAAGTTATCTTTTCCATTATTTAGAACAAAGCATTTGCAGCCAAAAGGATGGAAGTAACTAATGTTAGGCTTCTTGCCTTTGTAGAGCTCATAAGGAGTTTTCTTTAGCATGGGTCTTATCATAGCTCTATTAATTATATAACATGATGTGTTTATAGCTTCAGCCCAAAAGTACTTTGGCAAGTTATTTTCACATAACATGGTCCTAGCCATCTCTTCCAAAGTTCTATTTCTTCTCTCAACTACACCATTTTGTTGTGGTATCCTAGGGGCTGAAAAATTATGGCTAATTCTTTGATCATTGCAATACTCATCAAATCCTATATTTTCAAATTCTTTGCCATGATCACTTCTAATGCTTGTTATTGTATATCCTTTTTCATTTTGAGTCACCTTTGAGTAAGTTATGAATTTCTCTAAGGCTTCATTTTTTACTCTCAAAAAGAACACCCAAGTGTATCTAGTGTAATCATCAACTATTACAAAACCATAGTGTTTCCCACCTAGGTTAGTGGTTCTAGTTGGTCCAAACAAGTCTAAATGCAGTAATTGAAGAGGCCTAGTGGTGGATACACTATTCTTAGGCTTAAAAGTTGTTCTCTTGTGTTTTCCTTTAACACAAGCTTCACATATTTCTTCATGATCAAAGGATATTTTGGGTAAGCCTATAACTAGATCCTTTCTAGCTAATTTTGATAGCACATGCATGCTAGCATGACCTAGTCTTCTATGCCATAACCAGGATTCCTTTTTGTTATCTACCATTAAGCATATGTTTTCATTTTTGAGTTCATTAAGGTAGACTATATATATGTTACCTTGCCTATGACCTAGAAGAAGAATTTTATTTGACTTAGGATCTATAACATTACATTTCATGCAATCAAAAATTACTTTGTAACCTTTGTCACAAAGTTGACTAATGCTTAGTAAGTTATGCTTTAGACCCCTAACAAGTAATACTTTTTCTAAAGAGAAATGATCATTACCTATTGAGCCACTTCCTTCCACTTGGCCTTTGGAGTTGTCCCCAAAAGTGACTTCTCCACCAATTTTCGATTTGAAGGAATTGAAATGGCTTTTATCACCCGTCATATGCCTTGAGCATCCACTATCTAAGTACCAAGCTTCCTTTGTTTTAGCTTTGTGGCTATGCTCAATCACCTACACCAAAAAAATAAACACACTCAAGTCTTAGGTACCCAAATTCTCTTGGGTCCTTGGAGGTTAGTAAATGAAATTCTTGATCCCATTGGGATCCATTTTGCTAATGCATTGCAGTCCTTGGAATGAATTACCTCTTTTGGAATCCATATCCTTTTTACAACTTTTCCTTTAAGATTCCTCATTTTTATATTGCAATAATGTGACTTATGTCCCTTCTTGTTACAATATGAACAAGTAATTGCAGGTTTATTCATGCTCTTCCTAGCAATAAAACTCTTAAGATGGGTCTCCCTACTTTGTGCATTATACCCTAAGCCATTTTTGTCAAAAAATGCCCTTTGGGTTTCTAACATGTTATCTAGCTTTTGTTGCCCCATGTGAAATCTATTAAAGGAGTTATGTAAATTGCTATTTTTCTCCTTAATGTCACAAATTTCTAGATTGGCAATCTCTAGTTTCTTCTCACATTCCAATTTATCTTTTAACATTATCTCATTTTCCCTTTTTAATTTAGATATTAACTTTTTATACTTCATGCTCATAGATTCATACTCTAATGCTAAATCATCAAATGCATCTTGCAGTTCATCAAAAGAGTATTCATTGATATTAGAAGTTACCTTTTCATCATCATCAATTGCCATGAAGCATAGGTTGGCAATGTCCTCATTTGATTCATCATCGGAGCAGTCACTGTCACTCCATGTTGCTACCATTGCCTTCTTTTTATGAAACCTATCATTGGATCTTTTGAGAAGAGGGCAGTTAAATTTTATGTGTCCAGGTTTTTTACATTCGTAACACACAATAGAGTCTTTTCTACCTACTTCCTCTTGTTCTCTCCTATTGTTTCTCCTATTGCTATTACTAACTCTCATCCTCATGAATTTATTAAATCTTTTGGCAAACATTGCCATCTCAATATCCTCCTCACTGCCACTCTCATTTTTAATCTCCTTTTCAGCAGTGGATTTTAGAGCAACACCCACTTTCTTGGGTGGCTCTTCATTTCTTTTAAGCTTCATCTCATAAGTTAGCAAGGAACCTATTAATTCATCTAAGGACAATGTGTGTGGATCCTTAGATTCCTCTATTGCTGTTACTTTAGCTTCCCATGACTTAGGTAAGCTATTTAAAATTTTCTTTACCATTTCAATGTTAGAATATATTTTTCCTAAGGATTTTAGTCCATTAATTACGTCTGTAAATCTAGTGAACATATCACTAATCGATTCTCCTTCCTTCATTCTAAAGAGCTCATAATCATGTGTGAGCATACCTACTTTTGTCTCCTTCACTTGGGTTGTACCCTCATGAGTTATTGCCAATTTATCCCATATTTGCTTGGCATTATCACACCCGGATACTCTATTATATTCATTAGGACCTAAAGCACAAAATAATGTGTGCATAGCTTTAGCATTTAGTTGTGCACATTTAATGTCATTAGAATCCCATTCATCTTCTTCTTTGGGAATATCTCTTCCCTCTATTTTCTTTGTAGGGATTTGAGGTCCCTTAACTATAATTCTCCATACTTCATAGTCATTTGCTTGAATGAATAGCATCATCCTAGTCCTCCAATATGAATAATGTTCACCATTGAACATGGGAGGTCTAACCGTGGAGTGCCCCTCTCCTATCAAACTAGTTGCAACATTGTTAAGAGCCATTTGATCGTTTTCTAACTCTTAGGAAGTTGTTCCTACGTGATTAAAGAGTCCTAGCTCTGATACCAATTGTTGGCTCTACCGAGAGGGGGGGTGAATCGGTTTTCTAATAACTATGGCAGATTTTAAAATAATCACAATTTAAACACAAATGATAATGAATAAAACAGTGCAATATAACAATTTAATGCAGAGAGAAGGGAAGAGAAACAAACACAGTCACTTATAGAGGTTCGGCCAACTCTTGCCTACGTCCTCTCTCCTTGACCTTCTTGTCAAGTGTTTTCTTTCTCTCTTTCAATAGAGCTTACAAATTTCCTTTTACAGGTTAAGGAATAACCTCACTACCTTTGGCAATACAGAAAAAGTATTCAGCCTCTTACAATATACTCTCACTGAGGAACAATCCTCTTCTCTTTTAAGATAGGACTGAATACAATTTAATGCTTTAAAGTGGTAGGACAAGTGTAGCTATTTTGCACTTAAGCTTTTACAATGATTCTCAATCAATAAGCAATAGGGACACAAAGAATGAAAGAATTAAAGCTTGAGAATCTTTGGAATATGCAGCAATAGTCTCTCTCTTTTCTTTGTCTTCAATGCTTGGTTATATACTGAAGGTTGGGTAGTTGGAGCATTAAATGCAGTTTTTCCCGTTGAGATTTGAAGAAAATAGCCGTTGGGAACCTCCAGTGGTCAGACAGATCGATCTCCTATCTTGGCCAGATCGATCTCCTAGTTTTAAATCCTGCAATGACAAAGCACAAATACACAGGGAGATCGATCTCATACATTACCAGATCGATCTGTTAGTTTGAATAGGCAGAGGCAGATCGATCTGTCGAATAGGCAGATCGATCTCCTATCCTCTCTGTTTGAGGCAAGATCGATCTCTCAATACACCAGATCGATCTCTTAAGCTCACTGACTTTGAGCAGATCGATCTCTTCCTTACCAGATCGATCTCCTAAGTTCTCTGACTTAGAGGAGATCGATCTCTTAACCCTGGCAGATCGATCTCTTTTTACCTTAAACCCTTTACACCGTTTTAAGGCTTGCCAGATCGATCTCTTCCATCATGAGATCGATCTCTCATCAAGTATAAACCCAGGAGATCGATCTCTCATACCCCAGATCGATCTCTCATCAGCAGAACTCTAAGTTCTGATCCTGATATCTTCTAAACATGTTTGTATACCATTTTAACATTATTGTATTAACTTGTTTTGTCATTTCAAAATACATTAACTCAACAAATCTTACGCACGAAATCATGCATACATCAATGTCATAGTTTATAAAAACTATTCGTGCATATAGAAATCATGCAACTCATGCATCAATGACATTTTATGTAAAATCATAATTCGCATGAAATAAATGAAGATCATGCATTATTTCATGCCATGTAAAACAAATCATGAGAGACAATTCTTTTCATGAATTTGTAATTAAAGCATGAAAAACTCCTCATACTACTGCATTTAAATCACTTCATTAAAGCTTAGTATAAAATAATCCCTCCAGGTCAATCATCTCATAAATCAATCTCAAACTCATTAAAAATTCATTATAAAAAATTCTGTTATAAAATCACCCTTATTTTAGGGTCACATGTCATAAAATCCTCTGAAAAATCTAGCATCATAGTATAAAATCACATCTCAGTGAAAATCATAAAATCGGGGGCCTGACCCCTCCCTCGGGTCTACCCTGGTATATGAGACCAAAAGTTATATCATGTGAGACATGTAGGTGACTATATCACTAATATCGATGACTATGGCCAATCCTAATGATCCCTGACTACACGGTACCTAGTGTGCGGGGCACCACACCTGAAACGGGAGGTGGGTCAATTTTGTCGTCAGAACAACATAAATATCATGATTGTGATGCAAGGCTTACAACCTCTTGCCTGTCGTAGGTCTTATCCACCCATACCAACCTATGTCTTAGTATGTATGTGTTGGCATATCATCTCACTGTGACACACAGTCTACAAGAGGCTCCAACACGGCTATATGCATGTCATATAAATCCTTATGCGAGCAAAACTCCAGCACGGCTCCATGCATATTCATGATATCTCAAAACCTCGTGCGAGCGAAACTCCAACACGTTTTCATAAAAATTAGTAAAATCTGCATACAAGCAGCACTCCAGTACGACTTTAAAAGAGTTATAAATCCATATAAAATCACGTGCGAGCAAGCTCCAGCACAGTTTTATGCATAAAATCCATCAAAACCTCGTGCGAGCAATGCTCTAGCACGGCATCATGCATAAATCATTCAAAATTTCGTGCAAGGAATGCTCCAGCACGAATGAATGCTCAAGTAAATCAAAACTTCGTGCGAGCAACGCTCCTGCACAGTTTCATGCATAAATAAATCAAATCTCGTACAAGTTACACTCACACACGGCTTTTATACAATTAAATAGATTAAATCACGTACGAGCAAGGCTCCAGTATGGCTTTTATGCAATTATCATATCAAAACAGGATGCGAGCTAAGCTTTAACACCTCTCATGCATGTGAAATCATTAAAACTAGTGCGAGCAATCATTCTAGCACCTTTTTATGCATATCAACTCAAAACAAGGTGCGAGCTAGGCCCCAACACCTCTCATGCGTTTCACAATAGTAAAAATCAGTGTGAGCAACCGCTCTAGCACATTTTATGCACATAATGTCACACAAATCGGTGCGAGGAACCACTCCAGCACCTTTTATGCAAACTCACAAACTCAGATATAGTGCGAGCAATGCTCCAGCACTATTTGTTTCCATATGAACTTAATAGTTGGCTCATTTTTCAAAGAAATTTCATTTAAATCTAAATAACACTTAAGTAGTGTTATTTTGTGAAATTTATGCAATTACTGACCAACCTACCAATTTGATTTGCTAAAATTTTACGGAAATCTTTCAAATCATGCATTTCATACATGTCATGCTTTCACCATCCTTAGGTGAATTTTCCCTCAGTGTGGGAAAAATAGTCTTTTACCCATCTCAGGTCCTTAAAATTTTTAATCTATTTCTAGGATCTTTATACAGTTTCAGTGTATGTAAAAGCTATTAAAAATACGCGTAGCTACCTCTAGCTACTCGCAAAATTCCCTTACCTCAATTTACTCTGTACAGTCTGACTTTTCCCAACGCTACCGATCACTCAATCCGTTTAGCTCCCAATACGTTCTCTGGAGCTGCAGATAATCATTTATCGGGTTAAATCCAAACATATTTATCCATATTTCGCTTTTACTAGGTTTAATTTAAATCCTTGAGCTCGTTTACCCATATTGGGTCTGATTGTACCATAATGGGTCTTAACCGGCCTTAAGTCCATTTTTCACTTACTATTCACATTATCGAGGCCTATTGGGCTCATTGGACCCATCAGTATTTATTGAGTCTCATTCTAAACTCTTGGATAGCTCAATTAATTATTTAGGACAATTTATCTCAAATTTCAGAATTTAATTCATTTTATACAGAATTAATCCGTAATTTAGACGGTAAATTTTTAACAAGCATAACTATGCAAATTATCGTAAATAAGGGTTACTTACCCGAGATTCCATGATAGTACGCAAATCGAAGCTGACTCGAGCTCTCGTTTGACGACAATTGTCGAGCTACACAATTTCATATTTTTTCGAGTCAATTTTCAGTCGAATATTAATCAACTTAAATATTTCAAAATTTAACTCGGTCAATTTCGACCACTTACCGGTTTACCTGTAGCTCGATTGTATCACTGCAATTTTTCTCCCATTTTTCTTCTTTTTCTTTTCCCTTTTTCTTTTTCTTTTTCTTTCTTTCCTTTTTGGCTGAACCGGTTCGATTCAGCATATCTGCACTACACTGAATCGGTCCGTACTGGTTCAGGCTCATCTTCGCCATTTCGACGTCGTCCGACCGATTCTCCGACAGTTTTCGGCACCAATCGGCACGCTATCGCGAGGGGGACCTTCGACTGGCCTCGGGGTGGGTCGAATCTGCGCCAGTGGCGCCCGATCTTGTCTTCTCTCCCGCGGTCTCTCCCTCTCGATTCGACGTTCTCCGGCGATCTCACCACGCGTTGGTGTGCGGGTCGACTTCCTGGGGTGCTGATCGCCCTTCGTCGTCCGCCTCTTCGCATTGTCCGCCGACGGTTTCGTCGGAGCCAAGGGAAACCGTTCCCTCGGTTTCGTCTTCTTCAGAAATCGTAATTCGCGATTTCTCTTCTCTCCTCTTTTCTTTTTCTTTTTATATTATTGTTTATTCAAATAAAAAATGATATTTCAACTAAAATATCTAAAAAAATCATATTTTATTCATTTAATCAATTAAATGAATTTATCTGTCTTATTTCATCTTTTCGGTGTATTTTTTCAATAATTTCGGGATAATTTTTTGAGATAAAAATTTCGGTTAATTTCAATAAATTCATATCTTGATCAATTGGACTCAAAATTTAATTATTTCTTCATTATTGATCAAGATTTCTCAAATCCATATTTATAATGAAATTTTCTTGTCAAATTAATACCGAATTTTAGTCTTTTGACCGTTTTAACCTTCAATGTGTTCGGGACCAAATCAATCCAACTTCCCTTCACAAACACTCACTCATTTCGTTTTTTAAATCTTTATCTCCAGTCCGAATCTCATTCGTTTAATTTGTGACCATTTCAATCTTTCATTTGACCTTTAAATGCATTCGAGAATTTTTATTCATTTCATTTGCATTTTTCATTCACGTACAACTCTTCTTATGATTCAATTTACATATAACCATGTTTACATCACATGAATCATAAGGAATTTGGATAAAAATCGGGTCTTGCAAAATAGGTAATTGATTTAAAAAGATAATTAGTTTATTTTGTGATTTTGATGTATATGTATTTGAAACTTGACAAAAAAGGATAATTATTATTTTTTATTTTAATATTAAAATTTTTAAAATTAGATAAGGGGTATGGTTTCATTTTAGCTTTCAAGATATTAATGTTGTTTGGATTCTTTTTTTACTCTATATCAATAAGAAGTATGATTTTTGCCTCATGACTTTGGTTTATGTACAAATAAAAAATTCCTATAGAAGAGAGGAAAAAAAAAAGGTCAATGATCAAGTTGCTTCTATAGTAACATATCATAATAGAGAAAAAATAATCCATAATTAACTTTGATGTGTTACTTAAATCTATTCAATTTAAATTTTATTTTTTTGCATTTAAAGAATTTAATAAATTAGAAAAAGTAAAAAAAAAAAAAACACCAAGGCTTGAACCATCAAACCATCCAAACAAATGAGTTCAGAAGGTTCAATAGCTCATCGCCTTGCCCGAACACTTCTATAATCTTAAACATTTCTTCTATAATTTATTTGAAAGCATAAATAAATAAATAAATAAATAAATAAATAAATAAATAAATAAATAAATAAATAAATAAATAAATAAATAAGCCTTATCCACATATAAAATTAAAAAATATCAAGCTAAAAAATGAAAAAAAAATGCTCACTGTACAATTGAAGTTTGTTATCATTTCCTTTACTATCTTCATGACTCCCTGTTTACCGACAAAAAAAAAAAATTCAATGGAAGAGAGAATAAAACATAAAAAGGTCACGCTCACATATAAAATTAAAAAAAAAAAAGGCTTAACGTAAAGTTGAAGAAGAAGATTGAGAACTAAAGAACGGGATTCCTCTATGACAAATGGCGGGGACTGATATGCAAGCTTTGTGTTCAAATTTGTTATTATTTCTTTTATCGCCTTCATGACTTCGAATGCATTCTTCCCCAACACTTCTGATAATTTCAAATTTTTTTCTATAGTTAATTTGAAAACATAAATAAATTTATGGTATTCATATATAAAATTAAAAAAATATCGGCTTACTGTATAGTTGAAGTTTGTTCATGACTCCCCGTTTACATACTGATAAAAAAGAATTTTCAATGGAAGAAATTTTCATGGAAGAGAAAGAAAATGTAAAAAAGAAAAGCCTAAACCACATTTAAAATTTAAATAAAATAACAACTTACTGTACAGTTAAGAAAGAAGAAGCTTGTGAATTAAAAGAAAAAGATTTTATGATGATAGATGGTGAAGTCTAATCAGTAAGACATTTAGAGTGTGAATAGAAATTGAAAAAAAGTTGATTGGAAACAACAGAGTAGAAGCATCTGTTCCAATAAATGGATTTGTTGTTTAAATAATATTTGAATAAAATTTTAGTAGATAATGTTGGTATTTGTATGAAATAAAAAACTATTTAAGAACTGAATTAGATAATGTTGGTGATTGAAATATGTCAGACAAAACTTACAGGTCAGTAAAAGTTTTGAGGTCCTGGGTTCTAGTCTCACCAAGTGTGAGATTTGAATTTAGTTTAATTTGTTAAGTTTGTTATTTAGTTATTTGTTATGATTTTTAGTTACTTGTTCATTAAATGTAATATGCTGATTATGATTATTCGGATAAAAAAAGTTTTGAAATATGAGATATATTTTTTTAAAAGATAATTGATTTTTTTGTATTTTTAATATCTATCTCTATATTTTTTAAACTTAAGAAAGGATAATTATTATTTTATTTTAATAATTACATGTGTAAAATATTTAAACTATCTACATAAGATATTCTACTTGAACCAAACTATATATATATATATATATATATATATATATATATATATATATATAAAAGACAATAAATAATTTATCTAATCATATAATAAATTAATTAATAAATAAATGGCTACAAATAATGAATACATAAACAAACAATTAATCTTATAATCAAAATCAATCTGTGAAAAAAATAACGTTTTTATACTTTTAATTTACTATAAAAAAAAAGATACTCCACTCCAAACTTTTTTATTTCGTAGGAGAAATTAGTCATTCTATTAATTAACCGTTAAACGCTAAATTTTGAAATCATTTTACCTCTTAAACCATTTGAAGTGCATTAAAACTTAAACCAATTAATAATGAATAAGAAAATTAAAAGCTACTAGGTTTTATAATTATATATTTATTTATCTCTTTTTCTCCCTCGTTTGTGTCCAACTTGTTATAAATATCTTTCACAACCTTGGCCTTAACTTTTTTTCATCGCCTTCTTTGCCTCATTCTTAGCTAACTTGTATGTTGTAAAGCTCTGTTTTGTGTTATTTGTCTTTAAAGTCTTCTAACAATCTCTCTTAGTCTTTATAGCTTCTCTAACTGATTCAGTCCATCATGCTGCATCCTTTCTAGTCGGTGTTTTTTCGTTAAATACTCTTAGTATTTCCTTACCTTTCTCTTGGATGTATTTTGCTATCTTGTTCCACATTGTATTCGGGTTCTCCTCTGTTGTCCAGTCTTCTTTCTCGATCCAATTGTTTCTACATACTTCACGATAATCTTTTTTAGCTTCCACCATCGAATCCTTGTTCTTACGATGTCATTTATGAATTTTTAGGTCTATTACTAGTAGTCTATGTTGTGTAGTAATACTCTCACTTAGAATAACTTTATAGTTTAGACAATTGCATCTATCACTGTTTTTAGTAAAAAAGAAGTCTATTTGACTTGTGTTCAATCCACTGTTAAAGGTTATAAGGTGAAGTTTTCTCTTCCTAAACAGTGTATTCACTAGGGTTAAGTCATAAGATAAAACAAAATCTAGGATAGCATCTTCACCTTTATTTCTTAAAACTAAACTAAAACCTCATGTACGCTATCAAAATCCTTCATACTAGCACTTATATGGCCAATAAGATCACCATCAATACAAAAGTTCTTTTCTATAGGTACTTTTTATACTATTATATCTAAATTCTCCCAAAATTATATTTTACTGACATTATCAAGTCCTATATGTAGTGTATATACGCTAATAACATTCAAAACATCCCATCATAGAACTAGCTTAACCAAAATAATTCTATCACATTGTCTCTTAACTTATACAACATTTTTTTGATATTTTTTGTCTATGATGATACCTATACCATTTCGATCTCTATCCTTCCATGTATACCAAAACTTATACTACCAAGGTGTTATCTCTCTAGCATTCTCCCTAACCCATTTGGTCTCCTGGAGACACAAGATATTAATCCTTTTTTTACACATAACTTCACAAATCTCTAATAACTTACCATTAAGCGTATATATATTTCAAAATCCTAATTTAAGTTTATGATTATGAACTAATTTCTTTATCCACTCATCCATTATAGTGTGGGAACCTTTGTTTATTGGGTACTACATCTAGGTGTCGATGTGACGTGTTACTTCCAAACGATCACCTAGCAACCCTTACACATTTTTCACTGCACCTGAGCTCCGACGCAGAGCGTCGCTGAGTAGGGGACGCCTTAATAGATTTCATATATTGGTTCATCTCATAAAAATTAGACAAACATTAAGTGGCTGGTTGTCTAAACCTACTGCCAACTCTCCTCCTTTATTTGGGTTTAGGATAGACTATATTCAACATAAATCAACTTATTAAATATTTCCCTTGTAACTCAAAAATGGTGGCAAATGAATTAGAAACATTAACTATAGTAAATGTTCGCACAAGTAGGAGAGAAAAGGCATGATCAATTGGTAAAAATCTAAAATCTAATATGAATAATTTTGTAAAATATGTAATTTGTAGCTCACACATTTCTCATTTTTTTCTCTTTTATTTTTATTAAATTTGAAATAATTTAATTTTTTAAATAAAGATGAAAAATGATAATCTCTTACCTTTACTTTTCTATTGATTTTTTTTTTATTAAAAAGTAATGATTTTTTTTGACCTTTTCGCCCTTCCCTTCCATCGACACTTTTTCAGCTTACCCATCAAAGATAAGAAATGTGCAGCGTTCACCAAGATGGGAATGAATAAAATCAGATAAGGGTATGGTGAGGATCACGTTCGCATAATTTGTATTTCTAACTTTGCCTCCCAATTTCTAGCAGAATCTTTTTTTTAGCTCATATGTTATTTTTTTAATGTTTTACCAAAAAAATAAAAATGATACAACTATGTATTATAGATTATTATCTCATTTATTGATAGTAAAACTTTTAATTTCTTAAAAACGGTTTAAAAATGATAAAATAATCTCAAATCTCAATTTTTAAATTAATTTTTTAATATTTTTCAAAGAGTATGTGTATATATTAATTTATTTATAAAATTTAAAAATTTAATTGACAGTATATTTTTTGATGAAATGAGACAATACTTAAATGTTAGCACATTAATAATTATTATTTTCCTTTGTTTTTACTATTTCATGTTAAAATTATAACTTTGACTCATTAAATTTTAAAATGAGGATTACGTTCAAACTTATCACATTACAGCACGATACGCAGATTATATTTTTTGTAACAGTCACTGCACAGGTAATAGGGGGAAAAAGTAAGTGCTGTATATATATACTTATATTTTATTTATTTATTTATTCCTTTATCATTTATATTAAATTAATTGAATTGCTATAGATCAGTCAAAGGTACTCTGTCATATTTCTGTTTTCTTGTCCATTACTTTTCATGGGATAGACTAAAAAAAACAATTCAATTCTACGTGGAAGACAAGGAGGAATTGAGTTTGCGACTTTTCGTGTTACTAACAGCTTCCTTTAGGTTGCTTTATGGCATAAAAAATGGCACCTTCATTGAATATCTCAATTTGAAATGGATTTGATACCATTCTGATTAGCTTTTTCTTTTTAATTTCCTATGGGCAATCTAAGTAAGCAATTACATCATTGTTGGTATCAACGATTATAAATAGGTAAGCCCCATTCACTAATGCACTAAATCACCACAACCACAACTTTTGAACTAGAAGAAGCCTTTCATAGTTCTTTCACTCCAACAACCAACTTATTGAAATGGAAGATGAAGTAGTTCTTCTTGATTTTTGGCCAAGCTCTTTTGCAATGAGAGTGAAAATAGCCTTGGAAGAGAAGGGGATAAAATATGAGTGCAAGCAAGAGGACTTGTCAAACAAGAGCCCTCTACTTTTGGAAATGAATCCAATTCACAAACAAGTCCCTGTTTTGATTCATAATGGGAAACCCATTTCTGAATCTCTCATCATAGTCCAATACATTGATGAAGTTTGGAATCACAAATCACCTTTACTTCCTTCTGATCCCTATCAGAGATCACAGGCCTTGTTTTGGGCAGACTACATTGATAAGAAAGTGAGTGTTTGTCAAAATTATTAGATTAAAACACATCAATTGGTCACATAAAATGAAAATCCTTTATACATGTATGGTTATCTTTCTTTATGCATTTGTGGGTGCAGATATATGGCATTGGGAAGAGAATATGGATGGGAAAAGAAGACCAAGAGGAAGCAAAGGAAGAGTTAATGCAGACCTTGAAGACCGTTGAAGGAGAGCTTGGAGACAAGCTCTACTTTGGCGGAGAGAGCATTGGGTATGTGGATGTGGCACTTGTCTCTTTCACCAGCTGGTTTTACACCTTCGAGACTTGTGGGAATTTCAGCATAGAGGCAGGGTGCCCCAAGCTTATTGCATGGGCCAAAAGGTGCAAAGGAAATGAGAGCGTGTCCCAGGCACTTCCTGATCCTCTCCAGATTTATGGCTACATGCTGCAGCTCAAGAAGAGACTTGGATTACAATAGGAAAAGTGACATTGTTATGTTACTACTTTATATATTCTTGGTTTAATACTTGAATAGGAAAAGTAAAACATGAGCTGTTCTGTCCCTCTACGTCCTGATATGAGAATTAGAGTAACTGGTCATGTCATCTGCCCAAATCTTATTACAAGAATAAAAGATATCTTTAGTTCAAGAATGTAGGTTGTGTTAGCTTGCCTCAATTCCAATCCAGTATAAGAAATAAAATAAAGCAACTGCTAAGTTGTCTGTGTTTGTATTATATATTTTCCATCTCAATTGCCCCATGATCACAAACACTATTTGTGATTATGTTTCTTAATACTATCTTCCCTAGTTTCGCTTGAAAACTGAAGGAGATAAAAGTATTCATCTTCTGACTACTCAAAAAGTCAAAATTGATCATCATTTCATTTCCTTCTCATTCAATAATTTGGTGGCTGGCCGATGATATCCACTCTACAACTCACTTATCAAACACCAAAATAAAAGAAAAGTCCGATTCCATCGCTCCTTTCGTTCTATCATTCTTCATACAGCGCCTGCGAAATTTGGAAATAGTGTTAATTCGCAAAGAGATGCACTTGGTAAAGGTAAAAAGTATAGTAATAAAAATCAGGCTTTAAAACAAATTTGATATTACATCTTTGGTCCAGTTGTAGCTTGAATTATTGTTTCGTTAGCACTCTTTTTATTTACTGCTATTTGTTTAATAATAATAATAATAATAATAATAATATTTAATTAATGACAAAGTAATTAGAGGTGGTAGCTTTTGTGCAAGGGAAGAAGGGAAATGAGAGTGGATGCTCTCTTCTGCTATCTACCGACTGAAACAAGTTTAGCAAGGGCTGTGCCCTGTACAACAATATCTCTCTTTTTCTCTCGCATGATGCAATTGAGACTTGAATCTTCAAAAACCACTGCTTTTTTAGCTAGAGCCTAGAACATTTAGAACACTTTGAATGCTACAATGATCTAAAATCCTTTACCTTTCAACATGTAACCCCAAATTCCAGGAAAGCAACTAGCCTCTAACAGCTTCCATCCGACCAGCAGCTCTGTTGCTAAGCCACATCTACAGGGAAAGCAAGCACTTCACTATAATTAAGATAAAAACACTGTATTTTCATCATTTGCACAAACTTCAGTACCCTTTTCTGTATTTGGCTGGTCTTCTGGAGGTAGCACCCCATCTTGACCATTTGCAAGAACATCTGCATCTTTAGCTTCCTCTCCATTGTATTCATATACCATGTTATTAGTTCTACCATTTTCGGCCACCGATGTATCAATGTCCATGGCCTGGTTTGAGGATAATGAATTATGCTCACTGTTTTCTTCCTTGGATGTTCCCATGAATTCTTCAGAATAAGCCATGTACTGATACATGGCGCATGCCCGGAGAGTAAAAAGAAAAAAATGAATAATGTATGAAACCTCAACATGGGTAAGTTTTTACTGATAGAAATGCTTAGAAAATAGCTCCAATCAGTCACATCATTCCTTACAGTCAAAGATGAGCCAACTAATTTTTAGTGAGGGCATAAAAAGATAGAATAAAATCTTTCTCTCTCACGAAAAAATATAATCATGAAAACATAAATAATATGCAGAAGCAAGATTTCCAACAGATTACGCTAAAACTAGAAACCATTAGTTATTTCATAAAACCAATACATGTATAAATAACTCTTGAAAAGTAGGTAGAACAAAAAAGAGAGAAAACAATAATATAAAGATAAATAATACTAAAGAAAAAAAAAAAAAAACTCTCTGATCTGGGATTACACAAGGATAGGTTTCAGACCCGTCAATGGTTACGAGGCCTTTGAATGAAGAACCAGTGCTTGAATGGGCAACATAATTGGAGTGTACGGAATGGGTAGAGCCGCCATGAGCAGACTAGTCAGAGAGGTTGCCAGACTTGCCAAGGATGAGCAGTTGTTTGATAAGGTGGTCATGGCGGCTATAACACAAACTCCGAACATTGAAAAAAGATTCAAAACTAGATTGCTAAGAACTTAGGCCTTGAATTTGATGATGCGAGCCTGGATGCAAGGAGAGTTCAGCTACGTGATCGACTGAAGGAGAAGAAGAGGGTGCTTATTACTTTGGATGATATTTGGGTGACACTGGATTTGTAGGTTGTTGGATTTCCTCCAAGAGGTGAGCACATGGGATGCAAGATCTTGTTGACGTCGAGAAAATTCAGTGCTTTATCCTCGATGGGTATTCAAAAACCTTCTGCAATCAGCGTTTTCGAAGTAGAAGCATGGAATCTGATTAGAAACATGGTTAGTGACATTGTTCAAAGATCTGACCTGTATTTTACCACAATTGAAGTGGCCCAAAAAAGTGCAGAATTTCCAATCGCCATTACGACAATTGCAAAGACTTTGAAGAATAAGAAAACTTTGTTTGAATTGAAGAATGCTTTGCAAGAGCTAAAAATGCCCTCTTTCATGAACTTCAAAAGGAACGAAAATAATGCAGATGCACCAGAGCTGGCTAATGGTTGGGTGGGTTCAAACAGATTCAGGTCATGTATACTTTGTATTTGGAACATTTCGAGTGTTAATTGATTTTGAATTTGGATTATTTTAGGAATTATTTCGAATTTTCAAATTATCTTGAATTCAATTTTTTTGAGTTCAAATTGCTTTTAAATCTGGATTGTTTCAAGTTTGGGCCATATCTTGTGCAGATCCGTTTAGGTTCCAATAGTTAGTCAAGTTTAGGATTTAATCCCATTTCAGGTAATCATTTTTGCAAATAAAGTTAAAGGTTTTACACGTGTCTGACAATATACAATGGATGTCACATTTTTTTTTTTTTTTTTTAATGGAGATATAGTTTGCATTATTTCTTATCAGTTCTGGAGGAAAGCAGTCATTTTTTCCTATATGGTTAGGGAAGTTTTACTAATTTGATTGCCCCATTATTGTTATAATTATGAAGTTTTTATTCTTCTGAAGAATTCATGCTTCCATTTTCTTTCAGCGTTTAGCATAATTGTTTCGGTAAAGTTTTTGTTCGTTTTGATTATTCATTCGGTAAAGGAAAAAGAAAACTTTCGATGGTTTTTTTCTGTAGTAGAATTTTGTTATCACTCTGGTCATTTGTTTACTTATGTTTTGTTTGTTTTCTCTGTTCCTCAGCTTTAAGATAACATGTCGAAGTTATTTCTCAGACCTTTGCCTCCACCAAAAGTTACTCATCATTCTGTTTATTTCCTGACATAGGATTTTGATACCCTTTATTTAGTAAAACAACTAAAAGAGGTGTAGGAAAGGGAAGGTTCGATCATTGTAGGGGGTTCAGTGTTGAGCCAAAGGGAACAATCATTCAACTTGATTCTGAGGCTAGTAATTTTATTTATTTTTTAATAATTGAGGATGAAGATAAGGTTGACTAAGATAGGCGTTGGGTGCTGAAACTTCATGATCTCTATGTGCTGTCATGTCCATAAGAAGCCATGAAGTCAGCACAAATTGGCTTCCCGATAAACATGCTTGATCGAACACGTCCAGTCCCTGTCCAGCATATGTTGACATGCACGAATAATCTGATACATAAAATCAAAACCCTTAGTTTGTTACATAGCCAAAGGTTCCATTTTTTAAAATAAAGTTATCCAATTGATATGTAATTTAGGTGGTCATTTGTCAACAAATTAAGATTTTAAATTAATAACTAATAATTTAATTAATCAAACATTAATATTGATATTGAATATACATTTTCTTAGCTAAAAATTTGTTTGTTCTCTCTCCTCAAAAAAATTAGGTTTAAAATTTAAATTTTTTTTCTTTATGAATTTTTATATGAATAAAAAAATTTATCCCTTTCGGACTTCATGCGCTGACCCTAGAAAATAACTAGAGCACAGTTGTCCTAATGTTTTTTTTTTTTTTTTGGATTCATGTCCACTCATCTGCTTCCGATTTAATTTATGATATGATATGATATACTCTTAATCTCAAATATGTTATCCAATTGATATGTAATTTAGGTGGTCATTTGTCAACAAATTAAGATTTTAAATTAATAACTAATAATTTAATTAATCAAACATTAAAATTATATATATAGGTATTGATATTGAATATACATTTTCTTAGCTAAAAATTTGTTTGTTCTCTCTCCTCAAAAAAATTAAGTTTAAAATTTAAATTTTCTTTCTTTATGAATTTTTATATGAATAAAAAAATTTATCCCTTTCGGACTTCATGCGCTGACCCTAGAAAATAACTAGAGCACAGTTGTCCTAATGTTTTTTTTTTTTTTTTTGGATTCATGTCCACTCATCTGCTTCCGATTTAATTTATGATATGATATGATATACTCTTAATCTCAAATATGTTATACACATGAAATTAAAATGCTATTGGATTTGCGAAAGATAAGCTAAATTTGTTCATTCTCTAATGATATTATAATTCATCTCCCACAAATAAACAAGTCATGGAAGATTTTACTGAGCACCAGGTTTGACTGCCAACACAAAGATCAGATAGATTGCCACATAAACAAAGTCTGAATACAGGTTGCCTGTTAAATACTAGTGGATGCCTCTCATGCATGAAATCGCAGCTAAAATTCTCTCTGCACGTACACCAATGTTTGCTGTGAAATTAACTAGCTAGCCCACATGTTAAGTTTTACTCTTTCTTTTCAATCGCTTTGGATTTACCTTTTATCAATAATCCTTTCTCGCTTTCCTTATGGCCTCCTTATTTAAAAACCAAGGTGAGATTTTCTTCAAATTTTTGGTATAAATTTGGACTAAATCTTACCAACTAAACTAAAATGTCAGCTTACAATATGATTGGATCATTCCCAGAGTGTGCAAGCCCCAACAATAAATATCTAACAGGCTTGTAATGTAGTTTGTAAGATCTTATAGAGGACGTTGAATAAAATAAATGTTTCCTACAACAAGGAACTAAAAGGGTGGTTTCTTCTGACTTAGCTGAACTACCTCCCATATGCTTTGTTTTCGTACATGTTATTAGGTTGAGCAGGTTAGAGTTTTGAACTTAAAAGCTTCTCCATCTTTGAATGACAAATCAAGACCTACCAGAGAAGCACATGTCCAGGTTGAAAGGAAAGTCAAATAAGAAACTAAAGTCAAATTGTAGCTATATATTATGATGCTTACAATACGTTACAGTGGCTTTATCATATTTGAAGAATGAAAGAAAGCGAGCAAGAAAAACTAGTTATGACAGAGCAGCAGAAAATTCATCCTTTAGTGGATGTTGAAGCACCAGCTTCAACAGCGCCTTTGGTGCCTCCTGGCTCTGCTACATCGGAAAAAGGTAGCCCGGTTCAGCAGCGTCAGCCACCTCCACGTACCATTCCTGTGAGTCACATAAGGCCACCAAAGAAGAGGAGCTGTTGTTGCAAATGCATATGTTGGACAATTAGCCTCATTGTCCTCCTCCTGATAATGCTTGGTGCCACCGTTGGCATCCTCTACCTTGTCTTCCGCCCAAAACTTCCCAAATACTCCATTGACAGCCTTAGAATAAGTGATTTAAGGCTCAACTTGGATATGACCTTGTATGCAAAATTCGACGTCAAGATCACAGCTAATAATCCCAACAAGAAAATCGGAATATACTACAAGCAAGGAGGTCGATTAAGCGTGTGGTATACAAACTCAAAGTTGTGTCAAGGGTCATTGCCAAAGTTCTACCAAGGCCACCAGAACATAACCAAGTTGGATGTGGTGTTAACAGGACAAACAGAGTCAGGAAGCACTTTGATGTCAGCCTTGCAAGAGCAGCAGCAAACAGGACAGATACCACTGGATCTTAAGGTTGATGCCCCTGTGGCAATCAAACTAGGCAAGTTAAAGATGAAGAAGGTGAGGATCTTGGGAGAATGCAAGTTGGTGGTTGATAGTTTATCTGCTAACAATATCATTAGCATTAAAGCTAGTAACTGCAAATTCAGAATGAAGCTTTAAATTCCACTCTCTTGAGCTTACCTGTATGTACTTATTATTCTTCAGTTTCCCAGTTTTCTGATGGGAAGGCCTTTTGCCCTTCTTTTTCCGATGTTTTATTTTGGGTGAGTTTGTTTTCACACTGTATTGATTTCATTCAAATTTATTTTCAGAAATTCATCACTACATTTATGGGTGCTTTTATGGGAAAATTTTTGTCTGAGTATCACTATCCAATTGGGGCTATGCATAAAAGAAATTTAACTGAAGGGAAAAATAAAAGTGATCACAAAGATATCATAGGCGGTTGATATAAATGGTTAAAATTTAAATATTTAAAATTTTTTATAGATTGTAAAATTTGAAAAATTCGCAAATAAAATTCAATAAATTCGTAAATTTTAATAATTGATTGACAGTACATCTTGATTTTGAAGCTGGAGTAACTTGCCTTACTACTAGAGTTTTATGAACCCAAAAAAAAGGTCAGAAATTGCTCTTCTATTGGAGTGTAGTAGGTCAACTACTTGATTTCCCTTCGGCAAACCACCAGCTAAAATGGATTGTGGTACGTGATGCAAACAGAAAGAGAGTTGCTAAATGCAACTCCTTTTTTTCTTCTTACAGCCATAAAGAAGAAGAGAAATATTGTTATAGAAGTAAAATGATTGTGTGAAGAAAAAATATGACTACTTAAATTTCTCAAACCGATATCATAAGGACTCAGTCGGGTAAAGTTTTCCTTAGGTGCCAAAAGTCAATCAAAGATTCAATTCTAGCTTAACTTAGGGTTTAGGCATACATATAATTGATCAATTGTCTTCAATTTCGGCATCCCGTTCCCTGCATTGTAAGAGTACAAAATTACATGATTAAAGTTTATAATTATATCCATCAATCTTCAACAGTTTAATTTAAGTCTTCTAACAGGAATAACCAAACAAAAAGGGTACCAAAACATTATTTAAGCCCAATGACAAGTGTGTACAAATCAGTAAGCATTTTATCAATGAAAATGATGAACAAACGGAATATTTAGTAAAATATAGGAATAATTAAATCCTCTCTCCCATCTGTTAATTATGAAATGAAAAGTGCCAAATACAGTGGAAAAACATACATTCATAATACTCAAATCTATTGGCAATTTGGTTAAGAAGTCAACAAATAGGCACATTTTTTACAAGTTTCCACATATTTTTTTTGGCACACCATGCCAACGCCATTCTTGCATGGGTCGGTTCTCAAGTTAATTATTAACATGTAACCAACTCAAACTTGTTACTCTAACAAGCTAGGTGTCTGTCAAGTCACAAACACATCTTAGAGAGTTACTTAAGCGTGAGAAATCATGGAATACGATAATGACTCATAGGCTTTGCAAGCCAGCATGTTTTGCCAGATATCTGAAACATAAGAAATAATGGGCACGTTTGTAACTAAAATGGCATTCACAGCTTCTTGTGTGGTCAACACAATGATATGAAATAATGATAATAACATAAAGGCTAATGTCTCTTAAGCTTATTTAAATACAAGGCAAAACCTTGAGGAAAAAAAAACCGAAATTTATTAAAATTTGTCTCTATCTGATGGGCAATCAGCGGTCATCTTCCTTTAAAATGCTCTCTAAATATGCCTTTCATTAATTGAAACAGACAACTGGTAGTGAAATGCAAGTTAGCTTAACAATACACAAATAGGACACATAGCCCTAGAATACTTTAAACCAAAAATGGGTTTCCTCTTACCAGCATGTCTCACAGGTTAGTATGCCTAGTTACCAGTTAAAGCCCGTGGTCTATGCTCAATAGTAAACAAGGACATCCCAGTCTGTGTAACTGCTCTCACAAAAGCCATATTTGCTGTCAAAGTAGGTGCATGCCAGTAATCACCAGTTCCAAACACAATCTTGTTTTTCAGTGCCAGCTTTCTTGTAGTTGGCAGGCCTATCAGTCGTTCTGAAGGGCTATCTTGCACAACCCTGTTAAAGTTCACACATGCAAAAACGTCAAGAAAAGTCAAATTCTACATCCAAGAAAATCTAAAATTAGGGTCTTTGTTTGATCTATACAGATTTAGTACCTAAATAACCTAGAATAGAAATTGTCACATTTTAAGTTCCTTAACAGATACAAGTTTGTTCCTTTTAGTTGAACTGTTTTCCATGCTTATAAGCAGCAGGGATTCCAGTAATTCTAGACTTGCTGGAACTTACAGATTGAGTCCAAGAACACTAAGTTTTACTTACATGCACAGGCTTTATTATGGTTTAGGAATTGTTTTAGGTCAATTTTGGTGGCTGTTATTTGGTTGTGGGAATAAGATTCTTAGATCTCTACAGATATAGGTAGTAACTTATTTCATGAAACAGAAACTATTTCTTGTGATTTTCTTGAACTGCACTTAGTGAGTTGTGACTCTAAATCAATAACCTAGAATTGACTCAGATGACTGCTATGCAAACCTAGGTGTGAATCTTTGTATTTATCTTCTTCATTAAAATTGCTGCATCCTTAAATGAGATTTCAGATTTAACACCATATTTAGTGCCAGTTAAATTTGCTACCACATAACCTAAATCTTCATGCTTCAGTCCTTAGACTCGCTTCAGTTCACCATCACAACTCAACCCTTCAATATATTAGGAATAGTTGTCAGAGAACTCACAGGAGGCATCTCAGTAGCTGATCAGCTCTGTGCTTCTCATTAGCTCCTCCACACATCAATACTAGGTCCTTGAACTCTGAAAGAACACTTTCACATATTATGCCTCTTTTTCCGGATACAGCAGTACTCAGGTCGGCATGTATTGGGTTCAGAATTTCAGACATTGCCTGTCAAGAGGTACATGCCTTACTCCAACTGAGATCTAAGTCTAATATAAACTATCCATTAACAACGCATAAAAACAAAACACCAATAATGCTAACAACAGAGGTGAATGAAACTGATATTTATTCAACAATAATTACAAAATCATTTTACCTTCCTTGTGAGAAGGCAGTTGTGGGGGATATGTCAAGTAAAACCTAGACAATAATGTACTCCACAAAGAACAAAATTTTCTATAGAAGTTTTATACAAAAATATATTGAACCTTCAAGAAACATGACTTTCAACTTAAAAATTCAAGCCTAGAAACCATTTTATGCCATCTAACTTCCGTGGGGTAACATAAAGACAGGAGGAAGAGATTTCAAGATATCCATATGGATAAATTTGCATCATCAAGATTCTTAAAGTTATGTGGCATGAAGCAGTAGGAAAAATATAACTTGAATGAAAGCTTCACCTGGGCAATCACAAACTCGAAATTTCCTTCGAACCGATGTTGCAATTCAACCTTTGGTTTATTCAAAAGTTCCTCTGCACAACCGTTGCTAATTCCTGACACAACAGCTATCAAAGCTGTTGTATCAAAGTTTATAAAATCATCCTCACCGGAAAAATCCTCCACCTCAGTAGATTCCACCTTTTTCATTTGCGAAAGAAGTGCAGAAAAAGAATTGCCTAAGCCTAGTTTTAGATCCGCATTCCCTCTTTGATGCTGAGGGGGAAAAACATTTGCAAACAAATCTTTTGTCCTATGTTCAGAACACATGGCATCATTCACAACACTATCAACCTTAATTTCAAGAACACATGCCTTCTTATACAACCTTGGAATTACATTAATCCAATCGCCTACAATTTCCTCAGCGAAATCAAAACAAGAGTCAGAGAACTCCAGTGCGAGCTCGGAGGCCAGAAATTCATCCTTAAGCTTCTGATGGATAAAGTTGGTGAGTCCATGTGAAAAGAAAAGGACAACAGAGAACGGTCTTAAGGTGTTGGTTGACTGCGCTGCATCAAGGACTTGCTGGATTCTAGACTTAAGCCCCTTACTTTTGTTACTTGGGTGCCAAGAAATGTAGTTTGGGTTTCTATCAGAAACAATAATCCAAACAGGGTTCTTGTTGAGAGTACATACAATATGGACATGGATGGGATTGGAAAAAGAATGGGTTTTATTTTTGTTTGAAAATGGAATGGGGAGTGGCTTGCAAACACGGGACACTGCGGTTATAGAAGGTTGTTGAAGAATGTAGACAATGGCTTCCAGGTGCCCAATGTTTACACTGTTCATTCCAAACAAGATATTGAAAACTTTAGTCAATTTTGAGCTTATGTTAAGACTATACGTAATTTGTTACTTTGCTGCCTAATTGTGAGGTTTACTACTTCTGTAAATGTGCTAATTTTGAATAAATAAACAGAAAATTTTAATTTTTGTGAATAATAATATGCACAATTTCACTTTTATATGTAAAAATTTATGCTACAATTTAACTACTTGCTCGTTTTAATCAATTGAGCTTCTACCATCTTACCATTTTTTTACATAATTATTTAAAGAAGACGATATGATACTTGAAATTTGTTTTTTCAGGCAAAGGAACTTTTTGTTGTTGAAACTGAAAGACATAATCAGAGAGCTAAATATAAACAAGATTAGAAATATTGATGGTGAAATTAAGAGAAAGAAGAACCTGAGAGACTGAGAAGAGGTTGGATTGGGAAAGCGAGAGAGGAAGGAAAGCTCGGAATGGGCCAACTTCAAGAGGGTGTGCTTGCAATTGCAATTGATGGAGATTCCCAAAGATTCTACTTTCTCTATCAATACTCGACATCTCTTCTTCGCCGATTCCAGCGCCTCCTCCATGCTCCGCCTCTCCCGATTACCTTGATAATTCATACCATTATCCTAAATTTTTTAAGCTTGGATTAAAATCTTATTATTGCGATGTAATTAAAGTTTACAGTTTACAGAGGCAAAGAAAGACAAAATTATACTATCTAGTATTTAGGATAAAACTCCTCTGAATTAATTTAATTTAAATTAATAATCTATATAAATTAATAAAAAATAAGATCTTAATTAGAATGATAATTAAAGTTTGATATTTAAGAAGTGCACTTATTTGAAGTATTTTAATTTTTTTACGTTTATTATTCGACAGAGATTAGTTTTGAAGGTTCAAAAAATTTAGAGATATCTTTAGATACATAAAAAAATAATATAAAAATTAATAAATTTCTTTATTTTAATAATTAATAATTTTGTTTTAAAATTTAGTAAAAAATTTCAATTTCAACTGCCGTATAAAATTAATAATTTGATAAATAATATCAAATATATTACATAATATTCAATAATTAAAAAATTATTTCAAGATATTAATTTGTAAAAGGGGATCATATTTAAGATTTTTTATTTCAAGATAAAAAAAAGTACAAAGTATATTACATGCAATAATATTTTTAAAAAACTTTTAATTAAAATAAAATTTTTAAAGAAATTAAATGTTATAGAGCCATGAGGAGTTTAAAGAATATGAAAGTTAAATATAAAGATTTTTTAAAACAAAATAACAATTTACAAATAAAATCTTTAAAATTAATAACCACTTTAGATTCATACTCAATGATAAATATCAAGTGTATTAATTTAGAGATTTTACTTTATTAATTTTTTTGGTACTTAGTATTAGGCCATTAAATAGTGAGATGAATAAAATAAGAGTAATTTTAAATACAATTTAAGAGTTATTAGACATAACTTATTTACCAAAAAATCTACTCCTTAAATCTATCTATTAATTTTTACTTCACACAATCTATATTTAATTTTATTTTACTTGAAATATTCTCCTCAAACCGTAATCATATAAATCTCTCTTCAATTTCTCTCATTCTTTATGGATTCTCTATGGATTCTCTTTAACCCTTTTTAAACCTTCATTTATTTATTACAAGTTGAAGTAAACCTTTCAATATTTTTCATTTAAATACGTTATTCTTTCATTTTATTACATAAATTTGTTGGGTTTAGGACATATTCATGAAATTTTTTGGTTTTAAAAAAATAGGGTTCTTTTTTATGGTTTATTCCCAATTTTTTTACTGAATTTGATACTCCCGAATTGAATTTTTGAAAATAAAATTTTATCCCGCGGAAGCATTCTTCTGTAGGGTCGATGTGGCTTGCTTCTGAGTGCTTCACATGGGGCACCATTAATACCCACTGAAGCTGCTTCCGCGGGGCCATTGTGGCTAGGGATGACAACGGGCGGGTACCCGTTAATTTTGAAGTATCTAAACTCGATTAAAAATCATAAAATTCGAACTCGATTAAAATTTAATTTTTTTTTAGATACTACCAGAACCCTACCCGAATAAATTTTATACTACCCGTTAATTACTCGAACCTGTTTAATTACCCGATTATTCAATCTATAATTTGACAACCCGTTTAATAACCCGAAACCCGAAAAAAGTCACCTAATTTTGTATAAATCAAAAATAAAAATTAAACAACATACATATTCTATCATAATTAAACAAATTTTAATAATTTAACAAACCACTTGAAACCATAGCAAATAAACAAATCATAAAAACATATTTATGAAACTACAAACAAACATAATTTAAGTAAAAATTAAAAAACATATTTGAAGTTTATTGGAATCATGTAAATCTTCATTCTTCATCATTATTAAAAATGTCACTTGAATCCATAGTTGTAGATGCTCCTACAAACAAATAAATAAAATATTAGTCTTGAGCTAAAATATAATAATAGACTACTTTTGAAAAAGAAACAAATAAAATAAAAAGAGTTATAACAAATAAATTATTTGCCTCCTACGTCACTCCTTAACCAATTTTGGCAATACATCAATGCCTCCAAAGTGTTCGGATTAAGCCTTCTTCAATGACTACTCACTAGGGATGTAAACGGGACGGGTACCCGTTAATTTTGGACTACATGACCCCGAACCCTATAATTGTAAGACCCGAATTTAATTAAAATACGAAATGAATGAGTTTTCGTGAAAGGAAGTCGGGTTAAATTAATCTCGAACACGTGTAAGGGCAAAATGGTCAAAAGACCAAAGGTCGGTATAATTTCGATAAGAAAAATTTAATTAAAATATGGATTTGAGAAATCTTGGTCAATAAAGATGAAATAAATTTATTTTGGGTTAAATTGATCAAGATATTAATTTATGGGAATTAATCGGGATTTTTAGTTTGGAAAAATAATCCCGAAAATAATCGAGAAATATACCGAAAAGTCACCCGGGACAATATCCCGAAAATAAAGAGAAATCATACCCGAAAAAGAGGTTAAAATATAATAAATAAATTAAATTAAATTAAATTAATTAATTTAGAATTAAATAATAATTTTAAGGGATATTTTGGATTTTTATAGAGTATTTTAAGGAATAGTGTAATAATTAAAATAAATAATAATAATGAAAAAAAATTAATAAAAGAAATAAAAAAAAAAGAACAGAAAACGCGAAAATCGCGAAGAGCAGAGGAAACGGAAACGAAGCAGCCGACCGAGGAGCTGCCGGCGGCCAGGCGACCAGGCGAGGCCGGCGAAGGCAAGCCCGACGAGGGTCGACCCACTACCGGCCCCATGGAGGCCCGAACGGCGGCCACCGGCGAGAGAAACGGTGAGAACGAAACCGAGAGGAAAAAGGGAGATCGGCGGCGAACGGCGCCAATCTGGCCAATCCCACCCCTAGCCGAACGTCCCCGAGGCCAAGACGAGCAAATTGGTGGTGGTGGCAGGCACCGAAACCGGCAGACGGCGCCGGAAACGGCGGGAGAAGAAAATGGGTCCGACAGGGAAGAGGAGAACAGCCGGACCGGCGGCATTCCGGCGAGCTTAACCCAAACCGAGGTCAGATTCGAGCTGCGGACAGCCTCACGGAGCTGCTGGCGGTGGAAGCCGGCGGAGAACCGATCGGCAAGATGGTGAACCGGCGGTGAACCGGCCGAACCAGGGTGAACCGGCGGTCTGAACCGGTCCGAACCGGACTGAACCGGTTCAGCCAAAAAGAGGGGAAAAAAAGAGAAAAAAGGGGAAAAAAAAGAGGAAAAAATTGAGAAAAATTCCTGTGATGCAATCGAGCTTCGAGAAAGTCGATAAGCGGTCAAATTGACCCGATTTAAATTTAGAATATTTTATTTAATTAAATTTCGACCGAAAAGTTTACCCGAAAATATAATTAATTATGTAGCTCGACGATTGGCATCCACCGAGAGCTCGAGATAGCCTCGATTTACGGACTAGCATGGAATCTCGGGTAAGTGACCCTTATTTACGATAATTATCTCGTTATGCGTGATATTGATTTAAATTTCGCATAAATTGAATTAAATTATGGAAATTTAGATAATTGTCGTAAATAGTGAATTTAGCTATTCGAGAGCTAGGACGAGGCCCAATAAATTATTGGTGGGCCCAATGAGCCCAATAGGCCTCGATAAAGTGAAAATTAAGTGGGAAACGGGCTTAAGGCCGATTAAGGCCCATTAATGTGCAATCGAGTCCAATAGGGGTAAATGGGCCCAATGATTTAAATTAAGCCCAGAAAAGATTAAATACAATTAAATTGTATGTTATCTGACCTGAAGAATATTGATACGCAGTTCCGGGCATTTGATTGGGAGCATATCGGACTGCGCGATGAGACAACAGAGGAAAAGAAAAGGTCAGACTCGACAGGAAAATAAGGTAAGGGAATTCTGCGGACTGCTAGAGGTAACTTTACGCAATTTTAAGTTCATTTGCAGTCTTTAAAAATTACCTGGAGGGTCTAGAGGTCAATTAATAATTTTAGTGCCCCGAATGAGCAAATTACTAAAATACCCTTGTTAAGGGTAAAATCTATAAATTTAGGAAAATTTGGGAGGAGCAAGAACAAAAGGTTCCTGCTCATTCTGGAGGTATTTTAACACATGCATGAGTAGGCTGGCTCACTTGGAAAGAAAATGCACAGCATTGCATACTTTCAACAATATAATTATTTTGAAAACTGTTTTGAGGAAACAGAGCCGCCTACGTGTTTTATTGACATATGACGTGCTAGAGCCCAGCTCGCACGATATTTGATTTGTGTGATGTATGCATTAGTGCTGGAGCGAGAGCTCGCACTAGAGTTTTACATGCATAGGTGCTAGAGTATAACTCGCACCAAATTTCATATGCTTTTTCGTGACAGGGTGCTAGAGTCTAACTCGCACCATATTTTTATAAGATTTTCATCTGATTTATATACAGAGTGCTGAGCGTAGCTCGCACTAGTTTTACCGGATTTGTGGAGTAACGCTGTCTACCCTTGGAGTCAGCCAAAAGGCCCAACAGGCTCAAGAGACCTCTTAGGTGGGGTGAGAGTGAGGGATGAGGTTGGCGGCCTTGTGGGGATGTAAAGCGGGCTCTGCCAGTTTTATTTGAGTTGATGAGAGTGTTGAGCATCGCTCGCACTGATTTTATGAGAACATGCGATGAGCCGTGCTTGGAGCATCGGGTAGACTGTGTGTCACCGATTTAATAGGCTCGCACGTGCGTTTTGAGACATGGCATGAGTATTGAGAAACAAACCTCTGTGGGAAGCAGGCCAATTGGGCTGGAGTACCTAGAGATATTATATGGGTTCACGGAGTACGATGTACCGTGCAAGTAGCATGGAGTACGATGTACCGTGTGGTATCTTCGGATACGGCATCTTCGGATGCAGCATCTTCGGATGCCTGGGATCGGATAAGACTGACGGGATGGATTGACCCACCTCCTGGGCGGTTCCCGATCATGGTGAGAACCCGCACACTAGGATCCGTGTAGCTGAGGAACTCCCGAGGACAGATATGGCCATAGTCCTAGTTATTGCCGTTATACAGATATTGCCTCGTCTCGCATGTCGACGATTTCGATGATTTAAACTGGGTTTTTAATTAAATGTGCATGATGGTTATTTTCATGCTTTTCAAACCCATGTGTGCATGTAATCCATTTTCATGGTTTTGTGTGAGTCAGGATCACCCGAAGGAGGGGTCGAGTCCTGACTTTGTTGTGAAATTTTTTAAAGAGAAAGAAATGATTTAAAATAATTGCATGTTGAATTTTTCGTGCAAACTCGATTTACATAACATCATAACTGTCATATCATTTGTTTTTAAATGTGTGGAGAAAGGGCGATTTATGCATGGCACCACGTTCATGTAGGTAGTATGGTTACCTACTTGTTCGTAGGATTGCCTTACTGAGCTTGATGTGCTCACTCCTTTCATTTTCTCCCACAGATAATCTCCAGTTGAAGTTGCGACGACTCAGTACTGCATTCCGGATGTCCGCTGCTGCCCATCATTTAAGGTATATACACTTGTACATATTGTATCTACATAAGCATAGCACAGTAACATGTTTGTAAGTAACTTTAGGGGATGTATAAATAATGTAAACAATTATAAATGACTGGAGAAGAAATAAGTTAGATGGTAATTGAATGGTGGGACTGGCATTGACGCACAGCCCAATTATTAGTGGAGTGTTGGTCACGATTCGAGGACAGGTAAGAATTTAAGTAAATAATAAAACGCGAAAAATTAACTCTGATTTTTGGGTAGTTTGGGTCGTGACAATAATTACCCGATTAATTTTTGAAACAATTACCCGAACCCTACCCTAATAAATTTTGCATTATCCGTTAAATACCCGAACCCATGTAATTACCCGATTATTCAATTTATATTTTGACAACCCGTTTAATAACCCGAACTCGAAACCCGACTATGAAAAAAAATTATTCTAACATCAAAAATCAAAAACATAAAATTAAATAAAAACATACATATTCCATCATAATTAAACAAATTTTAATAGTTCAACAAGTAACGTGAAACCATTATGAGTGCATAATATATACCATAGTATTTCTAATTTGATACATTTGATTTCTTATGAAGTTATGATATATTTATGTAATGTAAATTAATTTAATCAATGATAATAATATTAAATGATTAAAAAGATGTAGACCTTAAATTGATAATTAATATTTTCATTACAATTTGTATCATATACATGTACTATAGTATCATCTATGTAAAATGATCATATATTATAATATCATATATTATAATTATACTATAATATCATATACTATAATATGAAGTTATCAATTTATCATATACTTAAAATTTTAATTTGAATCATTGATTTTTTTGAGTAAACAATGTTTTATTATAATTAATAATTTCAATTTTAAATACAATTTGCATCATATACATGTACTATATTAGTATCATATATAATACATGTAAATGGTCAATTTGCAAGAATTACATCTTAATCAAATTTGAAACTTTTATCATTTTAATTTCAGTAGTTTATATTTAAAATTTAAATACTTATTATCTTAAACATAATTTACTAATTTAATTTCATAATTATTTTATTATAATGTTTCATTAATTTTTTAACTAAAAAATGTTTTACTATAATTGATAATTTCAATTTTAAGTATAATTTATATCATATACAAATACTATATTAGTGTGTGTGTGTTATATATATATATAAGAATTTGATTTTAACTAAATATGAAACTTTTATTATTTCAATTTCAGTACCTCGTATTTAAAATTTTAAGACATATTATCTTAAGCACAATTAACTCAATTTAATTTCACAATTATTTATTTTATTATTATTTTTATTAATTTTTTTAGTCAACAATGTTTTATTAAAATTGAAAATTACAATTTTAAATACAATTTGTATCATATAAATATACTATAAATTGATATCATATATGCAAATAACTAATCATTAATGTGTAAGAATTGCATTTTAACTAATTATGAATTTTTTTTAAATTTAATTTTAGTACATTATATTTAAAATTTTAAAACTTATTATTTTAATTATAATCAATTATTTTAATTTCATAATTATTTTTATTATGCTAATTACTAATTTTTTTTAGACACATAATTTTATTGTATAAATATTTTTTAGAATACATTATGTCAAATATAAGTTATGATTTACTTGACAAGCTCATTGTATAAAGATTAAAAGATAAATGTTCAAGTCCCCACAACCTTAAAAATTATATTTTGTAAGCAAAAAATAAACGGGTTCGGGTACCGGGTTCGGGTACCCGAACCCGATTAATAATCCGATTACATTAATCGGGTTCGGGTACCGGGTATCCGATGGGTACTACCCGAACCCTACCCAAACCCTTCACGGGTAGTGAAATTACTACCCTAACCCGATTAAAACCCGTTTATCGGTACCCGAATCCGACTTAAACGGGACGGGTAGTACCGGGTACCCGTTTACACACTACCCATTTACATCCCTAATTGTGGCTCACAGAAGCGTTGCTTCTGTGAGCGAATTTGAGTGCCTCACATGGGGCATAAAGGTGTCCAATGTGGGGCACCATGAATGCCCCACCGTGGGTATTTTTGTTTCGCGAATGCAAAATGTTACTCTCAAAAATTGATTTTAAAAAGTATTGACTCTTTTAAATAGAAAAAAGAAAATTTATATTTTTATTTAAAGATATTTTTTCATTAAAATTTTATTTTTAAAATGGGGGTATGTGAAGTAAATTTTTTTTTTTTTTGCATTTAAAAGCTCTCATAGAATAAAAATGTTTAAATCTGTTGTACATGATATTAAGAATAAAAAAAAGTGCTCCAAGTGGCGCACGAAGAAAACATGTATAGGCATGAGAGAATCTACCATTTAATGAAAAGGGCATATGCGTAATTAATGACAGAGAGAAACCCCTATAAATAGGGGCCGGGTATGATTCGTAAACGAGATCTGAGAATTTCATATAAACTATGTCAAACTCTCTGTCTGACTTAAGTATCGGAGTGCAAACGCATGGGAGAACCCTTGCGTTCCTCTGATCTTCTTCTTTCTTAAAGAAGCTCTCGGCAACACGTGGCAGGGAACTCGAAGGGAAGACTGTAAGACCCGATTTTTATCGTAAGAGCAAATGGAATGAATAGAAATTTTCGAGTGCATTGAAAAATGCAAAAGGATTAAAATGGTATTTTCGAACACGTGCAAGGGTAAAACGGTCTAATGATCAAAATTCGGTAGTAATCAGGACAAGAAAATTTAATTAAAGATAATGGATTTGAGAATCTTGATCAATAACGAATAAATAATTAAATTTCGATTTAAATTGATCAAGATATGAATTTATTTAATATTTTTTGAATTTTCTCTTCGGAAAACGATCCTGAAAATAGTGAAAAAATATACCGAAAAGGTAAAATCGGACTGATAAATTCATTTACAGATTAAATGAATTTAATATGATATTTTTAGATATTTTGAGAAATTTTAATATTATTTTAATGATTAAAATAATATTAAAATAAATTATAAATAAATAAATAAATAAAGTAAAAAAAAACGAAAGTCTGAATCGCGAAGAGAGGAAAAATAACGAAAGTGAGGAAGGCAAACCGAGGGAGTCGGTTTCCCTCCGTCCGAAGACCACCGGCGGGGCTGAGGGGCCGACGAAGGTAGCCTCACACCAGGCGACATCACAGCGGTGGTGACGCGCCGTGGAAACGCCGGAGCACGTCGAAAACGGAGGGAGATGCCGCGGGAGAGAGGCTTCGATCGGCGGCTATCGGCACCGATTCGAGCCACACCGAGGCCTGATTTTGGAAGCCTAGGCCGTAGCGCGCCGATTGGTGTCGAAATCGCACCGGGAACCGGTCGGACGACGTCGGCACGACAAAAAAGGGACTGAATCGGTCGGCGGTTCAGTGAGAAAGTGACTGTGCTGAACCGGACCGAACCGGTTCAGCCAAAAAGAAAAGAAAAGAAAGAGAAAAAGGGAAAAAGAAAAAGAGAAAAAATTGGAAAAAAATTTCAGTGATGCAATCGAGCTACGGATAAGTCAGTAAGAGATCAAATCGACCGATTTAAATTTTAAAATATTTAATTTGATTAATATTCAACTAAAAATTTACAACAAAAAATATTTAAATGTGTAGCTTGACAATTGGAGTCAACCGAGAGCTCGAGATAGTCTCGATTTGCGTACTATCATGAAATCTCGGGTAAGTAACCTTTATTTATGATAATTTGCATCGTTATGCGTGTTGATGAATTACGAATTTAATTTTCGCATTTAATGAATTAAATTCTAGAAAATTGGATAAATTGTCGTAAATACTAAATTAAGCTATTTGAGAGTTTAGAACGAGACTCAATAATTACTGTGGACCCAGTGAGCCCAATAGGCCTCGATGATGTGAATAGTAAGTAAAAAACGGGCTTAAGGCCGATAAGGCCCATATGGTGCAATTAGGCCCAATATGGGTAAACGGACCCAATGATTTAAATTAATTTCAAAAAATATGAAATACAATTAATTGTATTGAATTTGACCTGATGAGTATTTATCCGCAGTGCCGGAGATTTGATTTGGATTGGGAGCAAATCGGACTGCGTGACGAGTCATCAGTGGAAAGGTCAGACTGTACAGAAAAATGAGGTAAGGGAATTGTGTGAGTAGCTAGAGGTAGCTACACATATTTTAATAGTTTTTGTGTACACTGAATATGTATGTATACACTGATATTGTATAAAGGTTCTAAAAGTAGTTTAAATGATTTTAAAGATCGAAATAGGAAAAGACTATTTTGCCCCTATTGAGGGAAGTTCACCTAAGGATGGTGCAAGAATGACATGCATGAAATGCATGATTTAAGTAATTTCTGATTTAAGGGATTTTCTTGGTTTTTAAGCAAAGTAAATAGGTAGATTGGCAAATAATTGCATAAGTTTCCCAAAATAACACTACGTAAGTGTTATTGGTATTTAAATGAAATTCTTTGAAAAACGGCCAACTATCAAGTTTATATGAAAACATATGGTGCTGGCACATAGCTCGCACTATATCTGCGTTTGTGAGTGTGCATAAATGTGCTTGAGCGGTTGCTCGCACTGACTTGTGTGACATCATATGCATGAAATGTGGTAGAGCGGTTGCTTGCACTGATTTTTATTCTTGTGAAATGCATGAGAGGTGCTGGAGCCTAGCTCAGACCCTGTTTTGACGGTTGTAACTTGTTTTGACTGGATATGTATAAAAAGGTGCTGGAGCAATTACTCGTACTAGTTTTTATGATTTGACATGCATGAGTGATGCTGGAGCTTAGCTCGCATCCTGTTTTGATATGAAATTGCATAAAGTCGTGTTGGAGTGTAACTCGCACGAGATTTGATGTATTTATGCATAAAACCATACTGGAGTTTTCTCGTACAAGGTTTTCACTGAGTTTTTATACATATCCGTACTAGAGCATTGCTCGTACGTGGATTTTACTTGAATTTATAATTATTTTAAGTCGTACTAGAGCGCTGCTTGTACGCAGATTTCATTGATTTCTATGAAACCGTGCTAGAGCTTCGCTCGCACGAGATTTTATGATATCATGAATATGCATGGAGTCGTGCAAGAGTTTTGCTCGCACAGAGATTTATATTACATGCATATAGCAGTGTTGGAGCCTCCTGTAGACTGTGTGTCACAGTGAGATGATATGCTCACACGTGCATACTGAGACAGAGATGATATGAGTGGATAAGACCTATTGCAGGCACCCCTGATTGAGCTTGGGTTCGCGGAGTACGTTGTACCGTATATGTCACGCGGAGTACGTTGTACAGTGGGGATTGTTGGAGTGGAGTGGCATTAGCCACGAGGCAGCAAGCCTTGCCCTCGCAATCCTGGTGTTATGTTGTTCTGGTGGGTAGGACGACCCACCTCTCATTTCAGGTGCGATACCCCGCACACTAGGTACCGTGTTGCCAGGGATCATGAGGTTATGGTCATAGTCCTATCTTGTTACTGATAGTCACCTACTTGTCTCACATGATATAACTATTGGTCTGATAGATCAGGGTAGACCCGAGGGAGGGGTTAGGCCCCCAATTTTATGATTTTATGATTATATGATATGTGACCCTGAAAGAATAATGGTTTTATAATGAAAACTTTATAATGAATTTTAAAGACTTGTTTTATGAATTTGAGACTTACTTATGAGACAATTGACCCGGATGGGGTTATTTTATTCTGCATTTTAATAAAATGATTTGAATGCAGTAGCATGATAATGTTTTCCATGCTTTCATTTCAAATTCATGATTTGTCTTACATGACATGAAAGAATGCATGATTTTGATTTAATTCATGCTAAGTATGATTTACTGATGTCACATAAAATGCTATTGATGCATAAGTAGTATGATTTATATATGCACGAATAATTTTATAAACTAAGTCATGATGAAATACATGATTTGTGCTTGAGATTTTAATGAAAAGAATTGGATTTTAAGGGCATGGCATTATGAGCATGTATAAGAGAAGTTATAAGGACTTTTCCCTTATAAATAATGTGTTAGGCTTGGTTTGTTAAGTATCCAACGGGTGTAGTTGGACACCAATAGAATAGTCAAAGTTTGAGTTATTATAAAAGGTTTAGTTGGGCATAGTTGGAATAAATAATGTTTGAGTTATTATAAAGGGTGTAGATGAGCTTTTTGGATATGTTGGGTTTATAAGGAGTTTGCAAATTTTTTCTTCTAAAAATTGCACATTTGTAATTTGATTGGTCATTAGTTTTGTGATTGACTATTGACCAATTTGGTTGGGGCAAACCACATTAAAATAATTGTTTTTTTTTTTTTTTGCTTTCTTCAATTTTTATGATTGTTTGGATTGAGGATATTTTTCTCAACAAGAGGTATCAAAGCTAAAAGTTCGTGATCTTTGCGAGAGGATGAAGGTTCATGATGAAAAGCCGAAAGCTTGAAATCTTGTAAAAGAAAGAAGCTATGTTTAAAATCATGTCAGTTTTTCAAATGTTGTTGAGCAGTTTGGGAGTTTGGAGATTCAAGTCATGGGAGGATTTGTTGAAGTTTGTCTCGAATCTCACATTGAAAGTGTAATAAAAGTTATCAGGACTTTTCCCATATAAATAATGTATTAGACTTGTTTTGTTATGTATCCAAAGGGTGTAGTTGTGCACCAATAAAATAACCAGAGTTTGAGCTATTATAAATAATGTAGTTGAACACTAATAAAATAACTAGTATTTGGACTATTATAAAGGTATAGATGAGCTCTTTGAATCAGTTGGATTTGTAAGAAATTATTAATTTTTCTTAGAATTTGTAATTTTTTTACATGTTTTTTTGAAAAGATTAATGTTGGCTCTACCGAGAGGGGGGTGAATCGGTTTTCTAACGTTAATGGCAAATTTTAATTTAATCCAATTTCAATCAGCAAATGATAATGAGCAATATAATAAAATTAAACAATTTAATGCAAGATAGGGAAGAGAGAAACAAACACAATCGTTTATAGAGGTTCGGCCAAACTCTTGCCTACGTCCTCTCTCCTTGACCTTCTTGTCAAGTGCTTTCTTACTCTCCTTCAACAGAAGTTACAATGTTCCTTTTTCAGGTTAAGGAATAACCTCTCTACCCTTTGCAATACAAAAATGTATTCAACCTTTTACAATTTTATCTCACTGAGGAACAATCCTCTTCTCTCTTAAGGTAGGAATGAATACAAAATGAAGCTTTAATGTGGGTAAGACAAATACAGCTTTTGCTCTTAAGCTTATACAATAGATCTCAATAAATGAGGAATGAAGACACAAGGAATGAAAGTATTGAAAGCTTGAGAATGTAAGAAATGTGCATCAATAGTGTCTCTCTTCTCATTGTCTTCAATGCTTGGTTAAACACTGAAGGATTGGTAGTCGGAGCATTAAATGCTATTTTTCCCGTTGAGATTTTGCAGAAACTAGCCGTTGGGTACCTCTAGTAGAGTGCCAGATCGATCTGCCATTTTGGCCGGATCGATCTCTTAGTTATAAATTCTGCAAGATCAAAGCACAATAACACAAAGAGATCGATCTCATAGGTTAGCAGATCGATCTCTTAATTTGAAAATGATAGGGGAGATCGATCTGTCAAATAGGTAGATCGATCTTCCAATCTCTCAGTTTGAGGCAAGATCGATCTTCAGATCGATCTGCCATGCAATCTTGTAGTGGGGAGATCGATCTCTCGATGCCCCAGATCGATCTCCTTAGCTCTCTGACTTTGAGGAGATCGATCTCTTCATTACCAGATCGATCTCATAAGCTCTCTGTTTGAGTGTGGATCGATCTTACAGATCGATCTGCAGTCTATGCTTTAAGGGAGATCGATCTCTTCCTAGATCAGATCGATCCCTCAACTCTAGTATTAGGCAGATCGATCTCTTAACCCTTACAGATCGATCTCACTCTTCCTTAGTACCTTTGTACAGGTTCAAAACTTGGCAAATCGATCTCATGTCTTCCTGAGATCGATCTCTCATCCAAGATAAACCCAGGAGATCGATCTCTTATAACCCAGATCGATCTCTCATCTATAGAAAACCCAGGAGATCGATCTTTCATGAGCCAGATCGATCTCTCATCAACAGAACTTTAAGTTCTGGTATTGATAACCTCTAAACATGTTTTTATATCATCTTTATATTATTGAATTTACTTGTTTTGTCATTTCAAAATACATTAACTCAACAATCTCCCCTTTTTGATATGACAAAACTTATTCAATCAACATGTTTAGTTAATTTGCAGAAGCTCCCCCTTTTTGTGAGCTCCCCCTTTCTTTTAGCTTTTGACCTTGTTACTATCTTAACTCCCCCTCATTTTAATCATTCTTTTAAAACTTTAGAGATATTTCTTAAAGCCATTTTCACATCTTTTAATTAACCATATGTTCTTTTTTCTTCTCCCCCTTTTTGTCATATCAATGGCAAGAAAGAAGTAATATTCATGTCATTTCAAATTAACATTTTCATTAAAACTCAGTCAACAATAAGACAAATGGCAGTTCATTCAAGCAATTTCATTGCAAAACAACAACGAGTAATGGAAAACATATAACAGAACTAAATCTAGCAACTAAGTCCTATGGTGAAGGAGGGACGCGATCCATGAGATCCTCAATGTGTGTGCGAGCGACCTGAAGCTCATCATACATTACCTCCTGAGTCTCATGAAGATTTGCATAACCTTCATCCACTTTGCGGTTTAGCTCCTCGAACATCCACTGCTGAGTTGCATGAAGGTTTGCAAAGCCTTCATCGATCTTCTTGTTGAGGTCACTCATCATCGTCATAATGAGCTCCATACCAGCAGGTGAGGGTGCAGGTGCAGTGGGCTGAGCAAGTGGAGATGGTGGACGCGCAGTCGGTGCAGCCGGTGGATCGACAGGCTCATCAAGGGGATCTTCCTCCATAGCTGCTGCAGAAGGCTGTTCCCGCTTCTTCTTCCAGTCGCTCCGGAAGTCTTTGTAGTAGCCCATGTGATGGAGTGTCCCAATGTTGAGGACGCTCTTCGGAGAGGGCATTTCGCAGGTTTCGCAACTGCTATCTATTCCGAGTCGTTGGAGAAAGTACGCCAGTGGTTGCGGAAACACGATCGTTGTGGCTTGACCTCGTACGATCTTCAACCAGTCTTGATAGATAAAGTGGATGAGGTTGGGTTTTTGACTGGTGGAATGAATGTGGTGAAGTCAGAACCTATCTAACTGTCTAAGGGTGGAGTGACGGGTACCAAAAAGACGAAGGTTCCAAGAAATGATGAGGTGGAGTAACCGGGGGTGCATTGGGAGGTCACTCGCCTTATCCCCGGGAATATCAAACTCCAAAGGGACTTCCTCATCTTCGTTTGTCAAGCCTTCATCGCGTAAGTGAAACGCTTGGGCAAGGACTTCAGTGTCTATGGCAATGGATTTTCCCATGACATACGTTGTAAACTCGAGAATATTACAAGTATCATTGGGATCAAAGGTGAGTTCGGCATTGGAAAAGAATGCACGAACGATATTTGGAGGTACGGGAGTATTTATTTTTAGAAAAGGCATCCAACCAAAATCTTCAAATTTAGACTAATACGAAAAATCAATTCGATTTAGAAAAGAGAAATCGATTGTGCGCCAATGTTTAATTGGCATGGTTGAAAAGTATTCTTCATATCGCTTCCTTTTGGCAGGTGTTTTAAAACACCTGTTGAAGGTAGCGGCTGAAGAGGGAGGAATGGATTGGGAGGATGACCCGGGTTCTACATTGGATCGGGGAGGTTTTTGGCCTACTCTCTTAAGCCGAGGCATGGTTCTAGACACTAGATTTACTTAAAGACAGGTTTACCACAAAAAAAAAAAACCAATGGAACAGTGACTAGATTTGCCCTAGAGTGAAATTGAACACAAATCTTAAGAAATTTTTGAGAAAATAATAAGGAATGTGGGTTACTATACCAGTAAACGAAGAAAAGAAGCAATGAAGACCGTACCGAGATCGATCTGAGGACGAATCGAGAGAGAAGGTGCGACAGGAGCTTTAGGGATTTGGGATTTGGAGTTTTGAAATTTGAGGATTTTTCACCAGTATTTATAGTCCAGGGCACAGGAGATCGATCTGTCGAGAAGACAGATCGATCTGTCATTTCCAGAAGCCCAAGCAGATCGATCTGTCGTATGCACAGATCGATCTGTTGTCGAACAGAGGCTAGAGGAGATCGATCTGCCAGATGCATAGATCGATCTTCAGAGGACAGAGGCTTGAGGAGATCGATCTGTCGTATGCACAGATCGATCTGTTATCGAACAGAGGCTTAAGGAGATCGATCTTATGGATAGAAGATCGATCTGCCTAGCTTAACCTTAATACTTTAGGCTTATTTGAGGTATGGAGATCGATCTATATGAATAGGAGATCGATCTCTCATACTTGTTGCCCAGAAAACTCATTTGAAAATCACTTTTAAGTCAATTTGAAATCAAGATTTTGAAGCACACACATCTTAGGGAACATTCATAAGTCCTAATTCACCTCTAAGAATGCAAAACCTATCTCTATCAAGGGGTTTGGTGAATATATCAGCTATTTGATGTAACGTGTCAATGTACTCTAGAATTATATCCCCCTTTTGCACATGGTCTCTAAGGAAGTGATGCCTAATTTCTATATGCTTGGTTCTAGAGTGTTGAATAGAATTTTTAGATAGATTAATGGTACTGGTATTATCACATTTAATAGAGACTTGTTTCATGTCAATACCATAATCTTTCATTTGTTGTTTAATCCACAACACTTGAGCACTACAACTACCTGCTGCTATGTATTCAGCTTCAGTTGTGGACTGAGCCACACTGTTTTGTTTCTTGGAGAACCAAGAGATTAGTCTATTTCCTATGAATTGGCAAGTACCTGAAGTACTTTTCCTATCTATTTTGCATCCCCCAAAATCTGCATCTGAAAATGCATGAAGTGCAAAAGTAGAGTCCTTGGGGTACCAAAGTCCTAGATAGGGAGTGTCCTTAAGGTATCTAAAGATCCTTTTAGTGGCTAATAAATGTGATTCCCTAGGAGAGGATTGAAATCTAGCACAAAGGCATACACTAAACAAAATATCTGGTCTACTTGCAGTTAAATAAAGCAATGAGCCAATCATAGACCTATAGAGTTTAGTATCTACACACTTACCTCTTTCATCTTTATCAAGCTTGATGTTGGTGCCCATGGGAGTTGCTTGAGGTTTGCAATTGTCCATTCCAAATCGTTTGAGCAAATCCTTAGTATACTTTGCTTGATTGATGAAGGTTCCATCTTTTGTTTGCTTTACTTGAAGTCCCAAGAAGAATGTGAGTTCTCCCATCATGCTCATTTCAAACTCACCTTGCATAATCTTAGCAAACTCTTGACATAAATACTCATTAGTTGATCCAAAAATAATATCATCTATATACACTTGTACAACTAATAAATCTTTATTTTTATTTTTGATGAATAAAGTGGTATCCACTTTTCCTCTTGAAAATCCCTTTTCTATTAAAAATTTTGACAACCTTTCATACCAAGCTCTAGGAGCTTGTTTCAAGCCATAGAGTGCCTTAGATAATTTAAAAACATGTTCAGGAAATTCATGATTTTCAAAGCCGGGAGGTTGCTCAACATAGACTTCTTCATTAATGAAACCATTTAAGAATGCACTCTTTACATCCATTTGATACAATTTGAAGTTTTTATAACATGCAAAGGCAAGTAACATTCTTATTGCCTCTAGTCTAGCTACCGGTGCATAGGTTTCATCATAATCTATACCTTCTTCTTGTCTATAGCCTTGTGCAACTAACCTAGCATTATTCCTTATGATCACACTATTTTCATCCATCTTGTTCTTGAATATCCATTTAGTTCCAATTATAGAGTGATCACTAGGCTTAGGAACTAGTTTCCATACTTTGCTTCTCTCAAATTGATTTAATTCTTCTTGCATTGCTAGGAACCAATTATTGTCATCTAAAGCTTCATTGACATTCTTAGGTTCTATTTGAGATACAAAGGCTATATATTGACACATATTTCTTAGAGATGACTAGTTCTAACTCCAAGAGTTGGATCTCCTACTATTTCACAATCTTTTACATATCCTAACTCTCTTGGTGCTCTAGACTCTCTCTCTAATATCTCTATTTCTTCTTCATCTTCTTTATTCAAGTTAAGTTTTTCTAATAAATCATCTTCTAAGTTTGGAATTTCCTCCAAGTTTTCATCAAATATTCCAACATCCTCATCATTGGTTGAATCTTTAAATACATCATTTGACTCATCAAATATAACATGAATAGATTCCTCAACCATTAATGTTCTTTTGTTATATACTCTATAAGCCTTTGAATTCAATGAGTACCCTAGAAAGATTCCTTCATCACTTTTGACATCAAATTTTCCTAGATTATCTTTGCCATTATTTAAGACAAAACATTTGCAGCCAAAAGGATGGAAGTAACTAATGTTAGGCTTTTTACCTTTATAGAGCTCATAAGGAGTTTTCTTAAGCATGGGTCTAATCATTGCTCTATTGATTATATAGCAAGATGTGTTTATAGCTTCAGCCCAAAAATACTTTGGCAAATTATTCTCACACAACATGGTTCTAGCCATTTCTTCCAAGGTTCTATTTCTTCTTTCAACTGCTCCATTTTGTTGTGGTGTCCTAGGGGCTGATAAGTTATGACTAATTCCTTGATCATTGCAATACTCGTCAAATCCTATGTTTTCGAATTCCTTGCCATGATCACTTCTAATGCTAGTTATTGTATACCCTTTTTCATTTTGAGTAATTTTTGTATAGGCTATGAATTTTTCTAAGACTTCATTTTTTACTCTTAAAAAGAACACCCATGTGAACCTAGTGTAATCATCAACTATTACAAATCCATAATGTTTCCCACCTAGGCTAGTTATTCTAGTTGGTCCAAATAAATCTAAGTGAAGTAATTGAAGAGGCCTAGTGGTGGATACAACATTCTTAGGCTTAAATGTTGTCCTTTTGTGTTTTCCTTTAACACAAGCTTCACATATTTCTTCATAATCAAAGGATAGCTTGGGTAAACCTATGACTAGATCCTTTCTAGCTAACTTAGATAGCACATGCATGCTAGCATGACCTAGTCTTCTATGCCATAATCAAGATTTCTTTTTATTGTCTACCATTAGACATATATTTTCATTTTTGAGTTCATTAAGATAGACAATATATATATTACCTTGCCTATGACCTAGAAAAAGTACCTTGTTTGACTTAGGATCTACAACATGACATTTCATGCAATCGAAAATTACTTTGTAACCTTTGTCACAAAGTTGACTTATGCTTAGTAAGTTATGCTTTAGACCCCTAACAAGTAATACCTTTTCTAATGAAAAATAGTCATTACCTATTGAGCCACTTCCTTCAACTTGGCCTTTGAAGTTGTCCCCAAATGTGACCTCTCCACCAATCTTTGATTTAAAAGAGTTGAAGTGGCTTCTATCTCCCGTCATGTGCCTTGAGCATCTACTATCCAAGTACCATGCTTCCTTTGTTTTAGCTTTGTGGCCATGCTCAATTACCTACAAAAAGATTTCAGCTCAAGTCTTAGGTACCCAAATTCTCTTGGGTCCTTTGAGGTTAGTGAATGCAATTCTTGATCCCTTTGGGATCCGTTTAGCTAATGCATTAACATTCTTGGAGTGAATTACTTCTTTTGGAATCCATATCCTTTTTACTATTTTTCCTTTAAGAGATCTCATTTTTATATTGCAATTATGAGATGCATGTCCCTTCCTATTGCAATATGAATAAGAAGTTGATAGTTTATTTATACTATTTCTAGCAACAAAGCTTTTAAGATGAGTCTCTCTACTTTTTGCATTATATCCTAACCCATTTTTGTCAAAGAATGCCCTTTGGGTTTCTAGCATGCTATCCAACTTTTGTTGACCCATGTGGAACCTATTAAATGAATTATGTAGATTGCCATTTTTCTCTTTAAGATCACAAATTTCACGATTTGAAATTTCTAATTTCTTTTCGCATTCTAATTTGTCCCTTAGCATCAACTCATTTTCTTTTCTTAATTTGGATATTATCTTTTTATATTTCATGCTCATGCATTCATACTCTAATGCAAGATCATCAAATGCATCTTGCAATTCATCAAAGGAATAATCATTGAGGTTTGAAGTTACCTTTTCATCCTCAATAGCCATGAAGCACAAGTTAGCAATGTCCTCATTTGATTCATCATCGGAGCAGTCACTGTCGCTCCATGTTGCCACCATTGCTTTCTTTTTATGGAACCTATCATTGGACCTTTTAAGAAGAGGGCAGTTAAATTTTATGTGTCCTGGTTTTTTACATTCAGAACACACAATTGCATCTTTTCTACCTACTTCTTCTTGATCTCTCTTATTGTTTCTCCTATTACTACCACTAGCTCTCATCCTCATGAACTTGTTAAATCTTTTGGCAAATATTGCCATCTCAAGGTCCTCTTCACTACCACTCTCATTCTTAATCTCCTCTTGAGCAGTGGATTTTAGAGCAACTCCCACTTTCTTGGGTGGCTCTTCATTTCTTCTCAATTTCATCTCATAAGTGAGTAGAGATCCTATTAATTCATCTAAAGACAATGTGTGAGGATCCTTAGATTCCTCAATTGCAGTCACTTTAGCTTCCCATGATTTAGGTAAGCTATTTAATATTTTCTTGACCATTTTAATATTAGAGTATATCTTTCCTAAGGACTTTAATCCATTAATAACATCTGTGAATCTAGTGAACATATCACTAATTGATTCTCCTTCCTTCATCCTAAAAAGCTCATAATCATGTGTGAGCATCCCTACCTTAGTCTCCTTTACTTGGGTAGTACCCTCATGAGTTATTGCCAATTTGTCCCAAATTTGTTTGGCATTATCACACCCGGAGACTCTATTATATTCATTTGGACCTAAGGCACAAAATAATGTGTGCATAGCTTTAGCATTTAGCTGAGCACATTTAATATCATTTGAATCTCATTCATCTTCTTCTTTAGGGATATCTCTTCCCTCTATTCTCTTTGTAGGGATTTGAGGTCCTTTAATTATGATCCTCTACACCTCATAGTCATTTGCTTGAATGAACAACATCATCCTAGTCTTCCAATAAGCATAATGTTCTCCATTGAACATAGGAGGTCTAACCGTAGAGTGCCCCTCTCCTACCAAACTAGATGCTACATTGTTGTGAGCCATTTGATCGTTTCTAACTCTTAGGAAGTTGTTCCTATGTGATTAAAGAGTCCTAACTCTGATACCAATTGTTGGCTCTACCGAGAGGGGGGTGAATCGATTTTCTAACGTTAATGGCAAATTTTAATTTAATCCAATTTCAATCAGCAAATGATAATGAGCAATATAATAAAATTAAACAATTTAATGCAAGATAGAGAAGAGAGAAACAAACACAATCGTTTATAGAGGTACGGCCAAACTCTTGCCTACGTCCTCTCTCCTTGACCTTCTTGTCAAGTGCTTTCTTACTCTCCTTTAACAGAAGTTACAATATTCCTTTTTCAGGTTAAGGAATAACCTCTCTACCCTTTGCAATACAAAAATGTATTCAACCTTTTACAATTTTATCTCACTGAGGAACAATCCTCTTCTCTCTTAAGGTAGGAATGAATACAAAATGAAGCTTTAATGTGGGTAGGACAAATACAGCTTTTGCTCTTAAGCTTATACAATAGATCTCAATAAATGAGGAATAAAGACACAAGGAATAAAAGTATTGAAAGCTTGAGAATGTAAGAAATGTGCACCAATAGTGTCTCTCTTCTCATTGTCTTCAATGCTTGGTTAAATACTGAAGGATTGGTAGTTGGAGCATTAAATGCTATTTTTTCCGTTGAGATTTTGTAGAAACTAGCCGTTGGGTACCTCCAGTAGAGTGCCAGATCGATCTGCCATCTTGGCCAGATCGATCTCTTAGTTATAAATCCTGCAAGATCAAAGCACAATAACACAAAAAGATCGATCTCATAGGTTAGCAGATCGATCTCTTAATTTGAAAATGATAGGGGAGATCGATCTGTCGAATAGGCAGATCGATCTTCCAATCTCTCTGTTTGAGGCAAGATATCTTCAGATCTATCTGCCATGCAATCTCGTAATGGGGAGATCGATCTCTCGATGCCCCAGATCGATCTCCTTAGCTCTCTGACTTTGAGGAGATCGATCTCTTCATTACCAGATCGATCTCATAAGCTCTCTGTTTGAGTGTGGATCGATCTTACAGATCGATCTGCAGTCTATGCTTTAAGGGAGATCGATCTCTTCCTAGATCAGATCGATCCCTCAACTCTAGTATTAGGCAGATCGATCTCTTAACCCTTACAGATCGATCTCACTCTTCCTTAGTACCTTTGTACAGGTTCAAAACTTGGCAAATCGATCTCATGTCTTCCTGAGATCGATCTCTCATCCAAGATAAACCCAGGAGATCGATCTCTTATAACCCAGATCGATCTCTCATCTATAGAAAACCCAGGAGATCGATCTTTCATGAGCCAGATCGATCTCTCATCAACAGAACTTTAAGTTCTGGTATTGATAACCTCTAAACATGTTTTTATATCATCTTTATATTATTGAATTTACTTGTTTTGTCATTTCAAAATACATTAACTCAACAATTAAGTTCGAAATTTTTGGAAGAATTTTTTACGGAAGACAAACATGTTTTTTCTTTGATCTTCCTAAGAGGTTTTTCTTTTTTCTTGGCGAAAGTTATATAGGGGACAAATTTGGTATTTGGATATTATTTGTATCAATGCCTTGGTCAATCATGAATGATTGGTTATGAAATCATGTAAATTCAATTAAAATTAAATTGTGAATTTTTCCTAAATGATGAAGAGATAACAAAAGAATTTATTTATTTCTAGTATTAAATGTTCACACAGATGTAGTTTGATTGGTTATTAGTTTGGTTGAGTGGTTATTGGTCAATTTGGTTGAACTAAACCATATTAAAAAAGTTGTTGTGTTTATTTTAGCTTTCTTAAGTTTTCATAAGTGTTTGGATTGGGATATTTTTTCCAACAATATTAGCATATGATTAGGAATGTAAATGGTTAGTTGTTAAAGGGGTACCCGATACTATCCGCTCCGTTTAAGTCGAGTTCGGGTACCGATAAACGAGTTTTAATCGGATTAGGGTAGCGATTTTACTACCCGTGATGGGTTCGGGTACCCTAAACCCGAACCCGATTTATATGTTTGTTTGTAGTTTCATAAATATGTTTCTATGGTTTATTTGTTTGTTATGATTTCAAGTGGTTTGTTGAATTATTAAAATTTGTTTAATTGCGATAGAATATGTATATTGTTATTTAATTTTATATTTTTGATTTATACAAAATTAGATGACTGATTTTTTTTCAGGGGTTCGGGTTTCGGGTTTGAGTTAATAAACGAGTTGTTAAATTATGGGTTGAATAATCGGGTAATTAAACAGGTTTGAGCAATTAACGAGTAGTTTAAAATTTATTAGGGTAGGGTTCGGGTAGTTTCTTAAAAAACTAATCAGGTTTTAATAGGGTTCAGGTTTTATTGTTATTAATCAGGTTCGGAGTCGGATACTTCAAAATTAGCGGATACCCGCCCCATTAACATTCCTGTATACGATCGAGTCGAATGGATTTTCCTGAAGCATATGATGTGTTGAATGGGGCTTGATCAGATGTGGATTTCTCTTATAATGTAGTGTATTATCACTCTCTTACTCTTTGCTTGTGAATAGAGTACCAGCCAGGTCAATTATTCCACAAATTAGACTTGGACAAGGTGGTCTTTTTGTCACTTTATCTAATCCTTATTTGTACTAAAGGATTATCAGTGCTCTTCGGTCAATATCAGTGTGAAGGCCTGTTACATGGAGTTCAAGCTCGTAGAGGACAACCCAGACTCACTCATCTGCTTACGGATGATCGTCTCCGATTTACTAAGACTGATAAACAAGAGGCTGAAGTGTTGAAATCGATATTGCACACATTTGAGCAAGGATCGGGCCAGCAGATAAACTTCGCTAAATCTTTAATATTTTTTAGCACAATGGTGGTTGATGACCAACAGCATATGTTGCAGTCCTTATTCAACATTTATGGATCCCAATCAGCGGAAAAATATCTTGGCCTGCCTAGTGCGGTGAGGCGGACTAAAAGTCTAGCATTTAGGGAGATTAAGGATCAAATTGCTTCAAAATTACAAGGGTGAAGTACACGTTCTCTGTCCTGTGGTGGCAAAAGGCTGTTATTCAGGCTACCCCTACATATGCTATAAGTTATTTTCTTTGGCCAAAAACTTTCTGCTTGGAACTTAATAGTGTGGTGGCAAAGTATTGGTGGCAGAGAAGTAAACAACTCAGAGGCATTCATTTGTTTAAAATGGGAGTTATTGTGTAGAGCAAAGGCTGAAGGACGTCTTGGCTTTTGCGACTTGTGGAAGTTTAACCAAGCCCTGGTTGCTAAACAATCATGGAGGCTACTGCATAATCCTGGAACATTGCTCCATTCAGTCCTTAAAGCAAAATATTTTCCACATAGCACTTACCTAGAGGCTGGAATTGGATCTAATTCTAGTTATACATGAAGAAACTTAAGTGGTGCAGAAGCTGGGCTGAAAAGGAGTTTATTATGGCGAATTGGAGAAGGTGATTCGACGAAAGCTTGGAGGGACCCTTTACTGCCTATAACAGTGGACAGTTTCCAAAAACATTACGTCTTGAAGCAAACGTAGAGAGAAAGGTGGCTGAGTTTTAAACTCATAGAATGGGGAGTGGAATGCTGATTTACTTCGTGATATGTTTGATAAATGAGGATGTGGTTGTTATACTAGACATGCCTTTAAGTAAGCACCAACAAAAGGATATATTGTACTGGAGGCACACACAGAGTAGTTTATATTCAGTTAAGAGTGGGTATAAAATGCTCTGTGCCGAGGATGGTGAAGAGAATGATGGTTTTCTTGGATCCTTTGTTATGGACGAGGATTTGGAAAGGTTGTATCCCGACATAAATAGATTTTTTTATGAAGACTGTCGAGGGATCCTGCCAATGATGAAAGCCTTGGCTCTCAAAGGCATACATGTCAGTCCAATGTGCTTTCGATGTGGGAAGTAAGAGAAACGATTGTCCATGCAGTAAGGGAGTGTCCTAATACAACACTGGTTTGGAGCCGATTGGTTACCAATGAAACTCTTCCATCCCCAGATATAGAACACTAGTTCCAGACGGTGATTACCAATTGTCCAAGTGACCGAGTTTGATTGCTGTCATGATACGGGAGATATGGAATGATAGGAATGTTGTTCTACTTGGCACTATTACTCACACTGCCTTAAGTTTGGTGATGTTTATTCAGAAATATGTACAGGAAGATGAGTATGAGGTTGCTAATGTCAAAGGTCCAACACAGAGTTTAAATGCACGCCAAGTCCACTGGAGCTATCCACCTCCTGATGTCTACAAGATCAATTATAATGCGGTTATGGATAAATCTGCTAACGTAGGAGGCATAGGTATTGTGATAAGAAATCATGAAGGGCTGGTTATGGGATGTTATGCAGGATCGGTTTTGTGGAAAACAAATCCAAAGATACTGAGAGCGATGGCTGCTTACCATGCAATCGAATTTGCTATGAAGGTGGGGTTATGCAACATTCTGCTAGAGGAAGAAGCCTCCGCAATATGTCCTAAACTTAATACACAGCCTAAATTTCTCTCGACTAGTTACGATCATTGCAGAAGTCAAGATGCTGTCCCACGTTTTCCAATCTTGTAAATTTATGCATGTCTATAGATCAGGCAATGAATTAGCTACTGATGGATTATTCATGAATAAATAAAAAGTGTGACGAATTTATCTAAAAAAATGGTTTTATAACTTTTATGAAATATCTTATTTTACAATTTTTCAAATTTATTTATTTTGTTTCTCGTATTTATAACAATAAAAAAATGGATGATGAAAACATCTTCTAAACTCATCAGTTTTGGATCTCAATTAGAAGGGTAAACAATCGCATATAAAGGAACGTTACATATTTGTTTATTTATCTTTTAATATTATTCATGTTCAATTCATATTCGTTAAACTCATTCATAAACATTAATAAACATATTCAAGAACATATATTTTGAATATTAAACGAATATGTTCATACATGTCTTCATAAGCATTACACAAACATATTCATGAATACTAAACAAAAAATTTATCTAAATAAATTATTTTCATCCTCATATATATGATACTAAGAAAAAAATCTTACATAAACATGTAATTTTAATAATTACGTATTAAAATAACTTATGAATAACTATATAATTTAAAAAATTGTTATTATCAACTAATAAATGAATACCAAATGATTTATTAAATGAATGAATTTTAATTCAATCTTTAATAATTTTTTTCGTGTACATAAATAAACGAACCACACCTCTATTTACTACTGTTTGTTAAGATTAATAAATATACATATACGAACAAAAACCAAGCATATTCATGAACTATTTATCGAATATTCTCAAACATTATAGCCCTAATCTCAATCCTCCTAAAGGTAAATAAACCATTAGGTCAAATCTAAGTTTTGCCTCTGCCATATCTATTTTCACTAAATACACATCCATTATGTAACCCCAAGTCTGTTAAACTCGCATTTGCAATGAAACAAATGAAATTACGTTCTCGAAGGCTTCTGGACAAAGAATTCTCTGTTAGAATCAGGCAATCCCTACAACTATGACTTGTAACATACGGCTCACCAATCTGAAAATTCAGTCACATCCCTGCCTTGGGGATCTGCTTCTGCTTTCGCAGGTTCCATAGTTGGGCAAAAGGCTCAAGTCTAGAAGCTAATTTAGAATAAGATTAGCGGTCGACTGATCGTGGCTTGTTATACATTTTCCAGAATGCTGTGTCATGGTGGCATCTCAACGTCACTTCCACAAAATTTCCATGATCCATCATCTTGCCTCCTAAGAATATAGCAGATTTTATAAGTGCTGAAATCAGAAGAGGAAACAACTTAGTCGAAGGGTTAATAGCACAGTTTCAAAGTTAGGTTTACATGAAAATCTAAAGTAAAATATAACAAGACTGTTGAAGAAACGAACTATACAAATAAAGCAGAAAATGCAAGATAATACAGGAATGTAGCCAGTTGTCAGACAAATTTAACTTAAAGCCGCAATTTAATGTTAATGCATTGGCAGTTGACATGTAGAAATTTTCCCTCAGCAGCATCCTTCAAGCTGTGGAATATTCTAACGTATAGCTACATACAGACACATTACAATTTGAGCTCCAAATATGCACTAATCCAAAGTAATTCTGCTCACCTGTAGTAATTAGGATTTTTTGGTTGAGACTCGTCAACAAGCTCTGCTGCTTCCTCCAGGAGTGCATCAATTTCAGCCATCTCCCCCTTGTTTATATCCATTAGAATGTCTGCTCGCAGAATGGTCAATTGAAGCAAAACGAATCTCCAATGACAACATCTAGCTTTTGCTGTATCAGCCAAAGCTTGCCACTGCAGACCAATTATGTGAAAAGAAAAGCCAATCAGTTTACCTATGAACTGTTACTTTCACATCCAGGAATAGAATCTTGACATAAGCATGCCAATATTTTTCCACGTAATGAATTCAGAGTTAGTGCCATGCAAAAGTTCAGAATTTGAATTTTAAATAACTCTGAAATGTTTCAATCTTGATTTTGATTTGAGCTAATCTATGTTTAGTAAGAACTCAAAGTATATATTTCGAGTGCATTCATTAAATTTCTTTGACTTTTAAAGCCCCCCAAATTTCTATATTCCACGTTGAACACCTAATTAAAGGTTCAAAACGCCGTTCTATTTCACCACATCAGGAAAATGAAATTATAAAAAATTTCAGTATCTCCTTGCAGCTATTGAAACAGGCAACTAAATCACAGATAGTTAGCTATCATCACTATCAAATGTGTAAAACCCTATGCATTTATCTGGAGGCAACATTCATATTTTCCAAATAGTACGCAGGTGGCAAAATGATTTCTCATATTATACAAAGCATACACTCGCTGATCAACAACAGACTTCTTTTTCACCTACTTATCCTCCCTTCCAGGGGTTCTGGTGGATCGGGGAGGGAGATAAGGAAAGGTTCACGGTTTATCTTATTCTTAACATAATAAAAGCATGAAAATAAAAGAGCTGATTGATTTACCTGACTTAACATCGACTCATCAAGGGCTTCAGAGAGGACATGAACCTGATGATTAGGTCCCAGAGCTTCAGCTTTAATTGCTTGCCATTGCCTGACAATCGCTTCAGCTTCTTCCACAGACATTTGCTTCCTGTCCACTACTGTGATGGATGTTGACAGATTAGCAGGAAGGCGGGAACTTTGTGAATTTCCAGTATCTGTAGGGTTCCTGACTTGAACCTTAGAAAATTCCAAAAGTTTCTTTATCCTACCACCAATACCACTTTCCTTGATATGGGCAGGGCCTACACTGTAATCCGAAGAATGTCCTTTACAGATAAGGGAACTTGGGTCCATGTGTGGTTTACTGGAGGCCCATACTGACATCTGCCTGACTCCAATTAATCTCATTCCTGATAGCTTAAAGCTAGTGAAAAAAATACACCCTAATACAGCAAAAAAGGTTACCCTTTCAGTCACATTCCTCTGGGACAACCAGCTTTCCCAAGCTTTATTCTGGTTTACTCCAAATTGTCTTTTCAATTGAACAGATGATGCACTAAGATTGCTTCCACTGCTATTGTCACCCATTAACAAAGGGCTCTGCAAATTGCTTCGTGCTAATTGTTTAACAGCTGACACAATATGCAGAGAAGATTTCATATGGGGAAGAGAATCCTTGAAATCTGGCCTTTCTGATCCAAGAGCAGTAGATAGTGACCTATGGCCTAGACTGAGCATGGTTTGAGGGGCTCCTTTACTTTTTTTGCTCTCAGGAGCTTTTCTTTCACCACCAAAATAGTTGGCCTGCAGGCATGTACACATATTAACACTTCCATGTTAGTCTGATAGCTCAATCATTTTGCTCTTACCAAAGATGGAGAACAATCTCTTGTATCGGGAAACGGATAAAGCACAGCATCCTTCAGCCACATTTCCTGATTAAGTCAGCAGGCAGTTTGATATTAGAGATTGCATCAATCTTGAAGATAAATAAGAAGTTTATCAAAGGGTTATGTGGTAGTGGAACACAGTTCAACTAGCACCACAATCATGACTATTATCAAGTACACAACCTTACCAAACTATTAGTCTTCAAATCACAAAATAAGAAATAAAAAATAAAAAGAGAACATGAATTAACATGGCCCATAGCTTAAATTTGTACACATCCAGCAGTTATAAATTCATGCTCTACACAGAAGCAAGAACCAAGCCCTTCTCTACCTCAGTGTTGTCGAAGGTGCAAGGCATCCTCTAGGCACTTACATCAGCCAAGGTGTAAAAAAAGTGCTCACCTGAGTGAAGTAAGAGACTAATTTCTAAAAGAAAATTAATATCTACATGACAATATTAGACAATTTTGTCTAACAAGCTTAAAATATAAGATTTTGTTAATGAATATTAGAGCTTACTCCATTACAGTACCTAATGTGTTCCTAAGATCGAGAATTATCATAAAGTTCCAAGTTTCCTTCAGTTTCCTCAAAAAGTTGTGCATCAATTGTATTATTAATTTTTTTTTATTTCGGTAAATAGGGCTGAAACTGTACCTTATTAACTACTGAAAAAATAGCTAATAAAATAAATGAAAAACTAAAACCAAAGGACACTTATGTCAGGCACACTTTTCTGCACCTTCAGCCTTGAAAAAGAAGAGTATGGCTAGACACAAAAGGAATGCATCTGATTGAAAGAACATTGCCTAAACGGATGCAAGGTGCTTTGCTTGTTGGCACTGCACCTTAGCACCTTATGGCTTGACAACACTGTTCTACTTCATGGCGTCAGCTAGCATCATTTCATATGGTCTTTTATTAAAAACCATAAATAGAGTAATATCATTACGCACGAAGTCATTTTGGACAGTTTCCTCTTATCTCTTCATTGGCATATCCTTCCCCTTTTTGGAATGAACATTTCTCCATTAAATTGCATACTCCAACAGAAGCATGTATAGAACTCTGTCCCGCATGGCCAAACCACTTAAACATGTCTCCCGTTTTATGCTGACTACTGTTTCCACCTTTTCCCTGAATGCAGGTGTGGATTCCTAATCCTACATTTTCTTATAAACCCATGTATCTTTTGCATCATCCTCATTTCCACTATTTTCATCTTTTGCTTAGCCACCCAAAATTCAATAGCATAAAGTAATGCTGGCCCTATTACTATCATGCAGAAATTTGACTTAAGCTTAAGAGGTAATACCCCAGTAAATTTCTCTATTTCACCAATCATGCTAGGGTCTTATTTTGCATGATTGAGCTAAGATTGGGTCTTACCTTTTCCCCAATTTTTACACTTGCTTCATTGCCAGTCCATCCTTTCCTGAAGCTCTCATTTCATACACATTTTTTCGACTTACTGAAAGCTTTTTATTCTATGGTTTCCCTCCATAGCTCAAGCATTTATAATGGCTCTAATCTCATCCACCAAATTCATGTCATTGGCAAAAGCATACCCTATGTCTATCATCTTTGAACATGCCTAATAAATTCATCAATCACCAAGGTATATATATAAGGGCTCAAGCTGATCCTTGGTGTAAGCAATTGCTATTGGGCAATGACCTGGTCACCCCTCTATGAGTCTTTAAACAAGTCACTACTCCATTATATGTAACCTTCATAGCCTGAACTAACACACAGATACCTTAATTCTCCAGAAACTTCCTAAGCAACCATATAGTCACCATTTGATAGTCAATTCAAAATAGCTAATAATGTATCAAAAAGAAAACAACACTGTTAAAAGAGTAAATTAAACATATATGACCTCCCAACTGTTGAAACTTTTTATTCACTGCACTCTTAGATACATATTTTAAAGCAAGAGATGGTTTAAGACATACCAATGATGAATTTGTATTAGAACAGCCACTTATCTCCTTTCCTGTGATAGAATTTTGGGGAGAAGGATTTGAAATTGATTCAAGCTGTTGAAGCTTTTCTATAACCTCAGCCTCACTTCCCTAGTAACCAACATAAAAGTTTCAAAAAAATGCTCCGGCCTCCAACTGAGCAAAAATTTAAATTTCTACAAGATTTTAATGCAACATTTGATAAAAGGGACAACATGAAATCTATACCTGTCCAAGAAGGAACAAGCAGAAAGCCACCTCAAGCTTTAGATCATTACCCTCAGATGTTATCAAACACTCGCATATGGTTTTTGCTTTGATAATCTACGTATATATAGTGGAAGGTGACATTAATAAGAAAGAATTGATGCAAACAGTCTTCCCACCCCATCAGCCCAGCACAGAACCCCCAAAACATTATTTAGAGCCCAAGCGGGACAAGGAAATTACCAAGTCAGTTTGCCTGCTTGAAAATCCAAGTGCAATATGAGCAATCAATGCAAGGTAGAAACAGGTAAAATCAATAACAACCCTCTGAGTCTGTGATTCAATTGATTTCTTATTCTTCCTTCCAATAGCTAAATTATCCCAGGGAAGAATATCAACTACTTCTGAGGCCAACAACCTATTAAGTGCTTGGCTCAAGAAGCCTGACCAATCTTGGACTTGGCAAGATGTTTCCACGTCAAGCCCCTGTCGGAGCAGTTCACGCAGGGCTGCAATTGCTCCACGTCGCCTGTCAGCGTTTTCAGGTGATTGGGGCAAGCCTAATAATTCCAATGTGCAAGCAGGTGCAAGCTCCTCCAATGATTCTTCTATCTAAGACCCATGGTCAATAAATTAATGTAAACAGAAGGCTGCTTGAGCAATAAAGATGGCATAAATATGTAAAGTGTTAAATGTGGCATCTCTGAAAATATTGCAGTTATCACTATCAGCTAACTATGAAAAGAGTTAACCATAAGATGAATTCATTAGAAATTTTGGATTGCTTGCATTGTGTATATCGTTTTTGTCTGTTACTAACAATATGCTACTAACAATGATCATTGCCACTGAAACACAAGAAGCCAAGGGGATGCCAATAACAGACTGCACCACAGCTCATCTTAGTAATCCTTGAATAAGGTGGAGGCAAAAGCACAAAATAGAAATGACAATTACCTGAGATAACAATGTCATTTGTTGAAGAGATTTTGTACTCTTGAGAAGACACTGAGCACGAGCAAGAGCTTCAAATCCTTCAGACACCTTGTTCTTTTCAAAACCAAACTTTGCAATTGAACACTTCAAGAAAGCACATATGATAAGAAAAGTAGGCATAGCAAAGCTGATGTTAAAACTTGTAAAAGCTGCTAAGCTCTTCTCCTATTAGCCTTACCTCAGCTAGTGCCATTGATAGAAGCAAATCATGAATATATGACTTAGCATCTGGACGCTGAACAACTGCCCTCCCAATTTCAAGAACAAGCTCCTCTTCTCCAACCTGATTCTCAAGGAACCCACGCCATATCAGTTATATTTCCCAAGCTAAAAATCCATGATTTGTTTAAGGCTTTCTTGGAGGATACTTTCACTGCTTTTTGCTTCAAAACAAAAAGTAAATGTTCATACCAAAGTAAATTGCACAAATTACTTCGATATGCAGCAATTATATTTGAATATCTGTTATAAATTTTTGCCGTTTTCTCATTTCTTATCAAAATCCAATTTCCTGTTTACATTTTACTTTTAAATTTTATCAAATATTTAAGAAATAAAAATTAACAGCAAAGAAAAAGAAAGAAAAGAAACAACAAACAACCAAACGAATTCTCAATTTTTCCATTAGTTTATTACTTTTTGCTTGTGCTTCCTCAAAAATTTGAAGCAAAAGCACGTAATAAAAATTAAATTCATATTTGATTTACAATGAAAATGGCTAAAATGTAACACCAATTCAAACATAAGAATTAAGCACGAACACTATTTTGTTAATTTTAAAAAGTACTAGTACTTAGTTTTTACATTCAACATTGTGGACTGAATCAGTTAAGGAAGCTATAAAGACTAAGAGAGATTGTTACAGGGCTTTGAAGACAAACAACACCAAAGAAAGCTTTACAAAGTACAAGTTAAATAGGAAGGAGACAAAGAGGACGGTGGCAGAAGCTAAGGTGAAGGTTGTGAAAGAGATTTAAAACAAGTTGAACACAAAGGATGGAGAGAAAGAGATATATAGATTGGTGCGAGCAAGAGAGAGGAGGAGTTGGGACTTAAGAGTGATGAAATATACAAAGGATGAGCACCAAAAAACTCTAGTTAAGGACAATGATATTAAAGAAAGGTGGCGTGATTATTTCAACAAGCCATTCAACGACAGACAAAGTCAAATTGTGAACAATATCTCTGTGCCTCCCAAGGATTTGAACCAATGCTTTATACATAGAATCAAAGAGATATAGGTAAATGAGGCACTGAAGAGGATGAAGACAGGGAAAACTATTAAGCTTGATGGCATTCCTACTGAAGTTTGGAAATGTCTTAAAGAGGTCGGAGTTAGGTGGTTGACAAATCCTTTTAATAAGATTTAGCGCACTAACAAGATACCTAATGAATGTAGAACGAGTGCGTTTGTATCTCTTTATAAGAATAATGAAGATATTCAAAATTGTTCCAATTATCAAAACATAAAACTAATGAGTCATATGATAAAATTATAGGAAAGAGTAATAGAACAAAGATTAAGAAAGACTGTAGAGATATCGTAGAACCAATTTGGTTTTATGCCGGGTCGGTCAACTATAGAAGCGATACACTTGCTTAAGCAAGTTGTGGAGTGTTCTCGAGTACAAGGGAAAGATGTGCATATGGGCTTCATATAATTAGAGAAAACATATGATAAAGTGTCTAAGAAGATGTTATGGTGGTCTTTAATGAAAAAAAGAATTCTCATAAAATATATTAAAATAATTAAGAACATGTTGTATACACAAATTTTCGCGTCTGAAAAATTAAAACACGAATTAGTGACAAAATTCAATTTTTGTATTTATGTGTGAGTACAAGTCTCTGTTTTGAATTCTTTACAAAAAAGAATGATCCTCTTATTTGGTCTCGTGAAATGCACTTGTCGAGGGTGTGACGCTGGATCCCGACGGAGTGAAAAGAGTGATTGTTGAGAGAAACGGCCAAAGGGCTTGTTGTTCCTCTTGAACTTGCAGCGGCGTGACTGATCGTTGAGAGAACGGTCTGTGACTTGTTATACTCTTGTAGATCTGCTGACGGCTTTGTTGAAGAAAAGACTTGACTGAAGAGAAGGCTTGATCGGAGAACGGCCGGTATTCTGCAAGCTTTCAATTCTCTGAGGAGGCTGAAACTTCTCTTCTCTGTGTGTTCTGCTCTTCTTCTGTGCTTTCTGTGTGCTCCTTCTGAGTGTGTTCTCCCCTCTCGAAGAGCTCTCTATTTATAATGCTTGATAGTAAAGAGTTCTAAAGAGACTCGATCACTCTAGGATTTATCTTTAATTAATTTAATTTAATTAGAGATAATACAATTGGTTAATAATTTTTATTTATCACCAATTTATTAGAAATTATTAATTAATTAAATATTTAATTTAATTAACTAATAATATTAATTAATTATTTTTTTTAATGCCTACAACATGTATGGAGATGGAAGAAAAAGTGAATTACCTATCACAATAAGGCTACATCAAGGGTCAGCATTAAATCCATTTTTGTTCGCTATAGTAATGGACAAACTGACAAAATCTATCCAGGATAATGTACCTTGGTGTATGATGTTTGCAGATAATATTGTCTTGTATGCTAAAACTAAAGTGGAGGTTAATATTAAGTTAGAACTGTGGAGACAGACGTTAGAGTCGAGAATTCAGATTAAGCAGAGCGAAGACTAAATACATTAAGTGTAAATTCAGTCCAAACAGAAAGGAAGATAGAAGCATTGATGCTAAATGGGGTGGTGATCCTTAAGCGAAATCATTTTAGATATTTGAGATCGATCGTTCAGATGGATGGAGGAATTGATGGTGATATGACCCATAGGATACAGATTGGTTAGAGTAAGTAGAGAAGCACTACAGGTGTGTTGTGTGACAAAAGAATTCCTATAGGGTTGAAAGGTAAGTTTTACAGGACAATTGTTAGACCTAAATTACTCTATGACAGTGAATGTTGGGCAACTAAAGGAGTGTATACATAGAAGATGAGTATAGCGCAAATGCAAATGTTGCGATGAATGTGTGGATATACAAGAAAAAAATATAATGAAAAATGTAGACATTTGCAAAAAAGTTGAAGTGGCACATATTGAAGATAAGATGAGTGAAAGTTATTTACGTTAGTTTGGATACATACGACGTAGACCTGTGGACGTTTCAGTTAGAAGAGTGGAGGTTATGAATGATGTAAAAAGGATCAAAACTAGGGAATGAACGAAAAAGACTTGAAAATAAGTAATCTGAAAAGATATGACGGAATAAGAGTTGGAAGAACATATTACATTAGATAAGAATAAGTGGAGGAGGAGAATTCATGCTGACGAGAATTCATGCCGATAACTTAGCGTGAATTTGTATATTGATTCATATAAACTATCTCAGTATTAGGATAAAGACTCTTATGATAATAACGACGACCACCACCACGACTTGGTTTTACATTCAAACATTTTTTTTTTCTCTTTTTCTATTGATGTTTAGTATTTTTTTTCTTCAAAAACAAACCCATACTAGTTAAACCTTCATTACAAAAGAGAAGGCAACAAGGCAAAATTTCTCTAAATGATTGTCAATATCTCCCAAATATTCTAAGTAATTAACAATATCTCCCAAATTATTACAGCTAAAAAAATAGGGGAAAAAGAGGAAACAGTATATATAAATAAAATATAATGCACCTCTTGAAGAAGGCAAAGAGCAGCAGGCAACCAACGCCATGGAATTCGAAGTGAAGATCTCGGTGGAATCTTTTCTTTCACATTTCCAGCGTATTCTGTTTCGAAAAGTAGCTTATCCCTCGCATCCATCAAAACTTCCTACAAAAGAAGAACGAAAAAAAACATCAAAAAGCATTCAAAAAAAGGTACGGAACGACCTCTTCAACTGTTCTTTTTTACCTGACGAGAAACAATAACATCCATAGTGTAGCCATCGTCGACCTCAGCGCTCTTCAAATTCATCACCGACTTCACAATCTCGTCTTTCTCAGCTTGACTCGAAACGCCGATCAGCTGGTAACAACTAACCGGGATATCCACGGTGGCGTTTCCGGTAATCGTTGCGGTGCGCGAGGAAGAAGAAGATGAAACCGGTGCGTTCTCGACAATGCCGATACGAGTGTCGATAGCGCCAGATCTCCAACGGTTTCTCATAGTGGGAAAAGGACAGCCGTTAGACTTTGTTAGGGTTTCGAAGCCTAAAAGCTCATTGTAATTAGAGCTTCGAGTGAAGAAGAAACAACAGGAACACGAAGAAGGAACAATTGGGGCCAAAGCTACATTACTCAGTGCCATTTCCCACACCATAAAGAAAAACCCTAATTGTTTACATCAATAAAATTTCTCCAAACTTTTCAGTATTTTGCTGTGATTTCGAGCTAAGGATCTTGATTGGATTCATAGTGACGGTTATGGACTTTATGCTGTACAGACGGTTGCCTTGCTCTTTTCTCCTTTACCTTTTAAGAAATGTAATTTTTTTAAAAAAAAAAAATGTGAGAAATTTTTTAAAATAATTTATATTACTGCAAATCAAATCATCGACTTTTTTTATTGGATAGATAGAATTTATAACGCACTATAAAATTTTAGTTTTAATTCGAATGATTTTATTTTTTTTATTTTTAATTGTTAAATATTTTTAAAAAAATATTGATTGCAATTTATTTTCTAAAATTTGAATGATTCTTTTTTTCAATTATTAAGTACTTTAAAAAAAACGTACTGCAACTTATATTTTTAATCATCATATTTATTTGAATTTTTATTTTATTTATTTATTCTAAGATAATGATAACTTATCTTGCTTATTCTTTTAAAATTTATGATTTATTCAATAAACTTGAATTATTTTTATTTATAAAAATAGTTAAAAACATCGTCAAACAAATTTTTATTCAAATCAAAGTGAAGAGAAAAGGAAAAGAAATTTTTTTTTTTTAAGTAGAAGAAAGAGAAATCCTTAAATGGGGCAACAGACAATAATTATCTACTAAACAATAATTTTGTCTGGTAAATTAATTACCGAAAGGAATTTTTTTTTAAACAAAAATAGGTGGTGTAATATCATCTAGCACCGTTGAATTTATATTTAAGAAGTTGAACCATGTGAATGTCTACTAAATTCATAGTTGTAAAACTGATGAGAGTATTATGTTTTATTTTGTTAGTTAATTTTAATATAATACATTTATAATTGTCTTAAATGGGTGTGAGTCCAATGGGATGGACTCATTTATCCATCTAATTTTAGGATTAAAACTCTTAAAATATAAGATCATTTAAATGCGAATATAAATAATTATATTCATTCGATTTGCAATTCGTACAAGTTTATTCTTTTTTTAATCATTAATAATGATCAAATGTTATTAACAAATCAAATTAAATAAAAATCAAACTCAACCCAACCTACATATTAGTTTTTTTTTTTTAATTGTAACTTGAAGTTATCGATCCAACCAGCAAGATTGAAACTTGTTTTCCAATTTTGAGACTAGATTTAATTTTAACTTTACAAGAGCATTTAAGCACTTGAAGTTATTGACCTTGAACAAAAGTTCAACTTATTCGTGGAGTGGATGGACATGTTACGATATACACACACGCACATGCACGCACGTGGTCAAAATGGAAATGATGCCACACAACAATGCAGTTAGGTTATAAAGCATTTTGGATAATTTGGTATATCTAAAAAGAATTTTATTTAAAATTTTTTTTACTATTTAATTCAAACATAGAAATTAGTGTTTTAGCTTATCTAAATTTCTCAAACCATATTTACTTTTTGATTTTCAACGTTCATTTTTTGGTTAGATATTTTCTACAAATTTTATAGTCAAACATTCTCTTTTGAGTTTCTACAAACTATTTTCCATATAAATACAAGACTACAGAAAACTTTTAAAACACAACTTCACTTCTCATCTTTCTAAGCTCTCTTTGCTTACTTCATTATTGTTTTCCTACTAGGTTAACTTTCTTTCTTATTGTTCCTGTTTCTTGGCAATCCTAGAAAAGCCTATTAAATCCTAGGAGATTATATTTGTTGGTGAAATAATCTTTAAAGACAATGTGATTACAACACACTTTAAGTTGTTTTGCTTACTGCATTTTCCCTCTATCTTCGACAATCTTACAAATTATATTCTCATTCATTGGCTTATTCATCTTCTTCTGCTCTACTTTCTAAACCTTTGTTTGTTTGGTTGCTCAGAAAATGTATCCAAAACAAATAAAAGAAAGGATAATTTTGTTAACTTTTCATAACTCATTTTCTTAGTCTAGTAAGCAAAACTACATGAAAGCTATTTCTAGGGTTTTTGAGCTCTTGTTATCAATATGCTTTTGAAGTTTGTCTCATTATTTTGTTTGCTTAACAGCTTAACGTTTTTTTTCCTTTTTTAGTGGTTTTGATTTGGGTTCTTTTTATATATTGGAAGTCAATAAATATAGAAATCAATTAATGAAATATATTTTATAAAAAAAATGATCATGCCGTATTGAAGCTGAGATAACAATGTTTGAGAACTATATTGTCGTGTACAATTTCGTTCACTTTTTTGTTATTAGAGGCTAAAATGAAAACAAGATTATCTTGGCCATTGTACTCTAAGAGTTTTTTTTAATGTAGTTGGACTTCTTCTTATTGGAATTAGTAAAGTTTTGTTCTCTTCTTTTGTACAACTTAAGGCGCTCTTTCTCTTTCAAGGAGTCGACCCAATATAATGAAGTTTGTCATAAGAATATGTAAAACTATTTTCTTGTTGAAATGCTTTTCTAATTTTTTTTAAAACTATTTGTTATTAAAATGATGAAAGTTAAAGTCAAAAAATGGAAAAGGAAACATATAGGAAAACAAGTTTCTTCTATCCTATATTTACATACCTCTAAAATCATTGGTGAAAGATCTATGGGCAGTGTGCTTGTGAAAAAGATTTTATAAGTTTTAATATTATTGAGTAGCTTACTAAATGATGATTCACAAGAATACTGAGGTCAAATAAAATGTGAGAAATTAAAATTATTTTGAAGTATTAACCATGGTTAGAGAAAACTCTTGGAAGTAGTACTCGTAGTTAACTACATCAAATTTGGATATGATCTTCTTTGCAAAAGTTATCTAAGTAATAGTTATTCTCATGTTTGTATACGTGTTCACAAGTCTATTCATGATCATTAGACTGCATTAATCAGACTCATGAGATATTTGAGAGGTACCATGAATTATGGTATTTTATATAGTGGATTTCCCGCTGTATTGGAAGGTTACAATGATGCTAACTAGATTTCAAATTCAGATGAGACAAAATTCACTTGTGGTTATGTTTTTACCCTTGGTAGGGATGTTATTGAAATCAGCCAAAAAACTATTATAGCTAAATCCACAATGGAATTAGAATTTGTAACTTTGGAATTGGCTGGTAATGAGGCTGAGTGGTTGAGAAACCTCTTAGCTAATATTCTATTAGGTTTAAAACTAACATTTTCTTTTGAGTATGCATTGTGATTGCTAAGTGGCAATAGCCATTCCAAAAAAGAAAAACTTCTAATAGTAAAAATAGACACATTTGTTTGAGATATGATGTAATTAAACAGTTGCTGAATAATGAAATTATATCAATAGATTATGTGAAGTCAAAAGTGAATTTGGTTGATCTTTTGACTAAACCTTTAGGGAGAAAGTTAATCCATGAAACATTGATTGGAATGTGAGTTAAGCCAATTTGAGATTAATAATGATGGTAACCTAACCTTTTGTGATTGAAGGTCCCATGAATAAGGTTCATAGGGTAATAGCAAGTTACTATTATTCCTACTAGCACTAATAAATTTCTCCATTCCTTTGATATGTGTAAGTGCTAAATTGGATGAATTTGAGAATATGAGCTAAAACTCTTAATGTTTTTCATATTCTTTAGTGGTGGTGTATGTCATTGTTGTACACACTTGATGAAAACACCTATTTGAGTGTAGAGTGGGGCAACTCTTATGATATAATGGCATAATTTTTAGAGCACTCATGAAATTACAGAGCTCGTGCATAGCCTATTAGCGCAAAATGGCATTCAACACTAAAGAATTGTGATGGTATAGTGTGATTAATAAGACCTCTATTTTATAATAAATAGTCATTGGTTTAAAAAGCTAAAACCTTCAGCAATTACTCTGTAAAATAAGTTTTATTATTCTAGGTCTAATTCATAATCCTAAAGGCACTAGATACGAAGCATTGTACTCATAGTTAACCCAACAAAATATTTTTCTTTCAAAAGTCTTTATGAAATAGGTGAAGGATTGTTGGATAATTTGGTATTTCTAAAAGGACTTTTATTTAATTTTTCTTTACTATTTAATCTATACCTAAAAATTAGTATTTTAGCTTATCTAAACTTTTGGAACTAGATTTACTCCTCATTTTCAACATTCATTTCTGGTCAAATATTCTCTGCAAAATTTCTAGTGAAACATTTTCTACTTATTTTCTAATATTCTCTCCAGATTTTCTGCAAATTATTTTTCCTATAAATACGAGGCTACAAAAAGCTTTCAAAACACAACTTCACTTCTCATCCTCTAAGCTCTCTCTGCTTAGTTCTGTCACGACCCTCAATCCACCGAAAATCCACTACAAATTTTTCGTTTTTCATTTATTGTTTAATCCATTTCTCGTTGTTTGTTCTTTGCCTTTACCTTACATGATCGTGAACAACTACACCACCGACAGTTGGGCTGTGCATCGGTATCAATCTCATCCATTCATATAATTTCAAATTACTATTTATTTAAATGTAAACACTTGTATTTCTAAATCAGAGTTGCTGTTTACATGTGTTTACAATCTTCTACATCCCCAAAAATTACATTGAAAGATATTACTGTGCTTTGACATTTCTAGATACAAAAACTATATAAATGTGTATACCTCGTATGATGTGATACAGCGGACACTAAAAATCCAATCCTCAGTCGCCCACTATCTACTGTAAGTGCTCTATAGAGGGGAAAATAATGGGGGTGAGCAAACCACGCGCTCAGTAAGGCAATCATGCGAGTAGGTAGATAACTGTACTATCTACGTGGTCGTGATGCCATACTTAAATCACACATTTATTTGTCATACTCCAAAACGTATGTTCATGCTTGTGTTCATGACATGTAAACCAATTCATACTATTTAAATCAGTGCACAGTTCTCAAAACATAGCATGGAAAATCATCATGCATAAATCAAAATCAAGGCATGGTAAATCATCATGCAAAGTGCACTTATCAAGCATTTCAAATCTCAACACAAACCGATACAAAATCATCACTTGTCAGGACTTAGCCCTCCCATGGACTATGCTGACCCACAAACACATTTTAAAACATCGATTTCTCATTCAACAATAGACATGTGAGATAGGCATATAATATCATTAAGGGTAATAACTAGGACTATGGTTATATCTTCTGTGATCCCAAGCTATACGGATCCTAGTGTGTGAGGTATCACCTCTATCTGTTTCCGCATGGGAGGTGGGTCACGTCCAACCCGCTGGTCCATAGCAGAGTATCCATCGTCCGAAGACGGCATATATATAATATCATACACGGTACAGCGTATTCCATGCTACTTGCACAGTACAACGTACTCTGTGGACCCATATCATCACATCATACACTGCCACATCTTAATACGCACGTGCGAGCCTATTTAATTGGCTCTTAATTGCTAAATTGCATGAATTTGAGAATATGAGCTAAAGCTCTTAATGTTTTTCATATTCTTTAGTGGTGGTGTATGTCATTGCAGTACACACTTGATGAAAACACCTATTTGAGTGTAGAGTGAGGTCGCTTTTATGAAATTATGGCATAATTTTTAGAGCACTCATGAAATTACGAGAGCGCGTGCATGGCCTATTAGCGCAAAATGACGTTCAACACTAAAGAATTGTGATGGTATAATGTGATTAATAAGACCTCTATTTTATAATAAGAGTCATTGGTTTAAAAAGCTAAAACCTTCAGCAATTACTCTGTAAAATAAGTTTTATTATTCTAGGTCTAATTCATAATCCAAAAGGCACTAGATACGAAGCATTGTACTCATAGTTAACCCAGCAAAATATTTTTCTTTCAAAAGTCTTTATGAAATAGTTGAAGGATTGTTGGATAATTTGGTATTTCTAAAAGGACTTTTATTTAATTTTTTTTTTACTATTTAATCCATACCTAAAAATTATTGTTTTAGCTTATCTAAACTTCTGGAACTAGATTTACTCCTTATTTTCATCGTTCATTTTTGGTCAAATATTCTCTATAAAATTTCTAGTGAAACATTTTCTGCTTATTTTTTAATATTCTCTCCAGATTTTCTGCAAATTATTTTCCCTATAAATACGGGGCTACAAAAAGCTTTCAAAACACAATTTCACTTCTCATCCTCTGAGCTCTCTCTGCTTAGTTTATTATTGTTTTCTTGTTAGGTTAACTTTCTTTTTTTCTTTTGTTTTTGTTCCCTGGCCAATCCTAGAAGAGTCTGTTGAATCTTAGGGGATTGCAGCTATTGGTGAAATAATCCTTAAGGACAATGCAATTGCAACACGCCTTAAGTTGTTTTGCTTACTGAATTTTCCTTTTCTCTCTAACAAAATGGATAGGGTAGTGCAGGCCTATGCCGGTACGAGCCTAAAAGGCTCAAACCTATTTAGGCACATATTTAAATAGACTAAATAAATTTAGACCTAATTCGACCCCAATGCGGGTTGGACCAGCTCGCGGTCTAATAGCATGACAAATTTTTTTTTTTTTTTAGAAATCAAGTTTACTAATACTAAGGCCTAAATGAAAAACAATGAATTGGACCTGTAAATTAAGGTCAACGCCTAAAAAACAACAACTTCTAGACTTATAAATCAACGCCTCAAAAACAACTTCTAGTCTTATATACTATGTCCACATCTTATCAATTGAATTGAACCTTTTCATTGAACTAAGCTCAACTTCAATTTGTAAAAAGAGATTTGGGAATTGACCAAAATCATACAAAATTATATAAACTTGTGATTAATATATAAAGTTTAATTTGGATTTTCTTTTTTTCTTAGCAAAGGAATATTGGCTTACCATGATCAATATATTATATACAAGTTTAAATAAAAAAGATTTGAAAATTTCCACTTAATTTCAAATTGGGTTTAGTCACATAAATAATGAATGCATATTAAGGAATATATATTAGCATTGGCAATATATAACAACAAACCATAAAATTGTGAGAATAGTGCTACAAACATCAAACTCCCAATATAAATACAATTCACACATAACATCCATTAAAATTATTGTATAAATAAAGAGTAGTGAATAAGTTTATATGTCATAAAATCTACAAACGTCCACTAAAATTCACATAAAAAACATCAAACTTATCATTTTATCTCACTATTGAAATGATTTGAATCATTTGATTCTTTCACCGAGTCATCTTTGTTTTCCTCATCATCTTACTAACCTATAAAATAAATTTTTAAATTATAAATTTTCTAAAATAACATTATCACGTCTAAAAATTATTTATTCAATGAAAATAAATTACCACTCGATATGAAACCGTGTAGCCAACTACATTTGCAAATGAGAGTTTGAACCTTTTTTAGGAAGAAGATGATTCCTATACTTGTTCAGCACTCCTCCCCTAATGGTAAAGGCTGATTCGGAAGTCACAATAGCTATGGCTATACTTATCAAATCACAAGCCATGTTAGCTAAAATGGGGAATCTAAAACTATAATCTTTCCACATTTCAAGATATCTAAATCTTTATTAGTAGAAAAATCAAGTTTTGGCATATCCAAATATACTTCCAATAGAGACTTGGAACTTGGCACATCATATTCATCATGTGCCAAATCCATCCATTCCTATATTGATGCTTTATGCAAATACAATTAAAAAAGAATAAAAAGTTACTATTGATAATTTGAAATTCACATGAGATAAATATAACTTTTAAGATATAAGTGTTTATTATTTATACTTACATCTAAATTAGAGATTGAATATGTTGGAATAGAAGAAGCGAGAGAAATTTAGCTTTGTTGGCCTTAGCCTTAACCATGTGATGGCCAGAAGCATTCTTTGTATATTTTTCATAAAGCAAAAATAATTTTATTTTCACCACATCCAAAATCTTTTGAAAACTTTGAGGATCAATTTTCAAAAAGCATCACTTCAACATCGTGAACTTTACATGAGGGTCAAAAACCATCGTTATTATAAGTAGAACATTATACTCAGTCCAATTCTTGTCAATTTTTTTATTCGTATAACATCTCATCATCTCTATCCAAGTACTCCATTTAAAACATCTTAATTTTTCAAACTTAAGCAAAATACAAGTTGGCGTTTGGGTAACTAGTTCCTAAAATCAAATTCGTGATCTCATAGAAGGGTTTTAAAAATTCACAAATTGTCTTTCCCCTTTTCTACTCTTTACTTGAAGGACAATGCTTATAATTTCTATCATTAAAACAAGCATATAAAATGCACGCTTACATTTCAAAGCACTCTCAAGCATCTAGTAAGTAGAGTTCTGCCTAGTTGGGACATCGAAAACCAATATGTACCTAAAAAAAATTGAAAGCTTTTTTTTTTTTTTACACATTCTTCAAAACTCCTCATTCTAGCCTTTGACCCCTTCACATACTTACTTACCTTTAAATCTAAATCAATATAATGAGAAATTAAGCAAATGTACCCCTCATTAGTGCAAGTAGTCTATAGATCACAAGTGAGACATATTTTAGCCTAAATTTGAGCCAAACATTCTTTCAATTTCTCTTTATTTCTATATAAAGTTTCCAAACATCAGAGTTAGCAGTGATCTTAGAAATAAATTTCACCTCAAGGTTTAAATACTTCAACACATTCTTAACTCCATCATATTCAATAAATGAGAAAAAGAAGTCATGCTTTACTATTGCCATATCTAATAATTCTAAAAAAACAATTATCAATTTTTCTGCTTCTCACATTTCCTTAATAGTATATTATCATTTCAGACATATCATTTTGCCTTAAAACTGCTATCCCTTTATGTGGATGCATATGACACCTTAGGGATGAAGTTCTAGGGAAGACCCACCTTATATATTATCCCACACCCTTTACATCTAGTATGTGAGTTTTTTTCCTGCATTAGGGTAAAATAAAATCTTTATTCTTTGATTAGGGTACTTTTAATCTTATTTTCTTAAATGGAATGCTTCAAGCCATATCAACATAAAATTTCATATCACTTTTTGTCACGACCAGTTCTACCAAAATTACTACAAATTTTTCACTTTTTCTATACTTCTCACCTCCTCGTGACAATTTCCATTTTGAACGAGTTGGGCTATGTCAGTAATAATCCCAACTCTTATCCCATTTGATCATATCATTCTTACCATGGCAATCATGTTAGAATTTCAGACATTGTAATATTAAGTACATATATTATACAACTGTATGTACATATGTTTTCATATATTTACATCCCTCATAATTATATTCGTTACAAAACTGTGCTATTATTTGTTTAGATACAAAACTGTACGATGTGTATACCTAATTTGCGATGGGAGCAGCGGACAACCAGGAATGCAGTCTCTACCCGCTCTCAACTACTGCAGATGCTCTGTGGAGGGTGAAAAATGAAAGGGTGAGCATAACTAGCTCAGTAAGGAAATAATGTAAGCAGGTAGATAACTATACTATCTACGTGCTGATAATGTCATGATATAAAATTGTTTACATTTGGAGCATGATGTAAGATTAAAACGATGCCACATGTATATATATCATATAAGAGAAATCATGAAATCGACATATAAAGCAACCATGAAAAAATCATCTTGTATGACATCTCATGCTCATCACGTTAAAACTTATTTGTTTCATCATAAACTCATCACGTTAAAACTTATTTGTTTCATCATAAAACAACCATATCAAGGCTAATCCCATCTCTCGGGAATGCCTTGATTCATTAAATTGCATCTCATTTAAAAACATAAATCGGGACATTACCCCTCCTTCGGGTCTGTCCTGGTCTATTCAGACCGTATGATATCATGTGAGACATGTAGGTTACTGTATGAAAAATTGAGGACTATGGCCATATTATGTCATTGTGATCCCAGGTTACACGGATCCCGGTGTGCGGGGCATCACAACTGTAACGGGGGTAGGTCAAATTTAACCCGTCAGAAAATCAAGTAACATCATCGAGTCATCATGACTGCACGGTACAACGTACTCCGCATGACATACACGGTACAACGTACTCCGTGGACCCATATCATAGTCTAGGGGTGCCTGCCGTAGGTCTTATCCACCCCAATACTATATCGATAACCAACCCATGTCTCAAAGTATACGTGCGAGCATATTAACTCTCTGTGACACACAGTCTACAAGAGGCTTCCGTACGACTATATGCATGTCAACTCACGTCTAGTGCAAGCGAAGCTCCAGCACGACGCTATGCATATCATGATATCTAAATTCTCATACGAGCGAAGCTCCAGCACGATTTTTGTACACACACAATTTCTCGTATGAGCAATGCTCTAGTACGATTTTTTTATGAATAATAAATTAGTAAAATTTAGTACGAGTAAGACTCTAGCACTCTTTTTACTCGTGTAAATATGATAGGTTCTCAATCTTGATAAAACATCTTTAAAATCGTAACCGGTATAAACCTGTACCCTTTCGTATAATTCATAAAATCAACAGCCAACCTATGTGTAAATTTGCTTAAACCAAAGTAATACATTCATATAAACCATCAAAACATGGAAATCATGCAATTTATTTACCTTACTACTCTTTTTGTAAATTTTACTCTCAAGGGCAATATCGTCTTTTTCTTTATTCACCCATGCCCCGGGTTTTCGTAAAAATTATTATTTCGTTTCTAGATACTTTAAGAAATTCTAGGCCTTGTAAATCCCCTCAAAAATACGAATAGAAATCTCTATGCACCTACAAAATTCCCTTACTTGGAATCACGCGCTAACTTATCCCGTCTCGATAATACCCGATCTCTCAGTCCATATGCACGTCACCCAAGTCTACGAAACTGTATATAATCATATATTTTGGGTCAATTCACTTATCTTTATCAGTATGTCACGTTCACTGATCAATCTAAAGTACTGGGCCCGTTTTACTTTATTATGCCCAATTGCACCTTAATGGGCCTCGACCCATTTTCAGCCCGTTTATACTTATTAAATCCCTTCTTCGGGTTTACTGGGCTCATTCAGCTTACCAATAATCATCGAGCTTCGTTCCAAACTTATTGGATAGCCCGTATACTATTTACGATAATTACGTTACAATTTCGAACAATATTCCTTTTTATACAGAATTAATCCGTAAATTTCGTAAAATAATTGAAACTCTATATTAAAGGATTCATATTATCGTAATTAAAATATACTTATCCAATATGATGTGGGGTACGAAAATCGAAGCTCAATCGACTCTCCTTCGGGCTTTGTCGGAAAACTGCAAAATTAGGTAAATCCGGGTTATTTTTCATTAAATATAATATTAATTAAATTTTCAAAATTTACCCGTAGGTCAATCTCGACCCTCGGTCAACTTACCTGAATCTCGAGTCGTCCCCGGTAATTTTTCTTTCCTTTTTCCCTTTATTTTCTTTTCTTTTCTTTTCCTTTCCTTCCCTTTTTCCCTTTATTTTCTTTTCTTTTCTTTTCCTTTCCTTCCCTTTTTCCTTCCTTTTCCCTCAAGCCAAACGGTGCCGTTTTCTGCTCTTTGCCGTCGTCGGCATTTTCGACGATTTCGTCGACCGATATCGGTCTCAAAAGGACCGCCTCCTCCTCCAGAACTCGTCGGTGGCCTCCGTTCGAGCCCAGTCGCCGTAGATCGCCAGGAATCAGGCCATTTCTCCCACGGTTTTCCCTTTCTCCGATCAACGGTTTCTGGCCTCCAAACGGCGCGTCTCCGGTGTCCACAAGATCGTCGGCCTCTCCTCTTCCTCCTCGGCTCTTCGTCGGAGGTCATCGATCGCCGGTGTTCCCTCGTAGTCTCGGTTCCCTCGGGTAGTCTTCAGGCTTCGTTTTCGGTTTCCAATTTCGGGTTTTCCCGATTTCTTTTTTTTCAGTTCTTTTATTATTATTATTATTATTATTTATAAATTACTTTATTATTAAAATAATCATTAAAATATTCAAATATATTCTAAAATATCTACAAAATCTATTATTTTATTCCAAATTAATTAATTTAATTTATTTATTATATTCTTAACCCTTTTCCCGGTATAATTTCTCCGTATTTTTTAGATATTGTCCCGAGTGACTTTTCGGTATTTCTAAAAATTTTGGATCTTGATCAGTTGGACTCGAAATTTTATAATTTCCTCATTATTGTTCAAGATATCCTAAATCCTTATTTTTAATTAAAATTCTCTTATCGAATTTATACCGAATTTCAATCTTTTGACCGTTTTACCCCTACATTTGTCTCGAAACCAATTTAACCCAATTTTTCTTCATACATCCACTATTTTTTCTTATTTTAAATTCGTATTTTTCTTCAACTTAATTTCGATCCCTTTCGTTCTCGGCCCGTATTTGGCTACTGCATACATTCACCGATATTTCGTTTTATTCTATTTGCAAATTTAATTTAGTCAAAACTCTTCTTATGATTCAACTAATATGTGGAAGTGTACATCACATGAATCATAAGGAAATGTATCAACAAGTATGTACAAAGTGGGTCTTACACTTTTCTCATTCCTTGCTTTCTTAATCTTTTTTCTGTAACTATCAGTAAATCTTACCTAACAAAATGAAGTGCAAAAAAGAGTGATCTTAGCAAAAAAAAATCGAATCACTTCATGGTTTTAAATATTATTTATTATCATCCTACAAATACACCTTATGTAAAGCAAGGGAATGACTCTCTTTCACTCCATCATAATAAATAAATAAATATAAAGTTTTTTATTATTGGGAAAAAGCAAAAAATACATCGATTAGACTTGTAAATTTACTGAAATATGGTCTCAATGCCCTGTACCTCTTTCGGCTGCTTAATTTGATCTCAGTGAGAACCCCATTTCTAGTATAAACATGTCTTCCTACTCGAGCTACCAAGTCCATCAACCCCTCCTTCTTCACATGGGGCTAAAGCAATAAACCACCCAAAATAAATATAAAGTTTTAAAGAATGGAAACTGAAAATCCAAGATCTAAAATATAAACAAAAAAAAAGGAATGATGAAATTGTGGGAAAATTATAGAATAAAATTGGAAGTAAACTTTTTGGTGAGAGGTGAATGGACAAAAAGTCTCATGAGTTCATGTTTCCACTACCTTTCAAAATACCTTGTTAATGAGGATGATTCAAAAAGTCTCACAATTGACAAATGGGTATTTTACTTCAAGTATTACAAGTATGGTGGATTTGCAAATAGTTAGTCAAAAGAAAAAAAATGAAAGATGAATATAGTTACAGCAAGATATAACCACTTACTAGAGATAAAAAATGGGGGAAGATTAGAGAAAGGTGAAGCATGCTGACGTGGAATCCAATTATATAAAATTACCCTCTTTTAGGAATAAAGTTTGAAAGTAGTCTAGTTAAGGAAATAAGATTATCAATTACCTTAGTTTGAGAAAAAAACTCTTTAATACGGGGTTTACCATAATCAACATAGATAACAGGTTTTTCAAAAAATTTCCTCATTTTTGAAGTATTCTTCCTGGCTTTTTTAATCAATTTTCAGTTATTTCAGTTTCGATTTCAACCTCATATTCTTATGTCCAACTTCATTAACATCATCCTCATTATCAGTATCACTAATAACATTAATATTATCACTATGTAAAGTTTAATTTTGAGAATGAGATGCCATATTAAGATCAATAATGTTAACAACACACATTAAAACAAAAAAAAAAAAATCAATTAACATAACACACAACATAATAAATTAACATAAGTGAGCATCTAACACTAACAACAGCATTAAAAAGTCTTATAATATAAAATTCCAGAGCATATAATATAACTAAATTAATGATGCATTTTCATATACTCATTAAAGATTTTTCAAAAATAATTAAAAAAAAAGATTAGATTCATCTGATACCAATGGAAAGTTGACAATAGTAATTAAAGTATAGGTTTTTTGAAGGATGTATAACCTAAAATTTGCAACAGAACACCCAATAAATATGTTAAGATGTTTAAATACTAAGTGTTTAAAAATTAAACATAACACCAAATTATAAACTTAATTTGTTCTTTGTCGAGAAATAAATTGAATTCTTAGTGGATATAGTTAGATTCAAATACAAAATTTGAGAAGCAAAGCTCAAAGATGCAACAAAGTAAACTTACCTAATTGTGAATCCTAATCTGATTCGCGAGTCCTTGGTGGCTAGGCTTAAGGTGGGTGTTGTGGGTCGGTGGGTGTTGGTGGTGAAATGTGAGAGAGAGAGAGAGAGAGAGAGAGAGAGAGAGAGAGTCAGAGATGAGTCGATTCTGAGTGTTGGTGAGATGAGAAAGGCAAAATGACATTGAGATGAAAAAGAAGAGGTCAATTCCGTTGCTGAGGAGAAATCGAGAAGGCGAAAAAATATTGGTTAGACTAAAAGAGGTTGAAGTCGAAAATGTTTAAGGTTATCATTTTGCCAAAAGAAGGAAAAATGTTGGAATTTGGATTCAAAGGAACTAGGCCAGCAAGAACAAGCCAAAAATGCTTGGTTTCTTAGGCCGACTGGCTACAACCTACAGCAAAGTGGGCCATTTAGCCCAATTCTCATTTGGCATACCTGCGGGCCAGCCTTTATCTATATGGGTTGGCCCTCATGGATTGTTGGCCCTCATGGCCAAACCTGTGTAGGCCTATTTTAAACATCCATAAAAATATAAAACGATCCACTAAAAGCTTGCGGATTTAACGGGCAGCTCGTAAATTTTTGGCCCTTTTTACACCTCTAGCATTGATTGAGAGTGTTCTTACTAATAAAATTTGGTTTATAATTTCTTCTTTCATGGTCAAGTGGCAATACTTCTTACACATCCTTATGGTTGTTGTGTAATATGGGTAAGTTTACACTTAAGTGGAGTCTTGGTGTGAGATCCCGTATAGGTTTAACCTTATATATATACATGTAAATGAATTCATAAGTATGGTGATATGCTTGTAATGTGAATTACATGTAATGTAAGTCCATAAGTTTAGGGTACACACATGTAATAGAAGTTGTGATTGTACGTACAAGTTACATTATATATGGATATGAAGAAATGGACTTAAACATGGGAAGAATGTGAGTGTAATGGAATATGAGTAGTGTGGTAAAATGGAAAGAAGATTTGCATAAGTTGTGCACTTCTATTCGGTTTATATTAAGCACCTTTAGTTATATAAAGATTACATACAAGTTTTAATGTGTATAAGGCATGAATGGATGTCATTCTCAAGTCTTAAAGATAATCGAATGAGAAAATGAATATGGCAGCAAATTAAGGATGTTTTGGTATAAGTTTCTGCAGAAAACTGCAGTAAAATTTGGAAATATGAAGGCCAGATCGATCTCATAGGATGAAAGATCGATCTGGAAGAGCCAAAATGCTCTTATTTGAGTAATGGAATAGAGCAGATCGATCTCCAAGGGAGTCAGATCGATCTCCTTAGCTCTCGGGTTGGAAGCAGATCGATCTCCCCTAAGACCAGATCGATCTCCTTAAGCTTCTGTTTGACAGTAGATCGATCTCAAGTCTTGACAGATCGATCTCCTGCCTTCAAAATGTCTTGGAAAAGAGGGATTTTCAAGAGGACCAGATCGATCTCCACCCAAGGTAGATCGATCTCATCAAGCTGAATCTATAAATAGAAGCAGTTAGATCTGTAGATTTCAGGACAAAACCATTTCTTTTCATTTCATCTCAAAAACCTAGCTTTCTCACTCCTAAATCGAACCATTTTCAGTAAGATTTGAGGGAAAACTATTAGAGACAAAGTTATTCACATCAAAGAGAAGAACAACATAGTTGGGAGGCATCTTCACCATTTGTTGGATTTAAGCAACAAGGTGTATTTTCATTGGAGCAAGGAGGAAATCGAGCTAGGTGCGTTTCTAATGCAAATACCCAAGTACATTTGTTTGGATGTTGATATGGAAAATGATTAGTATGCATAGAAATGATAGAAACTACCTAGAAAGTAAAGAACCCACCATAACCTAGAAATGGTCTAGTGGGAGAAAGTGGAATGTAGAAGCATTAATGATGAATGAGTTATCTTAAGAGGATGATTGTGTTGTGGGTATGATTTGGATGTGTTGATATTAGAATAAATTGTGAGATTTACCACAAGGGGCAAAATATATATTTAAAGCATTAGATAAATGCTTAGTTGAACAAGAGTTAGAAACGTTAACTCAATGCTTGATGGATAAATTGCAGTCCTCGATGATACACAGGAACAAGTCGATATAAGAACACGGGAAGCATAAAGGAGGACAGTTGCACACAAGTAAATTGAGGTAAGGGACTGTGTGTTAGTTATAGAGATGTTTGTACGTATTTTATGGTAATTTCGTAGATACATTGCTAGAATTAGTACGATACTACGATTCTATGAAATGATATGAAGCATGAAATATACTATGATATTATATGTATTAAGAAATGAGATGGGGTAAGGAAATAGCATGATATGCATGTTTTCAATGTTTTTCTCAATTTTTGTATTAATACTGGTGATTAAGAAATGATGATGATAGGTTGGCTAATTTTACATGTTTTAGCATGAAAAGACATGCTGCATAAATAAACATGTTTTGAGTTTTAAAAAGAGAAAATAGTCATCTATCAGATTTGAGATGAGATTTGGTGTTGAAGCTTTAACTCACACTCGATTTAATGACTTGACTATGTGCTAGAGTGTTAGCTCGCACATGTTTCTATGCTTTTGATGTGTCGTGCTGAAGTTTAACTCGCACGATGGTTTAAGAAAAGTACTGGAGCTTTGCTCTCACCTATTTTACTGAGTTAAGGTAAACCTGGGGGTCTGAGACCTAAGGGGATGCCAATCGACGGCCTTTGAACGGGCTGGGCCTTAACAATACCTCGTACCACGCTGAAACCTTGCAATGACTGTGTGTCATGCTGCTTGCTCGCTTGGTATATGAGACATGGTTCAGGATGAAAAGTCCATCGGAGTTGGAGTATGGACTTGGGTCCACGGTCGTACGTAGTACTGTGTAGTTGTCCGTTGGTATACTATGTACCGTGCTGGGTGCACGTGAGTACGAGTATTGCATAGATAACATATGGTGTACCTTATACCGTGAGTATATGAGGAGATGAGGTTTATTAAGATGAGCCGGAAGGTAGGATTCTTTAGGCGAAGTGATGCCCTGTGCACACCTGATCAGTGACTGGGATCACTGACTATGGCTATATGTCGTGGATATTTGATTGTCGAAAATTCCATGCCTGTCTCAGAGATTCGAGAGGTTTGAGGAAAATATATGATTGAGAGAGTAAAGAGATTTTGTGTTTTGATAAATCTCTGATTTAAACACTTGTGCCGTGAGAGCATTGCTTTATGAATCATGTTTTAAAATGGAAGCATGACATATATGATTTACATGAAAATGCAAATGAGAAATGTATGTTTAAAAGCATTTTCGTATAATATTTCCATTTATAATGAAAACATGGTTTTGGTTTATACATGCATGGGCTTTGTAGGTAATACGATATCTACCTGCTAGCATTCATTTTCTTATTGAGCTGTGGTTTGCTCATCCTACTATTTTTCCCCTCCAGGTACTGAGAAGTAGGAGAGCAATGGTCTCTAGATTTCTTTTTGAGTTGGACAGCTCCCTCCAGTTGTAAAGGTATAAGAATTGTATACACACATGTATTTTGTATCTATCTTTTCGTATCGCACATTTATACCTTGGAAATTGTAAACAGCTTTATGGGGATGATATGTAAATATATTGTATTTATACAATTGATTTTGTATATCTACACACACACCTGAGAGTGTGACTAAAAGTTTTAAAATTTTTCGCTGTAAATGTATGAATTTTAGTAATTGCATCGCCTCACAGCCCAACCGTAGTTTAGTAAGTATGGATAAAGGACACCCGGGAGTGGGGTGTGACACTTGGAGAATTGAAACTTGTTTACACTTTAGTACAGGTAAGTTTTATTTTTTATTTTAGTTGTTGATTGTGTGTGTGTGTGTGTTTTTTTTTTAAGTTTAGTTGTTAATTAATTAAAGAGAGGTTTATATCTCTAATTTGTTTGGTCCAATGGATCAACTTGTTAGCTCACGAATCGAACAAATGAGGGTTAGAACTTTACCTTTATAAGCTCATAAAATATGCAGGCCGATCCAATCTGGTCCATTTAAGGGCTTTTCGTGATGGGCTTGATCTATCCATTTAGCAATTCTAAATACATTTAAGTATTACTAAAAAGTGAGTCACTTGTTGGATGCAAGTTTTTCTTTTTTTGTCATTCTCATGCCCCAAATATAATCAACCACACTAATGGAACCTTAATAATTGTAGTCACAATTACCCACTTTTTTTCTTTTATTGTAACAATATTCATCATGCAATCAAATACTTCAACTTTATGAAAATAATTAGGTCGTTAACATGAAAAAAATCTCAAAATAAATGATTATGAGTTTCTGTAGCTCGAAGGTAAACTTAACAATTATAGACACAAATAAAAAAACTAAGATGACATGAGCTAACGTTGGTAAAAATTGTATATAAATATGATAAAAACTTTTATACACGAATTGTCAAGTCTACTTAAAGGGTCAGATTTCATATTGAAAAAAAAGAAACTTGAAAACACCAATATCAAAACTAAGAGTTTGGACAAAAGAATCCATAAATAAAATAACACAACAGTTACAAAACATGAAATTCGTTTTCTCAAAGCATTTATCACTTTTCCCTTAACAACAGAAAATGAAGAGTCAAGAAAAAGGATAAAAAAAGGATAAAAAATTTAAATAAAGAAAAAATAGTAAAAACACTTCTAGATGGGAGAAAAAAAACATTAAAAAATGAAAGAAATAATAAAAACAACAAAAGATACAAAAAAAATACACATCGAGAATTTCAATCAAACAACCAAAATAAATAGTAGTAAATAAGCTCTAACTATTACAATAGGTTAAAGAAAAAACCAACAACATAACAACAAAAACAAAAGGATTCTTACCATTCCTTTAAAAAAAAAAAATCAAATTTAATGCTCGAAAACAAAGATTGAGCAAGATGTAAAGGCAAAACATGTACACACAGTACTGACCCACATTGTGCATGAAATGAAACAAAAGGTGAAGCAGAAGAAAATAAAACGAAAAAGATGACATAAACATAGGAGGAAAAAAAAAGTGAATCGAAATGAGAAACCAAAATGATAAAAAAAAGAACAATATCTTAAAAAAGTAAAGAAAACTACAGCAAGCAGAGAGAAACAGGAAATGAGGGCAAAACGTGGTAAAATAAAGAAAGGAAAAAGTGGTTGCTTTATCATTCATCTCTCTCGTCATAATGTTGCCAGCTCAACATTGTCCATATTAGTAGCTCGTCTACCTTAGTTCTCATTTGTTTATCTTTATAGCCTTTTAATTGCAACCTTGGTACTCACTCACCCATCTTTAATATTTACTTGGTCACCCATCTCTAATGTCATAATGTTGCCAACTTAAAATTGCTCATGTTAGTAGCTTCATCCACCTTAATTCTCCATCGTGCCATCTTAATGGTCACTTGATCGCCCATCCCAATTTTTTCTTACCCATTTAAGTGGTTATCTAATCACTCATTAGTTTTCTAATTAGTCGTTTGGTCACTCATTGGCTATCTTATTAGCTGCCCATCTTAGTGCATGTTTGATCGACCACTTTTTCTGTGATAATGTTGCCAAATTGGCATTATCCATATCTATAGTTCATCCACTTGTTTGCTTGTTTGCCCATCTTAATACTCACCTATTCGTACCTTAATGCTCGCTCGCCTATCTTATTGCTTGTTTGGCCGTCCACCTTAATGACTTTAATGAATCTAATTGAAATTCAATATTCAGCTTAATTAATTTTACCATCGTCATAGATTTAATCAAATCAATTCCAAGTCAAGAACAACTTAGATATATCCCCTAAAATTCACTTAGGGTGATGGATCCCCTTTAGACTACTCATCCATCTTCGTATAATTCGGGTCACACCCAATGTCACACCCCACTCCCGAGTGCCCTTTATCTATACATATACTACTACGGTTGGGCTGTGAGACGATGCAATTACTAAAATTTCATTCATTTACAACGAAAATATTTAAACTTTAATTCACACTCCCAGGTGTGTGTAAATATACAAAATTAATTGTATAATAATATCTTTACATAGCATCCCCCATACCACTGTTTGCATTTCGATTTGTAACTGTATGATACATTATATTAGATACAAAAGACTTATGTGTATACAAATCTTATACCTTTGTAACTAGTGGGAGCTGTCCAACAAAAAAAGATCCAGAGACCACCGCACTACCTTACTTCTTAGTATCTGGAGGGGAAAAAGTAGTGGGATGAGCAAACCATAACTCAGTAAGGAAATGGATGCTAACAGGTAGATATTGTACTATCTACATAGCCCATGCATGCATAAACAAAACCATGTTTCAATGTAAATGGAAATATTACTAGAAAATTCATTCAAACATTCATTTCTCATATATAAGCATTTTCATGAAAACATGTATACGATATTCCCATTTGAAAACATGTCAAAACAGTGCTATCATGGCACGAGCATTTAAATCGAGAGATTTATCAAATCACAAACTCTCTTTGCTTTTCTCGAATCATTTCTTTTCATCAAACTCTTTCGTTTTTGAGTTTCTCAACTTTCTCGTATCTCTGAGACAGACATGAAATTTTTGACAATCTAATATCCATGACATATGGTCATAGTCAGTGATCCCAGGCCTCACTGATCAGGTGTGCACAGGGCATCACTTCGCCTGAAGGGGGATGGGTCAGTCCTACCCTCCGGCTCATCTCAATCAACTACATCTCCTCATATACTCACGGTACAAGATACGCCATGTGTCAGCTACGCGATACTCGTACTAGCGTGCACCCAGCATGGTACATAGTATACCAACGAACAACTACACAGTTCTACGTACGACCGTAGACCCAAGTCCATCTACCAACTCCAATGGACTTTTCATCCTGAACCATGTCTCATATACCAGGCGAGCAATCAGCGTGACACACAGTCATCGCAAGGCTCCAGCAAGGCACGATTTATTGTTAAGGTCCAGCCAATTCCAAGGCCGTCGGCTGGCATCCCCTTGGGTCCCAAACCCACAGATTTACCTTAACTCAGTAAAAACGAGTGCGTGCAAAGCTCCAGCACTTTTCTCAAAACCATCGTAAGAGTTAAACTCCAGTATGGTTTATCAAAACATGCAGACGTATGCAAGTGAAACTCCAGCATAGTCCAATTCATCAAAACGGGTGTGAGCTAAAACTCCAACACCATTTCACATCTTAAATCCGATAGGTGGCTATTTTCTCTTTTAAAAATTCAAAACATGTTTATTTACATAGCATGCCGTCCCATGATAAACATGTAAAGCTAGCCAGCCTACCGCTTATCATTTCTCAATCTCAAAATCAGTACATGGATGAGAAAACATCAAAACATCATGAATTGATGTAAAAGCAATGAAAACATGCATGTCAAGCTGTTTTTCCTTCCTACATCCCATTTTCACAAATTATATCATATACATTTCCAATCAAACTTGGTTTAATAACTAAGCATAATATCTCTAGCGTCATATCTATTAAAATCACAGAGAAATATGTACAAATACCTCTATTGCTAACACACAGTCCCTTACCTCGAATCGCGCTCGTATTTCCTCTATCACGTTTGCTCCAATCGTGATTCGGGTTAGTCGTGTCTCACGTATTCCAAGCTACATGCATAAATCATCAGTTATTCTCTGTTTCATCTTCTAAATATACACATTTCATTTACTTGTCTATTCATACTCCTCAAATCCTTAAAATCACATTTCACCTTTCTACTAACATCATTTTATCATTTCCAAAGTTTTCCATCATTTTTCCATGGATTCTCTCTTTATTCATTTTTCCATGGATTCTCTCTTTATAAATCTCCCTTAATAATACTCACCCATCACTACATTCATCATTCCTATCAACATTTAACATATCATTCAACCCCAAATAACTAGAAACCATATTCAGCAGCTTGAGGGTTGAAGAGTTTACCCTATTTACTTAGTCAAACTTGTGGTAGCCACAACTCCTTCTCTTGGTCATACCAATGTGAGATTTTCGGGTATGTTGTTCTCCTTACTTCAAGGAACAACTTTTCCTTCTTGAGCTTCTTCCAAAACTGGCTAAAATGTAGTGATCTTTAGAGAGAGAAAGCTTGGGTCTTGAGAGAAAATGGCAGGTGAGGTTTGGTAGGAGGGAAAATCTGAGTTTTCAGTCCAATCTCGTGCCCCTTTTTATAGATGCAGAGACATGAGATCGATCTGGCCTTTGTGGAGATCGATCTCTGCAAGGTTTGGTAGTTCTTTTTACCAAACGCAACCACTACAAGATCAATCTTCTTCCATGATGAGATCGATTTGGCCTTTGTGGAGATCGATCTCTGCAAGGTTTGGTAGTTCTTTTTATCAAACGCAACCACTACAAGATCGATCTTCTTCCATGATGAGATTGATCTGTCAAAGGGTAATTTTGCTCTTGGAGATCGATCTACCTCTTGTAGGAGATCGATCTGCTCTTTACAGAACCCTTAAGGAGATCGATCTATCGAGTCTTGAGATCGATCTGTCTCAAACAGAGAGTTAAGGAGATCGATCCGTTTGCCTTAAAATCGATCCTCTCATTACAAAATGCTTAACAGATCGATCTGGCTCCATTGGAGATCGATCTGCACTGTTCCATTACTCAAATAAAAGCATTCTTGGCTCTTCCAGATCGATTACTCATCCTATGAGATCGATTTGTCTTTCATATTTCCAGATTTTACTGCAATTTTCTGCAGCAACTTCACTTAAAACATCCTTAATTTGCTGTCATAGTCATTTTCTTATTCAATCATCTTTGAGACTTGAAAATGGCATCCAATCATACTTTATATCCATTAAAACTTGTGTGAAATCTTCATATAACCAAAGGTGTATAATATAAACTAAATGGAAGTGCACAATTCATGAAAATCTCGCTTCCATTTTACCACACTACTCATTTTCCATTCAACTCACATTCATCATATATCGAAGTCCATTTCTTCATATTCATACTTAATGCAACTTGTACGTACAATCACCAACTATCATTACAAGTGTGCACATTTAACTTATGGACTTTACATCACATATGCTTCACATTACTAGTACATTACAATACTTCATGAAGTCATTTACATTTGTACAAGGTTAAACCTATACGGGGTCTCACATTCTCCCCCACTTAGAAAATTTAGTCCTTCAAATTGAACCAAGTCTATTCCTCGAAAAGTTGAGGATATTTCTCTTTCATTAGATCTTCCAACTCCAATTTGGCTTCTTCTGATGTATGATGTTGCCACAAAATCTTAACCAATGAAATCATCTTGTTCCGCAACACCTTCTCTTTTCTATCCAATATCCGGATCGGTTCCTCCATATACGACATGTCCTCCTTGAGCTCTAATGGCTCATAGCTAATTACATGTGTTGGATCCGAATAGCACTTTCGAAGCATAGAAACATGGAAGACATTGTGGACTCCTGCTAGATCAGGTGGTAAGGCTAGCCTATATGCTCCATCTCTCACTCTATCCAAAATCTCTAAGGGACCAATGTAACGAGGACTTAGTTTTCCTTTCTTCCCGACCTCGTTATTCCCTTAGAAGGAGACACTTTCAAAAATACGGACTCTCCCACATCAAACTCGAGTGGTCTCTGTCTCCAGTCAGCATAGCTCTTTTGTCGACTTTGAGTCGTTCGCAACCTCTCACATATTATCTAAACATCTTCGGAGGCTTGTTTAACCAAATCGGGAGCGAGCAACTGTCTATCACCAACCTCTTCCCATCCAATGGATGATCGCCATCTATGACCATATAGTGCCTCATAAGGGGTCATACCAATACTTTAGTGATAACTGTTATTGTAGACGAACTCAATTAATAGCAAGTGCTCATCCCATGAGCCTCTAAATCCAGCACGCACACTCTTAACATGTCCTCCAGGGTCTGTATAGTCCTCTCTGACTGACCATCTGTCTGAGGATGAAAAACGGTGCAAAAGCTCAACTGGGTCCCCATCGCTTCATGAAAATATCTCCAAAAGTGGGAAGTGAAGCGGGCATCCCGATCAGAAACAACACTCACTGGGACTCCATGCAATCTCACTATCTCCTGTACATACAAGTTCGCCAATGCACTCAAGGTATCTGTAGATTTCACGGCTAAGAAGTGTGCCGATTTCGTTAACTGATCTACTATAACCCATATAACATCATGGTTCTTACAGGTTCTCGATAACCCCATCACAAAGTTCATGGTGACGTGCTCCCACTTCCATGTTGGTATCGGTAGAGGTTGCAATAATCCTCCTGGTTTCTGATGTTCAACCTTTACTTGCTGACAAATGAGACATCTAGCGACATACTCAGCTATGTCCATTTTCATCCCAGACCACCAATACACCTTTCAAAGATTCTGATACATTTTACTACTCCCAAAGTGTACTATATATCTCGATGAGTGAGCCTCTGATAAGATCATCTTCCTCAGCTCTGAATCCTTAGGAACACACACTCTATTCTTGAACCTTAGTACTCCATCTAAATTCAATACAAATTCCGTACCCTTACCCTTCTGGATTTGGCTAATCACATCAATACACCATTGATCATCTTACTGAGCTTGCCAAATTCCCTCAATCAACTCCGATTCTAATCTCAAGCTAGCAATAATCTCATAGCTGCCAATCTCAGGTAAGGTTATATCCAGACTAAGGTTGGTGAATTGTTCCAATAACTCGTGTTCTCTAACCATCATAAGTGATACCAACCCGAGACTCTTTCTACTCAATGCATCCGTAACCACATTTGCCTTCCCCGGATGGTACAAAATCTCACAATCGTTGTCCTTGAGGAGTTCTATCCACCTTCTTTGTCTCATATTTAACTCTTTCTGTGAGAATAGATACTTTTGACTCTTGTGATCCGTAAAGATCTGAAATCTCTCACCATACAAGTAGTGGCGCCATATCTTCAATGCAAATACTACGGCTACCAACTTTAAATCGTGAGTGGAGTAATTCTTCTCATGATCTTTTAGCTATCTAGATCCATAAGCGACTACCCTTCCATCCTGCATCAAAACACATCCTAACCCTTGATGTGAAGCATCCGTATAAACAGAATAGTTTTCTGAGCTGTTAGGGATGATAAGAACTGGCACGGTGGTTAATCTGCGCTTAAGTTCCTTAAAGTTCCTCTCACAGGCTTTATCCCATATAAACTCCACATCTTTTCTCGTAAGACGTGTCAATAGAGCAGCCAGTCTAGAAAAACCCTCTACAAATCTCCTATAGTAACCTGCCAAACCTAGAAAGCTCTTAATCTTTGTGACTGTCCTGGGCTATTCCCACTGAACAACGACCTCAATCTTGGATGGATCTACTGACACGCCATCCTTCGACACAACATGACCTAAAAAGAAAATCTGCTCTAGCCAAAAGTCACATTTACCAAGTTTGGCATACATTTTTCTCTCTCGGAGGGTTTACAAAACTATCCTTAAGTGCTGCTCGTGATCTTCCTTGGACCTTGAATACACCAATATGTCATCAATAAAAATGATCATGAACTGGTCCAGGCATGGCTTTAATATCTCATTCATTAGAGCCATAAAAGCTGCTGATACATTCGTCAACCCGAAAGGCATCACTAAGAATTTGTAATGACCATAGCGGGTGCGAAAAGCTGTCTTGGGCACGTCCTGTAAGACCCGAAATTTAATCGTAAATTATTACGAGGTAGAAAAATGGTCCCAAAATTAAATGAAATGGGATTCGGACAGGAAATAACGATTTAAAACACAAAATGGATGAGTGTTCGTGAAGGAAAGTTTGACTAAATTTATCCCGAATACGTGCAAGGCCAAAACGGTCAAAAGACCGAAGGCCGATATAAATTTAACAAGAAATAATTATTAAAAATAATGGATTGATAAATCTTGATCAATAAAGGTGAAATGAATTTATTTCGGGTTAAATTGATCAAGATCCAGAATTTTTAGAAATACCGAAAAGTCACCCGGGACAATATCCCGAAAATACGGAGGAATTATACCGGAAAAATAATTTAAAAACTAAATAAATTTAATTTAATTTAATTAAATTAAATTGTTGGAATAAAATAATAATAAATGTAGATATTTTTAGAGTATATTGAATATTTTATTCAATATTTTAATAATAAAATAAAATGTTAAATAATAATAAAAAAAAAGGGGCTGAAACAAATCGGGGAGAGAGAAAGAGTTAGAAAACGAAAAGTGAAGCCGGAAAAGGGAGACGATCGGACCACCGTCCGGCGACCAATCACCGAAGTAAGGCCCGGAAAATGAAGAGGGGAGGCCGGCGACCTCGCTGGTACCAGTGACGAGCCAAACCGACGTCGAAATCCGGCGAAAAACGGAGGAGAAGGCCGACGGGGTGAGGGGCTCGATCCCGGCGAACGGCGGCGTCTTGGCCCCAACCACTGGTCACCGAAGCTTCCCCACTTCATGCCGAGCCGATTGACACCGAAGGCGACCGGCGAAATGGCCGAAAAACGCCAGAAACGGCGGAAAGAGGGGACGATACCGACGGCAGAAAAGAGAATGGTCGGACCGGCCATTTTTCGGCAAGCTCGAAGCAAACCGACACCAGATCTGTGATGCGGACGACCCAACGGAGTGACTGGTGGTGGAAGTCGACGGAGAACCGGCCGGCAAGGCACCGAACCGATCGAACCGGAGCAAACCGGAGTGAACCGACTGAACCGGACCGGTCCGAACCGGCCTGAACCGGTCTGAACCGGTTCAGCCAAGAAAGAAGGGAAAAAATGAGAAAAAGAGAAAAAGGAAAAAGGAGAAAAATTTTTGGGGATACACCAGACTTCGGGTAAGTCGGTAAGAGGTCAAAAGTGACCGATTTGATTTTTGAGAAATTTATTTAAATTATATTTAATCGAAAAGTAACCCGGGATTAAATATAATAATTGTGCAGCTCGACGATAAAGCCGAACGAGAGCCGATTGAGCTCCGACTTTCGTACCCTCCATCGTATCGGGTAAGTACAATTTAATTTCGGCATTCATAGTTCTTTAAATACCGAGTTTTTAATTATTTTACGAAATTATGGATTAATTTCGCATAGGAATAAATATTAAATCGAAGTTATAATAAATTGCCGTAAAGGGCATACGGGCTATCCAATGAGTTTGGAATGAAGCCCGATAATTTTTAGTAAGCTGAAAGAGTCTAGTAAAACCGAAGAAGGGATTTAATAAGTGGAAAACGGGCTTAAGGCCGATTAAGGCCCATTAAGGTGCAATCGAGCCCAATAGGGGAAAACGGGCCCGATGATTTAAATTAAACCCAGAAAATATTAAATACAATTAAGTTGTATAATATCTGACCTGAGGAATATTGATACGCAGTTCCGGGCATTGGATTGAGAGCAGATCGGACTGCGCGACGTGACATCGGTAAAAAGGTCAGACTCGACGAGGATCGAGGTAAGGGAATTTTGTAGGTGCATAGAGATAATTATGCGTATTTTGAGAGGGGATTTACAGGGCTTAGAAATTTCTTAAAGCATCTAGAAATAAAGTAATAATTTTACGAAAACCGGGGCTTAGATAAATAAAGAAAAAATGACGATTTTGCCCCTAGGAGTACAATTTACAAAAAGGGTAGTAAGGCATATAAATTATATGATTTTCATGCTTTGATATATAATATGAATAGACTGCTGTGATTTAAGCAATTATGAACATAGGTTGGCTATTGATTTCGTGAACTATACGAGAGGGTACCGGTTTGTACCGGTTACCATTTTTAAAAGATGTTTTGCAAAGACTTAGCCACCTATCGTATTTATACAAGTAAAAAGGAGTGTTAGAGTCTTACTCGCACTCAAGTTTACTGATTTATTTTCATGAAAAGTCGTACTGGAGCATTGCTCGTACGAGAAATTTGTGTGTGCACAAAACCGTGCTGAAGCTTCGCTTGCACGAGATTTTAGATATCATGATATGCATAGCGTGGTGCTGGGGCTCCGTAAGCCTGTGACCTGGTGTGGGGCGGGCAGCAGGATGCTCACATATGCACTAGACGCGAGTTGACATGCATATAGTCGTGCGGAAGCCTCCTGTAGACTATGTGTCACAGAGAGTTGAGATGCTCGCACATATACTTTGAGACATGGGTTGGTTATCGACATAGTATTGGGCTGGCTAAGACCTACGGCAGGCACCCCCAGACTATGATATGGGTTCACGGAGTACGATGTACCGTGTATGTCACACGGAGTACGCTGTACCGTGCAGTCATGATGACTATTATGTTACTTGATATTCTGACGGGTAGGACTTGACCCCACCTCTCGTTACAGTTGTGATACCCCGCACACCGGGATCCGTGTGCCTGGGATCACAGGGACATAGTATGGCCATAGTCCTCGTTTTTCATACAGTAACCTACATGCCTCACATGATATCATACGGTCTGGATAGACCAGGACAAACCCGATGGAGGGGTAGTCCCGATTTATGTTTTTAAAAGAGATTTGATTTGATGAATCAAGGTATTCCCGAGAGATGGGTTTGACCTTGATGAAGTTGCTTTATGATGAGTTTTGTGATTTAACGAATAAGTTTTAAAGTGAAGAGTTTTATGATGAAACAAATGAGTTTTTAAGTGATGAAGTTTTAATGTGAAGAGCATGAGATGTCATACATGATGATTTTCCATGTGTGTTGTACATGACGGTTTCATGATTTCTTGTATATGATATATACATACATGTGGCATTGTTTTAATCTTATCTCATGCTCCGAAAGTAAACGATTTTTATATCATGACATTATCAGCACGTAGATAGTATAGTTATCTACCTGCTTACATTATTGCCTTACTGAGCACGTTTCGCTCACCCTTTCATTTTCCACCCCACAGGGTACACCCAGTAGAAGAGAGCGACAATAGCTTCGCAATTTGGTTATCCGCTGCTTCTTATCAAGACCAGGTATACACATTTATATAATTTCGTATCTGAACATATAGATGCACAGTACTGTATATGGATTTAATATTGGGGATAATATTGGGGATGTATTTAGTTTAAATAAATTGATATGCGAATGTGAATATGAAAATAGAATGGTAAATAGGTGAGAGATTACTAACACCGAATCATAGCCCAACTGTTTAGGAGTGTAACTGTTCATGACGGGTAAGGAAATGAAAAAGCAAAAAATTTGTAGTGATTTTAAGTAATTTGGGTCGTGACAGAAAAGATGGTATCAGAGCAGAGTTGGCCTGATATGAGTCGGTGTTAGTGGTTAAGTAAAATTACATCCCCATGTACTGTGCATTGTTTAGACACAATTGTGTATATCAAGATGGAATAGCAGCAGCTAAGATTTTAGTTTCGAATGCAAGAATCTTGTTTTATAATTGATAGCCGCTATAGTAGAGTGGCGAGTACACATGCTCGAGGCCGTAAAGATAGGCCTGAGAGTCGAATGAGTCATGATATGAGACTCAAGATGAGATAGTGCACGAGGCAGAGGTCGTAGAGGTAGACCTGAGTCTTCTAAGTCGTGCTGAGTTGATTTGTGTGAATCAGGATGAAATTGAAATGGAGGCTGATGTTGAGTATGCCCCACAGAGTCCGACAGAGAGATCGGACAGAGTCTGACAGAGAGATCGGACAGTATTGAGACACGCTTCGAGATGTTGGAGCGGAGTGTGGAGATTATTGTGATGAGCAAATTGCTCAGATTATGTATGAGATCAGAGGATGCGTTCTGAGGGGAGTTTCCCCATATGAGACAAAGTCGTGCGGGCTGAGGCCCAAAGCGGACAATACGTTGGACTTGTGGCGTTGTTGGACCACCCGTTGTTAGACCACCATCGTTGTGCGTGGGCCCATGAGGGGTGGTCATGGCCGATGGCAGGGGTTGGCCGGACAGGGGTTGGCCGTCACAATAAATCAGAGGGCGCAGCGGAGCATTGGTGGAAACCCGCTCGACCCATCTTAAGAACTGATATGAGTAATATCTAGAATATATTCCGGTGACAGAATATCCCGGACACTATTCAAGAAAATTACAAGTAAAATTTTTTACACTGACCCAAAGGTATTGGTTGAGTGATGAATATGAATTTCAGATTATATCACTGGGCAAGTATGAAACCTAATATTGTGGACAGTGAGAGTCCAGAAAAGCCCAAAAGTTCATGAAGGGCTCAAATTGTCGATTAGAGTTCGATTGGCTCACTACTTATGTCGAGGCAGTGCGCATAATACAGTTGCGAGAATAATATCATGTATTGCATGCCTCTGAGATTGGGAAAGCTAATGAGGGTCGAAATAGAGACAAAAGAGAATCGAGAAATGACAGAGATGTCAGAGCGGGAAAGAGACCAGTTGGTAAGAGATTAGATTTGACGAGTCATGGAGTAAGGTAATTGGTAAGACCCCAGTGCATCCAATTTTGGCACTCTTGAGGGGTATTGTGATTTGAGGACTCTGACTTGCTACGGAGTAGTGTGGCAATGTAGCAGGGTAAGCAAGATAAGCAGTATAGCAGTGTAGCAGTGTAAGCACTGTAAGCAGTGTGAGATGTGTGGTGGATACCATGGAAGGAGGGTCTATACCTACACTGTATTGATGAAAATAGCCGTTAAGTGTGGTAAGACAGACCATTAATTTTTGATTACTCAGAGTTAAGCGAGATTGCCCCACAGGAAAGTAAAGAGACAGAAAAACTTCGTTGGCATAGTTGCAACGAAAAGGGAGGCCATAGCTGAAAAGAAGAAGGACAGTAGGTTGTTGGACGAAGGCGAGAGGATGTCTTGGACCAGGACACTATTGATGTTTCATGGATGTGGTTTAAGATACCACACTTATTATGAATAACGAAGTACATATGTTTATTGATCCTGGTGCCACACATTTATTCATACCGCCTTCATTCACATATAAGTGAGTAAAAGGCATGAATGCCTACATCATTGGACACAATACTGATAAATGAGTACCCCAATAGAGGAGGATTAATTAACGAAATATAGATATAGAAAATTTTAAGTTGAAAACAGTGGTGAAAACATCACTAAAAAGTATACTGTAAGTGTTGACAAGTAATAAAAAGGGGTGCAACGGTTGAAATTAAAGGAGCAAATGACGGTACTCACGGAATGAATAATGACACGAGTTTCGTTATAATTGATACACTAAGGAGATAATCTTTGATACTTGATTTTAAATACAAGATGTATTGGAGTAAGAGGCGTATGCTAGGTAAGAGCATCCTTACGATACGAAGTCATTTAGGATTAAAGTAATTAGTAGGGAATATAAATTATAACCAAGGATAAAGAGTGCGTATATGAAGTCACTGAGATATAACGTAGTTGTGGTTAAGTCTAAGGGTAAATAAAGGTATTTCAAAATACCTCCCCGCCTAAAGACTTGACAGCGTCTAAAAGTATCTATATATCCTATAACGTGAAACTGATCATCGTAACAAATATCTTTAGCATTAGGATACCATTACTAAAGACGATAAGAATATTAAAATTAGACAAATCATAAAGGTTAACATAGTAAAATTTAATAAGAGCAGCTAAGAGAAGAAAAGGAAATGACGCAGGTTAGTACCTGAAAACGGAAGGGATTTTGAAGAATCTTATACGCTTATGCGTAAATAAGTCAAGGATATGGACGATTGAAGTAAGTAGTGGAACTCGACTACGGTGAAGTATTTAAACTTAACCGGGACCGATTTGTAATCATCATTATCGATGATATGTTGGGTGTAGTTAAAGTCTAGGGCAGATTTATAAGCAACAATTGGAAGATGATTTTTATAATGGATTGTTGCGAGATTCTCAATATGGTCTATTTGGTTGACACGTTTAACTAAGAAAACGTGGTCTTTGAATAAGATTATAGATGTGACATGAATTTTGGTGTAATGAAGTATGAACTGAACACCGTGATTAATTTCACCATACCCAACAGCTCAAGAGGTTCTCAGTGAGTATGGATACCTCAAAATAATGAAGGAGCTGGGTATTGATGTATAATGGGAAGATAGTCAAGTATGGAGTCAGACAACTCCTTGATCATGAAATAAACTATCTGACCCATGATTTAAAGTTGGTAACAGTATTTGTACCGAGGATATGGTACTATTATGTACAGGGTGAGAAATTGTGGATATGCACTGATCATAAAGCCCGAGTATCTGTTTTCACAGAAAGAGGCTAATATGAGAATACATAGTGGGTAAGAGCTTCTGAGAGATTTAATTTATGAAAATTGTACCACCCAGGAAAGGCTAATGTGATGACTGATGTCTTGAGTAGAAAGAGCCTCGGGATGGTACCACACATGATGGTCAGGGAGCGTGAGCTGCTAGATGCAGTTGTGAACCTTAGTATAGATGTGATCCCTTCTGATGATGACAGTGATCGTGTGACAGCTAGCCTGATGATTAGAACCGGATGAGAGTGCCCGGATTTGCCAGGCTTAGCGTGAGGATCGGCATGATGTCGATAGTGTGGGTCAGATTCAGAAGGGTACAGTGACAGAGATCACAAAGAGTGTGATAATGATTTACAGAGAGGTTCAGAGACAGTATAAGTACTCCCCGGGACCACAGTTGATGAGATAGTGATATTGTCAGAAGCTCACTCTTCGGGATATACAGTGCATACGGAAGTAAAGAAATATATCGAAATCGCAAAAAGGGTATTAGTGGTCAGATGTGAAAGGAGATATGGTAGAGATTGTGGAAAAGTGCATAACATGTCAGCAGAATAAGGTAGAGTATTAAAAGTCTGCAGGATTATTGCAGCACCTACCTATATCGACACGGCACGAAAAATGAGAGCAAGTCTCCATGAATTTTATGATGGGTTGCAGAGAACCCAAGTGAATTACGAGACTATTTGGATGATAGTCGTTAAGTTGACTAAGTCCACCCACCTTCTGGTTATGAAATCCCCAAATACTCAGAGTATATATGTGGATTTTGTGTAAGAATGATTATGGAACATTATGTAACGTTCCAGTGAGCATGGTAACATATAGGGATTCCCGCTTCATTTCCTACTTTGAGGAATATTGTCAGGAAGCTATGGGAACCCGACTGAGTATTAGCACAGCTTTTCATCCTCAGACAGATGGTCAGTCAGAGAGGACTGTACAAGTTCTGGAGGATCCGATGAAAGCGTGTGCCCTTGATTTTTATGCTCCTGGAATGAGCAGTTGATTTCTAATTGAAGTTGCCAATAACGACTGTTGGCACTTGAGTATTGGGATAACAAGATATGAGGCAGAATATGGCTGTAGGGGTTGTTTCCCCAAATTGGATAAGAAAAGTGGGTGACAGAATAGAATTACTTTTAACCTTGGATAATAAGTCTCTGAGAATGTTTAGTTAAGGATGAGAGATTAAGAACACCTCAGAGCAGATAGACAAGTATTGGAATTCACCTTTGGTGAATTAGTATGATTGAAAGGTTTCTTGTCCTAAGAGAATAAGGACATAGTGAACTTTTAGAAGAAAGTAAATTGAGTTGCGCTGGATTGAATATTTTGAGAGATTGGACAAGTGGGAGATAAGACCTGTAGGTTGGCGTTATCACCTGAATTAACAGGCACCCACAATGTGTCTCAGCTTTTGATGCTTCGGCAATACTATCCAGATCCAGCATAAATAATCGAATATGAAGTCCAAAAGTTCAGTCTAATGAAAATATAAGTATATTGAAGAAGTTGATTCGGGCATTAAACAGGAAAGGGAAAGTATTGAGGTTTAAGATAATCTCCCTGATTAAAGTCCTTTGGTAGTAATACACTCCGGAGAAGGTCACATAAGAATTTAAGAGTATGATACGATCGATGTACCCGGAGTTGTATATGGACTCATATGACTTGGTTCTAATTTGGAGGACCAAATTCCTTAAGTGGGGGAGATTTGTAAGACCCGAAATTTAATCGTAAATTATTACGAGGTAGAAAAATGGTCCCAAAATTAAATGAAATGGGATTCAGACAGGAAATAACGATTTAAAACACAAAATGGATGAGTGTTCGTGAAGGAAAGTTTGACTAAATTTATCCCGAACACGTGCAAGGCCAAAACGGTCAAAAGACCGAAGGCCGATATAAATTTAACAAGAAATAATTATTAAAAATAATGGATTGATAAATCTTGATCAATAAAGGTGAAATGAATTTATTTCGGGTTAAATTGATCAAGATCCAGAATTTTTAGAAATACCGAAAAGTCACCCGGGACAATATCCCGAAAATACGGAGGAATTATACCGGAAAAATAATTTAAAAACTAAATAAATTTAATTTAATTTAATTAAATTAAATTGTTGGAATAAAATAATAATAAATGTAGATATTTTTAGAGTATATTGAATATTTTATTCAATATTTTAATAATAAAATAAAATGTTAAATAATTAAAAAAAAAAGGGCTGAAACAAATCGGGGAGAGAGAAAGAGTTAGAAAACGAAAAGTGAAGCCGGAAAAGGGAGACGATCGGACCACCGTCCGGCGACCAATCACCGAAGTAAGGCCCGAAAAATGAAGAGGGGAGGCCGGCGACCTCGCTGGTACCAGTGACGAGCCAAACCGACGTCGAAATCCGACGAAAAACGGAGGAGAAGGCCGACGGGGTGAGGGGCTCGATCCCGGCGAACGGCGGCGTCTTGGCCCCAACCACTGGTCACCGAAGCTTCCCCACTTCATGCCGAGCCGATTGACACCGAAGGCGACCGGCGAAATGGCCGGAAAACGCCAGAAACGGCGGAAAGAGGGGACGGTACCGACGGCAGAAAAGAGAATGGCCGGACCGGCCATTTTCCGGCAAGCTCGAAGCAAACCGACACCAGATCTGTGATGCGGACGACCCAACGGAGTGACTGGTGGTGGAAGCCGGCGGAGAACCGGCCGGCAAGGCACCGAACCGGTCGAACCGGAGTGAACCGGAGTGAACCGGCTGAACCGGACCGGTCCGAACCGGCCTGAACCGGTCTGAACCGGTTCAGCCAAGAAAGAAGGGAAAAAAGGAGAAAAACAGAAAAAGGAAAAAGGAGAAAAATTTTCGGGGATACACCGGACTTCGGGTAAGTCGGTAAGAGGTCAAAAGTGACTGATTTGATTTTTGGAAAATTTATTTAAATTATATTTAATCGAAAAGTAACCCGGGATTAAATATAATAATTGTGCAGCTCGACGATAAAGCCGAACGAGAGCCGATTGAGCTCCGACTTTCGTACCCCGCATCGTATCGGGTAAGTACAATTTAATTTTGGCATTCAGAGTTCTTTAAATACCGAGTTTTTAATTATTTTACGAAATTATGGATTAATTTCGCATAGGAATAAATATTAAATCGAAGTTATAATAAATTGCCGTAAAGGGCATACGGGCTATCCAATGAGTTTGGAATGAAGCCCGATAATTTTTAGTAAGCTGAAAGAGCCTAGTAAAACCGAAGAAGGGATTTAATAAGTGGAAAACGGGCTTAAGGCCGATTAAGGCCCATTAAGGTGCAATCGGGCCCAATAGGGGAAAACGGGCCCGATGATTTAAATTAAACCCAGAAAATATTAAATACAATTAAGTTGTATAATATCTGACCTGAGGAATATTGATACGCAGTTCCGGGCATTGGATTGAGAGCAGATCGGACTGCGCGACGTGACATCGGTAAAAAGGTCAGACTCGATGAGGATCGAGGTAAGGGAATTTTGTAGGTGCATAGAGATAATTATGCGTATTTTGAGAGGGGATTTACAGGGCTTAGAAATTTCTAAAAGCATCTAGAAATAAAGTAATAATTTTACGAAAACCGGGGCTTAGATAAATAAAGAAAAAATGACGATTTTGCCCCTAGGAGTACAATTTACAAAAAGGGTAGTAAGGCATATAAATTATATGATTTTCATGCTTTGATATATAATATGAATAGACTGCTGTGATTTAAGCAAATATGAACATAGGTTGGCTATTGATTTCGTGAACTATACGAGAGGGTACCGGTTTGTACCGGTTACCATTTTTAAAAGATGTTTTGCAAAGACTTAGCCACCTATCGTATTTATACAAGTAAAAAGGAGTGTTAGAGTCTTACTCGCACTCAAGTTTACTGATTTATTTTCATGAAAAGTCGTACTGGAGCATTGCTCGTACGAGAAATTTGTGTGTGCACAAAACCGTGCTGAAGCTTCGCTTGCACGAGATTTTAGATATCATGATATGCATAGCGTGGTGCTGGGGCTCCGTAAGCCTGTGACCTGGTGTGGGGCGGGCAGCAGGATGCTCACATATGCACTAGACGCGAGTTGACATGCATATAGTCGTGCGGAAGCCTCCTGTAGACTATGTGTCACAGAGAGTTGAGATGCTCGCACATATACTTTGAGACATGGGTTGGTTATCGACATAGTATTGGGCTGGCTAAGACCTACGGCAGGCACCCCCAGACTATGATATGGGTTCACGGAGTACGATGTACCGTGTATGTCACACGGAGTACGCTGTACCGTGCAGTCATGATGACTATTATGTTACTTGATATTCTGGCGGGTAGGACTTGACCCCACCTCCCGTTACAGTTGTGATACCCCGCACACCGGGATCCGTGTGCCTGGAATCACAGGGACATAGTATGGCCATAGTCCTCGTTTTTCATACAGTAACCTACATGCCTCACATGATATCATACGGTCTGGATAGACCAGGACAAACCCGATGGAGGGGTAGTCCCGATTTATGTTTTTAAAAGAGATTTGATTTGATGAATCAAGGTATTCCCGAGAGATGGGTTTGACCTTGATGAAGTTGCTTTATGATGAGTTTTGTGATTTAACGAATAAGTTTTAAAGTGAAGAGTTTTATGATGAAACAAATGAGTTTTTAAGTGATGAAGTTTTAATGTGAAGAGCATGAGATGTCATACATGATGATTTTCCATGTGTGTTGTACATGACGGTTTCATGATTTCTTGTATATGATATATACATACATGTGGCATTGTTTTAATCTTATCTCATGCTCCGAAAGTAAACGATTTTTATATCATGACATTATCAGCACGTAGATAGTATAGTTATCTACCTGCTTACATTATTGCCTTACTGAGCACGTTTCGCTCACCCTTTCATTTTCCACCCCACAGGGTACACCCAGTAGAAGAGAGCGACAATAGCTTCGCAATTTGGTTATCCGCTGCTTCTTATCAAGACCAGGTATACACATTTATATAATTTCGTATCTGAAAATATAGATGCACAGTACTGTATATGGATTTAATATTGGGGATAATATTGGGGATGTATTTAGTTTAAATAAATTGATATGCGAATGTGAATATGAAAATAGAATGGTAAATAGGTGAGAGATTACTAACATCGAATCATAGCCCAACTGTTTAGGAGTGTAACTGTTCACGACGGGTAAGGAAATGAAAAAGCGAAAAATTTGTAGTGATTTTAGGTAATTTGGGTCGTGACACGTCCTCCTTTTGAATCTTCAATTGATGATACCTAGACCTCAGATCTATCTTAAAAAATATCTGCACTCTCCGAAGCTGATCCAATAAATCATCGATGCACGGCAATGGGTACTTATTCTTGATGGTAGCCTTATTTAACATCCGATAATCGATACACAACCTAAGGCTTCCATCTCTCTTCTTCACAAACAATACCAAGGCTCCACATGGTGAGACGCTCGATCTTATAAACCCCTTGTCTAGCATATCTTGCAACTGCTTCCTTAATTCCTCTAGCTCAACTGGAGCTATCCTATATGGTGAGTTGGATATCGACTCTATTCTAGGTGTCAAGTCGATACCAAATTCCATTTCTCTATCCGGTGGCAATCCTGGTAGGTCGTTTAGAAAGACATCAGGGAATTCTCTAATCACTGAGATGTCCTCCATATCTAGATGTGTTTTGTACAAATCCATCACATAAGTAATAAAACCGTCAAGACAACATTCAAGTTATTTATACCAATGTACCTTACTTGTCACAAATTCAAGATTTTATTACTTCTCTAAAATCTTACAACACATTCTTCAGGTAGAGAAAATGTAATAGACTTAGTGTGGTAATCTAATACAGCATGATTGGTAGCTAACTAATCCATTCCCAAGATCACATCAATGTCATACATATTTAACAAGATCAAGTTGGTTGTCGTACACTTATCTCCTACCCTCACCTTACAATCCTTACACACTTGTTCAGCTAATTGACTAACTCTCATTATGGTACTTATTAGTAAAGTCCCATTTAGGTGTGCGGGTTCTACAAGTCCTGTCAACTTTGATGCACATGCAGGTGATATGAAAGAATGAGTAGCACCAGAATGAAACAAAGCTATAGCTTCCAAATTATAAATCAAGATTGTACCTTTTATCACCTCAGAGGAGGTATCAGTTGATGCCTGGTCTATCGCATACACCCTGCCTTGACTCACAACTTGCTTTCATTTTTCTTCGGCTGTGGCTCTCTTTCTTGCAGGAGGTGTAGCTGTAGGAACTCTCTCTGTCTCCTTACCCCTCTGTTGGACTACCTCAATAGCCTCTGGACATTCCTTTGCATAATATCCAAACTTACCACATCTGAAGCATCATGTACCTTAAAGATGATAGGGCCTACCACCATGATATCAACTGCATATTCTGCACTGATCAGTAGTCGGTCGAGGTCCACCACTCACTATACCTCTAGCTAGTGTCTGAGTCGGAGGTATAAAAGGTTTAGCAGACTTTTTTGCCTCTCTCCGACGCTTACTCATAAATCTCCGACCAAATTTGGCACTCTTGCCATCTTTCAGCTTCCTCGGACCCTTGTCCTTACCCCAACTGAACTCAAAAATCTGCAGGTCATAATCCTACTCACACAATTGGGCCTGTCGCATAGCCTTTCTATATCTACCGACATCAAAGGAGGCCAACTTAGCTCGAATCGAAGGCCTCAATCCATCCACAAATCTATAGACCCTGATAGCTTCACTCCTGATAGAGTCCGGATCATATCGGCCCAATGAAGTGAATTATGACTCATACTCATTTACAGTTCAATTCCCTTGAGTCAGATTCAGAAATTCCATCTGCAACCTACGTCGAGCGGTATCTGGGATGCATTGCTCTATGAAAGCACCCAAAAACATATCCCACGTGATAGCCATACCCTAAGCTCTCAACATAGGCCTGGTGGACTTCCACCAGTTCTCTGCTTCACCTCTCTATATAAAGGCCGCAAGCGCTACTCTCTCCGTAGCCGAACATCTACAGAAGTCAAACAAATTCTCCATCTGACTGATCCAGTCCTCAGTCACTGCCGGATCTTTTACCCGGCTAAAAGAAAGAGGCTTAAAATCCATAAAATGCCTCAACCTCTCCATATCACAGTCATATCCGTACCCCAGATCATCATCATACTGTTGTGGGGCTACTGGAGGAGGTACTGGTCGAATATGAGGATCTTGTGGCCTAACCGGTTCAGGTTGTGCAGATGCAACATTCTCAGGTTTAGGTGCAGCTGCTGGGGGATTCGGTGGAGCCTGTCCCGTTGTACCAGGTGTACCCTCAAACCTAGCCATGATCTGACCCAACATGGTCATCATCGTGCGCATGTCTTCCTCTAATTGGGCTATCCGAGGATCGAAAGTCTCTATCTATTCCTGGGGCTCATGACTAGAGGACGATCTACTATGCCTCTTAGTCCTGTCATTCCGCCCTTGAGCTCTCGAGCTCTCTCCCCTCTTGCGGTGTCTCTCAGGAATAACTCACTAGCCTGATAACTTCCTGCATTTATAATAAACTTTTTAATTTACCACTAGCTCCGTATACACATTTGTATCTAAATATCGCACATTAACTTGGGGATGTATGTTTCCTTAGTCCTAAACATCGACTCACATCAGACCAACCATGCTCTGATACCAAATCTGTCACACTCCACTCTTGGGTGCCCTTTATCCATATATACACTACTACGGTTGGGCTGTGAGACGATACAATTACTAAAATTTCATTCATTTACAGCGAAAGTATTTAAACTTTAATTCACACTCCCAAGTGTGTGTAAATATACAAAATTAATTGTATAATAATATCTTTAAATAGCATCCCCCATACCACTGTTTACATTTTGATTTGTAACTGTACGATACATTATATTAGATACAAAAGACTTATGTGTATACAAATCTTATACCTTTGCAACTGGTGGGAGATGTCCAACACAAAAAGATCTAGAGACCACTGCACTGCCTTACTTCTTAGTATTCGGAGGGGAAAAAGTAGTGAGATGAGCAAACCACAACTCAGTAAAGAAATGGATGCTAACAGGTAGATACTGTACTATCTACATAGCCCTTGCATACATAAACAAAACCATGTTTCAATGTAAATGGAAATATTACTAGAAAATGCATTCAAACATTCATTTCTCATATATACGCATTTTCATGAAAACATGTACATGATATTCCCATTTGAAAACATGTCAAAATGATGCTATCATGGCACGAGCATTCAAATCGAGAGATTTATCAAATCACAAACTCTCTTTACTTTTCTCAAATCAGTTCTTTTCATCAAACTCTTTCGTTTCCGAGTTTCTCAACTTTCTCGTATCTCTGAGTCAGACATGAAATTTTCAATAATCTAATATCCACGACATATGGTCATAGTCAGTGATCCTAGGCCTCACTGATCAGGTGTGCACAGGGCATCACTTCGCCTGAAGGGGGATGGGTCAGTCCTACCCTTCAACTCATCTCAATCAACCATATCTCCTCATATACTCACGGTACAAGGTACGCCATGTGTCATCTACGCGATACTCGTACTAGCGTGCACCCAGCACGGTACATAGTATACTAACGGACAACTACACAGTTCTACGTACGACCGTGGACCCAAGTCCATCTACCAACTCCAATGGACTTTTCATCCTGAACCGTGTCTCATATACCATGCGAGTAATCAGCGTGACACACAGTCATCGCAAGGCTCTAGCGCGACACGATTTATTGTTAAGGTCCATCCTGTTCTAAGGTCGTCGGCTGATATCCCCTTGGGTCCCGAACCCCCAAGTTTACCTCAACTCAGTAAAAATGGGTGCGAGCAAAGCTCCAACAGTTTTCTCAAAACCATCGTGCGAGTTAAACTCTAGCACAGTTTATCAAAACATGCAGACGTATGCGAGTGAAACTCCAGCATAGTCCAATTCATCAAAATGGGTGTGAGCTAAAACTCCAACACCATTTCACATCTCAAATTCGATAGGTGGCTATTTTCTCTTTTAAAAACTCAAAACATGTTTATTTACATAGCATGTCGTCCCATGCTAAACATGTAAGACTAGCCAGCCTGCCGATTATCATTTCTCAATCTCAAAATCAGTATATGGATGACAAAACATCAAAACATCATGAATAGATGTAAAAGCATTGAAAACATTCATGTAAGGCTGTTTTTCCTTCCCACATCCCATTTTCACAAATTATATCATATACATTTCCAATCAAACTTGGTTTAATAACTAAGCATAATATCTCTAGCATCATATCTATTAAAATAATAGAGAAATACGTACAATTACCTCTATTGCTAACACACAGTCCCTTACCTCGAATCGTGCTCGTATTTCCTCTATCACGTTTGATCCGTTCGCAATCCGGGTTAGTCGTGTCTCACATATTTCGAGCTACACACATAAATCATCAGTTATTCTCTGTTTCATCTTCTAAACATACACGTTTCACTTACTTGTCTATTCATACTCCTCAAATCCTTAAAATCACATTTCACCTTTCCACTAACATCATTTTATCATTTCCAAAGTTTTCCATCATTTTTCCATGGATTCTCTCTTTATAAATCTCCCTTAATAATACTCACTCATCACTACATTCATCATTCCTATCAACATTTAACATATCACTCAACCCCAAATAACTAGAAACCATATTCAGAAGCTTGAGGGTTGAAGAGCTTACCCCATTTACTTAGTCAAACTTGTGGTAGCCACAACTCCATCTCTTGGTCACACCAATGTGAGATTTTTGGGTATGTTGTTCTCCTTGCTTCAAGGAACAACTTTCCCTTCTTGAGCTTCTTTCAAAACTGGCTGAAATGTAGTGATCTTTAGAGAGAGAAAGCTTGGGTCTTGAGAGAAAATGGCAGGTGAGGTTTGGTGGGAGGGAAAATATGAGTTTTCAGTCCAATCTAGTGCCCCTTTTTATAGATGCAAAGACATGAGATCGATCTGACCTTTGTGGAGATCGATCTCTGCAAGGTTTGATAGTCATTTTTACCAAACGCAACCACTATAAGATCGATCTTCTTCCATGATGAGATCGATCTGTCAAAGGGCAATTTTGCTCTTGGAGATCGATCTGCCTCTTGTAGGAGATCAATCTGCTCTTTACAGAACCCTTAAGGAGATCGATCTGTCGAGTCTTGAGATTGAGCTGTCTCAAACAGAGAGTTAAGGAGATCGATCCGTTTGCCTTAAAATCGATCATCTCATTACAGAATGCTTAGCAGATCGATTTGGCTCCATTGGAGGTTGATTTGCACTGTTCCATTACTCAAATAAGAACATTCTTGGCTCTTCCAAATCGATCTCTCATCCTATGAGATCGATCTGTCATTTATATTTTCAGATGTTACTGTAGTTTTCTGTAGCAACTTCACTCAAAACATCCTTAATTTGCTGCCATAGTCATTTTCTTCTTCAATCATCTTTGAGACTTGAAAATGACATCTAATCATACCTTATACCCATTAAAACTTGTGTGAAATCTTCTATAACCAAAGGTGTATAATATAAACTAAATGGAAGTGCACAATTCTTGTAAATCTCCCTTCCATTTTATCACAATACTCATTTTCCATTCCACTCACATTCATCATATATCGAAGTTCATTTCTTCATATTCATACTTAATGCAACTTGTACGTACAATCACCAACTCTCATTACAAGTGTGTACATTTAACTTATGGACTTTACATCACATATACTTCACATTACTAGTACATTACAATACTTCATAAATTCATTTACATATGTACAAGGTTAAACCTATACGGGGTCTCACACCTAACAACACCTGTTTTAGGAATTTAGCTTTTTCAAACCCGTAAGGATAAAATCAAAGTGTGGTGTTTCACATATGAGATGACCTAGTGTGACTATTCAAAGGATCAGTTACATGGCTATCACACGAAAATGTTTTCGCAGACACTCGAGTGAATACTACCAAATAGAATTCTCATGTCGGGTTATCTTTAGTGAACTTGTTCCCTAACAAGTACCCACATGTTATCCTCAAGTATCTTGCATACTTCAAATTATGAGATCAGTTGCTTACTTTACAAGTAAGAGACTTAGCATGTACTAGTCTCTAATGCATTGTCAATGCCCAATTTTGGACAATACATTAACTAGGAACGGTTTTAAGAAACAAGGCCTTAGTACATAAGGATCTTATAATTATAACCTTTTATAATTCCCTTACAAGGACAATTTTGTTCAATGGGCTTATCCATATTTAAAGATAAATAATCCTTATTATTATCATCTAATTAGTGAAGGGAAACCTTTACGTCACTTACTGTAAGTGATCATGTGTTTCTATAATATGATGCCCATCATCAAGTGAGTTGGCTCTAAGGCATACACTAATAATTAAAGGATTGTGAAGGGGTGATTTCGGGAAGGGTTACTGTATGGCTGAAATGTCTATTGTTTTGTTATTATAAGATTGATAGCTTTATTCATACCAAAATTCATTGATTTCTTGTCTTTGGTTAGAAGCAATGCATGTTATGGTTTGGGGTTTGTACTATCAGCTTTATTTCTTTTGTTGGTGCTAAAAAATAGCTAAGTGGGAAGGGGTGAACTTTTAAAGTTGGAATTGTGGCCTTAGACCTTGTTCTTAGAATTTCAGGAACTTGGTATGTTGTATTAGTGATTTTTATGTGAAAATATTTTCTTAAAAAAATTCTAGCATGGCAATGAATAGGCTTAAAATTAGGGATGTAAATAGGTACCCTATAACAGGTAACTTGGTTGCCTCATCCAATTAAGTAAGATTAGGATATCTAATAATTAGGTTTAGATAGGGTTTATGTTGTAACTTTACTACATATCATGGGTTCAAGTAAGGTTTAGGTAGTGATCTTAGAGTACCATACTACCTGAACCTGACTATAAATAATATTTTTAAAAAATTACTATATACATTTTTATTTATAAATTATTTACTATTAATGCAATACTTAATAAAATTAATTCATTAAGCATTTTAATTATATTTTTAACATTCATTTATTTTTGTGAATTAATTTAAATTTATTAATTTAATTTTTATTAATAAAATGAATTGAAATTTATTTTAAATTTAAATTTGAAAGTCAAACTTTGACTTAATAAATAGCATTTAACAAGTTCGGCAGTTAATGAGTATTTCCTATATTATAAGAAAGAGTTCAAGTAGCAAAAACAAAAATATTCAGATAATTAATTAGGTTTCGATTTAAAATATAATCGAGTTTAGGGTCGGGTACTTCAAAATTAACAAGTACCTACCGATTGCCATTCCTACTTAAAGTATCCTATTTAAGAAAATAAATTTAAACAACTTTTGTTGAAAAATAAAGATTTTAAAACATTCCACTATGAGTAAAAACTCAAAAATAGTCTTGTAATAACAAAAAGAATTAAAAAATATTACTTCTCGAAATTTTATACTTTTTATTTATAAAAGTATTGAAATTGGAGAAAATACATAAAATTAAAGTATTATTCTAACAACAACAACAACAACAACAATAATAATAATAATAATAATAATAATAATAATAATATAAGTAAAATATTTAGAGTTGTCCAATAAATGAGAACTTCTATAATAAGTCTACAAATTTTAGCCTTATTGTAAGGTCAGTAGTTAATGACCTTTAAATTAAGAACTATTAGTCTAAGCCATTGATTCAATTTTAAAGTTAAAAAGAAAATTTAATCTGATAACTTTTCCAATTAATTTTTCAAATTATCATTATATATCAAGTGTTACCCATTTAACTTTCCTTAATTCTCACAACTTTTTTTTCTATTTTTTTTTTATAAAATTGATAATATTCAAAATTGTTAAGTGTTATACAATTACTCAATTAAACAACAAACATTTAGAATTATTACAACGTCAAATATAAAGTAAATTACATTAGTGACCCTTATAATTTAAGCTTTATATCATTTTGATCCCTAAACTTTAAAATGTAACAAATTCATCTATAAAATTATATGATTATAACAAATAAATCCTTGTGTCACTGAAACCATTGATGTAGTCATTAAATGCTAGTTGATTACACATGGAGGACACGTGTGTCTAGCCAACTATTATTAAATGTTGACATGTTTAAGGAATGTGAAAAAAAATTAAAAATTAATTTTTTTGTTATATTGATGTTAAACGATTTTCTCTCTCTGTGCGTTAAAATTGAAATAAAAAAAAAAATTATGACAACAGATTCCTGCAAACTCACAGAGAATTAATTTGAGATCTACTAAATAAATCAAACTCAAATTTGACCAGCACCTTTGATTCCCCAACATAGTCCACTTTAATCCTCGATAATCCATTCACACACCAAGAGGTCAAGTTCGCACAACCTATCCAGATCAACTCAGAGTTCAATCACAAGCAACCAACATCTAAAAAATCCATTGAACCCGAAATTAATCCCCACCCCAAATTCCTTTAAACTCGAAATACAGTGAAGAATCCCTAAAGACCTTAAAGTTCAACATAGAAGCCAAATTACCCAATAGAAATTCGAGCCACTACAATAGAGAATTCAATCAGAATTCATCGTAATCCCGAAAATCGAAACCCGGAATTAGCCAAAGCCGAGTTTAACCAAAAGTAATTTAAACCCAACTCACTCAAGAAACCCAACCATTTAATAAATCGCCTAGCACCTCTAATTAGTAGAACCCTAAACCATTTTTAAACCCCAGTTTAAAACCCAACCACGAATTTAAAAAATTCACAAAAAAACGTCCAATCACCTACAAACCCGAGTCGAAATTCAAACAAACAAAAACCATAAACTTTTCGTAGACTAATCCTTAAACCCAGAATTGAGATCAACTCAAACCCATCTTAATTGAAATTCAACCATCAAAACCCACCATTAAAGCAGTAAACACCAACAATATACCTAATCAGCTCAAAAATACAATCTATTCAAATAAATGTAGAAGGAAAAGAAGGGCGATAGTAGAAAAAAGAAAAGAAAAGAGAGGAGACAATAATAGCAGTCATTGAAGAAAGGGAAAAGCACAATAAGCGACGGCCTCTGTACCACATAGTTGTTAGTAGTAGCTTTTGAAATTTTGGGTTGAGAAGAAGAGAAACGGCGTAGAAAGTTGTTCGAGTGAGAAAGTAACAAATAAGAAAGAAAAGAAACATGGAAAGAAAGAAGAAATAGAGAGAAATTAATATAACAAAATTAATTTTTATTGCCCCCGTCTTGCCTAATTGATATTTAACGGTTTCCAGAACATTTTAAGTAATAGAATGACTTATTTGTAACATCAATACGACTTTAGAGATTAATTTATCACGTTTTAAAATTTAAAAATTAAAATAATATAAGATCCAAACTATAAGGATCACAAGTGTAATCTAATCTCAAATATATACAACTTTCAATTAGTAAATCTATTTATGGTATAGTAGTATCTTAACAATACTAAAGTCGTCTTGAATAAGCCAAACAACTAAAACTTATAGAGAGGGATGCTATACATGTTTAAAAAACGAAAATGTAGCGTAAGCAAATAAAAAAAAAAAAAAAAAGAAGAAAGGGAACTTGTAGAATTGTAAAAGCTTCTACAATTGAAAACCCAGATTTTGCTTTGCAATAACGGACGTCCTTTTTTTTTTAGGTCAAATCAAAAGACAACTTTGATGAAAAACTATTAAAAAGTTGATCAATATATGTGTGAAGTTACTCCCAAAGCATAAAGAATCAATGAAAACATGAAAGTCACTAATAATAAAAGTTTTAAATACCAACTTCGATTAATACACGGAGTTACTGTCAACATAATGCTTTTGATCAATCATGGCAAATTCAATGGTACGTTAAAGCCAATCCTATCTAATAACAAGTTGATGATTCTATTTATATTTATTGTAGTTTTGTAGTTTTCTATCACTAACAATAAGGATATATTTTTCTTAATGGGAACAGGCATAGCAAATTCAGCAAGGGCTACCTTGGGTCAAAACCACATGCAAAATAAGATAAGTATTATTGCTTAACAGTTAGTCGATTGATAACTCTATGAAAATAGAGTTATTTTTTTACTTAATTATCTTAATTTTGCTTAATCCTCTTGTGAATTTTGTTAATTATCACTTTAATTTGATTAAGTTCCTATAATTTTGCAAATAAATAAATTCAAGATGAATTCTAGTGGATATGGTGGACTTTGGATTGGAACAGAGTAAAAATTAGAACAAATTCACTATAGGACGAAATTTTAGCACTACAAGCTAAAATAAGAAGACAACTTATCTTATAATGCATCGTATCTCTCTTTGACACCTAGCACTCCACATGTCACTCTCTTATTTAATCTTGGAGGATAAGAATAAAAAACACATACTCACCACACGCCAACACATAAGAGTCACGTGTTGTTGTCACATGGATGCATAAGGGGACAAAAGGACAAATGGATGACATTAGAAGATGTTAGTTATCCATAGGCTGATGTAGAGGGGTAAGTGACATGAAAATATCTTTCAAGAAGGCTGAAGCAAGTGAAGACAAGTAGCAAGGAGTGCTAACTAGGGCTGTAAACGAACCGAACACGAACGAACGATTGATGTTCATGTTCGTTCGTTTATTTTTTAGTGTTGTTCGTGTTCGTTTGTGTTCGTTAAAGTGTTCGTTCGTGTTCGTTCGTTTATTTTTTAATGCTGTTCGTTTTCGTTCGTGAACATGTTCGCGAACATGTTCGTTTACGTGTTCGCGAACAAGTGTTCGCGAACTTGTTCGTTTTCGTGTTCGCGAACAAGTGTTCGCGAACGTGTTCGTTTACGTGTTCGCAAACACGTGTTCGCGAACAAGTGTTCAGGAACCGTTCGCGAACACGTTAAATATTAATATAAATTGAAAATTAAATATTAAAAATCCTACATAAACAATAATACAATTTGAAATCATCCAATTAAAATTCTTAAATATAACACAACGAAGTTTAAGAATTCATACATTAAAAGTTCAAAAATTAATACTAAAAATTGGTGCTACCGGCAATCTTTCGAATCATCTGACAAAATCAGTAAATAAATTAAATAAGTATAAATATTGAGATAAATATTGAGATAAATAAAGTTTAAGGAACAGATCTAAACAATGAGATAAAGTGAAACACGTACCCGTTCTTGTTGAGGGAATTTGTTCCGATCCATAATACTTGTACGAAACCTCCGGTGCAACAAAAAAGAGTAATATTGATCTTACCGAAGTAGTTGAACTAAAAAAAACAACTTTAAAAATCAAATTCAACAATACAACCCAAGAAATTGGAAAAAAAAGGCTTAGAAATTAAAATAGCTAACTACACGACATTTCAAACAAAGCACAACTTACCTAATGCTTCCAAGTAATCAAATTCCAAAACAAAAACTCTTCAAAGTTCAAAGTAGAGGAATCTCTTTAACTTCTGCTTTAGCCTATATAAAAAATTAATATTAATATTAAAATATTACAATGTTTGAAATATATAACAAATGAAATAAAATATTAAAGTTACTTACTTTTGTTTTTCTTTTGATGCCATAGAAGTTTCGATACCAGTCACTTCCACAAAGAAGCATTTGCACTGTCTCAGTTCCCAAAGATGAACGATATGCATCAATAACTCTACCACCAGCACTGAAAGTTGATTCTGAAGCCACTGTAGTAATCGGAATTGACAAGATCTCACAAGCCATTTTTGACAAAATTCGAAACTTAAGGTTATTTGTCTTCCACCAATCTAAGGCATCAAATTCTCCAGAATTTTCATTGCAAATAAACACCCCTTCTTCCAAATACGTATCTAGTTCAAACTTAACACTGTGAACTGTATCCACACTCCGAACATAATTCTCATACTTTGATCTCCCTGTCATAACAGCTTTTCCTTTTCCAACTCCACTGGCAACAGAAACATTAGGGGTCTTATCACTTCGTTGCATATCATTTTCCACAGATTTATCAACATTAGTTGCTTTATAAGCATCTACATATTCCTTATAAAGCTCATATAAGCTGTCACGCACAATACTAATCTGCTTAGGAGCTTCCTCTGTAGAATAAATGACACGAAAAGCAAAGTCAATCAATGTCATTTTATTCCTAGGATCAAGCACAGCAGCAATAGAGATCAACAGATTGCATTCTCCCCAATATTTATCAAATTTCTTTTGCATTTTGAAAGCCATTAGTCTCATCCAAGGTTCTTCACTCAAAGATTTTTCATCCAACAATTCTTTTATGCTCCAAAGCTCAGGAAGAAATAAATTTGATGTTGGATATTCAGAACCTAATAATTATAAAAGAAATAAACATTTAAACTCAATGTCATAAATGTATAACATAAATGATAAAATTAACTACAAAACTTTCAATGTTAAATGTTTATTACCTGAGATGATATTGGTAACTTCATTAAAAATTGCCAAGAACGAACAAACTTCTTCAACTCTCACCCAATCTTCATCACTTGGCAAGTGTCTGTAACTTGGATCTCTTTCTTGATACCGTGGAAAAACTTGCTTAAACTCCAATGCACAAGACAACATAGCATATGTTGCATTCCACCGTGTGCAGCAATCTAGAATCAACCTCTTATTAGGCAACTGAAGTTGTTTGACAATGTCAGAGAACATACTCAAACGTTGAGTTGATGTTGTGATGTGTTTCACACTCTCCCTGACATTTTCAACTATGTCTTCGATCTCGGAAAGACCATCATGTACCAAAATATTTAAAATGTGCGCACAACATCGAACATGAAAGAGTTTTCCATCCAATGGAAGCCTTCTATGAAAAGAAAGGTTATCTTTCAATGTCCTCACTGCTAAATCATTGTAAGAAGCATTATCAACACTAATTGTGCATACTTTTCCTTCAATACCCTACTCTTCCAAGCATTTGAACAGTGCGTCATAAATGACAAGTCCACTATGAGGAGGAGGCACATCAACAAAATTCAATACCCTTTTCTGCAACTTCCAATCTGAGTCCACAAAATGAGCGGTCAACACCATGTATTGAATCTTTTGACCAGACTTCCACATATCAGTTGTGATACTAATTCTATCAACTGTTTTCAACAATGCCATCAATCTTTTTTTCTCTACCTCAAAACTTGTCCAACAATCAGCCTTCGCAGTTGCCCGAGAGATCTTTTGATAATGAGGACTTGAAGTCTTCATCAACAAAGTGAAGAGCTCATACTCAGTAAATGCAAATGGTAACTCATGAACCATAATCATATGAGAAACAATTTCTCTTATCTTTGCTTGATCATACTTCCAAGTTTGAACATAACTGACATTATCTGATCTAGGTGTCTGTGGCTGCAGAAAAATATTAGTTTGCCCATGTTCAATGAATTGTCGTGTCACACAACTATTTAAATGCCTCTTGTATTGCGTAGTCGTACCATCTTTGTGCTTGGCAAATTTGATCTTGCAATGATTACACTGCACCTTTTCAGTCCCATCAACAAGTTTAACTAATGTAAATTCTTGCCAAATAGATGATGTCTTCTTCCTTGCTTTCTTCGCATAATTATCAGCTTTAATTTCCTCATCTTCATTAGGAGTAACTCCTTCAACATTGACAACTTCATTTCCCTCACTAGCAGCCATAGGAATGGACGATGAACCAGCACTAGAACAAGAATAATTATAACTCCAACCTGGTATTTGAGAAATCGGAGATGAACTAGAATGATTTTGTTCCGAGTAGAAAGACATACCTAACAATTAAAAGTTAAATCATTATCAATAAGCAACAAAAAAAAAATACAAAATGAAAAAAATTTCAAAAGAATCCATTAATAATTAATAATTAACAAATATACCACAAAATAAAGGTTGCTAAATATGACGGTATCTGCCCCGAACTCTTTCTGGCCTCCCCGGAGATCATTTTTTTGGAGAGACTGTTAAAAAGAGTCGGAAGATAATAGGTATAACAAGTCACAAATAAAATGATATGTGGATATTATTAAAGTTAACTATCAAAGAAAAAAATGAAAAATACAAGAAGTATAAACATACCGTTGATTGTGAAGTTTAGTTGGTTAATAGACACTACTGCCTGCTGCTGGAGATTTGCTCAACTCAGCCAGAGAAGGGAGCCACACGCAGAAAGCTAAGCACCGCCTGCTGCTGCTGGAGACAGGCTAATCCTATGTATACTTCTTGTACACCCACCAACCTGAATATGATGATATTATTAATAGTTTTCTTAATAGAACTTTGATGGGAAAAGCAAGCTTTTAAAGCTTTTAGGATGAAATGCAGTTAAAATAAGGTAGTTGACAAAGTGGTGTATGCTGGAGAATATTCTTTACCAAATGATTAGAGTTGATCAGGATTTAGAATGAAATCCCGCTATTAATCCCGGCTTCTAGTTTGTTTCATTTCGCTTAATTATTAATACTTGACCGTGCAACATCAGGCCATTTCTGTACCGTCATTTTGTAGGTTAGTTAGACGAATCAGGATACCAAGATCCATACCCTTATTATGACTTCCTCCAGAAACCCTTAGCCGGGTGAACAATGACAGACAGAGATCTTGATTCTAATGAGAAAAGGTTATGTCACTTTTTTCAACTGACAAAAGAAACTTGTTTTCCAACTGCTGATTAACTCATATCCAGCACTAAACATGTTTAGTCTGGCACCAACAGTTACTTATCAATTCTTCTCATGCTAATGATGGATCTTGCATGTATTACAGAAGAATTAAAAGTAAAAAGTTCTCCGAAACAGATGATTCTTTTGTGAATTTGAAGGAATTGGTGATCAAATGATAATAGCAATTGACTAATTAAGGCAAATATAAACTAAGCTTCAATGGCAGTTTGTTGCTAAAGCAAGAATAACAACTTGTTCAAAACCTCCCATAATTCAATAAAAGAATTAAAAAACAATCATTAACAGATCAAGTTTCCATACGAGATGTTCGCAAGAATGGTTTAATCATTTTGATTTCTGACTTAATCTCTCATCTATGCAGAAACTATATATTAAAATAAATATATAACCAAATGCTAATGCAGTCCACATGTTTATCACGTGAAATAGAAAAAATGGAAGAAATTCTTACTATTATCTGATACCATTGAATTGTAAGAAAATTCCAAGAACATGAATTCAAAGAACTTACAGTATCACCATTCACCAATACTGTAATTTGCTGATTATCATTTTACAAACGTGCTCAACTAATCAACTAACCCTTAATTTGTCTTCTATTTCTTTAGTTTTGGTAGTACTGACGCAACAATCAAACATTAACAAAGCAAAAACAACAGTATCTCAGACATTGACAATTAACTTCTCATATTGGAAATCATGATGTCTGTTTTCCCCTCTCTAATTTCTAGCTAATACTTGTTAATGCGATATGGTATGGTATACTATTAGTAAAATTTTTAAATTTTATAAAAGGTTAAATGGTGACATATTTTTTATAAAATATTAAAAAAATAAATAAAATAAAATTATGCGTCATTATCTTAATTTTGTTTGTAAAATTTAATTTTTTATTATTAATAATGTATTGGATAATAATTTATAATAGATCGACAAATATTTTAATTTCATCTAAACATAAAGGATTAAAAAGAGATAGAAAAAGTTTGAATTTGAGGCCCCAAGGTTTTCTTTTTGGGATGTGAATTCAGGCATGCATGGCACCTTCTTTTCATTACCATGTTACCAAACAGCCTCATGATCATAAATAAGGTATATTTGAGGTGGGTGTGAACATTGTTAATTTAATGATGAATATTATAAACTCAAATTTAAAATCAACACAACATTAGAATGATTGCCAAATGGTCCTCGCCAAAAGGCAGCAGCTTTTTCTTGACTTAATGGCAGTGATGATTGATTAATTAATCCTGAATTCTCTGATTAAATTAATTAAAAGCAATTTCCAAGCTCTAGCTGCTAGACAGCTACCTAATCATTTTGGACCAGATTCTGCATTCTAATCTCTCCTACTACAAAGAATTAATTCATAAATCTGGGAAAAAATAATGGATAAATTAGAACGATTTGTAATCCAAAACGGTTGTGAGTAATCAGCTTTTGATTGAGATTTCGCATTGTAATAATCTTTTTCGCTGTCAGTCATGTTCGATTACATGTGGCAGGGGAAGAAGATCAGCCAAAGCAACAAAAAACTTGGAAGAAGTACTGAAGGCTTGTGATAGCAACATTGTATGTAACGATTTTTACTATTTTTTTTCAGGTCAAGAGAGCATCTGAACGTCTTAACCGATGGCTTTTAAAGCCGGATGCGACAGATTACCAAAGTCCTTCAGAGACCGAGAGGAAAAGAGAGAAGCAGAAAGCTGATGGACCAAGTAGGAAAAGAAGAAACCGAGAGGAAAGCTACCGAAACAGAAGCAAGAAGGCAGAAACAGAGGGCTGAAGCTACCCAAACAGAAGCAAGAAGGCAGAATCCCGTGGGCTGAAGCTACCCAAACAAACCAAATATGCTGCAAATTTGTGAAAATATTCTTCAAACCCCAATTTTACAAACCCTAATTTTATACAATTTCTTCAAAACTGAAATTAACTTAAATTTCATCACTAAGCATGGTTCTATAACACAAATTGGACAGAAATTTAACTATGAGAGAATCGGTTTTACCTTAATCTTGAGTAGCCGAATCCAAACTTGTCCAAACAGAAAAATGCCTCTAGAAATTTCTTCAAAACTTTCTCCTTAACTATGACTTACTTGGAAGAAAGAGGTGTGAATGAATTAGTGGTTCAAGTGAGGGGAAAAGAAATTTTTTTGTTTTGGGAGGTGAGTGGCGTGAGAGAGGAAGAAAGGAAGGGAAGGGTTTGTCTGGTTTAGGCAAAGTGTGTAGGGAGAAAAAAATGTAATTGTGCAAAACGTGAGTGTAGGGAGAAAAAGTTTTATTTTTTTGGATAAATTTTGTTAATTAATTATTTAATGCAAAAAATAAAGTTTAAATCATACACATTAATTATATAAATATCATTTTATATTATGAGTTTATTTTTTAATAAGTTATTTTCATATTTTTTTAATTAGAATTTAGTTAATTTATTATTATGAGTGTAAAAATTGTATGTTAATTTATTATGAACTTTTATTAATTTAATTTCAATGGTCATGTTTAGGGTTTTGTACAAATTATTTAAAATTTTTTGATTATTTTCAAAAAATAATTTTTGAAAAAATTGAATTGTTCAAAAAAAAAATTATTTTATCAAAATTATAGTTTTTCTCTATTCAAAAAGAAAAAGAAAAATAAAGAAATAAAAAAGAAGGAAAAAAATAAAAAAAATATTTTGGATAAACTAATTGAACAATGATCCTTATTAAGTTATTAAATGATTAAGTTATTTTTTAAATATAAAAATTTTAAGTATAAAATAAATAAAATATGCATCAAGCACTACTTTAGTATTTTAGTATATATTATAATTATATATAACATATAACTTATATAATTATATAATATAAGCAATTTTAATACTTTAATAAATTACAAACGAACAACAAACGAACATAACCGAACGAACAACAAATGACACTTTAAACGAACGAACAATAAACGAACATAAACGAACTTGTTCGCGAACATAAACGAACGAACAACAAATGACACTTTAAACGAACGAACAATAAACGAACATAAACGAACTTGTTCGCGAACATAAACGAACGAACCACACCTCTGTTCATGTTCGTTCGTTTAATAAACGAACACAAAAAATGTTGTTCGTGTTCGTTTGTTAAGCTTAATAAACGAACATAAACGAACAATAACCGAACGGTTCACGAACGGTTCACCGAACGTTCTGTTCGTTTACACCCCTAGTGCTAACTCATCTACCAAGCCTAAAGTCCCTTTTTACCCTTAATGAATTAGCCTATTTAAAGAAAATGATGGGGAATTGTTTAGGGGTCGGTGGCAAGGTTTTAATTGTATTTTCAACTTTATTTTAATATGTTTTTAGTAATGTAAGGCAGCCATCATTTTTATTGACCAAGTTCTTTTACATTTTCTTTATTAATTCATTAGTTATCTTTGTATTTTCTTTGATATCTTCAGTTTTATTCTAAGCTTTTCTTTTAAACAATGATATAAGCTTCTATTTCTAGCAAGGATGATAAGTATTCTTCAGTTTTTTGTTTTCATTTTTGGTTTTTACCAAGCTTTATGGACATGGAAAGCTTAAGGGGTTGAAATACTACCTCTGTAGCTCTTGTGTTTAACCTTGGTTTCCATTTTTCTTTCTTGATTTTTTCTTCATTGATTTTGATTTTAGCTACTGTTTGGGACGTGTTTTAAATGTTTTTGATGTTTATTTTTATGTCTTAATTCATTTCCTCAAAGTTTCTAATGGTAAAATTGGTTTTTTAAGTTTAGATCTCATTAGTATTAAGTAGTTCTTAGTATAGGAATTTTTTCACTTCACAAAATTTCACTGTTGTTTCCTGCTGTGTGGAGTCACTGTTGGGATTTCTTTGGTTGCTGTTTCATGTCATTTTAAGGGTTATTTAATTAGTTTTAAATCATATTAGGATCATGCATTCATTAGGTAACTTTTAGGAGTTATTAGCTTAGGTTTCATGGCATTTTTCCTTGGATTTCTGCATGTAGTTTCCTGCTTTAGGCGTTATTGCCCAGCCTACTTGTAGTTGCTGTTTGCTACATTTTTAGGTAAATTTTGGGCATTTCATGCATTAATTTCATTCATTTGCATTTTTATTTATTTAATTTTGATTTTTAAAATAGTTTCATGCATTCTTAGATTTATTATAGGTTTAGTGTCATATTTTCATTATTTGCATTTTAAACCTGTATTTTTAAGAATTTGCATTTTAAGCCTATTTCCTTACTAACTTGCATTGTTTGCATTTTTCTTTTGTAGTTTATTTTTATTTGCATTCCTTGTCACTGTAAGTATTCCTCGTTAGAATTTTAATTTCATTTTATAATTTCATTTTCTTGTTTAATATTTTTATTTTTATTTACTTTATTAACCTTATAGATTACATTTTTCATAATTGACTAGAATATACTAGAGTATTAATATCTGGTAACTAATTAAGGCTAGCTAATTTGTGTGTGAGATAATCTGAACCCAACTTCTATATTACTTGTCACGACCTGTGTACTTGCAATATAGGTTAGACGCAACATCGACTGCGTTGGTTTAAAATTTATTCAGTTTTACTTCAATAATAGGTAGTCAAATGTTATTTTCAAGCATTCGATTGTGTATAAAAATAAAACTTAAGAACTAATAAAAATTAGGGTAAATTCATAAATATACCATGTGGCCGGCGGGCTAAATGTGGCCCATTGATGTTTAAAATTTAACACTTAACTACCTTGAGATTTTTTTTTTTTTCCGTTTCACTTTATGCCAACCATTTCTTGTTTCGTTATTTTTAATTTTAATTCTATTTTTTATTTTGTCTTCATCCTTTTCAATATTTTAGGGTTTTCTTTCTGAAACCCAAAATCCAATAAACAGTGGCTGCACCGGTCGCTAGTGACCACCATCAGCCGATACTCGTCAATGGCATTTGTCTTTTAGAATATACGAAAATTTTCGTCTCTTTCTACTCTTTAGGCTAGTTCTACTTAAAAAAAAAAAAAACTCCAAAAATTCCTAGATCCACACCCAAAGTCGCAACCTTCAACTTTCAAAAATGCTAGTTTCATAGTTTAAAAAGCATTTCTCTTCCAATATGTTATTCTACTCTTCAGCCTACATTTCCTCTAAGATCCACACCTAAAGTCGCGACCTTCAACTTTCGAAAATGCTAGTTTCATAGTTTAAAAATCATTTCGCTTCCAATATGTTATTCTACTCTTCATAGCCTACATTTCGTCCAAGTTTCAAGCCTAAAAACCATATGAAGAGCCATAAAATGAAAACTCCTAAAAAAAGAGTCAAAAACCATATGAAGAGCCCCAAAATGAGATCTTAAAAAAAAAAAAAACTTAGCCATTTTTCTCCAATTTTTAGTTTATTAATGTTTTAATGCTTTATATTGCTTTTTTACTAAAAACTTTTCGATTTCTTGGGGTAGCATTTTTCCAAGTTTAGAGAGAGATATTTTCTAGTTTTAGAGAGAAAAAAATGAATAAACTGTTAAAGAAGACAAAAAACCAAAAAATAAATGAAAAAAATTTAAAGATAATGTAAAATGTAACAATTTGGGGCAAAGTGATGTGAAAATAAATCTTAAGGTGGTTAAATATCAAATTTTAAGCATAAGGGGCCACATTTAATTCGTTCCTAAGCATAGGGTAATTTTATGTAATTAACCCAAAAAATTATCATAAAATTTATAAAAATAAATGTAGAAACACAAGAATAGGCATAAGAACTATGATAATTAACCGTAAAGTTGATGAGAATAAAATGTAAAATGACTAGAATAAGCATAAAGTTATGATAATAAACCGTAAAATTTATGAAAATTAGTGTAAAAGTGCTAAAAAAAAAGTTAGAATTATATATATAAAAGCCAAAGCAGTTGAGTACATGTAAAATATCTTATGTAGATAGTTTGTATGTATGACACGTGTAATGTATTAAAATAAAATAATAATTATCTTTTTTCAAGTTTCAAAAATATAAAAACTATATTAAAAATATAAAATAAATCAATTATCTTTTGAAATCATATATGCTATCCAATTTAGTTTTTAGATAGTTTTCTATTTCATTCAAATACCAACACTATCTACTCAAAATTTATTCAAATACTATTTAAGCAACAGATTCAGAACCGATGCTTCTACTCCGTTGTTTCCAGAGTTCAACTTTTTCCAACTTTGAATTACACTTTTTATTCACACTTTAAAGGTGTTACCGATTAAGCCTCACCATCTATCATCATGGAATCTATACAATAAGTGTTGTTTTGTTTAAATTTTATATGTGGCTGAGACATTTTTTTTATGTTTCTTTCTCTTCAATTGAATTTTTATTTATTTATTTGTAAATAGAGAGTTATAAAAGCAATAAACAATGAACTTCAACTATACAATAAGTTATTATTTTTTCATTTTTTTTAACTTTATATTTTTTTAATTTTATATATGAATGGTGTAAATTTATTTATTTATGCATTCAAATTAGCTATAAAAAAAGTTTAAGATTACTAGAATTGTTGGGGAATAAAGCATTCAATAGGATGCCATAAGAAGTCATTAAGGTGATAAAAGAAATATAACAAACTTCAATATAGAGCTTGCCGATTAGGCTTTGCCATTTACCATCCCATTTCTATTGGTTTTTAATTTTCTTATTCAATTGTAAGTTAAGCGTTTCAGTGTAGAATCTATGGACTTAAGGGTCCAGGGTTCGAAACTCCATGGGGAAGCGAATTGTTGAGAGGTCAACCCCAGGTTAACTGGACCTTGGCTCGTCCACGATAAAATCGTGCGGGTCAATACCCAAATCGAACAGTACAGATGAGTAATGTTGTCACAGTAGTCGATATTGTGGGCTCACAACGGATGGCCACGATCGGCTGGGTTGGGCCGTTACAAAAAAACGCGCGTTTTATAGTTAACTGGGACACCCCGAAAGCGCGGAAATAGAAACTAACTTTTTCCTTAAATTCTTATTTTCTTACTTAGGTTGCATTCCTGTACAGTGTAGGCTACTTAATTTCTCCCATTACTTAATACTTTAACCGTATAAGTTTGCTAGAAATTTCAATAGCACAACCTTTTATATTTTTAATCTACCTTCCTGCCATAAACAACAATTTCTAATCGTAATGCAGTTGTTTTTATTTTCTTAAACTTTACCATCTCCCAATTCAAAATACATTACCACTACATAAAGTATATTCATACTTAACATCATCAACATTTCATTTGTTTCCCAAATCATTTATCTACAATTTCGTAACGTTAGATTATATCCCCAAAGTATACATATACAATCCAGTATATGTACATTACCAATGTCTGGAAATAAACATCAGGGAATACATCTAAGCGTGTACTAAAGTTAGTTTGGGGACTCAAATTCACCAGGCTACTCGAGTACTTCGCAATAGCTGAGCAAATTCTATCGCAGGTAATCTGAAATGGAGGAAAAAAGGGATGAGCTTCTGATAAAGCTCAGTAAGGAAGGCATTCAAAGAAATCTTAACAATCCCAAAAACATGTGGGAAATCAGGGTTAACATGCTTTCGTACTTAAATCCATTTGCATAAATTTACTTGCTTACTTTGAAATAAAACAATCGTACATACATAATTATTTACTTTGAAATGAAATATATTTACATACATGCTTACTTTGAATTCACATACTTCTTACTTACTTTAGTTTACTTACTTTCTTTCATACTCAAAACGTTCATACATTAAAACATGGAGACTAGACTATGTTCGGATAGCTATCATGCAAACATACGTCATCCTTCGTAGAGGGAATAAAGTACCGATGGCCATGGTAGGTGCTGTAGACGGGATCAGGGTCGTACAACAAATAAGTGTAGTATCTGAATAAACTTTAACTAGCACATAACTAGGGTACGAGCACTAGTGGCACTCACCGTGCGGGTAACATACACGCGTGTTGCGCGGGCACGCTATACTACAAAACATACGCCACGTGTAGCGAAGACAAACACCACAAAGGTAGAGACAAGCACTGGATGGGCAAAACGTAACAAGCACTACAGGAGGCGGAGTCGGAGCACCACAAGTAGTGGACATGATATGCACACAACATAAGCTAATGGGGTAGCCCTCTAGTCTTAGAAAAACCTTACTTCTTTACTTGTTATTATACGTACTTAAAATCATTTGAAGTTGAAATCCTAAACTCATAAAGTTTATAATATAAAATATTAGTGTATTAAAACTCATACTTAATATACCAAAAACGGTTAGGTTCAGGAATTAAACCGGGTTTCTATTTCTTTCGAGAATTCCTAATGAAAAGGCTCGATTTTTCTCGAAAACTCTTCATACATCTATTAAATCATTTCATGCGATATAAACAGGTACAAGATGTTATTACTACTTTAAATTACATCCCTTACCTCAATGGGGCTAGGGTAACGCTAAATCATCGGGTCCCAAGTTTGTCTCGTTTTGTGTGCTAGTACCTCGAGTTGCCACAAACAACCAAATTAGTATTCAAATTATCCTTATTTCATATTCTTTTTCATTTATAACTTAAATGGGGACAATCAGACCATTTCTCAGTCATTTTTCATACTTTCTCGGTTTTACTGATTGAAGTGCCGGTTTAAGCTAATTTCGATTTTTTTTAACTTCAATTTCATAACTTAATAACCTAATTACTTATTCAAGCCTCCAATTTACACTTGTCAACATACCAATTTACTGATTCTCATACTTTTTAGTTTTTTACTAAACTGGGTAATAAATCAAACTTTTTCGGTATTAATTTAACCGTCTACAACATCAAATTTCCTTATTAACCCTAGGCTAGCCAAACCTACATAAGTCCTTAGAAACGTTTTCATCAAGTTCTATTGTAATAACACGAAGACTGCAAATTTTCAGCAATTTCTTGTAGAAGTATAAAATTTTCTCATTTTTCTTTCCATATTTGTTTGTCATGTGAGTACAGTCTTAAATATTTCTAGGTCTCAAACTGCCTAGCTTGGTTTGAAGTTATGAACCTAAGGTCCCAGTCTAACTTCTTATTAACTTTTCTAATCAATTCTTAATTTAATACACATCCCGACACATACACTGAAAGATAACTGTCTGAAAAAGTACAATTAAACAGTGAGAAAACTATATCGATATGAGCTGTGAGATCTCGAAACGTTTACTTCAAAGCCAATACTAATATCAATGCCCATGCATCTATGCTCTGAACCTGTGATGGAAAGTAGAGGGGGTAAGCTTTGAGGAAAGCTCAGTAAGTAAACCACACAAACTTAGAGGTAATAACTTACACGATACTGAATTTCTAAGGCATGTCTAACACATTTTCATTCGATCATTCTTTCTTATCATTAACCTGAAACTTGTCACATTCCAAAACATATCTTGTTCCAAAACATACTTTACAATCGAAATTTATCGAAAGTCACACTTCTCTTAGGTTAATGGAGTAGGATATGTTCTAGACGCTGTTGAGTTTTTCAGGTAGAGAGGCATTTTGAAATGCTTTAATTAGCCATCAAACCTAACCACTCGAATTGAGTATACCTATAGGGGTTCAAAATTTGAAACATAGTGAAATGTAGAAAACCCGAGTTTAATGAAATCAAAGCATGTAAGCTTTCTCTCTCGAATTGCTTACATCCACATTCGTTCTCAACCACAATAATTTTCTGAGATCACATCTTATAATCCGAAAACATATTACATACCAAAACACATTCACATATAAGAAACATCTTTTATTCAAGTCATAACTTGTATTCGAAACTTATCACACATCGCACATATCGTATTTTGATACATAATCTATAATGAAACATCTTTTTTATTCAAAATGGGTCTCACATCTAAGACATATTCACATCCGAAATATATTCCTTATCCGGAACACATTTCGTATTCGAAACATATTTCTTATCCGAAATTCATCACATCAAAATATATTCATATATTCGAAACATATTTTATATTTCAAAACCCTCTTCATAGTTCAAAATGTAGTTCTTATTCCATAATTGTAAGACCCGGATTTAGTTAAAATACGAAATGAGTATGTTCGTGAAAGGAAAGATTGAAATGGTCCCAAATTAAACGAACATGATTCGGACTGGAGATAAGGATTCAAAATACAAAATTAAAAATGCAAAAGGACTGAAATGGAATTTTCGAACACGTGCAGGGTAAAACGGTCAAAAGATCGAAAATCGATATAAATTTGACAAGAAAATTTTATTAAAAATAATGGATTTGAGAATCTTGATCAATAACGAAGAAATAATTAAATTTTGGGTTAAATTGATCAAGATATAAATTTACTGGAATGAATCGAAATTTTTGCTCGGGACAATATCTCGAAAATACGGATAAAATATACCGAAAAAGGGTAAAAATATAATAAATAAATTAAATAAAATTAAATAAATTTATTTAGAATAAAAAATTAATTTTTATAGATATTTTGATTATTTTTGACTATTTTAATGAATATAATAATAATAAAATAATTTATAAATAATAAAAAAAGAGGAGAAATCTGAAATCAGGAGAACCCGAAAACAGAAAACAGAAATCGAAAAATGACCCACGAGAACCGGCGAGCCCGAGGGAGCATCGGCGATCCTTGACTGCCGGTGAGCAACCGAGGTGAAAGAGGAGGGGCCGACGATCACGTGGACACCGAAAACGCGCCGTCAGGTGACCAGAGGACGCCGATCGGAGCGGAGGAAGATCGAGGGAGAAACGGGCCGATTTTCGGTGAACCACCGTGACTGGGCTTGAACGGAAGCCACCGACGCGTTCAGGGGGAGGAGCCGGTTCTTTTGAGATCGGTATTGGCCGACAAGACAGTCGAAAATGCCGACGACGGCAAAGTGACAGAAACGGCACCTTTTGGCCGAAAGGAAAGGGAAGGAAAAGGAGGGAAAAGGAAGGAAAGAGGAAAGGAAAGGAAAGGAAAAGAAAAGAAAAGAAAGGAAAAAAGGAAAAGGAAAGAAAATTTACCGGGGACGACTCGAGATTCAGGTAAATTGACCGAGGGTCGAGATTGATCTACAGGTAAATTTTGAAAATTTAATTAATATTATATTTAATGAAAAATAACCCAGATTTACCTAATTGTGTAGTCTTTTGATAAAGCCCGAACGAGAGCCGATTGAGCTCCGATTCTCGTACCCCGCATCATATTAGGTAAGTATATTTTAATTATGATAATATGAGTCCCTTAATACAGAGTTTCGATTTTTTTACGAAATTTACGGATTAATTCTGTATAAAAGGGATATAAATCGGATTTACAACGTAATTACCGTAAATAGTATACGGGCTATCCAATGAGTTTGAAACAAGCCCGATGATTATTGGTAAGCTGAATGAGCCCAATAAACCCGAAGAAGGGATTTAATAAGTAAAAACGGGCCCGATGCCTATTAAAGTGCAATTGGGCCCAATAAAGTAAAACGGACTCAGTACGTTAGATTCGATCAGTAAATATGATATACTGATGAAAATAATTGAATTGACCCCAAATATGTGGTTATATGCAGTTTCGTAAACTTGGTTGACGCGCAGTTGGACTGAGAGATCGGATATTATCGAGATGAGATAAGTTTGCGCGTGAATCGAGGTAAGGGAATTTTATAGATGCATAGAGATTTCTATACGTATTTATTTAGGGGATTTAAAGGGGCTAGAATTTATTTAAGTATCTAGAAAACAAAATACTAATTTTTACGAAAATCGGGGCATTGGTGAATAAAGAAAAAAGACAATTTTACCCATGGGAGTAAAATTTACAAAAAGAGTAGTAAGGCAAACAAATTGCATGATTATTATGTTTTAATGATTTATATGAATGTATTACCTTGATTTAAGTAAATATGCACATAGGATGGCTGTTGATTTTAAGAATTATATGAAAGGATACCGGTTTGTACCGGTTACGATTTTAAAAGATGTTTTATCAAGATTGAGCCACCTATCGTATTTACATGAATAAAAAGAGTGCTAGAGTCTTACTCGCACTCAAGTTTACTGATTTATTACTCATGAAAAGTCGTACTGGAGCATTGCTCGTACGAAAAATTTGTGTGTGCACAAAACCGTGCTGGAGCTTCGCTCGCACGAGATTTTAGATATCATGATATGCATAGCATGGTGCTGGAGCTTTGCTCGCACTATACGTGAGTTGACATGCATATGGTCGTGTGAAAGCCTCCTGTAGACTGTGTGTCGCAGAGAGTTGATGTAAGACCCCGTATATGTATAAGGGTAATGTGTGTAATTGGATCAAATAATATGATTGGACTTGTAATGTAAAGTATGATTGATGTAAGTCCATGGATTCAATGTATGTATGTGTAATATAAATTGTAACGTACATACAAGTTTCATTGAGTATGAATACGGAGAAATGTGTTCTAGCAAGTGATGGATGTGATTGAGACTCAAGATGAGTAGTGTGGTAAAATGGAATGGAGTTATGCTTCCATTTGGTTTTATGTAGCATACCTTTGAATATACAATGAATGCACACAAGTTTCAATGTGCATAAGGTATGAAGGGATGCCATTTTCAAGTTATAAAGGTGGATGGATGAGAAAATGGCCATGGCAATAGATTAAGGATGTGTTGGTATGAGTTGCAGCAAAGAAACTGCAGGAAATCTGGAAAACATGAGGTCCAGATCGATCTCATAGGATGAGAGATCGATCTGAAAGAGCCAGAATGCTCTTATTTGGGCGAAAGAATAGAGCAGATCGATCTCCAATGGAGCCAGATCGATCTCCCAAGCATTCTGTAGTGAAAAGATCGATCCTCAAGCACCCAGATCGATCTCCTTAGCTCTCTGTTTGAGACCAGATCGATCTCATGCTTCGACAGATCGATCTCATGCTTCAACAGATCGATCTCATTTCTTCGACAGATCGATCTCAGGCTTAAAAATGCCGTGAAAAAGAGGGATTTTAAGGGGACCAGATCGATCTCCTCTTGGACCAGATCGATCTCCTCAAGCCATTTCTATATAAGGAGAGCTGAAAATCTGGAAATCTCGGAAAAACATTTAACCTTACAATCTCAACCCAAAAACCTAACTTTCCCTCTCTAAAAATCAGCCATTTTCAGTGAGATTTGGAGAGAGATCATTAGAGGCAAAGTTGTTCCTATCAAGGAGAAGAACAACATAGTGAGATGGCATTTTCCCATTCTTGGAATTGAAGGAGTTAAGGGCATTACCATTTGGAGCAAGAAGAGAAATCATATTGGTAAGATTCTAACACTCCAATCCTAATGCATTAGCTATTTAATTGATTTTGGAGTTGATTGATATGAGTATTGATGGATGAACTACCTAGGAATGTAGTGGAATTGGTGTGACCTAGAAATCAAAAATGGGCATAATGTGAGAATATGTGGGATTGAATGAGCCTATGATTTATGGCATGCTAAAGTTGTTATTGGGGTAATGTTATGATTTTAGATGGTTAGATGGAATTACATGGTGAGTTAGAGGAATTGTGAAAATGGATATGTATGTGATTGATAAATGCCATAGTGAGGGAATTCATGGAATATGAACACTATGAGCTTAATGTCGATTTAACATCGATTTTAAATAAGTTAATAGGCCTAAGAAGATCCATAGACTCGAATTATGGATAAAGTAATGAAACGAGGCCAAATAAGCTTTAATAGAGGCTATAGATTAAATTGACTATAGCAAGCACAAAGGTTGCAATATATGGATCGAATATAATGCGGGATACGATTTTGTGCAGTCCCAAAGAGTTCGTTGAAGGCGAATCGAACCGTACGAGTAAGCAGCTTAAGGAAGTGGAATCACGCATCGCGATTCCAGGTAAGGGAATTTTGTGAGTATATAGAGGTAGCTGCTCGTACTTTGAACTTGTGGGTGAATATTAGGTGTTGTATGAAATGCATGAATTGCTCAAATAAATGATTGATGGTATTCGTGAATGATGATGAGTATATGCGTGGTTTTGGATTTGAAGTGGATTTTATGAAATGGGATAGTAAGGCTAATAATTGCATAAATCTATTGTTTTGATGTTTTTCCAAAACGAATTGCTTGGTTTTAAGCAAGCTTATAGATAGGTCGGCTAGTATTGTATTGTTGTTGTGGAAAAGCATTTGTGAGTGCTAAACCCGATTGCCGGGATTGATGAATTGTATATGAGCCGCCTATCACACTTGTATGACATAAATCGCGCTAGAGCCTCGCTCGCGCTGGATTTCTATGTTTTCATTTGTATGAAACGTGCTGGAGCCTAGCTCGCACCTTGATTTGGAATATATAATGATATTTATAAACCGTACTGGAGCTTATGCTCGTACGTGGATTTTGAGTGGTTGTCTTATGAGTATAACCGTACTAGAGCTATGCTCGTACGCGCCTCTTTATGAGAAGATGCATGATGCATGAGTCGTGCTAGAGCTTTGCTCGCACAAGCTTGTACAATGGGATTCGTATAGGGTTGTGAAAGTGAGTAAGATCCTTAAGCCTTACATCCTTAAGCCAACATCCTTAAGCCCAAAGAGGCGGGGAGGCTCTGTTAGGCGGGGAGGCTCTGTTTGGTGGGGAGGCTCTCTTACGGTGGGATCCTTAAGCCAACATCCTTAAGTCCAAAGAGGCGGGGAGGCTCTGTTAGGCAGGGAGGCTCTCCTACATGGGTACGGTAAGATCCTTAAGCCCTACATCCTTAAGCTAACATCCTTAAGCCCGAGGAGGCGGGGAGGCTCTGTTCTGCGGGGAGGCTCTGTTCGGTGGGGAGGCTCTCTTACGGAAAGGATCCTTAAGCCCTACATCCTTAAGCTAACATCCTTAAGCCTGAGGAGGCAGGGAGGCTCTGTTAGGCGGGGAGGCTTTGTTCGGCAGGGAGGCTCTCCTTCACGGAATATGGAAAACTCTTGGTATGGGGTAGATAAGACCTTGGAATGGCACCCCCAATCACGATATGAGTTACGGAGTACGCTGTACCGTGTATATCACATGGAGTACGATGTACCGCATGATGGTTATGTGATTAGGAAGTCTGGCGAGGGATAATCCATCTTCGTGCCAGCATGATACCCCGCACACCTGGATGCGTGTGGTCTGGGATGATTTATGATGTAATGATTCACATAGGCACTTTTGATATAGTGACCTAGATTTATACACATGCGTGAATTGTGGAATGCAAATGTGGTTGTGGTTTGGGAGTTGATTTGGTGGTGTTATGGTGTTGGTTTAAAAATGAAGTTTCTTAAAGAATTGCCCTTTTATGAATTTAAATGAGATTGAGCATGAGATAATTTATACATGATGTCTCTACCATGTTGTATATGCCAATGCACATGATTTTGATATAGGATATATATGTATATTCACATGGCATAGTTTTATTCCTCATGCTCCTACTATAAACGATTTATGCATAACACTATCAGCATGTAGATAGAGTAGTTATCTACCATGCTTGCATTATTGCCTTACTGAGCGTGTGGTTGCTTTTCCCACTCTATTTTTCCCCCTACAGAGCGTGTATAGTAGCCCAGTGAGGACTGAGGCGTATTATTTTGGACTCCGCTGCATCTCCATCTCTAAGAGGTATATACACAGTGATTCCTTTTGTATCTAAACAATGTAAAAGCACAGTATTCTTTTGAGTTGTACTTATGGGGGATGTAGATGTCAGTAAAACATGTATTCGTATAAGTACACGATTAAATGCACATGTATGACATCGTTTTAATTAATTGAGAATGAATGAGATGTGGTGTTTATTATTGGCTCACAGCCCAACAGTGTGTGGTGAGTTTAGTTCACGATCGGGTAAGGTAACAGTAAAACGTGAAAACTTTTCAGTGATTTTCAGTTAAAGAGAATGGAATTGGGTCGTGACAGTTGAGATGCTCGCACGTATACTTTGAGACATGGGTTGGTTATCGACATAGTATTGGGGTAGATAAGACCTATGACAGGCACCCCCAGACTATGATATGGGTCCACGGAGTATGATGTACCGTGTATGTCACACGGAGTACGATGTACCATGCAGTCCTGATGACTCGATGATGTTACTTGATATTCTGGCGGGTTGGATTTGACCCTACCTCCCGTTGCAGTTGTGATGCCCCGCACACCGGGATCTGTGTAGCATGGGATCACAGGGACAAAGTATGGCCATAGTCCTCGATTTTCATACAGTAACCTACATGCCTCACATGATATCATACGATCTGAATAGACCAGGATGAATCCGAGGGAGGGGTAATGTCCCGATTTATGTTTTTAAATGAGATGTGTTTTAATGAATCAAGGTATTCCCGAGAGATGGGTTTGACCTTGATGGGATTGTTTTGTGATACAACAAATAAGTTTTAACGTGATGAGTTTATGATTAAACAAATAAGTTTTAAAGTGAGGAGTTTATGATGAACACAAGTAAGTTTTAAATGTGACGAGCATGAGATGTCATACATGATTTTTCCATGTTTGATTTATATGTCGACTTCATGATTTTTCTTATATGATATATACATACATGTGGAATCGTTTTAGTCATGCCTCATGCTCCAAAAGTAAACGATTTTATATCTTGACATTATTAGCACGTAGATAGTATAGTTATCTACCTGCTTACATTATTGCCTTACTGAGCTGTTTATGCTCACCCTTTCATTTTCCACTCCACAGGGTATATTCAGTAGAAGAGAACGACAGTAGTCATATCCGCTGCTTCTTATCAAGACCAGGTATACACATTTGTATAATTTTTGTATCTGAACATATAGAGGCACAGTACTGTACATGGATGTAATATTGGAGATGTATTTATTTAAAATAAATTGATATGTAAATGAAATATGAAAATGGAATGGTAAATAGGTGAGAGGTGACTAACACCGAATCATAGCCCAACTGTTTAGTAGTGTAACTGTTCACGACGGGTAAGGAAATGAAAAAGCGAAAAATTTACTTTGATTTTTAGGTAATTTGGGTCGTGACAATAATATACTTTACAATTTCGAAATGTATTTCACACTATCTTTACTAACTATTCCATTCCGTTAGCAGGGACACTATTGACTATTATAACCCGTCAGTTGGGACTCCATTACTAACTATTATCATCCCCGTTAGTAGGGGCAACAACATATTTATTTCATATCATTAGGATATGTTTTGTGAACCATGCTCATGTTTCAAAAACATTTTCGAAAACATATTTCATACTTCAAAACATTTTTCATGTTTCAAAATACATTTCACATTTCAAAACACCTTTCAAAGCATATTCTGAAATTCGAAACACATTTCATATAATTACTGTTGTAACCCATGATCGGGGAAATATCAGAATTTTGCAATACATAATCATTGCTAACTATTATAACTCGTTACTTGGGCCTAAAATTGCCAACTATGCATGAGTTAAAATCAAATTGTAACAAAATTGAAACATAACTATACATACATAAAAATTGTATTGTACTGAAAGAGATACACAATATCGAAATGTGGAAACTAGGCAATTAATATCACTATCATGTGGGTAATAACCATATCATCCTCAAAAGAGGGCATCCTTCGAAGAGGGAAAAAAATACCATATCATCCTCAAAAGTGGGTATCCTCCGAAGATGGAATAGAATACCCCTGGCCATGGGGGGCTGTAAACTGGGCTTGAGTCATACAACATCACATAAACGCCACACAGGCAGAAACACATACTGCCTCAAAGGTGACATCACAGATACATAAAAGTATGCATGATAGAGTCAAGGCTCAGCCCGTTCATAGGTCGTCGGCTAGTATTCCCTTGGGTTCCTTTAAATCGACCCCCAAGTTTACCCTGATTCGCATGCTTTAGTGCCCTTAGTCTTAAAACACACTTCTTATCATACTGAAATCATTTTCAAATTTATTTGTACAAAAACTTATGAAAATTATGTCTTGAAAAATCACACATTACATGCTTAATAATTAAATCAGGGTTATAAAATTATACAAAAACCAGTCAAGCTTTTTAAATTTCACAAAATCATAACATGCTTTGAGATGAAATTTTTAATTAAAAATAAGGTTTGTACAAGAACATATCTTTCCCGATAATCTTACTGCCAATATTTTCACATACTTATATCACTTAGGATCCTTGGACGTCATTTATTTCTTGCCTTAGAACTCAATTTAATATGTTCGATGTTATTTCATATCAAAGCAATTAATTCGTATCATGTTCATACGTCCGAAAATGATTCTGAAACCATATAGTTCGATATCTTATCCATAAAGTTTAATAATTGGATCATACAAATATACGCGACGTCCATAATTATATTCTGATGAGGACTTTCCCATTGTAGCTATCAGTGAGCCGAACTACCTCGGAGAATAGGGTGTTACTTATGTTCACAGATCCAAAAGTCTCCATATACTCTATCGGGTAATAACCCAACTAGGACGCTCATAAACGATACGCATTCGAGAATCGCATATCGAAAAGTCATATCTTAAACGAGACAGAAAGCAATTTATGTTTAAATCTGAAACACTAAACATAAGCCAAATAAGTTATTTGCTTCAATTAGTCCAAAACTATTTCGAATAAGATTATATAGATAAAATTTGTACAAGCTATTAAATCTTCCATAAAATGCCACGCAATGATTTTAATGTGTAAAAATCATCTCGAGGTTTGAAACGTGTCAAAACGAGTCGAAGTCACATTTTTGATAGCACAAAGGTCTTAATTTGAAATGCCAACAAATTTACAAATTTTTTGCAATAAGACCGGGCAACAATTGCTCAATACAATACAGAAAACAATTTATGTTCTCACCTAGTTTCCTTACTTTTCCTATTTCAAATCGTTCGTAATATTCACATATGTCTTTAAAAAGTTCAAACGATTATTTACGATAGCCAATGTTCAATTCCAAAACTTAGATAAATTTATATGAGATTAATCCGCAACTTACACAATTAATTAATTATTTTAACTTGTAAAATCATACTGATGAGATTCACTTACTCGAGATTCTGTGAGGGCACATAAATCGAGGCTTGATCGAACTCACGTTCGTCGCCTATTGTCGCGCTACACGATTATATATTTAAACTTGGTCAATTTCGATCAAATATAAATTTAAATAACTTTATGAAAAATTAAAACGGTTAAATCCAACCGCTTACTGATTATCCTTAAATCGAGGCATAACATAATTTTCTCCTTTTTTTGGTTAAATCGGTTCAGACCGGTTCAGCTCACTCCCCTTCAGTTAAACTGGTTTGAACTGTTCAGCTTCACATCTCACAGATCGGGGCTCTTCCAATCGGTTATTCGTCGGTTTCCACTTCCAGCAGCTCCGCGCGCCTCGCTATGCCTAAGGTTGACGACGGCAAGCCTGGACTTGTCGGGATGAGGTTGGTTCGACCTTTCTCTTTCTCGGCGCCGCTCCCCCTTTTTCCCTTCGTCGATCTACTCCTCCCGCCAGACTTCTTCTGGGTTGGCCGATGCCGACTCCCTCCGATCGGCGTTCTCCACTTCTCTTGACCTCCCTATCTCTCTTCCCTTCTATTCTTCTCCATTTCTTTTCTTCTTTCTTTTTCTTTTCCTTTTGTTTGGTTTTTGCTTCTCTGTTAACAGAGGAAGCTTGGAAATCTCGATGGGATTTTTCCCACCGACTGAATGCATTTCATTTTTTTAATATATTATATTTATATATTTCATAATATATATATATTAATATAATATATTATTTAACCAAAATATCTAAATATATAATTTTTTATATTTATTTAATATACATATAAACATTTTTTTAAATATATTTAGACATATTTTTTTCTAGAAATTTTATCTCATATTTTTGAGATCATTTCTCAAGGTGGAAAAATTTTGGGTTACTACATCCACTTAACCAAAAATATCCAAAATAATCAAATATCAATATACATTAAGTTTATCATCTTTCACCAACTTTTTACCTTAGTTGACCAACTTTGACCAATCCTTTTTGCTCTAGAAAAGATTCTCAGCTGTTAATAAATATGTATACAACTTAGAATCATAAAAAACAACATTAAAACCCAACCCAAAACTTTCAAATTTAAGTTTTTCTCTCACCTTGAAACATGATAGATTTTACCCTTGTTTTGCTTTTTGATTTTTCACCTTGCAAACGAGCTTCATTTTGGCTAGAGTTTTTATATGTTATAGAGGACTTAGTATGGAAGATTTTATCCTTCTTGACCAAAGTCTGAAAGTGGTCGAAAAGTGGACGAAAAAATTACGTAATTTGGACTAGCAAAGGACGCCTGTGTCAACTTTGGAGGGGTGGTTCTCTCTCGTTTTAGCTTGGTTCATGGTGTTCTTTACCTTTCCAAAAGCCCTTTAAATGATATTTATTATAGAAAACATCCAACTCAAAAAGCCTTCTAAAAGGTAATGAAAATGAGTTTTCTTTGTGAGCCTACAAGTACTAAGCCTGGGCCTACCAGCAGCTCTATTTTAGAAAATCCATGAAAAATATTTCCAGCCTAATTTCCTCCAAATTTTTTCTTCTCAAGTGTTATATTAACTCTCTAGTATCTCCCATTAAAATTTAAGGCCAACTTGTTTAAGAAAAATTCTCCGATTGAGCTCATTTTACGTGATGTGGTCATTACGAATTGAAATGTCTTAAGGTTTTTGGTTTACTTTAAAAATTCATTTGATCACCGAAACCTCCTTATTTCCACTAGATCTTCATTCCCCATGTCAATTACACCTTATACTAATTTCCTACCATCTCAGAATAATTTTTGTGAATTTCTAGAATTTATTCCAAATTTATTTAGCTCACTAGGCCCATTTGCTCGGTTTAGTGTAAACCCGAGTTTTACTAGTTTTTTCACTTCCAATACCTTAGTTTCAGTTTCTACACATCAAAACTTACATATAAACATACTTTCTTAAAGGATACTTAAACTTGGGTGCTTACCTCAAAGTTCATGCCTCGGGCCTCGTGCCACTAATTCCAGACGTCTGGGCTACCCTGGGTTTTATATGAACATTAAGATAAGTCTGAAACTTCTCGGCTTAGCTTTTAAATAGACATGAGTACGAAATTTGGGTTTCACATTCTTCCCCACCTTTTAAGAATTTGGTCCTCCAAATTTAGCTAGGTCCATCAAACAATCACATGTACTTCTCATTTATAAGGCTCTCCAGCTCCCACGTTGCTTATTCTGTTGAGTGGTGTTGCCAGAGAACCTTTACTAGTGAAATTTTCTTCGTCTGAAGTACCTTTTCCTTCTTGTCGAGGATCCAAACCGGTTCTTCCATATAGCTCATATCTCCCTGAATGTCTAAAGCTTCATATTCAATGACATATGAGGGATCAGGATTATATCTCCTTGACATGGAGACGTGGAAGACATTATGTATCCCAGAAAGCTATGGAGGTAAAGCTAACCAGTATGCAACATCTCCCATTCTCTTTAATATCTCGAACGGACCAATGAAGTGAGAACTTAACTTTCCCTTCTTTTTCAAAATGCATGATGCCTTTTCTTGGAGATAACTTCAAAAACACAAAGTCCCCAACTTAAAATTCAAGTGGACGTCTAGGCACATCAGCGTAACTCTTCAGTCTACTTTGAGTAGCCTTTAGTCTGTCACAAATAACCTGAACGCCCTTAGCTGCCTATTCCACAAGATCGAGAGCCATAATCTTTCGGTCACCCGCTTCTTCTCAAGCAACTGGGGACCTACATCTCCTGCCATACAGAGCCTCATAAGGTGCCATCACAATACTAACATGGTAGTTGTTATTATAGGAAAACTCTACAAGGGGCAAATGGTCATCCCATGATTCCTTAAAATCTAGCATACACACCCTTAACATATCCTCTAAAGTCTGAATAGTCCACTCGGATAGACCGTCAGTCTGATGATGATAGGCGGTGCTGAAATTCAACTTGGATCCCATGGCTTGCTAAAAATGTGTCCAAAATCTGGAGATAAACCTGGAATCCCTATCAAAGGTAATACTTACGGGAGCCCTATACAATCGAGCTACCCCTCTGACATATAATTTTGTCAAGGCACTTAAAGAATCTGTACTCTTAATGGCAAGGAAGTGGACACTCTTAGTTAATCTGTCTATGATTACCTAGATTGCGTCATGAACTCTTTGGGTCCACGATAATCCCATAATAAAATCCAACGTTATGTGCTCTCATTTCCACGTAAGCAGAGGCAACGACTTAAGTAGTCTTGCGGGCTTCTGGTGCTCAATCTTAACCTGCTGACATATCAAACATCTGGCCACAAATTTTGCTACATCCCGCTTCATACCAGTTTATTAATACATCTTTCGCAGATCCTGGTACATCTTGGTACTACTTGGGTGCATGGTGTAACGAGAACAGTAGGACTCTTTTGAAATCTGTTGTCTTCGGGCATCATTTCTCGAGACACAAATACGACCCCTGAACCTCAACAATCCATCATCACTAACCTTAAAACTTGATTATGAAGCTTGCTCTACCTCGCTAACCATGTTTAATAATCTCTGATCATTTCTCTGCCCTGCTCTAATTTGATCGAAAATGCTAGGCTCAATTTGTAGGCTAGCCATGAATCCAACATCTGCCTCCTCAACACTAATCCTGAGTCCGATGAACTATTCCAATAACTCTCATTCTCTGATCATCATATACGACACCATACCTTTCCTGCTGAGAGCATCTGTAACTACATTTGCCTTAACTGGATGATACAAAATCTCGCAGTCATAATCCTTAAGGAGCTTTATCCACCGTTTCTGCCTCATATTAAGCTCTTTCTGATCAAATATATACTTGAAACTCTTATGGTCAGTAAAAATCTGAAATCTCTCATCATGCAGATAGTGCCGCCAAATCTTCATAACAAATAGCACATCGGCTAACTCCAAATCATGGGAGGGGCAATTTCGTTCATGGGCTTTAAATTGTATGGAACCATAAGCTATCACTCGACCATTCTGCATGAGTACACATCCCAGACCTTGATGGAGGTATCACAGTATACTACAAACTTGTCGATCCACTCGGAATAGTTAGGACATGCGCGGTAGTCAACTTCCATTTGAGCTTCTGAAAACTCTACTCACAGGTTTCTGACCATACAAAGGAACTTTTTTGCATGTAAGCTTGGTCAGCAGAGCTGCTATCTTGGAGAAACCCTCTACAAACCTTCGATAATACCCTGTCAGCCTAAGAAAACTCCGAATCTCAGTTACAACCCTCGATCTCTCTCACTTTAGTACTGCCTCAATTTTGGACGGATCAATTGACACTCCATCCTTGGATATAATGTGACCGAGAAAGGCTATCTGTTCCAGCCAAAATTCACATTTACTCAGTTTCCTATATAATTGTTTCTCTCGAAGAGTCTGGAGCACAATCCTCAAATGCTGCTCGTACTCCTCCTGAGACTTAGAGTAAACTGGGATATCATCAATAAAAACAATTACAAACCGATCTAAATAATCTCGAAATACTTCATTCATCAGATTCATGAAAGCAGTAGGGGCATTAGTCAGACCAAAAGGCATCACCAAGAACTCATCGTGGCCATATCGCATCCTGAATGATGTCTTAGGCATATATTCCTTTTTTATCTTTAACTGGTGATAGTGGGACCTCAGATCAATTTTAAAAAATAATGATGCCCCTCTCAGCTGGTCAAATAAGTCATCTATTCTGGGTAGGGGGTACTTGTTCTTTACGGTGACCTTGTTCAATAATCTATAGTCTATGCATAACAGGAGGCTACCGTCCTTCTTCCTGATAAATAAAACTGGAACTCCCTAAGGTGACACACTGGGTCTAATAAAACCTTTGTCAAGCAACTATTGTAACTGCTTCTTCAGCTCTTCTAATTTAACCAGTGCCATCCTGTAGGGAGTTTCAAAGATTGACTGCATATCTAGCACTAAATCGATAGTAAACTCCAGTTCTCTCTCCGGTGGTAACCCCGGTAAATCATCAGGAAACACATCTGGGAATTCACATACAATAGGTATATCCTGAATACTCGGATGTTCCTGGCTCATGTCAGTAACAAAAGTTATATAACCTTCATGGAACAAAACATTAAGAGTTACACAAATTTCAAATTTGAAAACATCATATATTTCATTTCTTAGTGCAAAACATACTTCAAATTTATCAGGTAAGGAGAAGGTTATAGTTTTGGTATAGCAGTCTAAACTTATACTATCGACGGCTAACCAATCCATACCCAAAATTACATCAAAGCTGTACATGTCTAGTAAGATTAAATCTGCTATCATTACCCTATCTCCTATCTTAATTTCATAGTTCCTACACACTCTATCGGTTATTTGTGTCTCATGCATGAGAGTACTAATATGACATACATAATTTAGGAATTCAGATTCTAAATGCAGACACTTTGCAAACTAAGGTGAAATGAATGAGTGTGTGGACTCGGGGTCAAATAAAACATTAGCTTTATGATTACGAACAAGAAGATTACAAATAAGGAAGATTACCTCTAATGACATCAGATGAGGTATCTACCGTGTCCTGATCAATGGCAAAGACACGCCCTCGAGTGATAGGCTTTTTACCTTTTTTCTTTGTTGTAGCTTGTCTCAGGGGGTTTGCCTCTGTGGAATCTATATCTATCTTACAGGCGATAGCTGTGGTCGATCCCGAGGCTGTGAAGTTTGTAGTAGCGAATAATCCTTAATCAAATGTCCCCTTTCTCCGCATCTAAAACAAACACTCGATCGCCACAGTCAAGGACCATTGTGCATCTTGCCACACTCTTAGTAACTCCTCCAAATTGTCTGGTGGCTTCTGGTGATCATAGGGGTGGTAGTAAGAGTCCTGGGCCTATCAACGTTAGAGACTTACCAAGCCTCAATCTCTTTGGATGACTCCTTCTCGATTTTTTCCTAGAGGAGTCCACTCTCTTGCCCTTAAGCTTCCTACGAGATCTATACTAGGGCTGTGTAATGTCGAGACCATTCTCTACATCTTGCCCTTGCTCTAGAGTATCACCAAACTCTGTAATGCTGAGTCTGAGTAGTCTATCCAGGATGACGGGTCTCAACCCAGATAAAAACCTCTATGCTCGGTGCTGATCATCTTTGACTATTTCGGTTTCCTACAGCACAAGGGTAGAAAATCTGTTCTCATACTTATCTACAGTCATACTGCCATATGTCAAATCCAAAAACTATGCATGCATCTTCCTTTAAGTAACAGGCGGTACATACTGACCCCTAAAAGCAGATAGAAAAATCTCATAGGTAATCTCTGGATGCCGAGAAATCAGATGCGTTCTGGTGGCTCTCCACCATACACCGACTTGTCTAGTCAACATATATATGGCCATTAATACTCTATTTGAATCTATGCACTTTAAATACTCAAAGATTCTCTTTAGATCTGTTAACCACTTTTTAGCCTGTACTGGGTCCTTCACCCTTTGAACTCTGAAGGGTGCATCTTAAGAAAGTCCTTCATTCTGCTCTTATATTTGTCATCTGCCCAGTCTGTACCGACGGCTGAGTGACAAGAGGTGTCGAAGGGACCTGTGGAGGAGGAGGTGGAGGAGCAGTAGCACTGGAATCTGAAGCATTTGCCCTGACCTGCTGGGCAAACATAGCTATGAGGGCACTGAGCTCCTCTCTCATACTTTGTATCCCCTTCTCAAGCCTCCTTATCTGGGTATCAGGGCTCTCTAGTTGAGGGGGAGGTGATGAAGGAAGCTGATTTTACCTCTATGTGTGGCCTCGCCTACCACTCATGGTAACTGATAAATATTACCTGCACCAACCCCAAGAGATTTCAATTACAGCTATAACAAGTATATACAATTTATAACCAGACAAGTACAAATACTTAGGATGTAATCATACTGATGAGTGTCATATTTTTATTATTTATTTCCTTCTACATTTTAATATTTTACTATGTTCCTCATATTAATTAGAGTACTTATGTTAATTTTGTGATTTTGGCAGATAAATTGGGTTCAAGAGCTTAACCAAAGAAATTGGACAATTTTAGTGCTGTTTGGAATTTTGGCTCTAAACGAAGTTCCAGTACTCCAAATTATGCAAAGTTAGGCCTGGTGGAACATTGACTTACTGATGTACAACTTTGAAGAAGAGCTTAAGGTCCAATTCGACCTATTTCCACTCCAAAACTAGTTGTGAAGAAAAAGCCTGAATATGTCAACCCTTTTTCCTACTTTTAATAGGATTGTCGAATTTAGTTTTTTTTACTATATATATATATAGTTTCATTTTCTTTAGGGAACATCAAAAAAGAGACAGAAGAGGGTAGCAGTCGAAAAAAAATTCACCCTCTCTATATTTTTATTTTCGTTTTCAATAATCATGTGTTGCTAAATCCTTTATTCGGTTCAAGGGAATCGAATCCAGTAAACTTAAACAATTAAGAAACACGGTTTGCTATTTTAAACTATCTTTTGATTCAATTATCTATTGTTTTTTATATTAATTGATTCGATTGCATGAGAAAATTACATGATTTGGCCAATTGATAATCTTCGCATGTGATTGTATGCTATATGAAATTTTCACTATCCGTAATTGTTGTGATAGAAATTAGAATCAGTAGCATTTAGGGTTCATCAACTCAGTGAAACAATAGAACAGATTAAACATTCAACTCGTGATTGAAGTGTTATTCAGTTAGTAATCTTCATAGAGTGTTAATGCTATTCTTAGTCTAAATAGGATTGCGTCAAAATCGATTTGATTAGGGATAAGAATTTAATTCGGGTGCTAGGCTTGAGTTAATGATAGCACGGAAGAAGAGATATTATCTTGCTGTGAGATAATACCTTAGCTAAATAATTGAAGAAAAGATAGTAAATTAGGTGTTAATGATCAATTGTTAGTTACTAGATAGTTCCTTTGAATCGAAGTTTTTAATCTTTATTTATTCTCTTCATAGTTAATTGAATATTAATTCTATTTAAGGATTTTAATTCTATTAAATTAAACCCCCCCAATTATTTTAGTTATTGCATGATAATTAATCCACCAGTCTCTAGGGTTCAACCTGGATTTGCCGCTACTACAAAATTTCGGTAAGACCAGTAATTTAAATTTGGTTGAATTCGACACTCACCAATTTTTGGCGCCGTTGCCGGGGAGTGGTTCTTATTGATTACTGTGTTTTTATTATTCTCATTAATTTGCTTTTAAATTCTTTTGATTTTGATTTTTATTTATTTATTTTTATGGGCTTTTGGTACTATTTATATTACTATTCACAGGAAAATTTTTTGTTGAATTAGGAGACATGTGAGTACTTGATTTCAAGTGAAAACAGCAAAATAAAACAAACCAACATATCCCTACCCCACGCTATCTCGGCCAAATTCCATCGTTTTCTTATAGTCTTAGCCCATTTTTTTGTTTTACTTGTGATTATTTTGTAATTTTTTATTTTTATTTTTATTTTTATTTTGTGTTTTTATGACCAGATCCTCCAATTCAGGTGAAATTACACTTCAATTCGATCTAGAGATAGAGAGCACCTTGAGGAGGTTGAAAAGAGACCAAGAAGTTACAACTGTTATAGAACCCTTAGATCTCGAAAGTACGTCAGACAAGAGCTCAATAGAGGAGTTGGACACTGATAACATGTCAATTAATAGTAACAGGACTTTGAAGGAGCTTGCTGCTCCTGACTTAAACTTACAACCTTTGTGTATTGAGTACCTTGCTTTAGATGCAACTTTTAACTTAAATCGAGACTAATACATATTTTGCCTACTTTTCGTGGACTTGCAGGTGAAGATCCCCACAAGCACCTTAAGGAGTTTGATGTGGTGTGTTCGAGCATGAAACCACAGGGCATTTTAGAGGATCAGATCAAGCTGAGGGCATTCCCCTTCTCGTTGGCAGATCAAGCGAAGGACTGGTTATACTACCTTCCTTCGGGATCCATATGTTCATGGAATGAGATGGAGCTGTTATTTTTGGAGAAGTATTTCCCAGCTTCTAGGGCTGCAAATATAAGAAAAGAGATCTGTGGCATTTGATAATATAATGGTGAAACCTTGTACAAGTATTGGGAGCGTTTTAAGAAGCTGTGTGCGAGCTGTCCACACCACTAGATTACAGACTAGCTTCTAATACAATATTTCTATGAACGTTTAATGCTACTCGACAGGAACATGATTGATGTTGCCAGTGAAGGAGCACTAGTTAATAAGACCCCAGAGGCTGCAAGGAATCTCATTGCCAACATGGCAGCCAATACACATTAGTTCGGGAGTAGATTAGATATCACATCGAAAAAGTTGAAAGAGGTAAGTACTTCCAACCTAGAAAGTCAAATTTTTGATCTAACCTTTTTAGTTCGTCAAATGGCAGTAGGGAACTTACAAGCAGCAAAGGTGTGCGAAATCTATTCGTGACAGGACACAACACTGACATGTATCCAACTTTGCAAGAAGATGACTCAGCTATGCAACAAGCGAATGCCATAGGAAATTTTCCAGGTCAGCCCCAACGGAGACATGATCCGTATGCAAATACATATAACCCAGGTTGGAGAGATCATCCCAATTTGAGATATGGTAACCAAGCTGGCTATCAACATTCTGTTCAGAGGCAGCAAACAAATTAATCCACAAGCTCAGGTTCAGGTATGTCACTTGAAGAGATTGTGAAAAACCTTGCTAACAACACTTTGCAATTCCAACAGGAAACAAGGAAAATCATCCAGAACTTGGAAAAATAGATAGATCAACTAGCAACCATGGTTGGCAGATTAGAAGCTCAAGGTTCTGGGAAGTTACCATCTCAAATAATAAAGAACTCCAGGGAGAATGCGAGTGCCATAGTGCTGCGTAGTGGAAAAGAAATTGAAAGGCAAATTTCAGAGGTAGAGAAAAAGGTTGAGAAACAGATGTAACCTATTATAGATAACACTAACCCTATCCGGCCTCTCTTTCCTTGCAGGTTAGCTAAGAACAGAAAGATGAATAACAAAAAGAAATCATGGAGGTATTTAAGAAGGTGGAAATTAACATACCACTTCTGGATGTAGTGAAACAAATTCCAAGGTATGCGAAATTCCTTAAAGAGTTGTGCACGACAAAGAGGAAACTAAGAGGAGATGAGAAGGTAAGTGTGGGAGGGAATGTATCTGCGGTCATTCAAAGAAAACTGCCCCAAAAGTGTAAAGATCCAGGTACGTTTACAATCCCTTGCATCATTTGTAATATGCAAATCGAACATGCCATGGCAAATTTAGGTGCATCGATTAATGTTATGCCTTTTTCAATTTATGCATCCTTAAATCTAGGTCCTTTGAAAAAAATGGAGTGATCATACAATTAACAGATTAGTCTAATGCATACCCCGAAGGGGTAGTTGAGGATGTTTTTGTGCAGGTGAATCAGTTGATCTTTCCAGTTGATTTCTACATTTTGCTTTTGGAGGACAGCAGCAGCCTAATGAATCCTGCACTAATAATTTTAGGCCGACCCTTTCTTGCCACTGCCAGGACTAAGATTGATGTGTTTGATAGGACATTAACCATGGAGTTTGTTGGAGAGATTTTCAAAATTAGCATATTCGATGCTATGAGGTATCCAACAGATGTACATTTAGTATTTTCCATTGACAGTTTTGATGTCTTGACTCAGGATACATTTGAAGTAAGCAGAATAGATGAGCTGGAAGTGGTGATTAGTAAAAGCTTGATGTGGAACAAGGTTGAGTTGGAGCTAAGTCCTAAAGTTGAAGAAATGATCATGGCCATGCAGTCATTACAGCCCGGGTATGAATTTAAAAGATTAGAACTACCATTTTCTAACACGAAGCTATTACCTTCTGTTGTGTAGGCACCGATTCTGGAATTGAAGTCTTTACCTAACCACTTGAAGTATGCTTACCTAGGAGATGGTGAGACACTTCCAGTTATTATTACGAAGAACTTGACAGTGGTAGAAGAAGAAAATTTAATCAGGGTGCTTTGTGATCGTAGAACAACCATAAGATGGACCATAGCTGACATTAAGGGAATTAGTCCATCTATGTGCATGCACAGAATTCTGTTGGAAGAGGGATCTAAACCAAGCCGAGAACCTCAAAGAAGATTAAATCCCCAGATGATGGAAGTAGTCAAGACAAAGATTCTGAAGTTGTTAAATGCAGGTATAATCTATCCAATTTCGGATAGTAAATGGGTGAGTCCAATCCATGTTGTACCAAAGAAGATTGGGATCGCAATTTTGAGAAATCAAAATAATGAGCTTGTTCCAACAAGAATGCACAATGGGTGGAGAGTATGTATAGACTATCGCAAGCTGAATTTGGCAACTAGAAAGGATCACTTTCCTTTACCCTTTATTGATCAAATGATTGAGCGTTTAGCTGGTAAATCTCACTACTATTTTCTTGATGGATTTTTAGGTTAAAACTAGATTGTGATTGCACCAGAAGATCAGGAGAAAACAACTTTCACATACCCATTTGGAACATTTACTTTTAGGAGGATGTCATTCGGCCTTTGTAATGTACCAGCTACTTTTCAAAGATGCATGGTAAGTATTTTCTCCAATTTGTTGGAAAATTGCATTGAGGTGTTCATGGATGATTTCACAGTGCATGGTGACTCGTTTGATAAGTGCTTAAATCATTTGACAAGTGTACTTGAGCGTTGCATTGAAGCTAATCTAGTGCTGAATTTTGAAAAATGTCATTTCGTGGTAGAAAAAGGCATTGTTTTAGGTCATGTAGTTTCATCCAAGGGCATTGAAGTAGACAAGGCTAAGATTGATTTGATTTTGAGCTTATCGTACCCCACTAGTGTACAGGAAGTGCGTTCTTTTCTTAGTCGTTTAGGTTTTTATCGCAGATTCATTAGGAACTTCTCGAAGACAGCATTACCATTGTCAAAGCTGTTACAAAAGAACATACCTTTTGAATTCAACAAAGAGTGCAAGGTAACTTTTGATGAATTAAAGTCATCTTTGACTTCTTCCCCTGTCATTCAACCACCAGATTGGGAGTTGCCTTTCGAAATAATGTACGATGCAAGCAATTATGCTGTGGGGGCTGTTTTAGGATAGCGGGTCATCAACCAAGCCCATGTGATCTATTATACGTCAAGGACGCTTAACCTAGCTCAGTGCAATTATTCCACGATCGAAAAAGAGCTTTTGGCTATTGTATTTGCTTTAGATAAGTTTCAGTCTTACTTGCTTGAGACTAAAGTTGTTGTCCTTTCTGACCATGTCGCTTTGAAATAACTTTTGGTGAAAAAAGAGGAGAAGCCAAGGCTGATTAGGTGGATTCTTCTACTGCAAGAGTTTGATCTCAAGATCAATGATAAGAAGGGGGCAAAAAATCTAGTAGCTGACTACTTGAGCCGATTAGTGAGTGAAGAAGATCTAGTGCCATTACAAGAAACTTTCCCTGATGAGTAGCTCTTTACGGTGCAAGTTATGACCCCTTGGTATGCTGACTTGGTAAATCATTTGGTTACTAAGGTCATACCTCAAGATTTGAGTAGAGCTAAAGAAGATAAAATGAAAAGTGAGGCTAAATATTATCTATGGGATGAACCATATCTGTGGAAATATTGTTTTGATCAAATTATTAGAAAGTGCATCCCTGATTCGAAAATTCAGTCTATCCTTACTTTTTGCCATGCATATGCCTATGTGGGCCATTTTGGGCCAAAGAGAACAACTAGGAAAGTGTTAGATTGTGGTTTTTATTTGCCTACCTTGTTTCATGACAATTACGTGTTTTGCAAAAATTGTGAACAATGTCAAAGGATAGGGAACTTAAACCGTAGGAATGAGATGCCTCAAACTCCTATACTTGTGTGTGAAATTTTTAATGTGTAGGGTATTGACTTTATGAGTTCATTTCCTCCTTCCTTTGGGTTTGTTTACATTTTACTTGTTATTGATTATGTGTCGAAATGGGTGGAAGCAAAGGCCACCAGATTGATGATTCGTGAGCTGTTACAGGTTTTATCAAATCTAACATTTTCAGCAAGTTTGGCATACCAAGAGCATTGATTAGTGATCAAGGGACTCATTTTTGTAATCAGTCAATGAAGGTTTTGTTAAAGAAGTATAGAGTCCTGTAAACCTCCATAGCTTACCATCCCCAGACAAATGGACAGGCCGAGGTGTCTAATAGGGAAGTCAAGTTGATCTTAGAGAAAATGGTAAATCCAAACAGAAAAGATTGGAGTCTCAAATTTGACGACGCTTTGTAGGCTTATAGGAAACATATAAGACACCTATTAGGATGTCCCCATATAAGCTGATTTTTGGTAAGTTTTGTCATCTGCCTCTAGAGTTAGAACACAAGGCTTATTGGGTAATTAGACAATGTAACATGGACCTACAACAGGCAGGTTTGGAATAGAAGTTACAGATTGGAGGAAATTCGACTTGAGTCTTATGAGAACTCACGAATTTACAAGGAGAAGACCAAGGAATTTTATGATAAGATGATCATTAGGAAGCAATTTGTGGTTGGCCAAAAAATTTTGTTATACAACTCAAAATTGAAGTTGATGCCTGGTAAGTTACATTCCCGTTGGATTGGACCCATTGTTGTTACTGATGTATTTCCTCATGGTGTAATTGAGATTCAAAGTATGGAAACTAACAAGGTGTTCAAGGTTAACAGGCATAGACTCAAGCCATATTTCGACGGTTTTCAAGCATACATGGATGAGGAGGTGTAATTAGGAGATGCGATCTACTTGGTGTAAAGGAAATTACATTGTCGAGTCAACGATATTAACCAAAGGCGCTGCGCGGGAGGCAACCCTTGAACCCCATATTTGATTTCTCACCCTATCTCTTTTAATTTTACTTGTCCGTTAATTGTTTTAATGATGTGTTTTACATTAGGGACAATGTAAGATCTAAGTGTTGGTGGGGGGGAGGGGGATTTTAGGATTTTTGAATTTTTACATAAAAATAAAAAAAATTCTTAATGCATGTTTAGGTGCTTTTATCACTGAAAGTTTATATTTGTCATGAACTTGAATCAACTGGATTTGAAAAGAGGATAACACAATTGAATTGATTGTCTTTTCATCTTAACATTTGTTGATTAAATGATTGATTTCAAAATGTTGGTGAATTGAATTGGTAGACTTTAAACCTGTGAGATTTTGAGCCTAGAGATTGAGAATTAATGTTGATCTTTATTTTCTTTTAATGTGTGATATTCTTCCATAGATGTGTTTCTCTAGAACTTACATTGATTCTTTTTGAGATTACATTGATTCAGGCATACATAAAAGTGATTAAGGTCATTTTTGGATGAACCACTCTAGCCAAATAGCCCATCTAACATAATTTACCATTGTTAAGCCCTTTTGAGCCTAATTGACTTTTCTTTGTTGAATAACTTGCTTTAACCTTGAGCTTAACATGAATGACTTTACCTAACCTTAAGGATTAGTAGGACATTTGAAAATTCTTGAGCAAGTTATGAAACAAGTGTGGGGGTGTGACTAATTCCTTATGTAAGTGGTGGTGATGGTGGATATAAAAAAACAAAAAAAAGAAAAACAAGAAAAAAAGGAAAAAACAAAAAAAAAAAAGAAAGAAAGAAAGAAGTTATTTGATTAATAAAAGACTTGAGTAAGGTATGAGTGATTAATAAAGTATTTATATTTTAGGTGATTGTGGGTCGTTGATTACTTTATTTACCCGAGTTGTAATTTTGAATGCTCTATTAATTTTTAGGGTTTTAAACTCTCTTATTTCAAAAATAATTCCTTACCTTATTCTTAGCCCTGTTATAACCCTTGAATAAAGTCCTTTTGATTTGTGTTATGCATGAATACTAAGTAGTGGAGATTAGATGATATGCAGGCTTATAGTAGGACATGTCTTATGGAATGAATGTAAGTGAAATACTTACCCTTTAAACGCTTGAGTGAACAGGGAGATTAGTGTGGGGATCTACCAATTTAGTTTGCTTCGTTTTGAATGAAATTGCTATGTTGGAAAATTCTTGAGATTGTTAAGGATTTTGATTCATGACATGTTATGTTTCTCGAAAATGTTGGTTGATTTTTTGTTTCTGGTTTTTGTAAACTTGATGTGATTGAAAAGTTTTAGAGGGTGATTTAGTCTTAGAATTTGAGTTTCTCGAGGACGTGCAAACATTTAAGTGTGGGGGAATTTGATGAATGTCATATTTTTATTAATTAATTTCCTTCTACATTTTAATATTTTGCTATGTTCCTCATATTAATTAGAGTACTTATGTTAATTTTGCGATTTTGGCAGATAAATTGGGTTTAAGAGCTTAACCGAAGAAATTGGACAGTTTTAGTGCTGTTTGGAAATTTGGCTCTAAACAAAGTTCCAATACTCCAAATTATGCAAAGTCAAGCCTAGTGGAACGTTGACTTACTGATGTACAGCTTTGAAGAAGAGCCTAAGGTCCAATTCGGCCTATTTCCACTCCAAAACCAACTGTGAAGAAAAATCCTGAATATATCAACCCTTTTTCCTACTTGTAATAGGATTGTCGAATTTAGCTTTTTTTACTGTATATATAGTTTCATTTTCTTTAGGGAACATCAGAAAAGAGACAGAAGAGGGCAACAGTTGAAAAAAATAATTCACCCTCTCTGTATTTTTATTTTCGTTTTCAATAATCATGTGCTGCTAAATCCTTTATTCGGTTCAAGGGAATTGAATCTAGTAAACTTCAACAATTGAGAAACACAATTTGTTGTTCAAAACTATCTTTTGATTCAATTATCTATTGTTTTTATATTAATTGATTCTCTTACATGAGAAAATTACATGATTTGGTCAATTAGATAATCTTCGCATGTGATTGTATTCTATCTGAAATTTTCACAATCCATAATTGTTGTGATAGAAATCAGAATTAGTAGCATTTAGGGTTCGTCAACTCTAAGTGAAACAATAGAACGGATTAAACATTCAACCTGTGGCTAAAGTGTTATTCGGTTAGAAATCTTCCTAGAGTATTAATGATATTCCTACTCTAAATAGGATTGCGTCAAAATCGATTTGATTAGGGATAATAATTTAATTCGGGTGCTGGGCTTGAGTTAATGATAGCAGGGAAGAAGAGATATTATCTTGCTGGGAGATAATACCTTAGCTAAAAAATTGAAGACAAGATGGTAAATTAGGTGTTAATGATCAATTGTTAGTTACTGGGTAGTTCCTTTGAATCGAAGTTGTTAATCTTTGTTTATTCTCTTCATAATTAATTGAATATCAATTATGTTTAAGGATTTTAATTCCGTTAAATTAAACCCCCCAATTATTTTACTTATTGCATAATAATTAATCCACTAGTCTCTAGGGTTCGACTTGGATTTGCCGTTACTACAAAATTTCGGTAAGACCAGTAATTTAAATTTGGTTGAATTAGACACTCACCACATACTTTAATTACCCTACACTGACAGTACTAGACAACATTTGCTCTAATACCCCGATAACGGGGATGCCCCAGAAGCGCAAAAATATTCCTTAAATTCTTATTTTCTTACGTAGGTTATATTCCTGTATAGTATAGATTACTTAGTTGCTTCCATTACTTATTCTTTTAACCGTATAAGATTTGTTAAAAATTTCGGCAGCATAACCTCTTATATATTTAATCTACCTCCATGCCATAAACAACAATTTCTAATCAATGCAGTTGCTTTTATTTTCTTAAACTTTACCATCTCCCAATTAAAAATACATTACCACTACATCAAGTATATTCATTCTTAACATCATCAACATTTCATTTGTTTCCCAAGCCATTTATCTACAACTCCGTAACATTAGATTACATCTCAATAGTATACATATACAATCTAGTATCTATACATTACCACTGTCTGGAAATAAATAATAGGGAATATACATGAGCGTGTACTAAAGTTAGTCTGGGAGGCTCAAAATTCACCAGGCTACTCAAGTACTTCGTAATAACTGAGCAGATTCTATCGCAGGTAATCTGAAATAGAGGAAAAAAGGGATGAGCTTTTGTTAAAGCTTAATAAGAAAGGCATTTAAAGAAATCCTAACAATCCCAAAAACATGTGGGAAATCAGGTTAACATGCTTCCGTACTTACTTAAATCTATTTGCATAAACTTATTTGCTTACTTTGAAATAAAACAATCTTACATACATACTTATTTACTTTGAAATGAAACATACTTACATACATGCTTACTTACTTAAAATTCACATGCTTCATACTTACGTTAGCTTACTTACTTTCTTTCATACTCAAAACGTTCATACATTAAAACATGGAGACTAGGTTATGTCTAGATAGCTATCATGTAAACATACATCATCCTCCGTAGATGGAATAAAGTACCGATAGCCATGGTAGGGGCTGTAGACGGGATTAGGGTCGTACAACAAATAAGTGTAGTATCTAAATAAACTTTAACTAGCACATAGCTAGGGCACGGGCACGAGTGGCACTTATCGTGAGGGTAACATACATGCGTATTGCGCGGACACAAGATACTATCAAACATGCATCATGTGTAATGAAGACAAACAACACAAAGGTGAAGATAAGCACTACATGGGCGAAATATAATAAGCACTATAGGTGGCGAAGCTGAAACACCATAAGTAGTGTGCATGATGTGCACACAGCATAAGCTAATGAGGTAGCCCTCTAATCTTAAAAAAAGCTTACTTCTTTACTTGCTTTCATACGTACTTAAAATCATTTGAAATTAAAATCTTAAAATCATATAGTTTCTAATATAAAATATTAGTGTATTAAAACTCATACTTGATATACCAAAAATGGTTTGGTTCAGGAATTAAACCAAGTTTCTATTCCTTTCAGGAATTCCTAATGGAAAGGTTTGGTTTTCCTCGAAAACTCTTCATACATCTATTAAATCATTTCATTCGATATAAATAGGTATAGGATGTCATTACTACTTCAAATTACAACCATTATCTCAATGGGGCAAGGGAGCGCTAAATCGTCGAGTCTCGGGTTTGTCTCGTTTTGTGTGTCGATACCTCGAGCTGTCACAAACAACCCAATTAGTATTCAAATTATCCTTATTTCATATTTTTATTCATTTATAACTTAAACAAGGTCAATCAGACTATTTTTCAACCATTTTTCCTACTTTCTCGGTTTTATCGATTGAAGTGTCAGTTTAAGCTAATTTCGATAATTTTTGTTCTTTCAACTTCAATTTCATAACTTGACAACCTAATTACTTATTCAAGTCTCCAATTCACACATGTCAACATACCAATTTACTGATTCTCATACTTTTCAATTTTTCACTGAGCTAGGCTATAAACCAGACTTTTTTGGTATTAATTTAACCATCTACAACATCAAATTCAACCAAATTTCACCATTTCCCTATTAACCCTAAGCTGGCCGAACCTACATTTGTCCCTATAAAATTTTTTATTAAGTTCTACTTAACCTAAAATCATCCAGAATCATCAAATATCAACATACATCAAGTTCATCATCGTCCACCAACTTCTTACCTTAGTTGACCAATTTTAACCAATCCCTTTTGCTCCAGCAAAGATTCTCAACTGTTAATCAACATATATACAACTTAGAATCATAAAAAACAACATTAAAAACCAGCAAAAAACTTTCAAATTTAAGTTTTTCTCTCACCTAAAAATCGGCCAGATTCTACCCTGTTATTCTCTCTAGTTTTTCACCTAGGAAATAAGCTTTTTTTTGCTGGGTTTTTTATATGTTATAAAGGGCTTAGGATGGAAGATTGTATCTTTTTGATCGATGTCTGAAAGTGTCACTGTCACACCCCAATTTTGGGTGCCCTTTATCCATACATATACTACTAACGGTTGGGTTGTAAGTCAATGTAATTACTATATTCTATACACTTATAGCGAAAAAATTTAAAACTTTAATTCACACTCCCAGGTGTATGTGTAGATATACAAATTCAATTGTATAATATAATATCTTTACATAACATCCCCATACAATTGTTTACATTTTCAATTCATAACTATGCGATACATTATAATAGATTTAAAATGCTAATGTGTATACAAATCTTTATACCTTTGCAACTAGTGGGAGCTGTCCAACACAAATAGGGATCTAGAGATCACCGCACGGCTCCACTTCTCAGTATCTAGAGGGGGGAAAATAGTGGGATGAGTAAACCACAGCTCAGTAAGGAAAATGATGTTAACAGGTAAATATTGTACTATCTACATAACCCATGCATGCATAAACAAAACCATGTTTCAATATAAAAGGAAATATGATTAGAAAATGCATTTAAACATTTATTTCTCATAGGCATTTCCATGTAAAACCATGTGCAATACTTCCAATTAAAACATGGCATAAAACAGTGCTATCATAGCACAAGAATTTAAATCAAGAGATTTATTAAATCACAATATCTCTTTTCTCTTTCTTAAATTATTTTCTCTCATCAAATCTCTTTCTTTTATGAGTTTCTCAATTTCTTTTATCTCTGAGATAGGCATGAAATTCTCGACAATCTAATATCTACGGCATATGTCCATAGTCAGTGATCCCAGGCCTCATTGATTAGGTTTGCACAGGGTCTCACTTTTCCTGAAGGGGGATGGGTCAGTCCTACCCTCTAACTCATCTCAATCATATCATCATCATCATCTTCCTTATCATATCTTATATACTCATGGTATAGTGTATGCCATGTGTCATCTACGCGATTCTCGTACTCAAGTGCACCCAGCACGGTACATAATATTCCAACGAACAACTACACAGTTCAATGTACGACCGTGGACCTGGTCCATCGACCCAACTCCAATAGACTCATCATCTTAAACCATGTCCCATATACCAGGCGAGTAAATCAGCGTGTCACATAGTCATCGTAAGGCTCCAGTACGGTGTCTCTCAGTGCGAGTAACAGCTTCTAGCACTGTATCTCTCAACTCAGTAAAAACTGGTGCGAACAATTCTCCAGCACTTCTCTCGAAAATCATCGTGCGAGTTAAACTCCAGCACGACACATCAAAAACATAGAAACGTGTGCGAGCTAAAACTCCAGTATATTATCATTATAAAACCACATGCAAGTCACGCTCCAGCACGGTTTATCAAAACATGTAAATGTATGCGAGTGAAACTCCAGCATAGTCAAAATCATTAAAACGAGTGTGAGCTAGAGCTTCAACATTAATTCACATCTCAAATCCGATAGGTGGCTATTTTCTCTTTTTAAAAAAACTCAAAACATGTTTATTTACACAGCATGCCACCCATGCTAAACATGTAAAGCTAGCCAACCTATCCATCATCATTTCTCAATTACAAAAGCAGCATATAGTTGAGAAAACATCAGAAACATCGTATAGATGTAAAAGTATTAAAAATATGCATGTCAGGCTGTTTTCCTTTTCACATCCCATTTTCACAGTATATATACTATAATACATTTCATGATCTCATATCATCTCATAGCTCAATAGCGAAACATACTATTACGAGTGTTATATCTACTAAAATTGCTGTAAAATATGTACAAATACCTCTATCGCTAACATGCAGTCCCTTACCTCGAATCACGCTCGTATTTCTTTTGTCTCGTTTACTCCGTTCGCGATCCGGGTTAATCATGTTCCACATATTTTCAATCTACACGTGTAAATCGTTAAGTTATTTTCTTTTCCTTATTCTAAACATACACATTGTCATTTACTTATCTATTCATACTCCTCAAACCTTTAAATCACATTTCACCTTCCCACTAATATCATTTTATCATCTCTTATTTTTCATGGATTTCCTTTTCATAAATCCCTTTTAATGTTACTCACTCATCACTACAATCATCATTTCTATCTATATTTCACATGCCATTCAATCCATGAAGTGTCTAGAAATCCATACTTAAAACTTGAGGGTTGAAGAGCTTACCTAGCTTAGCCTCATCCTTAGCCAAACATGTAGTAGCCAAATCTCCCTCTCTTGGTCAAACCAATGTGTGATTATGTTGTTCTTCTTACTTCAAGAAACAACTTTCCCTTCTTGAGTTTCTTCAGATTCTAGCTAGATGTTGTGATTTTTAGAGTGAGAAAGCTTGGTGGTTTTGAGAGAAAATGACAGGTGCGGGTTTTAGTGGGGAAGAAACCTAATTTTTCAGCTCAATCCCGTGCTCCTTTTATAGATGCAGAGGCATGAGATCGATCTGGCCCTTATGGAGATCGATCTCTGCATGGTTTGGCAGTCCTTTTTACTAAACGTAACCACTACCAGATTGATTTATTTTCATGATAAGATCGATCTGTTTTGTGAAGGGGATATCGATCTGTCGCTTAGAGGAGATTGATCTCTTCCAGGCCAAGAGTTAAGGAGATCGATATATGCCTTATGAAAGATCGATTCCTTCCAGGCACAGACTTAAGGAGATCGATTTATCTTCCCATAAGATCGATCTGCCCTTATTCCATTGAGTTGTTTCTTTACATTTCATGAGAGGAGATTGATCTATCCTTCATATGAGATCAATCTCTCATCCCGTGCACCCTCATTTCTGCATTTTTCTACAAATTTCCAACTGTATACTCACCCTCATTTGGTTCATACCTCAAATTTGTATCCCATGCACAATTAACGTATATTGGCATCCATTCCATATAGTTCATAGGTAATAAAACTTATGCACACTACTTGAAATCATGGATGTTTCATTAAATTTCCAAAATCCTTACATCCTCCTATCATTTATACTCATGTAACAATAAATATACATACATCATAGCTTCTCAAGCTATTTTTGTAACAACGTACATATACATCATATCTTCATCAATATGTGTGAAATTACGGGCATTACATTTCTCCCCTCCTTAGAAAATCTAGTCCTCCAAATTGAACCAAGTCTGTTCCTCAAAAAGTTGGGGATATTTCTCCTTCATCAGGTCCTTTGACTCCCAAGTGGCTTCCTCCGATGTATGATGCTGCCACAAGACTTTAACCAATGAAATCGTTTTGTTCCGCAACACATTCTCTTTTCTGTCCAATATCTGGATCGGTTTCTCCACATACGACATAGCCTCCTTGAGCTCCAATGGCTCATAGCTAATTACATGTGTTGGATCCGGGTAGTACTTCTGAAGCATAAAAACATGGAAGACATTATGGACCTCTGCTAGCTCAGGTGGTAAGGCTAGCCTATATTCTCTATCTCCCACTCTATCCAAAATCTCAAAGGGACCAATGTAGTAAGGACATAGTTTTCCTCTCTTCTCGAACCTCATTATACTTTCAAAAATACGGACTCACCCATATCAAACTCAAGTGGTCTCCGTCTCTTATCAACATATCTCTTTTTCCGACTTTGAGCTGTTCCCAGCCTTTCACATATTATCTGAACATCCTCAGAGGCTTATCTAACCAAATCGGGAACAAGCAACTGTCTGTCACCAACTTCTTCCTAACCAATGGGTGATCGGCATCTACGACCATATAGTGCCTCATAAGGGGGCATACCAATACTTGAGTGATAACTATTATTATAGGCGAACTCAATCAATGGCAAGTGATCGTCCAAGGAGCCTCTAAAATCTAGCACACACGCTCTCAGTATATCCTCCAAGGTCTGTATAGTCCTCTCTAACTGAACATCTGTCTGAGGATGAAAAGTAGTGCTAAAGCTCAATTGGGTCCCAATTGCTTCCTGAAAATGTCCTCAAAAGTAGGAAGTGAAGTGGGCATCCCTATCAGAAACAACACTCACTGGGACTCCATGCAGTCTCACTATTCTCGTATATACCAGTTCGCCAGTGTACTTAAAGTATCAGTAGATCTCATGGCCAAAAAGTGTGCCAATTTCGTTAACCGATCTACTATAACCCATCTGGTTCTCGGTAACCCCATCACAAAATCCATGGTGACGTGCTCCCACTTCCATGTCGGTATCGATAGAGGTTGCAATAATCCTCCAGGTTTTTTATGCTCTACCTTAACCTGCTGACAAATGAGACATCTAGCAATGTATTCAGTTATGTTTCATTTCATTCCAGACCACCAGTATATCTTTTAGAGATTTTGATACATTTTACTACTCCCTGGGTATACTGTACATCTCGATGAGTGAGCCTCTGATAAGATCAACTTCCTCAGCTCTGAATCCTTAGGAACACATATTCTATTTTCGAACCTTAGTACTCCATCTGAACTCAATACAAATTTTGTACCCTTACCCTTCTGAATTTGGCTAATCATATCATTACACCATTGATCATTTTACTAAGCTTGTCGGATTCTCTCAATCAACTCCGGTTCTAATCTCAAACTGGCTATAATCCTATAACTGCCAATCTCAGGTAGGGTTATGTCTAAGCTAAGGCTCGTGAATTGTTCCAATAACTCGTGCTCCCTAACCATCATATAAGACACCAATCCGAGACTCTTTCTACTCAATGCATTGGCAACCATATTCGCCTTCTCGGGGTGGTACAAACTCATAATCATAGTCTTTGAGGAGTTCTAACCACCTTCTCTGTCTCATATTTAACTTCTTCTACGAGAACAGATACTTAAGACTCTTGTGATTTGTAAAGATCTAAAATCTCTCACCATACAAGTAGTGGCACCATATCTTCAGTGCAAATACTATGGCCGTCAACTCCAAATTATGAGTAGGACAGTTCTTCTCATGATCTTTCAGCTGTCTAGATCCATAAGCGACTACCCTTCCGTTCTGCATCAAAACACAACCTAGTCTTTGATGTGAAGCATCTGTATAAATAGAGTAGTTCCCTGAGCAGTTAGGGATGATAAGAATTGGCACGATTATAATCTACGCTTAAGTTCCTGAAAACTCCTCTCACACACTTCATCCCACGTAAAATCCACATTCTTCCTCGTAAGACGTGTCAACAGAGCAGCAAATCTAGAGAAACCCTCTACAAATCTCCTATAGTAACCTGCCAAACCCAAAAAACTTCTAATCTCTGTGACTGTCCTGAGCTATTCCTACTGAACAATAGCCTCAATCTTGGATGGATCCATTGACACCCCATCCTTCGATACAACATGACCCAAAAAAGAAATCTGCTCTAGCCAGAAGTCACATTTACCAAGTTTGGCATACAACCTTCTCTCACGGAGGGTTTGCAGTACAATCCTTAAGTGCTGCTCATGATCTTCCACGGACCTTGAATACACTAATATATTATCAATGAAAACGATCACAAACTGGTCCAGGTATGGCTTGAATACCTCATTCATTAGAGCCATAAAAGCTGTCGGCACATTCGTCAACCCAAAAGGCATCATCAAGAATTCGTAATGGCCATGGCGGGTGTGGAAAGCTATCTTAGGCACATCTTCCTTCCGAATCTTCAGTTGATGATACCCAGACCTCAAGTCTATCTTGGAAAAGATCTGTGCTCCCCGAAGCTAATCCAATAGATCATCGATACGCAGTAAGGGGTACTTATTTTTTATGGTAGCCTTGTTCAATATCTGATAGTCAATACACAACCTAAAGCTTCCATCTCTCTTTTTCACAAACAATATCAGAGCTCCTCATGGTGAGACGCTCGGTCTTATAAACCCCTTATCTAGCATATCATGCAACTGTTTCCTTAATTCCTCTAGCTCAACTAGAGCCATCTTGTATAGTGGTTTGGATATTGGCTCTGTTCCAAGTGTCAGATCTATACCAAATTCCATTTCTTTATCCAGTGGCAATCCCGTTAAGTCGTCTAGAAAGACATCAGGGAATTCTCTAACCACTGGAATGTCATCCATATTCGGATGTGTTTTTTTCAAATCCACCACATAAGCAATAAAACCTTCAAAACAACATTCATGTCATGTATTTACCAATGCACTTTACTTTTCACAAAATTCAAGATTTCATTACTTATCTTAAAATCTTACAACACATTCTTCGGGTAGAGAAAATGTAATGGACATAGAATGACAGTCTAAGACAGCATGATTGCTAGCTAACCAATCCATTCCCAACATTACATCAAAGTCATACATATTCCACAAAATCAGATTAGATGTCGTGTACTTCTCTCCTACCCTCACTTTACACTTTTTGTATACTTGTTCAGCTAATTGACTAACTCTCATTGGAGTACTTATTAATAAAGTCTCATTTAAGTATGTAGGTTTTACAAGACCTGTTAACTTTGATGCACATGCAGGTGATATAAAGGAATGTGTAGCACCAGAATCAAACAAAGCTATAACTTCCAAATTGAAAATCAAATTTGTACCTTTTATCACCTTAGAAGAGGTATCCGCTGATGCCTGGTCTATCACATACACCCTGCCTTGACCCATAACTTGCTTCCCTTTTTCTTTAGCTGTGGCTCTCTTCCTTGTAGGAGGTGTAATTGTAGGAACATTCTCTAGCTCCTTACCCCTCTGTGGGACTACCTCAACTGCTTCTGGGCAATCTCTTGCATAGTGGCCAAGCCTACCACATCTAAAACATCGTGCACCCTAAAAATGATAGGGCATACCACAATGATATCGGCTACATACTCTGCACTGATCAGTTGTCAGTCGAGGTCCACCAATCACTATACCCCTGACTGGTGTTTGAGTCGGAGGCAAAAAAGGTCTAGCAGCCTTCTTCTGTGACTCATCCGCCTCTCTTCGATGCTTACTCATAGTTTTTCATCCATATCTGGCACTCTTGCCATGTCTCAGCTTCCTCGGACCCTTGTCCTTATCCCAACTAAACTCTAAAATTTACAGGTTATAGTCCTGCTCACACAACTGGGCCCATCGTACAACCTCTCTATATGTAACAACATCAAACGGGGCCAACTTAGCTCTAATCGAAGGCCTCAGTCCATCCAAAAATTACGGACCCTAATAGCTTCACTCTTGATAGAGTCCGGATCATATCGGCCCAATGAGGTTAATCGTGACTCGTACTCATCCACTGTTCAATTCCCTTAAGTCAAATTCAGAAATTCCATCTGTAACCTACGTCGAGCGATATCTGGGATGTATTGCTCTCTGAAAGCACCGAAAAACATATCCCACATGATAGCTATACCCTGAGCTCTTAACAGAGGCCTAGTGGACTTCCACGAGTGCTCTACTTCACCTCTCAGTACAAAGGCTGTAAACGCTACTCTCTCTATAGCCGAACATCTACAAAAATCAAATAATTTCTCCATTTGGCTTATCCAGTCCTCAGCCACTACTGGATCCTTTGCTCCACTAAAAGGAGGCTTGAAATCCATAAAATGCCTTAACCTCTCGATATCACAATCATATCCATGCCCTAAAATCATCATCATCATACTGCTGAGGGGCTACAAGAGGAGGTACTGGTCGAATAGGGGGATCTCATGGCCTAACCGGTTCAGGTTGTGTAGGTACAACATCCTTAGGTTCAGGTGCAGCTGCTGGGGGATTCGGTGAAGCCTGTCCCACTATACCATGTACACCCTCAAACGTAGCGATAATCTTCCCATCATGGTCATCACTGTACGCATATCTTCCTCTAATCGGGCTATCCGATGATCGAAAGTCTCTATTTGTTCCTGGGGCTCATGACTAGAGGATGATCTACTGTGCCTCTCAGTCCTATCGTTTCACCCCTGAGCTCTCAAGCTCTCTCCCCTCTTACGGTGTCTCTCAGGCATAACTCACAAGCCTACTAACTTTCTTGCATTTATAACAAACTTTTAATTCACTACCAGCTCTGTATACACGTTTGTATCTAAATATCGCACAGTAACTTAGGGATGTATGTTTCTTAGTCCTAAACATCGAATCACATCAGACCAACCAGGCTTTGATACCAAATCTATCACACCCCAGTTTCGGGTGCCCTTTATCCATACATATACTATTAACGGTTAGGCTGTGAGTCAATGTAATTACTATATTCTATACATTTATAGCAAAAAAATTTAAAACATTAATTCACACTCCCAGGTGTGTGTAGATATACAAAATCAATTGTATAATATAATATCTTTACATAACATCCTCATACAACTGTTTACATTTTCAATTCATAATTGTGCGATACATTATAATAGATACAAAATGCTCAAGTGTATACAAATCTTTATACCTTTACAACTGGTGGGAGTCGTCTAACACAAACAGGGATTTAGAGATCACCACACGGCTCTACTTCTCACTGTTTGGAGGGGGAAAATGGGGGATAAGCAAACCACAGCTCAGTAAGGAAAAGGATGCTAACAAGTAGATACTGTACTATCTACATAGCTTATGCATGCATAAACAAAACCATGTTTCAATATAAAAGGAAATATTACTAGAAAATGCATTTAAACATTTATTTCTCATACCCATTTTCATGTAAAACCATGTGTAATACTTCCAATTAAAACATGTCATAAAACAGTGCTATCATAGCACAAGTATTTAAATCAATAGATTTATTAAATCATAATATCTCTTTTCTCTTTCTCAAAAATTTTCTTTCATCAAATCTCTTTCTTTTCTGAGTTTCTCAATTTCCCTTATCTCTGAGACAGGCATGGAATTCTCGGTAATCTAATATCCATGACATATAGCCATATTCAGTGATCACAGGCCTTACTGATCAGGTGTGCACATGGTATCACTTTGCCTGAAGGGGGAGAGGTCAGTCCTACCCTCCTGCTCATCTCAATCATCATCATCATCTTCCTTATCGTATCTCATATACTCACAGTATAGTGTACGCCATGTGTCATCTACGCGATACTCATACTTACGTGCACCCAGCACGGTACATAGTATTCCAACGGACAACTACATAGTTCAACGTACAACCGTGGACCTGGTCCATCCACCCAACTTCGATGGACTCATCATCTTGAACCATGTCCCATATACAAGGCGAGCAAATTAGCATGACACACAGTCATCGCAAGGCTCCAACGCGGTATCTCTTAGTGCGAGCAACAACTTCTAGCACTGTATCATCTCAACTCAGTAAAAACTGGTACGAGCAATGCTCCAGCACTTCTCTCAAAAATCATCGTGCGAGTGAAACTCTAGCACGGCATATCAAAAACATAGAAACATGTGCGAGCTAAAACTCCAGAACATTATCATTATAAAACCACATGCGAGTCTCACTCCAGTATGATTTATCAAAACATGTAAACTTATGCGAGTGAAACTCTAGCATAGTCAAAATCGTTAAAACGGGTGTGTGCTAGAGCTCCAACACTAATTCATATCTCAAATCTGATAGGTGGCTATTTTCTCTTTTTAAAAAAACTCAAAACATGTTTATTTACGTAGCATGCTGTCCCATGCTAAACATGTAAAGCTAGCCAACCTATCCATCATCATTTCTCAATTACAAAATCAACTCATAGTTGAGAAAACATAAAAAATATCGTATAGATGTAAAAGCATTAAAAACATGCATGTTAGGCTGTTTTCCTTCCCACATCCCATTTTCACAAATATATATACTATAATACATTTCATGATCTCATATCATCTCATAACTCAATAGCTAAACGTACTATTACTAGCGTTATATCTACTAAAATTGCTGTAAAATACGTACAAATGCCTCTATCTCTAACATACAATCCCTTGTCTCGAATCTCGCTCGTATTTCTTTCGCCTCGTTTGCTCCGTTTGTGATCCGGGTTAATCGTGTTTCACATATTTTCAATCTACACGTGTAAATTATTAAGTTATTTTCTTTTTCTTCTTCTAAACATACACGTTGTCATTTACTTATCTATTCATAGTCCTCAAACCTTTAAATCACATTTCACCTTCCCATTAATATCATTTTATCTTCTCTTAAGCTTTCCATCACTTTTCCATGGATTTCCTCTTCATAAATCCCTCTTAATATTACTCACTCATCACTACAATCATCATTTCTATCTATATTTCACATGCCATTCAATCCATTAAGTGTCTAAAAATCCATACTTAAAACTTGAGGGTTGAAAAGCTTACCTAGCTTAGCCTCATCCTTAGCTAAACTTGTAGTAGCCAAATCTCCTTCTCTTGGTCAAACCAATGTGTGATTTTTAGGTGTTGTTCTCCTTACTTCAAGGAACAAATTTTCCTTCTTGAGCTTCTTCAGATTCTAGCTGGATGTAGTGATTTTTAGAGTGAGAAAGCTTGGTGGTTTTGAGAGAAAATGATAGGTGCGGGTTTTGGTAGGGAAGAAACCTGATTTTTTAGCTCAATCTCATGCTCCTTTTATAAATGTAGAGACATGAGATCAATCTAGACCTTGTGGAGATCGATCTCTGCATGGTTTGGTAGTCTTTTTTACCGTACATAACCACTGCTAGATTGATCTATTTTCATGATGAGATTAATCTGTTTTGTGAAGGGGAGATCGATCTGTCTCTTAGAGGAGATTGATCTCTTCCAGGCTGAGAGTTAAGGAGATCGATTTGTGCCTTATGAAAGATCAATTCCTTCCAGGCAAAGACTTAAGGTGATCGATTTGTCTTCCCATAAGATCGATCTGCCCTTGTTCCATTGAGTTGTTTCTTGGCATTTCATGAGAGGAGATCGATCTATCCTTCATATGAGATCGATCTCTCATCCCCTACACCCCCATTTTTGAATTTTTCTATAGATTTCCAACTGCATACTCACCCTCATTTGGTTCATACCTCAATTTGCATCCTGAGCACAATTATCGTATATTGGCATCCATTCCATATAGTTCATAGGTAATAAAACTTGTGCACACTACTTGAAATCTTGGATGTTTCATTAAATTTCCAATATCCCTACATCCTCCTATCATTTATACTCATGTATCAATACATATACATACATCACAGCTTCTCAAGCTATTTTTGTAACAACGTACATATACATCATATCTTCATCAATACGTGTGAAATTATGGGCATTATAGTCAGGACCCGAAACTGTAAACTTTTTAATAATTTATTGCATAAGTGTAAAAATGTGAGCTAATTTTTTTTTTCCATTTTTCTTTCCATACATTGTTAGTTGTGTGAGTATAGTCGTAACTATTTCTAGGTCTCAAACTACCTTGCTTGGTTTAAGGCTATGAACCTAAGGTCACAGTCTAACTTCTTATTAACTTTTGTAATCATTTCTTAATTTAATACACATCCTGACACATACATTGTAAAACAACTGTCTGAAAAAGTATAATTAAATAGTATAAGTAATTGTACCGTTATGAGCTGTGAAATCTTGAAACATTTACTTCGAAGCTGATACCAATATCATTGTCAATGCAATTCTGGTCTGAACCTGTGATGGAAAGAAGAAGGGGTGAGCTTTGGGAAAGCTCAGTAAGTAAACCACACATATACATGCTGGATCCATTATTAATCAAAGTTATAAATTTTATGAAAATCATGCGAGCTTTTCAAAATCCCATGAAATCATAATGTGTAGTGAAATACAATTTTTAATTCAGAATAAGGTTCGTACAAAAACATATCCTTTTCGATAATCTTATTGTCAATATTTCTACATACTTTATCCCTTAATATCCTTGAACATCATTTATTCCTTTCCCTAAGACTCGATTTAATTCGTTCGATGTTATTTCATTTCAAAGGGATTAACTCGTATCATATTCATAAGTCCGAAAACAAATTCTAAAACCATATAGTTCGATATCTTATTCACAAGGTTCGATAATTGGATCATACAAATATAAACGACGTCCACAATTATTTTTCGATCCAAACTTTCCATTGTAACTGTTAATGAGTCGAAACTATCTCTAAGACTAGGATGTCACCTATGTTTATAGATCCGAAAGCCTTTAATGCTAGTGATTAACCAAAATAGAAACCTATCTCGACAATGTCAGACAAGCCAAACTGCCGGTATAAGAGTTGTAAACTCAGGGTTATCTTGGTGTACTCTATTGGGAATAACCTCATTAGAACGCCCTTAAAGATAAATATTCAAAAATAGCATTTCTAAAAGTCATATCGAAATCGAGACGGAATGCAATTTATACTTAAATCTGAATAAGTCCTATGTTCCAATTAGTCTAAACAGTTCAAATGAGATTGTACAGATAAAATCTGTATAAACTTTTAAATCTCCTGTAAAATACCATACAATGATTTTAATGTCCTAAAAATCATCGCGAGGCTCGAAATCATGTTAAAACGAATAGAAATTGCATTTTCGATAGCATAGAAGTCTTAATTCAAAATACCGATAATTTACAAAATTTCTGTGATAAGACTAATTAACAATGGCTATTTCCCAGTGTTAGTACCCTAAATTATATGTATTTGGTTTTATCCATGATTAACAAATTAATCATCGAGATTAAAGATTCCGCTCCATTAGTCAAAGGTTTAAATTAAAATTATATTACTCCGTAGCGAGACTTTGAAGGAGTAATTTAATTTAATTATAATAAATCTAAGGATGAATATCGAAGGGAATAGGAATAAAATTTGTAATTGTACGAGCTAGGGACAATAACTATATAAGGTATAAGTGATCCTTTATGATGGATAAGTACAAGTATTAAGTTAAATTCACTACAAATACTATGAGGAAAATTTATTAAGTATACAAATATGTATAGACATATATGTAATGTTTCAAATCTTTCCCTAATCCCAATTAAGAATATAGGTTTACATATACAAATAAACATATGTGCAAATATAAATATACATGTACATATACACAACCCATGGATTGGCTTCCAAAATGAAGCCAATCCCGAAGGGAAGCAATCAGACTTCGGGTCTAAGGGAAAATATACATACAAGGGAAGGCATTTAATGGGATGGATGGCATGATGAAAGGACCAAAAGTCTCGGTTAGGTAGAATGAATAGGACAATATAGACGTTGAGGAAATGTGAATGGGGGAGGTGGTTCACGGTGTGACAAGCAGTAGAGGGAAAATAGGTATTAGGAAAGGTATAAGCTATGGATTTCCTACTGTATCTGCAATAAGGAATTGACAATGATTAAACGATGTCAGAAGGCAACAGGGGCAGACAGAGTAAGAGGGAACTGCGTAGCAAAATCAGCGGGGAAGAGACAGTTCGGGAAGACTGAAAGCTGACCAAAACAATGGAAGACCAACTTTAAAAAAAATGAAATGAAAACCTATAAAGGGTTAGACACGCCTGCAGGAAACAACTGCAAAACACATTGGAAAATAATGTTAAAATCAGTAAGGAGGTGAAATTGAACGCAGAGGAGTGCTCGAGAAAGGTAGACCCAACACATGAAACAGAACTGTCGAGGGCCCGACCATGGGGAGAAAGAAGAGGGGAATTGGTAAAGAGGTGTATGGCAGTTCAGGACAGCTAATGGTTCCAAGGGCTATTTTGTTTTGGTGTAATTAGAGACTGGAACTGGAGGCTGAAAGGAGAGGACAAGGTAGAAGCAGGAGCAGATCGAGAAGGGAAGGAGAAACCAGTGAAGTTACGGTTCGCCAAAGTAAGAAAAAGCCGAATGAGGTTGCCTTCAAGTTGAAGAACAGAGGGCTCTTAACACCTTTTTTTTTTTTGGATTCTCGTATGAATGGCAAAACAGGGGAGAACAGAGGTGCTCCGTCCCCTGGAAAGTGATGGACAGAGCTAAAAAGAGGATGACGATGATGGAGATGGCTAAAAATGGTGGAGAAGTCGAGAGAGTGAGGGCTGCAGCAGTAGACAAAACATGGGGCAGTGGTAGATGGTTGTCGGGTGTGGACGGAGGCAGTTGAAGGAGCTGGAAACTTAATAGCATGAGAACGTTGGAAGTTGGCAGTGATAGAAAAGGGTGATAACTGAGCATAGGGGTGGTATTGACAGTGGTAGAAACACCGACAGTGAAAGGTGGCGAAAATCGTGAATGAATAGTGGAAGGGTAACCGCGTAGATGAAAGGAAGCCGAGATCGAGTTCTGTTTAGAGAATGAAGAAGAGGAACAGTGCCTCAGGCACTCAGCAAAGGAGAAGAAAGGTGAAGACAAGGAAATGGCGGGAAGGAAATGATTTTAAAAAAAAAGGAGGAAAAGTAAGTAAACAGTAACCGAAAAAAAAAGAAAAAAGAAAAAGAAGGATATATATATATATATAATTATATATATATTTGGAATAGAGGAAAAGACGCAAAGAAATTGAGAAAAAAAAACTCTCAGGGAAAAGATAGTCGTGAATGTCGATCCAAAATTTCAAAAATACTGGTACAAAAATTCGGATGAAATAAACCGAGAGGACTGGATCCTCTGACTCGCTATGTTGAGACGATTTAGGACTACAGACAGACATTGAGGCAAGAAATTTATGCAAGTTTTAGAGATAACTGTACGTATTTTACGATTTCAAGTATATTTTCCCTAGCTAAACAAAGTTACGATTTTGACGCATCGTAGGTAATTCGAATAAATAAGATACTAAGAACTACAAATTTCGGTGTAAGAGAATCGTATAAGGATTTAAGGGAGATACTTGGAGGCATCACTACTCGAACCGGAGTTCTCAATAAATCGAGGTAAGGGGGTGTAATTTAAAATGGTAATAGTTTACTTTCTAAACCGTGATTAAGGAAAACTCACAAAGATTTGAACTATGATTTTCGAGCATGTTTTCTGCTTTTGTCTTCTGAGTAAGAGCGTGATTTTTGAATTGGTTTTCTGAATAAAAGCATGTTTCTAAATTTGTTTTCCGAATAAGTTATGCTTCTGAATTTATTTTCTGAACAAGAACATGTTCTCTAAATTTGTATTCTGAATAATTACGTATTTCTGAATTTGACTTCTGAACCAGAGCATGTGCTCTGAAATTGTCTTTTGAATAAGATGGATATATTTTGATTTTATATATATATATATGAAAACTATAGTATGTTTTGAGACTAAGGGCCGCTTATGTTGTATGCTAACGCATGTCATTCTCGCCTTTGTGGCGTCTGAACTTCACCTGTGTGGTGTCTGAACTTCACCTTTGTGGTGTCTGAACTTCGCCTGTGTGGTGTCTGAACTTCACCTGTGTGGCGTCTGAACTTCACCTTTGTGGCATCTGAACTTCACCTTTGTGGCGTATGAATTTCACCTTCGGGTGTCTAAACGCTGTACGACCTTGATCATGTCTACAGCCCTACCATGGCCATAGGTTCTGAATTCCCTCTACGAAGGATGATTTTATTATTGATGCATGATAATTATATGGGCCAACGTAGTCTCTATCTAAACTAAACTCTGTTTTCAGATTTGACTCTGTGATATGTGATTTATATGCAAATATGTTTTCGAAATTTCAAATATACGAAAAGTTATGTTATGACTGTTAAGTTCAAGTACTTAAAGATTCACGTTTTGATTGATGATGTTTCCAATTTCTTAAATTCGGAGGTCCTTTATATTAGTTGCAGAGAGAAGTCATTTTACGTATTATTATTATGCTTTTCTGTATATTTTAATCACTATGATCGTTTTAAATGCACTTTCTTACTAGGCTTTTTCCCGAAAGCTCACCCCTTCACCTCTCAGATGTGTTGCAGTGAAACTACAATGATAATTGCTGCGTAGATGACATAGGCTGATGGATATGAGTTTTTCCCAGACTACCTTCTGTACATGCGTGAGGTATACATTTCTATCTTTTTACCGGACAATTTGTATGCACAGACATCTTTTGAAAGTAATGTGTCGGGATATAATCTGTATAAGGATAAATGAAATATTTTTAAGGATTGATTGTTAAGAGTAACTAGACGTGTTTGGAATATGTAGAATGATTTGATGATATGACTTGGAAAGCATGTCTGATAGTTGTGGATAGCTATTATTGATATTGTAAGAAAATTTCAAGTGAATAAGCTTATATATAAGTCATTATGCTGCTGAAATTCTATTGGTCATATAAATCCAAATATGAAACTTAATTATAATTACGGATAAAGAAGTAAGAAAATGAATTTACACTGAACAGAAATACAACCTAAGTGAATAAAGGGATTAAGTTGCAAGCTGAAGTTTCAAAAAAAAATCATGAATTTTTATGGGTCACGGGTCGTTACAGTTTAAGGTGGTATCAGAGCGAAGGCTGTTTAGTACTGTCAATGTCAATAATAAAGATAAGATTACATCCCAAATGTTTGTGCTTGTCTGGTTGTAGACTGAATATACTTAATGAAGTCAATACTTAATGTTTGGTTTACATGAGAAATTAGGCTAAAGGTCGCAGAGGTAGGCCTGAGAATCATGCAGAGTGTCCATATGAGACTCATAAATGATACTGAGATTGAAACTGATGTTGAGCGTGCTCCATCAGGTCTTGTGGAAAGGACAGAAGGTACTGAGATACACTTTGCTAAGATTGAGCGGAGTATTAGACATACTATGGAAAAATTGGGATACAGGATATGTTAAGTGATGGGGTAGACGGAAGAATAGACAGACATATTATTTTTGATATTCGTGCACAGCTTGTAAAGATGTTTCAGAACTACAAATATGTCTGCTGCTATAGCTCCACAGCAGAATGATGATGATTTGGCTTTGGAGTAGGAGCTACACGAGATGGGGCAGTTTCAAAAGTTCAGACTGCCACTGTTAAAGGGATAAAGGACTCAGTAGTTATAGAGAACTGAATGAATGAGATTAAGGAAACTACGAATGGAATTTATGGGTCTAGCACAAGGAAATCGATTTGTCAATGAGTATGAATTATGATTTATTTCCCTGGAAAGGTATGACCCAACGTTATGAGCAGTGAAGTTAAGAAATGTCTGTAAGTTCACTAACGGATGGAGACCGAGTTGATTTCAGAGGATAGTATGCTATTACATACTGAAGTCAAGAATCCAATTTTAATGGAAAACTGGAAAATTAAATTGAAAAACTTTCATAGATTCTTAGAGTATGACTGTGAGCTTAATAGACTGAGGGCAGCTTCAAGAGTTTAAGCCTCTATTTTTTAACAAGGTTAAGAATTCAGTGATTCGGAGTGTTGGATGAATGAGATAGAAAAACTTGATGATTTTAGAAAAAACTCTACCGAAAAAATTGCTTTTGCAACTTTTATGTTAAAGGATTGGAAAAGCTACAAGGATTTTCAGAGTGTGCTACTATAAAAAAAGTAGCCTTTATAGCATCAATTTCGAAATGAAAAGTCGAACTTGAAAGGAAGTTTCCCGATTTAATTAGAGAGTCGACATCAGAAAATTTAATGGGATATATTCTGAAGGCCCTTAGGCGGTAGCACATTTCAGATGAAATAAAGTGGTAATTATGGATGAAATGATTGCAATCGGACATAAAGTAACAAGTCTATGGATGATTATGAAACTAAATTTATAGCTTTGGAAGAAGAATAATCCGGATAAGTAGAGATGTGAAACGAAGGAAGTCTAAGAAACTCATAGGAGGTACTAAGATCCTCAGTCGAGCTAAATTAGCCCTATTGGATGTTATATTGAAGAAGAAAGGTGCAACTGAGGTAATATGAAGTGTATATTTCAAGGTTACGAAAAAAATGAAAAGGTAAAGAGAGTGATAGAAAAAGATTTACTAAGGAAGCAATGAGAATGATAAAATAAAATCACTGTAACTGCAAAGATGAATTACAGAAAGAAAAGTATAAGTAGTGGTCACACTGCTTACAAGATTGATAAAGTTAGAGCGTATTCGAAGTTAAAAAAAAAAAGACATCCCTGTAGACATAAATTTTTCGACATGTATTCGGATGATCTATCAGATTTACCATTAAATTGAAAGGTGAAGTTCTGAAATTGATTTAGCACATGGTATCGAATTAATTATTCAGACCATGATACTTAGTGGTTTTGATTAAATTAGAAATGCTGAAAAAGCAATTACAAGGATTACATAAAAAGGAGATTATTGAACCAGGTGATCCATTTTGGAGTGTACTGGCATTAATTGATAAGGAGACCCAGAGTCTTCTGGGTCACGATATGTCAAGAACGAGAGTTATTTGGATCTTCCCAAAACAGAGATTATGGATCAGTGGGAAAGACCCAAAACTCTTAAAGATGATTCAGAGTTTGAGATATAGGAAGACTTTGGACTATGAATTACGTATCGAGTTTAAGGATTGTAAATTGCTTATGCTTATGTTTCAAATGCAAGACTTAATTGAAATAATGAAAGAGTTTTGTTATAATTGATGTATGAAATCAGACAAGTTTTGAAATGTGATAGATTCTGAATACAGGTGATATTATGAACAAGAGATGTATACGATGTATGAATACTTCTGGTAAATTAAATTATCCAAATCAAGTGATATGAACAGAGAATGAGTGTGACTAAAGGATAAATTGAAATTGACAGTCGAAATATTTATGTTGGAAGTCAGGATAACATTACTTATACTGTGAAGAATTATGGAATTCTACTGATCATGAAGGTTTAAGTATTAAATTTTACAAAAGCTGTCAAATACAAAAAAATGATGATTGACTCGAGTTAGTGCTTTGAGCAGAAGTGATTACGGGATGGCGTTACGTATATTAGTCAAGGACATGAGTTATTGAAATATTTAGTGAACCTCAATTGGACGTGGTTCATTTCTGATACTGACATTTATTTCATGGTAGCGAGCCTGAGAGTGGAAAACTGGATTTGATTGATTTAATCAAATAGGCTCAGTGTAATGATAAACACAGTATTGATGTGGCTAGGCAGACCCAGATGGATGCTGCAACTAGCTTGAGTATTGGTACGAATGATTTAATTAAGATTTAAATGCAGAATTGTGTACCCAATGATCGATAGTAAAAGAATTGATGTCGTCAGAGGCTCATTTATCAAGATATACTCTATATCTGATGAGTACTAAGTCACATCAAAATCTTTGAAAAGTGTATTGAAAATCGGGTATGATAAGAGATATAATTGAAATTGTGAGTAAAAGCCTCACATGTCAGTAGGTTAAAGATAAGGTATAACAAGATTTGGAAAGAAGGGAAAATCAAGTCCCCTAAATATTGGGCCTTTCGAGATCTTAGATGAAGTGGGAGATAAAGCCTACAGATTGGCTTTACTATCAGAGTTATCAAGCATCCATAATGTCTTCCATGTTTCGATGTTATGCAAGTACCACCAGATTCGACGCACATATTTAAGTATGAAGCACTGGAGTTGAAAGAGGATATGACGTATATGGAGAAACAGATTCGAATACTGGATAGGAAAGAGAAAGTATGGCGGCCTAAGACAATTTCTTTGGTCAAGGATTTGTGGTAGAACCATATTTCGGAAGAGGCCACGAGGGAATTGGAGAGCTTAATGCGAGAAGTACCTGCATCTGTTTAAAGATTAAGGCATTCCTAAATTTGGGGACCAAATTTTCTAAGCTGTGGAGAATGTAAGTACCCTAAATTTTCTGTATTTGGTTTTATCCATGATTAACAAATTAATCATCGAGATTATAGATTTCGCTCCATTAGTCAAAGGTTTAAATTAAAATTATATTACTCCATAGCGAGACTTGGAAGGAGTTTAATTATAATAAATCTAAGGATGAATATCGAATGGAATAGGAATAAAATTTGTAATTGTACGAGCTAGGGACAATATCTATATAAGGTATAAGCGATCCTTTATGATGGATAAGTATAGGTATTAAGTTAAATTCACTACAAATACTATGAGGAAAATTTATTAAGTATACAAATATGTATAGACATATATATAATGTTTCAAATCTTTCCTTTTTCCCAATTAAGAATATAGGTTTACATATACAAATAAACATATGTGCAAATATAAATATACATGTACATATACACAACCCATGGATTGGCTTCCAAAATGAAGCCAATCCCAAAGGGAAGCAATCAGACTTCGGGTCTAAGGGAACATATACATACAAGGGAAGGCATTTAATGGGATGGATGGCATGATGAAAGGACCAAAAGTCTCGGTTAGGTAGAATGAATAGGACAGTATAGACGTTGAGGAAATGTGAATGGGGGAGGTGGTTCATGGTGTGACAAGCAGTAGAGGGAAAATAGGTACTAGGAAAGGTATAGGCTGTGGATTTCCTACTGTATCTGTAACAGGGAATTGACAATGATTAAACAATGTCAGAAGGCAGCAGGGGCAGACGGAGTAAGAGAGAACTGTGTAGCAAAAATAGTGGGGAAGAGACAGTTCGAAAGACTGAAAGCTGACCGAAACAATGGAAGACCAACTTTAAAAAAAATGAAATGAAAACCTATCGAAGGTTGGACACGCCTGCAGGAAACAGCTGCAAAACATATTGGAAAATAATGTTAAAATTGGTAAGGAGGTGAAATCAAACACAGAGGAGTGCTCGGGAAAGGCAGACCCGACACATGAAACAGAACTGTCAAGGGGCTCGACCAGGGGGAGAAAGAAGAGGGGAATTGGTAAAGAGGTGCAGGGAAGTTCAGGACAGCTGCTGGTTCCAAGGGCTGTTTTGTTTTGGTATAATTAGAGACTGGAACTAGAGGCTGAACAGAGAGGACAAGGTAGAAGTAAGAGCAGACCGAGAAGGGAAGGAGAAACCAGTGAAGTTACGATTTGCCAAAACAAGAAAGAGCCGAATGAGGTTACCTTCAAGTTGAAGAACAGAGGGCTCTCGACACCTTTTTTTTTTTATTCTTGTATGAATGGCAAAACATGGGAGAACAGAGGGGCTGCAGCAGTAGACGAAACATGGGGTAGTGGTAGATGGTTGTCGGGTGTGAACGGAGGCAGATGAAGGAGCTGGGAACTTAATAACAGGAGAACGTTGGAAGTTGGCAATGATAGAAAAGGGTGATAACCAAGCATAGGGGTGGTGTTGACAATAGTAGAAACACCGATAGTGAAAGGTGGCGAAAATTGAGAATGAATGGTGGAGAGGGTAACCGCGCCGATGAAAGGAAGCCGAGATCGAGTTTTGTTTTGAGAATGAAGAAGAGGAATAGTGCCTCGAGCACTCAGCAAAGGAGAAGAAAGGAAAAGACAAGGAAATGGCGGGAAGGAAATGATTTTTTTTTAAAAGGAGGAAAAGTAAGTGAATAGTAATCGAGAAAAAAAAAAGAAAAAGAAGGATTTATATATATCTATATATATATAATTATATATATATATGGAATAGAGGAAAAGACACAAAGAAATTGACAAAAAAAGCTCTTGGGGAAAAGATAGTCGTGAATGTCGGTTCAAAATTTTAAAAATATTGGTACGAAAATTCGGATGAAATATACTAAGCGGATCAGACCAGTCAACTCGCTACATCGAGACAATTCAGGACTACGGAAAGACTTGAGGTAAGGAATTTATGCAAGTTTTAGAGATAACTGTACGTATTTTATGATTTCAAGTATATTTTCCCTAGGTAAGCAAAGTTATGATTTTGACGCATCGTAGGTAATTTGAATTAATAAGATACTAAGAAATACAAATTTCGGTGTAGGAGAATCATAAAAGGATTTAAGGGAGATACTTGGAGGCGTCACTACTCGAACCGGAGTTCTCGATAAATTGAGGTAAGGGGGTGTAATTTAAAATGGTAATAGTTTACTTTTTGAACCGTGATTAAGGAAAACTCACAAAAATTTGAACTATGATTTTCGAGCATGTTTTCTGCTTTTGTCTTCTGAGTAAGAGCATGATTTTTGAATTGGTTTTCTGAATAAAAGCATGTTTCTGAATTTGTTTTCCGAATAAGTTATGCTTCTGAATTTGTTTTCTGAACAAGAACATGTTCTCTAAATTTGTATTCTGAATAATTGCATATTTCTGAATTTGACTTCTGAACCAGAGCATGTTCTCTGAAATTGTCTTTTGAATAAGATGGATGTATTTTGATTTTTTATATATATATTTATGAAAACTATAGTATGTTTTGAGACAAAGGGCCACTTATGTTGTATGCTAACGCATGTCATGCTCGCCTTTGTGGCGTCTGAATTTCGCCTGTGTGACGTCTGAACTTTTCCTTTTTGGCGTCTGAACTTCGCCTATGTGGCGTCTGAACTTCGCCTGTGTCGCATCTGAACTTCGCCTTTGTGTCGTCTTAACTTCGCCTTTGTGGCGTCTAAATTCCACCTTCGAGTGTCTGAACGCTCTACGACCTTGATCACATCTACAACCCTACTATGGCCATATGTTCTGAATTCCCTCTACGGAGGATGATTTTTTTATTGATGCATGATAATCATATGGGCCAACGTAGTCTCTGTCTGAACTAAACTCTATTTTCAGATTTGACTCTGTGACATGTGATTTATATACAAATATGTTTTTGAAATTTTGAATATACGAAAAGTTATGTTATGACTGTTAAGTTCAAGTACTTAAAGATTCACGTTTTGATTGATGATGTTTTCGATTTCTTAAATTCGGAGGTCCTTTATATTAGTTGCAGAGAGAAGTCATTTTACATATTATTATTATGCTTTTTCGTATATTTTAATCACTATGATCTTTTTAAATGCACTTTCTTACTGGGCTTTTTCCCGAAAGCTCACCCCTTCACCTCTCAGATGTGTTACAGTGAAACTACAGTGATAATTGCTGCGTAGATGACGTAGGCTAGTTGATACGAGTTTTCCCCAGACTACCTTCTATACATACATGCGGTATACATTTCTATCTCTTTACCAGACCATTTGTATGCACAAACATCTTTTGAAAGTAATGTGTCGGGATGTAATTTGTATAAGGATAAATGAAATATTTTTAAGGATTGATTGTTGGGAGTAACTAGACGTGTTTCGAATATGTAGAATGATTTGATGATATGACTTGGAAAGCATGTCTGATAGTTGTGGATAGTTATGGTTGATATTGTGAGAAAATTTCAAGTGGGTAGGCTTATATATAAGTCGTTATGCTGCCGAAATTCTATTGACCATATAAATCCAAATATGAAACTTAATTATAATTACGGATAAAGAAGTAAGACAATGAATTGACACTGAACAGGAATGCTGCAGAATATAAGGTAGATCGATCCCATTGCAAGGCAGATCATCTCAATTTGCCACGGCTTAGAGAAGATCGATCTCCTCTCATAGATAGATCGATCTCCAGTAGCTTATGAATAAGCCAGATCGATATCTTCCTAAGGCCAGATCTATCTCTGAAGCTTTCGGCCTGAACCAGACCGATCCCACTCCATGAGCTAAGATCGATCTTATCCCTTGAGCAGATCGATCTCATAGCCTGCAAGTTGAATTTTTGAAGGAGTTTAAGCAAGGGTAAATCAATCTCCTACCCTTGGAGATCGATCTCATGATGCGTTTTCTATAAAAACTGGGTAGCTGAATCTTCATTTCCACGAGACAACCTAAATTTCTTCCATTTTCAACAACAACCTAGTTTTCTTGCTCTATAATGCACCCCTTCCACAAAGATTTGAGAAAAAGTTATTAGAGCAAAGTTATTCATTGTGAGGAGAAGAACAACATAGCTTGGAGCCAACATTTTATTTGTTAGATTGAAAGATCAAAGAGGTTTTTCCTCATTTTGGCCAAAAAAAGGAAAAAGGTCAAGTTAGGTAAGATTTCTATATACTATCTTCTAGTATGTTAATCTAGATATTTTGATGAGTGATTTAGCATATATAATGTTGGATGAAATATTCGTTTACATGCTTAAACAATCATGACCTAGAATGGGTTTAGTGAGAGAAAATTTAAATGACATGGAGTTGATGGTGATTTAAGCATGTATAGATGATTCTAAAATAGTTTTGTGAAATATATATTTGTTGGAATAGATGATGATTAATAATGAGCATAAAAGGTGTTTGATAAATTGTCATAGTGAAGGAAATGATGAACTAGAGGCATTATGAGCTTAATGCCAGTTTCGTGTGAATCAATAGGCTTAAAGAGTTTAATAAATCCTTGAGAAATGAATAGAGCAATCGAAATGGACTTAGGAGGAAAAGAGGCCTTATAATTGTTAATGAAAAACTATAAGTCGAATCGACTATAGTAAACGCAAGAATTTTGTTACATGGGACTAAATTGATCTAACAAGTAATTTTTGAAGCTCTGGAGATTTCATTAGAAGCGAATCGAACTGCGCTATCGAGTAGCTCTAAGAAGTGGAATCACTCATCACGATTCCATGTAAGAAAATTTTGTAGGTACCTAGAGATAGCTGCACGTATTTTAAGGGTAACTATATGGTATTGAAATTGTGTTGGTTGCCTAGAAAAGAAAATATTGGTTTGGGCGAACGATTTGGAATATGGATGATTTTGGTTTTGGAAGTGAATCTTGCAAAAAAGGGGTAGTAAGGCTAATAATTGCATAAGCCTCATGTTTTAATATTTTATGAAATAAATTCTTGGTTTAAGCAAATTGACGAATAGGTTGATTATTTGATTTTCATAATATCATGAAATAACATGAGTCAGGTGCTGACTTTGATTTCGAATTTGTTGTGTTGAAATGAGCTGCCTATCGGATTTATGGGAGTTAAATCATGTTGGAGCTTCACTCGTACTGGATTTTGATGTTTTAAATATGTCAAAAATGTGCTGGAGCTTAGCTCACACCCTGTTTTGAGTTATGATGTTTTATAAAATGTACTGGAGCTTTTGCCCTACCTGGATTTCCATTGATTTTCTTATGCATATAATCGTACAGGAGCTATGCTCATACGTTGATTTCCTCATTAATTTTTATGCATAAAGTCGTACTAGAGCATTGCTCGTACGAGGAGATTTATTGATGATGCATGAATCGTGCTAGAGCTTAGCTCGTACTGGTTTTCACATTGTGATATGTAACAAGTCGTGTTGGATGCCTCTGTAGACTATGTGTCACATGAATGAGATGCTCGCATGAGCCGTGCTGGTGCCTCGTGTAGACTGCTAGTCACACAGATGAGATGCTCGCACGTGCACTTGAGACTGAGTAGGTTATACATGGCTTTGGGTAGATAAGACCTACAGCATATGGGTCCATGGAGTACGTTGTACCGTGTATATCACATGGAGTACATTGTACCGTGAGGTTATGATATTGATTTAAAAGTCTGACAAAAGACTAATCCACCTTTGTTTCAACATGATGCCCCGCACACCGGAATCCGTGTGGTCTGGGATGATAATGACATAGTTGGCCAACATAGTCCTCGATTATATATAGTGACCACCTGTCTCACAAGATATCACATGGTTTTGTATATTGAACATGATTTATGTTATCCAGCGTAGACTCGAGGGAGGGGTCGAACCTTGTGGGATGTTTTGAGAGATGATGTTATGATGAACATGAAATTTATGACTTATGAAGGATCTAATAAATTTTACTGAGTTTTGATTTAGTGTTAAATTCTAAGAAATGGTTTTATGATGAGTTTTATTACTATGTGCATGAGAAGTTTTACATGATGATCTTTTCCATGTTTACATGCCTATTTTCATACTTTTCAATACATGATATATGTATATACATGTGGCATATTTTTAATAATTCCTCATGCTCTGGGTATTAATGATCTTTATGCATGACATTATAAGCATGTAGATAGTGTAGTTATCTACCATGCTTGCATTATTACCTTACTGAGCGTGTGGTTGCTCATCCCATTCACTTTTCCCCCTTTACAGAGCGCGCATAGTAGCTTAGTGAAGGACTAAGGCGTTGTATTTGGATATCTGTTGCTCTCCATCGCCAAGAGGTATGCACACAAGAATTTTTTTGTATCTAAACATGTAATAGCACTGTATTCATTTTAAATTGTAATATGGGGGATGTAAGTGTTAGCAAACATGTATAAGTATAGAACTTAAACTTTCAAAGGTATGTGTTGTTTTTGAATTATTTGAAAGATAAAGGGTAAATGATGATTAATACTGACTCATAACCCAACTGTTATTGGTGAGAGTTGTTCACGACCAGGTAAGGAAATGAAAAAGAGAAACATTTATGGTGACTTTCGAGTGAAAATGATGAAAAAGGGTCATGACAAAGATTGGTATCAGAGCTGAGTTGGCTTGATGTGAGTTGGTATTAACAAGTAGGAAAGTTACATCCCCCTATTACTATGCTTTTGTTCAGATATAATTGTGTATACTGAGATGGAATGAGACTAATATATGATATAGATACAGGAAATTAGGCATTATGCCTGTCACACACCGAGGTAAAAGGGTGGGTGCATGTGCTAGAGGCCGTAGGGGTAGGCCTGAGAGCCATGCAAAGCCACAAACTAATCAGGCTCAACAGGACCTTGTTGAGAGACTAGGGGATACCGAGGGATGCTTCACTAGGATAGGGTGGAGAATTGATAGCCTTGTAGAGATAGTCACATAAGCGTTGGGTGCTGGCGATAGATGATTTCCAGCCGTGTAGCCTACTACTACTGGACAGGCAGTTGCAGAGGCAGAGAGGCCTCAAACTATAAGGATTGTTACACCACCCCCAGTACAGGATACTACTTCTCCTATCGCTCCATAGCTGAGCGAAAGTGACCTAGGTTATGACTATGAATTGAGTAGGCTACAACAGTTCCAGGAGTTGAAACCTCCAAAATTTAGTGGAGTGAAGGACCCGATTGTTATTGAGAATTGGGTATATGAAATGGAAAAGCTGTATGGGTTCTTCAAATGCACATCGACAGAGAAAGTTACCTTTGTCTTATTTATGCCGAAGGGCGAGGCAAAACACTGGTGGAGATCCACCGTGTCTATTTGGATGGCCTGACACTCCGAGATCACATGAGAGATATTCTTGGAGGCCTTTAGGAGGCAATATATCCTAGCCACTGCAAGAAGGAAGTTGCAGATGGAATTTATGAATTAGGTTCAGCGGAACCACTCTGTGGATGAATATGAGTCCCAGTTCATATCCTTGGGGAGGTATGACCCCGACACATTGAGTAGTAAGGTTATGAAGGTTCAAAAGTTCATGGATAGACTAAGACCAGGCATCGGATCTAGATTGGCTCCGTTCAACATCCTCACTTATGAAGAGGCAGTGTGTAGGGCGCAGTTATGCAAACAGGACTTTGAGCGGAATGCCTCCGAGTTTGGGAAGGTTAATGGCCAGAGAAAGAAAGACCATAAGAGACCTGGGGTTGATAGAGTGGTCAAGAGAGGAGGCCAAAGACTGTTTGAGAAGAGGCCAAAGATTGAAGAGGTGCAGGAGAGAGCTGCTAAACCTTTTGTGTACCCAGCTTTAGCTCCACCGAGAGGTGTAGTCATTGGAGGACCATGACCTACTACCGAGCAATGTAGGAGATGTGGTAAATTTCATGGTACCAGGCCTTGTCCGACAACCCCTGTTGTGTGTTACAGATGTGGAAAGCTCGGCCATATAGCGAGGTATTATCTTGAGATGATGGAGATTGCCCAACAGAAGGGCAAAGAGCAAGAGAGAGCTCCAGTTGAGATAGCTGCTCCGAGGAGGAGAGCTACAGCTGAGGAAAAAGGGAAGCAGGTAGTTGGCAGAAGGTGAGTGCATGCACTGAACCAGGACACCGCTAGCGCTTCAAAGGATGTGATTAAAGGTACCATCCTAATTTTATATTTAGAAGCATTTGTTTTATTTGATCCTGGTACCACGCATTCCTTTATATCGCCTTTCTTTGCACATAAGTTGTTGAAACATGTAAAGTCTACATTGTTAGATAGAATGTTGATGATTTCCACACTTATGAATGATAGTCAGTTGACTGAGTACGTATATAGGAATTATAAGTTGAAGATAGGGGAAAAGATATGGCAACCGATTTAATTCTATTGAGTATAAGCGATTTTGATGTAATTTTAGGAATGGATTGGTTGGCTGTAAATAGTGTTGTTATGGATTGTTATGCTAAGACATTGATGTTTTCAGTGATAGATGACCTTGTTGTAAGTTTTGTTGAAAGGAAATGAAAGAACATGATTATTGTAAATGAGAAGAGCATAATTTTAATCCATCATATTTAAGAGATGAATTTATTTATTAATTGTGAATGTTAATGTGATGACTTATGTTGCTAATGGTGGAAAAGATAATGTGAAGGGTTCATTGCATACATGGTTGACACAGATAAGGCACACCCGAAATTGAGAGACATTTTAGTAGTTGCAGAATTTCCTGATGTCTTTTCGAATGATCTACTAGGCCTACCACCCAATAGAGAAATGGAGTTTTGCATAGAGTTAGTACTTGGTACAGAGCCAATATCTAAGCTACCGTATAGAATGGCTCCGATTGAATTGAAAGAGCTAAAGAAGTAGTTGTAAGAGTTGCTAGAGAAGGGGTTTATTAGACCGAGCATCTCACCCTGGGGAGCTCCGGTTCTGTTTGTGAGGAAGAAGGATGGGAGCCTCATACTGTGTATAGATTATTGGTAATTGAATAAGGCCACCATTAAGAACAAGTACCCCCTTCCACGCATTGATGATTTATTGGATCAACTTCGGGGATCAAAAGCCTTATCTAAGATAGATCTGCGATATGGGTACCATCAATTGAGGATATGGAGTGGAGATGTACCCAAGGCAGCATTTTGTACCCGATATGGCCACTACGAGTTCTTGGTTTGCCATTCGGATTGACAAATGCCCCCGCAGCATTCATGGCTTTGATAAATGATATATTTAAGCCATACTTGGACTAAGTTGTGATATTGTTCATCGATGATATATTGATTTATTCCAAGTCCGAGGAAGATCATAAGCAACACTTGAGGATAGTTTTGAAAACCCTCCGAGAGAAGGAATTATTCGCTAAACTCAGTAAGTGTAACTTTTGGTTACTCAGTAAGTGTAACTTTTGGTTGGAGCAGATCTCATTTCTAGGCCATGTGGTATCGAAGAATGGGGTATCAGTGGATCCATCCAAGATTGAGGCAGTTGTATAGTGGGAACAGCCTAAGACAGTCATTGAGATCAAAAGTTTTTTGGGAATGGTAGGTTATTATCAGAGATTTGTTAAGGGATTCTCCAGATTAGCCACTCCGTTGACACATCTCACGCGGAAGGATGTTAAGTTTATGTGGGACGAGGCATGTGAGAGGAGTTTTTAGGAGCTTAAGTGTCGGTTTACCACTGCTCCGATTCTCACCATTCCTACCAGCTCAAGAGGTTTCTCTGTGTATACGAATGCATCATATCAGGGACTGGGCTATGTACTTATGCAGGATCAGAAGGTAGTTGCCTATGGATCTAGACAGTTGAAGGATCACGAGAGGAACTATCCGACTCACGATTTAGAGTTGGTGGTCGTGGTGTTTGTGTTGAAGATATGGCGCCACTACCCCTATGGTGAGAAATTTTAGGTATATACGGATCACAAGAGCCTTAAGTACTTATTCTCGCAGAAAGAGTTGAATATGAGATAGAGAAGATGGCTAGACTCCTGAAGGATTATGATTGTGAAATCGTGTACCACCCAGGTAAGGTCAATATAGTTACAGATGCCTTAAGCATGAAGAACCTCGACGTTGTGTCTTATATGATGTTTCGGGAACACGAGTTATTGGGGCAGTTTACGGACCTTAGTTTAGATGTAACCCTGCCTAGTACAGAGAGATTTGATGTTGTGACTAGTTTGAGATTGGAGCCAAAGTTGATTTGTCGTATTCGATAAGCTCAACAGAGTGATGGATAGTGTACCAATTGGTTGAGACAGGTACAGACAGGTGTAGGTACTGATTTTGAGCTAAGTACATATGGATTGCTAAGGTTCGGGGGCAGGATATGTGTTCCCGAGGATTCAGAGATCAGGAGATTACTTTTATCAGAGGCTCACTCATCGAGGTATACGATACATCCGGGGAGTACCAAGATGTATCAAAACCTTCGAAAGGTTTATTGGTGGTCTGGAATGAAAAGAGATATTATTGTGTATGTCGCTAGATGTCTTGTCTGTCAGCAGGTGAAGGTAGAGCATCAGAAGCCTGCAGAGTTATTTCAACCTCTACCGATACTGACATGAAAGTGGGAGCACGTCACCATGGACTTTGTGATGGGTTTACCAAGGACCCGCAAAAGTCATGATGCTATTTGGGTGATTGTGGATCGATTGATGAAGTCAGCCCATTTCTTAGCTATGAGAGCTATCGATACTCTGAGTCAGTTGGCGAACTTGTATGTTCGAGAGATAGTTCCGTTGCATGGTATTCCAGTAAGTGTTGTTTTTTATTGGGATGCCCACTTTACTTCCCATTTTTTAGAACATTTTTAGGAAACGATGGGGACCCACTTACATTTTGGCACCGCTTTTCATCCTTAGACAGATGGTCAGTCAGAGAGGACTATACAGACCTTGGAGGATACGTTGAGAGTGTGTGTATAGGATTTTGGAGGCTTCTGGGATGATCACCTACCATTAGCTGAGTTCGCTTATAATAACAGCTATCATGCAAGTATCGAGATGACACCATATGAGGCATAGTATGGATGCAGATTTCAATCCCCTATTGGATGGGAGGAGGTTGGTGACAAATAGATTTTTGCTCCCGATTTAGTGCAATAAGCCTCTAAGGACATCTAGTTCATATTTGAGAGATTACGGACAACTCAAAGCCGACAAAAGAGTTATGCTGACAGGAGATGGAGACCACTGGAGTTTGTTGTGGGTGAGTCAGTATTTTTATGAGTTTCTCCCTCGAAAGGGATTATGAGGTTTGGTAAGAAGGGAAAGTTGAGCCATCGGTATATTGGACCCTTCGAGATTTTAGAGAAAGTGGGAGATAAGGCTTATAGGTTGGCATTGCCACTAGAGTTAGTCGGTGTTCATAATGTCTTCCATATCTCTATGCTTCGAAAGTACCACCCGGACCCAACGCATGTGATAAGATATGAGCCATTGGAGCATAATGAGAGTGTGTTGTATGTTGAGAAGTCGGTTCGAATATTAGATCGGAAGGAGAAGGTGCTGAGGTCGAAGATGATTCCCTTAGTGAAAATTCTTTGGCAATATCACACTCCGAAGGAAGCTACATGGGAATTAGAGAGTACAATACAAGAGAAGTACCCGGAGTTGTTCTCAAATTAACTTGGTTCTAATTTGGAGGATCAAATTTCTTGAAAGAGGGGAGGAATGTAAGACCCGTAAAATTCTATGTAATCTTATTATTTCCATGATGTAGAGACAAGTTAAATTATATGTGAATCATAAGAATTTGATGTTTTTGAGTGTTAAGTGTGAATGAATTTCAAAATGGATATTGAAATGATGGGATGGGAGTTTAACTTTGGAAATTTGGGAAATTTACAACTAGAATGCTGCAGAATACAAGGTAGATCGATCTCATTGCAAGGCAATTGATCTCAATTTACCTCGGATTGGATAAGATCGATCTCCTCCTATAGACAGATCGATCTCTAGTAGCCTCTGGATAAGCCAGATTGATCTCTTCCTAAGGCCAAATCGATCTCTGATGCTTTCTGCTTAAACCAGATCGATCCCACTCCATGAACTAAGATCGATCTTATCCCATGAGCAGATCGATCTCATGCAATGGGCTGATCAATCTCATGGCCTGCAAGTCAAATTTTTGAAGGAGTTTAAGCAAGGGCAGATCGATCTCCTACCCTTGGAGATTTGTAAATCCCTAAAATTTCTTTGTAAATTTGTTCGTAAAAACGTACAAGTGGAAATAAAAATGTATGTCTGATATAAAATAAAACAAATACATAAATAAATAAATAAATCAATCAATCAATCAATCAATTAATCAATCAATAATATATATAATATATATATAATAATAATAAAATAAATATATAAAGTAAAAAAAATAGTGTCGCGTGATATCGCGCGACACTAAAAAAGGATCAAAGAAGGGAACCAAAATTCCCTTCCCTGGTCTGAGAGAAGAAAACGTAGGGAGAGGAAACGAGACCACTGGAGAGAGGAGGCGGTGATCGGGGGGGAAGAGAGGTAGTGGAGCCATCATCGGCGCTGGTAGAGAGAGGAGAACATCTGGCGACCGAGAGAGAGAGAGAGAAGAAAGAAACTGAGAGGAGAGGAGAGGGAGACGAACGGAGGCCGGAGGAACGGGGAACGCCTTGCCATCGGCCAGATGGTGCAACCCACGACGCCAATCCAGGCCCGAATCAGTGAGAAATAGCGTCGATCAGAAGAGGGAAAATGATAGCGAGGTAAACCGACACTAGATCCGTGCACTGGACGACCCCGTGGACCTGTCAGAGGAGGAACCCAGTGAAGCTCCGAACGACAAAGGAGAGAATCAAATCAGACTGAACCGGGCTAAATCGGTCCGAACCGGTTCAGCCAAAAAAGAGAAAAAAAGAAGAAAAAGAGGAAAAAAAAGTGGGAAAGGAAAGGGAAAATTTCGGAGATACTTGGTTTAACAATAGAATGGTAAGCGATTGAAATTGACTATTTAAATTTAAAAAAATTATTTAAATTTATATATGAATGAAATTAACCCGATTTAGAAATACGTGTGTGCAGCATGACAATGGGTGACGAAGAGAGATCGATACAGCCTCGATTTACGTGCCATTATGGAATCTTGGGTAAGCGAATTTCACTTGCTACCACTTGTATAATTATACGAATTAGAAATTAATCACATAATTTTCAGATTAATTTCGTATAAATTGCGTTATAATTGGAATTGAGAAATCGACTATCGCAAACGATATTATAAACTATCCAAAGAAATTAGAAAAATGTTTAAAATGACGTGATGGTGATAGTAGGCCACGTAATCAGCTAAACGTCTATAATGGGCCCAACTTGTGTAACAATCGGCCTAAACTCGTTAATGACCTAATGGACGGCCCATAAATTGTAATTGAGCCTAAATAGTTAAATGGATTTTAAAGATTAAATAAGGGAGTTAAAACGGGCTTAGGATAGAGGTAGGCCCATTAAGAGACTATAAGGCCCAATAAAAATAATTGGGTCCAAAATTTTATCTGAAGTGAAATCACACTGCGTACGTGTTTATAAGAAATGATGAGAAGCGATTTGTGATTAATTACAACTCCAGAGGACTAAATTGGGAGCAAATGGGACTGAACGAAATCTCAGCATTTGAAAAAGTTAGACTGTACAGAGAAATCGAGGTAAGGGGTATAATTTAATTTAGTTCTAATAATGAACATTCATTGCATTAATAAAAAGATTTTTATTAAGTAATATTATATTTTGAAAATGATTTATGATTGTTTTCATACTTAAGAAACGATTTACGAAACAGGACTTCGTTTTATGAAATGTTCACCAAGTACATTTATGTTTATGAAATGAATTTCCTGAAGTGTGAAAATGCATGGAAGTTTTATAATGGTTTGAAAACCTATATTTATGAAAGGAACTTTTGACATTTTCAAAAGTATTTAAGAAAAGGGAAAAAAAAATTTAGACTATAGGATTCATGCATGGCTACTTCTCATGGTATTCTGGCTCCACCACTTGAGTTCCGGTACGTAGGGGCCATGTAGCACTTGACTTTACTTGTGTGGTAGTTGACTTGCTACTCGTGGTTTATGATGATGATTCCTGGTAGTATCTCGTGCCCGCGCAGCACGTATGTATGTTTCCCGCACGGCGAGTGTCATCGGTGCCCATGCCCTAGCTATGTGCTAGTATATGATAAGATACTACCCATGTTTATGATTATGATTGTTGTACAACCCTGATCCAGTCTACAGCCCCCTTTACCATGGCCATAGGTATGATTAACTCTCTACGGAGAATGACACGTATCGTATGACTTAGTTATAGCCTAGTCTCCATGATTATGATTGTGATGATGATGATGATGATGATGATGATGATGATGATGATGATGATGATGAATGACTATGTTTTTATGAGATTTTGACGAAATGTTTACGAACAATTATGATTTATGACGAAATGTTTAAGAATGATTATATTTTATGAATGATAATGATTTTATAAAATCATCCATGAATGATGAAAATTTTATGAAGTAGTTAAGCGTGTATTTGATTTAAAGAAACTCATGCTTCATAATTTCTTATGATGACTATGCATGAAATGAAAGTTTACATATCTTCTAAATATTAGTTTCTAAAAGAAACTTATGATCAATTTTTTCGAAGCAAAGTTTGTTTCATGAATTATTTCTTGCATGCTTTTACATATCAGGACTACTTTAAATGTATTTTCTTACTGGGCTTTTTCCCAAAAGTTCACCCCTTCACCTCTCAAATGTGTTGCAGTGAAACTACATTTGATAATTGCTGCGTAGACAATGTAGGCTGGTGAATACGAGTTTCCTTAGGCTACCTTTTGTACATGTGTGAGGTATACATTTCTATCTCTTTACTAGACCATTAGTATGCACAGACATCGATTAAAAGTAATGTGTCGGGATGTAATCTGTATAAGGATAAATGAAATGAAATATTTTTAAGGATTGATTTTTGAGAGTAACTAGACATGTTCTGGAATATGTAGAATGATTTGATGATATGACTTGGAAAGCTTGTCTATTAGTTGTGGATATCTAAGATTGTTAAAAACATATGGTTTGCAGGTGGGTAGGCTTATATATAAGCCGTTATGCTACCAAAATTTCTATCGGCCATATAAATCCACATGTGAAACTTAATTATAATTACGGATAAAGAAGTAAGAAAATGAATTGGCACTGAATAGGAATACAATCTAAGTGAATAAAGGGATTAAGTTGCAAGCTGAAGTTTCAAAAAAAAAATTTCCCTCGAAATTTTATAGGTCACGGGTCATTACAAGATCAATCTCATAATGTGTTTTCTATAAAAACTGGGCAGCTGAATCTTCATTTCCACGAGACAACCTAAATTTCTTCCATTTTCAACAACAACCTAGTTTTCTTACTCTATAATGCACCCCCTTCCATAAAGATTTGAGAAAAAGTTATTAGAGCAAAGTTATTCATTGTGAGGAAAAGAATAACATAACTTGGAACCAACATTCTATTTGTTGGATTGAAGGAGCAAAGAGGGTTTTCCCCATTTTGGCAAAAAAAAAAGAAGGAAAAAGGTCAAGCTAGGTAAGATTTCTATATACCATCTTCTAGTATGTTAATCTAGATATTTTGATGAGTGATTTGGTGTATATAATGTTGGATGAAATATTCATTTACATGCTTAACCAATCATGACCTAGAGTAGGTTTAGTGAGAGAAAATTGAAATGGCATGGACTTGATGGTGATTTAAGCATGTATAGATGATTCTAAGATAGTTTTGTGAAATATATATATGTTGGAATAGATGATGATTGATAATGGGCATAGGAAGTGTTTGATAAATTGTAATAGTGAAGGAAATGATGAACTAGAGGCATTATGAGCTTAATGCCGGTTTAGTGTGAATCAATAGGCCTAAAGAGTTCAATAAATCCTTGAGAAATGAATAGAGCAATCGAAATGGACTTAGGAGGAAAAAAGGCCTTATAAGTGTTAATGAAAAACTATAAGTCGAATTGACTATAGTAAACATAAGAATTTTGTTACATGTGATTAAATTGATGTAATAAGTAATTTGTGCAGCTCCGGAGATTTCATTGGAAGCTAATCGAACTGCATGATCGAGCAGCTCTAAGAAGTGGAATAACTCAACGCGATTCCAGGTAAGGCAATTTTGTAAGTACCTAGAGTTAGCTGCATGTATTTTGAGGGTAACTATAGGGTATTGAAATTGTGTTGGTTGCCTAGAAAAGAAAATATTGGTTTACGCGAACGATTTGGAATATGAATGATTTTGGTTTTGGAAGTGAATCTTACAAAATGGGGTAGTAAAGCTAATAATTGCATAAACCTCATGTTTTAATATTTTATGAAATAAATTGCTTGGTTTAAGCAAACTGACAGATGGGCTGGTTATTTTATTTTCATAATTTCATGAAATAGCACGAGTCATGTGCTGACTTTGATTTCGAATGTGTGTTGTGTTGAAATGAGCTGCCTATCGAATTTATAGGAGTTAAATCGTACAGGAGCTTCGTTCGCACTGGATTTTGATGTTTTAAATATGTCGAAAATGTGTTGAAGCTTAGCTCGCACCTTGTTTTGAGTTATGATGTTTTATAAGCCGTACTGGAGCTTTTGTTCGTACGTGGATTTCCATTGATTTTCTTATGCATATATGTCACGACCCAAATTACCTAAAAATCAGAGTAAATTTTTCGCTTTTTCATTTTCTTACCTGTCGTGAACAGTTACACTACTAAACAGTTGGGCTATGATTCGGTGTTAGTCACCTCTCACCTATTTACCATTCCAATTTCATATTTCATTTACATATCAATTTACTTAAACAAAATACATCACCAATATTAAATCCACATACAGTACTGTGCATCTATATGTTCAGATATAAAATTATACAAATGTGTATACCTGGTCTTGATAAGAAGCAGTGGATAACCGAAATGCAAGACTACTGTCTGTCTCTTCTATTGAATGTACCCTGTGGGGTGGAAAATGAAAGGGTGAGCATAAACAGCTCAGTAAGGCAATAATGTAAGCAGGTAGATAACTATACTATCTGCGTGCTGATAATGTCATGATATAAAATTGTTTACTTTTGGAGCATGAGGTATGACTAAAACGATGCCACATGTATGTATATATCATATAAGAGAAATCATGAAATCCATATATAAAACAAACATGGAAAAATCCTCATGTATGACATCTCATGCTCGTCACATTAAAACTTATTTGTGTTCATCATTAACTCATCACGTTAAAAACTCATTTGTTTTATCATAAAACAACCACATCAAGGCTAAACCCATCTCTCAGGAATACCTTGATTCATTAAATCACATCTCTTTTGAAAACATTAATCGGGACATTACCCCTCCCTCGGGTTCGTCCTGGTCTATTCAGACCGTATGATATCATGTGAGGCAGGTAGGTTACTATATGAAAATCGAGGACTATGGCCATACTTTGTCCCTCTGATCCCAGGCTACACGGATCCCGGTGTGTAGGGCATCACAACTGCAACGGGAGGTGGGGTCAAGTCCTACCCGCCAGAATATCAAGTAACACATTGAGTCACATGACTACATGGTACAGCGTACTCCGTGTGACATACACGGTACATCATACTCCGTGGACCCATATCATAGTTTGGGGGTGCCTGCCGTAGGTCTTATCCACCCCAATACTATGTCGATAACCAACCCATGTCTCAAAGTATACGTGCGAGCATCTCAACTCTCTGTGACACACAGTCTACAGGAGGCTTCCGTACGACTATATGTATGTCAACTCACGTCTAGTGTGAGCGAAGCTCCAACACCACGCTATGCATATCATGATATCTAAAATCTCGTGCGAGCGAAGCTCCAGCACGGTTTTGTGCACACACAAATTTCTCGTATAAGCAATACTTCAGTACGGCTTTTCATGAGTAATAAATCAGTAAACTTGAGTGCGAGAAAGACTCTAGTACTCTTTTTATTCATGTAAATACGATAGGTGGCTCAATCTTGATAAAACATCTTTTAAAATAGTAACCGGCACAAACCGGCACCCTTTCGTATAATTCAAGAAATCAACAGCCAACCTATGTGTAAATTTGCTTAAACCAAAGCAATACATTCATATAAAACATCAAAACATAAAAATCATGCAATTTATCTGCCTTACTACCCTTTTTGTAAATTTTACTCTCAGGGGCAAAATCGTCTTTTTCCTTTATTCACCTATGCCCCGATTTTCATAAAAATTATTATTTCATTTCTAGATACTTTAAGGAATTCTAAGCCCTGTAAATTCCCTTAATAAATACGTATAGAAATCTCTATGCACTTACAAAATTTCTTTACCTCGATTTACGTGCAAACTTATCTCGTCTCGATAATATCCGATCTCTCAATCCAACTGCACGTCAACCAAGTCTACAAAACTGCATATAACCACATATTTTGGGTTAATTCATTTATACTTATCAATATTTCACTTATACTGATCGAATCTAAAACACTGGGCCTGTTTTACTTTATTAAGCCCAATAGTACTTTAATGGGCCTCGAGCCCATTTTCAGCCCATTTATACTATTTAAATCCCTTTTTTGGGTTTACTGGGCTCATTCAGCTTACTAATAATCATCGGGCTTCGTTCCAAACTCATTGGATAGCCCGTATACTATTTACGGTAATTACGTTGCAATTTCGATTAATATTCCTTTTTATACAGAATTAATCCATAAATTTCGTAAAATAATCGAAACTCTGTATTAAAGGACTCATATCATCGTAACTAAAACATACTTACCCAATATGATACGGGGTACGAGAATCGGAGCTCAATCGGCTCTCGTTCGGGCTTTGTCGTAAAACTGCACAATTATATATTTAATCCCAGATTACTTTTCAATTAAATATAATTTAAATAAATTTCTCGAAAATCAAATCGGTCATTTTTGACCTCTTACCGACTTACCCGAAGTCCGGTGTATCCCCAAAAATTCTTCTGCTTTTTCCTTCTTCTCTTTTTCTCCTTTTTCCCTTCTTTCTTGGCTAAACCGGTTCAGTCCAGTTCAACCCGGTTCAGACCGGTCCAGTTCAGCCCGATTCACTCTGGTTCAGTCGGTTCGGGGCCTCGCCGGTCAGTTCTCCACTGGCTTCCGTCACCAGTGGCTTCGCTGGGTCGTCCGATTCTCGAATCTGGCCTCGGTTTCGCCCAAGGCTGCCGGAAAGTGGCCGGTCCGGTGTGTTCTCCCTTCGCTGTCGGTGTCGTTCCTCTTTTTCGCCATTTTCGACATTTGCCGGCAGTTTCGCCGATCATGACCGCCACCAATCAGCTCGTCTGCGCCTGGGGAGCGTTCGGCTGGGGGTGGGGTTGGCCAGATCGGCTCCGGTCGCTGTGAATCTCCCCTTTCCTCTCTTGGCTTCTCTCCCTCGATCCGTCGGATTCCAACGGTTTCGCAGACCAATACCGGTCTCAAAAGAACCGGCTCCTCTTCCCGATCACGTCGGTGCCCAGCGTTCGAGCCCAGCTACCGTGGATCGTTGAAATCTACCCCGTTTTCCTCGCGGGCTTCTCTTCCTCCGTTTGGCGTTTTTCGGCCTCCTGGCGACGCGTCTCCGGTGCCAATAGCTTCGCCGGCCTCCCCTCTTTCTCCTCGGCTCTTCGTCGGGGTCGTGGGTCATCGGTGGCCGTGGGTCGGTCGGCCACGCGCGGTTCGTCTTCCTCGGTTTCCATTTTCTTCTCTCTCCCCGACAGTTTTCTGATTCTTTCCTTTTTTTTTTACAATTATTATTATTTTATTTATTATTATTTATAATTTAGTTTATTATTATTATATTCATGATTTTATTATTATTTTGCCAAAAATATCTACCAAAATTATTATTTTATTCAAATTAATTTATTTATTTTATTTAATTTATTTATTATATTTTTAACCCTTTTTCGGTTATAATTTCTTCGTATTTTCGGGATATTGTCCCAAGTGACTTTTCGATATTTCTAAAAATTTTGGATCTTGATCAATTGGACTCGAAATTATATAATTTCCTCATTATTGATCAAGATATCCTAAATCCTTATTTTTAATTAAATTTTTCTTATCGAATTTATCCCGAATTTTGATATTTTGACCGTTTTACCCTTGTACGTGTTTGAAATTAATTTAGACCGAGTTCCCTTCACGAACACTCACTCATTTTGCATTTTAAATCCTTATCTTCAGTCTGAATCTCGTTCGTTTAATTTGGGACCATTTTCATCCCTTATATAAATTTACGATTAATTTTCGGGTCTTACATAATCTCCCCCACTTAAGAAATTTGGTCCTCCAAATTAGAACCAAGTTAGTTGGATCCATAAACAACTTCGAGTACGTTTATTGTATCATACTCTTTAATTCCCATGTGACTTTTTCGGAGTGTAATACTACCAACATACTTTAATTTGGGAGATCGTCTTAAATCTCAACACTTTCTCCTTCCTGTTTTAATACCTGAATCAAGTTTTCAATCATATATTATACTTTCATTGAGCTAAGCTGTTGAAGCTCATATCTTATCACATACGCTGGGTCCGAATAATATTTTCGAAACATCATAAGATGGGACACATCGTGGATGCCTGCTAAGTTAGGTGGTAACGCCAACCTACAGGTCTTATCTCCCACTTTGTCCAATCTCTCAAAGGATTCAATATAACAAAATTCAATTTGCCTTCTTTTCGAATCTCTTTATGTCCTTAGGACCAATAACTTCCAACAACACTAATTCACCCTCGGTGAATTCCAATGGTTTCTGTCTCTTGTCAGCATAGCTTGTCTATCCGCTCTGAGGTGTTCTTAATCCTTCACAATTAACTGAACATGCTCAGGGGTTTGTCTTACTAATTCGAGAACAATTTTCTATCTGTTACCCACTTTTTCTTATCCAAATTGGGTAAACAACCCTTACAGCCATACAATGCCTAATCTGAAGTCATCCCAATCCTCAAGTAATAATTTTCATTATTGGCAAATTCGATTAGTAACAATTGATCATCCGAGGAGCTTATCAGATAAATGGCACACACTCTCATCATATCCTCCAAAACCTGTACAGTCCTCTCTGACTGACCATCTGTCTGAGGATGTAAAGCTTTGCTAACACTGAATCGGGTTCCCATAGCTTCCTTAAAAATATTTCCAAAAGTGAGAAGTGAAGCGGAAATCCCTATATGATACCATGCTCACTGGAATGCTACATAATGTTCCACAATCTTCCTTTTACATAAATCCACCTACACACTCAGAGTATCTGGGGATTTCATGACCAGAAGGTGGGTAGACTTAGTCAATCTATCGACTATCACTCAGATAGCCTCGTGATTCATCCGGGTCCTTTGTAACCCATCACGAAAATTAGGTTAACTTGTTCCCATTTTCGTGTCGATATAGGTAGAAATTGTAATAACCCTGCAACTTCTTTTGCTCTACCTTACTCTGCTGACATACAAGACACCTTTCCACAATCTTTACCATGTCTCTTTTCATATCTGACCACCAATACTCTTTTCTAAGATTTCGATATATTTATTACTTCTTCAGTGCACTGCATATCCCGAAGAGTGAGCTTCTGACAATATCACTATCTCATCAATTATGGTCCTGAGGAGCACTTATACTATCTCTGAACCTCAGTAAGCCATTATCTCTCTCTGTGAACTTTATCACTGTACCCATCTGAATCTGACTCACACTATCGACATCATGCCGATCATCACGCTAAGCCTGTCAAATCTGATCACTAAAATTCGGTTCTAATCTCAGGCTAGCTGTCACACAATCACTGTCATCATCAGAAGGGATCACATCACTACTGAGGCTCACAACTGCTCTAGCAGCTTACGCTCCCGACCATCATATGTAATACCATCCCGAGGCTCTTTCTGCTCAAGGTATTAGCCATTACATTAGCCTTTCCTGGGTGGTACAATTTCCACTGTCATAATCTCTCAGAAGCTCTAACCTTCTTTATTCTCATATCCGACTCTTTCTGTGAAAACAGATACTCGGGGCTTTTATGATCAGTGCATACCTGAAATTTCTTACCATGTACATAGTATTATCATATACTCGATACAACCACTATCGCTGTCAACTATAAATCAAGGTCGGATAGTCCTTTCATGATCCTTGAGTTGTCTGGATTCATAATCGACTATTTTTCCCTTTTTGCATCAATACACAGCCCATTCATTATTTTGAGGTATCCATAGACTCATGATAAACCTCTTAATCTGTTGGGTATGGTGAGAATAAATACGGTGGTCAGTTTATTACTTCAGTACACCAAAACTCCCGTCATGTCTATCATTCCATTCAAATATAACTTTTTCTAAGTTAAACGTGTCAATAAAGTAGTCCATTTCAAGAACTCTCAAATACACCCAAAATATCATCAATATGGATGATAACAAATCGGTCCAGGTAAAGTTTAAATATCTCATCGTAGTTACGTTCCACTGAATATTTCAATCATCCATATCCTTGACCTATGTGCGCATAACGTATAATATCATTTGGAACTCGCTTTCATTCAAGATACTAACCTGCGTCATTTCCTTTTTAACAGCTTTTATAAAATTTTAAATTTGTAAACCTTCTTGATTAATCGAATTCTATATTTCTTATCGTACCCGTAAAGGTACCCTAATTTTAAATGTATATATTACGATTGTCGATTTCAATTTATAGGTTGCGTATACTTTTAGACGCTGTCAAGTCTTCAGGCAGGGAGGTATTTTGAAATACCTTTATTAACCCTCAGACTTGACCACAATTACTTTACATATCAGTCCATGTGGTCACAGTTCACATTCGCTACTAATTGCTTTAATCTAAATTACTTCACGTATCAGAGATATTCGTACCTTACATACGCCTCTTATTCCAGTCTATCTCTTTTTGTATATCACTTATAACAAAACTCTGTCATTATTCACTCCGTGAGTACAATCATTTGCTCCTTTAATTTCAATCACTACTCCCCTTTTATTACTTGTCAAAACTTACAATATACTTTTCAGGGGTAAAACAGCACTGTCTTAGAATAAAACTCTGAACATCATAATTTACAGTCGACCAATTGAGATTTATTCTCAATATTACTTCAAATTATTCATAGTCCATTGAATAAAATCGGCTGACTTATACTTCTTCCCCCGTTTTCAACATATAATTTCTTCATAATTATTTCGTTAGTTAACCCTCATTCGTTGGGGTACTAACTATCAGCATTGTGCCTAAAAGTGTAGGCATTCACGTCTTTTACTCACTTACATAAGAATGAAGGCGGTATAAAGAAATACGTGGTACCAGGATCAATTAACACAATTACTTCATTATTCATATCCAGTATGGTATCTTTTACCACATCATATGAAACATCACTAGTGTCCTGGTCCAAGGCATATACTCGCCCTCATCCAACAGCCTATTTTCCCTTTCTCTTCGGCTGTGGCCTTTCTTTTTCGGTGCAGGGATATCAATAGGATTTTCTCTATCTCTTTGCTCTTCTGTGGGGCAGTCTCACCCAACTCTGAGCAATCATTAAATAAATGGTTTGTTTTACCACACTTAACGCCTATTTTAGTCAATAAAGTGTAGGTGGAGGCCTTTACTTCCGTGGTATCTACCACACATCCTACACTGCTTACATTGCTACACTGCTTACACTGCTCTGCAGCAGGTCAGGGTCCTCCAATCACAATACCCCTCATAAGTATTGAAATTGGATACACTGGGGCCTTACCAATCATCTTACCCCGTGACTCATCAACTCTAATCTCTTACCAACTGGTCTCTTTCTCGTTCTGACATCCATGTCATTCTCTATTCTCTTCTGTCTCTATTTTGGCCCTTACTACATTTCCCAATCTCAGAGGCGTGCAACACATGATCTTATTCACGCAACTGTATTCTGCGTACTGCCTCGACATAAGTAGTGAGCCAATCGGACTCTTATCGACAATTTGAGCCATTCTATGAACTTTTGGGCTTTCTGACTCTCACTGTCCATAATATCGGGTTCATACTTGCCCAGGGATGTAATCTGAAATGCATACTCATCAATCAACCAATGTCTATGGGTAGTGTAAGAAATTTTACCTGTACTTTTCCTTTAAGTAGTGTCCGAGATATTCTGTCACCGGACTACATCCAGAAATATTTCTCATGTCGACTCTGGACGTCTAACTCTTCAGATGGGTCGAGCGGACTTCCACCAATGTTCTGTCTCACCCTCTAACATAAATGTATTTAAAAGTCACTTTCTCGGTTGACATACACCGAAAGAATCCATAGTACTTCGCTATCTCATACACCCAGTCCTCAGTAACTATTGTTTCTTTACTTCGCTATATATCGGAGGGGTGTGAAAATCTTTATAGTCTGAGGCATCTATTTAGGCTTTACCCTGCCTATCCTTAACTACCTGTATAGACTGAGTAAATAATTCCGAAATATTTTCTACACTCCACTCCATCCTCTTAGAGCGTGTCTCAACACTGTTTGGTCTCTTTATAGGACCCTGTGCCTCCACCTCACTCTCATCTTGAGTCTCATATGACGACACATTCGACTCTCAGGCCGATCTCTATGGCCTCGAGCAGGTGTACTCTCTACCATAGCGACTATCATTTATAAAAACTATATTCTTGCATTCGAAACTAAATTCTTAGCTGCACTTCCACCTTGATATACACAATTGTATCTAAACAATGTTCAGTACATGGGGATGTAAATTTACTTAACCACTAACATCGACTCATATCAGGCCAACTCGGCTCTGATACCATCTTTTCTGTCACGACCCAAATTACCTAAAAATCAGAGTAAATTTTTTGCTTTTTCATTTTCTTACCCGTCATGAACAGTTACACTACTAAACAGTTGGGCTATGATTCGGTGTTAGTCACCTCTCACCTATTTACCATTCCAATTTCATATTTCATTTACATATCAATTTATTTAAACAAAATACATCCCCAATATTACATCCATATACAGTACTGTGCATCTATATGTTCAGATATAAAATTATACAAATGTGTATACCTGGTCTTGATAAGAAGCAGCGGATAACCGAAATGCAAGACTACTGTTTGTCTCTTCTATTGAATGTACCCTGTGGGATGGAAAATGAAAGGGTGAGCATAAACAGCTCAATAAGGCAATAATATAAGCAGGTAGATAACTATACTATCTGCGTGCTGATAATGTCATGATATAAAATCGTTTACTATTGAAGCATGAGGTATGACTAAAACGATGCCACATGTATGTATATATCATATAAGAGAAATCATGAAATCCATATATAAAACAAACATGAAAAAATCCTCATGTATGACATCTCATGCTCGTCACATTAAAACTTATTTGTGTTCATCATAAACTCATCACGTTAAAAACTCATTTGTTTTATCATAAAACAACCACATCAAGGCTAAACCCATCTCTCGGGAATACATTGATTCATTAAATCACATCTCTTTTGAAAACATTAATCGGGACATTACCCCTCCTTCGGGTTCGTCCTGGTCTATTCAGACCGTATGATATCATGTGAGGCATGTAGGTTACTGTATGAAAATCGAGGACTATGGCCATACTTTGTCCCTGTGATCCCAGGCTACATGGATCCCCGTATGTGGGGCATCACAACTGCAACGGGAGGTGGGGTCAAGTCCTACCCGCCAGAATATCAAGTAACATCATCGAGTCATCATGACTGCACGGTACAGTGTATTCCGTGTGACATACATGGTACATCGTACTCTGTGGACCCATATCATAGTCTGGGGGTGCCTGCCGTAGGTCTTATCCACCCCAATACTATGTCGATAACCAACCCATGTCTCAAAGTATACGTGTGAGCATCTCAACTCTCTGTGACACACAGTCTACAGGAGGCTTCCGCATGACTATATGCATGTCAACTCACGTCTAGTGCGAGCGAAGCTCCAGCACCACGCTATGCATATCATGATATATAAAATCTCGTGCGAGCGAAGCTCCAGCACGGTTTTATGCACACATAAATTTCTCGTACGAGCAATGCTCCAGTACGGCTTTTCATGAGTAATAAATCAGTAAACTTGAGTGTGAGAAAGACTCTAGCACTCTTTTTATTCATGTAAATACTATAGGTGGCTCAATCTTGATAAAACATCTTTTAAAATAGTAACCGGTACAAATCGATACCCTTTCGTATAATTCAAGAAATCAACAGCCAACCTATGTGTAAATTTGCTTATATCAAAGCAATACATTCATATAAAACATCAAACATGAAAATCATGCAATTTATCTGCCTTACTACCCTTTTTGTAAATTTTACTATGAGGGGAAAAATCGTCTTTTTCCTTTATTCACCTAGGTCCCGATTTTCGTAAAAATTATTATTTCGTTTCTAGATACTTTAAGGAATTCTAAGCCCTGTAAATCCCCTCAATAAATACGTATAGAAATCTCTATGCACTAACAAAATTCTCTTACCTCGATTTACGTGTAAACTTATCTCGTCTCGATAATATCCGATCTCTCAATCCAACTGCACGTCAACCAAGTCTACGAAACTGCATATAACCACATATTTTAGGTTAATTCATTTATACTTATCAGTATTTCACTTATACTGATCGAATCTAAAACACTGGGCCCATTTTACTTTATTAAGCCTAATAGCACTTTAATGGGCCTCAAGCCCGTTTTCAGCCTGTTTATACTATTTAAATCCCTTTTTTGGGTTTACTGGGCTCATTCAGCTTACCAATAATCATCAGGCTTCATTCCAAACTCATTGGATAGCCCGTATACTATTTACGGTAATTACGTTGCAATTCCGATTAATATTCCTTTTTATACAGAATTAATCCATAAATTTCGTAAAATAATCGAAACTCTGTATTAAAGGACTCATATCATCGTAATTAAAATATACTTACCCAATATGATACGGGGTACGAGAATCGGAGCTCAATCGGCTCTCGTTCGGGCTTTGTCGTAAAACTGCACAATTATATATTTAATCCCGAATTACTTTTCGATTAAATATAATTTAAATAAATTTCTTGAAAATCAAATCGGTCACTTTTGACCTCTTACCGACTTACCCGAAGTCCTGTGTATCCCCGAAAATTCTTCCCTTTTTTCTCTTTTTCTCCTTTTTTCCCTTCTTTCTTGGCTGAACCGGTTCAGACCGGTCTGGTTCAGCCCAGTTCACTCCAGTTCTGTCGGTTCGGGGCCTCGCCGGCCGGTTCTCCACCGGCTTTCACTGCCAGTGGCTTCGCTGGGTCGTCCGATTCTTGAATCTGGCCTCGATTTCGTCCAAGGTCGCGGGAAAGTGGCCGGTCTAGTGTGTTCTCCCTTCGCCGTCGTTGTCGTTCCTCTTTTCCTCCATTTCTGGCATTTGCCGACAGTTTCACCGGTTGTGACCGCCACCAATTAGCTCGTCTGCGCCTGGGGAACTTCAGCTGGGAGTGGGGTCGGCCAGATCGGCTCCGGTCGTCGTGAATCTCCCATTTCCTCTCTCGGCTTCTCTCCCTCGATCCGTCAAATTTCGACGGTTTTGCCGACCAATACCGGCCTCAAAAGAATCGGCTCCTCTTCCCGATCACGTCGGTGCCCGCCGTTCGAGCCCAGCTGCCGTGGATCGTCGAAATCTACCCCGTTTTCCTCGTGGGCTTCTCTTCCTCCGTTCGGCGTTTTTCGGCCTCCTGGCGACGCGTCTCCGGTGCCAATAGCTTCGTCGGCCTCCCCTCTTTCTCCTCAGCTCTTCGTCGGGGCCGTGGGTCGCCGGTGGCCGTGGGTCGGTCAGCCACTCGCGGTTTGTCTTCCTCGATTTCCATTTTCTTCTCTCTCCCCGATAATTTTCTGATTCTTTCCTTTTTTTTACAATTATTTTTATTTTTATTTATTATTATTTATAATTTAGTTTATTATTATTATATTCATTATTTTATTATTATTTTGCCAAAAATATCTACCAAAATTATTATTTTATTCAAATTAATTTATTTAATTTTATTTAATTTATTTATTATATTTTTAACCCTTTTTCGGTTATAATTTCTTCATATTTTCGGGATATTGTCCCGAGTGACTTTTCGATATTTCTAAAAATTTTGGATCTTGATCAATTGGACTCGTAATTATATAATTTCCTCATTATTGATCAAGATATCCTAAATCCTTATTTTTAATTAAATTTTTCTTATCGAATTTATCCTGGATTTCTATCTTTTAACCGTTTTACCCTTGCACGTGTTCGAAATTAATTTAGACCGAGTTCCCTTCACGAACACTCACTCATTTTGCATTTTAAATCCTTATCTTCAGTCTGAATCTCGTTCATTTAATTTGGGACCATTTTCATCCCTTATAAAAATTTACGATTAATTTTCGGGTCTTACAATATAACTGTACTGGAGCTATGCTCGTGTCAGACCCATACTTTTATGTAGCTTGTTTCTTATGATTCCTATATGTATGAACACTCTATTATTATAGTTAAATCATATATTTACTAGATTTACAGTGTATGTGAAATGCTTTAACACATATAAGCTACATAAAAGCCTAATGTGAGCTATAACAGACACAGGTTAAACCGAGTGGATCTGAATCATTCTGACTGAAGAGAAGAACTTAAAATGAGAAAATATAGAGAACTTATGAAGGAAAGTCAGTTTGATTTAATCTCGAAAACAGAAAACAAGAGTAAAAGCTAAAAAGGGTAAAACAGACTTTTTAGCAAGTTAAGGTATTTCAGGCATATTTACCTATCGGGAACGGTTAAAACGTAAAGAGGAGAGTGTAAGACATAAGATATGACACTTTCAAAATTTTGAGAAAAAGTCAACTTGGTCAATGATTAAGAAAAATGTCAACTATAGTTAAGAAAAGTGACTTTTATCATAGTTGACTAACCATGGTTAAAAATTAACCTAATTATGGAGAAAAATTTGGAAAAAATATTTTTTGTCAGAATACAAGATAATCATCCCCGAAAATAAGGAAAATTTATTCGGAAGGATTTCGGATTAAATTTAATGGATAAAAACGTAATGGGTCGAAATGAAGATTTTAAAGCCCATTAAGGTATACTAAATATAGATTGAAATTCTTGGGTCTCTTAGATCAAATTGTTGGACCAATTGATAGGCCAAATATTTAGACAATTAAAGGCCCGAGGTATAGTAAAAATTTCAGCTTGAAGCCCATTAAGAAAGCCCAAAACGAGAGGCCCAATTGTAAGGCCCATTAGGATTAAATATCTAACTTTAGTTAAAGCTAACTATGACTCATTAGATGACTCATTAGGTGACTCATAACTAAACCTTAGGAAGTCAATCACAATGGCTGGAAAGTAAGGCTTAATGGCTAAGTTAATGGCTTATAAAATCAGCCACACCATTGTCATCTTCACCATACCATTCTCGGCTAGAAGAAGAAACCATTGAAATACATTCATCCAAGCTTTCTCTCACTAGAAATCACTAGGAATTAGGCATATTTGAAACTTGCATTCTTCATGAAAGTTATTCCAAATTGAGAGGAGAGTGACATATGTTGGAATTGGCTATCAAGAAGCCATAGTGTGCAAACCATGAGGCTCCAAAGTTTTGACCAAGTGTGAACACAAATACTAGGTATATTTTCAAGCTTTCAAATTCATATATGTTAATGTATGAATGATTTTAAGTATATTGGTATATGTTTTAAGCATTGAAACATATGAAATCGCTATGATCATGGTTAGGTCGAGAGTGACTAATGAAATATTGATGAATGCACATATGATTTTAAGGCACAAATGAGATGATATACATGTGTTAATAATTATGGTATAGTTAGAATTAATCAATCTGATTAATTGATACATGTATTTAGTTGGCAATCAAGGTGTTTGATAAAAAGCCTAAATGAACCATGTAAAGCTTAAGAACATTGCCAACCCAGTGTTTGTGAAAATGCCTAAGTGAATTGGCTGAACAAATGGACATGGACAGTATGCCATGGTGTGACCGACGGCATGGGATGCTCTCGGCCATGGCATGTGGCCGAGAGGTCCAATAGGCCAAGCATAATTATTTTAGGCCCAATGTGATGTAATGGATCTCGGATAAGCCCAATAAGAGGTAGTGGACCCTACAAGCCCAATAGGCCTAACGAAAATGAATAGTAAAATGAAAATAGGCTTAAGGCATAGTTAGGCCCATTAAGGTTTATTAAAGCCCATTAAGGGAAATAGACTGTATTTAATGTGAAATACAGTAGGAAAAATATAATTAACTTGATAAATGGTTATATGCAGCTCCAGAGATTAGTGAAGGAGCGAATCGGACTGTTGGATCAAGCAGCGTTGAGAAAATAAAATTTCTCGAGTGATTGCAGGTAAGGGACTTTTGTTAGTAGTTAGAGATGCTTGCATGTATTTTCATCTATTTATACATTCACTTAAGAACTCTGAGGGTCAGAGAAAATGAATAATAATTATTGTGACCCGATAGTGGCAAATTACGTTTTTACCCTTAGTTAGGAAAAAAGTCAACTTTTGTGAAAAGTTGTAAAAAGCATGGAAACCACCGTTTTGAGTGTTTTACCACTATTTAGTAGAAGAATAAATAGATGGGCTAATGTTTTTAAGGTTGATGTGAATTAAGCACACTTTATAGTGCTGATTTTGATGTTTTGAAAATCATCCCTTTCTAAAGAGTCATTTATCATATTATGTGAGAATAAATCGTGCTAGAGCATAGCTCACACTTGATTTCATATCTTTTCCACATATATTAGTGCTGGTGTATGATTCGCACTGGATTTCCATAACATTCATGATAAAGTGCTGGAGTTATTACTCGTACTCAATTTTATGTGATATATGCATGAGAGAGTGCTGAAGCGATTAGCTCGTACTTGAATTTTACATGAGATACATGAGAGAGTGCTAGAGCATTGTTCGTACTCGATTCTTCATGATTTATACATGACATAGTCCTTGAGCTATTGCTTGTACTTGATTTGATGAGTTTTGTGCATAGCATGGTACTAAAACTATTGCTCGTACTTGATTTGAAACGTGAACTATGCATTAACCTAGTTGCTGGAGGTTTACTCGCATTAGAGTTTGAGTTTGTGATGAGAAATAGTGTTTGAGCGGATGTCGACTGTGAGTCGCGCTCAAAGGCGCGCACTGTATTTTATGTGATATATAAAACATGTTAAAAAATTATGCTTGATTTTCTCATGTAGACTGAGTGTCACACTGTGAGATGTTTGCATGTGGATTTAGAGACGTGGTATGTATATTCTATGGTTTGAGGGCTAAGACCTATGGCAGGTACCCCGACTATGATGTAGGGTCCACAGAGTACGTTATACCGTGCGAGTGGCATGAAGTACACTGTACCGTATGGTGTTGTGGAGTTGATAGCTGGCAGTTGTGATGGACTAACCCCCCTCCTGTTGCAGCAGTGATGCCCCGCACACTAGGATTCCGAGTAGCCTAAGATCACCATTATAGGATGTGGCCATAGTCTAGGATATTATTGCATTGCACCATAGAGTCTCACATGATATATCACTTGACTGATTTATTTATGATACGGATAGACCTGAGGGATAGGTCAAAATCTGATTTTGCGTTGTGAATGATTTATATGCCATATTTACTGTGATTTAAATATACATGGCATGATTTTTCTAAAGGCATTGTGATATTATAAAGATACATTATTTTGCACTACATGCCTACATTTGAGAACGAAAGCATGATTTCTGTATATGGGATTTAATCTGTACAAGTATATATATATATTTAAAGACATGCTTTTAAAATAAGTTAAGGAAATGATGTTTTCAAGGCATAGCATTATTTTAAGTAAATAGTGTAGATGTCTACTTGCTTGCTTGATTTCCTTACTGAGCGCGTTGTATGCTCATCCCCCTTTATTTTCCCTCTCTACAGAGCATTAGCAGTAGAGCAAGTGTGCTTGAGGGATAGTATTCCTGTTGTTCGCTACTATTTCCTATCGATCGACAAGTATACATATTTTGTACGGTTATGTATCTAAACATAGAAATAGCACAGTGATGTATACCATATATATTATGGGGAATGTATTTGTATTAGATTTTATATGATCTTACATGTATTATAAAAGAATTTATAGTCAGAAATAATATATTGACATGTATGTATGGTAATGAATGATATGGTACGTGAGGAAGCTAACATCGAATCACAGCCCAACCATTGATGAAAGGAAAGGAAAGTTAAAATGTGAAAAATTTGTAGTGGTTTTGGTTAAGTCAAGGAAGGGTCTTGATAGAATGGTATCAGAGCAGAGGTTGGTCTGATGTGAGTCGGTGTTAGAAAATAGGAAAGTGTACATCCTTATAGTACTGTGTTGTGTTTAGATACAACTATGTATACCTGATGGGAGACGGACTAATTCATGGTTTTGAATGCCGGAACTCTGCCTATATGGTAAATACTCTTAGTGGTAGAGGGACGAGAGGTAGGGCTCGAGGTCGTGGAGATAGGCCTGAGAGTCGAGCTGCTGCCAAGCCATTACCTACCCATGAGACTCCAAGTGCTACTGAGGTACCAAAGTGTGTTGAGATGCACTTTATGAGATTAAAGTGTAGTCTAGAGACGATAGTAGAGATATTGGCATAGACGATGCCAGGTAGGTAGGGACCGGAGGTAGGAACTGTGACAAGAGAAGCAGTTGCTTCTGATGCACCTACACAGACAGCTCATGCACCAAGGACTACAGATACTCTTACACCCCCACTAGTTTGGGGTAGTGGTGGATTAGGGTACGGATGTGATCTGGATAGATTGCGACAGTTCCAGAAGTTTAGACCTCCATCTTTTAGTGGGGTTAAGGACCCAGTAGCTGCTAAGGAATGGGTTAGTAAGATGTAGATGCTTTTTGGATTCTTCGAGTGTACGACATCGGAGATGGTCGCATTTGCTACGTTTCTATTGAAGGGAGCTATAGAGAATTAGTGAAAGTCCACCAGACCCATATTGAGAGCCCGACATACAGATATTAGTTGGGAGATATTTCGAGATGCCTTTAGGAGGCAGTTTGTTCCTGATACCGCAGAGCGAAAACTACAGGCTGAGTTTTTGATACTGAACCAGGGGAGTATGTCCGTGGATGAGTATGAGACTAGATTCCTATCCTTGGGAAGTTATGACCCAGATACCATGTATAGTGAGGCCAAAAAAGTCTACAGGTTCATCGATGGATTAAGACCGATTTTGCAGTCCAGATTTGGTCCCATTTGACATAGCTACATATGAGGAAGCAGTGCGCAGGGTGCAACTGTGCTAGTAGGATTATGAGAGGAATGCTTCTGAGTTTGGAAAGTTTAGTCGAAGCCGAGATAAACAAAGGAAGAGGCCAGCGAGAGATAGAGGTTTCAGTTATCGAAGAGGGAGGAGACTCTTCGGTAAGAGACCGTGGATTGAGGAGGCACGAGAGAGACCTGCCAGACCTCCTACTTATCTGGCCGTAACTCCAGCGAAGGGTATTGTCATTGGAGGACAGAGACCTACTACTAATCAGTGCAGTAGATGTGGTAGACAGCATAGAGGTAGACCTTGTCCTCTGACTCCTATAGTGTGTTTCCAATGTGGGAAACCAAGGCATATTTTTAGAGCTTACCTGAAGATGGTTGAGACTACTCCACTGAAGGGCAGGGAGATAGAGAGATCTCTAGTTGATCCTTCTGCTTCGAGGAGGAGAGCGACAATAGAAGAGAAGGGGAAGTAAGTGATCGGTCGAGGGCACGTACATGCTTTGGACGAGGGCATAGCTGATGCTTCATCGGATATGATACAAGGTAACATCCTGATTTATGATATTGAAGCAATGCTTTAATTGATCCTGGTGCCACACATTCTTTTGTATCGCCTTCATTTGCTTGTAAATTAGCAAGACATGTTGAGCGTACACCGTTATGTATGATGATGTTGATTAGTACGCTTATAAATAGTAGTAAGATTTTGGAATATGTATTTAATGACTGCAAGTTGAGAGTAGGAAACAAGGAGATGACAGCCAATCTAATATTACTAATTATGAGTGACTTTGATGTAATCTTAGGAATGGACTGGTTATCTACAAACCATGTTGTTTTAGATTGTTATGCTAAAACAATTATGTTTCCTAACACTACTAGATATGTTGTAAAGTTTAATGAAAATAAATGAAAAGAGTAGTTATGATTATGATATGATTTATTGACTTAGAAAACCTTCAACATATCCAAGTTTCATTACGTACGTGGTAGATACGGATAAGGCGCATCCAGAGTTGTTAGATATTTCTGTGGTCAGTGAGTACCCAGATGTTTTTTTGGATGAGTTGCTAGGATTACCACCAGACAAAAAGATGGAGTTCTGTATAGACTTGGTGCTTGGAACGGAGCCTATTTCGAGACCACCATATCGCATGGCCTTAGTTAAGTTGGAGGAGCTGTTGGATAGGGGTTTTGTTAGACCGAGTGTTTCACCTTGGGGAGCACCGATTTTATTCATAAGGAAGAAGGATGGGAGCCTCCGATTGTGTATAGATTATCGATTATTAAATAAGGCCACCATCAAGAATAGGTATCCCTTTCCACGCATTAATGACTTTTTGGATCAGTTTCGGGAAGCACAGGTCTTTTTCATGATTGATCTGAGGTCTGGGTATCATCAGCTGAGAGTTCGGAGTGGAGATGTACCCAAGACAGTGTTTCGTACCTGATATGGCCATTATGAGTTCTTGGTTATGCCATTCAGACTGACGAATGCTCCAGCAGCTTTCATGGCTTTGATGAACGATGTGTTCAAGCGATATTTGGATCGGTTTGTTATCGTCTTTATCGATGACATATTGGTATAGTCCAGATCCAATGAGGAGCATGAGGAACACCTCAGGATTGTATTGTAGACTTTATGGGAGCAGAAGTTATATGCTAAGCTCAGTAAGTGTGACATTTGGTTGTCACAGATCTCGTTTTTGGGATATGTTGTATCGAAGGATGGTGTATCAATCGATCCATCCAAGATAGAGGCTGTAGTTTAGTGGGAACAGTCGAGGACAGTCACCGAGATCAGGAGTTTTTCAGTTTTAGCTGGATACTATCGGAGATTCGTTGAGGGATTTTCGAAGTTAGCTATTCTGTTGACACGTCTCACTCGGAATGGTGTGAGAAGAGTTTCCAAGAATTGTGAGAAGAGTTTCCAAGAATTGAAGCGTCGATTGACCACCGCTCTGATTCTCACTATCCCTACCAGCTCAGGAGGATTTGCAGTATATATCAATGCTTCACATCATGTCACGCCCCGGAAGCGCGAAAAAATGGGGCTAATTTAAACTTTTTATCCATTAACTATGTTGTTTTCCTGTCCATGTCTAGATTTAAAATCTTTTTCATTTTTCAGGATCTCATTACATTACATACATTCTGTATATATTTATAATCATTACAACTATTACATGCCGACTATTATATACAATAGTGTCTATTATGTATCACATGTCTGGAATATAAGTAAGATTGTACCTCAAGGTTACGAAAGTATCTGATGAAAGGTCGGACACCTTGTCAACGACCACAATCTCGTATGTGCAGTAGACTCGCTATAGATAATCTAGGAGATGGAGAGGAGGGGGTGAGTTTTTCAGACTCAGTAAGAGATACATTTAAAATAGCTTTAAGTACCCAAAACATGGTAAAACTCATGGTTTTACAAATCAGCATAAACATGTACTGGAGTAGAGATGCTTAAATTTTATAAAAGCAGTAAAAACATGCTTAAATCATAAGTTTACACATCATGCATCTTTTTAGTAAAACTCATATATAGTATGCATATCACGTCGTGTAAACAAGTAAAAAGCATCTCAAAACTTAATCATGCATATCATAACATGCTTATCACTTTGAAATGAAATCGTATTGTCATATGCATATTTCGTGAAACATACTCATGGCTACCTTTAAAATCTCATCATAGAAAATTTGTTCTCAATAGCAAATCATAAAACGGGTAGCATGAAATGTGCGAAAACATATATATAAATCATTCCGTCAATTTATCGTGTAGGGTCAGGTAATCGTCTCATATACTAGTCCCGAAGGACATCATTAATATAACTGGTACATATGGCCATAGTACAGGGAACTGTAAGACTAGATCAGGGTCATACAGTGCCCTACTGGACTGTGTGGTACGGGGCTATGGTGGGGTGACTCATTACGTGCCTGCAAAGGACTCGCAGTCTCTAAGTAGTCTCAACGCACGAACTTTAAATGGTTACATGGTACCACAAGTCATCTCATCTCGTCAGAGTCCTGCCCATTCCCTGGCCGTCGGCTAGGAAGATTCTTGATCGTCTTTGTACCCTTTTCTCAACGTACAAGATCGACCCCAGATCACTCTGACCTCATAACATCAATACTTCGTGCCATAGTCTCAAAACATTAAGCATGTTTTTCATAAACACATATATCTCGAGTATATATGTACCATATATAATGAAAACATAGTTTCGTAAAACATTATTGGGACTTTAACCCGTAAACTCATGGAAAACATACTATGCTTTCATTTCATAAGTGAAAATCACTTTTATATACATAAACATATATACTAAAATGTATCTCATGCAATAAAAGTCATTTTGAAAAGCTTAGATAAGTTTACTCCGATTTTGAGTGAATAGTACTCTTTTCAACTTTCGAGAAAGCTCTTTTTCATGGAAACTCAACTAACTATCTTCATAAACATTTGGTAAGGTTGAGAAGTACTAATGCTAATCTAAATTATATTCCTTACCTCTTAGCGACTGATGTAGAGCACTTTCCTCAATGCTCGAATTTACCTCGTAAAATGTGTCGATAGATCGAGCTACTGCAAAACAAGTTCAACATATCACATATGGCTTAAATTTATTTCAACATATCCAAATATGTTATTATATCGAAGCTTTGACCAAAAGTTGACTTTTATCGATTTTACTCTTTTGCTCGGTTTTATCAGTATAAACCTCGTTTTAATCATATTAAACACAATAAATATTTTCTCATATTTATTACTATCAATTTAGGTAATTGGGCCATTTTCTCTCTTATTGGGCCCAATTGCATTTTAATGGGCCTTAATCCGTTTTAAGCCCGTTTCAACCTATTAATTCTTTCATCAAGGCCTATTGGGCTCACTGGGCCCATTAGTACTTATTGGGCCTTTTTCTAGACTTGTTGAATAGCTCGTATATCATTTACGACAATTTAATTAAAAATCCCACTTTAATCCACTAAATGCGCAATTTAATCCATAACTCATAAAATAAACTTTTAATGCGCGATAATTACATAAATTATCGTAAATGAGCTTTACTTACCCGAGATTTTGAGATATTATGCAAATCGAAGTTCGATCGAGCTCACATACGCGATTTATCGTCGAACTGCATAATTATATATATATATTTAATTTCAGGTAAATTTTCGATCAAATATAATTTAAATAAATTTTTCGAAAATTAAATCGGTCACTTTTGACCTCTTACCGACTTACCCGAAGTCCGGTGTATCCCCAAATTTTTTTTCCTTTTTCCTTTTCCTCTTTTTCTTCCTTTTTTCTCCTTTTTCCATCTCTTTCTTGGCTGAACCGGTTCGGTCCAATTCAGACCGATTCAGACCGGTCCGGTTCTGTCACGACCCAAATTACCTAAAAATCATAATAAATTTTTCGGTTTTTAATTTCCTTACCCGTCGTGAACAGTTACACTACTAAACAGTTGGGCTATGATTTAGTGTTAGTCACCTCTCACCTATTTACCATTCCATTTTCATATTTCATTTACATATCAATTTATTTAAACTAAATACATCCCAATATTACATCCATATACAGTATTGTGCACCTATATGTTCGATACAAAATTATACAAATGTGTATACCTGGTCTTGATAAGAAGCAGCGGATAACCGAAATGTAATACCACTGTCGTTCTCTTCTACTGAATGTACCTTGTAGGGTGGAAAATGAAAGGGTGAGCATAAACAGCTCAGTAAGGTAATAATGTAAGTAGGTAGATAACTATAATATCTACGTGCTGATAATGTCATGATATAAAATCGTTTGTATTTGGAGCATGAGGTAAGACTAAAATGATGCCACATGTATGTATATATCATATAATAGAAATCATGAAATCCATATATAAAACAAACATGAAAAAATCCTCATGTATGTCATCTCATGCTCGTCACATTAAAACTTATTTTGTTCATCATAAACTCATCACGTTAAAAACTCATTTGTTTTATCATAAAACAACCACATCAAGGCTAAACCATCTCTCGGGAATACCTTGATTCATTAAATCACATCTCTTTTAAAAACATAAATCAGGATATTACCCCTCCCTCGGGTTCGTCCTGGTCTATTCAGACTGTATGATATCATGTGAGGCATGTAGGATACTGTATGAAAATCAAGGACTATGGCCATACTTTGTCCCTGTGATCCCAGGCTACTCGGATCCCGGTGTGCGGTGTATCACAACTACAACGGGAGGTGGGGTCAATTCCTACCCGTCAGAATATCAAGTAACATCATCGAGTCATCATGACTGCATGGTACATCGTACTCCGTGTGACATACACGGTACATCGTACTCCGTGGGCCCATATCATAGTTTGGAGGTGCCTGCCGTAGGTCTTATCCACCCCAATACTATGTCGATAACCAACCCATGTCTCAAAGTATACATATGAGCATCTCAACTCTCTGTGACACACAGTCTATAAGAGGCTTTCGCACGACTATATGCATGTCAACTCACATCTAGTGTGAGCAAAGCCCCAGCACCACGCTATGCATATCATGATATCTAAAATCTCGTGCGAGCGAAGCTCCAACACAGTTTTGTGCATACACAAATTTCTCGTACGAGCAACGCTCCAGTACGGCTTTTCATGAGTAATAAATCAGTAAACTTGAGTGTGAGAAAGACTCTAGCACTCTTTTTATTCATATAAATACGATAGGTGGCTCAATCTTGGTAAAACATCTTTTAAAATATTAACCGGTACAAACCGGTACCCTTTCGTATAACTCAGGAAATCAATAGCCAACCTATGTATATATTTGCTTAAATCAAAGCAATATATTCATATAAAACATTAAAACATGAAATCATGCAATTTATCTGCCTTACTACCCTTTTTGTAAATTTTACTCCCATGGGTAAAATCATCTTTTTCTTTATTCACCTAAGCCCCGATTTTAGTAAAAATTATTATTTCGTTTCTAGATATTTTAAGGAATTCTAAGCCCTATAAATCCCCTCAATAAATACGTATAGAAATCTCTATGTACCTACAAAATTCCCTTACCTTATTTTTCTATAGAGTCTGACCTTTCCTGTTCCACTGCTATCTCATCACGCAATCCGATCTGCTCCCAATCCAATGTCCAGAACTGCGTATAAATATTCCTCAGGTCAGATATCATACAATTTAATTGTATTTCCTATTTTCTGGGCTTAATTTAAATCATTGGGCCCATTTACCCGTATTGGGCCCGATTGCACCTTAATGGGCCTTAATCAGCCTTAAGCCCGTTTTCCACTTAATTTTCACATTATCAAGGCCTATTGGGCTCATTGGGCCTACCAACAATTTCTTGGGCCTCGTTCTAACTCTCGAATAGCTCAATTTATTATTTACTACAATTTATCCGACTTTCCAAAATTTAATTTAATTAATGCGAAAATTAAATTCGAAGCACGCATAACGATGTAAATTGTCGTAAATAAGGGTTACTTACCCGAGATTCCATGCTAGTACGCAAATCGAGGCTATCTTGAGCTCTCGTTTGACGTCGATTGTCGAGCTACACAATTTCATAAATTTTCGGATAAATTTTCGGTCAAATAATAATTAAATAAAATATTCCAAAATTCAAATCGGTCAATTTTGACCGCTTACCGACTTACCAGTAGCTCGATTACACCACCGGGATTTTTCTCCAATTTTTCCTCTTTTTCTCTTTTTTTCTCCTTTTTTTCTTCTTTCTTGGCTGAACCGGTTCGGTCCGGTTCAACCCGATTCAGACCGGTCCGATTCAGTCCGATTCACTCCGGTTCGACTGGTTCATCACCTTGCCGGTCGATTCTCCGTCGGCTTCCACCACCAGTAGCTCCGTGGGATCATCTGCAGCTCGAATCTGCCCTCGGTTTTGTCCAAGGTCACCGAAAAGTCGTCGGTCTAGCCTGTTCTCTCCACCGTCAGTAGCTATTTCCTCTTTCCACCGTTTTTGACGTTTACCGGCAGTTTCGCCTTTCGTGGCCACCACCAATCAGCTCGTTTGCGCCTGGGGAACATTCGGCTGGGGGTGGGATCGGCCAGATCGGCGTCAGTCGTCGTGAATCTCCCCTTTCCTCTCTCGACTTCTCTCCCTCGATCCGGCGTTCTTCGGCATCGGTGGGGCGCGTCGCCGGTACTAAGGAGGTCGCCGGCCTCTCCTCTTCCTTTTTCGGCCCTTCACCTGGCCATTGGTCACCGGACGGCTCGCCGGTAGTCTCCTCGGGTTGGCTTACGTTTTTCCGTTTCTATCCTCTTTCTCTCTCCCTGATTTTCAATTTCTCTCTTTTTTTTAATTAATTAAATTTTTATTTATTATTATTTATAAATTAGTTTATTATTATTTTATTCATTAAAATAGTAAAAAATATTCAAAAATATCTAAAAAAATCAATTTTTTATTCCAAATAATTTTAATTTTATTTATTTATTATATTTTTAACCATTTTCGGTATATTTTCTTCGTATTTTTGGGATATTGTCCCGAACAAAAATTTCGATTAATTCCAGTAAATTCATATCTTGATCAATTTAACCCAAAATTTAATTATTTCTTCGATATTGATCAAGATTCTCAAATCCATTATTTTTAATTAAATTTTCTCATCGAATTTATACCGGCATTCGATCTTTTGACCGTTTTGCCCTTCAAGGTGTTCGGGATTAATTTAACCCGACTTCCTTTCACGAATACTCATTCATTTCGTGTTTTTAAATAAATTCGGGTCTTACAAAATCTCCTCCACTTATGAAATTTGGTCCTCCAAATTAGAACCAAGTTAGTCTATAAATCACTCCGGATATTTCACACATATCATACTCTTTAACTCTTATATGATTTTTTCGGAGTGTACTACTACCAACATATTTGACTAGGGAGATCATCTTAAACCTCGACACTTTCTCCTTCCATCTAATACCCGAATTGATTTTCCAATCATAGTTATACTTTCATTGAGCTAAGTTGTTGGAGCTCATATCCGATCATATATGCTGGATCCGGATAGTATTTTTGAAGTATCAAAAGATGGGACACATTGTGGATGTCTGCTAATTCAGGTGGTAACGTCAACCTACAGGCATTGTCTTCCACTTTGTCCAATCTCTTTTCGAATCTTGTTACGTCCTTATGTTATGTCCTAAGGGCATGCAACTTCCAACAATACTAATTCACCTTCGATGAATATCAATGGTTTCTGTCTATTGTCAACATAGTTTTTCTATCTACTCTGAGGTGTTCTTAATCCTTCACAATTAACTGAACATCCTCAGAGATTTATCTTACTAATTCGGAAACAATTTTCTATCTGTCACCCACTTCTTCTTATCCAAATCGGGGAAACAACCCTTACGACCATATAATGCCTCGTCTGAAGTCATCCCGATACTCAAGTGACAACTGTCATTATTGACGAATTCGATTAGTAACAACTAATCATCCGAGGAGCTTATCAGATAAATGGCACACGCTCTCATCATATCCTCCAGAACCTGTACAGTCCTCTCTAACTAACCATCTGTCTGAGGATGGAAAGCTGTGCTAACACTCAGTCAGGTTCCCATAGCTTCCTGAAAAATATTCCCAAAAGTGAGAAGTGAAGCGAGAATCCCTATATGATACAATGCTCACTGGAAAAATACTTGGTGTTCCACAATTTTTCATACACAAATCCGCCTACACACTTAGAGTATCGGGGATTTCCTAACCAAAAGGTGGGTAGACTTAGTCAATCTATCGATTATCACTCAGATAGCCTCGTGATTCATCTGGTTCCTCTATAACCCATCACAAAATTCATGGTACTTGTTCCCATTTTCGTGTCAATATAGGTAGAAACTGCAATAACCCTGCAACTTCTTTTGCTCTACCTTACTCTGCTGACATACGAGACACTTTTTCCTAATATCTACCATGTCTCTTTTCATATCTGACCACCAATACTCCTTTCTAAGATTTTGATATATTTATTACTTTTTGGATGCACTGTATATCCCGAAGAGTGAGCTTCTGATAATAACATTATCTCATCATTGTGGTTCTGGGGAGCACTTATACTGTCTCTGAACCTCAGTAACCATTATCATACTCTGTGAACTCTATCACTGTACCCTTCTGAATCTGACCCCCACTATCGACACCATGCCGATCATCTCGCTAAGCCTGTCAAATCTAGGCACTCACATCCGGTTCTAATCTCAAGCTAGCTATCACACAATCACTGTCATCATCAGAAGGGATCACATCACGACTGAAGCTTACAACTGCTCAAGCAGCTCACGCTCCCTGACCATCATATATAATACCATCCCGAGGCTCTTTTTACTCAAGGCATCAGCCATTACATTAGCCTTTCCTGGGTGGTACAATTTTCTACAATCAAAATCTCTCAGAAGCTCTAACCCTCTTTGTTCTCATATCCGACTCTTTCTGTGAAAACATATACTCGGGGCTTTTATGATCAGTGCATACCTGAAATTTCTCACTGTATACATAGTAGTGTCATATACTCAATACAACCACTATCATTGTCAACTTTAAATCATGGGCCGGATAGTCCTTTCATGATCCTTGAGTTGTCTGGATTCATAATTGACTATCTCCCCCTTTTACATCAATACACAGCCCATTCATTATTTTGAGGTATCCATAGACTCATGAGAAACCTCTTAATCTGTTGGGTATGGTGAGAATAAATGTGGTGGTCAGTTTATTACTTCAGTACACCAAAACTCCTGTCACATCTATCATCCCATTCAAATACAATTTTTTTCTAAGTTAAACGTGTCAATAAAGTAGTCCATTTCGAGAACTCTCAACAAATCATCTGTAAAAATAATTTTCAATTGTTGCTTATAATTTTCCCTGGACTTTAAATACACCCAAAATATCATCAATATGGATTATAACAAATTGGTCCAGGTAAAGTTTAAATACCTCATCGTAGTTGAGTTCCACTGAATACTTCAATTACCCATATCCTTGACCTATGTATGCATAAACGTAAAATGTCCTTTAAAAATCACTTCCGTTCAAGATACTAACCAGCGTCATTTTCTTTTTATTTTATATTAACGGCTTTTATAAAAAAAATTTAAATTTTTAAGTTTTCTTGATTAATCGAATTCTATATTTCTTCTCATACCAGTAAAGGTGCCCTAATTTTGTATATATTACGATTATCGATTTCAATTTATAAGTTGCGTGTACTTCTAGACGCTGTCAAGTCTTCAGGCGGGGAGGTATTTTGAAATACCTTTATTAACACTTAGACTTGACCACAATTACTTTACATATCAGTCTATATGGTCACAATTCATATTCGCTACTAATTGCTTTAATCCAAATTACTTCACATATCAAATATATTCGTACCTTGCATATATCTTTTATTCCAGTCTATCTCGTATTCAGGATTTATCATATCTCAAAGTTTATCTCCTTTAATTTCAATCGCTACTCCCCTTTTATTACTTGTCAAAACTTACAGTATACTTTTCAGGTGTAACTATATCACTATCTTAGAATAGAACTCTGAACATCATAATTTGCAGCCGACCAATTAAGATTTATTCTCAATATTACTTCAAATTATTCATAGTCTATTGAATAAAATCGGCTGACTTATACTTCTTCCCCTATTTTCAATTTGTAATCTCTTAATAATTATTTCATTAGTTAACCATCCTCTATTGGGGTACTAACTATTAGCATTGTGCCCACGGATGTAGGCATTCACGGCTTTTACTAACTTATATACAAATTAAAGCGGTATGACTAAATACGTGGCACCAGGATTAATTAAATTAATTACTTCTCTATTCACAACCAGTGTGGTATCTTTCACCACATCATATGAAACATCAATAGTGTCCTGGTCCAAGGTATACACTTGCCCTCGTCCAACAGCCTACTTTCCCTTTCTCTTCGGCTGTGGCCTCCCTTTTCGGTGCAGAGATACCAACAGGGTTTTCTCTGTCTCTTTACCCTTCTGTGGGGCAGTCTCACCCAACTCTGAGCAATCATTAAATAATTGGCCCGTCTTACCACACTTAACGTCTATTTTAGTCAATAAAGTGTATGTGTAGGCCATACTTTAGTAGTATCTACCACACATCCTACACTGCTTAGACTACTCCACTGCTCACACTGCTACATTGCTCCACTGCTCATCTTGCTTACCCTGCTACGGAGCAGGTCGAGGTTCTCCAATCACAATACCCCTCAAAAGTGCTAAAATTGAATAGACTAGGGCCTTACCAATCATCTTACCCCATGACTCATCAACTCTAATCTCTTACCAACTGGTCTCTTTCCTGCTCTGACATCTCTGTCATTCTCTTCTGTCTCTATTTCGACCCTTACTACCTTTCCCAATCTCAAAGGCATGCAACACATGATATTATTCACGCAACTGTATTCTGCGCACTGCCTTGACATAAATAGTGAGCAAATCGGACTCTAATCAACAATTTGAGCCATTCCATGAACTTTTGGGCTTTTTGACTCTCACTGCCCATAATGTCGGATTCACACCTGCCCAGAGATATAAATTGAGTTTCATACTCATCAATCAACCAGTATCTCTGGGTCATTGTAAGAAATTTTACTTGTAATTTCCCTTAAGCAATGTTTGGGATATTCTGTCAACGGAATACATCCAAAAATATTTCTCATATCGGCTCTGGACGTCTAACTCTTCAGATGGGTCGAGCGGACTTCTACCAATGCTCTGCCTCGCCCTCCAACATAAACTTATTTAAAAGTTACCTTCTCAGTCGACATACACCGAAAGAAATCATACAACTTCGCTATCTCATTCACCCAGTCCTCTACAAGTATTGGTTTCTTTACTTCGCTATATACCGAAGGGGTGTGAAAATCTCTATAGTCTGAGGCATCTGTTTAGGCTTTACCCTGCCTATCCTCAACTACCTGTATAGATTGAGTAAACAACTCCAAAATATTTTCTACACTCCATTCCATCCTCTCAGAGCGTGTCGCAATACTGTTTGGTCTCTTTGTAGGACCCTGTGGAGTATGCTCAACATCAGCTTCCACCTCACTCCCATCTTGAGTCTCATGTGACGACTCATTCGACTCTCAGGCCGATCTCTACGACCTCAAGCATGTGTACTCGTCTCTCTATCATAGCGACTATCAGTTATAAAAACTATATTCTTACATTCCAAACTAAATTCTTAGCTGCAGTCCCATCTTGATATACACAATTGTATCTAAACAATGCACAGTACATGGGGATGTAAATTTACTTAACCACTAACACCGACTCATATCAGGCTAACTCAGCTCTGATACCATCTTTTCTGTCTCGACCCAAATTACTTAAAAATCAGAGTAAATTTTTCACCTTTTAATTTTCTTACCCGTCGTGAATAGTTACACTACTAAACAGTTGGGCTATGATTCGGTGTTAGTCACCTCTCACCTATTTACCATTCCATTTTCATATTTCATTTACATATCAATTTATTTAAACTAAATACATCCCCAATATTACATCCATATACAGTACTGTGCATCTATATGTTCAGATACAAAATTATACAAATGTGTATACCTGGTCTTGATAAAAAGCAGCGGATAACCGAAATGTAATACCACTGTCGTTCTCTTCTACTAAATGTACCCTGTGGGGTGAAAAATGAAAGGGTGAGCATAAACAGCTCAGTAAGGCAATAATGTAAGCAGGTAGATAACTATACTATCTACGTGCTGATAATGTCATGATATAAAATCGTTTGTATTTGGAGCGTGAGGTAAGACTAAAACGATGCCACATGCATGTATATATCATATAATACAAATCATGAAATCCATATATAAAACAAACATGGAAAAATCCTCATGTATGTCATCTCATGCTCGTCACATTAAAACTTAAGTTGTTCATCATAAACTCATCACGTTAAAAACTCATTTGTTTTATCATAAAATGTGAGACCTCGTACATGCATAGCTATATATAGGAACATGGGAATGTAAATAAAATCATAAGTATGATGATACATTGTAATGTGAAGTATATGCAATGTAAGTTTATAAGATTATGTACACACTTGTAATAAGAATTGTGATTATACGTACAAGTTGCATTATGAATGAGTAGGAAGAAATAAACTTGAACACGAGAAGAATGTGATCGAAATGGAATATGAGTAGTATAGTAAATGGAAGGAAAGATTTACATAAGTGTATATTTCCATTCGAGTAAGATTGTATATAATTGGTCATACAAAGATTCTACACAAGTTTTAATGCGTATGTAGTGAGGATAGATCCCATTTTCAAGTCTCAAAGATGAATGAATGAGGAAATGATCATGGTATCAAAATAAGGGTGTTTAGTAAGGGTTGTAGCAGAGGAACTGCAAGAAATCTAGAATTTGTGAAGGCCAGATCGATCTCATAGGATGAGAGATCGATCTGGGAGAGCCAGAATGCTCTTATGTGAGAAATGGAAGGGAACAGATCGATCTCCAAAGGAAGCAGATCGATCTCTTTAGCTCTCGGGTTGGAAGCAGATCGATCTCCCATAAGACCAAATCGATCTCTAGCCTCGACAAATCGATCTCCTGCCTTTAAAATGTCTTAGAAAAGAGGGATTTTTGAGGAACAGATCGATCTCCACCCAAGGAAGATCGATCTCATCAAGTCAAAACTATAAATGGGAGCAGTTGGATCATCAGATTTCGGGACAAACCATTTCCTTTCCACTTCAACACAAGAAAACTAGCTTTCTCACTCCTAAATCCAGCCATTTTCAGTGAGATTTAAGGAGAGTCTATTAGAGACAAAGTTGTTCACAACAAAAAGAAGAACAACATAGTCTAGAGTCATTTCCCCATTTGATGGATTGAAGAAATAAAGGGCAATCCTAATTGGAGCAAGAGGAAATCCAATGAGGTAAGTTCTAATGCACAAATCCAAGTACATTGGTTTAGTTAATGATTATAGAGATATTTGGGTGTGCATATTGTGGATAGAACTACCTAGAATGGTATGAAATGAATATAACTTAGAAATAGTCAAGTGTGAGAAAGTAGAGAGTGGAAGTGTTTATGATGAATGAGATATCTTGAGTGGAGGAACATGTTGTGAGAATGATTTGGACATGTTGATATTGGGATAAATTGTGAGATTGACCACAAGGGGTAAAATATGTATTTAAGGCATTGGATAAATGATTAGTTGAACAAGAGTTAGAAACGTTAACTCGAGTGTTGATGGATGAATTTCAGTTTCGGATGATACGCCGGAGCAAGTCGAGATGAGAACGCGAGAAGCATAAAGGCGGATAGTTGCACACAAGTAAAACGAGGTAAGGGACTGTGTGTTAGCTATAGAGATGTTCGTACGTAATTACAGCAATTTCATAGATATATTGCTAGGACTAGTATGATATTATAATTTTATGAAATGATATGGAAGTATGAAAAGTACTATGATGTATATATGTATTGAGAAATGGGATAGGGTAAGGAAATAGCATGATATGCATGTTTTCAATGATATTCTCAATTTTATATTGTTATTGATGATTGAGAAATGTTGATGCTAGGTTGGCTAATTTTACATGTTTTAGCATGAAGATGCATGCTGTATGAATAAACGTGTTTTGATTTTAAAAAGAGAAAATACCCATCTATCAGTTTGAGATGAGATTTGGTGTTGAAGCGCTAGCTCACACCTGTTTTAATGCCTTGATGTACCGTGCGGGAGTTTTAACTCGCACGAGGGTTTTGAGAAAGTGCGAAAACTTTGCTCGCACCTGTTTTGTTGAGTTAAGGTAAACCTGGGGGTCTGGGACCCAAAGGGATACCAGCCGACGGCCATTTGAACGGGCTGGGCCTTAACGATAGATCGTACCGCGCTGGAGCTTTGCGTTGACTGTGTGTCACGCTGCTTGCTCGCCTGGTATATGAGACATGGTTTAGGATGAAAAGTCCATCGGAGTTGGAGTATGGACTTGGGTCCATGGTCGTACGTAGAATAGTGTAGTCACCCGTTGGTATACTATGTACCGTGCTGGGTGCACGTGAGTACGAGTATCGCGTAGATGACACACGACGTATCTTCACCATGAGTACATGAGGAGATGAGGTTGATTGAGATGAGCCGGAGGGTAGGACTGACCCATCCCCCTTCAGGCGAAGTGATACCCTATGCACACCCGATCAGTGAGGCCTGGGATCACTGACTATGGCCATATGTTGTGGATATTTGATTGCCGAAAATTCCATGCCTGTCTCATAGATTTGAGAAACAGAGATAATCTCAGAAAAGAAAGAGAATTGCGGAAAGAATGATTTGAGAAATAAAAGAGATTTCGTGTTTTTGATAAATCTCTAATTTCACATTCGTGTCGTGAGGGCACTATTTATGAGCATGTTTTAAATGGAAGTTTGACATTTGATTTACACGAAAATGCTATTGAGAAATATGTGTTTAAATGCATTGTTCGTATGATAATTCCATTTATAACGAAAACATGGCTTTGGTTTATGCATGCATGGGCTATGTAGGTAGTACGATATCTACCTGCTAGCATACATTTCCTTACTGAGCTGTGGTTTGCTCATCCCACTATTTTCCCCCTCCAGGTACTGAGAAGTAAGAGAGCGGTGATCTCTAGATCTTTTGTGTTTAACAGCTCCCACAATCCACAAAGGTATAAGATTTGTATACACGAGTATTTTGTATCTAATATATTGTATCGTACAGTTATGTCTTGGAATTGTAAACAGTATTATGGGGATGATATGTAAGCACATAGTATTTATACAATTAATTTTGTGTATTTACACACACACCTGGGAGTGTGAATTAAAGTTTTAAATATTCCGCTGTAAATAAATGAATTTTTTAGTAATTGCATCTTCTCACAGCCCAACCATAGTAGAGAATGTATGGATAGAAGGGTTCCCAAAAGCGGGGCATGACATAAAACAACCACATTAAGGCTAAACCCATCTCTTGAGAATACCTTGATTCATTAAATCACATCTCTTTTAAAAACATAAATCGGGACATTACCCCTCCCTCGGGTTCGTCCTGGTCTATTCAGACAGTATGATATCATGTGAGGCATGTAGGTTACTGTATGAAAATCGAGGACTATGGCCATACTTTGTCCCTGTGATCCCAGGTTACACGGATCCCGGTGTGCGGGGTATCACAACTGCAACGGGAGGTGGGGTCAATTTCTACCCGCCAGAATATCAAGTAACATCATCGAGTCATCATGACTGCACTGTACATCATACTCCATGTGACATACACGGTACATCGTACTCCGTGGACCCATATCATAGTCTGGGGGTGCCTGCCGTAGGTCTTATTCACCCCAATACTATGTCGATAACTAACTTTTGTCTCAAAGTATACGTACGAGCATCTCAACTCTCTGTGACACACAGTCTACAGGAGGCTTCTGCACGACTATATGCATGTCAACTCACGTCTAGTGTGAGCGAAGCTCTAGCACCACGCTATGCATATCATGATATCTAAAATCTCGTGCGAGCGAAGCTCCAACACGGTTTTGTGCATACACAAATTTCTCGTACGAGTAATGCTCCAGTACGGCTTTTCATGAGTAATAAATCAGTAAACTTGAGTGCGAGAAAGTCTCTAGCAGTCTTTTATTCATATAAATACGATAGGTGGCTCAATCTTGATAAAACATCTTTTAAAATATTAACCGGTACAAACCGGTACCCTTTCGTATAATTCATGAAATCAATAGCCAACCTATGTATATATTTGCTTAAATCAAAGCAAAACATTAAAACATGAAATCATACAATTTATCTGCCTTACTACCCTTTTTGTAAATTTTACTCCCAGGGGCAAAATCGTCTTTTTTTATTCACCTAAGCCTTGATTTTCGTAAAAATTGTTATTTCGTTTCTAGATATTTTAAGGAATTCTAAGCCCTATAAATCCCCTCAATAAATACGTATAGAAATCTCTATGCACCTACAAAATTTCCTTACCATATTTTTCTGTAGAGTCTGACCTTTCCTGTTCCACTACTCTCTAGTCACGCAGTCCGATCTGCTCCCAATCCAATGTCCGGAACTGCGTATAAATATTCCTCAGGTCAGATATCATACAATTTAATTGTATTTCCTATTTTCTGGGCTTAATTTAAATCATTGGGTCCATTTACCCCTATTGGGCCCGATTGCGCCTTAATGGGCCTTAATCAGCCTTAAGCCCGTTTTCCACTTAATTTTCACATTATCGAGGCCTATTGGGCTCATTGGGCCTACCAATAATTTCTTGGCCCTCGTTCTAACTCTCGAATAGTTCAATTTATTATTTACGACAATTTATCCGACTTTCCAAAATTTAATTTAATTAATGCGAAAATTAAATTCGAAGCACGCATAACAATGCAAATTATCATAAATAAGGGTTACTTACCCGAGATTCCATGCTAATACGTAAATCGAGGCTGTCTCGAGCTCTCGTTTGACGTCAATTGTCGAGCTACACAATTTCATAAATTTTCGGGTAAATTTTCGGTCGAATAATAATTAAATAAAATATTTCAAAATTCAAATCGATCAATTTTGACCGCTTACCGACTTACCCGTAGCTCGATTACACCACGGGGATTTTTCTCCAATGTTTCCTATTTTTCTTTTTTTCTCCTTTTTTTCTTCTTTCTTGGCTGAACCGGTTCGGTCCGGTTCAACCCGATTTAGACCGGTCTGGTTCAGTCCGATTCACTCCGATTCGATCGGTTCATCGCCTTGTAGGCCGATTCTCTGCTGGCTTCCACCGCCAGTAGCTCCGCGGGATTGTTCATAGCTTGAATCTGCCCTCAGTTTCGTCCAAGGTCGCCGAAAAGTTGTCGGTCCGGCCTGTTCTCTCCACCGTCGGTACCCATTTCCTCTTTCCACCATTTTCGACGTTTGCCGAAAGTTTCGCCGGTCGTGGCCACCACCAATCAGCTCGTCTGTGCCTGGGGAATGTTCGGCTAGGGGTGGGGTCGGCCAGATCGGCGCCGATCGTCGTAAATCTCCCATTTCCTCTCTCGGCTTCTCTCCCTCGATCTGGCTTTCTCCGGCGTCAGTGGGGCGCGTCGCCGGTACCAGGGAGGTCGCCGGCCTCTCCTCTTACTTTTCCAGCCCTTCGCCTGGCCGTTGGTCGCCGGATGGCTCGCCGGTGGTATCCTCGGGTTGGCTTACGTTTTTCCGTTTCTATCCTCTTTCTCTCTCCCCAATTTTCAATTTCTCTCTTTTTTTTTGAATTAATTAAATTTTTATTTATTATTATTTATAAATTAGTTTATTATTATTTTATTCATTAAAATAGTCAAAATATTCAAAAATATCTAAAAAAATCAATTTTTTATTCCAAATAATTTTAATTTTATTTATTTATTATATTTTTAACCCTTTTCGGTATATTTTCTCCGTATTTTCGGGATATTGTCCCGAACAAAAATTTTGATTAATTTCAGTAAATTCATATCTTGATCAATTTAACCCGAAATTTAATTATTTCTTCGATATTGATCAAGATTCTCAAATCCATTATTTTTAATTTAATTTTCTCATCGAATTTATACCAGCATTCGATCTTTTGACCGTTTTGCCCTTCAAGGTGTTTAGGATTAATTTAACCCGACTTCCTTTCACGAATACTCATTCATTTTGTCCTTTTAAATAAATTCGGGTCTTACAGGTTCAGCCCGGTTCTCTTATTGCTGAACCGGTCCGTATCGGTTCAGGCTTTCCCGTCGCCGTTCACCACTTTTTCGATCGGTTCTCAGGCCGTTTCTAGCGTGGTTCGGTGCGCCTAGAGCAGGGCAACGTTCAGCTGGGGTCGGTTAGGGTCAATCGCCGGTGGAGCCGCCGGAATCATCTTCTCCTCTTTCGGCCTTCTCTCCCTCGATCTGTCGAAATTCGACGTTTTCAGCGTGCGTCGCCGATAACAGGATGGTCGGGCGGTTGCGGGCTTCATTTCTGGTGGTCGGCTGGCTTCCTCAGTCACCGGTGGTGGCTCGTCGGCCTTGGTTCCTCGGTCCCTCTACTTCGTTCCCCTTTCGCGTTTCTTTTTTTTTCTGTTTCCTTTTGTTTTTGTTTCTTTTCCCTTCTCCAATTCACGATTTTCGTTTTCTTTTCTTTTTTTAGTTTTACTTTATTATTATTTTATTATATTTTATTATATTATATTTTATTTTATTTTAATCAAATAAAATATAATAAAATACCCAAAATATCTCAAAAATCATATTTTATTTTATTAATTAATTAATTTAATTAATTTAATTTATTTTAACTTTTTCGGTGTATTTTTCGCATATTTTTGGGATAATATCCCGGGCGAAAATTACGAAAATTCGTAATATTTTCGTATCTTGACCAATTGAACTCAGAATTTCATAATTTCTCCTTTATTGATCAAGATTTCCTAAATCCATATTTTTAATGAAATTTCTTATCGAATTTACACCGAAATTAGGATCTTTTGACCATTTTACCCTTCTACACGTTTGGGATTAATTTAGACCAATTTTCTTTCTCGGACTCACTATCTTTTCTCATTTAAATTTCATATTTTCATACCTCCACTACATCATTCACATTCAATGTTCTAAATTATCCGTCTTATGATTCTAAATGATGAACATAGTGTGAAAAATCTGGGTTTCACATTTCTCCCCACCTTTTAAGAATTCAGTCCTCTGAATTCAAGCTGGTCCACAACCACGTGAGAGTACGTCTCCTTCATTTGGCTCTCTGATTCCCAAGTGGTTTCTTCTGTCTTGTGGTGTTGCCAGAAAACCTTTGCTAGTAGAATAGTCTTAAATCGTAGCACTTCCTCTTTTTTTCGAAGTGTACTATACCCTTCATCGGTGACACCTTAACAAATACCACGGAGTCCCCAACCTGAAATTCAAGAGGATGTCTACGCACATTAGAATAACTTTTCTGTGCGGTCCTCAATCTGTCACATATAAGCTAAACACCCTTAGCTGCCTGTTCCACTAAATCGGAAGCAAGGCAAATCTAGAACAATGAGACTCCTTTAGAATGCTCTAACTCAAGGTGTCATCATGTGGCACACAGATACGGCCCTGGGTACCTCAGTAATTCATCATCATTGACCGTTAACTCAAACTGCGATCTTTCATATGCCTGGCTAACCATATCCAGTAACCTCTTATCGTTTCGCTATCTAGCTCTAATCTGGTCTAGTATACTTGGTTTAATCCATAGGCTAGCCATATATCCATGCTCAATCTTATCCATACTGATCCTGAGTTCGACGAATTGTTCCAATAAGTCCCACTCTTTAATCATCATGCAGAACATCATACCTTTTTTTGCTCAGGATATCAACTACCACATTCGCCTTACCAGGATAGTATAAAATCTCGCAGTCGTAATGCTTAAGGAGCTCTATCCATCTCCGTTGTCTCATATTAGGCTCCCTCTAATCAAACCAGTACTTAAGATCTTGTGGTCAGTGAAAATCTAAAATCTTTGTCCATATAATTAATGTCGTCATATCTTGAATGCAAAAATACTGCAACTAACTCTAAATCGTGAGTGGAATGATTACGCTCGTGATCCTTTAACTGAGGGGATCCATAAGCTACCACTCTACCATGCTGCATAAGCACATAGCTGAGACCCTGGTGGGAAGCATCATTGTATACCACAAATCCCCCAGACCACTTGGAATGGTCAAGACTGGTACTGTAGTCAACCGACATTTGGGCTCTTGAAAGCTCTGCCCACACTCTTCAGACCATATAAACTGAACCTCTTTACAGGTCAGTCTGATTAATGGAGCTGTTATCCGTGAAAACCCTTCGACAATCCGTCGATAATACAATGCTAATCCCAATAAGCTTCTGACCTCCGTGACTGTCCTCAGTCTTTTCCTATCTCAGTGCTGCATCTACCTTGGACGGATCTACTGACACCCCGTCCTTATATACCACATGTCCGAGGAATGCAATCTGATCTAGCCAGAAGGCACAATTACTAAATTTACCTTATATCTTCTTCTCACAGAGAGTTTGGAGCACAGTCCTCAAATATTGTTTGTGCTCTTCTCGGGATCCAGAATAAATTAAGATGTCATCTATGAATACTATCATCAATCTATCTAAGTATTCTCGGAAGACATCGTTCATAAGACTCGTGAATGCAGCTGGGGCATTAGTCAATCCAAAAGGGCATAACTAGGAACTCGTAGTGCTCATATCGGGTCCAAAATACTGTCTTCGGTACATCAGCCTCCTTAATCCTTAGTTGATGATAACCCGATCTCAAATCTATCCTTGAAAACACTGAAGCCCCTCTCAGCTGATCAAATAAGTCGTCTATCCTTGGCAGGGATACTTATTCTCAACTGTTGCTTTATTCAAAATCCTGTAGTCTATACATAGACAGAAACTGCCATCCTTCTTTCTGGTAAATAGTACTGGTGTATCGCATGGTGACACACTAGGCCTTATAAACCCCTTATCGAGTAATCCTTGCAACTGCTTCTTTAATTCTTCCACTCTACCAATGCCATTTGGTAAGGTGGCTTGGAGATGGGTTGAGTATCTGATACTAGCTCAATGGCAAACTCAACTTCTCTCTCAGGTGGTAATCCCAGTAAGTCCTTTAGGAATACTTCGGGAAACTCACATACCACCGAAACATCCTATATACTTGGTGGTTTCGACTCTCATCAGAAATGAAGGTAACGTACCCTTCACACCATCAAACATCATGCATCAATCTCATACATAAACATCGTATCATTTCATAACTTTAACACTATGCACTTTTATTACTTTCTAACCAAACATACACTGAACTTTACTAGTAAGGAGAAAGTTAAGGTCTTAATGTAGAAGTCTAGACTTACACGATTGGTATCTAACCAACTCATACCAAATATTACATCAAAGTCTTGCATATTCAACTATACTAGATCTGCTAACAGCTTCTTATCTCCTACCATGATATTACATGCCTTACATATCATATTTATTTTCTGTATCTCGTGCATAGGTGTACTTATGTGCAACATGTAATCTAGTGACTCCAGGTTTCTTATGAAACTTATATGTAAATTGTGGTGACACAAATAAGTGTGTGGAACCTGAGTCAAACAGTACATATGCTTTTTGATTATAGACAAGAAGAGTACCTCAGATAGCATCGGAGGATGTATCTATTGTTCCCTGGTCATGGGCGTACACTCGACCCTGGGAGATAGGTTTCTTGCCCTTGTCTGCGACTATGGCTCTCCTCTGTGGAGCCTGAGTCGGTCTCTCTGTCTGTCTAAGTGCCTTACGAGGTTCCTGAGATCTCATAAGTGGATACTCTCTCATCAGGTGTCCTGCTTCACCGTATCTGTAGCAAGTAAATGTACCTACGCGACAAGGTCCAGTGTAAATATTACCACATGTCCTGCACCTGGCAGTCTTATCTCAGGGCCTCTGATCATACCTGCGACACCAACCAGAGTCTTGGGCTTACTAGCCCCTATCTAAGGTCCTTCCACCCTCTGTATCTTGGGCTAACCCCTTCTCAAATCATGTTGAGAAGCAACTGCTCTCTTCCCCTTAACTCTAATTGATCTCCTGAAATCATGCTCTACTTGAGGAACGTCTAAGCCCCTTTTCTATCTTCTGGGCTCGCCTCAAAGCATCTCTGAAATCTACAATATTCTGACCCAACAGCTTATCTCCAATCCCAGATCTCAGTCCCACCAGAAATCTCTCTGTCTGGCGCATGGGATCTCTAACTGTCTCTGGATCGTATCTCATCAGGGTTATAAATTTGTTCTCATACTTGTCTACTGTAGAACTTCCCTGTTACAAATCCAAAAACTCTGCATGCATCTTCTTTCAAACTACAATCGGTACATATTGCTCTCGGAATGCAACTAAGAAAGCATTCCCTGTGATCTCTGAGGGATCCTCTGCTAATGTCGTCTGTGTGGATCTCTTCTAGAACTTAGCATGTCCCTTTATCATTTATCACGTCATAGTCACTCTCTCCCTATCAGTACACCCCAAAACTGAAATATCGTCTCAATATTAACGATTCACTCCTTAGCCTTAATCGGGTCCTTAAGCCCTATGAACTCCAGAGGATGCATACTCAAGAAATCTCATACCCTCTGAGTCTCTCTATCATCCTATGCTGGGGAACTGCTGGCTGAGGGCTGGGGCTACTGGAGGAACTGGTGGGGGAGGAGGATTAGACGTAAGAGTAACTGTCTCTGTACCAGGTGTACGTACCCCAAACTACTGGGTAAACATAGTGGTAAGAGTATGAGTCTTTCCCTCATACCCTATACTATCTCCTCGAGCCTCCTTATTCTATCAGTAGGGCTCTCGGGTTGAGGGGGAGATGGTGGAGCGGGTTCAACTCTTCTCTGTGAATGATCCCGTCTACCACTCATGATTAGCGATCTACTATTTGCTCATAATCCATAAATTAAGTCATACTTTGATAAGTAAGCTTACTTTATTACCAGACATGCATAGACACATTAGGATGTAATACACTCTTATTACTAGACACGACAGTACTATACAACATTTGCTCTGATACCAAGAAAACTGTCACGCCCCGGAAGCGCAAAAAAATGGGCTAATTTAAACTTTTTATCCATTAACTATGTTGTTTTCCTGTCTATGTCTAGATTTAAAATCTTTTTCATTTTTCAGGATCTCATTATATTACAAACATTCTGTATATATTTATAATCATTTACAACTATTACATCCTAACTATTATATACAATAGTGTCTATTATGTATCACATGTTTGGAATATAAGTAAGACTGTACCTCAAGGTTACGAAAGTATCTATTGAAAGGTCGGACACCTTGTCAATGACCACAGTCTCGTATGTATAGTAGACTCGCTATAGATAATCTGGGAGATGAAGAAGAGGGGGGTGAGTTTTTCAGACTCAGTAAGAGATACATTTAAAATAGCTTTAAATACACAAAACATGGTAAAACTCATGGTTTTACAAATCAGCATAAACATGTACTGGAGTAGAGATGCTTACATTTTATAAAAGCAGTAAAAACATGCTTAAATCATAAGTTTACACATCATGCATCTTTTTAGTAAAACTCATATATAGTATGCATATCACGTCGTGTATACAAGTAAAAAGCATCTCAAAACTTAATCATGCATATCGTAACATGCTTATCACTTTGAAATGAAATCGTATTGTCATATGCATATTTCGTGAAACATACTCATGGCTACCTTTAAAATCTCATCATAGAAAATTTGTGCTCAATAGCAAATCATAAAATGGGTAGCATGAAATGTGCGAAAACATATATATAAATCATTTCATCAATTCATCGTGTAGGGTCAGGCAATCGTCTCATATACTAGTCTCGAAGGACATCATTAACATAACTGGTACATAGGGCCATAGTACAGGGAACTGTAAAACTGGATCAGGGTCATACAGTGCCCTACTGGACTGTGTGGTACAGGGCTATGGTGGGTGACTCATTATGTGCCTGCAAAGGACTCGCAGTCTCTAAGCAGTCTCAACGTACGAACTTTAAATGGTTACATGGTACCACAAGTCATCTCATCTCGTCAGAGTCCTGCCCATTCACTGGCCGTCGGCTAGGAAGATTCTTGATCGTCTTTGTACCCTTTTCTCAACGTACAAGATCGACCCCAGATCACTCTGACCTCATAACATCAATACTTCGTGCCATAGTCTCAAAACATTAAGCATGTCTTTCATAAACACATATATCTTGAGTATATATGTACCCTATATAATGAAAACATAGTTTCGTAAAACTTTCCGGGACTTTAACCCATAAACTCATGGAAAACATACCATGCTTTCATTTCGTAAGTGAAAATCACTTTTATATACATAAACATATATACTAAAATGTATCTCATGCAATAAAAGTCATTTTGAAAAGCTTGGATAAGTTTATTCCGATTTTGAGTGAATAGTACTCTTTTCAACTTTCGAGAAAGCTCTTTTTCATGGAAACTCAACTAACTATCCTCATAAACATTTGGTAAGGTTGAGTAGTACTAATGCTACTCTAAATTATATCCTTTACCTCTTAGCGACTGATGTAGAGCACTTTCCTCGATGCTCGAATTTACCTCGTAAAATGTGTCGATAGATCGAGCTGCTGCAAAACAAGTTCAACTTATCACATATGGCTTAAATTTATTTCAACATATCCAAATATGTGATTATATCGAATCTTTGACCAAAAGTTGACTTTTATCGATTTTACTCTTTTGCTCGATTTTATCGGTATAAACCTCGTTTTAATCGTATTCAACTCAATAAATATTTTCTCATATTTATTACTGTCGATTTAGGTAATTGGGCCAATTTCTCTCTTATTGGACCCGATTGCACTTTAATGGGCATTAATCCGTTTTAAGCCTGTTTTCACTTATTAATTCTTTCATCGAGGCCTATTGGCTCACTGGGCCCATTAATACTTATTGGACCTTTTTCTAGACTTTTTGAATAGCCTGTATATTATTTACGACAATTTAATTAAAAATCTCACTTTAATCCACTAAATGCGCAATTTAATCCGTAACTCGTAAAATAAACTTTTAATGCGCGATAATTACATAAATTGTCGTAAATGAGCTTTACTTACCCGAGATTTTGCGATAGTGCGCAAATCGAAGTTCGATCAGGCTCACGTACGCGATTTATCGTCGAACTGCATAATTATATATATTTAATTTCGTGTAAATTTTTGATCAAATATAATTTAAATAAATTTCTTGAAAATTAAATCGGTCACTTTTGACCTCTTACCAACTTACCCGAAGTCCGATGTATCCCCATAAATTTTTACCTTTTTCCTTTTCCTCTTTTTCTTCCTTTTTTCTCCTTTTTCCCTCTTTTTCTTGGATGAACCGGTTCGGTCCGGTTCAGCCCGGTTCTCTTATTGCTGAACGGGTCCGTACCGGTTGAGGCTTTCCCGTCGCCGTTCACCACTTTTTCGGCCTGTTCTCAGGCCGTTTTTGGCGTGGTTCGATGTGCCTGGAGCAGGGCAACGTTCGGCTGGGGTCGGTTGGGGTCAATCGCCGGTGGAGCCGTCGGAATCATCTTCTCCTCTTTCGGCCTTCTCTCTCTCGATCTATCAGAATCCGACGTTTTCAGTGTGCGTCGTCGATAGCAGGATGGTCGGGCGGTTGTGGGCTTCATTTTCGGTGGTCGGCTGGCTTCCTCAGTTACCGATGGTGGCTCGTCGGCCTTGGTTCCTCGGTCCCTCTGCTTCGTTCCCCTTTCGCGTTTCTTTCTTTTTCTGTTTCCTTTTGTTTTGTTTCTTTTCCATTCTCCAATTCACGATTTCCGTTTTCTTTTTTTTTTATTATATTATATTTTATTGTATTTTATTTTAATCAAATAAAATATAATAAAATACCCAAAATATCTCAAAAATCATATTTTATTTTATTAATTAATTAATTAATTTATTTATTTATTTTATTTTAACTTTTTCGGTGTATTTTTCGCATATTTTGGGATAATGTCCCGGGCGAAAATTACGAAAATTCGTAATATTTTCGTATCTTGAGCAATTGAACTCGGAATTTCATAATTTCTCCTTTATTGATCAAGATTTCCTAAATCCATATTTTTAATGAAATTTTCTTATCGAATTTACACCGAAATTAGGATCTTTTGACCATTTTACCCTTCTACATGTTTGAGATTAATTTAGACTGATTTTCCTTCTCGGACTCACTATCTTTTCTCATTTAAATTTCGTATTTTCATACCTCCACTACATCATTCACATTCATATGTTCTAAATTATCCGTCTTATGATTCCAAATGATGAACATAGTGTGAAAAAATCTGGGTTTCACACATCAGGCATTGGGCTGTGTATTGATGCAGGATGGAAGTGTAGTTGCTTATAGATCCAGATAGAGGTGGTAAACAGGCGGGCTTGGGCGGGTTCGATTCGGGTTCTTTTCGGGCTCGAGTTTTTTTGGGTTTGGGTTTTTTCGGGTTCGGGCTTTTTCGGGTTCGGTTATTTTCGGGTTCGGGCTTTTTTGGGTTCGGGATTTTTGGGGTTCGGGCTTTTTCGGGTTCGGGCTTTTTCGATTTCGGGTTTCTTCAGGTTCGAGCTTTTTTGTATTCGAGCTTTTTCGAGTTCGGTCCCGGTTCTAGTCGGGCGGGTTTAGTGGGCCGGCTTGAAATATTTTGAAATTTTATTAGTTATAATTTTTTTAAAAAAAAATTGAATGCGATAATTAATTTAATTTTTATACGATTTTATATTTTAATAAATATTTATATAAAAACAAATTTCTATATTTTAATATTTATTATTTGACAAAAATAATTTACTCTTTTTTAATTTCTTATAATATTTATTATAAAATAGTAGATATAATTATATTCATTAAATGCAAAAGAAAATATTACATATAGATATTATGGAAGAAAAGTACCAATTAATATTATCATTTACCAAAAAATGCTTAATATGAATAAATAATCAATTAATTAGCTCTATTTTATTTCTAATTTGTTTTTTATTTGTACATAAATCATAATTAATATTATTGCATTAAATAAAATCGTTTACATTAATTAATTAAATGTCTCATTAAAAATTTAGAATATTAAATTAAAAAAAATTATATATTTTTAATATTTGATATAATTATATCATATACAATTATACACTACCATATGATTGATATTTTGTAGTTGATATAATACACTAAAAAAATATATTTATACAAAAAAACTTTGTGAGCTTAAAAAAAGCATAATATAAATAATTATGAAATTAAAGTAGATAATTATGATTAAAATAATAAATTTTTAAATTTTAAACACAAGTCACTAAAATTAGATTAATAAAAGTTTCATAATATTTTTTTATTTGCTCTGTTAGTTTGTTTTTAGTTTTACAGATTTCCTCCAACTTATAGATGTTATTTTCTTCACTTCTTTTTTAAATGAATGTTTTGCTTATTTCTTTGGCCTTGGTCAAGAAAAATTGAAGAGTATAAAAAATCTGACTGGACTACAAATATAATCTATCTATAGAATAATTGAAATTGTTGATAGACTTTCAAAGAATAAGAAAAGAAAGGATATGATTTCATGATAAATTATTAAATTATTGTATAAAATGGAATAAAATAAATATTGCACGTTAATGTATATATATAATTAATTTAATAATTTTCAAACAGAATTATCATAGTATATAATAACATGGTTAAAAATTAATTATTTATTATCAAAATAATTATTAAAATAAATATTTACTAATTAGTTATCATATATAAGTATAACAAATTTTTAATTTTTAATAAATTAGTTACATAATTTAAATAAAAAAATTAACTTAAAATAATCATTTTTGCACAATCAAGTAATGATGCATGTTTGTCTTGATTGCCACGTTGCATAATGCACAAGAAAAAATCTACTGATATTATTTTAGTGGACTGGTATAGATATGAACCGATAAGGTAGGCAAATAAATAAATAATCATATATGCTTAACAAAATTATACCTAATTAATTGTTATCAATTCGTTTAAATTATACCTAATTAAAGTTCTATAATTGTAGCTAAATTCTCAATTGATAGATGCAATTAGTTTAAGTTTGAAAAAATTATTAAATATAATATAGAAGTTTAAATAAAATAGGTAAACCAAAAAACTGATATAATTTAATCATAATGATTATAAGACAAAATATAATTAAAAGGATGAAATATGAATTAAAGAGGAAAAAAATTATATAATTTAGTAATAAAATTTATACAAAAGACAAGACATGGCAAAAACTTAAATTTCCTAGCTAGAAATAAATTTTGAAACATATAAATATTTATTGTTAATTTGATAACATATTTATATAAATTTTTTGTTCAAAGTTTAATATAAATTGTTTTAGTAACTTATTAAATTATTATTTTTTATATTAAGTAATTCTTTTTGAGTTTTAATTTAAATTTGTTATTATAATTTCATATATGAACTTATTTTGTTATTGTAGGGATTTAGAAACTTCAATTCTGGATCTCTTTTATATAGATCAGAGTTAAATGTATATTTGAATAAACCAAGCAAAGATTATGAGATTCAAATTGATGTTCTTGATTATTGGAAGAAAAATTAATTTCGATACCCTGTACTTTCACTTATGGCTAATGATATATTGAGTATTCCAATTACCACAGTTGCATCTGAATCAGCATTTAGTATGAGTGGTAGAGTTATCAACAAATGGAGAAATTGTCTCATAACACATAATGCAGAAATTTTGATTACCACTCGTAATTGGCTGTATGGATATGATATAGATAAAGATAGTAAGATTTTAGTGTCATTATTATTTTATTAATTTTTTAATATTTAAATTCTTATATGATTATTTTTATATATTTTATTAGACGAAGAAGATGAAACAATGAGATTTGGACGGAAAGTTGGATTAAATTGAACTAGTTGGTTTATGGATGAGGATGAAGAGTTCTAATTGTAACCTATGTTGATATTTTATTTCTTACTATTTGTATTGTTAAAAAATTAAATTTTTTTATTAAGAGTAATTATGATTGATTATTGCCTCATTAATCTTATTTGAAGACAATGTCACTCTTGGAGAGTTTAGTTGCTTCCTGCATTTACAATCTTTTCGAGTATGTTATTCATCAAGCCGCTAGCATTGAATGGAATGATCGTATTTTCCTGTTTTGTTCATCATGCAATGTATGACTAAGGATCGGTTTCTCCATGACTAGGTGGCTGTGTATGAGAATGATTGTATGTTTTCTATTTTATTGTTCTTGTAATGTTACATGTCATAACTTTAAGTGTCTGATGTTTTCTTTGCTGGTTTATTTTTTACTATATTGGACTAATTTAGAACATAACAATCATTAACTTGTTAATGGCATGAGAATTTGGATGCAAACATGTCATAGTTGAGTCTGAATCTTTTTTTGCAGTGAAAAAGTTATTACAACCTTTAAAAGGGTATGATCCCCTTTTTTAACTTTCAATTCTTATTTTTAATATAATCACCATTTAAAAAACAAATTACTATTTTTCTATTTACGAGTTATAGGAGTCAGAATTTAAATTCTAATTTTGTTAATAATGTATTTAATGTTTTATATGAAATATCAAATTTAAATAAATGTTACAATTATATAATGATTTATATATATATTTGATTTATTATTGTATTAAAATTAAAATTTTAATATGAAATAAAGATAATAAAATAGTATAATAATTGTTTTTATAATAAAATCAAATGTTATATTTAATAATATATTTATTATTTATTATAACAAATATAATAAGCATAATATTGAAAATTATTTGATATTGAATATTATATTGTGTTTTAAAATAATTTTATTTAATAATTGAATGTAAATATTTAATATTTATTTTGTTGATAATAAATTATTGATATAATTATGTAATAAATAAATAATGATTGTTTTAAAATTTTATAAATTTTAATTAGAAAAAGTGTATTATTATTTATTTATTTATTTTTTAATATAATAATTATATAATTATAATTCGAGCTTTCTCGGGTTATAAATTCGGGCTTTCTCGGGTTTTGGATCGGGCCGATTTCGGGTTCGGGTCGTATCGGGCTCGAGCTTTTTAGGCTTTGGGTTTTTTCGGGCTCGGGCTTTTTTGGGCTCGGGCTTTATCGAGTTCAGGCTTTTTCGGGTCGAGCTTTTCTCAAGCTCGGACCTTTGACTTTTTGGTCAATTCGGTCCAGTCTCAGGTTCGGTCTCGGGCGGGTTTTCGAGCTCGGGTCAACTTTTTCCAGCTCTAGATCCAAACAGCTGAAGGATCATGAGAAGAACTATCCCACCCATGATTTGGAGTTAGCAGCAGTAGTGTTTGCGTTGAAGGTATGGCGCCACTCCTTGTATGGTGAGAAGTTACAAATATTTACTGACTACAAGAGCCTCAAGTATCTGTTCTCACAGAAAGAATTGAACATGAGACAGAGAAGATAGCTAGAACTTCTGAAGGACTACGATTGCGAGATATTTTATCATCCAGGTAAGGCTAACGTTGTAGTGGATGCTTTGAGTAGGAAGAGCCTAGGGATGGTATCGTATATGATGGTTAGGGAACATAAGTTGCTAGAGCAGTTTGCTAACCTCAGTTTGGGAGTTGTGCCTTCTGACATGGATACAGGCTATGTGATAGCTAGTCTACGCTTGGAGCCGGATCTGTTAGATAGGATCAGAGTGGCTCAGCAGACTGATCCGTTTTGCATGGATATGAGTGGTCAGATGCAGAGGGGCACAGTGACTGATTTTGAGTTGAGTTCGGATGGACTACTGAGGTTCAGAGGCAGATTGTGTGTTCCCGAGGATCCAAGACTTAGGAGATTGATATTGGTGGAAGCTCATTCGTCGAGGTACACGTTACATCCGAGAAGTAACAAGATGTATCAAAACCTCCGGAATGTATACTGGTGGTCGGGTATGAAGAGAGATGTAGCAGATTTTGTGTTGAAATGTCTCGTATGTCAGCAGGTGAAGGTAGAGCATCAGAAGCCTGCAGGTTTATTGCAGCCTCTACCTATACCAACATGAAAATGGGAGCATATCACCATAGATTTCATGATGGGTTTACCTAGGACCTACAGGAATCACGATGCTATATAGGTGATCATCAATAGACTGACGAAGTCAGCCCACTTCCTAGCTATGAGAGCTAACGATACTCTGAGCACATTGGCAGAGCTGTATGTACATGAGGTAGTGAGATTACATGGTGTACCAGTGAGCATAGTCTCTGATAGGGATTCTCGCTTCACTTTCCACTTTTGGAAACATTTTCAGGAAGCCATGGGAACCCAATTGAGTTTGAGCACTGCTTTCCATCCTCAGACAGATGGTCAGTCAGAGAAGACTATACAGACTCTGAAGGACAAGTTGAGAGCATGTATGCTAGATTTTAGAGGCTCTTGGGATGACAACTTGCCACTAGCCGAGTTCGCATACAACAACAGTTATCATTCAACTATCGGGATGGCACCGTATGAGGCTTTATATGGCCGTAGATGTTGTTCCCCTATTGGATGGGAAGAAGTGGGTGACCGTAAGCTCTTCGCTCCTGACTTGGTTACATAAGCATCTGAGGATGTCCATTTGATTGTAGAGAGATTGAGGACAGCTCAGAATAGACAAAAGAGTTACGCTGACAAGAGACGAAGGCCACTAGAGTTTGCAGTTGGTGAATCAGTGTTTCTGAAAGTTTCTCCTTCCAATGGCATAGCGAGATTTGGGAAGAGAGGAAAGCTGAGTCCTCGCTATATTAGACCCTTTGAGATACTTGATCGAGTGGGAGATAAGGCTTATAGCTTGGCATTTCCACCAGACTTATCAGGTGTCCATAACATCTTCCACATATCGATGCTTCGAAAGTATCACCTGGATCTGACACATGTGATTAGTTATGAGCCTTTGGAGCTCCGAGAGGACATGTCATATGTTGAGAGATCGATTCGGATATTGGATAGGAATGAGAAGGTATTAAGATCGAAGACTATCAGATTAGTGAAGGTTCTCTGGCAGCATCATACTTCAGAGGAGGCTACTTCGGAGCTGGAGAGTCTAATGCGAGAGAAGCACCCCCATCTGTTTGATGACTGACTTGGTTCTAATTTAGAGGACCAAATTTTCTGAGTGGGAGAGGATTGTCAGACCCATACTTTTATGTAACTTGTTCCTTATAATTCCTATGTGTATGAACACTCTATTATTATAGTTGAATCATAAGAAGAGTATTTACTAGATTTACAGTGTATGTGAAATGCTTTAACACTTAAAAGCTACATAAAAGACTAATGTGAGCTATAATAGCCACAGGTTAAACCGAGTGGATCTAAATCATTCTGACTGAAGAAAAGAACTTAAAATGAGAAAATATAGAGAACTCATGAAGAAAAGTCAGTTTGATTTAGTCCCGAACACAGAAAACAAGAGTAAAAGCTAAAAAGGGTAAAACAGACTTTTTAGCAAGTTAAGGTATTTCGGGCATATTTACCTACCAGGAACGGTTAAAACGTAAAGACGAGAGTGTAAGACATAAGATATGACACTTTCAAAATTTTGAGAAAAATTCAACTTGGTCAATGATTAAGGAAAAAGTCAACTATAGTTAAGAAAAGTAGACTTTTACCATTGTTGACTAACCATAGTTAAAAATTAACCCAAGTATGGAGAAAAATTTGAGAAAATTATTTTTGGTCAGAATACAAGATTATCATCCCCAAAAATAAGGAAAATTTATTCGGAAGGATTCCAGATTAAATTTAATGGATAAAAACGTAATGGGCCGAAATGAAGATTTTAAAGCCCATTAAGGTATACTAAATGTAGATCGAAATTCTTGTGTCCCTTAGACCAAATTGTTAGATCAATTGATAGGCCAAATATTTAGACAATTAAAGGCCTGGGTATAGTAAAAATTTCAGCCCGAAAAGCCCATTAAGAAAGCCCAAACCGAGAGGCCTAATTGTAAGGCCCATTAGGATTAAATATCTAACCCTAGTTAAAGCTAACTATGACCATTAGATGACTCATTAGGTGACTCATAACTAAACCTTAGGAAGTCAATTATAATGGTTGGAAAGTAAGGCTTAATGGTTAAGTTAATGGCTTATAAAATCAGCCACACTATTGTCATCTTCACCATACCATTCTCAGCTTTCTCTCACTAGAAATCACTAGGACTTAGGTATATTTGGAACTTGCATTCTTCATGAAAGTTGTTCCAAATTGAGAGGAGAGTGACATATGTTGGAATTGGCTATTAAGAAGCCATAATGTGTAAACCGTGAGGCTCCAAAGTTTTGACCAAGTGTGAACACAAATACTAGGTATATTTTCAAGCTTTCAAATTCATATATGTTAATGTATGAATGATTTTAAGTATATTGGTATATGTTTTAAGCATTAAAACATATGAAATGATTATTGTTAGGTTGAGAGTGAGTAGTGAAATAATAATGAATGCACATATGATTTTAAGGCACAAATGAGATGATATACATGTGTTAATGATTATGGTATAGTTAGAATTAATCAATGTGATTAATTGATACATGTATTTAGTTGGCAATCAAGGTGTTTGATAAAATGCCTAAATGAACTATGTAAAGCTTAAGAACATTGCCAACCAAGTGTTTGTGAAAATGCCTAAGTGAATTGGCTAAACAAATGAACATGGACGGCATACCATGGTGTGACCGACGGTATGGGATGCTCTCGGCCATGGCATGTGGTCGAGAGGTCCAATGGGCCAAGCCCAATTATTTTAGGCTCAATGTGATGTAATTGGTCTCGGATAAGCTCAATAAGAGTTGGTGAGCCCCACAAGCCCAATAGGCCCAATGAAAATGAATAGTAAAATGAAAATGGGCTTAAGGCATAGTTAGGCCCATTAAGGTTTATTAAAGCCCATTAAGGGAAATAGACTATATTTAATGTGAAATATAGTAGGAAAAATATAATTAACTTGATAAATGGTTATATGCAGCTCCAAAGATTAGTGGAGGAGCGAATCGGACTACTGGATCAAGCAGCGTTGAGAAAGTAAAATTTCTCGAGTGATTGCAAATAAGGGACTTTTGTGAGTAGTTAGAGATACCTGCATGTATTTTTGTCTGCTTTTACATTCACTTAAAAACTTTGAGGGTCAGAGAAAGTGAACAATAATTATTGTGACCCGATAGTGGCAAATTATGATTTTGCCCTTAGTTAGGAAAAAAGTCAACTTTTGTGAAAAGTTGTAAAAAACATGGAAACCATCATTTTGAGTGTTTTACTGCTGTTTAGCAGAAGAATAAATAGATGGGCTAATGTTTGTAAGGTTGATGTGAATTAAGCACACTTTATAGTGCTGATTTTGATGTTTTGAAAATCATCACTTTTTAAAGAGCCATTTATCATATTATGTGAGAATAAATCGTGCTAGAGCACAGCTCGCACTTGATTTCATATATTTTTCACATATATTAGTGCTGATGTATGATTCGCACTGGATTTCCATGACATACATGATAGAGTGCTGGAGTTATTACTCGTACTCAATTTTATGTGATATATGCATGAGAGAGTGCTTGAGCGATTAGCTCGTATTCGAATTTTACATGAGATACATGACAGAGTGCTAGAGCATTGCTCGTACTTGATTCTTTATGATTTATACATGACATAGTACTTGAGCTATTGCTCGTACTTGATTTGATGAGTTTTGTGCATAGCGTGGTACTGGAGCTATTGCTCGTACTTGATTTGAAACATGAACTATGCATTGACATAGTTGCTGGAGGTTTACTCTCACTAGAGTTTGAGTTTGTGATGAGAAACAGTGTTTGAGCGGAGTGTCGACTATGAGTCGTGCTCAAAGATGTGCACTGTATTTTATGTGATATATAAGACATGTTGAAAAATCGTGCTTGATTTCCTCGTGTAGACTGAGTGTCACACTGTGAGATGTTCGCATGTGGATTTAGAGACGTGGTATGTGTATTCCATGGTTTGAGTGCTAAGACCTATGGCCAGCACCCCGACTATGATGTAGAGTCCACGGAGTACGTTGTACCGTGCGAGTGGCATGGAGTACACTGTACCGTGTGGTGTTGTAGAGTTGATAGCTAGTGGTAGTGATGGACTGACCCCCCTCCCATTGTAGCAGTGATGCCCCACACACTAGGATTCCGTGTAGCCTGGGATCGCCATTATAGGATGTGACCATAGTCCAGGATATTATTGCATTTCACCACATAGTCTCATATGATATATCATTTGACTGATTTATTTATGATACAGATGGACCTGAGGGATGAGTCAGAATCCGATTTTGTGTTGTGAATGATTTAAATGTCATATTTACTGTGATTTAAATATACATGCATGATTTATCTGAAGGCATTGTGATATTATAAAGATGCATTGTTTTGCACTACATGCCTACATTTGAGAATGAAAGCATGATTTCTGTACATGGGATTTAATTTGTACAAGTATATATATAGATATTTAAAGACATACTTTTAAAATAAGTTAAGGAAATGATGTTTTCAAGGCATTGCATTATTTTGAGTAGATGTCTACTTGCTTGCCGGATTTCCTTATTGAGCGCGTTGTATGCTCATCCCCCTTTATTTTCTCTCTCTACAGAGCATCAGTAGTAGAGTGAGTGTGCTTGAGAGATAGTATTCCTGTTGTCCGCTGCTATTTCCTATCGATCAACATGTATACATATTTTGTACGGTTATATATCTAAACATAGAAACAGCACAGTGATCTATACGATATATATTATGGGGAATGTATTTGTATTAGATTTTATATGATCTTACATGTATTATAAAAGAAGTTTACAGTCATAAATAATATATTGACATGTATGTATGGTAATGAATGATATGGTACGCAAGGAAGCTAACATCGAATCACAGCCCAACCATTGATGAAAGGAAAGGTAAGTTAAAATGCGAAAAATTTATAGTGGTTTTGGTTAAGTCAAGGAAGGGTCTTGATAGCTCGTATGCGGATTTCCTCATTAATTTGTATGCATAAAGTCGTACTAGAGTATTCCTCATACTAGGGGATTTATTAATGATTCATGAATCGTGTTAGAGCTTAGCTTGCACTGGTTTGCACACTGTGATATGTAATGAGTCGTGTTGCATGCCTCATGTAGACTGCTAGTCACACGGATGAGATGCTCACCTCTGCACTTGAGATTGAGTAGGTTATACATGGCTTGAGGTAGATAAGACCTACGGCAGGCACCCCCAACCATGATATGGGTCCACAGAGTACGTTGTACAGTGTATATCACATGGAGTATGTTGTACCATGAGGTTATGATGTTAATTTGAAAGTCTAGTGAAGGACTAACCCATCTCTGTTCCAGCACGATGCCCCACACACCGAGATCCGTGTGGTCTGGGATAATAATGACATAGTTGGCTAACATAGTCCTCAATTATATATGGTGACCACCTATCTCACATGATATCACATGGTTTTGTATATTGAACATGATTTGTATTGTCCATGGTAGACCTGAGGGAGGGGTCGAACCTTGTGGGATGTTTTAAGAGAGGATGTCATGATGAACATGAAATTTTTTACTTGAGAAGGATCTAATAAATTTTACTGAGTTTTGATTTGGTGTTAAAGTCTAAGGAATGGTTTTATGATGAGTTTTATTACTATGAGTATATAAGAAGTTTTACACGATGATATTTTCCATGTTTACATGCCTATTTTCATGTTTTTCAATACATGATATATTTATATACATGTGGCATAGTTTTAATAATTCCTCATGCTCTGGATATTAATGATCTTTATACATGACATTATAAGCATGTAGATAGTGTAGTTATCTACCATGCTTGCATTATTGCCTTACTGAGCGTGTAGTTGCTCATCCCATTCACTTTCCCCCCTCTACAGAACGCACATAGTAGCTTAGTGAGGGACTGAGGCATTGTATTTGGATATCTGCTGCTCTCCATCGCCAAGAGGTATACACACAGGAATTATTTTTGTATCTCAATATGTAATAGCACAATATTCATTTTGAATTGTAATATGGGGGATGTAAGTGTTAGCAAACATGTATAAGTATAGAACTTAAACTTTCAAATGTATATGTTGTTTTTGAATTATTTGAAAGATGAATGGTAATGATGATTAATACTAACTCATGACCCAACTGTTATTGGTGAGAATTATTCACGACCGGGTAAGGAAATGAAAAAACAAAAAATTTTTGGTGACTTTCGAGTGAAAAGGATGAAAAGGGGTCGTGACTGCGACGTCAACTTTGGAGGGGTCTCTCTCGCTTTGTTTTTGTTTGTGGTGTTCTGTACCTTTCTAGAAAGCTCTTTAAATGATCTTCATCTTGGAAAAAACCTAACTAAAAACTCCTTCTTGAAGGTTATGAAAATGGGTTTTCTTTCTGGGCCTGCAGGTGCTGAGTCTGGGCTTACTAGCAGCCCTGTTTTAGAAAATCCATAAAAAATATTTTCAGCCTAATTTCCTCAAAATTTCCACTTCTCAAGTGTTATACTAACTCTCTGGTATGTCCCATAAAAATTTAAGGCCCACTTGTTTAAGAAAAGTTCCCCGATTGAGCCTATTTTGCGCGATTTGGTCATTACCAATTAAAATGGCTTAAGGTTTTTGGTTTACTTTAAAAATTCATTCGATCACCGAAACCTCCTTATTTCTACTAAATCTTCATTCCCCATGTCAATTATGCCTTATACTAATTTCCTATAATTCAAAATAATTTTTATGAATTTCTAGAATTTATACCGAATTTATTTGGCTCACTAGGCCCATTTTCTCGGTTTAGTGTCAACCCGAATTTTACTAGCTTTTTCACTTCCAATACCTTAGTTTCACTTTCTAACCATCAAAACTTACTCATAAACATACTTTCTTAAAGGATACTTAAACTTGGGTGCTTACCTCGAAGTTCGTGCCTCGAACCTCAGGCCTCAGGCCTCGAGTTTTGTGCCACTATTTCGAACGTCTCGACTACTCTTGGCCCTAATGAACACTTAGGTAAGTCTTAAACTTCTTGGCTTAGCTTTTAAATAAACATTAGTACAAAAATTTGAGTTTCACAGTTTTTTTTAATTTGCTTTAGTTTTAATTTTTTTTTAATTTTATATGTGGATGTGGTCTTTTTTTTATGTTTAATTCACTCTCTTGTATTGAATTTTTTTTTTTTGTCTATAAACAAAGAGACATGAAGGTGATAAATGAAATGATAACAAATTTCAACTGTACAATAAGCATTTTTTTCAATCTTTTATAGTTTTTTATTTTTTTTATTTTTTATTTGTGGATAGATATATTTATTTATTTGTTTATACTTATAGATAAACTATAGAAGAAAGGTTTAAAATTATAGAAGTGTTGTTGTCATGTAACCCCCCAAAAGCGTGGAAATAAGGGCTAACTTTTTCGTTTAAATCTTACTTTTCTACTTAGGTTGCATTCCTGTACAGTATAGGTTACTTCATTTTTTTTTATTTATCCTTTTAACCATTTAATTTTGCTAAAAATTTCGGCAGCATAACCTTTTATATTATGCCCTATCCTCCTACAAGAAAATGCAGTTTATATTCGCAAGGTAGTTGATTTTATTTCTTAAACTTATTACCTTCCAGTTTCATACAATTCAACTACTGCATTCATATCTATACTCAATATCACCAGCATTTCATTCACTTCTCAAATCGTTTACATGCTAATCCATAAAACAACTTATTACATCTCAAAAGTATTTATATAAAATCCAGTATCTGTACAATATACATGTCTGAAAATAAACATCCGATGATATACCTGAGTGAGTACTACAAGTAGTTTAGAAATCACTGAATCCACCAGCTACTCAAGTACTGCGTAGATAGCTGAGTAGTCTTACTGTACTTACTCTGAAATGGAAGAAAATAGGGGTGAGCTTTTGGGAATAGCTCAGTAAGGTATACATTTAAGATAATTCTGACCATTTAAATCAAATGGAAAACCAAGTGAATATACTTTCATGCGTACATACATTATGAAACTGATTTACATGCTTATTTACATTAAAACATAGTACATACTTTCTTTTGTTAAAACATCATACATATTTTCTTTCGTTAAATCATCATACATCAAAACATGGAGACTAGACTATGTCCAGGTAGCTGACTTGCAACATACGTCATCTTCCATAGAGGGTATAATGTATCGATGGTCATGGTAAGGGTTGTAAACGGGATCAAGGTCGTATAGCAAATATGCGTAGTATCTGAATAAACTTTTCACTAGCACACAGTTAGAGCACGGGTATGAATGGCACTCGCCGTGTGGGAGACATACATGCATGCTGTGCGGGCACGCGATACTACGAAAATATATACCACGTGTAGCGAAGGCAACCACCAAAAAGGTGAAGACAAGTGCTACACGAGTTTCACGTATCAGGCACTACAGGTGGCGAAGCCGGAGCACCACAAGTAGTGGGCATGATATGCACACAGCATATGCTAATGAAGTAACCTTCTAGTCTCGAAATCTCATTTCTTTACTTACTTTCATAATCGTTTAAAATCATTTTGAAACATAAGTCATAAAAATCATATAGTTTTGACTATAAAATGTCAATATATGAAAACTTATATACCATGGAAGAAAACTCGATTTTAAGATAAATCGGGGTTAAGGCTTTCAGGGATTTCCTATTGGGAAAAGCTCGGTTCTTTCCTTGAAAGCTTTTCATATTTATTTCAAGTCATTTTATGACATGTAAATAGCTGCAGGAAGTCATTATTATCTTAAATTGTGTCCCTTACCTTAACGGAGCTAAGGCAGCATTAATTCGTCGGGTCTCGGGATTATCTCGATTTGAATGCCAGATTCCCAAGCTACCCAAAACAATGTCAGTTCATCAAATATCATTCAATTTCATCTTAACATACTCAAATATATATTTATCTTCTTAAAGGTTGACCGATTTTAACCTTTTTATCAACTTTTTTTATTTTCTCGGTTTTACCGATTTAAGTGCTGGTTTAAGCTATTTTAGCAAATTTTATTATTCTAACTTCACATTCACCCTCTTAACAACCTAAATACTCATTCACATCCATAATTCATACTTTCATCAATCCAATTTTATCAATTCTCACACCTTTCGATTTTTCACTAAAGTAAACTATAAACCGGGCTTTTTCGATATAAATTTAACTGTTAACAACCTTTAATTCATCCAAACTTCATCATTTCCACAACTTAAGCATGCTTATCAGAAGTATACACTTCCATAAAAATTATTTCTTTAAATTCTACTTAACAAAAAATCCTTCAAAAACATCAAATAAGAACATATCTCACATTCATCATCAATCATTAAGTCTACCTCCATTTTGACCAAGGTTGACCATGTTTTTGATCCTCCAAACAAATCCTCAGCTGTAATTCAACATGTATATAGCTTAGAATCATCAAAAACTATAAGAAAAACCAACTAAAAACTTTCAAAAATCAAACTTTCTCTCACCTCGAAACATGGTAGATTCTGCCCCTGTTCTTCTTTCTAAGTTTTCACCTAGTAAATGAACTTATTTATGGCTAGATTTTTTATAAGTTATAGAGGACGTGAAGGGAAATATTTGATCCTTTTGATATTTCCTGAAAGTGGCTAGAAGGCCACCGAAAAAATTGTACAAGTTGGCCGAGGAGATGACGTGTATGGTAGAACGGGACGATTGGTTCTCTCGGGTTTCATATGCTTTCAGAGTGTTCTTTGGCTCTTTGGAAAGCTTAATAAGTAAAAATTAAATCTGAAAAATATCAAGGTCAAAGAATTTTTAGAGGGTCTCCAAATTTAAAGAGTTCTATTGGCTGGTCAGTTTCCTAAAGCAAGGGAATTTTCTGTTCTGTTTTGAAAAATTCATAAAAATTATTTCTAGTCCAATTGCCTCCAAATTCTCACTTGCCAAGTGTAATACTATGTCCCTAGTATGTCTCATAAAACTTTTGGGGTCACTTATTTAATAAAATTTCCCCAATTGAGCTCGTTTTACGTGATTTTGTCATTACCGAGCAAAATGGCTTAACGTTTTCAATTTACTGTAAAAATTCATTTGATCATCGAGATCTCCATTTTTCCACTCAATTTGCATTCCTCGTGTAAATTATGCCTTATACTAATTTCCTATAGGCTCGAAATAATTTTCGTTAATTTCCTATGGGCTCGAAATAATTTTCATAAATTTCTAGAATTTATTTCAAATTTATTTCCCTTTTAGCCCCTTTTTCTTGGTTTATCATAAACTCGAGTTTTACTAGCTTTTTCGCTTTTAATGTCTTAGTTTCAGTTTCTAATCATCATAACATACTTAAAATCATACTTTCTTAAAAGTACTTCAATTTGATATCTTACCTCGAAACACGTGCCTCGAGTTTCGTGCCACTATCTTGAGCATCTCGATCTTTCTAGGCCGTACAAAAACATTTACACAAGTCTTAAACTTTTCGGTTTATCTTAAAACGAATAATAACATGACAAATTTTGGGTCTCACATTCTTCCCCACCTTTTTAAGAATTTGGTCCTCCAAATTCAACTCGGTCCGTCAAACAACCGAGGGTACTTCTCCCTCATAAGGCTCTCTAGTTCCTATGTTACTTCTTCCATTAAATGGTGCTACCAGAGAACCTTTACCAATGGGATCTTATTCATCCAAAGTACCCTTTCCTTCCTGTGGAGTATCCAGTTAGGCTCTTCTACATAGATCATATCTCTTTGAATAACTAAGGCTTCATATTCAATGACACGAGAGGGATTCGGATTATATTTCCTCAACATTGAGACGTCAAAAACATTATGTATCCCAGAAAGCTGTGGAGGTAAAACCAACCGATAAGAAAAATCTCTCACTCTCTCTAGTATCTCAAACGGATCGATAGAGCAAGAACTCAACTTCTCTTTCTTTCCAAAACGCATGATGCTCTTGCTCGAAGATACCTTCAGAAACAAAGAGTCCCCAACCTGAAACTCCAGTGGCAGTCTACGCATATCGGTGTAACTCTTCTGCCGACTTTGAGTAGCCCAAAATCTGTCACAAATAATTTGAACGCCCTTCGCTGCCTGTTCCACTAAATCGGGAGCCATAATCTTTCGATCACCCACTTCTTCCCAAGCAACTGGGGACCTACAACTCCTTCCATATAGAGCTTCATAAGGTGCCATCCTCATACTAGTATGGTAGCTATTATTATAAGCGAACTCTACAAGGGGCAAATGGTTGTCCCATGAACCCTTAAAATCCATTACACACGCCATCAACATATCCTCTAAAGTCTGAATAGTCTGTTCGGACTGACCATTAGTCCGAGGATGATAGGCAGTGCTGAAATTCAAGTAAGATCCCATGGCTTCCTGAAAATGTGTGCAAAATCTGGAGGTAAACCTGGAATCCCTATCAATCATAATGCTCACAGGAGCCCCATGCAATCGAGCTACCTTTCTGACACAGTCTGTCAAGGCACTCAAAGAATCTGTATTGTTAATGGCGAGGAAGTAGGCACTCTTAGTCATTCTGTCAACTATTACCTAGATTGCGTCATGACCTCTTCAGGTCCGTGGTAACCCCATAATAAAATCCATCGTGAAGTGCTCTCATTTTCACATAGGCACTGGCAGGGGCTTAAGAAATCCTACAAGCTTCTGATCCTCAATCTTAACCTGCTGACATACCAAGCATCTGGCAACGAATTCTACTACATCTCGCTTCATACCAGTCCACCAATACACCTTTCGCAGATCATGATACATCTAGCTACTGCCTGGGTGCATGGTGTAGCAGAAGCAGTGAAACTCTCTCAAAATATGCCGTCTCAGGACATCATTGCTCAGAACACAGATTCGACCCTTGAACCTCAACAGCTCATCATCACTGACCATGAAATCTGACTGCGAAGCTTATTCTGCTTGGCTAACCATATCTAATAACCTCTGATAATTTTTTTGCCCCATTCTGTTATGATCTAAGATGTCGAGCTCAATCCGTAGGCTAGCAATAAATCCAACCTCTGCTTCTTTAACATTAATCTGGAGTCCGGTGAACTGTTCTAATAGCTCACATTCTCTAACCATCATATGCGACATGATACCCTTCCAACTGAGAGTATCTACCACCATGTTCACCTTACCCGGATGATACAAAATCTTGCAGTCATAATCCTTAAAGAGCTTTAACCACCGTTTCTGTCACATGTTAAGCTCCTTCTAATCAAATATATACTTCAAGCTCTTGTGGTCAGTGAAAATTTGAAATTTCTCACCATACAGGTAGTGCCGCCAAATCTCTAAAGCAAATACCATAACGACTAACTCCAGATCATGGGTGGGATAGTTTCGCTCATGGTCCTTCAATTATCTAGAACCATAAGCTATAACTTGACCATTCTGCATAAGTACACATCCCAAACCCTAGTGAGAAGCATCAAAATATGTGACACTATACCCTTCCAACTGAGAGCATCTATCACCATATTCGCCTTACCCGGATGATACAAAATCTTGCAGTCATAATTCTTAAGGAGCTCTAACCACCGTTTCTGTCTCATGTTAAGCTCATTCTAATCAAATATATACTTCAAGCTCTTGTGGTCAGTGAAAATCTAAAATTTCTCACCATACAGGTAGAGCCGTTAAATCTTCAAAACAAATACCATAACGGCTAACTTCAGATCCTGGGTGGGATAATTTCGCTCATGATCCTTCAATTGTCTGGAACCATAAGCTATAACTCGACCATCCTGCATAAGTACACATCCCAAACCCTAGTGAGAAGCATCACAGTATATCGCAAATCCTCTTGAACCACTCGGAATAGTCAGGACGGACGCAATAGTTAACCTCCATTTGAGCTCCTGAAAACTCTGCTCACATACTTTTGACCAAACAAAAAGAACTACTTTACGCATGAACTTAGTCAATGGAGCTGTTATACTGGAGAATCCTTCTACAAATCTCCGATAGTACCCCGTCAGCCCTAGAAAACTTCGAATCTCAGTTATATTCCTCGGTCATTCCCATTTAAGTACTGCTTCAACCTTGGACAGATCAATCGACACCCCGTCCTTGGATATAATATGACAAAGAAAAGCTATCTACTCCAGCCAGAATTCACATTTACTTAGCTTCCCATACAATTGTTTCTCTCGAAGAGTTTGGAGCACTGTCCTCAAATGCTGCTCATGTTCCTCTCGAGACTTAGAGTAAACCAATATGTGATCAATAAAGACAATTACAAATCGATCTAGATAATCTCGGAATACTTCATTCATCAGACTCATAAAAGTAGTAGGGGCATTGGTCAAGCCAAAAGGCATGACCAAAAACTCATAGTGACCAGATCTGGTCCTGAATGCTGTTTTGGCCACATCTTCCTTTTTTATTCTTAACTAGTGATAGCCAGACGTCAAATCAATCTTCGAAAATATTGAAGCCCTTTTCAACTGATCAAATAAGTCATTGATTTTGGGCAAGGGGTACTTATTCTTTATCGTAGCCTTATTCAACAATCTGTAATCTATACATAACCAGAGGCTACCATCCTTATTTTGGACAAACAAAATCGGAGCTCCCCAAGGTGACGCAGTGGGTCTAATAAAACCTTTGTCCAGCAATTCCTGCAACTGCTTCTTCAACTCCTCTAATTCGACTAGTGCCAATTTATAGTGAGTCTTAGAGATTGGCTGGGTGTCTGGTACTAAGTTGATATTAAACTTTAGCTCTTTCTTCGATGGTAACCCCGGTAGCTCATCAAGAAATACATCCGAAAACTCACAAACAATTGGTATATCTTGTATAGTTTGATGTTCCTGGCTCGTATCCGAAACAGAAGCTATATAACCTTCATCAACAATAAAACATCAAAAGAGTTCATGGAATTTCATATTTCAAAGTATCATATATTTCATTTCTTAACTGTAAAACATACTTCAAATTTATAAGGTAGGGAGAAGGTTACAGTCTTAGTATAACAGTCTAAACTTACTCTATTGGTAGCTAACCAATCCATTCCTAATATTACATCAAAGCCAAACATATTTAGTAAGATTAGATATGCATTCATTACCCTATCTCCCACCTTGATTTCATAGTTCCTACACACTCTACTAGTTATTTGTGTCTCATGCATAGGATTACTGATATGACATATGAAATCTAAGGGTTCAAATTTTACGTGCAGACATCTTGCAAACTGAAGTGAAATAAATGAGTGTGTGGATCCAGGGTCAAATAAAATATTAGCTCTATGATTACAAATAAGATTACCTCTGATAACATTGGACGAGGTATTCGCTATCTCTTGATCAAGCACGAAGACTCACCCTCAAGTGACAAACTTCTTACCTTTCTCTTTCGCTATAGTCTATCTCTGGGGGGCTTGTCTCTGTGCAGCCTCTATCTGTCTCTCAAGAGGTGGGGGTGGCTGATCCTAGGGCTGTGAAGTCTGCAATAGTGGATAATCCCTCATCAAATGTCCTTTCTCTCCACATCTATAGCACGCACCCAATCGCTAGAGACAAAGATCACTGTGTGTAAGACCTATATTTTCAGATGTAACCTTATGAATTCGTAAGTATATCTATGTACATGTAATATGAATCATAAATGATGTAAGGTCCGTAAATCTGATGTACACACACTTGTTATATGGATTCGTGATGTACACCCAAGTTTCATTATGTATGAATAATAAGAAATGGACCTTTTGAAGTGATGAAAGTGTATTGAATGCAAAATGAGTAGTGTGGTAAATGGAAATGAAGTTAACATTGAGTAATTGGGATGAAATTAGCTAAGTATGCTGCAGAACACAGGGGAGATCGATCTTAGGAGCAAGCAAATAGATTTTCTTAGCTCTTAGCTAAGAGCAGATCGATCTCACCCTTATGCCAGATCAATCTGTTTAGCTCTCTGCTAGAGAAGATCGATCTGACCCTTCAAAGCAGATCGATCTCATAACATTGAGCAGATCGATGTCATACCTCGATAGATCGATCTCTTAGGCTTAAATTACAATGCTTGGAGGCTTAAAGACAGGGGAAGATCGATCCTTCACCGAGGGAGATCGATCTCATCAAGCATTTTCTATATAAACAGGGTTGATGAGCTGCAGATTTCGAGAAAACATCAAAACCTTTCCATTTTGAAAACTAAGTGACCTAACTTCCTTTCTAGACCATCAATACTTTCCTTAGAGATTTGAAAGAAGTTCATTTCATCAAAGTTGTTCATATAGTGGAGAAGAACAACATAGTTGGAAGCTAGAAGTTGAGTTGATCCATTAAAGGAGAAAAGGAGTTTTTCCCCAACTCTAGCAAAAAGGAGAAAAGTCGAGACTAGTAAGATTACAATACCCCAATCTCATATATATTAATCTATATACTTGTGTGAGTAGATTGGTATATAAAATGATGATTGAAACATCTTAAAAACATGCTTAATCTCAATGACCTATAAAATGGTTAAATGAGCCAAAATGAGAATAAGTCGAGGAGAAATGGATTTAAAGATGATTTAAGCATGCATAAATGTTATTAAGCATGTATAGATGCTTGTAAAATGGTTTGCTAAAATCCATAAGTTAGAATGGAAAATGGCTAAAATTGAGTATATGTGGTGTTTGATAAAATGTCACAATAAAATGAAAATCATGAACTTGAGGTGTTACAAGCTTAATACCAGTTTAATACGAATCGGTAGACGTGAGGAGTCTGACAGATTCTTAAGAACGAGTTATATACTCGAAATGGACTTGTGAAAGGATAAAGTCTCATAATGGTATAACAAGGCCAAATGAGATATAAATGGCCAAATGCATTGATTTGAATATCATGCAAGTGAAATGAAGTATATAACAATATACTGATGTGTGTAATACATAATTTCAGCTCCAGAAGATATCGTTGGAGTCGATAAGAAAGATCACAAGAAGTGAGAATCGAAGAAAAATGATACGAGCGTGATTCGAGGTGATGGATTTATGCGAGCTAGAGGGATAGCTATACGTATGTTTTATCACCTGCTATGTGTGAATGTATGCGATACGTATATAGATATTTGTATATCTAGGTGACACTAAGTATGAGAATAAGTCCATAATATGATTTGCATTACTTCAGTGTTAATGTTGTGAAAAGAGGTTTTTGCAAACTTTTTGAGAAAGAATGATAACAGACGAGCTCCCGGTTTAAACATGTACTTGAAATGTTTCTAACGAGTGATTGAAGGGAGATTTACCCTCTCACTCATAATGATACACGGAGCTCTTTCTATTTCTTTTCTGTGTGAAATTGTATTAGAGCATGAGAGGCAACGTGCGAGCAGGGCTGGTAGTATGTAAGGCCAAATGTATGATGATGTACGTTACTGCACAGGAATGCACCCTTAATTGTGAATAGATGAATAAAAAGTTTTAAATTTGCCCTATTTTTCGCGTTTCCAGGGCGTCACAGCAGTACACGATGGCTCAAGCACGATTTACCAAAGCAATGCCTCCCAACGCTACCAAAGCGGGGAATAATATCGGCCTTACATGCTACCAAAGCAATGCCTGATGTGTATTCAACATGACACACCTAAGTCTCAATGATTAGCCATTATCATATAAAACGTTTTGCCTTCACGTAGAACTCATAATGGTTTTCTCTCATAAATCTCATTTGAAATATTTGTGTACTCAACACAAAACATATTAAAATCGAGTTCCAACCGACAAAACCACGCACACATTTCTCAATCTCAGTACGCCTTAACGTAGAGCCCAAATCTCTTTTCACGTTTTAAACACAAAACGGTTGTAAAACATTTTCATGCTTAGTTTACAACTCACAAAAGTTGGGCCCCAACCGGCTATAAAATCTTGTGCAATACTCATTCACAACTTATAAAACATGCTTGTTTTCTCAAATCACATTTCATGTTATAGTATCATCACAAAACACATACACAAACGAGTTTAAATTTTCCCTTACCTCATTGCACCTCGTATAGTGTAATCGTTTCCTCGTATCACGGACTAGCTTCGCATTCCTCTCTAGAACTCCCAGGCTATCCCAAACGGTGTTAAAAACATCAATAACTAAACTAAATCCCATCATCGAGCACATATTTGCTCATATTCTCGTTAAATACTCAAACAACCCAACTCTCATAATTTTACCACAATCCATATTCTCATCTACTACATTTCAAATCCTACATTTTTCATGTACAATATCCATGCCCAATTCACCTTATTGCCTCAATTCCAAACTTATAGTCAAAAATCCCAAAATTACCACAATCTCATAATATTATCTTTACTCCAACAAAAACATAGTTTCATCAATCCCTAACCATTTACTAGCTATTTCATCACAATGCCTACAGCCATAATCACCACAAATCACTTCAAATATCAAGATCGAAGTTTAGAATTTATCCAAACTTATGGAGTTCTCAACTCTTGCCTCGATTCAATCCATCTTTCGATTTCCAAGTATGTTGTTCTCCTTTGGATGAGGAACAACTTTCTCTCTTGCCACAACCTTCGATTTGGACAAAAAATGGGGCTTTAGAAGAGAGAGAAAGCTAGGGCTCAGCTAAAATAGAGGTTTGAAAGAGAGAGAAAAGATGAAATGCAGGAAAACACATGGGTCCTTTTATATATGGAGGGTAAGAGATCGATCTGGTCTTTGATGAGATCGATCTGCATTTGAATTTGAGGACGTTTTAGGGTAATTTTTATGCCTAAGAGATTGATCTATCGTGGGGAGAGATCGATCTCTTAATAGCTTTATGAGATCGATTTGCTCCTTGAGGAGATCGATCTTCTGTTTACAGAATGCTTCATCAGATCGATCTGCTCCTTAAGGAGATCGATCTTTTCCTTACAGAATGCTTTATAAGATTGATTCATTCCTCCTGATATCGATCTCTTCATTACAGAATCATAAGGAGATCGATCCTCTTCCATTAGAGATCGATCTGCCCACTTAATTTCCTCTTTCTTTGTCATTTTGGCCTACCAGATCGATCCTCTCTTTTCCAAGATCGATCTGGCCTCATAGTTTCACACCTTGGTTAAACACTTAACATAAAATCTCATTTATGACACATTCATCACTTAGAAATTCATTCCATACCACTTCAATGTATGAGTACATTACATTCAGCTTAATAAATTACACTTCAAGTTCACATTACATAATTGGATATGTGTAAAATTCTCAGATCTCACATCCTCCCCACCTTACAAAAGAATTTGGTCCTCCAAATTCAACTAAACTAGTCAAACAAATGAGGGTACTTCTCCTTCATGAGACTCTCAAATTCCCCAGTCGCCTCCTCAATTGAGTGATGTTTCCACAAAACTTTCACTAATGGGATGCTCTTAGTCCGAAGCACCTTCTCTTTTCTATCGAGAATCTGGACGGGTTGTTCAGTGTAGCTCACGTCCTCTTGTATGTCCATCTCTTCATACTCTATAACATTTGAAGGGTCCAGGTGGTACTTCCTCAACATAGATACATGAAAGACATTGTGTATTCCAAACATCTGTGGGGGTAATGCCAATCTATAGGCTACTTCTCCTACTCTCTCAAGAATCTCGAATGGTCCTATGTATCGAGGACTCAATTTCCCTTTTTTTTCCAAACCTTATGATACCCTTACTCGATAATATCTTCAAAAATACTGCATCACTAACATCAAACTCGAGTGGCCATCTATGCACATTTGCGTAGCTTTTTTGTCTACTCTGCGCAGCCCGTAATCTCTCACATATGAGTTTCACACTCTGTACAACCTGTTTAACAAGTTCGAGAGCATTTATCTTTCTGTTACCTATTTCTTCCTACGCTACAGGGGATCTACACCTCCTACCATATAGAGCCTCAAAAGGTGCCATTCCAATACTCGCATGATAGCTATTATCATACGCAAACTCTGCTAGGGGTAGGTGATCATCCCATGATCCCTTAAAATCCATTGTACACGCCCTCAACATATCCTTCAAGGTCTGAATAGTCCTCTTTGACTGACCATCTGTCTGAGGATGATAGGCGGTACTAAAACTCAATCGAGATCCCATGCACTCCTGAAATTGAGTCCAAAATCTGAAAGTAAATCGAGAATCTCTGTCAGAAGTAATACTCACTGGAGCCCCATGTAATCTAGCTATCTCGCTGACATACAACTCAACTAAGGCATCCACAGTATCTATGCTCTTGATGGCAAGGAAGTGGGCACTTTTCGTCAATCTATCCATTATGACTCATATCGCATCACGACTTCTTCGGGTCCTCGGTAAACCCATAATAAGGTCCATAGTGACATGCTTCCATTTCCATGTAAGCACAGGTAAAGGCTGTAATAATCCTCTGGGCTTCCGATGCTCAGCTTTCACTTGCTGGCACACTAAACATCTGGCCACATAATCTGCCACGTCTCGCTTTATGCCACTCTACCAGTACACCTGCTTCAAATCTCGATACATCTTAGTACTTCTTGGGTGCATGGTGTATCGCGAGCAGTGAGATTCTCTCAATATCTGTCTCTTCAGGGCATCGTTATCCAATACACAAATTTATCCCTTGAATCTTAATAATCCATCCTCACTGACTATGAGATCCGACTGCAAAGTTTGCTCAGCTTGGCTAACCATATCAATCAACCTCTGATCATCACGCTGCCCAGTTCTAATCTGATCCATGATCCTGGGCTCTATTCGCAGGCTAGCCAAAAATCCAGTCTCTACCTCTTTAACTTTGATCCGGAGCTCGGTGAACTGCTCCAATAAATCCCATTCCCTGATCATCATAGCAGATATCATACTCTTCCTGCTCAGGGCATTAGCAACCACATTCGCCTTACCTGGATGGTATAAAATCTTGCAGTCATAATCTTTAAGGAGTTCCATCCATCTCCTTTGTCTCATGTTTAACTCTTTCTGATCAAACAAATACCTCAAACTCTTATGGTCAGTAAAGATCTGGAATCTTTCCCCATATAAGTAGTGCCGCCAGATCTTCAAGGCAAACACCACAGCGGCTAACTCCAAATCATGCGTAGGGTAATTCCACTCATGATCTTTCAATTGTCGCGATCCATAGGTGACCACTCTTCCATGCTGCATGAGCACACACCCCAATCTTTGATGAGAAGCATCACTATACACTAAAAATCCTCCTGATCCCTTAGGAATAGTTAACACAGGTGCCGTTTTCAATCTCCTCTTCAATTCCTAAAAATTGAGCTCACATTGTTTCGTCCATATGAACGGAGTTTTCTTGCGCATGAGCTTGGTCAAAGAAGTGGAAATCCTAGAAACACCTTCCACAAATCTTTAGTAATACCCTGCCAAACCAAGGAAGCTTCATACCTCTGTAATTGTCCTCGGTCTTTCCCAATTAAGCACACCTCTACTTTACTCGGATCCACTAATACTCCTTCCGCTGAAACTATATGACCAAGGAAAGCTATCCGATCCAGTCAAAACTCACACTTTCCAAGCTTTCCATATAATTGTTTATCTCAGAGTATCTGAAGTACTAACCACAAGTGTTGTACATGCTCTTCATAAGACCGAGAGTACACCAAGATATCATCAATAAAGACTATTATAAACTTATCTAGATAGTCTGTAAACACCTCATTCATTAATCTCATAAAGGCTGCAGGGGGATTCGTCAATCCGAAGGGCATCACTAGAAATTCATAATGGTCATACCCTATCCTGAAGGTTGTCTTCAAAATATCTTCTTCCTTAATCCTCAATTGGTGATAGCCCGATCTTAAATCAATCTTAGAGAAGACTGTAGCCCCTCTCAGCTGATCAAGTAGATCATCAATCCTGGGCAATGGGTATTTATTCTTCACCGTGGCTTTATTCAATAGTCGGTAATCTATGCATAATCTGAGAGTACCATTCTTCTTTCTATGAATAACACTGGTGCTCCCCACGGTGAGACATGGGTCTAATAAACCCTTGATCCAATAACTCCTATAGTTGTTTCTTCATTTCCTCAAGTTCCACTAATGCCATCCGATAGGGAGGTCTAAAGATAGGCTGAGTATCTGGTACCAAATCAATGGTAAACTCCAGCTCTCTTTCTGGTGGTAAACCTGGCAACTCATCTAGGAAAACATCCTGAAATTCACATACCACAGGTATATCTTCAATCCTCGGATGTTCCCGATTGTCATCTAAGATGAATGTTTCATAACCTTCACATGAATACTCAAATTTAGTACTCTCAAAAGCAACATCAAAATTTCAATTTGCTTACTAAAATTCCACACATTTACTTACTCAATATTTCAAACGTAGACTGTAAGGTTCAGGTAGGGAGAAGATTACAATCTTAGTGTAGCAATTTAAGCTCACTCGATTGGTTGCCAGCCAATCCATTCTCAAAATTACATCAAACCCATGCATATTTAACATTATTAGATATGCTAACATTACTCTATCTTCCACTGTTATTTCACATCCTCTACAGATCAACTCGGTTCTCTGGGATTCACGCATAAGGGTATTTACATGTAGTATATACTCTAGAGGTTCAAACTTCAAATTTAATCTACATGCAAAATGCTCATAAATAAATGAATGCATGGACCCTGAATCAATCAACACATGAGCCTTATGATTACAGGCAGAGAGTATACCTCTTATAGTTTCTGCTGAAGTATCTGTTGTCTCTTTGTCTAGAGCAAACACATATCCCACTGTAACGGGCTTCTTTCCTTTCTCTGCAGCAGTGGCCCGTCTCAAGGGATTCACTCTCTGAGGTTGTTGTCTAATAGGCTCCAGAGCATGTGGTTTCTGAGGTTGAGGGCAATCTCTTAATTTGTGACCCATGTCTCCACATCTTAAACATCCACGGATCAACCCAGTACAACTTCCCTCATACGATCGGCTACAGTCTCTACAAACCCTTATCTCAGGCCTGACATCTCGAGGGGTCTCTCTGATGATGGGATAAGCTCTGGGTCTCTCAAATCTGCCCTTCTGTACCTCAATCCTTCCTCTCCTGAAGGAACCTCTCCGAGCATCTACTTGGGAAATCGCTGGCCTCTTGCCCTTATCCCTAGTCATAGCATTGAACTCATTCTGGGACTGTACAATTTTGATTCCCCTCTCAATCTCTTGTGCTCATCTCCGAGCATCTCCAAATTCAGTAATACATAGCCCTATCAATCAATCTCTGATGATTGGCTTTAATCCATACACAAATCTCTCAGTGTGGAGCTCTTCATTTTTGAAGGTATCTGGATCATACCTCAATAGAGCGGTAAATCAGCTCTCATAATCATCCACAGACATATCGCCCTGTACCAGATTCAAAAACTCTGCTTACTTCCTTCTCTAAGCAGCTCGTGGTACAAATTGGGCTCTAAAGGCCACCTGAAATTCTTCCCAGGTAATCACATCATAGCTGGATATCAAAATACCATAGGTAGTACCCCACCAATCTCGAGCTCTCCCTTTCAACATATAGGCACCCATATTAACCCTATCAGTATCAGTGCATCCTAAATAGTCAAATATGACTCTCAACTCAGTCAGTCACACCTCAGGCTCTACAGGATCCTTTTTTCCTCTGAATGCGGGTGGATTCATTTTCAAAAAGTCCTTCAATTGGACCATACTCCTATCATCAGGCTGAGTAATGAGAGGCACTAGGTCCATCTGTACTGAGGGCACGGGAGGTCCTTGTGGTGGTGTAGGAGTAGTACCCGAGGCATTAACTCTAAAATGTTACGCAAATAACATTGCCATTTGCTCAAAACCTTGTAGTACATCATGCTCAATCTGATTAAATCGAGAGTTAAGACTCTCTGGTTGTGGGGCAGGTGACGGAGGTGGCTCTGCCTGCCTCCTCGAACGACCTCGTCGTCCACTCATTCTCAATCACAATACGTTTCCTGCAGTACATATCAAACTTGATTAAAATCTCAATCCTCAATTTTAGTTCATGACCAGACTTATATAGAAACTTGGGATGTATTTTATTTCACTTGACCGACACTGACAGTACTAAACACCCTAAGCTCTGATACTAAAAAAACTCTGTGACGCCCCAAAAATGCGAAAAATATGACAAATTTAAAACTTTTAATTCATCCATTCACAATTATGGGTATATTCTTATCCAGTGTCATACATCATCATACATATCATACCTCAGGATCTCTCATCTCATAATTATATATCATACAATATACATTACTCAATTCAAGGTTAATTAATCCTAATACATCTCATACATCATTGTACATTAAGTGTCTGTAAATACAACATAAGTCTGGGTACATGGAATGTAAAATTATACCTCAACATAATATATGGAGCCTGGAGCTCAAGTCCTCCACTAGCCACTATTCCGTACGCCGTAGAAAAATTCTCTTCACTTGAAGAAATCTGGGGGGAAGATAAAATAGGGTGAGCTTCTAAATCGCTCAATGATGAGGTAAGGGACTCATTTCAATTAATGATTTGCACAGCATAATCATTTGTTTTGTAGTTGAAAACTCGATAAAAATGTAGCATGACTCAATAAAACATCATTCTCGTCTCATTCTCTAAAATCATGTAAAACATGAAATTACATAACTCAGTACAAAGTATAATTACAACCATGTGGAAATTAGTACGCAATAATGGCTTTTCTCATAAAATGTGATAAAAATCACATCAATAGCAATGCATGTGGGTGCACATCCCAGGCATCCTCAAACGAGGGAATGTTGACAATTTGGTCATGTACATGGTATATTGGACTAGCGCGTTACCAAAACAAGGCCCAGCCTTACATGCTACCAAAGCAATGCCTCTTCTCATGCACACTATTGGTCTTACATGCTACCAAAGCAATGCCTCCCAATGCTACCAAAGCGAGGAATAGTATCGACCTTACAGACTACCAAAGCAATGCCTCCCAACGCTACCAAAGTGGGGAATAATATCGGCCTTACATGCTACTAAAGCAATGCCTCCCAACGCTACCAAAACGGGGAATAATATCGGCCTTACATGCTACCATAGCAATGCCTCCCAAAGCTACCAAAGTGGGGAATAATATCGGCCTTACATGCTACCAAAGCAATGCCTGATGTGTATTCAAATCCTATATTTTTCATGTACAATATCCATTCCTAATTCACTTTATTGCCTCAATTCCAAACTTATAGTCTCAAAATTACCACAATCTCATAACATCATCTTTACTCCAACAAAAACATAGTTTCATCAATCTCTAACCATTTCCTAGCTATTTCATCACAATGCCTACAGCCATAATCACAAAAAATCCTTCAAATATCAAGATTAAAGTTTAGAATTTACCCAAACTTATGGAGTGCTCAACTCTTGCCTCGATTCAATCCGTCTTTCGATTTCCAAGTTTGTTATTCTCCTTTGGATGAGGAACAACTTTCTCTCTTGCCATAACCTTGGATTTGGACAAAAAAAATGAGGTTTTAGAAGAGAGAGAAAGCTAGGGCTCAGCTAAAATAGAGGTTTAAAAGAGAGAGAAAAGATGAAATGCAGGAAAACACAAGGGTCCTTTTATAGACAGAGGGTAGGAGATCGATCTGCTCCTTGATGAGATCGATCTGCATTTGAATTTGGGGACATTTTAGGGTAATTTTTATGCCTAGGAGTTAGATCTGTCGTGGGGTGAGATCGATCTCTTAATGGCTTTATGAGATCGATCTGCTCCTTAAGGAGATCGATCTTCTATTTACAGAATGCTTCATGAGATAGATCACTCCTTAAGGAGATCGATCTTCTCCTTACAGAATGCTTCATGAGATCGATTCCTTTCTTCTGAGATCAATCTCTTCATTACAGAATTATAAGGAGATCGATCCTCTTCCATTGGAGATCGATCTGCCCACTTAATTTCCTCTTTCCTTATCATTTTGGCCTACCAGATCGATCCTCTCTTTTCCAAGATTGATCTGACTTGATAGTTTCACACCTTGGTTAAACATTTAACATAAAATCTCATTTATGACTCATTCATCACTTAGAAATTCATTCCATACTACATCAATGTATGAGTACATTACATTTAGCTCAATAAATTACACTTCAAGTTCACATTACATAATTGGATATGTGTAAAATTCTCAGATCTCACAACTGCTGTGTGTTTGACACTGACCTTCTCGCACGAGCTTTTGAGACAACAAAAATGGGTGATAAGGATCCATGAGAGCATGATGTACTGTGAGCGTTAGCCATGGGGTACGATGTGCCGTGAATTGAGTATGAGCTGAAGGGATGGTTGATCTGCCTCCCTAAGCGTAGGGTTCCGCACACCTGATCAGTGTAGCTTGAAATCTGATTATGGCCATAAGTCTTTATGTATCTTAGTGATACTACATTGTCACTACTGTGTGAGGTGACAGATGTCTTCCCTTGCTGTGTGTCTAGGGATACGATAACTCATGATTTATATCTCAACATGTATCGATTTACAAAGTATAAAGCATTTTCTACATATGAACTGTGTGAATAGATTATGCTATGTGAAGCTGTGTGCTACTGTGTGAATATGCACATACCCATCTAGCGAATTAATGGTTTCGCATTGATGAAAGTTGTTTTAAAGAACATGCATATCTTGTTATAAGGAAAATGAACATATATGTATTTTAAGCATGTAGATAATGTAGTTATCTACCTGTTTTCATATTTTCCTTAGTGAACGTGTTATGCTCACCCCCTTATTTTCTCCTCCAAAGATACTACGCAGTAGTGAGTATACTACAGTCGTCTCTGCTATTGTGTTTTCTCCAGTCATCCAGCAGTATAGAGAGGTATACACTATTGAGACGAGAAAAATTTTGTATCTTGTAAATTAATGCACAGTAAAGTTTGTATTTTGTATTTTGGGGGATGCTTATAATAGAAACTGATGTAAACGCTTCTGTATTTATATATAAAGGCCCAGTTTCTATTCTACTTCATTTAATTGAAATGATTAAACTATAAATGTATGAAAAATGGATCGGATGTTTACTCATAGCCCAATTGTAAGTGGTAAGGTAAAGGTCATGGACTGGTATAGAGGGTCATGATAGGAAATAATGATATCAGAGCTGAGTTAGTTTGATGTGAGTCAGTATCCATACTTAGGAAAATTTACATCCCCAAAGTATTGTGCATTATTAGGAACAAATGTGTATACCAAGCTAGAAAATGTGACTGAGACACTTATTTTGAGTATGCAAGATGTCTGATAGATGACGTACTCGTAAAGGAGAGAGTTCGTGCTCTCAAAGGTGTAGAGATGAACCCGAGAGACGCATTGGGTCTAGTTCTAGTAAAGATCTGCCTGGTCTTAGTGAGGCCGTTGAGGAGCGTATAGCGTAGTTACAGTGCAGTGTAGACACGATTATGGAGATGTTTACATAGGCTATGGCCAAGCTTGAGGGTAGATAGGAGAACCCAGTTGGTCAAGCTGCTGCACTTGAGAGACATGAGTCAGCACAGCCTGCACCGAGACCTCGAGATGTAGAGGCAAAGATACCTGTACCCCCTCCAGTTCAGGACATTCCTCCATCGATTCAGGATCCTGTAGCTCCATAATAGGTTGGTGGCGAGGGAGTTTATGATTGTGATCTGGGTAGATTGAGAGAGTTCCAAAAGTTCAGACCACCTTCATTTAATGGGGTGAAGAACCCAGTATCAGTTGAGCATTGGCTATGTAGTATGGAGAAGCTATATTGATTCTTCCATTGCTCCGACAACAAGAAGGTCACCTTTACAGCTTTTGTGTTAGAGGATGAGGCCGAGCATTGGTGGATGGTCACACAATCGATATTGAGTGCACAGCACTCGGTTGTGACATGGGATATATTTTTAGATGCCTTTAGGAGGTAATAAATTTCAGCTACTGCTCAGAGAAAGATGCAATTGGAATTTATGACATTGACTCAGGGGAATTGGACTGTGGATGAGTATAAGTCTGGATTCACGTCCTTGGGCAAATATGATATAGTCATGATGAGCTTGGAAGACAGAAAGGTTCAAAAATTCCTTGAGGGACTGAGACCTTCCATCAGAGCTCGACTAGCTCCACTAGACATTACCACCTATGATGAGGCAGTACGCAGAGCTCAGCTGTGTGAGCAAGACTATGAATTACTCACCTCGGAGTTAAGTAGGAGTGGTAAAGTTAGAGATAAAGACCGTAAGAGGTCAGTTGATGACAGAGGGTTCCGAAAGGGCCGAAGGTTATTTGGTAAGGGGCCTAAAATTGAGGAGACACGAGAGAGGCCTGTGAAGCCTCCTGTGAAGCCTCCAGTTCATCCAACATCGAGGGGCATAGTTATTGGTGGACCTCAACCTACCACAGAGCAGTGCAGATTATGTGGTAGATATCATAGAGGTAGACCGTGCCCATTATCGATGAGATCATGCTATAGGTGTGGTAAACCAGGGCACATAGCTCGAGAGTACTCAGAGTTGATAGATACAGCCCCACAGAAGGGTAAAAAGCCAGAAAAGGCTACGATTGAGACACCTACACCTAAGAGGAAGGCCACAGCTGAAGAGAAAGGGAAACAAGTTGTTGGTAGAGGGCGAGTGTTTGCACTGGACCAGGCATCTGCAGAGACTTCTTCGGATGTGATTAGGTACCATCCTTGTATTTAATTTTGAAGCATTAGCATTGATTGATCCTGGTGCCACGCATTCATTCATATCGCCTTTATTTGCATGTAAACTGTGTAAACATGTAAAACCTGTACCTCTAGGTAGGATATTGCTTATAAGCACTCTTGTGAGAGATAATGTAATGACAAAGTACGTATGTAAGAGTTGTAAGCTAAAAGTATGGGAAAGGAACATGTCGACCGATCTCATCCTATTAGCTATAAAGGATTTCGATGTAATACTAGGAATGGATTGGTTGGCTGCAAACCATGTTGTTTTGGACTGTTATGCTCAAACAGTAACGTTTTTCATCCCTGAAAAATATGTTGTAAGATTTGCAAAGTAATGAAAGAAGTAGTAAGTTAATTCCAAAGATGGATAATGTTGCTAACAAATATAATAATAATGTGTTGAAGGTTTTATCGCCCATGTGGTTGACTTGGATAAGGTGTACCCAGAGATGATTGACATCTCTATTGTTAGAGAATTTCCAAGGTTGCCACCAGACAGAGAGATGGAATTCTGTATTGATTTGGTGCCTGAAACTGAACCAATATCCAAGCCATCATATAGAATAGCTACAATTGAATTGGAAAAGCTAAAGAATCAATTGTAAGAGTTATTGGACAAGGGGTTCATCAGATCGAGTGTATCACCGTGGGGAGCACTAGTTCTGTTTGTAAAGAAAAAATATGGGAGTCTCCGACTGTGTATAGACAATCGGTTATTGAATAAGGCTACTATTAAGAATAAGTATCCACTTCCACGAATTGATGATCTATTGGATCAGTTGCAAGGAGCGTAGGTCTTTTCGAAGATTGATTTCAGGTCTGGGTATCATCAATTGAGGTTTTGGAGTGGAGATGTACCCAAGACAGAGTTCAGGACCCCTTATGGCCATTATGAATTTTTTGTTATGCTATTTGGGTTTATGAATGCTCCTGCAGCGTTTATAGCTTTAATGAATGATGTGTTTAAGCCATACCTAGACAGATTCGTGATTGTCTTTATAAATGACATATTGGTGTACTTGAAGTCCAAGGAAGAGCATGAGCAGCAATTGAAGACAATATTACATACCCTCCAAGATCAGGAGTTGTATGCTAAACTCAACAAGTGTGATTTCTAGCTGAGTAAGATATCGTTTTTGGGTCAAGTCTCAAGAGACAGTGTATCAGCGGATCCATCCAAAATAGAGGTTGCGATAAAGTGGGAAAGACCCAAGATGGTTACAAGGATCAGTAGATTCCTGGGTTTAGCAGGTTATTATCGACGATTTGTCGAGGGATTCTCTAAGCTGGCTACTCCATTGACATGTCTCACCCGAAAGAATGTGGCATTCGAGTGGGATGATAAATGTGAGAAAAGTTTCTGTGAACTAAAGCACAGATTGACCACTGCACCTATTCTCACCATACCCACCAGCTCAGGAGCTTATACAGTGTATACAGATGCCTCAGGACAGGGACTGGGCTGTCTGTTGATGCAGGACGGGAAGATAGTAGCCTATGGATCCAGACAGCTTAAGGACCATGAGAGGAACTACTCGACCCATGATTTAGAGTTGGCAGTCGTGATATTAGCATTGAAAATATGGCACCACTACTTATACGGTGAGAAATTTCAGGTTTATACAGATCATAAGAGCCTTAGATATCTGTTTTCATAGAAAGATTTGAATATGAGGCAGAGACGTTGGATAGAGCTTCTAAAAGATTATGAGTGCAAAATATTATACCATCCAGGAAAGGTTAATGTCGTGGCTAATGCCCTAAGTAGAAAGAGCCTTAGAATGGTATCTCACATAATAGTCAGGGAATATGAGCTGCTCGAGCAGTTTGCTCACCTCAGGTTAGATATAGACCCTCTTGATATTGACAGAGACTGTGTGATAGATAGCCTGTGAGTGGAACCGAATTTGATTGATCGGATACGCCAGGCTCAGCATGTTGATCTACTGTGTGAGTATTGTTCGAGTCAGACTTAAAGGGGTGATGTGGCCGATTTCTTTGTGAGTGATGGTGGCCTACTGAGATTTAAAGGCAGGATTTGCATTCTCGATGACCCAGAGTTAAAGAGATTGATTTTGATAGAAACTCATTCATCGAGATGCACATTGCATCCGGGAGGTAACAAGATGTACCAAAACCTTCGAAAAATGTATTGGTGGTCAGGAATGAAAAGAGATATCACAGAGTTTGTGACAAGATATCTGATATGTCAGCAAGTGAAGGTAGAGCATCAGAAACCTGCAAGGTTATTGTAACCTCTACTAGTACCAACTTGGAAATGGAAGCATGTCACCATGGATTTCATCATGGGATTGTCGAGGACTAAGAGGAACCATGATGCTATCTGGGTAGTGGTTGACAGACTGACGAAATCCACCGACTTTCTAGCTATGAAAGTTACAGATACTTTGAGTCAATTAGTAGAGTTGTATGTACGGGAGATAGTAAGGCTACATGGTGCACCAGTGAGCATCGTATCGGATAGGGATTCCCCCTTCACTTCTCATTTTTGGGAACAATTTCAGGAAACTATGGGAACCCGATTAAGTTTTAGTACTGCTTTCCATCCTCAGACCGATGGTCAATCAGAGAGGACCATCCAAACATTAGAGGATATGCTGAGAGCAAGTGTTATGGATTTTAAAGGCTTTTGGGATTATCACCTGCCGTTGACCGAATTTGCATACAACAATAGCTATCACTCGAATATTGGGATGGCACCATATGAAGCCTTATATGGTAGGAGGTGTCGATCCCCTATTGGTTGGGAAAAAGTGGGTGAGAGAAAAATTTTTGCTCCTGATTTGATACAACAAGCCTATGAGGTTGTTTAGTTGATATGTGAGAGATTGAGAACAGCTCAAAGTAGATAGAAAAGCTATGCTGACATGAGACGGAGGCCACTAGAGTTCACTGTGGGTGACTCGATATTTTTGAAAGTCTCTTCATCGAAAGGGATTATGAGGTTCAATAAGAAGGGCAAGTTGAGCCCTCGATATATCGAACCATTTGAGATATTGGAGAGTGTGGGAAATAAGGTATACAGGCTAGCATTGGCACCAAAGCTAGCAGGCATACATAATGTCTTCCATGTATCGATGCTTCGAAAGTACCATCTAAATCCAACCCATGTGATTCGATATGAGCCATTAGAGCTCAAGAATGATTTGTCGTATGTAGAGAAACCAATCCAGATACTGGATAGAAAAGAAAAGGTGCTACAGAACAAGATGATTCCACTTGTCAAGATTCTTTGGCAGCACCATAATTTAGAGAAAGCTACTTGGGAGTTGGAGAACTCTATACGAGAGAAGTACCCCCAACTTCTTGAGGAGTAACTTGATTTTAATTTAGAGGACCAAATTTCTTAAAGGAGGGGAGGAATGTAAGACCCATATTTTTAGATGTAACCTTATGAATTCATAAGTATATCCATGTACATGTAATATGAATCATAAATGATGTAAGGTTCGTAAATTCGATGTACACACACTTGTTATGTGGATTCGTGATGTACACGTAAGTTTTATTATGTATGAATAATAAGAAATGGACCTTTTGAAGTGATAAAAGTGTATTGAATGCAAAATGAGTAGTGTCGTAACTGGAAATGAAGTTAGCATTGAGTAATTGGGATGAAATCAACTAAGTATGCTGCAGAACACAAGGGAGGTCGATCTTAGGAGCAAGCAGATTGATTTCCTTAGCTTTCGACCAAGAGCAGATCGATCTCACCCTTATGCCAGATTAATCTGTTTAGCTCTCTGCTTGGAGAAGATCGATTTAACCCTTCAGAGTAGATCGATCTGATAACAATAAGCAGATCGATCTTATGCCTTGACAGATCGATCTCTTAGGCTTAAATTGCAATGCTTAGAGGCTTAAAGATAGGGGAAGATCGATCCTTCACCTAGGGAGATCAATCTCATCAAGCATTTTCTATATAAACAGGGCTGATGAGTTGCAGATTTCGGGAAAACATCAAAACCTTTCCATTTTGAAAACCAAATAACCTAACTTCCTTTCTAGACCATCAATACTTTTCTTAGAGATTTGGAAGAAGTTCACTTCATCAAAGTTGTTCATATAGTGGAGAAGAACAACATAGTTGAAAGTTAGAAGTTGAGTTGATCCATTAAAGGAGAAAAGGAGTTTTTCCCCAATTCTAGCAAAAAGGATAAAAGTTGAGATTGGTAAGATTTCAATACCCCAATCTCATATATGTTAATCTATATACTTGTGTGAGTATATTGATATATAGAATGATGATTGAAACATCTTAAAAACATGCTTAATCTCAATGACTTATAAAATGGTTAAATGAGCCAAAATGAGAATAGGTCGAGGAGAAATGGATTTAAAGATGATTTAAGCATGCATAGATGTTATTAAGCATGTATAGATGCTTGTAAAATGGTTTTGCTGAAATCCATAAGTTAGAATGGAAAATGGCTAAAATTGAGTATATGCGGTGTTTGATAAAATGCCACAATGAAATGACAAATCATGAACTTGAGGTATTACAAGGTTAATACCAGTTTAATACGAATCGATAGACTCGAGAAGTCTGAGAGATTCTTGAGAATGAGTTATATACTCGAAATGGACTTGTAAAAGGATAAAGTCCCATAATGATATAACGAGGCCAAATGAGATATAAATGGCCAAATGCATTTATTTGAATATCATGCAAGTGAAATGAAGTATATAACAATATACTGATGTGTGTAATACATAATTTTAGCTCAAGAAGATATCGTTGGAGTCGATAAGAAAGATCACGAGAAGTGAGAATCGAAGGAAAACGATACGAGCGTGATTCGAGATAAGGGACTTATGCGAGCTATAGAGATAGCTATATGTATGTTTTATCACCTACTGTGTGCGAATGTATGCGATGCGTATATTTGTATATCTAGGTGACACTACGTATGAGAATAAGTCCATAATATGATTTGCATTACTTCAGTGTTAATGTTGTGAAAAGAGGTTTTTACAAACGTTTTGAGAAAGAATGATAATAGACGAGCTCCCAGTTTAAACATGTACTTGAAATGTTTCTAACAAGTGATTGAAGGTAGATTTACCCTCTCACTCATAACTATACACAGAGCTCTTTCTATTTCTTTTCTGTGTGAAATCGTGTTAGAGCATGAGAGGCAACGGTAGATTGACCAACCCTGCTAGCACGTTATTTTCAAAGAGATTTTTAGAAAGCAAAAGAGTGCTCGATGCCACGGGTAATACTGTGTGTTCCACTCGAGATGCTCACACTAGATTTTAGGAATCATACTAGAGCCTACGAGTATTGTTGTGTGTCTTGGTCTGACTATGCTCGCATGTGAATTCCTATTATACCGTGCTCGATGCCTCAGGTACGTTGTGTGTCTTACACTGAGTTGCTCGCATGAGGTTTTCATGATTGTACTGTGTGTTGAGTAAAACCGTGTTAGAGCCGTCATGTATTGTTGTGTGTCTTGCATTAACCTGCTCACACGTGGTTTATAAATGTGATGTAATGAGTAATAAACTGTGTTTGAGCCATCGTGTATTGCTGTGTGTCTAATACTGACCTGCTCACACGAGCTTTTGAGATAACAAAAATGGGTGATAAGGATCCACGGGAGCATGATGTACCATGAACGTTAGCCATGGGGTACGATGTGTTGTGAGTTGAGTATGAGCTGAAGGGATGGTTGATCCGCCTCCCTAAGCGTAGGGTTCATGCACACCTGATCAATGTAGCCTGGAATTCGACTATGGTCATAAGTCTTTATGTATCTGAGCAATACTATATTATCACTACTGTGTGAGGTGACAGATGTCTTCCCTTGCTGTGTGTCTGAGGATGCGATAACCTATGATTTATGTCTCAACATGTATCGATTTATAAAGTATAAAGCATTTTCTACATATGAACTGTGTGAATAGATTATGTTATGTGAAGCTGTGTGCTACTGTGTGAATATGCATATACCCATCTAGCGAATTAATGGTTTCACATTGATGAAAGTTGCTTTACAGAACATGCATATTGTGTTATAAGGAAATGAACATATATGTATTTTAAGCATGTAGATAGTGTAGTTATCTACTTGCTTTCATATTTTCCTTACTGAGCGTGTTATGCTCACCCCCTTATTTCCTTCTCCAAAGATAGTACGCAGTAATAAGTATACTGCAGTCGTCCCTGCTATTATGTTTTCTCTAGTCATCCAGCAGTACAGAGAGGTATACACTATTGAGATAAGAAAAATTTTGTATCAGGTAAATTAATGCACAGTAAAGTTTGTATTTTGTATTTTGGGGGATGTATATAATAGAAACTGATGTAAACGCTTCCGCATTTATATGTAAAGGTCTAGTTTCTATTCTACTTCATTTATATGAAATGATTAAATTATAAATGTATGAGAAATGGATCGGATGTTGACTCACACCCAACTGTAAGTGGTAAGGTAAAGGTCACGGACTGGTATAGAGGGTCGTGACACTGTGTGTCTTGCCACAATCCTAGTAAGTCCTCTGATGGTTTGATAGCCTCGGGTGGCTATAGGGGTAGTAGTGAGAACCGTAGGTCTGTCAACCCTCGTAGAAGACTCACCCAATCTCAGTCTCTTTGGTTGTCCCTTCCTTGGTTCTGTTTTATATGTCTCTACTCTCTTACCTGTACCCTTTGACTTCCCCCGGAATCCGTACTGAGCTTGAGTAATATCGAGGCCTCTCTCAACATCCTGAGCATGCCCTAGTGCATCACTGAATTCTGTAATACAAAAACCAAGTAGTTTATCCCGAATGGCGGGTCACAACTCGGATAAAAACCTCCTCGTGCAACACTGCTCATCTCCAACTGTCCCCGGGTCATATCGCATAAGAGTAGAGAATTTGTTCTCATATTTATCAACAGTTATATTGCCCTATGTTAACTCTAGAAACTCTGTTTGCATTCTCTATTGAGCAGCAGGTGGTCCATACTAACCCCTGAAAGCAATTAGGAAAATCTCTCAGGTAATCTTTGGATGTTGGGACCTCATATGTGTCCTGGTGGTTCTCCACCATATACAGGCTTGTCCAGTCAACATATACGTTGTCATTCTAACTCTATCTGCATCTGTACGAGAACTAGTGCATGAGATGAAGAAGTGGAAAACTGAGGTAGTGCAGGTGACTAGGGAGCTAGACTAGTATTTGAGGAATGAAACAGAAATGAAGAACAGAGAACAAGGAATGCTGACTGTGTACACCAACAGAGCTAGAAGCTGTGACAAGGGCCATTTGATGCTGGAATGAAGGATTGCTCCAGGTGCAAAAAGGGGCAATCCTAGTTTGTGTCAGAGCAAAGAAGATGTGGGAATTAGGTGGGATTTGTAGGCATTTTTCAAAGCTGAAATGACAATGGAAGAAATAAGGTTCGCGAATGTTGTGTGGGCTTAAACATAAGTGCATTTGGGGACTCTCAATTTTAAGAATGATAAAGATAGTTGATAGGGTCATCGGGCTATGAAGTAAGATGTGAGAAAAAAAAAGAAATATATTTATATGTGTATAAATATATATAAAAATAGTTGCCAATGGAGATAGAGAAGGGTTTGCAGAGAATTTAGATAATTCGAGCGAAGAACGGTTTAGAAACGTTATACAAATAATCGATTCAAAGCTCAGGAGAAATAGACAGATTAGAACGAACTTGTTGACTCACAAACACTGAGGTATAATGGGAATACCGTTTGCCACTGAGGTAAGAAAAATTTTATAAGCTGCTAGAGATATTTACATGTATTTTTCGTTGAACTGTAGATATTTATTTTAGGCTGATTTTATAACTATTGAGATTATAGAATTTTAGTCTTAGTTAAATAGCCTAATCTTACCGATAAAATTAATTTATTTACATAGACACCAATACGACCAAAATTATTATTTTTAAATTGAAAATCCCTAGTCTTAATTCCTACATACTGCATACTGGGATTTTAACCGAAATATGATGAGTTAGCTCCTTTTTAAATTGTTTTATACATTGAATTGAGTTTGGAACTATTTAATGAAAATGAGATGCTCATCAATCTGTATCCGATAATTGTGCTATCTGCATGCTAACTATGTGTTGCACTGCCTGGTTCACACTTACTGGAGACAATGGACTTAATTAAGACATGCTACACTGTTATTGTTACTGATACTGCAATTGTTACTATTACTGTGGTTCATGAAGTACGATGTATCGTGCGACACGCACGTGAGTACGTTATACCGTGCTACTATTTTAGACAAACTATACTGTGAGCGAGTTGGGTAACTGACCACTCCCACGACAATGGACATCCCAGCACACCTGATTAGTGATGCTCGGAGTCACCGACATTGCCTAACTCCATACTATCTATAGCATGTACTTCCTCGTCTCATCTATTTGTTTTGCTGAACTAAATGAATGAACTGTGTAAAGTTCTTAGAACTCATGATAAATTCATCATAATGTTTGCTCTCCTAAGACTGATACTGTTATCATTTTTCGACTCTAATTTTTACTACATACCAAAGGCTTGGTATTTTCTGCATGATAAACCTTTTATGCACATGTAGTTAGTGTATTTATCTACCTGCCACATTCTCTTTCTTACTAAGCACGTTGAGCTCACCCCTTACTTTTCTTCACAGAGTCTCATCAGTAGCTGGGATCGCTTTTGTAAGTAGGATATCTTTTTCACAGCCATACTTCCGCAAAGTATTCTTTTGCGTTAAATGTATACCTAGAATAGGCATTCTTTTATATCTAAATTCTTTGTAGGTACAATAATGTTTCTGAAATGTGCCTGGGGATGTAAACGTAGTTAAATTGTAATTGAATGATAATTTCGATTAATTGAAAAATGCCCTTTTGATTTTAATCGATGATGCTAATTTTATGTATGTTTGCATATAACATTAAGAAAAATTTACTGTACTGATCCAGTATTGACTCGTAACCCAACCAAATTGTACATAAATCAGGTCGTCACAGAAGTTGGTATCAGAGCAATGTTGGCCTGATACGAGTCTAAGTTAGCAGTCAGAAAAAGTTCAAAAAGTCTACATCCCAAACATTACTGTACATTATTTAGATACATCTGAGTATATCTGAGTTTTACTGAATGTAGGGAAAACGATTAGTTATGGCTAGTAAACCTCACGGTCGACCGAGCAGATGAAAAGGCATATCATCCTGAGGCCATGATGATAAGCTAAAGAGATGAGATGGTTTCTCATCTAAGCAAACTGCTTGTAATCCTACCGAGGGTTTCGAAGATCGAATCACTAGACTCAAGCGTGGCATGGAATCGGTAATGAATTTAATTGGGCAAGTAATGGCGAGGTTTGATAATATACCAGGCATTGTAGCCTAGGCTGCATCGACTACTCCGACAGTCGCACCTAATACACCAGCGTCTGCTCAGACAGCTTCCATGCCACCGATTGAATAACCTTCTACTTCTCCACCTACTACATTACCATAAACCCCACTTGTACCACAATCACTGGCGCCAGTAGCCCCACAGTAGAGTAGTGACGAGATGAGATATGATTGCGAGTTGGATAGATTGAAACAATTTCAGAAGCTGAAGCCACCATCATTCAGTGGGATCAAGAACCCGGTAATAGTAGAGGACTGGATTAATAGAATGAAAAAATTATATGGATTCTTCCGCTGTTCGACCATAGAGAAAATGGCCTTCACTGCCTTTATATTGGAATGAGAGGTCGAGAATTAATGAAAGTCTACTCGACCGATCTTAAGGGCTAGACATCGGGTGATTTCATGGGACATCTTCCTTGATACTTTTCAGAGACAATACATTCGGATACTGCCCAGAGGAGACTACATGTAGAATTCTTGAACATGACTCAGGGGAATAAATTTGTGGATGAGTATGAGTCCAAGTTCACCTCTCTTGGAAGATATGTTCCAGACATTATGAATAATGAGATAAGGAAAGTCTGGAAGTTTATAGATGGATTAAGACCATCGATTAGAACCCGACTAGCCCCGTTAGATATCAGCTTCTATGAGGAGGCAGTTCACCAGGCTCAACTATGTGAACAGGATTATGAGATGTATGCTTCTGAGTTTGGCAAAGTGGGTAAGGGTAAGGACCGAGATCGAAAGAGGTTAGTTGAGGACAAAAGTGTCAAAGAGGGTAGGAGGCCATTTGTTAAGCGACAGAAGAATTATGATGAGCCTTGAGGTGGAATTGTAAAGCCTCCTATCTATCCAGCCTTAGCTCCAACCAGGGGCATCATGATTGAGGGACCTCGACCTTTTGTAGGGAGGTGTAAGTTTTGTGGCAATAATCATGGTAACTGGCTCTGCTATTTGAGGACTAAGGCTTATTTCAGATGTGGTAAAACAGGGCACTTAATTAGAGATTGTCCAGAGAATACTGACTTAGCCTCGCAGAAGAGCACAAAACAGATGAGGGCTCTTGCTACTACCTCTACTCAGAAAAGGAAGGCTATAGTGGAAGAAAAAGGGAAGCAGGTTACAGGACAGGGGTGAGTATATGCTCTTGAGCATGACGCCACTGATGCACCGTTCGAAGCATTTAAAGGTAATATTTTGATCTTTGATATTAAAGCAGTGGTTTTATTTGATTCTGGTTCAACTCATTCTTTTATATCCCTAGTGTTTGCATGTAAATTGTCATCCTGTGTACAACTTGAACCATTAGAAAAGAATCTATTGTTTAGGACACCAATGAAAGATAGTCGAATGACAGAACAAGTATACAAAGATTGTAGGGTTAAAGTGAGAGACAAAAATATGTTAGCAAACTTGATCCTATTAGATATATATGATTTTGATGTGATATTGGGCATGAACTGGTTAGCAGCGAACTAAGCTGTCCTTGATTGTATAGGACAGTAACTTTTTATTTACCAGAAGAATATGTTGTAAGCTTTTTTGAAAAGTATTGAAAAATTATTGGTAGATTTAATTTCATAGTTTTTACTAACTATTTGAATAATATTTGAAGGTTACATTGCGTATATAATCGATACGGATAAGGCAAGTTCGGAGTTGAGTGATATTCCCGTGGTTAGGGAATTTCTCGACGTATTTTCAGATGATCTACCAAGGTTACCTCCAGATAGAGTGATGGAATTCTTTATTGATTTAATGTCTGGTACTGAGCCAATAACCAAACTACCGTACAGAATGGCTCTAGTTGAGTTGAAGGAGTTGAGAAAGCAATTATAAGAACTGTTAGATAAGGGGTTTATCAGACCGAGTGTTTCACTATGGGGTGCACCGGTGTTGTTCATTAAAAGGAAATATGGGAGTCTCAGACTGTGCATTGATTATAGATTGCTCAACAAGGCTACCATCAAGAACAAGTATCTGCTGCCATGTATAAATGATTTGCTTGACCAACTGCGAGGAGCACAGATCTTTTTCAAGATTAATCTGAGGTCAGGGTACCATCAGTTAAAGATTAGAAGAGAAGATGTACCCAAGATAGCCTTCAGGACCCGATACAAACATTATAAGTTTTTGGTTATGGCTTTCGGTTAACGAATGCTCCTGCAGCTTTTATGGCATTGATGAATGAAGTACTCAAACTGTACTTGGATAGATTTGTCATAGTATTTATTAATGACATTTGAGTGTACTCCAAGTCCCGATAAGAACATGAGTAGCATTTGGAAATGGTTCTGTAAACCCTTAGGGAGAAGAAGTTATATGCCAAGCTCAGTAAGTGTGATTTCTAGCTAGATCAGATCGCATTTTTGGGTCACATATTATCAAAGGACAGGGTGTCTGTGGATCCGTCCAAGATCAAGGTTGTAGTTCAATGGGAAAAACTCAAGACTATCACTGAGATTCAGAGTTTCTTGGGTTTGGCCGGATATTACAGGAGGTTTGTCGAGGGTTTCTTGAGGGTTTCTCTAAGTTAGCTGCTCCTTTAACACGACTTACGAAGAAGAATGTCAGATTTGAGTGGAGTGACTCATGTGAATGAAAATTCCAAGAATTAAAGCACAAACTGACCACCACGCCTAGTTTGACTATACCCAATAGTTTGGGAGGCTTCTCGGTGTACACAGATGTTTTTAGTCAAGGTCTGGGATGTGTGCTAATGCAGAACAGAAAGGTAGTTGCCTATGGTTCTCAACAACTAAAAGACCATGAGAAGAACTATCCGACCCACGATTTGAAATTAGCAACCGTAGTGTTTACACTGAAGATATGATGTTATTATCTGTATGGAGAAAAGTTTCAGATCTTCATCGATCATAAAAGCCTCAAGTACTTATTCTCACAGAAAAAGTTGAATATGAGTCAGATAAGATGGATAGAGCTTCTGAAGGATTATAACTGTGAGATCTTTTACCACTTGGGAAAGGCTAATGTAGTGGCAAATGCCTTAAGCAGAAAGAATATAGGGATGATATCTTACATGATGATTTGGGAATACAAACTGTTTGAACAGTTTACGAACCTTAACTTAGATGTCGAACCATCTGACACCACCAGTTGTCGTATGATAGTTAGCCTGAGGATAGAACCGGACTTGATTGAAAGAATCAGAGAGGCTTAGCGTACTAATCAATATTGTATAGATATGGCTAGTCAGATTCAGTTGGGTACTGAGACAGATTTTGAAATCAGCACAAACAGTCTATTGAGGTTTAGAGGTAGAGTTTGTGTTCCCAATGATCCACAGTTGAAGAAACTGATATTGTCAGAAACTCATTCCTCGAGGTAATACTTTACACTCGGGAAGTAATAAAATGTATCAGAACTTGTGGAGGACTTATTGGTGGTCAGGTATGAAGAAGGATGTAGCGAATTTGTGGCTAGATGTCTTGTGTGTCAGCAAATAAAGGTAGAGCATCAGAAACCTATTGGGTTGTTACAGCCTCTACCAATACCAACATTGAAATGGGAGCATGTCACCATGGATTTCATTATAGGTTTACCAAGGACCTATAGAAACCACGATGCAATTTGGGTGATCGTTGAAAAATTGACAAAGTCTGAAAACTTTCTAGCTATGAAGTCTATTGACACTATGAGTGCTCTAGCGAATCTGTATGTGCGGGAGATTGTAAGACTACATGGAGTACCAGTGAGCATTGTGTCTGACAGAAATTCCTGATTTACTTCCCACTTCTTGGAACATTTCCAAGAAGCTATGGGGACCTAATTGAATTTTAGCAAGACATTTCATCATCAGACAGATGGTTAATCAGAGAGAACTATTCAGACATTGAAGGATATGTTGAGAGCATATGCTCAAGATTTTAAAGGCTTCTGGGATGATCATTAGCCGCTAGCAAAGTTTGTAAACAATAACAACTATCACTAGAGTATCGGAATGGCACCATATGAAGCGTTGTATGGTCGAAGGTGTCGCTCTCCGATTAGATGGGAAGAAGTGGGTGAAAGAAAGATATTTGCTCCCAATCTGGTTAAGTAAGCTTCTGAGGATATTCAACTTATTTGTGAGAGATTGAGGACAGCTCAGGGCAGGCAGACAAGTTATGTTTACCAAAGACGAAGACCTTTGGAGTTTTCAGTTAGAGATTCAGTAGTTTTGAAAGTTTCTCCCTCTAAAGGTATAATGAGGTTTGAGAAGAAAGGAAAGCTAAGTCCCCGATATATTAGGCCTTTCAAGATTTTAGATCGAGTGAGAGACAAAGCTTACAGATTGGCCTTACTGCCGGAGCTATCGAGTATTCATAAAGTACGAATCGTTACAATTGAAGGAGGATATGACGTATGTGGAGAAACCGATACGAATCTTGGACAGGAAAGAGAAAGTGTTACGGTCTAAAATAATTCCCCTAGTCAAAGTTCTATGGCAATACCAAACTTCGGAGGAGGCTACGCGGGAATTGGAAAGCTTAATGCGGGAGAAGTAACCACATTTGTTTGAGGACTGGGGTAATTTTAAATTTTGGGACCAAATTTCCTAAGGTGGGGAGAATGTAAATACCGTAAATTTTCATTTACTTGGTTTTTTCAATAAATAACAATTTAAACCCTTGGGATTAAAAGTGTGCCTTTGGTGGAAAATTAATCGAATTTATATTTTAACAGGAGAGACTCGGGTGAATTTAATTAATTGAAATATTTTGACTTGAAAAATAAATAATTATGAAGTGTAAAAATAATTTTAATGAGCTTGATTAATACAAAAATATTATTCTATGATTAGTAAGTTCAAATATTAGATTAAATTTATTTTAATACTACATGGAGAAAAAATTATTCAGCAACTACATAAAATAAAATAAATTAATAACTAAATTTTTAATTATATATATATATATATATATATATGGAGGATTGTTATAACAGCTTAGGGTTTTGGAAATGATGGAAACTCTGGTTGTCCCATCGGTTACACTTTTAATTGTTTGATTATATATTTGTCTATATATATATATATATATATATATATATATATATGTATGTATCTATAGGGAAAGTTAGACTAACATTAGCCTAGGGACAAGAGGGGAAGTAGACTGAAAATGGAAGGAAGGCTGGAAATAAGGGAAAGAAAAAAAAAAGGAATCGGTAAGGAAACCTTCCAACCTAAACCGACCTTCCCCACGTGCTCTGTCACAAGGCAGAGTACCCCCCTAATCAATCTTAATCACTTTCGTCTCTCATCACTCACCTCCCCCACTTCTTGATGCCATTCTCTACATTGAAACAAGGAAGTCAGTAGGAAATGAAGCAGTGAAGATCGAAGAAAGGAGGTATGGTCCGTTGCAAAAACAAGAAGAGATTGACAGAGAGTAGGAAAGAAAAGATGATGAGCAAAAAATGAAGTCAGTAGAGAGAGACCAGGGAATGGGATAGTTTTTGGTGGAAATGAAGCAAAGGAAAACGCTGGAATAATATAAGGAAGGAACAAAAAAGAAGAGAGGAAACCAAGGACAGTGGGCATGGTCTGCAACTACAACAAAGAAAGAGAGAAAGAAGAGAGAACCGAAGCTGAAGCAGGGATAGGTAACGAAGCAGACAGAAAAAAAAAGGAGTTGATGGCCAGCTGCTAAAGAATGGACAACCCGAAGGGGGTTGTTGAAGATTGAAAATGAAACAATGGAGGCAGTTGTGAAGTCTCAGAAAGAGGAAAATACTAAATAATATATATATATATATATATATATATAAGTGAGCTAGGAATGATGGCAAATGAGAGGAGAGATTGAGAAAGTGGATTGAAGTGGTCAAAGGGAAAGAGAGTTTTGGAGAGTGAAGCAGTAGCAGGTGAGGTAAGAGATCAGAGGAAGATAGATGTGAGCGAGAAGGAAAAGTGGAAAACTGAGGTAGTGCAGGTGACTAGGGAGCTGGACTGGTATTTGAGGAATGAAACAAAAACGAAGAACAAAGAACAAGGCGTGATAGTGAGCTGCTGGTAGGAAGAAGAAAAACAATAGAAGCGGAAAGAGTGATAAAGCAAAGACTGAAACAGAAGCCATAGAGGTAAAGGTGGTCGACGCCCGAGGCAGAGGAGCTGCCAATTGTGTACAGCAGCAGAGCTAGAAGCTGTGACAGGGGCCAGTCGATGTTGGAACGAAGGATTGCTACAAGTGCAAAAAGGGGGCAGTCCTGGTTTGTGTCGGAGCAGAGAAGGCATGGGAATTAGGTGGGATTTGTAGGCATTTTTCAAAGCTGAAATGGCAAGGGAAGAAATGAGGCTCACAGGTGTTGTGTGGGCTTGAACAAAAGTGCATTTGGGGACTCTCGATTTTAAGAATGATGAAGATGATGAACAGGGTCATGGGGCTGTGAAGTAAGGCGCGAGAAAAAAGAAAAGGAAGATATATATATATATATATATATATATATATAGAGAGAGAGAGAGAGAGAGAGAGAGAGAGAGAGAGAGAAGGCATGGGAATTAGGTGGGATTTGTAGGCATTTTTCAAAGCTGAAATGGCAAGGGAAGAAATGAGGCTCACAGGTGTTGTGTGGGCTTGAACAAAAGTGCATTTGGGGACTCTCGATTTTAAGAATGATGAAGATGATGAACAGGGTCATGGGGCTGTGAAGTAAGGCGCGAGAAAAAAGAAAAGGAAGATATATATATATATATAGAGAGAGAGAGAGAGAGAGAGAGAGAGAGAGAGAGAGAGAGAGAGAAATAGTAGCCAGTGGAGATAGTGAAGGGTGCGCAGAGAATTTAGATAATTCGAGCGAAGAACAGTTTGGAAACGTTATACAAATAATCGATTCAAAGCTCGAGAGAAATAGACAGATTAGAATGGACCCATTGACTCACAAACACTAAGGTATAATGGGAATACCGTTCACCACTGAGGTAAGGAAAATTTTGTGAGCTGTTAGAGATATTTACACGTATTTTTTCGTTGAACTGTAGATATATATATATATTTTTTAGACCGATTTTATAGCTATGGAAATTATAGAATTTTAGCCATAGTTAAATGGCCTAATCTTACCGATAAAATTAATTTATTTACATAGACACCGATACGACTTAAATTATTATTTTTAATTTGAAAATCCCTAGTTTTAATTGCTACATATTGCATACTGAGATTTTAACCTAAATATGATGAGTCAACTCCTTTTTAAATTGTTTTATATATTGAACTCAGTTTAGAACTATTTAATGAAAATAAGCTGTTTATCAATTTATATCGGATAATTGTGCTTGATCCACGTGCCGACTATGTGTTGCACTGTCTGGTTCGCACTTATCGGAGACAACGGACTTAATTAAGACATGCTACATTGTTACTGATACTGTTATTGTTACTGTGGTCCATGGAGTATAATGTACCGTACGACACTCACGTGAGTATGCTGTACCATGTTTCTGTCTTCGGACATATTGTACTGTGAGCTGATTGGGTAGTTGACCACTCCTATGACGATGGACATTCCAACACAACTGATCAGTGATGCTCGAAGTCACCGACATTAGCCAATTGTCATACTGTCATAATATGTGCTACCTTGTCTCGTCTATTTGTTTTACTAAACTGAATGAATGAATTGTATTATTGCATTGAAACTATTATATCCTACTGTGTAAAGCTTTTAGAACTCATGATGAATTCAGCAAACTGTTTGCTCTACTGAGACTGATGCCGTTATCGTTTTTCTGACTCTGATTTTTACTGCATGCTAAAGACTTGGTATTTTTCTGCATGATAAACTTTTTATGTCTATCTGCCACATTCTTTTTCTTACTGAACACGTTGAGCTCACCTCTTACTTTCCTCCACAAAGTCTCATTAGTAGCTTGGTCCGCTTTTGTAAAGTAGGATATCTTTTGCGCAGTCATACTTTCGCGGAGTATTTTTATGCATTAAAGGTATACTCAGAATAGACATTCTTTTATATCTAAATTCTTTGTAGGTACAGTAATATTTATGAAATGTATCTGAGGATGTAAACGTAGTTGATATGTAATTGAATGATAATCCCGATTAATTGAAAAATGCCCTTTTGATTTTAATCGATGATGCTAATTTTATGTATGTTTGCATATAAACAATAAGAAAAAATTGCTATACTGATCTAGCATTGACTTGTAGTCCAACCAAATTGTACGTAAATTGGGTCGTCACATTCGGGGCTTATTACTTGTCAAAAACTTATCTTGGTTCACTTGCAATGTATAAAATTATCTACTTCAATTCAAAAAATCTTACATCTTATCTATGAATAAAAGGTAGATGATAAATTAGAATACTCATGTTTTTAAAATAAAGTTATACAAATTGATGTATGCAGATGTCTTGATATTATATTTTATTTTTACTTCATTTTTTTTTATATATGATTTCATTTAATAATATAGCATATATCATCTATTAATCATGAATAATTTTGAATTAAAATATATAATCATTATTTTAGAATATTTTATACTAATGAAATATATTTTATGTGCAAGCAATAATGAGTTTTCTAGAGTATTACTATTATCTTTTTGCGTAACATATTCTTTTGTTTTGTGGGATAAAATAAAAAATATTCATGCTACATTTCATATGACGAAGAACGTTTACCCGAACTATTTTAATATATATTTTTTTGAAACTTTATAATATAAATTATTATGTTAATGAAAAGACAATATTCTTATATTTAATATTTTTATTTTTAATTTGTATATTACATTACAAACAATATAAAAAATTATATATCAGACATAATTATATAAAATTTATAAAAGTTAAATTAAACTTATATTGTAATTTGTTAAATGAAAATAGTTTATAAAGAAAATTTAACATGTCTTTGATTTGAAATATTTAAGAATCATTTAGCCCAACAAGTATTAATTGAAGAATCTCCATTTAAGAAAATTGTATAGATGAGGAAAATTTTAATTTTTTCAAATTGTGAAAAATTTTCTATATACCATAATTTGATTTAACAAATTATAATATTAATTTATTTAACTTTTACAAAATTTGTATAATTATATCTAATATATAATTTTTATATTATTATATTGTAATATACAGATTACAAATAAAAAAATCAAATATTACAAATATTATCTTTTTTCATAAATTCAATAATTTATATTATAAAATTTTAAAAAATATATATTATCAATGAATTTATTAATTGAAAAAAATGTATTTTCGTGCATCGCACATGTTTAAAACTAGTTGACCATAAAATTAATGAGAATCATGATAAAAATTGATGAAAAATAAACTTAAAAATATTAGAATAAGCATAAAAAATGATAATAAACGGTACAATTTATTAGACCTGACAATCTGTATCTCCGTGTTATGACACGACACGAGTCAAGACACGACACAAATTTATGAAATACGAACACAACACGAATTATAAATTGTGTTTGAAATACAAACACGAATACGAAACATATTCTATATGTGTTATACGCGATACGACACGATTGACATGCTATAGTTGTCTGTGTCACACGACACAATACAACACGATAAACACGAAGAAAATATAATTGACATGATTAAACACAACATGAATAGGCACGACACGGATGATACGATTAAAAATAAAATATAATCAAAAATAAAAAACATCATAATATTTACTGATTTACATCAATAGTTTAATTTACATACATTCAAATATTACAAACAAATATAACATAATAATAATCTTCAATCCATACCATCCATAATATTTATTTAAAATTATAAAATATACAAACAAAACATAAAGAGTTAACATTAAGTCAACAAATATAAATAGTCAACAAACATTCAAACATTAAGTTTGTAACTACCATAACTCAAAATAATGCAAAAAACAACAATTCAAAAGGTTAACATAACTCCATAGGATTCGATAAATTTATATTATGATTTAAATAATTTCTTATAAGTTATAAACTTATATTATGATTTAAAACAAATCATATATATTAATATTTTATTCTTATCATAATAATTTGTATGTTAATATTATATTATTATAATTTTTTATAATATGATTATTGATATAGAATAAAATGTAAAATTTCTTATTGTATTGTAAATTTATAATTCTATAAAGTGTAAACTCTCATCATCATATCATATGATACAACGTTAGTATCGATGATACAAAATAATTAATTATAAAATCACTTATTATTACAATACAATATTTATATTTTATACATTATAACAAAAGATTATGTATATATATTTATACATTATAATATTATATATGTAAGAATTGTTAATTGTATCTTACAACAATTTTTTCCTAATTTCAATACTTTATTTTTAGAATTTAAATTTTTTATTATTTTAAAAGTTATTAACTAATTTAATTTCATATTTAATTTATTAATTTAATTTTTTGCAATATTTATTAAAGTATTAATTCATTTTAAAATATAAATTAATTTTCATTTCATATTATTTTAATATAATATGGCAGTTCACTTAGTAAATGCTTACAAAAAAACCTTTTTGGTCAATGTTCAACTCTTTCCACAAACATATATTATTTTCGTGTCTTACACGTGTATTGTGTATTCGTATAACACGATTTCCTTCAACATGAATTCGTGTGACACGGTTTCTTTTAATGTGTTTCTCGTGTCGTGTACATGTTAACCGTGTATTCGTGTGACACGATTTAAGAAAACGTGTTTTCGTGTCTTACACGTGTTTAACCGTGTCTGATACGACTAACACAAAAATTACAGTGTCAAAATTCATGTCGACACGGTTAAGCACGAAACACGAATTTTTCAAACCCAAATTTTCTAAATCCATATATGATTTTTTTTGTATCGTATTCGTATCGTGTCTACATTTATCAGATTTACAATTTCTAAGAATAAGCTTAAAATAAACATAAGATTATAATAATTAAGCTTAAAGTCACGAGAATAAGTGTAAAATTGATGGTAATAAATGTAAAAATATTAGATTAAATATTTTTGATAATTAATCGTAAAATTTATAAAATAAGTATGATATTGATGGGAATAAATGTAAAAATATTAAAATAAATATAAAATTATGATAATCAATTATAAAGTTGATAAGAATAAGTGTAATTGATAAAATAAATGTAAAATCACTAAAATTAGCATAAAATCTATTTCTTTCTGCCTCTATTGCTTTTCTTGTAGTAAATATATCCTAAGTTAAACAATTAATTGAACATCAAATATAAATCCAAATATATATATATATATATATATATATATATATATATATATTAAAAAATATAGCTAGCTTTGCATCACGAGAAAGGAAGCAAAACACTTCCCGCCTTCAAGGTGCAGCAATATCACCGAAAAAACAACAGTGTATTCGATTTCCAAATCTCAAATCCAGAGAAAAATGGTGCGAGCTTCCTCTTCAAAGAAGCCACCCATTACAGAAACCCCGGAAGCCTCAGAGCGGAAAAGACTGAAGAAATTGGCATTGAAAAACAACTTACTTTCTGAGACACCGGCCGCGCCTAATTCTCACGTTCCCCTCAGCCCATCGAAGCAAGTAATAAAGCACCATGGCAAAGATATTCTCAGGAAATCTCAAAGGAAAAACCGTTTCCTTTTCTCTTTCCCTGGCCTCCTTGCTCCCATTTCTGGTGGCAAGATCGGCGAGCTCAAGAATTTGGGCTCCAAAAACCCTATCCTCTACCTTGATTTCCCTCAGGTTTTGAAATTTCAGTTCCAAAATCATTTTTTTTTGAATTGCAGGTTTTTCATAAATCTAATATTGGAATTTGTTTGGGTTTTTAGGGTCAAATGAAGTTGTTTGGAACAATTGTGTATCCGAAAAATAGGTATTTGAGTTTGCTGTTCTCCCGTGGTGGAAAGAACGTTATGTGTGAGGATTATTTTGACAACATGGTTCGTTCCTTTCTTTTTTATTTTTTACAAGATTTTATTATTAGTTTCTGTTCTTGGGGATAATTGGTAAATCAGTTTTTGTACCAAGTTCTTTGTGCTTTTTATTTGTGTTAAATTTCTTTAAGTTCTTTTAACATACGGAGATGAAGTGGGTTTAGATATGCAACGCAGCGTAACTCTTTCTCTTTCCCCGTAAACCTTATGCCCTATTATTTCGATGTTAGATTTGAGAGTTGAGAACTTCCGGTTGAAACTCACTGACGTTTAACTATTACAGTGTTTGTTGGTATATCATAACATGTTGATGTTATAAGTGATGCGGATGCTTTAATTATTAGGTTGGAGCCTTGAAGGGGAAAATGCTAAGATTCTCTGACAGTATATATAGATAAATTCAATAATAAGCTTTAATACTCTTTAGTATTTTATCTCCTTGAATAGTACTTGGTATACTCGAGGAAAATGCAATTTCAAATAAGCTGTTGTTTTCTATGGTTGGATGTCACTTTTAAGTTTTTCGTTTCATGGGCTTTGCCAAATACAAAAGAAAGCTTGTTATGTATTTTTTTCGTTGTCTAGATGTTTACTAGTCAGAGTAGAATGTATGCTCTAATTTCATGCATCTATTAACTATAGCTTTCCAGCTTTCCTTTGTTGAGTGCTCAGCTGTGATCCCTGGATGTCATAGGTCCCTATATGTTAATATTGTCTTCCATATTAAAGTTTCCGGCCTTTTAATTTTGACAATATATGATTCTTATTTTGCCTCATGTGTCATCATCGGATCCAAACATTTATGTTCATTGCTTATTATTTCGTTGTATTTTCTTGCTAAAATCTATCCTTGATTTTTCTCAACTATGGATTTTGGAGCGTATTTCATGTTTTATCAATCATCACTAGAATGTGATGTTTCCAGATTGTGTTCTCTGATGCATGGTGGATTGGAAAAAAAGATGAGAACCCGGAAGAAGCGCGACTTGATTTTCCAAAGGAATTGTGTGAGGTTGGTTTCTTTTTGTAATAGTATTTCATGTTCTAATGCTTATTTTACTCTACTATGTTTCGTGTCTCTTGCGGATAAGCTTCCTTATTAATCTTCATCACAGTACATTGCTGGTTTCAGGGACAGCAGATGGAATATGACTTTAAAGGTGGTGCTGGGGTGGCATCTGTTAGCAAGCAAGCCTTTCCTAGAACAGAAATAAAGCAGGTTGAAGTAAAGTCCTTTGATACTGAGTCTGAAGATGCTTTATCAGATGATGACAACAACTTGACAGCTAAGATGGAAGTCACGCCAACTCGGTACTCTGCAAGAAATGCTGGCAAAAGATTCAAGTACAACTCTAACTGTTTTGTTTTATTTTACATGCAGTCTTCTCTCTCTCTCTCTTTAAATTTATAGAGGTCTGTAGTTATCTGATACTTGTATCTGTGACATACAGGGCTGTATTAACTCATTATCAATTTATCATTATAGAAATAAGTCTGACTTCTCTGGTGGATCCAATAGATGGAATTTCTGTTAAGCAATTAATTTAGAGTGTTGGAACTTCTAAATGATTTCTCTCCCTGCAGAGCATTTACTAGGATAAGCTACATTTGTTCTCTTCTCATATGGTGATGTATTGTGATGACTGATTCTTAGAACAGAATGTAGTCAACCATAATTGTGGTGTGTATGATAAGTGTTGTTGGACAGTTCTATTTATTAGTAATAGTAGAGACTAGAGCCCGTAGAACAGATTTCTGGTGATATAATTTTTTTTGAATGGGGTTCTCAGGGATTGTCATGTACTTTTATTGACATTTGTTTAATACCTATATTTAATTTTGTTGTCCATTTATTGAGTTTCTATTGGGTCTTCCTCATGTTTATAATTTATCATTTACTAATTACATCATTTATTAAGTTAAAGATCTCTAGATTAGCCCTTATATATTTACACGTCTAGGAAGTTGAATTCATCTTTGACTTCTTGTGTTAATTTAGATTTACTGAGGCTTCTTCTGAGGATGACCCTGTCAGAAGTGATACTGAATCATTAGATGGAGAAGAGAAGAAAGTTAGCATGAAACTTGATTTAACTGAAGATGATACTATTGGAAATATCCTGATTTAGCAGATCTTGAATATTTTGTTTTTTCAAATTGTGTATTCTGTTGCATCATTGCTGCAGATCAGGATGCATTTTAAGCTTTATTTTTCATTTATTTATTTACTGAAATTATTCCTTGGCATCTGGTTTTTGGTTCCTTAACTGATAGTTACAAACTATTAGTTCCGTTTCTGTGGACCTTGGTTCTGATGCTACTGAAGATAACCAGTTCTCCAAACAAATTCAAACTTCTCTAACTTCAGTGACCAAGTCCAGAAAAACATCTCAATCAACTGTTACAGTGACTAAATCTAAGGAAAATTCAAACATAAATCGCGGTTCACTTGTCCAAGCTACCATATCTACATTGTTTAAGAAAGTGGAAGAAAAGGTATGTCAAAATACTTTGCTGCTTTATTTAGTTTTATTTCATCGGGTACTCCTCCTCCCCAAGAGCCCCACCACCCCCTTCCCCCCCCACCCCCCGGTTCTCTCTTTTTTCTATTACCTGATTGTATGACATGGGTACTGGCTATGCTAATGCATTTGGGAGCATATGGAGAGGATTATGTGGTGGTGCATTACATCATGGATTTTGTAATGTTGGTCTGTGCATCTTCTTAAGAATGTTTGCACTTGTTTGTTACATGGATGCGTCTATGTTTATAATAATGATATAGATCTTAGTTACTTATTGATTGCACATTTCTCATTTATTTAGATGGCTTCCTCCAGGTGCTTGATTGTTGAGTACCAACCCTCCTACCGAAGGCAGTAAAAAAACTTCAAAAAATTTCTTTCCTCTCGATTCAATGATTTGCTTGGAGACAAGCTATTTTTTTGGCATAACCATAGATAATTACACAATTTTGGTTAGTGAGATAGATGATCCTGTAATTAGCATAGGGTGTTGAAATATGGAAGTGTATGGGACTACTGTGCCAATATACAGGTGAACCTCAAACAAATATATGAAGCATGTTTTGTTTGTATATCACTTTTTTTTTTATGTTTTTTTTTGGGTACATAATCATACTTTCAAGTAGGCCGGACATTTTAAGACATAACATGGTGACGTGATACGAAAATAACACAAAAAAAGACAAATGTGATACAGGCTAAAATTTAGTAAAAACTGTATATGAATTTGAAAAAAAAGCTAAAAAACTGTTGAGTTTGGCGTTCGATATGAATTTTAACACGAAATTTTCTTGTTTTACATGACATGATCTGACACAACATGAACACGAATTATAACATGAGTTGCCAGGTCTACTTTCAAGTTCAACCATACCAAATCAACTTCTGATCAGGTGAAAAGTTGAATTTTGTAATTTTCAAAGTTACATGAGTTAATTCAAGGAAGAATTTGCTTATTGCAAGCATTTTTTGCCATACTATTAATGGTATTAGCATTTTGTGTTGTATTTCTGTGTAAATATCTGGGTGGAGATTTGCTTGGGAACGTTGATACATTTACTCTGCCTTTGGAATAGCAGTAATACTCAATGACTGGAATCGAACTCTCTCTCTCTCTCTCTCTCTATATATATATATTTCACTTTAAACAATGTAGTTGAGATATGCCAAGCAATTTGGTCTCAATATTTCCTAATAGGCTTTTTCTGATTTCCTTGATAGGTAATGGTTCATCCATATTTTTTAACTTTTGCCACCAAGTTTGTCTAATCACTCGAAAGCATGGTTTAGTTATATGGTAGTGTGGTTTTCCATATTAAAAATCTTTATGTTCTAATAATATTGCTTTGATTCCTGAAGGGACCAGGAGGTACAGATAAATCTTCATCCTCCAAAGGTTGCCATTTTTCCTGCTTTCTTTTTTATAGGATATTGTGAAAGATTATTAAGATTTATGATTTTTATCTGTCCTTCCAGTTCCTAGCAAGAAGTCGCACTGTAAGAATTCCAAAAGGAAGATCGATCAGGTAAATTGAGCTCTGATAGCAAAGAGATTTTCTTCTTCTCTTTCTGCGTTTTCCATGAATAGTTTTCTTTTCCAACTTTTTGCTTGTCATTTAACTGATGAATGATAAACAATTTGGGTAACTATCATGTATTAAGGTTACATGCTGACAAGCAGCGTTTGGTTTTGGTGTTGCAGACTGATGGATCTAGCAAAAAGAAAAAAGTGACTGGAGAAAAAAAAACTGGTAAGATTCTCTCTTTTTCTCCCTTGCTATGTATGTATGCATGCACATGCATTAGGCTACTTCTTTTTCAGTGCTTCTCCCGCAACTGCCTTGCTTTTTACATGCTTCTTCTGCACTGCCTCATGTTAGGCTAATTTGGATATAGGCGGCAAGAGTAAAAAGCTGTCACTTCACATGATAGGCATCAAACTACTTCTATAGCTGGAATGAAAATTTAGCATATAAAGTGAGCAATGCTCCAGGGTCACCAATGGGTTTGGACCTTTTTTAGGGTAGTACTGTGGCTTAACGGGTGGTTGATGGTCCGAATTTGAGGACTGAAACCTTTAGTGTGGTTCATGGTCTTTACCTGGACTGAAGGATTGGACCATATGATTGAATTTTGGATTGATTCTAAACTAATGATCATTTAAAAATTATATATAAAATAATTAAATATTTACAAATTGTAAGACTTGAGCCCATAAAAATACCAACATTTTTGAAAGTCCCAACCGTCAAACTGTAAATACTTGTGTTAATTGTTAATTTTAAAATGTTTATATCCAAAAGAAAATAAATGAATAGGAAAAAAACTGCTAACAAAATAAAACCCAACTATAAATGAATTGTAATGTGAATTGTAACATGGTTGCATGCATTTGCTTGTAGTATTAACGAATTTGGTAAAATGTTTATTTCAATTTACATTTATGAGAATTGAATGTTGTTGCTTTAATTATATATATATATTTATTTTATGTCTTAAATTATCAAATCTAGGATGGACTACAACAGACCATAGGGTCAGTCCTAAGAGAGAGTGTGGCATTGGTGGACCAAACTTTTAGGGATAACCATACATGGTCGGTTGTCTTGGCTTTAGGCCACCCACCCTGACCATGCTTACTCCTATGGAGAGAGTACCAGGACCTATTTTTTCATTATTGACCAATAATACCCAATTTATAAAAGGGAGGGGGCTGCACTCTTATTTTCATAGAATCTTTCATCTGAATGAGCTAAAAAAGAGGCATGGTTTGGGTGAGGCTAGAAAACTATCACCTATGGTTAGGGACTTAGGGTGTTGATTATGGAAATGGTGAAGAACTGTCAGCAGTAGGGATTGTGACTTTGCTACAGAAAATAACTCTTCATCCGGTTGCTTGTGAACAGGTGGCGAGGATACAATGATTCTGATCTTTGAATATTTTGCTTCTTAAATGACTTACTGAGTTTCCACTTTCATCCTTTTGCAACCTCCAAGACTATAAATTTAGTGTTTTATTTCAACGTTATTATTCTGTTTATTTCTTCTGTTCAGTACCAAGAGCTTGCTTACTCTTCTAGTTTTGGTCCCAGCTTCGAAAGTTGCTGCAAACCACTTTGCCTAAATCATCATTGGTGGATCAAAGTAACAAATGGTATGGCAAAAGTGGGAGTCCTGCTGCAGAACAAGGAAGGGGAAAAGGGCAAAATAGATAGATAGATAGATAGATAGATAGATAGATAGATAGATAGATAGATAGACAGAGAGAGAGAGAGAGAGAGAGAGAGAGTATAGGAAGATATAAGTGGGAAAGGGAACAAATAGAGGTAATGTAGGCAAAGACAGAATAATTGACCAAAGAAAACCAATTCAATAACTCGAAACTCAGAAGTTTTTATTAAAAACTACCAAAACCTGAAAAAAGAATTGTAGAAAGGTGTCGTTAATTCGGCAAGACTTTATTGGGATTTTATTAATTCTTTATTTCCTCATTCATGACCACTTGGCAAGATTTTATTGGATTTTTGACTATCTATTTTTTATTTCTACATTCATAACCCATTTAATTCAAGTAATATAATGTCTACTAAACTGGCTCTTAGCCACTTAATTGAGCTAAGATACTAACTAAGAAATAAGCTGCCTTTCCATCAATGAGTATTCACTATCTTGGGTTGGGTACATAAATGTTCAACTGTTTTGAGGAGCGACTAGGTGAAGGAGAATTTAATCTTCTTGTCATTTGTCAATCTGTTTGTCAGAATTAACAATATTTCTTTCTTGTGCATGAAAGAAATTGAAAAAGCTTCTCTCAATGTTTAGTAAACTGGATTCAGAGGCTAGTACAGATGATCTAACTTTGGACTTTGGAGTTGATGAGGCAGTTGGATCATAATGGCCTATTTATATGGTTCTGAATTAAGTTTTATTTCTGTAATGAAGTTCATGAGAATGATATTGAACCATTTATGCATGATGAGCCAATGTCTGATTTGGTCATATGAGGCAACATAAAATGCTCAATCATGCTAGCAAAGATAAGAATAATAAGTTTGGAATTGATGAGGTAGTTGGATGTAATGATTTATTTGGAAGGTTCAGAAAAAAAAAAGTTAACTGTTATAGCTGTGGCAGATTTATGAATCTCCATTTGGTCAATGTTTGATAAACTTAAAAATGTGCATCACTCTAGGAAAGATAATGATGATATTTGTCATTTTGTTTGCTTGATTGACTTCCAGCTAGTTGTCTTTTTATCAAAGGATACTCAAGTATATTTAGGGTCACACTTTTGATTTTTGATTTTATGAATTTGTTCATATACCTTTCCTAACTGAATAAGATTATTTAGTTATTTTTCTTTTATGGAGGATGTTGTGAATATTCTGAAAGGCAGAATAAACTGCTGGGTGCTTTACCCCTTTTGGTCTTTGTATATATGCCTTGTATCTTTTTTTTTAATTATTTTTTAATTTAATTTAATTTTTTAATTTTTTTATCTTCAAGAACTTTGTTAAGAAATTAGGGGTTCATTTTGCTATCTGTTTGAAGTTGCACAGATTGGCTTATGTAGAATAAATGGTTGTGAAAGATTATGGACTTCAGCTCTCATAATAAGAAACTATAAGTTTGCATATTCTTATGGTTTCTAGAAACTTATTCGTTGTGCAGGTTTATCTCTTTTTGACATATCCTTGCAGCTAAAAGTTTTGGCTTTTAATTGCCTTTGGCATTATTTTTCTGTTAAAATTTGTGACAGCGACTTCTTTCAAATTGTAGGAACAGGAATCAAAAGAAAGAAGAAAGAATCTGAGGTATCATCTATATTTAAAAGCTTTAGTGTTTCTTATGTTGAAGTACTTTGTTTCTGCCTTGACTCAACCATGTAGTGGAATAGTGGTGTCGTAATCGGTCTCCTGATCTTAAACATATTGTTTAATGCCGAGTTCACATTATTATTTTCATGGTACACCCTGGAATCTGATAAAACTCACTAACCTTGTGAAGCACTACCAATTTACTTCTGTGCTACTGACAAATTATGTTTGGTTTTATAGTTGAATTAATTTACAGTAACTTTGAGGGAACTACACCATCGATCCATTAATGTCATTTTGAGTTTATGAAACGATTTCCAAATCTATTAAATTAAAACTCCATATGCCTGTTCTTTTACCAAGAAATTTCCATTCCTAAGCAATTATAAATCAACTCTTACAAATGAAAGCATTTTTAATCTCATTGATGCATTTCACCGTATGATTGCATCAAGTTATATATAGAAAAAAGGATTTGTAGACTTTATACCATTATGTAGAGAATCTTTTGGTAATTTTGTATTCAACCAAGGATGTAGTGGTAAGTATCAGATGGTGTTAATGGCAATCGCATATATCAGTAACTGCTGAGTCTCTGAAGGAGGAAAAAAAAAAGGAAGAAAACAGAAGTTTTTTTTACAAGTTATGTATATGAGAATCATAGATTGTGAAAGCATACAGCTGAAATTCATTTTTTTTTTCCCTTCTTTGTCAGATTCTATGATGGCTTATGCCTTATTAGTTGCTAAGATTATGGCATTTTTGGCCCTCGTAGAGCAATGCTCTAAGGGCATTTATGAAGGTTCTATTTGTTGAAATTCTTTTATATTTTATGTGGCAGTTGATTGTGAATGTGGTCCTTTTCAATGCCCTTTACTTCCCTTGTTGCATTCAAATTTCTTAATATAAAATTTGTGCACAGTTACTTGAATCAGCTTAAGTACAAAAGTCAAGTTCCTCTAATCTTCAATGTGGTTAATACTGCAAAAAAACCTTGTAGGTTGAAGAGGATATCGAAGAATTCTCAAGCACATCACAGGTGAGAGTTCTTGTCAGGTTCTATATAGTTAAACTTTTACCAAAAAATTGTGCGGAAGTATATACTGAACTGAAACCTCTTTACCCTGTCCACCCCAACATATGCATCAGAACTTTCATGGCTGTTGTCAGTTTTAGTGATTTATTCTTATTTTATCTCAATTTAGGATACTAATGGAAGCGATGGAGATTGGACTGAATGACATTATGATGCCAATATGGTAAAAATAGAAATGAAAAAGCAAATTCAAGCATATAGTTACTGAAGTGAGAATAATTGACAACCATGATGCTATTGGTAGGTTTCTGAAAGAGGCTGAGATTTTCAAGTGACACGTAAAATTATCAGAGAATGGGCGTAACCATGATGGTTATTTTATTATTATTGTTGGAATTTCAAATTTCAGATTTAGTACTTTATTTGGTTGCCTATCTGGTTAGGAAAGAAATAATTATAACATGATCATTTTGAATTGTACTATTTCGCCATCTCTCTTGCTTGAAGGGCTTTACATGTTGCTAAATACATTAGGAACCATTTGTCATAGTTTTCAAAATTGATTAGTTTTGATTGTCCACAAACACCTTCCTTTTCCTCCAAACCTTAATTCACTGATTTATCCAAATTCTTCACCGATAGATCAAGCAATTCTTGTATAAATTTCGTGTCCATATCTTAAAAAATCGTGTTTGTATTTTATAAAATACGAAAATTTTGTGTTAAAATTCATATTGATATGTTAAACATAAAATTTATTTTTAAATTTTTATTATATTTATATATAATTTTTATTAACTTTTAGTTTATGTTGCTCTTTTGTTTTTTATTCTTATCGTTTTAATGTTGTGTCACGTTGAGAATTGCCAAACCTACTCACAGAGATACCTAAATTCTAATGCTGTTTATCACAACCTTTGATAATTGATACACAGAATATACATACATCTATCTCGTTTTCTCAGCCCCTACTACTTTTCCTTTGGCATCATCTTTTGTCGACACCAGGAAGAAAGAAACACAAACATTACAATTGCATACGTATAATACTTGCTACATGGCTTTAAACTTATGAGCATCCATAGATTTTGCATGCACGCATACTTCCTTAGTAGACTACTTCAACTTTTATGGATTTAAGAACGCATCAACCTTACTGTTTGTTGCCCTCGACAGAAATTTCATGCAGATTGGTGGTTTAACCCCTGCTAGAGCAAGTATTGCACTAGGCAAAGTCCATATACCGTCCCCACAGATCAAACCAGAGGCAACTGCTGGCGCAAATGCATCTGCCTTAGCCTTGTTTATCTTTTCCCAGACAAACAAAATCAAACTTCCAACACACATATCAATGGCAAAGTATGGTCCAATGTAGAAAGGTATTGCCATTGCCATTGGAAGTGGAATGAAGGATCCCCATTTCTTACCCACCATATCTTTAACCAAGTTGATCAAGACGGCTGCACCAAAGAACACATAACAAAGCAAGAGGCAGTTTTTTGGTAGGGCAGAGAATCCCTGTACCCCCAATATAGACATGTTGCGAAAAACAATTCCAAAAGGAGCAGCATATTGACTGCCAGGAATTCCAATGTCAAACGCATTGTAGAACAGCCAGAAGACACAAGGTGAAACTATGCAGCCCATGCCAGTGCCAATCACTTGGCTAACAAACATGGACCTAGGAGAAGCAAGAGTCAGGTAGCCAGTCTTAAAATCCTGCATTAGGTCAGAGGCTGTTGAAACAATGTTCATCATGACACCACATGCTGCGAGGCCTGCAAGGACTCCGCCATGTGAACCTGCCCAAGCTCCAATTGTAAAGATTGCTAACTTGCCATAGTTTGAAGCAAGGGACCAATCCGTTAGTCCACATCCATATGCATTACAGAAAGCCAGTGTTGGTGCAAAGATGTAGATGACCAATATGTAATACCATTTGAGTTCATGAAAGAGGTGTGGAAGTAAGATGGTAGAGATGGCAGCAATTGTGACATAACCTGCAATTGAAAACCATGTAGGAATCTGATCTTTCAGAAAGAGTTGGGTTCGGCGCTCATCATCATAAGATAGCTTCTTTGTGGTATCACGAGAAGGCTGGTTTGCAATGGGCAGAGCTTGCCTGCCCCGAACTTGATAAAACAACGCTATGAGGGTTCTACTAAACACCTTTACAAAGTTGTATAGCCCATCACCTAGAATCATCGCAATGGCAATAAATACCTGAATTTAGGGAGTAAGTCAAGCGTCAACGAGGAAGAGTTGTGATTTATGTAATGGTGGCAGAAAACTACAGATTTGATGATCTTCTAGGAAACTAACCTTGTAACCTTGTAGGCCATGCATATTGCTTGAGGGAAGACCTGCAGGATACCAATCACCCTTTCTTGCTTCAATGAGAGGCCACATTAGACCCCACGAAAGTATTCCGCCTAGCAGCACTGATATGTTTATTATGTAGGGGCAAATCATCCCTACTCCAACATATGTAGCCGAGAAATCGAAGTAAAACCTGAACATTAGAGAAGGAAGTGTTAGCTAAATACTCTCTAATGAGAAAGTGGCTTAGCACTCTTTTTGCAAAATGTTATGAATCTTGTGTCAACTGTGCATTAATTGTGTTCTTCAAAGAAAATAATTAAACTGTTTTACGCACTTGTACTCGTATGCTTTAAGTCCAAATGTAGGGAAGCTAACAAATCCACAATCATCTCCAGCAGTGAAAAACCATTGAAAGAAACCCCACAAGAAGCTGAAAGAAAAGAACTTGCCCAATGTTTTGATTTGCTTTCTACAAGTGTGAAAAGAATGAGACAATTAGAATGTATAAATTTCTAAATGATCAGCTTTAATTAGAAATCACAGCTATGACAGTGATTTTACTTTGCTAGCTTGGCTCCTTGAGGAGTGTGGAAGTTATTGATAAGATGTGCAGTTGCAGTACCACTTGGATATGTCAACTTGAAGTCTATGATCATGATCTGAGAAAAGGAGGCCAAAAGAATAATGAGTTATGGAAGTTAACATAGGCAAAAACCTTACCTTGCAAGAATATTATTCAATATCAAACAAATGACTTCCATCCTGTATTTAAACCATCAGAAACATGTAATTTATTTTGAAATTTGTATTCCTTTGTCCATTCCACATGTGGTTGCTGTAAGTTTACATATATAAGGACAGAGAAGATTGTACCTTCCGGAGAGGCACCACAGAGAAGAGACCAATAAAGCTAACAACAAAGAGGAAGCCAACAATCCATCCAAGCGAGGGATTCTTGAAGCCGCCAGTGTCCCCTGATTGCTTGGCAATGCGTTCACTCATTCCCAAGATGTAACTCCCGAATCCTCCTATTGCAAACAGGTACAGTAAACATAGAATTTTCAGCAAATCAGTTGCGGTTGTATTTTAACAAAAAATTAATACTGATGTCACAAAATTTGCAATTCCAAACAAGTTTTACAACCACAAGTACATAAGAACAAATCTGTGATAAGCGAATCTATTCTAGACCTGATAATGTTTTTTCAACGGTTTTTATTACAGCGTAGCATTGCTCCTAAAGTGATGCAAGCTATTGTTTGCTTTAATTTCTTCGAGATTTTGTCCTTAAAAGGCGCTTGTTATGTCATTTCCAGGTCTTACGTGAACAAATATTTCACAGAATTTCTTCTCAAAAGAAAAAAAAAAAAGAAAAAAAGAAAAGTGATTTCAGACTATTGAATCCCTATGGAACTTGTTATTTTCACAGCTTACAGGGACCCATGTTCATCTTCACAGACGTAATTATGTTTCTCACTGTTGTTTAAGCATTGATCAAGCAATGTTTGATATAGCAGAACATGTTCCTGTTTCAAGAAATTTACCCTGGACAGATGTACCAATTATGCTATAAAGAAAAGTATCCCAAAAATTTGCATACTAGTCATTGCAAAATATAAGTGCGGAAATGCAATACGAGTCAAAATCGCATGCAAAATTAAGATTGAACAGTTTTAGAAGTAGTTATTAGACAATATACTATTAACTATACAACATTAATGGATTGTATAATATTGCAATGTGAACATTAATGGATCATATAATATGGTAATATGTGGTTGGTATTGATTTTATATTGGTTGCAGTTAGTGATAAGATAGTGGGAGCATCTTCCTAGCATTTTAATTATTTTTTAATATATTTATCATACGTACATATGTACGTACATATGAAACTCAGTTTAACATAAATTCTGAAATCATAAACTAAATGATAAAGCTAGCATCATTAACATGATAAATACTATTATAATATAAGGTGAACATAGTGCTTTAAGTTATTTAAGATACGAAAATATTGAGTCAGCGTGACTTTGGCATCAGAAGTAACGTGGAAAGGAAAGGTGAAGGCAAACAGCTATTCTAGTCTTCTGGCATAAAGTCCAAAGTGGAACGGTCCGCTCCAAAAGAGCCTAAAACTATCATTGTTTGTCAACATATTAAAGTGCATACCACAAGCCTCTCCCAATCTTATCGATTATCATTACCCATTCCCCAAAGCTACAACTTGGCTTTACTGCCGCCGCCCATTCCGCCCTTTTAGCGGACTTTGTCCTGACGCAGGACCAGTCTACAGCTTCATATTATCACGCACAGAACTGCACAAAGTTTCAATTTCCATTACTAATAACAACGTTTTTGACTAACCAAAGCAATTTCCACCTCATCTATTCTCCCTAGTCCACGGAGTTCTAGAAAATAATACCACTCAACCTCGATCCAGAAAGCCAAACTACATAGAAAACAATAATAAAGTCAAAAACATATTTACTGTATGACCGGACTAGGGAAAGGGTGTCGTAGGCCGTTTGGATGTGCGGTGGGAAGGGATTCCCACTGCACCGCAGGGCCTAAACGGTACTGCACGACAATGAGTACTCGTAAACAAGGTTCCAGCCTTAATTATTCGACGGGTTTGAATACTCAGTGATCTGTTTTGGTACATTTTCTGATTGTTTTGTATCAGAAAAGGGATAAAAGTTTTACAGTTGATTCTTTTTATTCAAATCAAAGACAGAAAGATAGAAATACGTACCGCTGAAGGCGATGCCTGAGGAAGCCACCACGCAGGTCTGAATAACGGTGTTTTCCTGCCTGGTGAAAGGCTGTTTGAGGAGACCGGATTTTTCAAGCATCTTTGTCCATGTTTTGACAAAGAAGAAGCCCAACAATCCAGCTGAAACGTTGAGAGATGGGATAATTCCGGTCGTTAAGTTGAGCTTCATCACTATGAAACTGAACAATATGCTTAACACAAAGCTGACAGCAAATGCCCTCATCGTCAGCTGTTTCCTCCATGATGGAACTTCCTGTTTCTCAAAGATTTGCTCCACTGTCATCTCAGCACCCTTCACCTCCTTCTTGTCATATTTTTCCCCTTCTTCTCCGTCCGGGTTGAACCCATTCTCTACCCTATCTTCATCTCTACCATTCCCATCCATTTCTTGGAATCTTTATGGATCCTTAACAAATGAAATGAAGGTATGAAGGATGGGTTTTATAGGAAAAGGATTGGAAGTGGGAATATAGTAAGTAATAGTGAAAATGGAGGTGGTTGCTTTCACTTTATCACATAAAGAGCGTGAAGATTATTAGAATGGAAATAAAAAGATGGGTTCAAATGGAAAACATTGGCTGGTTTTGGACTCCTTTTTTCTTTCGAAGTTCTGACTTTGCTTGCCGTCGTTTGCAATCTTACGCATTTTATTGGATATAAAAACGAAGGCTATGGATGGAAATGGTTTGCTTTCGTGTGAATGTGAATGTGAATGTGAATGTGAATGTATGCTATGCTTATTTTTAAACATCGAGTAATAACAGCTAACAAGTGGGTCTGGTCTTCCAGTACAGTACTCATTGGTGGCCCCACGACCGGTAAGTAATAAAGCAAACCGATCCATTGACTCGTCTATCAAATTTATCCATATTTTTTTGCTTTCATCTCTAATTTCCTTGTTGAATTCGTCTAATTTTTATTTTTAGTTGATTTGATGTTTTTGGAAAAATTAATGATTAAAATATATTAATAATATTTCTTAAATATTTTATTTATTTTTAAGTAATTTTTTTAGAATAAAAAATAAACCAATTAAAATATTATTTAAATATATTTAAAACAATTAAAATTATTTAAGCACTAATTTAAACTCCGTATTGCACGTAAATATATTAATCAAATAATAAATTCATTTAAAAAATAAATTCATCGATAATATATATTTTTTAAATTTTATAATATAAATTATAATGTTTATGAAAAAGATAATATTCTTATTTTAATATTTTTTTTATTTGTATATTACATTACAACAATATAAAAAATTATATATTAGATATAATTACATAAAATTTGTAAAAATTAAATCAAACTAATATTATAATTATTAAATAAAAATAGTACATAAAGAAAATTTAATGTCTTTGATTTAAAGAAATTAAAATTTTTCGCATCTTAAAATCAATTTCGTGTTCAACAAATTCTCATTAAAGTAAATAGGTAGCAAATAATTATTACGTATCCGTTGCTATTTTTGAATGATATGTCACTTTACTTGATGATCTAATAGATTTTATAGACAGAATAGAAGATATAGATAAAACACTAATATATAATTTGATTAAATAAAATTTTTGTTATAACGCATGTTATATGAAAATATAACGATAATAATCATATTATATAAATTATACAAACCCGTTCCAATAATTTTCAACATTCAGGTTTGGGATCAAAATCATATATCTTATACATGATAAGCTTAGTACTTGTTATCTTAATATTATAAATTTTTGTTCTTATTTCAAATACGAAAATTTGACATATGAGATTTTTAAATATCTCTTGAATTATATAATTTTTTTTTCTAAATATGACCATAGTATATTATTAAATTAAATTGAATATTGAACAATATTAAAATAATTATAACTAATCAATACCATATATATAATAATACACTACTAAATGAATGATTAAATACAATTTATTACATAATAACAATGGAAAAAAATTAAAATTTTTAATATATATAGAGATAAATGTTATCATTATTACAATTAACAAATTTTAATTGGTAAAAACTGTAGATATAAATGTTATGTTTTGTAATATTAATGTGAAAAAAGAAATGATTATATGTTACGCATTAATTTTTTTTTTAAAAAAAGATGTTATCATTTAGAAAATAAAAAAATTACTTTTTAATATAGTAATACGTAACGTGTTCTTATATTAATATTTCATGTTATATTACATTGCCTAAACCGATTTTAATGTATATATATATATATATATATATATATATATATATATATATATATATATATATATATATATATATAGATGTTTTCTTTTAGAAAAAAAAATAGTTGATAAAAACCATAGATATAAATGTTATATTTTGTAATGTTAATATAAGTATAGGTAAATTGTAACGCCCCGAAAATGTGAAAATTATGATTAATTTTTTTTTATAACTTAAGCTCTTACTTATAGTGCATTTCTGTTCAGTATCAGATTATAACTTATCTTTTCGTTGTTAAACTTTCTTATATTTGACAATTTCTATTTCATTTTTAACGAAATTCCTACAGTATAATACTTATACATAACCCTATCCACCTGCAAGTTTTCAATCACAATAATTAACCACAAGCAGTTGATTTTACTTATTTTTTTCTAAAATGTTATTTTCGAGAATCCATGAAATGCCCATGATTGTCATTCATCTCTTAATCTCATTACACACTGTAGCATGATGGATTAAATACATTTCCATCTCCGTAAGTATACAGAAGTGATTACATCCCAAAATGTTTATTTACATATGAGTATCTGTACTGTACAAGATGTCTGGATACAAAGTGAAATTTACCTGAAGCGTGTACAAAAGGTAGCCTGGAGAGAGTCTCATCCACCAGCCTACGTCAAGTACGCGACAGACAAAGAAATAGTCACTGTAAATAATTTGGAAGGATGGGAAAAATGGTGAGCTTTCGAATAGTCCAGTAAGGAGTGCATTCAAGATAGTAATAGTATCCAAAGCATTTACTGAAATGATGATACTAAATAACAAAGTACATTTTCCGCTCAAGCTGTAAGAAAATATAAAAATTTCATACTTAGAACATATGCCTTTTATATACCAAAATATACTTCATATATTATTAATTCAAACAAAACTTTGAAACTCAATAATTGCATAAATCAAAATCAAATCATAACAAAATCGAAACACGGCTTCTTAACTATACATGCATTAAAATCATATTGTACTGAAAAAGATACGTAACATCGAAATGTGGAGACTAGGCAATCACTATTATTGTCATGTGGGTAATAACTATTTCATCCTCAAAAGAGGGCATCCTCTGAAGAGGGAATAGAATACTTAAGACCATGGTAGGGCTGTAGATCGGGGAAGAGTACTATAGCATAACGGAAACGCCACACATACGAAAATGGAAATGCCACGAAGGAAACATAACAGACACATAGAATTATGCATGTTATTGTCAAGGCCTAGCCCATTCATAGGCTATCGACTTGAATTCCCTTGGGTCCTGTAAGTCAACCCCCAAGTTTACCTTGACTTGCATACTATAGAGAGCCCTTAGTCTCATACAATACTTCTTATCATACTAAAATCACTTCCAAATTTATTTGCATAAAAGTTTACGAAAATTATGCCTCGAAAAATCACACATATACATGCTCGATACATAAATAATCAGAGTTATGAAATTGTTTAAAAACCATGCACTCGTAGGTAAACAAACATGGGCTGTAGGTTGTTTTGATATTCGTGCTTGTTTTACTAAAGGGTATCATGACATAAATACTTGTTTGCAGGAAAGAAATCATCATTACTAAAATAAATTAAATCCCTTACCTATCAAATTCTCAGGGCAGCAAAAAATCGACGGGTATCGAGCTTGACTCGTTTTGCATGCCCACACCACGAGTTGCCATAAACAGTCTAATTAGTATCCAATTTATCTTTATTTACGTTTATATACATGTTACAACTTAAAGGTTGTTAACTAGACCCTTTTTGTGACACCCTGAAAACGTGAAAATTAAGGCTAATTTAAAATTATTCTTATAATATAATTTTCTATGCAAGGTATATTCCTGCTCAGTGTTAGTTCACATCTTATCTTCCCATTATTAAACTTCTCATATTCAATTATACTTATATCACTTTTAATGAAAATCCGACAGTGTAACCTCTTATATATATCCCTATCCTCCTACAAGTTTCAAACAACATATAATCCACAACTAGTTGATTTTACTTATATTCATCCATAATACATTCAAGGATTTTCTCAAACATCAACATTTAAATCCATTATACTCCATAGTATCAAAAATGACTCACTGTTCCTAAAATTACATACATGTACAAACGTGATTACATCCCAAATGTTTTACTTACATATAAGTATATGTACTATGTAAGTTGTCTGGATACAAAATGAATTATACCTCAAGCGTGTATAGGAAATAGCCTGGGGAGAGTCTCGCCCACCAGCCTATGTCGGGTACGCGACAGGTACTGAGTTCTTACTGTAAATAATTTGAGAGGGAGAAGAAAAAGGGGGTGAGCTCCAACTAGCCTAGTAAGGAGTGCATTTAAAATGAGAAACCATAATCAAAGCATTTAGTAAAATAATGGTACCAACTCACATTTCAAACCACGTGATTAAAATCACACGAGTATACACACTCAAAACATCTGCTCTTTATTACAACAAATCATAGCTCATAATGATATGGAGACTAGGCATTACTATTACTGTCATGAGAAAAATCATAACTCCATCCACAAACGAGTGCATCCTCCGAAGACGGAATAAACTACATTTGGCCATGGTAGGATGTAGACTGGATTAGGGTCGTACAACATCATCTTAATGCTACCCAAGTGGAGTCACAAATGTATGGGAAAATATCATGACAGACATGTAGAATATGCAAAATATGGTCAAGGTCTAGCCTGATCCCAAGTCGTCAGCTAGAATCCCCTTGGGTTTCACTCAATTGATCCCTAGTTTCCCTGACTCATGCTTTGAGCCTTTAGTCTCAAAGCGTACCATTATTATATTGAAAATAGTTTTGCGTTGATTACAGAGCTCATAATAGTTTTGCTTCATGAATCTCATACACACCTACACACATATAATATATAGTTTGTCCATAAGACTTTAAAATCAAGTAATCGAGCTCAATTTACAGTAAAGCATGCACTCAGAGTAAGAAAACATGGGTTACAGGTCTTTCTCGGGACTTATGCTTATTTCACAAAATATTTTCATGCCACCGAATGCTTATTTGTAGATAAGGAATTCAGGTATTGAAATCGGTTGCATCCCTTACCTAAATGAGGTCGAGGTAGCCCTGAATTGTCAGGTGTCGGGTTTACCTCGTTTTGCATGCCAACTTCTAGCTGTCCAACACAATTTCAAAATCACCAATCGATGCTTAATTTCATCTTTACTTTATATTTATATGTATTTGAAACTCAAACGGGGTCAATCAGACCCTTTTTCGATCATTTTCCCTGTTTTCTCGATTTTACAGATAAAACCTCGGTTTAAACTATTTCATTAGTTTATTTCCATCAAATTTCTAACTTATCACACTAATAACTTAAACATTTATCCTAAGCTCTACTTAACAATTCACAATACACCAATTATCAAGTCTTCACTCTTTTACGATTTTTCACTTAACCGAACTGTAAATCGAGTTTTTTAATATAAATTTAACTATCTATAACATTCAACACAGTCAAAATTTCTCACTTCTTCAACCTACATATGCTGGCAAAAATTACTAGGGTTCCTAGAAATCATTTTAACAATTCTTGCTTAACTAAAGATTATCCTACAACATCAAACAATCACATTTATGAACATCATTATCTTCCTCCAACTTTTTGCCAACTTTGACCAACTTCGACCCAACATTTTTGCCCCAACAAGAACCCTAGGCTATAATTCAACATGTATATATCTTGAAATCATTAAAAACAACAAGAAAAACTAACCAAAAACTTCCAAAATCAAAGTTTTCTCTCACCTCGAAACATGGTAGTTTTTGCCCCTATTTTTCTCACTAGATTTTCACCTAGCAGATGACCTTATTAGGGCTAAATTTTTTATATGTTGTAGAGGGGTTAAGGAGGAAGATTTGGTCCTTCTTGTTCGATGCTTGAAAATGGTCGAAACATGGTAGGAAAATTCATGCACTTTGAACTCCCTTAGGACACCTGCGACAATTTCTCCAGGTGAGTTCTCTCATTTGGTAAGTCGATTCCAGGTGTTCTAATAGGCTATGGAAAGCTTATTAAATCTAGTTTAATTCTAGAGAGGTTAAATATTTTTATTTATTTTTGAATATGCTTCAAATTTAGCCAACGCTGATGGGTCCATAGATTCCTGAAGTAGGGCAGCCCACTGCCTTGTTTTGTAAAATCCATAAAAATTAGGTCCGGCCCATTTTCCTCCAATTTTCCATTTCTAAGTGTTCTAATATGTCCCTAGTATCTCCCATAAAAATTTTGGATCCACTTGTTTAAGAAAAGTTTCCCAATTGGAACCCATTTTACGCGATTTGGTCATTACCGATTAAAATGGCTTAAGGTTTTCAGTTTAATTTAAAAATTCATTCGATCTCTGAAACCTCCATATTTCCACTCAATTTTCATTCCCCATTTAAATAATTTCCTATGCCCTTAGAATAAGTTTCATGAATTTTTAGAATTTATTCTGAATTTATTTCTCTTACTAGGTCCATTTGCTCGGTTTAGTGTAAACCTGAGTTTTACTAACTTTTTCACTTTCGACACCTTAGTTTCACTTTTTAATCATCAAAATATACTTATAAAGATACTTTTATTGAAGAATACATAAAATTGTGTTCTTACCTTGAAGTACGTGCCTCGAGCTTCATGCCACTATCCCGGGCGTTTCGATCATTCTGGGCTCTACAAGAACATTTACATGAGTCTTAGACTTCTCGGTTCAACTTAAAATAAATAGTAGTATGAAAAAATTTGGGTTTCATATTCCTTCCCACCTTTTAGGAATTTGGTCCTTCAAATTCAATAAGGTGTGCCAAATAAACAAGTGTACTTCTCTTTCTTCAGGCTCTCTAGTTCCCAAGTTGCTTCTTCTGTCGAGTGATGCTTCCAGAAAATCTTTACCAACAGAATTCTCTTCGTTCGAAGTACCTTTTCTTTCTTGTCAAGGATTCGGATCGGTTCTTCTACATAGCTCATATCTCCTTGAATGTCTAAAGCTTCATACTCGATGACATGGGAGAGATCCGAATTATACTTCCTCAACATGGAGACGTGAAAGAGATTATGTATCCTAGAAAGCTATGGGGTAAGGGTAACAGGTAGGCAACATCTCCCACTCTCTATAATATCTTAAACAGACTAATAAAATGAGGACTCAACTTCCCCTTTTTTCGAAAGCGCATGATACCCTTACTTGGAGACACCTTAAGAAATACGGAATCCCCAACTTGAAATTCGAGTGATCATCGACGCACATCGACGTAACTCTTCTGTCGGCTTTGAGTAGTCCAAAGTCTGTCACAAATAACATATATGCTTTTAGTTACCTACTCAACAAGGTCGGGAGTAAATACTTTTCTGTCTCCCATTTTTTCCCAAGCTATCGGGACTTATATCTTCTGCCATATAGAGCATCATAGGGTGCCATACCGATACTGGCATGATAGCTATTATTGTAGGTAAACTCGACAACGGGTAAATGATCAACCCATGAACCTTTAAAGTCAAATGTACACGCCCTTAACATATCCTCCAAGGTCTGAATGCTCCACTCGGACTGACCGTCAGTCTGAGGATGATAGGTGGTACTCAAATTTAGTTGAGACCCCATGGCTTCCTAAAAATGGGTCTAAAATCGAGAGGTGAATCTGGAATCTCTATCAGATGTAGTACTCACGGGGGTTTCATGCAACCGAGTAACCTCTCTGACATATAACTCTGCCAAGACACTTAAGGAATTTGTGCTCTTGATGGCAAGGAAGTAGGCACTCTTCATCAATCTGTCCACTATCATCCAAATTGCATCATGACCTCTCCGGGCCCTCGGTAACCCCATGATAAAGTCCATTGTTATATGCTCCCATTTCCACGTAAGCATGGGCAAAGACTTAAGTAATCCTTCGGGCTTTTGATGCTCAGCTTTCACCTGCTGACACACTAAGCATCTTGATACAAATTCGACCATATCTCGTTTCATACCACTTCACTAATACACTTTGCACAGATCATGGTGCATCTTGGTACTACCTAGGTGCATGGTGTAATGGGAATAGTATGACTCCCTCAAAATATGCTATTTTAAGGTATCATCGCTCGGAACACAGATACGACCCTTGAATCTCAATAACCCATCATCATTAACCTCAAAATCTGACTACAAGGTCTGTTCAGCTTGACCAACCATGTCTAGTAGTCTTTGATCATTTCTCTGCCCTGCTCTAATCTGATCCAAAATATTGGGCTCTATCTGTAGGCTATCCATATATCTGATCTTTACTTCCTCAACACTAATCCTGAGTCCGACGAACTGTTCCAATAAATCTCATTCCCTGACCATCATAGCAGAAACCATGCTTTTCCTACTTAGGGCATCAGCAACTACGTTCGTCTTCCCTGGATGATACAAGATCTCATAGTTTTAGTCCTTAGGAGCTTCATCCATCGTCTCTGTCTCATATTAAGCTCATTCTGATAAAAGATGTACTTCAGACTCTTATGGTCAGTGAAGATTTGAAACCTTTCCCTATACAGATAATGTCGCCATATCTTTAAAGCAAATACCACAACAGTTAATTCCAAATCATGCGTGAGGTAGTTCCGCTCATGTTCCTTAAGCTGGCGTGAACCATAAGCGACTACTCTCCTGTGCTGCATGAGTATGCACCCCAAACCCTGATAAGAAGCATTACTATACAGTGCGAAGCCTCCAAACCCACTTGGAATGGTCAAAATGAGTGTTGTAGTCAATCTCTGTTTAAGCTCCTGGAAAGCTCAAACTGCTCAAACCATACAAACGGGACGTCCTTACGTGTAAGCTTAGTCAAAGGAGCTGCATTCTTGGAGAACCCCTCAACAAATCTCATGTAACACCTTGCCAGTCCTAAAAAACTTCAAATTTTAATTACTCTCCTCGGTCTCTCCCATTGAAGTACAGTCTTTACTTGGACAGATCAATTGACACCTCATCCTTAGATACGATATGACCAAGGAAAGCTATCTAATCCAACTAGAATTCACAATTACTAAACTTCCTATACAACTGCTTGTCTCAGGGTATCTGGAGCACCGTCCTTAAATGCCGTGCATGCTCCTCTCGGGATCGAGAATAGATGAGAATGTCATCGATAAAGACTATCACAAATCGATCTAGGTAATCTCGAAATACCTCATTCATCAAATTGATGAAAGCAGTAGGGGCATTAGTCAAATCAAAGGGCATCATTAAAAATTCATAGTGGCCATATCGAGTTTTGAAGGCCGTTTTTGGAACATCCTCCTTCTTGATTCTTATCTGGTGATAGCCTGATCTCAAATCAATCTTAAAAAAAGATAGAAGCCCATCTCAGCTGATCAAACAAATCATCTATTCTTGGCAGGGGATACTTGTTCTTCATGGTAACCTTATTCAGTAGTCTGTAATCTATACACAATCTAAGACTACCATCCTTCTTCTTAACAAATAAAATCGAAGCTCTCCAAGGTGACACATTGGGTCTAATAAAACCTTTGTTGAGCAACTCTTGCAACTGTTTCTTTAGCTCTTCTAATTTAACCAATGCCATCCTATAGGGAGGTTTAGAGATCAATTAGGTATCTGACACTAAATTGATAGTGAACTCTAGCTCTCTCTCCGGTGGTAAGCTTGGCAACTCATCTGGGAACACATCCAGAAACTCACATACCATTGGTATATCATCTATCCTCAGCTGTTCCTGACTAATATCAGAGATGAATGCAATATAACCTTCACATCAATGCATTCATCAGTAATTTTAGGAAATTATAATTATATGATAAGATTTCTTACACTGAACTTCACACATTTTATTTCTTAATAGCCAAATGTACACTGAACATTTCAGGTAGGAAAAAAGTTACAATCTTAGTATAACAGTCTAGACTCATGCGATTGACAGCTAACCAATCCATACCTAGAATCACATCAAAACCATACATATTTAACAAAATTAGATTTGCTAACATTACCTTGTCTCCCACCTTAATTTCACAATTTCTACATACTTTATCTGTCCTTTGAGACTCACGCATAGGTGTATTTACATGCAATATATGGTCCAAAGGTTTAGGCTCTAAGTGCAGCTTATATGTAAATTATGGCAAAATAAAAGAATGTGTAGATCCTAGGTTAAATAACACATGAGCTTCATAATTACAGACAAGAAGTGTATCTCAATCTGTAGCCTACTTTTCAATAGCGAATACATGCCCCTCTGTGACAGGCTTCTTACCCTTATCAATAGCGGTGGCCTATCTCTGGGGAATCACTCTCTAAGGCTGTTGTCGAGGAGGCTCTTGAGGATGTGGCACTTGAAATTATGGGCAATCCTTCACCCAGTGGCCCATGTCTCCACATCTAAAACATCCATGAATCATCTGGTAACAAACACCCTCATGTTGTCGACCACAGTCTCTACAGATCTTAAAATTTGGTATGACGCCTCGAGGGGTCTCCACAGTACCGAGAGGAATCCTGGGCCTATCAGTTCTGGCCCTAAGCTTTTTGATCCTCCACCTCTTGGGTGGACCCCTTCTAAAATTTGATCGAGATCCTTCAGGTCTCTTGCCCTTATCTCTGGCCTTTACTCTAGACCTATATTGGTACTGTGTCAAATCTAGCCCCCTATCGATTTCCTGCGCATGACGTTGAGCATCCTTAAATTCAGTGATACAGAGTCTCACTAATCGATCTCGAAGGGCTGCTCTTAGTCCGTATATGAATCACTCTATTCGGCGCTTTTCGTCTTTGACAGTCTTCGGATCGTATCTCAGTAAAGGGGTGAATCGATTCTCATATTCGTTGGCTGTCATACTGCCCTGGACTAAATTCAAAAAATTTACTTGCATTTTCCTTTGGGCAGTGCGAGAGACATACTGGGACTGAAAAACAGACTGAAAAGTATCCCAACTGATCACCAGGTGGCTGGCAGTCAGTAAGCTCTGAGTGGCACTCCACCAGTATCGGGCTTGTCCCTTATGCATATAAGCACTTATGCTGACCCTTTCTATATCAGTGCACCCCAAAAAATAAAAAACTATCCCTATATCTGCTAGCCACTCCTCTGCCTCTACGAGGTCCTTCACCCCTTTAAATGACGATAGAGTCATCTTAAAAAAATCTCGTAACCGACCCATGTCCCTAGCATTGCGCTTGGTCTGTGTCGGAGGCTGAGTGGCAGGTGGCACTTGATCAGTTTATGGAGAAGGTGGAGGCGGATCTTGTGGTGGTGTGGGTGTAGGGGCCGACATAGGTGTTATGCCTGAGGCATTAGCCTCGAAGTACTGAGCGAGTAACGCTACCGTTTGCTCAAACCTCTGTTTCACATCCTGTTCTAATTGATTTATCCGAGAGTTAGGATTTTTTGGCTGTGGGGGCAGGTGGTGGAGGTGGCTGTGCCCACATCTAGGGATGACATCGTCTCGCATCATAACGTAAGTCTAATGTACCTACACATACACAATAAATTTGGTCATAATTTTAATAGAAAATTTCAATTTATAACCAAACAAGTACAGAAACCTAAGATGTAATCTATTTTCAACAGACCGACACTTACAGTACTAGACACCTTTAGCCTTGATATCACTAAACTGTGACACCTTGAAAACGTGAAAATTAGGGCTAATTTAAAATTTTTCTTATAATATAATTTTCTATGCAAGGTGTATTTCTACTTAGCGTCAGTTCACATCTTATCTTCCTAGTATTAAACTTATCATATTCGATTATACTTATATCACTTTTAACGAAAATCCGAAAGCTTAACCTTTTATACATATCTCTATCCTCCTGCAAGTTTCAAACAACTTATAATCCATAACTAGTTGATTTTACTTATATTCATCCCCAATACATTCAAGGATTTTCTCAAACATCACATTTAAATCCATTATACTCCATAGTATCAAAATGACTCACTTTTCCCAAATTTACATACATGTACAAACATGATTACATCCCAAACGTTTACTTACATATAAATATATGTACTACATAAGTTGTCTGGACACAAAATGAATTATACCTCAAGCGTGTATAGGAAATAGTCGGGTATGCGGCAGGTACTGAGTGCTTACTGTAAATAATCTTGGAGGGAGAAGAAAAAAGGGGTGAGCTTCAACTAGCCCAGTAAGGAGTACATTTAAAATGAGAAACCATAATCAAAGCATTTAGTAAAATAATGGTACCAACTTACATTTCAAACCACATGATTAAAATCACACGAGTATACACACTTAAAACATCTGCTCTTTATCACAACAAATCATAGCTCATATTGATATGGAGACTAGGCATTACTATTACTATGATGAGAAAAATCATCACTCCATGCTTAAACGAGGGCATCCTCCATAGATGTATGGCCATGGTAGACTTCAGATTGGATCAGGGTCGTACATCATCATCTCAAGGCTACCCAAGCAGAGTCACATATGTATGAGAAAGTATCATGATAGACATGTATAATATGCATAATATGGTCAAGGTCTAGCCCAATCCTAGGCCATCTGCTAGAATCCCCTTGGGTCTCACTCATTCAATCCCTAAGTTTCCCTGACTCGCATGATTTGAGCCTTCAATCTCAAAACGTACCATTATTATACTGAAAATAGTTTTGCGTTCATCACATAGTTCATAATTGTTTTGCTTCATGAATCTCATACACATATATATGGTTTGTCTACAAAACTTTAAAATAACGCAATCAAGTTCAATTTAAAGCAAAACATGCACTCAAAGTAAGAAAACACAAGCTGCAAGTCCTTCTCAAGATTTATGCATATTTCACAAAATATTTTCATGCCACTAAATACTTATTTGTAGATAAGGAATTCAGGTATTGAAATAGGTTGTATCCTTTACTTAAATGAGGTCGAGCCAGCCCTGAATCGTTGGGTGTTTGGTTCGCCTCGTTTTATGTACCAATTGTCCAACACAATTTCAAAATCATCAACGGATGCTCAATTTCATCTTAACTTTAATTTATATGCATTTGAAACTTGGACGGGGTCAATCAAACCCTTTTTCGATCATTTTTCCTATCTTCTTGATTTTACCGATAAAGCCTCGGTTTAAGCTATTTCATTAGTTTCTTTCCATCAAATTTCTAAATTATCACACTAATAACTTAAACATTTATCCTAAACTCTACTTAACAATTCACAATACACCAATTGTCAAGTCTTCACTCTTTTACAGTTTTCCACTTAACCGAGCTATAAAATGAGTTTTTCAGTATAAATTTAGCTGTCTATAACATCCAACACAATCAAAATTTCTCACTTCTTCAACCGACATATGCTGGCCAAAATTACTTGGGTTCCTAGAAATCATTTCAACAATTCTTGATTAACTAGAGATTATCCTACAACATCAAACAATCACATATGAACATCATCATCTTCCTCCAACTTCTTGCCAATTTTGACCAACTTTGACTCAACATTTTTGCTGCAGAAAGAACCCTAAGCTATAATTCAACATGTATATATCTTGAAATCATCAAAAACAACAAGAAAAACTAACTAAAAACTTCCAAAATCAAAGCTTTCTCTCACCTCAAAACATGGCAGTTTTTGCTGCTGTTCTTCTTACTAGATTTTCACCCAACAAATAACCTTATTTTGGGTTGAATTTCTTATATGTTGTAGAGGGGTAAGGAGGAAGATTTGATCCTTCTTGTTCGATGCCTGCAAATGGCCGGAAGATGGTTGGAAAATTCATGCACTCTGAACTCCCTAAGGACGCCTACGACAACTTCTCCAAGTGAGTTCTCTCATTTGGTATGTCGGTTCCAGGTGTTCTAATAGGCTATGGAAAGCTTATTACATATAGTTTAATTTTGAAGAGGCTCAGAGTTTTTTGATTTTCTTATGGGCTTCAAATTGGGCTAACTCTGATGGGTCCACAGATTCCTGAAATAGGGCAGCCTACTGCCCTGTTTTGTAAAATCCATAAAAATTAGGTCTGACCCATTTTCCTCCAATTTTCCATTTCTAAAGTGTTCTAATATGTCCCTAGTATCTCTCGTTAAAAATTTGAGGCCCACTTGTTTAAGAAAATTTTCCAATTGGGCCTATTTTGCACGATTTACTCATTACCGATTAAAATGACTTAAGATTTTTGGTTTACTTAAAAAAATCATTCGATCTCCGAAACCTCAATATTTCCACTCAATTTTCATTCCCCATGTAAATTATGCCTTATAATAATTTACTATGGCCTCAAAATAATTTTTATGAATTTCTAGAATTTATTCTGAATTTATTTCTCTTACTAGGTCTATTTGCTCGGTTTAGTGTAAACCCGAGTTTTACTAACTTTTTCACTTTCGAAACCTTAGTTTCACTTTCTAATCAACAAAAAATACTTATAGACATACTTTTATTGAAGAATACTTAAACTTACGTTTTGACCTCGAAGTGCGTGCTTCGGGCTTCGTGCCACTATCCCGGGCGTCTCGATCATTCTGGGCCTTACATGAACATTTACATGAGTATTAGACTTCTCGACTTAACTTAAAATAAACAGTAGTATGGGAAAATTTGGGTTTCACACTTTTTTGTTGTCTTTTCCTACTTTCTCGGTTTTAACGATAAATGTACCGGTTTATGCTATTTCAATAATTTCTTTTCTTTTAACTTCAAACTTATCGACTTAATGACTTAAACACTTATTCAAGTCTCAAATCAACACATCACAACTTACCGAAGTTCCAATTTTTGTACTTTTTCAGTTTTACACTAAATCGAGCTATAAACCGAACTTTTCGGTATTAAACTAACATTCTGCAACACATTATTCAACCAAATTTCACCATTTCCGTAACAAACCAAGGCTGGCCAAAATTCCACCTACTCTAGAAATTATTTTTTCAATTTCTACTTTAGTAAAAATCATCCAAAATCATCAAACATCAACATATAACTAGATCATCATCTTCCATCAACTTCCTCACCTTGTTGACTAACTTTGACCACTCTTTCCTTCTCTAAAAATGGTCCTCAGCTGTATATATACATGTATACAACTTAGAATCATTCAAAACAAACTTAAAAACCAGCCAAGTAATCATAAATCTAAAGTTTCTCTCACCTCTGAAACATGACAGTTTCGGCCCCTGTTCTTCTCTCTAACTTTTCACCTAGCAAATCAACTTGTTTGTGGCTGAATTTTTTACATGTGATAGAGGGCTTAAGAAGGAAGATTTTATTATTTTAGGCGACTCCTAAAAGTGGCTAGAAGGTGGCCGAAAATATTGCACAAGTTGGAATAGGGGAGGATGTCTGCGGCAAGCTTGAGGGAAGGAAATCTTTCTGGTTTTAGGTCAATTAGGTGCTGGGCCTGGGCTGTTAGCAACCATGTTTTCAGAAAATTTCAAAAAATATTTTCAACCCATTTTCTTATAGTTTTTTACTTCTTATGTGTTGTACTAAGTCCTTAGTTTGTTTCATAAAAATTTTGGGCCCATTTATTTAAGAAAAGTTTCCTATTTGAGCTAATTTTACCCGATTTAGTCATTACCGATAAAAATTTCTTAAAGTTTTCGATTTACTTAAAAAATTAATTTAACCATCGAAACCTCAAGATTTCCACTCAATTCTAATTCTCCAAGTCAAATATACCTTATATTAATTTCTTATGGTCTCAGAATAATTTTTACGAATTGATGAAATTTATTCTGAATTTATTTCAATTACTAGGTCCAATTTCTCGGTTTAGTGCTAATATGAGTTTTTACTTGTTTTTTCAATTCCAATGCCTTAGTTTTACATTCTAACCACCAAAGCATACTCATAAATATAATCTCTTGAAAAATACTTCAATTTAAAATCTTACCCCGGGTTTCGTGCCTCAAGTTTGGTGCTACTAATCTGGATGCTTCGGTTATTCCGGGCCCTACATAATACTTAGGTAAGTCTTGAACTTCTCATCTTAGCTTTTAAATAAATAATAGTACGAAAAGTTGGGTTTCACATAAACGACGTGTGAATTTTATTTAATTTTAATCTATATATAAAAATAAATGTATATCTTTTTTTAAAAGTTGAAATAGACAATTAATTTAAAGAGATAATTAATTTATTTTATATTTTTAATAAATAGAAAGAGATTTCTACTTTTTGAAACTTGAGAAAATATAACTAGAAATTTAATATTTATAGATATTGATGTTATCATTTAGACACTTGAAAAAATTTAATTGGTGAAATTGTAGATATAGAGCTATATTTTGTAATATTAAAATGAAAAACGATTATATCTTATGTATTAATTAAAAAAATTAAAAATTAAAAAATGATGTTATCTTTTACAAAATTAAAAAAAAATTAATTTTTAATCTAATAATACGTAACGTCTTGTTATATTAATGTTGGATGTTATATTACATTGTTCATACTGATTTTAATATACATATAAGTTTATTGATATAGATGTTTTGTTTTTGAAAATTTAAAAAATTAATTGATAAAAGTTATAAATATAGATGTTATATTTTGTAATATTATTATAGTTAGCGATAAATGATATGTGATTTTTATTTAATTTTAATCTATGTATAAATATAAATGTATATCTTTTAAAAATTGAAATAGATAATTAATTTAAAGAGATGTTTAATTTATTTTGTGTTCTTATATTATTTTATTTTAATAAATTACACGTAAGAGACATATAGGCTATTCACATAGGATGTTTTACTTGTACCAAAATGCTTTGGCTTTTATTTATATATACATAAGATTATCTTCAAATTTTAAAATAATTAAAATATATTTTATTTTAAAAATAATTAAATATTATATATCTAATCTATTTAGAAAAATAAAAATAAAAATTATTTGAGTTTGGTTTGCTAGTTGTTATTTGAAAAATATATATATATATATATATATATATATATATATATATATATATATATATATATATATATATATATATAGGAGGAGGGATCCACTTACTCTTATGTAAAGTTAATTTAGTTTTACACACTCTCATATTTTTTTTATATGATTTATATATTTTTAATCCGATTGTTAAATTTTATATTACATTTATGTAGATCACATAGGCCAAGTTTTAAGTTAATTGAAGATATCTAACTATATGTTCCGTAATAATAAAGTGTTAATCGTTAATATATATTTAAAAAATATTATTCTCGATTAACATGATAAGAATATCATATAGACTCGAAAACTTATGTGCATAATAAATATAAGTAAATTATTAAATCTAACGGTTGGATTGCAAAAATATTAATACTACATGAAATCATAAAAAGTGTATAAAACAATTTGTTTTATACAGGTATAAGTAGATCTCCCCTATATATATATATATATATATATATATATATATATATATATATATTTATATGAGTTTAGTTTTCCTCTTTAACATATCATAATTTTTAAAAACTTTGTGTATACATCCATTTTTAAATAAAAAATTTGATTTGTTAATTGTTAGTTGGATAATATGAAATTTTTTGTGTGTACATACATATTTAAATAAATAAAGTTAATTCGTGCATTGCATGAAAACGCGAACTATATTTTATTATCAATTAATTCAAAAAGTAATCGAATGAATCAAATTCAATTCAATTTAATCTGTTAAATTTTTTTAAAATCCATAAATTTGACTAATCAAAATGAAATAACATAATTTAATTAATTTAATTTTAAATAATTTGATTCAAAATAAATCAAACTGAGGGAATGAACATTGGAAATATAATAAATAAATGAATTATAATTGAATACATTGTCAATGAAGTTTTTAGACTCTATAAATAGGGTTAAGATAGAGACACATATCTTGTAAGAAATATTATAAAAATAAATAAATAAATAAATAAAATGAGATATGTGTCACCGTTTTACTTAGGTAGTCTACAAACTTCACCGACAGTGTATCTGATAATAATCTTAAATAAATTGATGATTATCCCATGACTTGTGAAATAGGCTTGATTTCATCTTTTGGCATGCAAAAGCTAAATTGTTGCCTCAAACTAAAGTAGTTAATGTAACGACCCTTTTTATGGTACAATATGGTTAGACTACGAGTTGATAATGGATCAAAACAGTGAATTCGCTTGTTCAATTACATTTCTTGGTGATAAATTTAAATAAAACTAGTGGAGGTGCTTTCCAATTTATTAGCATAAATGTTCTTTGACAAAATAATCACTGTTCACATTCCCCAGATATATTTTCCTATACATTATTGTATTTACAAAAATTTTAGATATAAAAGAATACTTAAATCTGGGTATACCTTTGATGCAGAAAAATACTTCGCGGAACTATGGCTGTGCAAAGTAACCCTACTTACGAAAGCTGTCCCAACTACTGATGAGGCTTTATGGAGATAAATAAGCAGTGAGCTCAACGTGCTCAGTAAGAAAAGTAAGTGGTAGATAAATAAATACACTATCTACATGTTTGCATATGTAACGACCCATGACCTATAAAAATTGGGAAATTTTTTTTTTTAAACCGCGACTTGCAACTTAATCCCTTTATTCACTTAGTTTGTATTCCTGTTCAGTGTCAATTCATTTTCTTATTTCTTTATCCGTAATTATAGTTAAGTTTCACATTTGGATTTATATGACCGTTAGAAATTTCGACAGCATAACGACTTATATATAAGCCTACCCACCTGAAATTTTCTCATAATATCAACCCTAGTTATCCACAACTATCAGGCATGCTTCCCAAGTCATATTATCAAATCATTCTACATATTCCAAAACACGTTTAGTTACTCCCAAAAATCAATCCTTAAAAATATTTCATTTCATTTATCCTTATACAGATTATATCCCGACACATTACTTTCAATAGATGTCTGTGCGTACAAATGGTCTGGTAAAGAGATAGAAATGTATACCTCACACATGTACAAAAGGTAGTCTGGGGAATCTCGTATCCGTCAGTCAACGTCGTCTACGCAGCAATTACCAACTGTAGTTCACTGCAAACAATCTGAGAGGTGAAGGGGTGAGCTCTCGAGAAAAAGCCCAGTAAGAAATGCATTTAAAACGATCATAGTGTTTAAAACATACAGAGTACATAATAATACCAAAAGGTGGTATTTCTTTACAAATATTACATCATTTTCAAAACGCATAGCACAGAAAACACATTTAACAAAAACATTGTTTCGAAACAAGAAAACCTTAACAGACTGATCAGAACTTCAAAAACATAGCTGAACATGAAGTATGTATCGAAAGATCAAATATCCTAAACAAAAATCATATCGAATGGAAATCAGAACCTTTCAGATCATACAAAACTTTAAAAGTATTGCTGAGTAAATCACATATTAAAGAATCAAATCTTAAACAGAGTTCGTTTCGAATGGAGACTAGGCTAGCTCATGTAATCGTCATGCGAAAATAACATATTCATCCTCCGTAGAGGGAAAATCATAAACATGGCCATGGTAAGGCTGTAGACGTGATTAGGGTCGTACAGCAAAACATACGTACCTGGGCCATTTGGCTACCTCACTCTACTCAAGAGATCTTTCTGGCTAGTTGGGCTTTTTAGCTACCTCACCCCAGTTAAAAGGTCTTTCTGGCTAGCTGGACATTTTGGCTACCTCACCCCACTTAAGAGGTCTTTTTGGCTAGCTAGGCCTTTTGGCTACCTCACCCCACTTAAGAGGTCTTTCTGGTTAGTTGGGCCTTTTGGCTACCTCACCCACTTAAGAGGTTTTTCTGGTTAGTTAGGCCTTTTGGCTACCTCACCCCATTTAAGAGGTCTTTCTGACTAGCCTCATCTCAGGTGGCAATCAAACACACCTGGGCCTTTTGGTTACCTCACCCCACTCAAGAGGTCTTTTTGGCTAGCCATCCCAGGTAGCAAACTTATACACCACGAAGGCGAACATGACAATTATGCATTGATCGTGTGACACTTTGCATCTGTAGGACCTAAGAGGTGGCCCCCACAGTCACACAGACTTGTGTGACACTTTTCTCCCACAGAACCCTACGATCGCATATCATTAAACATTGCCTTTGTCTCAAAATAGAGTTTTCAAAATTTTCTTGGGCTTCATAAGCTTTGTGAGGGCCTGAGCCTTTTGACTACCTCACCCCACTTAAGAGGTCTTTCTGGTTAGTCTCATCTCAAGTGGGCCTCACTCACATATTAAAAATTCATAAACCGAATTTCAAATCAACTCTCTTTTGCAGTTGAAAATTCTTTCATAAAACAGTGAAACTGTGCTCATATAACAAATTTCATTTCTCGCAAAATATGTAACAAGTTCATGCATAAGTCAAAATCATATCATTTCGTTCAAGAAACAAAATCAGAAGACATGCTCACAAATTTGAAGACATGCTCAAAACTCATGTATTTAAATTCATAAATCTTTCTTTCAGTTTCAGAAACATGACAAGATAAAGCTGGGGCTCAATAAAAGTTGGGCTTGGTTTTGTTTAAATGTTAACTTGGACTAAAGAACGAACGCTTGGTATAAATTCTGATCATTTACTAAAATATTGCGTAACTCAAATATTTTCATAAATCCAAGTTTGAGGGAAAGGAGGATACTATTATCATTTTAACTTACACCCCTTACCTCAATATATGCCGGTAGCGCTATTAGCCCAGTACCTTTGATCAGTCATTCCTCCAAGTCCCAATTTAATCCTCTGGAGCTGTAATTAATCACAAATCGCTTATTATTATTTCTTATAAACACGTACGCAGTGTAATTTCACTTCAGATAAAATTTTAGACCCAATTATTTTTATTGGGCCTTATAGTCTCTTAATGGGCCTACCTCTATCCTAAGCCCGTTTCAACTCCCTTATTCAATTCGTAAAATCCATTTAATTCTTTTAGGCTCAGTTACAATTTATGAGTCGTCCATTAGGTCATTAACGAGTTTAGGCCGATTGTTACACAAGTTGGGCCCATTATTAACGTTTAGCTAATTACATGGCCTACTATCACCATTTCGTCATTTTAAACCTTTTCTAATTTCTTTGGATAGTTCTTAATATCGTTTGTGATAATCGATTTTCCAATTCCAGATATAACGCAATTTATACAAAATAAATCCAAAAATTTTACGATTAATTTCTAACTCGTATATTTACATAAGTGGTAGCAAGTGAGATTCACTTACCCAAGATTTCACGATACACGTAATCGAGGCTGATTTGAACTCCCGTTTGTTGCCAATTATCGAGCTACATATTTATATATTTTTTAGGTTAAATTCGATCAAATATATATTTAAATAATTATCCAAAAAATTATATTAGTCCATTTGGCCAGTTACCGACTTACCCGTAGCTCGACTACATCGCCGAATTTTTTTCCAATTTTTTTCTCTTTTTTTTCCTGGCTGAACTAGCCCCGTCTGGTCCAGTCCTTCGGTTCAGTCCGATTTGGTTCTCTCCTTCACCATTTGGAGCTTCATCGTCCGGTTCATCGTAGGCTTCCTCCTCCGACAGGTCCGCGGGGTCGTCCAGTGCACAAATTTGGTGTCGATTTCGCTAGGGCTGGCCGGTTCGACCTTTTTCCCATTCGACGTTGTTGCTTCCCCTTTCTTCCACCGATTTGCTCCTTCTCTAATGTTGTCGGCAGTCGTTCGGCCTCCCTCTAGCCGGCGACGATGCGAGTTGCCCCCTCCAGCCACTGCTCTCTCTTTCTCTTCCATTTTCTCCTCATTTCTTCCTTGGTTTCACTTTCTCTCTTTTCTCTTTTGTTCCACTCGTTGGTCACTCTATCAGACCCAGATCTCTTTCTGTCTCTGTCCTTTCTGACACTAATCCTCCCAAGCTCGGAGGCATTCTGCTCAAAGTCTTGATCACATAACTGAGCCTTATGTACCGCCTCCTTATATGTCTGAAGGTCAAACGGGGCTAGCTTAGTCCGGATGGCTAACCTCAACCCATCAACAAACTTTTGAATCTTTCGGGTCTCACTACCCATCGTGTTTGGGTCATATCTCTCCAACGACATAAACTTAGACTCATACTCGTCCACAGTTTGTTTCCCCTGAACCAAATTCATGAATTCCATCCGCAATTTCCTCTGTGCGGTGGCTGGGATGTACTCTCTCCTGAAGGCCTCTAAAAATATCTCCCATGTGACCTCGGAGTGTCGAGCCCTCAATATGGCTTCGACAGATCTCCACTAGTGCTCTACCTCGCCTTTCAGTATAAACACGACTAAGGATACCTTCTCAACTGAAGTGCACCTGAAGAATCTGTACAACTTCTCCATCTCATACACCAAATCCTCCGTAATTACTGGGTCCTTTATCTCTCTGAACACTGGGGGTTTCAACCCTTGGAACTCTCGCAATTTGCTCAACTCGCAGTCATAACCCAACTCACTACCGCTTTGCTGTGGAGCGATAGGAGAAGGTATATCCTAGGCTAGAGGTGGTGTAACAGTAGCAATCTCTGCAGTCTGAGGTCTCTCCACCTCTGCAGCTGCCTATCTAGTCGTAGGCTATGCAGCGGGACCTCATCGCTCACCGGTACCCAATGCCTACGTGACTATCTCCACCAAGTTCTCAATACTCCGCTCTATCCTAGCGAAGTGTGCCTCCGTATCTCCTGCTCTCCTAGCAGGGTCCTGTGGAGCCTGTTCAGTCTGTGGCTCTGCACGGCTCTCAGGCCTACCTCTACGGCTTCTAGCACGTGCCGTCGCCCCTCTACCTTAGCGTGTAATTGGCATAATGCCTAGCTTCCTGTATTTAAAATTATTTATCAAGCTTAATCCATCGCGGTATACACAGTTATATCTAAACAAAAGCACAGTAATATGGGGATGTAACTTTTCCTACGTTTTATTACCGACTCACATCTGGCCAACACAGCTCTGATACCAATCTCTGTCATGACCCTTTTCATTCTTTATAATCGAAAATCTCAATAATTTTTTTGCATTTATTCTTTTCCCTACTCGGTCATGAACAAACTTACCACTACATTGTTGGGCTGTGAGTCAACAATAATCCACTCGCAATATCCATTCTTGGTTAATAAAAGTGATGTCATACATTTGAACGTCAATCATTCATTTATACAAAATATGATTACTGACATCTACATCCCCTATAATTACAACTCAAAAGACTACTGTGCTTTTACATTTGTTTAGATACAAAAAGAATCATGTGTATATACCTTTTAGCGATGGAAGCAACGGATGTCCAAAATAAAATGCCTCAGTCCTCACTAGGCTACTATGCATGCTCTGTAGGAGGGGGAAAATAGAGAGGGATGAGTAACCACACGCTCAGTAAGGCAATAATGCAAGCATGGTAGATAACTACTCTATCTACATGCTGATAGTGTTATGCATAAATCATTTATAATAGGAGCATGAGGAATAAAACTATGCCATATGAGTATAGATATTTATCATGTATCAAAATCATGTAAAATTGGCATATAAAACATGGACTATCAACATGTGAAAACATCTCATGCTCATTCTCATTAAACTCATAAAAAAGGGCAATTCATTTAAGAAACTTCCTTTTTAATTTACATCTCTTTCTCAAATACTTAAAGTCCCATCGAAATCAATTCTGCATACAAACCTCTTTATCATTTCACAAATCAAGTTCACAAGGCTCGACCCCTCTTTCGGGTCTACCTTGAACATCCACAATCACACACATAGATAAAAACCAGGTTACTATATCACAAGTGACTATGTAAGCCAACTACATCATAAATCATCCTAGACCACGCGTATTCAGGTGTGCGGGGTATCTTGCTGGCACGAAGGTGGATTATCCCTCGCCAGACTCTCTCGTCACAAAATCACCATGCGGTACATCGTACTCCATGTGATATACACGGTACATCGTACTCCGCAGACTCATATCGTGGTTAAGCGTGCCAGTCATAGGTCTTATCTACCCTATACCAAGAATTTTTCGTACTCACATAGGAGAGCTTCCCTGCCGAACAGAGCCTCCCCACCCCTCCAGGGCTTAAGGATGTTGGCTTAATGATCGTTTCGTAAGAGGGCCTTCCCACCGTACAGAGCCTCCCTGCCTAACAGAGCCTCCTCGCCTCCTCGAGCTTAAGGATGTTGGCTTAAGGATGTAAGGCTTAAGGATCTTACCGTAAGAGAGCCTCCCCACTGAATAGAGCCTCCCTGCCTAACAGAGCCTCCTTACCTCCTCGAGTTTAAGGATGTTGGCTTAAGGATGAAGGGCTTGAGGATCTTACCACTTCCACGGCCTCATACGTACCACATTATGAAAACTTGTACGAGCAAAGCTCTAGCATGACTCACGGATCATAAATAAAACACTTCATGCGAGCAACGCTCTAATACGACATTTATGCATCATGTCATGAAGAAACTACGTACGAGCACAGCTCCAGTATGGTTATATGCATAAGAAACCAAATTGAAATCCACGTACGAGCAGAAGCTCTAGTACGATTTATAAACATCATCATAGTTTCCAAATTAAGGTGCAAGATAAGCTCTAGTACGTTTCATTCAAATGAAAACATTGAAATCTAGCGCGAGCAAGGCTTCAGCGCGATTTATGTCACACAATTACGATAGGTGGCTCATACACAATCAACACAATCCCAGAAACTGGGTTTAGTACCTCACAAATGCTTTTCCACAACATCATTAAAACACTAGCCAGCCTATCTATTCATTTGCTCAAAACAAAGCATTGTGTTTTGTAAAAACATTCAAAACACGTGATTTATGCAATTATTAGCCTTACTATCCCTTTTCAATAACCATTTCAAAACCAATTCTCATACAAATACTCGTAGTTATTTCCATACATCGTCAAACCCATTCCCATAAACTCATGCACATTTCCAAAGCCCTATACATACCTACAAAATACGAGCAACTACCTCTATATACTTATAGAATTCCCTTACTTGGAAATTGCGTCGCGATATTTCCACTTCCTTTAAGCTGCTTACTCGTATGGTTTGATTCGTCTCCTTCGAGCTCTCTGAAACTGCACAAAGTCGTATTTCGCATCATTATAGTCCATTATAATCCAACTCTTGCATTTACTATAGTTGATTCAACCTATAGTCCCTATTAGCTTTCATAAGGCCTAGATTCATTGTTTAATTCATATCTTGAACTCAATGATTCTTTTAGGCCTATTGATTCATACCATATCGATATCACATCGATATTAAGCTCATAACGTTTCTATTTCATCAGTTTTCCTTGATTTCTTCAATTTGGCATCTATCAAGCATTTTACCTACTCATTTCAATAAATTCTCTAAACTGATAATGTGGCTTCATTTACCCATCTCAAATCATTCACATTACTCCAATAACAACTTATCAATATCCATAAACTACCAACTCACCCAATCTACACTTTCTTACACAAGACTCATTCCATTTCTAGGTCACATACTAATTCCATCTCATCCTAGGTGTTTCCTATCATCCATACACATGCAAATCAACTCCAAAATCACTTAAATAAATAATGTACTTGGATTGGAGTATTAGAAACTTACCAAATCAAATTTCTCTTCTTGCTCCAAAGGAAAATGTTCCTTGCTCCTTCAATACCAACAATGAGGTTTTGGGTTTCAACTATGTTGTTCTCTTCCTCAAGATGAACAACTTTGTACCTAATAGCCTCATCTCAAGTTTTACTGGAAATAGACTGATTTTAGAGAGATAAACTTAGGTTTTGGGTGAAAAATGGAAGGGTGATGTTGTTTTCCCAAAAAGTTTCGATTTCAGTGCTTTTTTATAGAAATACCTTGAGGAGATCAATCTGCACTAGGAGGAGATCGATCTGGTCCTCTTAATTCCCTATTTTTCACGGCATTTTAAGCATGAGATCGATCTGTCGAAGCTTGAGATCGATCTGCTCCAAACAGAGAGCTAAGGAGATCGATCTGTATGCTTAAGGATCGATCTTTTCATTACAGAATATTTAGGAGATCGATCTGGCCCCATTGGAGATCGATCTGCTCTATTCCATTGCTTAAATAAAAGCATTTTGGCACTTCCAGATCGATCTCTCATCCTATGAGATCGATCTGGCCTTCATATTTTCCAGATTTTTTTACAGTTTTCCTGCAGTAACTTCGCACAAAACATCCTCAATTTGCTGCCATAGTCATTTTCTCATCCAACCACCTTTAAGACTTGAAAATGACATCTATCCATACCTTATACACATTAAAACTTGTGTGTATTCTTTGCATAGCCAAAGGTATACCGTACCAAGCTAAATGGAAGTTCAACTTCATTTCATTTCACCACACTACTCATTTTGAGTTTTAATCACATTCATCACTTATAAAAGCTCATTTCTTCATATTCATACACAACGAAACTTGTATGTACATTACAAAATCATATTACAAGTATGTACATTGAATTTATGGACTTACACCACTTATGCTTACATTGCAAATACATTACCATACTCATGATTTCATAACATTTACATCCAAAAATATGAGTCTTGCAGTGATGCTGCCAGAGAATCTTCACTAACTCAATAGTCTTATTTCTCAAGACTCTCTCATTCTTATCTAATATCTGGATTAGTTTCTCTACATAAGTTAGATCATCCTGGAGCTCCAATGGCTCATAACGAATCACGTGATTTGGATCTGGATGATACTTCCTTAGCATCGAAATGTGGAAGACATTATGCACTCTTGATAAATCCGGTGGAAAAGCCAATCTGTATGCCTTCTCTCCCACTCTGTCCAGTATCTCAAAGGGTCCAATGTAGTGAGGACTCAATTTACCTCTCTTTCCAAATCTCGCTATACCTTTAGAAGGAGAAACCTTTAGAAATACTGACTCACCAACTGTGAATTCAAGTGGTCTTCATCTCTTGTCAGCATAGCTTTTGTGTCAACTCTGAGCTGTCCTCAATCTCTCAACAATCAACTGGACATCCTCAAAGGCTTTTGTAACTAAATCAGGAGCAAAATCTTTCTGTCACCCACTTCTTCCCATCCGATAGGGGAACGACATCTATGACCATACAAAGCCTCATACGGTGCCATTTCGATACTCGCATGATAACTGTTGTTGTAGGTGAACTCGGCTAGTGGCAAATGATCATCCCAGGAGCCTTTAAAATCCAGTACACATGCTCTCAACATATTCTTCAGGGTCTGTATAGTCCTCTTTGACTGACCATCTGTTTGAGGATGATAAGCGGTGCTCAATCTCAACTGGGTTCCCATGGCTTCCTGAAAATGTTCCCAAAAGTGGGAAGTGAAGTGGGTATCCCTATCCGAAACAATGCTCACTGGAATACCATGTAACCTCACTACCTCGCGTACATACAGTTCTGCCAATGTACTCAGAGTATCGGTAGCTCTCATAGCTAGAAAGTGGGCTAACTTCGTCAGTCTATCAACTATCACCCAAATAGCATCGTGATTCCTCTAGGTCCTTGGAAAACCCATCACGAAATCTATGGTGATATGCTCCCATTTCCATGTCGGTATAGGTAGAGGCTACAATAACCCTGTAAGTTTCTGATACTCTACCTTCACTTGCTGACACATAAGACATTTTGCCATAAAATCTGCAACAGTCTTCTTCATACCTGACCACCAGTATACCTTCCAGAGATTTTGTTACATCTGTTACTTCCCGGATGAAGCGTGTACCTCAGCGAATGAGCTTCTGACAATATCAATCTCCTGAGCTCTGGGTCCTTGAGAACACACAATCTAGCTCTGAACCTCAAGAGTCCATATGAACTTATATCAAAGTCAACCACGGTGCCCTTCTGCATCTAACCTCTCATGTCAATGCAATACAGATCAGATTGCTGAGCCACTCTGATTCTCTCTATCAGGTCTGGCTCCAAGCGTAGACTGGCATCACATAGTCCATATCCATGTCAGAAGGCACGACTCCCAAACTGAGTCTAGAAAACTGCTCTAGCAACTTATGTTTCCTGATCATCATGTACGATACCATCCCAAGGCTCTTCCTGCTCAAAGCATCAACCACAATGTTAGCCTTACCTGGATGATAAAGTATCTCACAATCATAGTCCTTCAGAAGCTCTAGCCATCTTCTATGTCTCATGTTCAATTCCTTCTGTGAGAACAGGTATTTGAGGCTTTTATGGTCGGTAAAGATCTGAAATTTCTCTCTATATAAGTAGTGGCACCATACCTTCAACACAAACACTACTGCTGCTAACTTCAAATCATGGGTCGGGTAGTTCTTCTCATGGTCCTTCAGCTGTCTAGATCCATAAGCAACTACCCTCCCATCCTGTATCAATACATAGCCCAGTCCCTGATGCGAAGCATCGATATACAGTAAAAATCCTCCTGAGCTGGTAAGGATAGTGAGAATTAGAGTGGTGGTCAATCGACTTTTCAACTCCTGAAAACTCTTCTCACAATCCTCATTCCATACAAATGCTACACCCTTCCTAGTGAGATGTGTCAACGGAGCAGCTAATTTTGAAAATCCTTCTACGAATCTCTGATAATATCCTGCTAAACCCTAGAAACTCCTAATCTCGGTAACTGTCTTCGGCTGTTCCCACTGAACTATAGCCTCAATCTTGGATGGATCTACTGATACACCATCCTTCGACACAACATGTCCCAAAAATGAGATCTGTGAAAATAAAAAATCACATTTATTGAGTTTAGCATATAGTTTCTACTCTCACAAGGTTTGCAATATAATCCTGAGGTGCTCCTCATGCTCTTCCTCAGATTTAGAATATACTAAAATGTCATCTATGAAGATTATAACAAACTGATCCAAATATGGCTTGAACACATCGTTCATCAAAGCCATGAAAGCTTTGGGAGCATTCGTTAATCCGAATGGCATAACCAAAAACTCATAATGGCCATTATCGGGTCCTAAATGCTTTCTTGGACACATCTCCACTCCTTACTCTCAACTGATGATACCTAGACCTCAAATCAATCTTAGAGAAGACCTGCGCTCCTCGGAACTGATCCAACAATTCATCAATCTGTGGAAGGGGATATCTATTCTTGATGGTTGCCTTATTCAATAATCTGTAATTAATACATAATCAGAGGCTCTCATCCTTCTTCCTCATGAATAAAAACGGTGCTCCCAAAGGCGAAACACTTGGCTTAACGAAACCCCTGTCTAACAGCTCCTGTAACTGTCTCTCGAGCTCCTCTAACTTAACTAAGGCCATGCGATACGATAGTTTCGATATAGGTTCAGTATCAAGCACCTAGTCTATACAAAATTCCATCTCTCTGTCTGGTGGCAACCCTGTCAATTCATCCGAAAAGGCATCTGTGAATTCACTAACTATAGGAATATCTTCCAACTCCGGATGTACCTTATCCGTGTCAACCACGTACGCAATGAAACCTTTAACATATTCATCTCTCAGTCAATTTAGTACATTATCAAGTATAACTATTATTATTATTTTTTATTACTTTTGATCAAACTTTACAACATATTGACCAGGGTTAGGAAACATAACTGTCTTAGCATAACAATATAAAACAGCATGGTTTACAGATGACCAATCCATTCCTAAGATTACATCAAAATCACTCATACTTAACAATATTAGATTGGCTGTCATGTCCTTTTCCCCTACTCTTAACTTACAACCATTTAACACATACTCAACTAGTTGACTATTATCTATAGGCGTACTAATCAACATCATCCTACTCAAAGGAGTACGCTTCACATGGTTTGCTAATTTACATGCAAATGAAGGCGATACAAATGAATGCGTGGCACTAGGATCAATCAAAACATGTGCTTCTAAATCATAAATCAGGATGTTACTTTTAATCACATCTGATGAAGCATCAGCTGTCCCTTGGTCCAAGGCATGTACTCGCCCTCATCCCATCACTTGCTTCCTTTTCTCTTCTGCCGTCGCTCTCCTTCTCTGAGTAGACGTATCACCTGGATCTCTCTTGGGCTCCCTGCCCTTTTGTGGGGCAGTTTCAACCATCTCTGGGAAACTCTAGCAATATGTTCTGGTTTCCCACATCGAAAACACATAATAAGACTCATCGGATAGGGTCTACCTTTGTGATATCTACCACATCTACTGCACTGATTAGTAGTAGGCCTCGGTCCTCCAATCATAATGCCCTTTGTCAGAGCTATAACCGGGTATGTAGGAGGTCTAACCGATCTCTCTCGCACCTCCTCTATCCGTGGTCTCTTACCGAAGAGTTTTCTCCCTTCTCAATAACTGAAACCTCGAGCACTATCACTCACCGGCCTCTTTCTATATCTGTCTCTACCTTTTCCCATTGCTCTGAACTCTGAGGCATTTCTCTTATAATCTTGTTCACAGAGTTGCGCCCTGCGCACAGCCTCATTATAGGTAGAAATGTCGAATGGAACCAGTTTAGACCGCAACATTGCCTCAATCCATCAATAAACCTACGGACTTTCCTAGTCTCGTTGTACATGGTATCGAGGTCATACCTTCCTAGGGCTAAAATCTCGTCTCATACTCATCCACTGATAGACTCCCTTGGATCAACCCTAAGAACTCGGCCTGCAGCCTCCACTGTGCCATATCCGAAATAAACTACCTCCTGAAGGCATCCAAAAATAGCTCCCAATTAATCTCAGCATGTCGGGCTCTCAATATAGGCCTGGTGAACTTCCACCCATGCTATGCCGTTCCTTTTAGTAAGAACGTAGCAAATGCGACCCTCTCTGAAGTCGTACACTTAAAGAATTTGTACGACTTCTCCATCTCTCTAATCCACTCTTCAACAACAACTGGGTCTTTGACCCCACGAAAAGATGGTGGTCCAATCTTCTGGAATTGTCGCAATCTATCTAAATCGCACCCATATCTCAATCCACTACTCTCCTAAACTGGTAGGGGTATAGGAGTATCTGTAGCCTGAGGCATCTCAAGTGCAGGCTATACAGGTGTGTTAGGTGCAACTGCCTCTCCTGTCGCAGTCTCTGCATCCTGTCCCTGTCTATTTGGCCTAGTTTGTGCCAGTATCTTTACTATCATCTCTAGGTTACACTCAATCCTCGTGAAATGCACCTCTGCTGTCTCTAGTACCTCATTAGTACCACATTCTCATATCGAGTCTCTGTCCTACCTCTACGGCCTTGAGCCCTACCTCTTACCCCTCTACCATGGTTGGTATTCGCCATATAGACTAAATTCCTGCATTCATAATCATTAATTAGTTTGATTCTCATATTGTATACACAATTGTAACTGAACAAAGCACAGTACTAAGGGGATGTATATTTTTTAAATTACTAATATCGATTCACATCAGACCAACTATGCTCTGATACCATTCTGTCACGACCTCAATCCGTGACTTACCAAAAATCACTACAAATTTTTTGCTTTTTACTTTACCTACATTCTCTCCTTGACAGTTGGGCTGTGATTTGATATTAGTTACCCACTCACATTCATTCACAATATACATAGAATTTAGTATTCTTTTCGATAACATAAACTGTTATATAGTATTTGTACATATACATCCCGACCGTACAATTGGGTAAATAACTGTGCTTATACATTGTTTAGTACAAAATGTTCGAGTGTGTATACCTCTCGTGAGATGGATAGGCAATGGATACAATAAATGCTATACCTCAACCGGACTCAATCTACTGCAGATGATCTGTAGAGAGTGAAAAATAAAGGGGGATGAGTAAACAGCGCGCTCAGTAAGGAAATCAGACAAGCAAGTAGACAACGACACTATCTACTGAAAATAAGGCTTTGCCTTTCCTTCTCTCATCTCAAAGCATGTATTAAAATGATATAATAATAGTACAGAATAAATTCCATGTACTTAAAATCATGCTGAGTTATCAAACGTAGGCATTCATACAAAACAATGCATCTTTATAAAATTCAAAATGCCTTTATATCAATCATGCCATTTACATTTAAATCAAAGTAAATATGGCAGTTCACAACACAACACAAATCGGTTTTCAACCTATCTTTCTCTCAGGTCTAACCGTATCATGAAAACAAGTGATATATCATGCGAGACTCAGTGGTTAAATGCAATTCTCTCCTGGACTATGACCATATCCTATAATGTGAAATCTCAGGCAACACAGATCTTAGTGTTCGGGTATCATTTTTGCAATGGGAGGGGGGTCAGTCTATCACAACCGCCAACTATATACTCCTCAACTCCACAACTCCACACAACACATGGTATAATGTACTTCATGCCACTCGCATGGTACAACGTACACTCATGGACCCTCTCCTTATGGTCGGGATGCCTGCCATAGGTCTTAGTCCTCACACCATGGAAATACATCATAGTCGAGGTGCTTGCCATAAGTCTTAGCCCTCATACTATGGAAATCAATGCCACGTCTCTAAATCCACGTGCGAACATCTCAATAGTGTGACACTCAGTCTACAAGGAGGAAATCGTTACGGTTTTGCTATAACATGTATTATATATCACGTAAAACTATAGTGTGCATCTTGAGTGTAACTCACAATCAACACTCTGCCTTTTAAACATTGTGTATGCATCTTAAAATATCAAACACTAGTGCGAGTAACCTCTAGCACCAGGTCAATGTATAATTCTCTTTTCAAATTAAGTACGAGCTATCGCTCTAGTACGGTATCATGTAAAACTGAGTATGAGCAAAGCTCCCAATACTCTATATGCATCAATCACAAACTGAGTACGAGCAATGCTCCCAGTACTCTAACATGCATAAAATAACATTAAAATATAGTACGAGTATATCCTCCAGTACTATGTGATGCATATCTCAAAATGTAGAGCGAGTATTCTCTAGCACTTATGGTTTTCACACAAAACCAGATAGATGGCTTATTCAAAACACAACTCTCTCTGTTCAAATCAAATTAGCACTTAAATGTGCTGTTTTCGCATATATGTGAAAACATTAGCCATTCTATCATGCAACTCATGAATGAAGGGTTACAACATGCTTCTCAGGCTTTTTATCCTATTTTTTGATAAAATTACACTTTATCTCATTAATCTCTGTCACATACATTAGGCCTATTCATGGGCATTCATATAAGATATAATATCGAAATACTACTCAAAATATGTGTAGCCATCTCTAGCTACTCACGAAATTCCCTTACCTCGGATCACGTCAAGTGACCTCTCTTCCTCGATTCTGCTCACTCTTGCAGTCCGATCAGCTTCCAAGGAAATTTTTGAAGCTGTTATAAATATTGGCATTAATATATCACTCTATACTCATTTCATTTTCTAAATCTCAATAAAACTCATCAATCTCACTATTTTCTCCCAATATGGCATTATACCATATTTTCACATAACTATCTTTATTTCTCCTTATTTCCAATTCATGCATTTCATAAGATTAACCTATAATCTTCCATACATGCATATTCTATCATTAGATTAATGTTAACATCATTTCCTCAATACTTTCTCATTTTCTCACCAATATCTAGGTCATGGGGATTTTTTATTATCCTTTCATTTCCAACATTTCATATATATACCAATCAACTCATCAATACACCTAGTTTAACATTTATCAACTTGGTGCATTAAATCTAACCTAGCTGAGATTTCCTTCCTTTGTCACCAAAATGGTAAAATCCTCCTATCTTCCTCAAATCTTGTTTCCAAGTATGTTGTTATCCTCTTGCTAAGAACAACTTTGCTCAACTGTATCTCACTCACAACTGATCACAAACTGAAGTTTTCTAGTGTTTCTTGGCTAGGTTTAGGTTTAGTTTTCGCATGGAATAGTAATTCCCATGAAACTGAAATACAGAAGTCCAGTATTTATAGAATTCTCTTGATGAGATCGATCTGCCACCCTAGGAGATCGATCTGCTCTGTATTTTTCCTCTTGAAACTGACCTTTCAGGCTTAATGAGATTGATCTGCTCCTAGAATGGGATCGATCTGCATCAACTCAGAACCTTAAGGAGATCGTCTGCTCTTGTATGAGATTCATTTGTTACAAGTCAGTAACTTAAGGAAATTGATCTGACCCTTCTAAGATCGATTCCTTCAACACAGAATGTTTAGCAGATCGATCTGGCCCCCATTGGAGATCGATCTGACCTGTTCCATCATTCAAATAAGAGCATTTTTGCTCCTCCAGATTGATCTCTCATCCCATGAGATCAATCTCTCATTCATATTTTCTAGATTTTACTGCAGTTTTCTGCAGTAAACACACACCAAACTTCACTTATTTTGCTGCCATGATCATTTTCTCATCCAACCACCTTTAAGGCTTGAAAATGACATCCATTCATACTTTATACACATCGAAACTTGTGTGCATTCATTGTATAGCCAAAGGTATACAATATATCACCAAATGGAAGTACAACACTCATGCATCTCATTCCATTTTACCACACCACTCAAAACTCAATATACTCACAACTATAATTCCAAAATATTCATTCCTCATAATTTATATAATTTGTGACCTGTTCATATATCACAATCTCATAAAGGGTACATATTATAAAAAATGCGGATCTTATAGTTTTGTAAGCACATTATTAATGTTTTGGCATTAAAAAGGTTTCCATGAAATGTATTTGATATTTTGAACTAGTATTGAGTAGGCTAGGGTCTCAAAACCCAGCCAAAATTGCATTTTTGAGCTTTAGGAATTAATCCCTCATCAAATTTTTTCAAAAATTTTACCTTTTGATTTTGAGGGGCCGATCCCCTTTAAGGTAAGGTTTGACCCCCTCTACATTTCAGCCAAGGTAGAAGCATTCTTCCAGTTAGGGACCAATCCCTTTCAATTTGAGGATCGATCCCGTCTCTAGATTTTGAACCAAAGCAAACTTTTGAAGCTTAAAATGATCCATTGACTTTCAAAATTGATTTGCAATGCATTTATGTATGTTTTGACAACCTATATGTTATCTTATCTACTTTGATATGAAAACTAAGGTCATTTTAATGGTTTTGGACATGAGACCAAGTGGCTTACAATAAGCTTTTGAAACCAATATTTTGAGACGATAGGTAATCTTTAGCGTATGCATTCGCGTGTCAAGTTGCGAGCTGAGTGGTATCCTCACATGGGTGTACTGAGTGGTCGCCATGTTGGGTTGCGAGCCACAAAGCATCCATACACGTGTGCACCAAGTGGTACTTTTTGTTGTGCTAAGTGGCCCTTTTCACGGTTGTTAGTGTAAACACCGTAAATTTTTTGTATTAATTAACAATAAAATTTAAATGCAAAAAATGTTATAAGAAAATATGTGTGTATATATATATATATATTTGTTAAATTGAAAAATGAATGTATGATAGAAATAATTACAATAAATATATATACATGTATTTGTCCAAAATTGAAAATGTAAAATAAAAGAAAAAATAAAAATAAAAATATACATATACATAAATATAAAATATAGAGATACATAAAATAAAATAAAAAAAGAAAGAAAAATAAAGAAACAAAACAAAAAAAGAAGAAGAAGAAAGAAACAAAAAAAACCCGATCGCGCGATCGTCTTCTCCATTTCCCCTCACTCTCACTGGCTCCCTTCTGCTAACTCGATCTCCCTTCCCCTCCCTCACTTCGACTCTGTTTCACCCTACCGCTGGTGACCCGAGCTCCACCTCGAAGTTGATGACCCTCCCCCTTTCCCTTTCTCTTCTAAACCCTTCCTCGCTCGCCCGAAAAACTCGATCCTCTTTTTTCTTTTTGGTTGTTCCGCGAACGGTCAATGGCGAAGACGCCAGCCATCCCTCCAGCTCGTGAGCCTCGATGATGTTGTCCTGTCCTCCCTCGCTCACGCCTTTCCTCTTCCTTCGCCTGAACTGAAAAATGGAACCGAGGCTTTCCCTCTGACCCACGAGCCACCGGCTTTCCCTCGCCTAACGATTACATGAACTAGCCTAGTCTCCATCCGAAACAACTTCTGTTTTAAGATTTGATTCTTTGATATGTGATTTACTCAGCAATACTTTTGAAGTTCTGTATGATCATTTTAAATGCATTTCTTACTGGGCTTTTCCTCGAAAGCTCACGCCTCTACCTTTCAGATTATTTGCAGTGATCTACAGACGCTACTTGTCGCGTACGGATCATATGCTGGTGGAAAGAGCTACCCTAGGCTACTTTTTGTACACACAGAGGCATATAAATGTGTTCCTTTATCAGACACATTTTGTAAGCACTTACATATAGTGAAAATATTTTATTGGGATGTAAGTGTAAGAAAACAAACGTAAAGAATATCTCTCTTGAGAATTAATCGTGAAGTACTAATCTTAGTTGGAACGAAAATATGCTGGTTTGATGATGCAAATTGGGAAGCATGTTTGATAGTTGTGGATATCTAGGATTGTTAAAGCGTTTGATTTGTAGGTGGGTAGGCTTATATATAAGCCGTTATGCTGTCGAAATTTTTATCGGCCATTTAGATGTAAAATTTAATTTAAGTATAATTATCGGTGAATAGGTAAGGTAAAAGAAACGGCACTAAACAGAAATAAAGTCTAAGTGAATAAAGGAATAAGTAGGAATTTAAAACTTCAAAAAAATAATTCCTCTGAATTTTCAAGGTCAAGGGTTGTTACAGTTAAAGGTGGTATCAGAGCAAAAGCTGTCTAGTACTGTCAGTGTCGTTAATAAGGATAAAAAAATTACATGCCAAACGTCTGTACTTGTTTGGTTGTAGGCAATGTATACCTAAAGAAGTTAAGATTTGATCATTGGTTTACGCGCAGATAGTAGATCACATGAATCATGAGAGGAAGACGAGGACGCCCATAGAGGCAAACTCAACCACCTCCACCTCCTCCACCGTAGCCAGAGAGCCCCAATATTCATATGGCTTAGTTTGAACAGCGGTTGGAACAATGTCTCGAACGAGGACTAGAATTGATAGCTGCCATGGTTACCCAACATTTAGGGGCAACTGCTTCTGATTTAGCTGGCACAACACCGATCCCTATTTCGGTGCCAACTCCTCTACAAGCACCACCTCCTCCTGCACAAGTTCCCTCGATACATTTGGCACCTCAGCTGCCCATACAGACTCTGACTGAGGAGAGGAATTTTGGTAGAATGAGGGATTTCATAAAGATGAAGCCTTCATCATTCAGGGGAGTTAAGAATCCAGTAGAGGCTGAAGAGTGGTTAGTAGACCTCAGAAAGATCTTTGATAATCTAGGGTGTTCTGATGTAGAGAAGGTCTCTATGGCCACGTACATGTTGAAGGGCCAAGCGAAATATTGGTGGGGATCCACCAAGGTCCTTCTGACTGCTCAGCATCCGGTGATTAGTTGGGATGCATTCTTGACAGCCTTCAGAGATCAGTATGTTCCACGAGCTACCCAGTAAAATTTACGGATGAACTTTTTGAATTTGGTATAGGGCAGTATGACCGTGGATGAGTATGAAAGTGAGTTTACTATGCTAATGAGGTATGACCCTGAGACGTTTCTAAATGAAGAGCATCATACTGAGAGGTTTCTAGCCGTTTTAAGGCCAGCCATCAGAGATCGACTATTGGGGTTATGGATTACTGAGTTCAAGGATGCCTTGGGTAGAGCACAGATAATTGAGAGGGGTCCAAATATTACACAAACAGAGTATGGCTCTAAGGGAAAGAGCAAGGATAAGGGTAGGAGGATGGAGTTTGTGAGATAGGATTATCGGAGGAGCCAACCCAAGAGGCAAATGACAGATGAGTTTTGAACTAGGGTTGATAGACCCACAGTTCCTGTACCTGCTCCCCAGATTGCCAAAGACCCATAATAATATTGGAAGTTGTGTAAAGATTGTGAAAAACCCCATAGAGGTGTTCGTTAAATGGCCACAAAGGTATATTTTAGGTGTGGACAGAAGGGACACTTGAGCAGGGATTGCCCACAGAGTAATACTTCACAGCCCCCAGAATAACCACGACAACCTGAGAGGTAACCTCCCCAGAGATAAATCCCACAGAGACGGGCTAGCGCAGCAGAGAACGGCAATAAGCCTGTCACTCATGAGACAGCCTTTGCCTTGGACATAGAGACTGATGATGCTTCCACTGAGACTATTCAAGGTAAGCTTTTAATTTGTAATCATGAGGTACATGTACTATTTGATTCAGGTTCTACGCACTCTTTTATATCACTCTATTTTGCATGTAAATTGCCTGTGAAACCTGAGCCTCTAGATTTCATGTTACACGTTACCATACCCCTGTATGCATCTCAAAGGACTGATATGGTGTGTAGGAATTGTGAAATTAAGATAAGAGATAGGGTAACGTTAGTAGATTTAATCTTACTGAACATGTATGGTTTCGATGTAATTTTGGGTATGGATTGGCTAGCCACCAATCGCGTAAGTTTAGATTGTTACACCAAGATTGTAACCTTCTTTCTACCTAATAAGTTTGATGTATGCTTTGCAGTTAAGGAATAAAATGCATGATTTTGACTGTTGATGAAAATTTCTGATGTATGTGTTAATGTGAAGGTTATGTTGCATTCATCTCCGATACTAGTCGGGAACGTCCAAGTATTCACGACATATCAGTGGGGTGCGAATTCCCCAATGTATTCTTGATGAACTACCGGGACTACTTCAGGAGAAAGAACTAGAGTTCACTATAGATTTGGCTTCAAATGCGCAGCCTATCTCGAAGTCTCCCTACCGGATGGACTTTGTGGATCTTGAGGAATTGAAAAAGGAGTTGCAAGAACTGTTAGATAAAGGAAGTTCAGAAACTCATAGGAGATATTGGGATCTTTAGTCAAGCTAAGATGACTCCATTTGAAATTATTGTAAGGAAGCAGTGCGCAAGGCGCAATTATGATGATATGAATTATATATTTCTAAAGTCACAAAAAAAAGGGAACGATAAAGAGAATGACAGAAAAGAGATCTACAAAGGAAATAGTGACAATGAAAGAGCACAATCACTATAGCTGGAAGAATGAATCAGGGAACTAACGGTATAAATAAGACTCTAGAGGCCACACTGCTAACATGATTGGTAAAGATAGAGTGTGTTCGGAGTATAGAAACATCCCTATAAACAAAAAACGTTTTCTGACACATAATCAGATGATTTATCAAAGTTACCCCTAAACTAAAAGGAGAAGTTCTAGAATTGATTTAGCACGTGGTATCGAATTAATTACTCAAACCACTGTATTGAGTGACTTTGGTTGGATTAGAAATGCTGAAAGAGTAATTATAAGAACTATATGAAGGGGAGATTTTCGGACTGAGTGACCCACTTTGGAGTGTACTGGTGTTAATTTTTAAGGAGACCCAGAGTCTCTTGGGTCATAGTGTATTAAGAATGGGTGTAAGTAGGATTTCCCAAACAGAGGTTATATATCAATGGGAAAGATCCAAACTATTATAAAGATTTAGAGTTTTGAGATATAAGGAAACTTTAGAATATGAATTATGTATTGAATTTAAGGATTGTAATTTTTATATTCTTATGTTTTGAATATGAGACTTAATTGGAATAAGGAAAGAGTTTTGCTATAGTTAATGTACGAAATGAGACAAGCTTTGAGGTGGGATAAATCTTGAATATACGAATCATATTGGAATAAGATATGTATGCAAGGTACGAATATCTCTGGTATGTGAAGTGATTTAGATCATGTAAGACCCGATATTTTCAAGTGCATTTAAAAATGCAAAAGGACTTAAATGGTATTCCCGAATACGTGCAAGGGCAAAATGGTCAAAAGACCAAAATTCGGTATTAATCGGGACAAGAAAATTTAATTAAAAATATGAGAATGAGAAATCTTGATCAATGACGAAGAAATAATTAAATTCCGGGTTAAATTGATCAAGATATGAATTTATTGGAATAAACCGGGATTTTTGTATCGAAAAATAATCCCGAAAATAATCGAAAAATATACCGGAAAGGTAAAACCGGACTGAGAAATTAATTTATGAATTAAATAGAAATTTTTTTTATAATATTTTGGGATATTTTGTAATTTTAATAATATTTTAATGAATAAAATATTATTAAAAATAAATTATAAATAAATAAAAATAAATAAAAAAATAAAATAATTGAAAAAAAAAAAAAAAAAAAAGAGGAAACTCGCGAAACGCGAGCTGGAAAACGAAAACAGAAGCAAAACGCGAAGGAAGACCCGAGGAAGAGAGATCGCCGGCAGAGCCACCACCGGCGACCGAGGAGGTTCGATACCCACCGGAAAAGGAAGCCCGAACTCGGGCGAACCTCCAGCAACCCAGACGCGCGGCGAGGTGGCCGGAAAACGTCGGAAACGGAGGAGAAGACCGCGGGGGAGAGAACCCCGATTCGCCGGCGATGGCTGCGATTCGACCCCAGCCGAGGCCCGATTTAGGGAGCCCATGCCATGGCGCGCTGAACGGCACCGGAATCGCCCAGAGAACCGGCCGGACGGCGCCGGCACGACCAAAGGGAGCCTGGACCGGCCGAACCGGACAGAACCGGCCGAACCGGACCAGACCGAACCGGCGGTCCGAACCGGGTTGAACCGGACCGGACCGGTTCAGCCAAAAAGAGAGGGAAAAAAGGAAGAAAAAGGGAAAAAGAAAAAGAGAAAAAATTGGGGAAAATTCCAGTGATGCAATCGAGCTTCGGGTAAGTCGGTAAGCGGTCAAATTGACCGATTTAATTTTCTGAATATTTAATTTAATTAATTCCGACTGAAAATTTACCCGGAAAAATATATTTAATTGTGTAGCTCGACAATTGGCATCCACTGAGAGCTCGAGACAGCCTCGATTTGTATACGATCAGGGAATAACGGGTAAGTGACCCTTATTTACGACAATTTTATATCGTTATGCGTGATTGATATTTAACGCATAAATCACGGATTTAATTTCCGCATAAATGAATTAAATTCTGGAAAATTAGATAAATTGTCGTAAATATTAAATTGAGATATCAGAGAATTTAGAACGAGGCTAAATAAATTACTGATGGGCCCAGTGAGCCCAATAGGCCTCGATAAAGTGTGGTAAACGGGCTTAAGGCCGATTAAGGCCCATTATGGTACAATCGGGCCCAATATGGGTAAACGGGCCCAATGATTTAAATTAAGCCCAGAAAATTGTGAATACAATTAATTGTATTGTAATTGACCTGATGAATATGTATCCGCAGTGCCGGAGATTTGAATTGGATTCAGAGCAAATCGGACTGCGTGACGAGTCATCAGAGGAAAGGTCAGACTGTACAGATAAATGAGGTAAGGGAATTGTGTGAGTAGCTAGAGGTAGCTACGCGTATTTTAATAGTGTTCTGTACACTGAATATGTATGTATGCCTTGATGATGTATAAAGATCCTAAAAGTGGTTTAAATAATTTTGAGGATCGAAATAGGTGAAAAGACTATTTTACCCCTATTGAGGGAAGTTCACCTAAGGATGGTGAAAGCATGACATGCATGAAATGCATGATTTAAGGATTTTTGATGATTAAGGAATTTTATTGGTTTTAATCAAAGCAAAGCAATAGATTGGCCAGAAATTGTTTAATTTCACAAAATAACACTACGTAGGTGTTATTAATAATTAAATGGAAATTTCTTTGGAAAACGGCCAACTATCAAGTTTATATGGAAACAGGTAGTGCCGACACGTAGTTCGCACTATATCTGCGTTTGTGAATGTGCATAAATGTGCTTGAGCAGTTGCTCGCACCGACTTGTGTGACATCATATGCATGAAATGTGCTAGAGCATGGTGCTCGCACTGATTTTTATTATTGTGAAATGAGAGCTGCTGGAGCCTAGCTCGCACTCTGTTTTGACATGTCTTGATTTGTTTTAACGTGGTATGCATAAAATAGTGCTGGAGCGATTGCTCGCACTAGTTTTAATGATTTGACATGCATGAGAGATGCTGGAGCTTAGCTCGCATCCTGTTTTGATTTGATATTGCATAAAGCCGTGCTGGAGTGAATCTCGCACGAGATTTGATTTAATTATGCATAAAGCCGTGCTGGAGTGTAACTCGCACGAGATTTGAATTACTTGAGCATTCATTTGTGCTGGAGCATTGCTCGCACAAAGTTTTACATGGTTTTCATAATTCATTTGAATGTCGTACTGGAGTTTTTCTCGTACGAGGTTTTCACTGAATTTATATACATATCCGTACTAGAGCGTTGCTCGTACGTGGAATTTACATGAAATTATAATCAGTTTAAGTCGTACTGGAGCGCTGCTCGTACGCAGATTTCACTGATTTTTATGAAATCGTGCTAGAGCTTCGCTCGCACGAGATTTTCAGATATCATGAATATGCATGGAGCCGTGCTTGAGCTTCGCTCGCACAGGGATTTATATTACATGCATATAGCCGTGTTGGAGCCTCCTGTAGACTGTGTGTCACAGTGAGATGATATGCTCACACGTGCATTCTGAGACAGATGATATGGGTGGATAAGACCTATTACAGGCACCCCTGACTGAGCTTGGGTTCACGGAGTACTTTGTACCGTGTATGTCACGCGGAGTACGCTGTACCGTGGGGATTGTTGGAGTGGAGTGGCATGAGCCACGAGGCAGCAAGCCTTGCCCTCGCAATCCTGGTGTTATGCTGTTCTGGCGGGTAGGACGACCCACCTCCCGTTTCAGGTGTGATACCCCGCACACTAGGTACCGTGTTGCCAGGGATCACTAGGATATGGCCATAGTCCTCGATGTTACTGTTAATTACCTGATTGTCTCACATGATATAACTTGTGGTCTGTTAGACCAGGGTAGACCCGAAGGAGGGGTCAGGCCCCCGATTTGATGATTTGATGATTTCAGATGATTTTATGATATGTGACCCTGAAAGAAGGGTGGTTTTATAACTCAAGTTTTATAATGAAATATAACGAATTGTTTTATGAGTTTTGAGATGATTGACCTAGAGGGGTTATTTTATACTGCGTTTTAAATGAATTGATTTAAATGCAGTGGCATGATGTGTTTTCCATGCTTTCATTTGAAAACCTTGAATTGTCTTACATGACATGAAAGACTGCATGATCTTGATTAAATTCATGCTTAATATGATTTAATGATGTCACATAAAATGCTTTGAATGCATGAGTTACATGATTTATATATGCACAAATAGTTTTGGATAAACTATGGCATTGAATATGCATAACTTTGTGCGTGTAAATTTTAAATGAAAAGAAATGGATTTAAGGGCATGGCATTATGAGCATGTAGATAGTGGAGCTATCTACTTACTTGCATAATTGCCTTACTGAGCGTGTGGTTTGCTCACCCCCCTTATTTTCCCATCTTTTCAGAGCACTTATAATAATTATTGAGCGGCTGAGGACTTGCATGCTTAATATCCGCTGCTTGCTGCTTCCCATTGAGAGACAGGTATACACATTTGTATGATTTTGTATCTAAATATGTAATGCACAGTACTATAACTGGATATGATGTCGGGGATGTAGAGTCATGTAAATACCATTGGGTATGTGTTTATTTAAAGTCAAAAGGATAGTAGACTCTGATATATGATTATGGGAATGAAATGTTAAATAGTGTGAGGTGACTAACATCGAATCATAGCCCAACTGTGTTGTAGGATGGTCACGACGAGAGAAAGGTAAGAATTAAATAATAAATGAAAAAGCGAAAAAAATTTACTCTGATTTTTAGGTAATTCGGGTCGTGACAGGTTTAATGGTATCAGAGCTTAAGTTGGCCTGATATGAGTCGGTGTTAGTGGTTAATGAAGTTTACATCCCCATGTACTGTGCATTATTTAGATACAATTGTGTATATCGAGATGGAAGTGCAGCTAAGAATTTGGTTTTAAATGCAAGAATAGACTCATTAAATGATAGCCGCTATGGTTGAGAGGCGAGTACACGAGCTTGAGGCCGTTGAGGTAGGCCCGGGAGTTGTACTGAGTCGCCACTTGAGACTTGAGATGAGATTGACGTGGAAGCTGGTTGATCATGCCCCACAGAGTCCGATAGAGAGATCGGATAGAGTCTGACAGAGAGATCGGACAGTATTGAGATACGCTTCGCAAGGTTGGAGCGAAGGGGGAGAATATTTTGAGAGCTAATTACTCAGAATATGTATGATATTTGAGGGCGAGTCGGAACATTGATGAAAGTTCGCTCAACCCATTTGAAGATTTCGACATCCAGATTGGACATGAAAAATAATTCGAAATGTATTCCGGTGACAAAATATCCCGGACACTGTTTAAAGGAAATTACAGATGATATTATTTACTCTGACCCAGAGGAATTGGTTAATTAATGAGTATGAAACTCAGATTATATTCCTGGGCAGATGTGACTCGGACACGATAAACAGTGAGAGTCGAGATGTCTGAAAGTTCATGGAAGGACTCAGATTATCAATTAGAGTCCGATTTGTCTGTTAGACATCACTACCTATGCCGAGGCAGTGCGCAGACTACAGTTGTGTAAATAAGATTATAAATTGCGCGCCTCTGAGATTGAGAAAGGTAGTGAGGGCCGAAATTGAGACAAAAAGAGAAAAGAGAATGACAAAGATGTCAGAACAAGAAAAGATAGTTTGGTAAAAGCTTAGAGTTGATAAATCACGGGGTAAGTTGATTGATAAACCCCAGTGTATCCAATTTCAATACTTTTGAGGGGTATTGTGATTTGAGGACCCCGACCTGCTACGTAACAGTATGACAGAGTAGCAGTGTGAACAGTGTAAGATGCGTGGTAGTTACCACGAAAATAAGATGTTGGACGAGGGCGAGTGTATGCCTTGGACCAGGACACTATTGATGTTTCATAGGATGTGGTGGAAGATACCACACTGGTTAAGAATAATGAAATAATTATTTTAATTGATCCTGGTGCCACGCATTTATTCATACCGCCTTCAGTTGCTTATAAGTTAGTGAAAAATGTGAAGCCTGTACCCATAGACAAGAGGATAATAGTTAGTTGATTTTCACTGACTGAATATGGGTATAGAGATTGTAAGTTGAAAATATGGGTGAAAACATCACTGAAAGGTGTAATGTAAGTTTGACAAGTAAGGAAAGAGTTTGTTATAAGATATATGAAAGGAGATGAGCTTGGAGATATGATAGATCCTGCATACGAAATATATTGGAATAAGGGGCGTATGCAAGGTAAGGATGTCCTTGATAAGCCAAGTAACTAAGGATTAAGCAATATGTAGTGCATATGGATTGCGACCAAGATAAGGGGTAGATACATCTACACCCAGTTGATGTGGTCAAGTCAAAAGGGTTAATAAAGGTATTTTAAAATACTTCCCTGCCTGAAGATTTGACAGCGTCTGGAAGCGCACGCATAATCTATAGATTGAATTCGACGGTCATAATATATACATTAAAATTTGGGTACCTTTGCTGGTACGATAAAGAAATATAGAACTTGATTAATCATGAAAGTTTAAAAATTAAAATTTTATAAAAAAAAAAAAAGCCGTCAATATAAGAGGAAAGAAATGACGTGAGCTAGTATCTTGAACGAAAGCTATTTCGAAATGACATTGTACGTTTATGCGTACATAGGTCAAGTATATGGAAAATTGAAATATTGAGTGGAACTCAACTACGTTAAGGTATTTAAACCTTACCTGGACCAATTGGTTGTCATCTTTAGTGATGATATTATGATGTATTCGAAGTCCAGGGAAGAGAATGAGTAGCAACAAAAAACTGTCTTACAGACGAGGTGTTGAGAGTTTCTCAAAATGGGCTACTCAGTTGACACGTCTCGTTTGGAAAAAAAAGATTTCATACGAGTAGTATGATAAGTATGAAAATAGCTTCAATGAGTTTTGGTATATTGGAGTAATGAACTGACCACCGTAAGTATTCATACTATAACTAACAGCTCAAGAGGTTTCAGTGTGTATGGATACCTCCAAATAAGGATTGAGCTATGTATTGATGTAAAATGGGAAGATAGTCGTTTATGGATCCAGACAATTCAAGGAACGTGAGAGAAACTATCCGACCCATGATTTAGAGTTGGCAGCCGTAGCGTTTACACTAAAGGTATGGCGCCACCACTTATATGGTAAGAAATTTCGAGTATGCACTGATCGTAAAAGCCCCAAGTATCTGTTTTAACAGAAAGAGTAGAAAATGAGATAACCATGAGGGTTAGAGCTTCTAAGGATTATGATTGTGAATATTGTACCACCCAAGAAAGGCTAATGTAATGGCTGATGCCTTGAACAGAAAGAGTCTCGGGATGGTATCACATATGATGGTCAGGGAGCGTGAGCTGCTAGAGCAGTTGTGAACCTCAGTAGTGATGTGATTCCTTCTGATGATGACGGTGATTGTGTGACAGCTAGCCTGAGGTTAGAACCAGATTGTGTGACCGGATTTGCCAGGCTTAGCGTGATGATCGGCATGGTGTCGATAGTGTGGGTCAGATTCAGAAGGGTATAGTGACAGAGTTCACAGTGAGTGATGATGACTCACAGAGGTTCAGAGATAGTATAAGTGCTCCCCAGGACCACAGTTGATGATACAATATTATTGTCAGAAGCTCACTTTTCGGGATATACAGTGCATCCGAGAAATAATAAATATATCGAGATATTTGAAAATGGTATTGGTGGTCAGGTATGAAAAGTGACATTGTAGAATTATGGACAAGTGTCTCGTATATCAGCAGAGTAAGGTAGAGCAATAGATGTCTGCAGAGTCATTGCAGCCTCTACCTATATTGACACGGAAATGGGAACAAGTGACCATGAAGTTGTGATGGGTTATAGAGGACCCGGAAGAATCACGAGGCTATCTAGGTGATAGTTGATAGATTGATTCAGTTACCCACCTTCTGGTTATGAAAATCCCTAGATACTCTAAGTGTATAGGCGGATTTATGTGTGTGGAATATTGTGAAACATTGTGTAGCGTTCCAGTGAGCATGGTATCAGATAGGGATTCCCGCTTCACTTTCCACTTCTGGGAATATGTTCTTGGAAGCTATGGGACCCTGATTGCGTGTTAGCACAGCTTCCACCCTCAGACAGATGGTCAGTCAGAGAGGACTGTACAGGTTCTGGAGGATGTGATGAGAGCGTGTGCCATTGATTTTATGAGCTCCTGGATGATCAGTTGCTACTAATCAAATTCGCCAGTGATGACAGTTGTCACTTGAGTATCGGGATGGGATTATATTCGGCATTATATGGCCGTAGGGAGTTGTTCCCTGACTTTGATAAGAAAAGTGGGTGACAAATAGAGAGTTGTTCCCGAATTAGTAAGACAAACCTCTGAGTATGTTCAGTTGATTTGAGAGAGATTAAGAACGCCTCAGAGCAGACAGAAAAACTATGCTGACAAGAGACAGGAAATCATTGGAATTCACCGAGGGTGAATCATTATAGTTGACAGTTATTTGTCATAAAGACGTAACGAGATTCGGATAGAGAGATATTGGACAAGTGGAAGTAAGACCTGTAGGTTGGCATTACCACTTGAATAAACAGGCATCCACTATGTGTCCTATCTTATGATGCTTCAGAAATATATCCGGACCCAGTATATGTGATCAGATATGAGCTCCAACAATTTAGCTCAATGAAAATATAACGTATGATTGGAGAAATTGATTCGGGCACTAAACGGAAAGAGAAAGTGTTTAGGGTTAAGATGATCTCCCTAGTTAAGTATGATGGTAGTATTACACTCCGGAGAAGGTCACTTGAGGATGACAGTATATGATGCGATAGACATACCCGGAGTTGTTATGGACTCATATTACTTGGTTCTAATTTGGAGGACCAAATTTCTTAAGTGGGGGAGATTGTAAGACCCGATATTTTCAAGTGCATTTAAAAATGCAAAAGGACTTAAATGGTATTCCCGAATACGTGCAAGGGCAAAATGGTCAAAAGACCAAAATTCGGTATTAATCGGGACAAGAAAATTTAATTAAAAATATGAGAATGAGAAATCTTGATCAATGACGAAGAAATAATTAAATTCCGGGTTAAATTGATCAAGATATGAATTTATTGGAATAAACCGGGATTTTTGTATCGAAAAATAATCCCGAAAATAATCGAAAAATATACCGAAAAGGTAAAACCGGACTGAGAAATTAATTTATGAATTAAATAGAAATTTTTTTATAATATTTTGGGATATTTTGTAATTTTAATAATATTTTAATGAATAAAATATTATTAAAAATAAATTATAAATAAATAAAAATAAATAAAAAAAATAAAATAATTGAAAAAAAAAAAAAGAAAAAAAGAGGAAACTCGCGAAACGCGAGCTGGAAAACGAAAACAGAAGCAAAACGCGAAGGAAGACCCGAGGAAGAGAGATCGCCGGCAGAGCCACCACCGGCGACCGAGGAGGTTCGATACCCACCGGAAAAGGAAGCCCGAACTCGGGCGAACCTCCAGCAACCCAGACGCGCGGCGAGGTGGCCGGAAAACGTCGGAAACGGAGGAGAAGACCGCGGGGGAGAGAACCCCGATTCGCCGGCGATGGCTGCGATTCGACCCCAGCCGAGGCCCGATTTAGGGAGCCCATGCCATGGCGCGCTGAACGGCACCGGAATCGCCCAGAGAACCGGCCGGACGGCGCCGGCACGACCAAAGGGAGCCTGGACCGGCCGAACCGGACAGAACCGGCCGAACCGGACCAGACCGAACCGGCGGTCCGAACCGGGTTGAACCGGACCGGACCGGTTCAGCCAAAAAGAGAGGGAAAAAAGGAAGAAAAAGGGAAAAAGAAAAAGAGAAAAAATTGGGGAAAATTCCAGTGATGCAATCGAGCTTCGGGTAAGTCGGTAAGCGGTCAAATTGACCGATTTAATTTTCTGAATATTTAATTTAATTAATTCCGACTGAAAATTTACCCGGAAAAATATATTTAATTGTGTAGCTCGACAATTGGCATCCACTGAGAGCTCGAGACAGCCTCGATTTGTATACGATCAGGGAATAACGGGTAAGTGACCCTTATTTACGACAATTTTATATCGTTATGCGTGATTGATATTTAACGCATAAATCACGGATTTAATTTCCGCATAAATGAATTAAATTCTGGAAAATTAGATAAATTGTCGTAAATATTAAATTGAGATATCAGAGAATTTAGAACGAGGCTAAATAAATTACTGATGGGCCCAGTGAGCCCAATAGGCCTCGATAAAGTGTGGTAAACGGGCTTAAGGCCGATTAAGGCCCATTATGGTACAATCGGGCCCAATATGGGTAAACGGGCCCAATGATTTAAATTAAGCCCAGAAAATTGTGAATACAATTAATTGTATTGTAATTGACCTGATGAATATGTATCCGCAGTGCCGGAGATTTGAATTGGATTCAGAGCAAATCGGACTGCGTGACGAGTCATCAGAGGAAAGGTCAGACTGTACAGATAAATGAGGTAAGGGAATTGTGTGAGTAGCTAGAGGTAGCTACGCGTATTTTAATAGTGTTCTGTACACTGAATATGTATGTATGCCTTGATGATGTATAAAGATCCTAAAAGTGGTTTAAATAATTTTGAGGATCGAAATAGGTGAAAAGACTATTTTACCCCTATTGAGGGAAGTTCACCTAAGGATGGTGAAAGCATGACATGCATGAAATGCATGATTTAAGGATTTTTGATGATTAAGGAATTTTATTGGTTTTAATCAAAGCAAAGCAATAGATTGGCCAGAAATTGTTTAATTTCACAAAATAACACTACGTAGGTGTTATTAATAATTAAATGGAAATTTCTTTGGAAAACGGCCAACTATCAAGTTTATATGGAAACAGGTAGTGCCGACACGTAGTTCGCACTATATCTGCGTTTGTGAATGTGCATAAATGTGCTTGAGCAGTTGCTCGCACCGACTTGTGTGACATCATATGCATGAAATGTGCTAGAGCATGGTGCTCGCACTGATTTTTATTATTGTGAAATGAGAGCTGCTGGAGCCTAGCTCGCACTCTGTTTTGACATGTCTTGATTTGTTTTAACGTGGTATGCATAAAATAGTGCTGGAGCGATTGCTCGCACTAGTTTTAATGATTTGACATGCATGAGAGATGCTGGAGCTTAGCTCGCATCCTGTTTTGATTTGATATTGCATAAAGCCGTGCTGGAGTGAATCTCGCACGAGATTTGATTTAATTATGCATAAAGCCGTGCTGGAGTGTAACTCGCACGAGATTTGAATTACTTGAGCATTCATTTGTGCTGGAGCATTGCTCGCACAAAGTTTTACATGGTTTTCATAATTCATTTGAATGTCGTACTGGAGTTTTTCTCGTACGAGGTTTTCACTGAATTTATATACATATCCGTACTAGAGCGTTGCTCGTACGTGGAATTTACATGAAATTATAATCAGTTTAAGTCGTACTGGAGCGCTGCTCGTACGCAGATTTCACTGATTTTTATGAAATCGTGCTAGAGCTTCGCTCGCACGAGATTTTCAGATATCATGAATATGCATGGAGCCGTGCTTGAGCTTCGCTCGCACAGGGATTTATATTACATGCATATAGCCGTGTTGGAGCCTCCTGTAGACTGTGTGTCACAGTGAGATGATATGCTCACACGTGCATTCTGAGACAGATGATATGGGTGGATAAGACCTATTACAGGCACCCCTGACTGAGCTTGGGTTCACGGAGTACTTTGTACCGTGTATGTCACGCGGAGTACGCTGTACCGTGGGGATTGTTGGAGTGGAGTGGCATGAGCCACGAGGCAGCAAGCCTTGCCCTCGCAATCCTGGTGTTATGCTGTTCTGGCGGGTAGGACGACCCACCTCCCGTTTCAGGTGTGATACCCCGCACACTAGGTACCGTGTTGCCAGGGATCACTAGGATATGGCCATAGTCCTCGATGTTACTGTTAATTACCTGATTGTCTCACATGATATAACTTGTGGTCTGTTAGACCAGGGTAGACCCGAAGGAGGGGTCAGGCCCCCGATTTGATGATTTGATGATTTCAGATGATTTTATGATATGTGACCCTGAAAGAAGGGTGGTTTTATAACTCAAGTTTTATAATGAAATATAACGAATTGTTTTATGAGTTTTGAGATGATTGACCTAGAGGGGTTATTTTATACTGCGTTTTAAATGAATTGATTTAAATGCAGTGGCATGATGTGTTTTCCATGCTTTCATTTGAAAACCTTGAATTGTCTTACATGACATGAAAGACTGCATGATCTTGATTAAATTCATGCTTAATATGATTTAATGATGTCACATAAAATGCTTTGAATGCATGAGTTACATGATTTATATATGCACAAATAGTTTTGGATAAACTATGGCATTGAATATGCATAACTTTGTGCGTGTAAATTTTAAATGAAAAGAAATGGATTTAAGGGCATGGCATTATGAGCATGTAGATAGTGGAGCTATCTACTTACTTGCATAATTGCCTTACTGAGCGTGTGGTTTGCTCACCCCCCTTATTTTCCCATCTTTTCAGAGCACTTATAATAATTATTGAGCGGCTGAGGACTTGCATGCTTAATATCCGCTGCTTGCTGCTTCCCATTGAGAGACAGGTATACACATTTGTATGATTTTGTATCTAAATATGTAATGCACAGTACTATAACTGGATATGATGTCGGGGATGTAGAGTCATGTAAATACCATTGGGTATGTGTTTATTTAAAGTCAAAAGGATAGTAGACTCTGATATATGATTATGGGAATGAAATGTTAAATAGTGTGAGGTGACTAACATCGAATCATAGCCCAACTGTGTTGTAGGATGGTCACGACGAGAGAAAGGTAAGAATTAAATAATAAATGAAAAAGCGAAAAAAATTTACTCTGATTTTTAGGTAATTCGGGTCGTGACAGATCAAGTGATATGAATTAAGAATAAGTTCTCACTAAGGATAAAGGTGAAATTGTGATAAGTTTGGTATCCTATTTTCTTATTGAAATTGAACCTTGAATACTTGTATCCATAATCGGGTTACGTGGTCTAGTCTGATGGCCAATAAAGGTATTTCAAAATACCTTTCCGCCCAGGAGACTTGACAGCGTCTAGAAGTACCCTCAACTGTTCTAAAGGACCAAGATGAATTTGGAGGACCAAATTCTTTAAAGGTGGGGAGAATGTAAACATCCCAAATTTTTTGTATTTAATTAAATAATAAAATTTAAATGAAAAAAATGTTATAATAAAATATGTGTGTATATGTATATATATATATATATATATATAAATATATATGTTAAATAGAAAAATGAATGTATGATAGAAATAATTACAATAAATATATATATATATACACATGTATTTGTCCAGAATTGAAAATGTAAAATAAAAGAAAAAATAAATAAAAATAAAAATATACATATACATAGATATAAAATATAGAGATACATAAAATAAAATAAATAAAAAAAGAAAAAGAAAGAAACAAAATAAAAAAAGAAGAAGAAAGAAACGAAAAAAAAATCGATCGCGCGATCCGATCACGCGATCGACTTCCCCATTTCCCCCTCACTCTCACTGGCTCCCTTCTGCTAACCCGATCTCCCTCCCCCTCCCTCACTTCGGCTCCGTTTCACCCTACTGCCGGCGACCATAACTCCACCCCGAAGTCGATGGCCCTCCCCCTTTCCCTTTCTTTTCTTCCCCTTCCTCGTTTGCCCGAAAAACCCGAACCTCTTTTTTCCTTTTGTTTGTTCCGTGAACGGTCACCGACGAAGACGCCGGCCATCCCTCTAGCTCACGAGCCCCGGTGACGTCGTCTGTCCTCCCCCCCTCACGTTTTTCCTCTTCCCTCGCTTGAACTGAAAAATGGATCCGAGGCTTTCCCTCTGACCTGCGAGCCACCGACGACCGAAGAAGGCACCGATCCTCTCCCACCGAACTTGAGCCCCGACAACCTCCCTTACCTTGTCCTTCCGGTTCGACCACCTTGTTCCGATGCTACAGTGTTAAAAAAAATATTGGAAAAGAAATACCCGGCTGATATTTCTCCATTTTTGCACAGTGACTCCTATGTAAAATCTAAGGTTTAACTAGTTGAATTTCTGTGTAAATTTCATTATGAAAGCATGATTGTTATATGAATTAGTGTAAATTTTGGTTCTGAAGAAATGTGAAAACTAGTGTTAATTGGATAATTGGGGATTTTGAGAATTAGGTAAGAAAATTAAATATTTTGAGTAGGATTATCAAGAATTGGGATTGAATATTGAAGATGAAAATGAAATGAGATGATGAAATAGATAAAATGTATAATTATACGTTATATACATATGTGTGTATTAGTATATGAGCTTATGAATATTAAATGTCCTGCTATATTGGTACAATTGTATACACACACAAAGAAATAGCACATATGGATTATTTATTTTATCAATGTGATGATGAAGTTTATAGTGGAAAGAAATTTCTACAAGTAGTAGGGGAAAAGAGGAAATTGATGAGCTCCAAAGGTTGAATATGTATAGTTTAACGCGATCTTAAGGAGTTAGAATTTAAATTCCGAATGTATTTTCCTTAGACTAATAAGATTTCGATTTTGAAGCATTGTAAGCTATTCGATTTAAATAAGGATACTAAGAATACCAAATTCGGTGAAGGAGAATCTAGAAGGATTTAAGGGAGAATACTTGGAGGCGTCACTACTCAAACTGGTACTTCCATAAATCAAGGTAAAGGGTGTAATTTAAAATGGTAATAGTATCTTCCTTTCCCTCAAACTTGGATTTATGAAAATATTTTAGTTATGCAATATTTTAGTAAATGATTAGAATTTATACCAAGCGTTCGTTAGTCCAAATAAACATTTAAACAAAATCAAGCCCAACTTTTATTAAGCCCCAACCTTATCTTATCATGTTTCTAAAACTGAAAGAAAGATTTATGAATTTAAATAAGTGAGTTTTGAGCATGTCTTCAAATCTGTGAGCATGTCCTCTGATTTTGTTTCTTGAATGAAATGATACGATTTTAACTTATGCATGAACTTGTTACATATTTTGCGAGAAATGGAATTTGTTATGAGTACAGTTTCTCTGTTTTATGAAAGAGTTTTCTATCGCAAAAGAGAGTTGATTTGAAATTCGATTTATGAATTTTTAATATGTGAGTGAGGCCCACTCGGGATGAGACTAGCCAGAAAGACCTCTTAAGTGGGGTGAGGTAGCAAAAGGCCCAGGCCCTCACAAGGCTTATGAAGCCTAAGAAAAATTTTGAAAACTCTATTTTGAGACAAAGGAAATGTTTAATTGTAAGACCCGAAATTAAATCGTAAATTTTATGAGGTAGAAAAATGTTCACAAATAAAATGAAACGGGATTTGGACAGGATATAAGGATTTAAAATACAAAATGAATGAGTATTCGTGAAGGGAAGTCAGATTAAATAAATCTCGAATACGTGAAGGGCAAAACGGTCAAAAGATCAAAAGCCGGAATAAATTCGATAAGAAAATTTAATTAAAAATAATGGATTTGAGAATCTTGATCAATAATGAAGAAATAATTAAATTTTGGGTTAAATTGATCAAGATATGAATTTACTGGAATTAATTGAAACTTTTGCTCGGGACAATATCCCGAAAATACTGAGAAATTATACCCGAAAAAGGGTTAAAATAAATTAAATAAATTAAATAAATTAAATAAAATTTATTTAGAATAAAAAATTAATTTTTGTAGATATTTTGAATATTTTGACTAAAATATTGAATAAAATATTAATAAAATTAAATAATAAATAAAAATTAAACTAATTGTAAAAAAAAAAAAAAGACTCAGAATCGCGTTTTCGCGATTCTGAAGAAAGCAAACAGAGAACGAAATCGGGGTCGAGCTTCGTCGGCGATCGATGGCCGACGGTGACCGAGGAGGCAAGCCAGACGAGGACCGACCTACCCCCGGCACCGTGGAAGCACGAACGGCGATGAACGGCGAAGGAAACGGCGAGACCGAAATCGAGAGGGGGAGAGAAGAATCGCCGGTGATCGGCGCGATTCTGGCCTACCCCGACCCCAGCCGAGGCTTCCTGAGGTGTAGACGAGCCGATTGGCAGCGGCCCCGATCAGCGAAGCTGCCGGAAAACGTCGAAAACGGCGGAAGAAGAAATGGGTCCTGACGGCCGGAGGAGAACAGGCCGGACCGGCCATTTTTCGGCGAGCTCAAGGCGAACCAAGCCCAGATCTGAGATGCGGGCAGCCTTGCGGAGCTGCTGGCGGTGGAAGCCGACAGAGAACCGGCCGGCAAGGAGGTGAACCGGCGGTGAACCGGTTCAGCCAAGGGGAAAAAAGGAGAAAAAGAGAAAAAAGGAAAAAGGGAAAGAATTTTCGAGGATACACCGGACTTCGGGTAAGTCGGTAAGAGGTCAAAAGTGACCAATTTGACTTTTGGGAAATTTATTTAAATTATATTTAATCTGAAAGTAACCCGGGATTAAATATATAATTGTGCAGTTGTACGACAAAACCCGAACGAGAGCCGATTGAGCTCCGATTTTCCTATCCCGCATTATATTGGGTAAGTACATTTTAATTTCGACAATTAGAATCCTTTAATACAGAGTTTCGATTATTTTACGGAATTTACGAATTAATGTTGTATAAAGAGGGATATTAATCGGATTTACAACGTAATTACCGTAAATGGTTTACGGGCTATCCAATGAGTTTGAAACGAAGCCCGATAATTATTGGTAAGCTGTATGAGCCCAGTAAACCCGAGGAAGGTATTTAATAAGTAAAAACGGGCTGAAAATGGGTCGAGGCCCATTAAGGTGCAATCGAGCCCAATAGGGGTAAACGGGCCCAATGATTTAAATTAAGCCCAGAAAATAGGAAATACAATTAAATTGTATGTTATCTGACCTGAGGAATATTGATACGCAGTTTTTGGCATTTGATTGGGGGCATATCGGACTGCGCGACGAGACAACAGTGGAAAAGAAAAGGTCAGACTCGACAGGAATATAAGGTAAGGAAATTTTGTAAGTGCATAGAGATGCCTATACGTATTTTGAGGGTATTTACAGGGTTTAAAATTCCTTAAAGCATCTATTAATGAAATAATAATAATTTTACAAAAATCGGGGCATAGGTGAGTAAAGGAAAAAGACGATTTTGCCCTTAGGAGTAAAATTTACAAAAAGGGTAGTAAGGCATATAAATTACGTAATTTTCATGTTTTGATATTTTATATGAATGTATTGCTTGGGTTTAAGCAAATTTACATATAGGTTGGCTGATGATTTGATGAATCATACGAAACGGTACCGGTTTGTACCGGTTACTATTTTAAAAGATGTTTTATTAAAAGTGAGCCACCTATCATATTTACACGAGTAAAAAGAGTGCTAGAGTCTTACTCGCACTCAAGTTTACTGATTTATTTCTCATGAAAAGTCGTACTGGAGCATGGCTCGTACGAGAAATTTGTGTGTGCACAAAACCGTGCTGGAGCTTCGCTCGCACGAGATTTTAGATATCATGATATGCATAGCGTGGTGCTGGAGCTTCGCTCGCACTAGACGCGAGTTGACATGCATATAGTCGTGCAGAAGCCTCCTGTAGACTGTGTGTCACAGAGAGTTGAGATGCTCGCACGCATACTTTGAGACATGTGTTGGTTATCGACATAGTATTGGGGTGGATAAGACCTACGGCAGGCACCCCCATACTATGATATGGGTCCACGGAGTACGATGTACCGTGTATGTCACACGGAGTACGCTGTACCGTGCAGTCATGATGACTATATGATGTTACTTGATATTCTAGCGGGTAGGACTTGACCCCACCTCCCGTTGCAGTTGTGATGCCCCGCACACCGGGATCCGTGTAGCCTGGGATCACAGGGACATAGTATGGCCATAGTCCTCGATTTTTCATACAGTAACCTACATGCCTCACATGATATCATACGGTCTGGATAGACCAGGATAAACCTGATGGAGGGGTAGTCCCGATTTGTGTTTTTAAAAGAGATGTGATTTGATGAATCAAGGTATTCCCGAGAGATGAGTTTGACCTTGATGAAGTTGTTTTATAATTGAAACAAATGAGTTTTAAATGTGATGAATTTATGATGAAACAAATAAGTTTCAAAGTGATGAGTTTTGTGATTAAACAAATGAGTTTTAAAGTGAAGAGTTTATGATGAAATAAATGAGTTTTAATGTGACGAGCATGAGATGTCATACATGATGATTTTCCATGTGTGCTTGATATGTCGATTTCATGATTTCTTGTATATGATATATACATACATGTGGCATTGTTTTAATCTTACCTCATGCTCCGAAAGTAAACGATTTTTACATCATGACATTATCAGCATGTAGATAGTATAGTTATCTACCTGCTTACATTATTGCCTTACTGAGCACGTTTCACTCACCCTTTAATTTTTCACCCCACAGGGTATATTCAGTAGAAGAGAACGACAGTAGTCATTTCCGCTGCTTCTTATTAAGATCAGGTATACACATTTATATAATTTTTGTATCTGAACATATAGATGCACAGTACTGTATATGGATTTAATATTGGGGATGTATTTTGTTTAAATAAATTGATATGTGAATGTGAATATGAAAATGGAATGGTAAATAGGTGAGAGGTTACTAACACCGAATCATAGCCCAACTGTTTAGTAGTGTAACTGTTCACGACGGGTGAGGAAATGGAAAAAAGTGAAAAATTTGTAGGGATTTTTAGGTAATTTGGGTCGTGACATTAATGATATGCGATCGTGGGGTTCTGTGGGAGCAAAGTGTCACACAAGTCTGTGTGACTGTGAGGGCCACCTCTTAGGTCCTACAGATGCAAAGTGTTACACGGTCAATGCATAATTGTCATGCTCGCCTTCGTGGTGTATATGTTTTCCACCTGGGATGAGGCTAGCCAGAAAGACCTCTTAAGTGGGGGGAGGTAGCCAAAAGGCCCATGTGTGTATGATTACCACCTGAGATGAGGCTAGCCAAAAAGACCTCTTAAGTAGGGTGAGGTAACCAAAAGGCCTAGTTAACCAGAAAGACCTCTTAAGTGGGGTGAGGTAGCCAAAAAGGCCCAGCTAACCAGAAAGTCTTCTTAACTGGGGTGAGGTAGCCAAAGGGCCCAGCTAACCAGAAAGACCTCTTAAGTGGGGTGAGGTAGCCAAAAAGGCCCAGCTAACCAGAAAGACCTCTTAAGTGGGGTGAGGTAGCCAAAAGGCCCAACTAACTAGAAAGACCTCTTGAGTGGGGTGACGTAGCTAAAGGGCCCAGGTGCGTATGTTTTGCTGTACGACCCTGATCACGTCTACAGCCTTGCCATAGCCATGTTTATGATTTTTCCCTCTACGAAGGATGAATATGTTATTTTCGCCTGACGATTACATGAACTAGCCTAGTCTCCATTCGAAATGAATTCTGTTTTAAGATTTGATTCTTTGATATGTGATTTACTCAGCAATGCTTTTGAAGTCTGTATGATCATTTTAAATGCATTTCTTACTGGTCTTTTTCCCGAAAGCTCACCCCTCTACCTTTCAGATTATTTGCAATGATCTATAGATGCTACCTGCCGCGTACGCAACGTAGGCTAGTGGAAAGAGCTAACCTAGGCTACTTTTTGTACACGCAGAGGTATACAAATGCGTTCCTTTACCAGACACATTTTGTAAGTACATACATATAGTGAAAATATTTTATTGGGATGTAATTTGTAAGAAAACAAATGTAAGGAATATCTCTTTTGAGAATTAATCGTGAAGTACTAATCTTAGTTGGAACGAAAATATGTTGGTTTGATGATGCAAATTGGGAAGCATGTTTGATAGTTGTGATCTAGGATTGTTAAAGCGTTTGATTTGCAGGTGGGTAGACTTATATATAAGCCGTTATGCTGCCGAAATTTCTATCGGCCATTTAGATGTAAAATTTAATTTAAGTATAATTATTGGTGAATAGGTAAGATAAAAGAAATGACACTGAACAGGAATACAGTCTAAGTGAATGAAGGAATAAGTAGGAATTTAAAATTTTAAAAAAAAGTTCCTCTAAATTTTCAAGGTCAAGGGTTGTTACAGTTAGACCTGGACACGTTTACAGCTTCCCAGTACTCATCTATCCTGAGATACTAAGGACTTTGACTATGGTCATAGGTTACTTTCAGTTCAGTTGAATGCTAACTATAAGATCTTAGCTTAGTTTCCACTATTTGATTCAGTATTTGATTTGATAAGTTCAATATGTGATTTGATAAGTTTCGATCCGATTGGATAAGTTTTGATTTGATAAGTATGTTTTCGATATGAATGTTTTGATAAGTTTGATTTTTTATATATGCCTATGTTAAGCATTCGATTTGATAAGCATGTTTTAGAAATTATTATATGCTTTGAATGCACATATTATCGTCTCCATCTCATTGTTTTTGATGCTACTGTGTTTGCAAGTGTATTTCTTATTGAGCGCACAACTCACCCCTTAATTTTTCAAACTAACCTTGCAGAGACAGGTGGAGTACTGCTTAGGTAGATCAACTTGTAGAGCTTGTATCAGCTCATCTCTCAATCACACAAGGTATCCACCTCTTTTGCAGCTTGCCCCCAGACAGTAAAGCACAGACTACGTTATTTGTATATTTTTTTAAGTCATTCTGTTGGGATGTAATATAGGCCAGAATAAATGTCTAATGTAGTCAGTTAGGCTAGATTGGATATCGGTTATAGCTTCTTTTAGGGTGATGTAATGGGAGGATATATGTTTATTCTTTTTGTAAGATTTATAGATGAAATCAATGTGAATGGATGCAGTAATTGTGGTTGATTAAGTTGGATAAATGAATCATCAATTTGCATCACTCTACTGTTTAGACTAGGACCACAAACTATAAGAATTACAATCATAATTATAAAGGATTACCTAACTAGGTTAACCACAACCTTAAACAGGTTGAATCTGACCAATAAGCAGTTTTTACGAACTTAAAAAAATCAAGGTCTTAACTCTAATATGTTTGGTCTGTGGGCTAACAAGTCAGACGGTAGACCAAACAAATCAGAGAAATTTCAAATCCACTATTGAAATGGGTTAGTGCTTGTCCACCTTATATGCAATATCTCTTAAATCTCCACTATTAATTATTCTCTGGTGTGAAAGATTTGATCATTTATTTCAAAAACAAATACATTAGAGACACCAACAACGTATAATAGTCCACATTTAAGTATTTGTATACTAACTGTTAGTTCAATTGACTAAATAGAGAGAGGGTGAAAATCTTTTTTTTTAAAAAAAAAAATTAAGTTTCTTTTTGCTAATCTAATTCTATGTTCTGTATAATTTTTATCCTACCACAATAACAACAAAATTAAGCAAATAAAGAAACAATAAACACAAGTAAAAGAGTAAGGATAGAGAGATAATACATGGTTGTTTATAGAGATTGGCACCCTTGCCTACGACTTCTTACTTGAGCACCTCTCAAGAAATTGCTAAATTCACTACTGAAAATGGACTTTACAAGCCACTATTTTTTTTTTCAAGCTACAGAGTAATTAATATTCATTTTTACCAAGACTTAAGGATACCCCTTACAACTTCTCCCTTTTTTAGGCTTAAGGAGAAAACATATAACCCTTTTCTTTTCCGTAGGCTTAAGGAAGAAATCTTTCACACTCTCCCTTTTTAAGATTTAAGGGGAAAACCTATAGCACTACTTGATCTGCACTTATAATTAAGCTATCTAAGGTTGCACTCCCATTGCACAATACGTGATGATGGATACAAGATTTGGTAATTAAGATAACCTTTACAAAAGTTAGGTGATTATAAGTTTAGCATTTATAAGGAATTACAAAGAATGAGACTAAGGGATGTACAAACAATTTAGTCTCTAAATCAGAGGAAAACTTCATATGTGTATGATGGAAGGTTTGGAATTATGGCTCTTAAGTTTTCAACACTTTGGAGCTTCTTTTTATACTATATCTACTGTTTTTAGCCATGGATTGTAATATTTAAAATTCTTCTACTTGATCGACATAGGAATTTAACAGTTGGAACTTTTCAAACTCGAGGGATATCGATACCTTCCTTTAGAGTATTTATACTTTATGAAGGATTCCTGTAAAACTAATAGAAGGGCATCGATACCTTAACCCTTGCATATCGCTATCTGAACTGTGAAACCCAATTTTTTTTCCACCGTACTTATTATTAAAGTATTGAGAAGTGGCTAAGAAAACTCGGATTAATATTATGAAGGCATAAAGTAGACCAAAGCACTTAAATCAGTAGCATGGGGCCCTTAGTACGAACTACTCCCACTCTAAGTGACCTAGACGTGTTATCCGTAAGTGCATGGGTCATACAAGTAATAATGGGATTTGAGTCCTAGATTATCGTCCCACAGAGAAGCTGATTAGCCTAATTAAGTATCGATTAATCTTACCCTAAGTATATCCTAGCAAATTATGAAAACTTAGTGGGTGATCTACAAGACTAAAATTAAAAATACTGAAAACAATAAAAATTATAAAATAAAATAGAGCTAAAATTACTTACAGAGCTCCAAGCAATTAAAAGCAATAACCTACAAAAGATAATTAAAACAGTTAAAATCAATTAATGCAAATAAACTAGATTGCAAATATGAAAATAAAGAGACAAAATTAATTAGTCTAAAATTTAACAATCCTAAAATAAAATATGCATGTAATTAAACTAATTAATAAAAATGCAAATTAAACTAACTTAAAATTAAATGAAATAAACTCCTAAAAAATTAAGAAAATAACTATAAGTCTAAATGTCTAAAATAATCCTAACTATAGCTAATTCCTAACTTAATAATAAAATCTAACTAATGCATGAAAAATAAATATTTATGGATTTTTAAATTTTAAGATGAAGACTAAATTAAAAATACATTAAACAAATTTAATCTAAATTAATTCTAAATGCAACTCATAAATTCTACACTAAAATTAAGTCATAAATTCTATTATATAAAATCAACTATTTACATAAATTAAATTAACAAACAAAGACACTAGAACTAACCTACAATTTTAATTTAACAATTTACCTAAGCTAACAACTAATAAAGGATCAAAAACAATTGAACCAATTAATATATAAACATGAATTGTTAAAAGTGCAAGGTCCTGTGCAACCAAACATGGCCTTAACCAAATGTCCAACTAGCTAGCTTGCGGTCCTGTGTACTGGCAGTGTACACATTTCATTTTCAGGTGCTGTCCGATGCTTCTGCTCCAGGTAAGATGCCGAGTGGTCCTATAATTTCCTACACTGTACGTGCATCAATCGTGCCACCTAGCTCCTGCCACTGTTGCAAACTACACCTACGTACTGCCTTGTACAAACCTCTTGCATGGCCTGTTCTCGCACTGCAAGCTCAGTCTCTGCACGTCACTACCGAGCTGTATCTCTGATAGCACCCATGAGCTGATGACTGCAACAGGACACACATACAACAGTAGGTCCTTCCTAGCCAATGCTGGTGTACTGCAGTGCTGGGACAAAAACTAGATGCAGCATCCACGTCTGCTTGCCTCACTTGCGTTTCTAGCAGCAAACCCGACAAGCACCAGCAATTACCAGCTCTCCCAGTTCAGCAAGGACAAACATTGCAATGATCCAAAAGGAAGCAAAATTTTAAGAAATTATTGACACATTAAAGGAAGCATGAAATAAATAAACGCAAGGGCAAGAATGGACGAGAGCCCAGCTATCAACTGGCCATGTCCGATGTCCATAATCCATCCAGCCTCTGGCAACATGGGAGTAGCAAAGAATGAAGATAGGGTGACAGGCCAGTAGGCAGCAATAATGAAACCTCCTCGGTTCAGCCATCATAGCTTCTCTGTACCAGTCCATGCCACACAGTTGCAACAACAGACAACAAGATTACTAGAAAATAAAAACCAAAGCAAAGATGAACAGTAAATGTAATAAAAAATAGGGCAGAACAGAGTAAGCCGAAGATCCCTATCTATTGCAACGGTACGCTATTGTTAAGCTTTGCACCAAACAGCAACTAAAACACCATCTTCACCACCAACCAGCAATCAAAATGGGACAAACAAAGACCAATAGAATATACTGAAATGAGCAATTACAAAACAAGTTAAAACTAAACTATAGGCTGATATGTAGAAACCAAAAATATATATTATAAGATGCAGAAAAGAAAGGTCCTAATATACTGCAGCAAATGGAAATAATTCATGCAAAAGAAATGACCATGTAATAGTATGTAATCAACTTAAAGCAGAAAAAAACTATGTAAAACCAGTAACTGAAGATTAACTTGAAAATAGAGAAAGCCATGGGACATAGAAATGGGAAATTCCAGTGGCCACGCCTTCATTCCGAGAGCTATGGTGGCTGTTGATACCATCCAACCTATAACTTTCATTTGGTCCAACACTAAGCACACCAGAACAAAGAAAATGAAAAGGGAAATATGCCAACCCAAGACCAAAGGAAGGAAAAACAAATGGTTTTCACTAACTTAAAAGTGCTACAACCAAGACATGGAAGTTTGTAAAGAAATCGAAAAAAAAACAAATATGGTGGCTGCTTACGTGAACTACAAAAGACTAGAAATGAAATTTCTCTTAAAGTAAAAGTAGAAATTGCTATGAACAGTAGCTAAACAAGAATGGTGGCTAACAACATTAATTGAAAAATATAGCAAACAGGAAACCTTTTAAAGAAAAACAAGAAAAACTATTCTAAAACTATTCTAATACTACTCTTACCCTAAATTACTCTACCCTAAATTTACTTCTAAAAACTACTCCTAAATTACTTCTACCCTAAAACTACACCTTTTTTCAATTGCTCATCATGTTCTATTTATACACAAACATAGGGGTACAATGGTAATTTCTCATCCTAGATGAGTTGGCATTGTTTGGCCACTTGTCTTCATTTAGCTCTATGGCATTGTTTGGCCATTGTAAATTGGAAGTGGTCCAGTCTCATTTAGCTCATTTTCAGCCTATTTTTGACTGAAACGACTGAGTTTCATCCAGATTTAATTTACTTGCACATTAAAGAATTTTAATTAAATTGAGCAGATTATTAATAAAATAATATGGGGATTTAAATAATTAATTAGGAAATTAAGCATAAATAATTCTATTAAAAATAGAATTATCAGCCCTACGACACGCAAGCTGAGGTAAAGTCTTAAGCTCGAGAATACATTAAGAATTACATAGTCAAGCATGAAATGATGTCTAGGAGTGAAGATTTAGTCATTGGAAGTGAAAAAGTTAGTTAAACTCAGGTTTTATATTTAATCGGTAAAATTGACTTATTTAAGAAAATAAATTCAAATAAACTATAGAAATTTGAAAAAAATTATTCCAAGACCATGAGAAGTTAATATAAGGTCATATTGATTTGGAAAAATTAAAATTAAGTGGAAAGAATGAGGATTGAATGGTCAAATGAAATTTCAAAGTGAGTTAGGAAGCTTAAACTGTTTAACTCGTTATTGACCAAGTCAAGGAAATGAGCTCGATTTTGGAAACTTTTCTAAGACATGTGACCCCTAAATTTTTATGAGAGATACTAGAGACATGATAGAACATTGGAGAAGTGACAATTTGGATGAAATTGGGCTAGAAATATTTTTAAGGAATTTTTTAAAACAGGGCAGAAAATTTGCCCAACATAGTCAAGTTGACCACCTGGTATTAGCCCTTGGATTTGAAGACCTTGCTATCATCCAACGGCCCTGATCTTTTCCAGCCAACTAAATAACCCATCAAGCTTCACGTGGAAGCCAAAACTGTCAGACTCGTATTTTATGTAGCCTGTTCCTTATGATTCCTATGTGTATGAACACTCTATTATTATAGTTGAATCATAAGAAGAGTATTTACTAGATTTAAAGAGTATGTGAAATGATTTAACACGCATAAGCCACATAAAAGCCTAATGTGAGCTATAAGAATCTCAGGCTAAACCGAGTGGATCTAAATCATTCTGATTGAAAATAAGAACTTAAAATGAGAAAATATAGAGAGCTTGTGAAGGAAAGTTAGTTTGATTTAGTTCAAACACAAAGAACGAGAGTAAAAGCTAAAAAGGGTAAAATGGACCTTTTTAGCGAGTTAAAATATTTAAGTGTTTCGGGTGTATTTATCTACCGAAAACGGCCAAAATGTAAGGACGAGAGTGTAAAACATAAGATATGACACTTTCAAAATTTTGAGAAAAAGTTAACTTGATCAATGATTAAGGGAAAAGTCAACTATAGTTAAGAAAAGTGGACTTTACCATAGTTGACTAACCATGGTTAGGAATTAACCCAAGTATGGAGAAAAAAATGGAGAAAAATATTCTTAGTCAGAATACAAGATAATCATCCCCGAAAGTAAGAAAAATTTATTTGGATGAATTTTAGATTTAATTTAATGGTTAAAAACGTAATGGGCCAAAGTTGAAAATTTGAAAGCCCATTAAGGTATCATAAGTGTGAGCCAAATTTGGAAAGCCCAATGGGCCAAATTGTTGGGCCAATTTGTGGGCCCAATATTGAGACAATTGAAGGCCTAATAGATAGTAAAAATTTCAGCCTGAAATGCCATTAAGAAAGCCCAAACCGAGAAGCCCAATTAAAAAGCCCATTAGTATAAGTTAAAAGCCATTAATGAAAGGTAACAAAGTCTAAAATGATAACCATTACCTAAACTTTTTGGAAGTCAGTTAAGGTTGCTGGATTTTAGCTTAATGACTAAGTAATGGACTTATAAATACCAGCCAACACATAATCATCTTCATCCTTTCATTTTTGGCAAAGTGAAGAAACCATAACTGAAAAGTTTTCTAAGCTTTCTCTCACTAGAAATCACTAGGAAAAAGGCATATTTGGAACTTGCAATCTTCATGAAAGTTGTTTCAAATTGAGAGGAGAGTGACATATGTTGGAATTGGCTATCAAGGAGTCATAGTGTGCAAACTGTGAGGCTTTAAAGTTTCAACCAAGTGTGAACACAAATACTAGGTATAATTTCAAGCTTCCAACTTCATATATGTTAATCTATGAGTTATATGGAGTTGATTGGTATATGTTTTATGGATTAAAACACATGAAAACACCATGAAAATGTGATGGCCGAAAGTTCGTATATGAGTTTTGATAAATACCCATGTGATTTTAAGACATGTATAGGTTGATATGCATGTATACATGATTATGACATGGTTAGTTATAATCAATTTGTTCATATGGATGGTTGTATGATATGGCACATAAGGTATTTGATAAAATGCCAACATGAACTATAGGAAAGGCTTAAGACATGCCAACCAAGTGTTTGTGAAAATGCCTAAGCAAATTTGGCTAAACAAATAGACATGGACGGCATGCCATGGTGTGACCGACGACATGGAATACTCTTGGCCATAGGATGTGGTTGAGAGGTCCAATGGGCCAAGCCTAATTAGTTTAGGCCCAATGCGATGTAATGGGTCTAGGACAAGCCCAATAAGAGTTTATGGGCCCTACAAGCCCAATAGGCCCAACGAAAATGAATAGTAAAAAGGAAATGGGCTTAAGGCATAGTTAGGCTTATTAAGGTTTATTAAAGCCCATTAAGGGAAATAGACTGTATTTAATGTGAAATACAATAGGAAAAATATAATTAACTTGATAAATGGTTATATGCAGCTCCAGAGATTATTGGAGGAGCAAATCGGACTGCTGGATTGAGCAGCGTTGAGAAAGTACAATTTCTCGAGTGATTGCAGGTAAGGGACTTTTGTGAGTAGTTAGAGATACCTGCACATATTTTCATCTGCTTTTACGTTCACTTAAGAACTCTGAGGGTCAGAGAAAGTGAATAATAATTATTATGACCTGATGGTGGTAAATTACGATTTTACCCTTAGTTAGGAAAAAAGTCAACTTTTGTGAAAAGTTGTAAAAAGCATGGAAACCATCATTTTGAGTGTTTTACTACTGTTTAGCAGAAGAATAAATAGATGGGCTAATGATTTTAAGGTTGATATTAATTAAGCACACTTTATAGTGCTGATTTTGATGTTTTGAAAATCATTCTTTTTTAAAGAGCCATCTATAGAATTATATGAGAATAAATCATGCTAGAGCACAGCTCGCACTTGATTTCATATATTTTCTACATATCTTAGTGCTGGATTGTGATTCGCACTAGATTTTCATGACATGCATGATAGACTGTTGGAGTTATTACTCGTACTAAGTTTTATGTGATTTATGCATGATAGAGTGCTGGAGCGATTAGCTTGTACTCAAATTTTACATGAGATACATGACATAGTACTTAAGCTATTGCTCGTACTTGATTTAATGAGTTTTGTGCATAGCATGGTACTGGAGCTATTGCTCGTACTTGATTTGAAACATGAACTATGCATTGACTTAGTTGCTGGAGGTTTACTCACACTAGAGTTGAGTTTGTGATATGAAACAATGTTTGAGCGGAGTGTCGACTGTGAGTCACGCTCAAAGGCGCGCACTGTAATTTATGTGATATATAATACATGTTGAAAAACATGCTTGATTTCCTCGTGTAGACTGAGTGTCACACTATGAGAGGTTCACATATGGATTTAGAGACGTGGTATGATATTCCATGATTTGAGGGCTAAGACCTATGGCAGGCACCACGACTATGATGTAGGGTCCACAGAGTACGTTGTACCGTGCAAGTGGCATGGAGTACACTGTACCGTGTGGTGTTGTGGAGTTGAGGAGGATATAGTTGGCGGTTGTGATGGACTAACCCCCCTCCCGTTGCAGCAGTGATGCCCCGCACACTAGGATTCCGTGTAGCCTGGGATCACCATTATAGGATATGGCTATAGTCCAGGATATTATTGCATTTCACCACAGAGTCTCATATGATATATCACCTGGTTGACTGATTTATTTACGGATAGACCTGAGGGATGGGTCAAAATCCGATTGTTGTGATGTGAATATTTAAATGCCATATTTAATGTGATTTAAATATACATGGCATGATTTATCTAAAGGCATTGTGATATTATAAAGATGCATTATTTTACACTACATGCCTACATTTGAGAAAGCAAGCATGATTTTTGTACATGGGATTTAATTTGTACAAGTATATATATATATATAAATATAAATATATATATATATATAAAGACATGCTTTTAAAGTGAGTTAAGGAAATGATATTTTCGAGGCATAGCATTATTTTGAGTAGATAGTGTAGATGTTTACTTGCTTGCCTGATTTCCTTACTGAGCGCGTTGTATGCTCACCCCTTTCTTTTACATCTCTCTACAGAGCATCAGCAGTAGAGTGAGAGCATTTGAGGGATAGTATTCATGTTGTCTGCTGCTATTTCCTATCGATCGACAGGTATACATATTTTGTATGCTTCTGTATATAAACATAGAAACAACACAGTGATGTATACGATATATATATATATATATATTATAGGGAATGTAATTGTATTAGCTTTTATATGATCTCACATGTATTATAAAAGAAGTTACAGTCAGTAACAGTATATTGACATGTATGTATGATAATGGATGATATGGTATGCGAGGAAGCTAACATCGAATCACAGCCCAACCATTGAAGAGAGGAGAGGTAAGTGAAAAATACGAAAAAAAATTATTGTGGTTTTGGTTAAGTCATGGAGGGTTGTGACAGAAACCCCTGAAAACCTTGTGAAACCCGAGAGCTACCCCATTCTCTTCACTGCCGCAATCAATACTGTAGTACTAGTCTTGGAAAATTTTTTCGACGACCTTTCGGCCAGATTCAGGCAACGGCCAAGAAGACAAAAAGCTTCCTCTCTTAGCCCTCTTCAACATATAAAAATTTCAGCAAAAACAAAGTCCATTTTCTAGGGGAAAAGTTAGAGAGAAGTGTTGGAAAGAAAACTGTTCTATTCATAGTAAGTAGAGATTTGGATTTTTGATGATTTTTGTTGGGTTTTTCTTATGTTTTTGAGTAAATATAAGTTGTATGTTTGTTAATTTACAGCTGGGCATTGATTTGGAGTAGTGTTGAAGTGGTTTAGATTGAAGGTAAGAGAAAATGATGAGTGTTGAAGATGATTATTTTGTATGTATTTGATTATTTTGCGGACTTTGTTATTGTGTAAGAGTGATGGAAAATAATTTTGAGGACAAATAGGGTTTCGACCAGCAAGGGATTTATTGTGTTTATGATGTATGTGAGTTATTTTTAAGTGAATATATATTAAAAAAGATACCGAAAATTTCGGTTTAAAGTTTGGTATAGCGAAAAATCGAAAGATGAAAATTTTGACAGTGTGAGTTTACAATAAGCATAGATAGGATATGTGGATGTTGTAATTAAGTTATTTTGAGAATGAATATGGAAGTAGGATAACAAAATTTTGTATAGGAAGCTTAACCAGGGCTTAAATCGATAAAATCGAGAAAATGAACAAAGTTAGTGAAAAGGGTCGAGAATGGTTAATTTAAAGATGTAAATGCATGTTTGAATGTGCTTAAGTAAGTTTTACCTATGTGTGATGAATTGGTGTTATTTTGGACAGCTCGAGAAATTGACACGATTAACGAGGCGATACTGGGTCCCGGGGAAATAACGCCACTTAGACCCTGTGAGGTAAGGGGTTTTATTTAAGATGGTAATAGTATTCCTTTTTCTCAAACCTCGATTTATGAAAATGTTAAAGTTTACTCAACTTCTCAATAAATGGTTAGAAATTATTAAGAGATTGTTTCTTTAGTTCAAACTAACCCTCGAATGGAAATCAAGCTTCACACCTATCAAGCCTACGTTTCATTCAATCATAATTTTCAAATTGGATGAAATCTTTATGAAATTAAATGCCAAATTTCTAAGCATGTTTTCCGAATCTATCTTCTGAATAAGATGTTCTGATTTTTTTTATTTATGTATGAAATTATCACACGTTTTGAGACTAAAGGCCACCTATGTTATAAGTTATCATATGCCATGCTCGCCTCGTGGCGTATATGATTTTTGCCTTTGTGGCGTGTCTTTTTACCGCCTTCGGGTGTGTTTGTTACCGCCTTTGGGTGTGTCTGTTTGCTATACGACCTTGATCACATCTACAGCCTTACCATGGCCATAGGTATCTAATTTTTCTTTTCTTCCCTCTATGGAGGATGACTCTGTTATTACCGCGTGACAGCTATATAGGCCAGCTTAGTCTCCATCCGATATGATATCTGTTTTAAGAAGTTAAATTTTTTATATATGTTTTATACTTAGCAATGCTTTTGAAATTCTGTATATTCTGAAAGATTCAGATCCGTCTGTTAAGGTTTCTTATTTCAAAACAATGTTTCTGTTAAATATGTTTTCCGTTTTACGCATTTTAAAAGTTATGTAATGTTTGTAAAGGAATGCCACCTTTTAGTATTAACATGTTCTTTGTATTTTTAGACACTATGATCATTTTAAATGCATTACTTATTGGGCTTTTCCCGAAGCTCACCCCTCTACCTTTCAAATTATTTGCAATGATCTACAACTACTACCTGTTGCGTACACGATGTAGGCAGGTGGATACGAGCTTCCCCAGGCTACCTTTTATACGCGCGTGAGGTATATATTCATATCTCTTCACCAGACACTTTTTGTGTAGCACAGACCCCTAGTGTAAGTAATATATTGTGATGTAATCTATATGAGGATGAATGAAATGAGTTATATTGGGAATTGGTTTTTGGAATAACTAGATGTAATACCCATAGTTTTACACATATTTCTTATGAGACTATGATGTATATGCATTTTGTTACAGGTGTATAGATAATAAAGGACGTCGAGATTATGAAATTTAATGTACAATCCATGATTTCAAGTTGTGTGCACAAGTTTTATTGTCTATGAATTATATGGAATGGATACCACTATACGTTAGTTGTGTACGGAATGTGAAATGAGGTATTAGGTAAATAAGGATGAGTTACACATTGAGAATCTGCAGAAAACTGTAGTAATTTGGATGTGGGGGAAGAACAGATCGATCTCCCATGAATGAGAGATCGATCCCCTCTCACGAAATGTTGAGTATCAGTTCAATTGGGATAGGGCATATCGATTTCATCACAGGGCAGATCGATCTCCTTAAGCCTCTATTTGGAAGAAATCGATCTCTCACAATGTAAGACCCGAATTTAATTAAAATACGAAATGAAGGAGCATTCGTGAAGGGAAGTCGGGTTAAATTAATCCCGAACACGTGTAAGGGCAAAATGGTCAAAAGATGGAAAGTCGGTATAATTTCGATTAGGAAATTTAATTAAAAAATATGGATTTGAGAAATCTTGGTCAATAAAGGTGAAATAAATTTATTTCGGATTAAATTGATCAAGATATCAATTTATTGGAATTAATTGAGATTAATCAGAATTTTTAGTACAGAAAAATAATCCCGAAAATAATCAAAAAATATACTGAAAAGTCATTCGGGATAATATCCCGAAAATACAGAGAAATTATACCGAAAAAAGGGTTAAAACATAATAAATAAATTAAATTAAAGAATCTGAAAAAAAAAAGAGAGGAAACGGAAATATCGGGGAGAGAGAAAGAGAAGCAGAAAAACGGAAAGGGAGCCCAAACCGAGACCACCGACGGACCACCACCGGCCATCCTTGATCGTCAACGACCACCGAAAAATGGAGAGGAGAGGCCGACGACCTCCCTGGTACCGGCAGCACGACCAACCGACGCCGGAGGAAGCCGAAATCGACAGGAGAAAATCGCTGAAGAAAAAAGGAAACAGCGGCCGATCGGCGTCGATTCAGGCCCGATCGACGGCCACCGAACGTCCCCGAGGCGCAGTTGAGCCGAATGACACCGAAAACAGCCACCGAAACCGGCAGACGGAGCTGAAAACTGCGAGGAAAGAAATGGGTCCCGACGGTCGGAGGAGAACAAGCCGGACCGACCGCGTTCCGGCGAGCCCGATCGAAACCGAGGGTAGATTCGGGCTGCGGACGACCCAGCGGAGCTGCTGGCGGTGGAAGCCAACAGAGAACCGACCGGCAAGGCGGTGAACCGACCGAACCGGAGTGAACCGGGGTGAACCGACGGGTCTGAACCGGTCCGAACCGGACTGAACCGGTTCAGCCAAAAAGAGAGGGAAAAAAAGGAGAAAAAGGGGAAAAAGAAAAAGAGGAAAAATTGGGGAAAATTTCAGTGATGCAATCGAGCTTCGGGTAAGTCGATAAGCGGTCAAATTGACCGATTTAAATTTTGGAGTATTTAATTTAATTAATTTTGGGCCGAAAACTTACCCGAAAAATTATGGAATTGTGTAGCTCGACGATTGGCATCTAACGACAGCTCGAGACAGCCTCGAATTTCGTACTAGCATGGAATCTCGGGTAAGTGACCCTTATTTATGACAATTTACATCGTTATGCGTGATATGAATTTAAATTCCGCATAAATTGAATTAAATTATGGAAATTTAGATAAATTGTCGTAAATAATCGATTTAGTTATTCAAGAATTAGAACGAGGCCCAATAAATTATTAGTGGGCCCAATGAGCCCAATAGGCCTCGATAAAGTGAAAATTAAGTGAAAAACGGGCTTAAGGCCGATTAAGGCCCATTAAGGTGCAATCGGGCCCAATAGGGGTAAATGAGCCCAACGATTTAAATTAAGCCCAGAAAAGATTAAATACAATTAAATTATATGTTATCTGACCTGAGGAATATTGATACGCAGTTCCAGGCATTTGATTGGGAGCATAACGGACTGCGCGACGTGACAACAGTGGAAAAGAAAAGGTCAGACTCGACAGGAAACTAAGGTAAGGGAATTCTACGGACTGCTAGAGGTAACTTGATGCAATTTTAAGTTCATTTGTAGTCTTTAAAATTTATCTGAAGGGTCTAGATGTCGAATAATAATTTTAGTGCCCCGAATGGGTAAATTACTAAAATACCCTTGTTAAGGGTAGAACTTACAAATTTAGGAAAAATTGGGAGGAGCAAGGACAAGAGGTTCCTGCTTGTTCTGGAGGTATTTTAACACATGCATGAGTAGGCTGGCTCACTTTTAAAGAAAAATGCATAGCATTGCATACCTTAAATGATGTAATTTCTGTGAAAACTATTTGGAGATAACCGAGCCGCCTACGTGTTTTTATTTACATGTGACGTGCTAGAGCTCAGCTCGCACGATGTTTGATTTGTGTGATGCATGCATTAGTGCTGGAGCGAGAGCTCGCACTAGAGTTTTACATGCATAGGTGCTAGAGTATAACTCGCACCAGATTTCACATGCTTATTTCGTGACACGGTGCTAGAGTCTAACTCGCACCAGATTTTACATGATTTTCGTGACAGGGCGCTAGAGTTTAACTCGCACCAGATTTTATAAGATTTTCAGGTGATTTATATATAGAGTACTAGAGCCTAGCTCGCACTAGTTTTACTGGATTTGTGGAGTAGCGCTGTCTGCCCTTGGAGTCAGCCAAAAGGCCCAACAGGCTCAAAAGACCTCTTAAGTAGGGTGAGAGTGAGGGATGAGGTTGGCGGCCTTGTGGGGATGTAAAGCGGGCTCTGCTGATTTTACTTGATTTGATGAGAGTTCTGAGCATCGCTCGCACTGATTTTATGAGAACATGCGATGAGCCGTGCTTGGAGCATCGGGTAGACTGTGTGTCACCGATTTAATAGGCTCGCACGTGCATTTTGAGACATGGCATGAGTATTGAGAAACAAAACCTCTCTGTGGGAAGCAGGCCATTTGGGCTGGAGTACCTAGAGTGATATGGGTCCATGGAGTACGATGTACCGTGCAAGTAGTATGGAGTACGATGTACCATGGGGTATCTTCGGATACGGTATCTTTGTGATAAGGGGTATCTTCAGATACGGTATCTTTGTGATACGGGGTATCTTCGGATACGGCATCTCTGGATACGTAGGATCGAATAAGACCGACGGGTTGGATTGACCCACCTCCCGGACGGTTCCCGATCAGGGTGAGACCTCGCACACTGGGATCCGTGAAGCTAGAGGGACTCACGAGGACACATATGGCCAGTCCTAGTTATTGCCGTTATACAGGTATTGCCTCGTCTCGCATGTTGATGATTTTGATGAAATCAAACTGGGTTTTTAAACTAAATGTGCATGATGGTTATTTCCATGCTTTTAAACCCATATGTGATGTAAACGAATTTTCATGATTTTGTGTGAGTCAAGATCACCCGAAGGAGGGGTCGAGTCCTGACTTTACTGTGAAATTTTAAACGAGAAATATATGATTTTGAATATAATTGCATGTTGAATTTTTCTTGCAAACTTGATTTACATAACATCATAACTCATATAATTTGTTTTTAAATGTGTGGAGAAAGGGTGGTTTATACATGGCACCACGTTCATGTTGGTAGTATGGTTACCTACTTGTTCGTAGGATTGCCTTACTGAGCTTGATGTGCTCACCCCTTTCATTTTCTCTCACAGATAATCTCCAGTTGAAGTTGAGGCGACTCAGTACTGCATTCCGGATATCCGCTGTTGCCCATCAACATAAGGTATATACACTTGTACATATTGTATCTACATAAGCATAGCACAGTAACATGTTTGTAAGTAACTTTAGGGGATGTATAAATATTGTAGACATTTTATAAATGACTGAGAAATAATTAAGTTATATGGTAAATGTATGGTGGGACTGGCATTGACGCACAGCCCAATTTGTTAGTGAAGTGTGGTCACGATTAGAGGACAGGTAAGAGTGAAAGAAAATAACAAAACGCGAAAAATTAACTCTGATTTTTGGGTAGTTTGGGTCGTGACATATAAAGGTGGTATCAGAGCAAAAATTGGTCTGATGTGTGTCAGTGTCAGTAATTAGAAAATTACATCCCCGTGTTACTGTGCTTGGTTCGATACAATAGTGTATATCGAGATGGGTTTTGACTAAGAAATGGTCGAGAATGCAGGAATGCCTAATATGAGTCGCGTTAGATGAGATAGTGCACGAGGCAGAGGTCGTAGAGGTAGACCTGAGCCTGCTAGTCGTGCTGAGTTGACCTATGAGAATCAGAATGAAATTGGAATAGAGGCGAATGTTGAGAATGCCTCACAGAGTCCGACAGAGAGATCGGACAGTATTGAGAGACGCTTCGCGAGATTGAAGCGGAGCATGGAAATTATTTTGAGGAGCTAATTGCTCAGATTATGAATGAGATCAGAGGGCGCAGCGAAACATTGGTGGAAACCCGCTCGACCCATCTTAAGTGTTAAACATCCATATCTTATTGGATGTATTCCGGTGACAGGATATCCCGGACATGATTTAAAGGGCAAATTTCTTACACTGCCCAGGAATACTAAATTGATTATGAGTATGAAACTCAGTTATATTCTTTGGTAGATATTACCTCGACACTATGAACAAGTGACAGTCGAGATGTTTAAAAGTTCATGAAATGGCTCAACTTTTCAATTAGAGTCCGATTGGCCCATGAGATATTACTTATATCGAGGCAGTGTACAGATTTACAGTTAGGTAAATAAGAACATGAATTGCACGCCTCTGAGGTTTGAAAAGGTAGTGAGGGCCGAAATAGAGACAGAAAAGAGAATCGAGAAATGACAAAGATGTTAAAATGGGAAAATGGTAGTTTGGTAAAAGATTTAATTTGACGAGTCATGGGCTAAGATAATCGGTAAGGCCCCAGTGCATCCGATTTTGGCACTCTTGAGGGACGTTGTGATTGGAGGACCTCGACCTGCTACGAAGCAGTGTAGCAGTGTAAGTACTGTAAGCAGTGTGGAATGTGTGGTGGATACCACAAAAGGAGGGTCTATACCTACACTGTATTGATGAAAATGGCCGTTAAGTGTGGTAAGACGGACCATTGATTTTGGTTGCACAAGTTGGGCAAGATCGCCCCACAGAAAAGTAAAGAGACAGAAAAACTTCGTTGGTATAGCTGCAACGAAAGGGAGGCAATAGCCGAAAAGAAAAGAAAAAAAGGAAAGTAGGCTGTTGGACGAAGGCGAGGGGATGTCTTGGACCAGGACACTATTGATGTTTCATGGATGTGGTGTAAGATACCACACTTGTTATGAATAATGAAGTACATATGTTCATTGATCCTGGTGCCACACATTTATTCATACTACCTTCATTCGCATATAAGTGAGTAAAAGGCATGAATGCCTACATCATTGGGTACAATACTGATAAATGAATACCCCAATAGAGGAGGATTAATTAACGAAATAAGGATATAGAGATTTTAAGTTGAAAAAAAAAAGGGGTGCAACAGTTGAAATTAAAGGAGTAAAGGATTGTACTCACGGAATGAATAATGACAAGAGTTTCGTTATAATAGATACACTAAGGAGATAATCTTTAAGATGAGATATGCTTAATTCTGAATACAAGATGTATCGGAGTATGAGGCGTATGCTAGGTAAGAACATCCTTACGATATGAAGTCATTAGGATTAAAGCAATTAGTAGCGAATATAAATTGTGACCACATGGACTGGTATATAAAGTATATGTGGTTAAGTCTAAAGGTGAATAAAGGTATTTCAAAATACCTCCCCGCCTGAAGACTTGACAGCGTCTGAAAGTATATATATAACCTATAACGTGAAATCGATCGTCGTAATAAATACCTTTAGCATTAGGATACCTTTACTAAGACGATAAGAATGTTAAAATTCGACAAATCATAAAGGTTATCATAGTAAAAATTTAATAAGAGCCGTTAAGATAAGAAAAGGAAATGACGCAGGTTAGTACCTGAAAACGTAAGCAATTTTGAAGGATCTTATACGCTTATGCGTAAATAAGTCAAGGATTGGACCGATTTGTAATCATCATTATCGATGATATGTTGGGTGTAGTTAAAGCCCAGGGTAAAATTGTAAGCAATAATTGGGAATGGCTTTTACAAATGGGTTGTTGCGAGTTCTCAATAGGGTATACTTGGTTGACGCGTTTAACTAAGAAAACGTGGTCTTGAATGAGAGAGGATAAATAAGATGATAGATGTGACATGAATTTCAGTGTAGTGAAGTATGAACTGACCACCGTGATTAATTTCACCATACCCAACAGCTCAAGAGGTTCACAGTGAGTATGGATACCTCGAAATTATAAAGGAGCTGTGTATTGATGTATAATGGGAGATAGTCAATTTTTGGAGTTAGACAACTCAAGGATCATGAAATAAACTATCTGACCCATGATTTAAAGTTAGCAGCGATAGTACTTGTACTGAGGATATGGTACTATTATGTACACGATGAGGAATTTTGGGTATGCACTGATCATAAAGCCCAAGTATCTGTTTTCACAGAAAGAAGCGAATATGAGAATACATAGTGGGTTAGAGCTTCTGAGGGATTTTGATTTGTGAAAATTGTACCACCCAGGAAAGGCTAATGTGATGACTGATGCCTCGAGTATAAAGAGCCTCGGGATGGTACCACATATGATGGTCAGGGAGCGTGAGCTGCTTGAACAGTTATGGACCTCAGTAGTGATGTGACCCTTTCTGATGATGACAGTGATTATGTGACAGCTAGCCTGATGATTAGAACCGGATGAGAGTGCCCGGATTTGCCAGGCTTAGCGTGATGATCGGCATGATGTCGATAGTTTGGGGTCAGATTCAGAAGGGTATAGTGATAGAGTTCACAAAGTGTGATGATGAGTGACTGAGGATTCCGAGACAGTATGAGTGCTCCCCAGGACCACAGTTGATGAAATAGTAATATTATCAGAAGCTCACTCTTCGGGATATATAGTGCATATGGAAAGTAAAGAATATATATCAAAATCTCAAAAAGGGTATTGGTGGTCAGATGTGAAAAGAGACATGGTAGAGATTGTGGAAAAGTACCTAGTATGTCAACAGAGTAAGGTAGAGTATTAAAAGTCTGCAGAGTTATTGCAGCACCTACCTATATCGACACGGCACGAAAATGAGAGCAAGTCTCCATGAATTTTATGATGGGTTACAGAGAACCCAGGTGAATTACGAGGCTATTTGGATGATAGTCGATAGAGTAATTAAGTCTACCCACCTTCTGGTTATGAACTCCCCAGATACTCAGAGTATGTATGAGAATTTATGTATAAGAAAGGTTGTGAAACATTATGTAGCGTTCCAGTGAGCATGGTATCATATAGGGATTTTCGCTTCACTTCCTACCTTTGAGGATATTTTTAGGAAGCTATGGGAACCCGACTGAGTATTAGCACAGCTTTCCATCCTCAGACAGATGGTCAGTCAGAGAGGACTGTACAGGTTCTGGAGGATCCGATGAAAGCGTGTGCCATTGATTTTATAAGCTCCTGGGATGATCAGTTATTACAAATTGAATTCGTTAATAGTGACAGTTGCCACTTGAGTATCGGGATAACAAGATATGAGGCAGTGTATGGCTGTAGGGGTTGTTCCCCAAATTGGATAAGAAAAAATGGGTGACAGATAGAATCATTTTTGACTTTGGATAATAAGTCTCTGAGGATGTTTATTTAAGAGTGAGAGATTAAGAACACCTCAGAGCAGGTAGAAAAGTATTGGAATTCACCCTTGGTAAATTAGTATGGTTGAAAATGTTTCTTGTCCTAAGAGAATAAGGACATAGCGAACTTTTGGAAGAAGGTAAATTGAGTTGCGCTGGATGGAATATTTTGAGAGATTGGACAAGTGGGAGATAAGACCTGTAAGTTGGTGTTATCACCTGAATTAACAGGCACCCACAATGTGTTTCAGTTTTTGATGCTTCGGCGATACTATCCAGATCCAGCATAGGTAATCGAATATGAACTCCAAAAGTTCAGTTTAATGAAAATATAAGTATATTGAAGAAGTTGATTCGGGCATTAAATAGGAAAGAGAAAGTATTGAGGTTTAAGACGATCTCCCTGATTAAAGTCCTTTGGTAGTGTTACGCTCCGGAGGAAGTCACATAAGAATTTAAGAGTATGATACGATTGATGTACCCGGAGTAGTCTATGGACTCATATGAATTGGTTCTAATTTGGAAGACCAAATTTCTTAAGTGGGGGAGAGTTGTAAGACCCGAATTTAATTAAAATACGAAATGAAGGAGCATTCGTGAAGGGAAGTCGGGTTAAATTAATCCCGAACACGTGTAAGGGCAAAATGGTCAAAAGATCGAAAGTCAGTATAATTTCGATAAGGAAATTTAATTAAAAAATATGGATTTGAGAAATCTTGGTCAATAAAGGTGAAATAAATTTATTTCAGATTAAATTGATCAAGATATCAATTTATTGAAATTAATCGGGATTAATCAAAATTTTTAGGACGAAAAAATAATCCCGAAAATAATCGAAAAATATACTGAAAAGTCATTCAGGACAATATCCCAAAAATATGGAGAAATTATACCAGAAAAAGGGTTAAAATATAATAAATAAATTAAATTAAAGAATCTGAAAAAAAAGAGAGGAAACGGAAATATCGGGGAGAGATAAAGAGAAGCAAAAAAACGGAAAGGGAGCCCAAATTGAGACCACCGACGGACCACCACCGGCGATCCTTGATCGCCGATGACCACCGAAAAATAGAGAGGAGAGGCCGGCGACCTCCCTGGTATCGGCAGCACGACCAACCGACGCCGGAGGAAGCCGAAATCGACAGGAGAAAATCGCGGAAGAGAAAAGGAAACGGCGGCCGATCGGCGTCGATTCAGGCCCGACCGACAGCCACCGAACGTCCCCGAGGCGCAGCTGAGCCGAATGACACCGAAAACAGCCATCGAAACCGGCGGACGGCGTCGAAAACTGCGAGGAAAGAAATGGGTCCCGATGGCCGGAGGAGAACAGGCTGGACCAGCCGCGTTCCGGTGAGCCCGATGGAAACTGAGGGTAGATTCGGGTTGCGGACGACCCAGTGGAGCTGCTGGCAGTGGAAGCCGACAGAGAACCGATCGGCAAGGTGGTGAACCAGCCGAACCGGAGTGAACCGGGGTGAACCGACGGGTCTGAACCGGTTCGAACCGGACTGAATCAGTTCAGCCAAAAAGAGAGGGAAAAAAAGGAGAAAAAGGGGAAAAAGAAAAAGAGGAAAAATTGGGGAAAATTTCAGTGATGCAATCGAGCTTCGGGTAAGTCGATAAGCGGTCAAATTGACCGATTTAAATTTTGAAGTATTTAATTTAATTAATTTTGGGCCGAAAACTTACCCGAAAAATTGTGGAATTGTGTAGCTCGACGATTGGCATCCAACGACAGCTTGAGATAGCCTCGAATTTCGTACTAGCATGGAATCTCGGGTAAGTGACCCTTATTTACGACAATTTACATCGTTATGCATGATATGAATTTAAATTCCGCATAAATTGAATTAAATTATGGAAATTTAGATAAATTGTCGTAAATAATCGATTTAGTTATTCAAGAATTAGAACAAGACCCAATAAATTATTAGTGGGCCCAATGAGCCCAATAGGCCTCGATAAAGTGAAAATTAAGTGGAAAACGGGCTTAAGGCCGATTAAGGCCCATTAAGGTGCAATCGGGCCCAATAGGGGTAAATGGGCCCAACGATTTAAATTAAGCCCAGAAAAGATTAAATACAATTAAATTATATGTTATCTGACCTGAGGAATATTGATACACAGTTCCAGGCATTTGATTGGGAGCATAACGGACTGCGCGACGTGACAACAGTGGAAAAGAAAAGGTCAGACTCGACAGGAAACTAAGGTAAGGGAATTCTACGGACTGCTAGAGGTAACTTGATGCAATTTTAAGTTCATTTGCAGTCTTTAAAATTTATCTGAAGGGTCTAGAGGTCGAATAATAATTTTAGTGCCCCGAATGGGTAAATTACTAAAATACCCTTGTTAAGGGTAGAACTTACAAATTTAGGAAAAATTGGGAGGAGCAAGGACAAGAGGTTCCTGCTTGTTCTGGAGGTATTTTAACACATGCATGAGTAGGCTGGCTCACTTTTAAAGAAAAATGCATAGCATTGCATACCTTAAACGATGTAATTTCTATGAAAACTATTTGGAGATAACCGAGCCGCCTACGTGTTTTTATTTACATGTGACGTGCTAGAGCTCAGCTCGCACGATGTTTGATTTGTTTGATGCATGCATTAGTGCTGGAGCGAGAGCTCGCACTAGAGTTTTACATGCATAAGTGCTAGAGTATAACTCGCACCAGATTTCACATGCTTGTTTCGTGACACGGTGCTAGAGTCTAACTCGCACCAGATTTTACATGATTTTCGTGACAGGGTACTGGAGTTTAACTCACACCAGATTTTATAAGATTTTCAGATGATTTATATATAGAGTGCTAGAGCCTAGCTCGCACTAGTTTTACTGGATTTGTGGAGTAGCGCTGTCTGCCCTTGGAGTCAGCCAAAAGGCCCAACAGGCTCAAAAGACCTCTTAAGTAGGGTGAGAGTGAGGGATGAGGTTAGCGGCCTTGTGGGGATGTAAAGCGGGCTCTGCTGATTTTACTTGATTTGATGAGAGTGCTGAGCATCGCTCGCACTGATTTTATGAGAACATGCGATGAGCCGTGCTTGGAGCATCGGGTAGACTGTGTGTCACCGATTTAATAGGCTCGCACGTGCGTTTTGAGACATGGCATGAGTATTGAGAAACAAAACCTCTCTGTGGGAAGCAGGCCATTTGGGCTGGAGTACCTAGAGTGATATGGGTCCATGGAGTACGATGTACCGTGCAAGTAGCATGGAGTAAGATGTACCGTGGGGTATCTTCGGATACGGTATCTTTGTGATATAGGGTATCTTCGGATACGGTATCTTTGTGATACGGGGTATCTTCGGATACGGCATCTCCGGATGCGTAGGATCGGATAAGACCGATGGGTTGGATTGACCCACCTCCCGGGCGGTTCCCGATCAGGGTGAGACCTTGCACACTGGGATCCGTGAAGCTAGAGGGACTCACGAGGACACATATGTCCAGTCCTAGTTATTGCCATTATACAGATATTACCTCGTCTCGCATGTCGACGATTTTGATGAAATCAAACTGGGTTTTTAAACTAAATATGCATGATGGTTATTTCCATGCTTTTAAACCCATATGTGATGTAAACGAATTTTCATGATTTTGTGTGAGTCAAGATCACCCGAAGGAGGGGTCGAGTCCTGACTTTACTGTGAAATTTTAAATGAGAAAGATATGATTTTGAATATAATTGCATGTTGAATTTTCCGTGCAAACTTGATTTACATAACATCATAACTCATATAATTTGTTTTTAAATGTGTGGAGAAAGGGTGGTTTATACATGGCACCACGTTCATGTTGGTAGTATGGTTACCTACTTGTTCGTAGGATTGCCTTACTGAGCTTGATGTGCTCACCCCTTTCATTTTCTCCCACAGATAATCTCCAGTTGAAGTTGAGGCGACTCAGTACTGCATTCCGGATATCTGCTGCTGCCCATCAACATAAGGTATATACACTTGTACATATTGTATCTACATAAGCATAGCACAGTAACATGTTTGTAAGTAACTTTAGGGGATGTATAAATATTGTAGACATTTTATAAATGACTGAGAAAGAATTAAGTTATATGGTAAATGTATGGTGAGACTGGCATTGACGCACAGTCCAATTTGTTAGTGGAGTGTGGTCACGATTAGAGGACAGGTAAGAATGAAAGAAAATAACAAAACGCGAAAAATTAACTCTGATTTTTGGGTAGTTTGGGTCGTGACACACAAGGAACATATCGATCTCCAAATGTCTCGGGTTAAAACAGATCGATCCTCCCTTACTACCAGATTGATCTTGTAGCAGGTAATCTGAGTGGTTGGAGTAGTTGAACCACAAGCAGATCGATCTCCACCAAGCACCATATCGATCTCCTAGGCTTTGTCTATATAAGAAGCACAGATTTTAGACTGGAACACGTTTCCCTCTTTCCTAAACACTCTAACACTCACCATTTTCACACAAAAACTAAGCTTTCTCACTTTAGAAAACACTACATTCCCAACAGATTTGGAGGAAGTTTAAAGAGGCAAAATTGTTCCTTGTAGTGAGGAGAACACTATATCCAAAAATAAAAAATTGGATTGCTCAAGGAAAAGAGTTAAGCATCCCACAAGTTTAGTCTAGAGAAAGGGGCAAGCTGGGTAAGTCTTTAAAACCCTTAACTCCAAGCATGATGTTTTAGGTAATTTTAGGAGTTGATGAATGCATATTGTGTTAGTAGAAAATGGCTAAGAGGCGTAGAACTCACTTGATCTAAAATGTACCTAGAAAAGAGATAGATTGAGTTGCTATTGTAATGATCTTGGAATACTATGATATTGATGGTGTTGAGTGAATGATTTTAGATGGACATACAAAGAAATATCAAGGTTAAATATGATAAAAGGCTTAAGGAATATGAATAGATAAGTAAATGACAATGTGAATGTTTAGGAAAAGAAAAGGAAAATAACTTAATGATTTACACATGTAGATTAGAATATGTTGAAACACGATTAACCAGGATTGCGAACAGAGCAAATGAGACGAAGGAGATACGAGCACAATTCGAGGTAAGGGATTGTATGTTAACGATAGAGATATTCGTACGTATTTTGCAACAATTTTAGTAGTTATGACGCTAGTGATATTATGTTTAGCTATTGAGCCATAAAGTGATATGAAAGTGTGAAATGTATTATGGTATAAATTGCGAATATGGGATGCGGGAAGGAAAACAGCATGACATGCATGTTTTTAATGTTTTTACAACTATATGTTGTTATTGTGACTAAGAGATGATGAAGGATATGTTGGTTAGTTTTACATGTTTTGCATGGATCGGCATACTATGTCAATAAACATGATTTGAGTTTTCTTTTGAGAAAATAGCCATCTATCTGATTTGAAATATATAAAGGTGTTGGAACCTTAGCTCACACCTGCTTTTAATGATTTTGACTATACTGGAGATTTTACTCGCATATGTTTTTATGATTTGATAAACCGTGCTGGAGCGTAGCTCGCACGTGATTTTATGATGATGATAATGTGATGGAGCCTAGCTCGCACAATGATTTTTAGATGATACAGTGCTAGAAGCAGTCACTCGCACTGAGAGATACCGCGTTGGAGCCTTGCGGAGACTGTGTCATGCTGATTCTGCTCTCCTGATATACAAAACATGGGTTAGGATGATGAGTTCGTCGTTGTAGGGTTGATGGATTGGGTCCACAGGCGTACACTGTACAGTGCAGTTGTCCGGGGAATACTATGTACCGTGCTATGTGCATGTGGGTACGAGTATCCCGTAGATGACACATGGGGTACGTTGTACCGTGAATATATGTGATATGATGAGGAAGAAGATGATGATGATGATTGAGATGAGCCGAAGGGTAGGACTTATCCATCCCCCTTCAGGCGAGTGATGCCCTGTGCACACCTGATCAGTGAGGCCTGGGATCACTGACTATGACCATACGTCGTGGATATTTGTTTGCCTAAAGTTCCCTACCTGTCTCAGAGATAAGAGAAAATTGATGAAAAGAAATGCTTTGTGAAAAGGAAAGAAATAATATGATTTGATAAATATCTTGATTTAAATGTTTGTGTTGTGATAGCACTGTTTTATGACATATTTCTAAATGGAAATAGCGAGCATTGGTTTTTATGAAAATGCTTGTGAGAAAAGAATGTTTAAATGCATTTTCCATTGATATTTTCATTTATAATGACAGATGATTTTGTTGATCATGCATGGGCTACGTAGATAGTACAGTATCTACCTGTTAGCATCATTTTCCTTACTGAGCTGTGGTTTGTTCATCCCACTATTTTTCCCCCTTCAGATACTGAGAAGTAGTACAGTGCTGTGGTCTCCAGATCTGTTTTGTGTTGGTCAGCTCCTACCAGTTGCTAAGTTATAAGAATTGTATATACAAAAGCATTTTGTATCTATCGTATTGTATCGCACAGTCATACATTGAAAATGAGAAAAAAATTATATGGGGATGTTATGTAAAGATATTTTATTTAATACAATAGATTTTGTATATCTACACACATGCCTAGGAGTGTGTGATTTAAAGTTTCAAATATTTCCACTATAAATGTATAAGATTTGCAATTACATCGGCTCACAGCCCAACTGTAAGTGGTATATGTATGGATGAAGGGTAACTGGAGTTGGGGTGTGACACTAGATGTGATTGAAATGTATGGAATGATTGGATGATATGATTTGGAAAGCATGTCTGATAGTTGTGGATAGCTAGAGTTGTTAAATCACCTTGATTGCTGGTGGGCAAGCTTATATATAAGCCGTTATGCTGCAGAAATTTCTATCGGCCATATAGATTTAAATTTTAAACATAAATATATAATCATAGATAAATAAGCAAGCTGAAAGGATTGACACTGTACAGGGATGCAATCTAAAAGGATAAAGGAATAAGTTAAGGCATTAATCTAAATGTACGGGTCGTTACATGAACAGAGTATTCAACTTCTATCCAAAAGTAACGATAAAGTGTAGATACTTGCATTAAGCTCGTTAATATTTAAATTAAATAATATCAATACCTTTACAAAAGGTATTGATATCGTGAGTAGTTAAGGCATAATATTGGCATTTTAAAGTGTAAAATCACTTTAATAAAATAAACATTAAAACATCAAAGATGCACATTAAAAATCAATCATTCAAACATCTGCATATTGAGTTTCATTCAATCCTATAAACTTAGCATGATTTCTAAAATTAATTTCACATTTTAAATTTATGTTGAAAACAAGTTAGTGTAATTAAAATTCAATTCTTCTTAAGTTTATAAAGTCATATCAAAATCCTAAATATTTCAAAACTAATGCTAACCATCATAATTAACAATAGCAACTGAAAAAAGCAACATGTTTGTTGCAGTTGTCCATTTGTCCTTTTTTACTAGACAACTTTATTTTGTATTAACTAGAGTCGTTAAAAAGAAAAAAATTGTTCATTATAAATATTAATATTTCTTAATTTTCGATATAATTATTTATAATCTAAAAAAAAAATTTCCTATTATAAATTTATAATAGCATGTTTGAGAAAATTTTAATCAAATTGGAAAAGTGGACCAGCCCATAAACATACAGGTTTGATCAGTGTGGAATGCGAACCAAACGTAGTGGGTTTATTATACTCGCATTTAAACGGGTTTATATTTTGGAGGTCATAACCCTAAAAAATAGGCAAATAAAAAAGTTGACCCACAGACTCGAACCTGTTTGAGTAGCTTTACCTGTAAACCCCATGAAATTTTTGGTACGTGGTTTTAAATTGTAAGACCCGAATTTAATTAAAATATGAAATGAATGAGTATTCGTGAAGGGAAGTCGGGTTAAATTAATCCCGAACACGTGTAAGGGCAAAACAGTCAAAAGATCGAAAGCCAGTATAAATTCGATAAGGAAATTTAATTAAAAATAAAGATTTGAGAAATCTTGGTCAATAAAAGTGAAATAAATTTATTTTGGGTTAAATTGATCAAGATATCAATTTATTGGAATTAATCGGGATTAATCGAAATTTTTAGTTCAGAAAAATAATCCCGAAAATAATCGAAAAATATACCAAAAAGTCATTCGAGACAATATCCCAAAAATACAGAGAAATTATACCCGAAAAAGGGTTAAAATATAATTAATAAATTAAATTAAATTAAATAAATTAAATTTGGGATAAAATAATATAAGTTGTAGATATTTTGGATTTTTATAGAGTATTTTAATGAATAGTATAATAATTAAAATAAATAAATAATAAAAATAAATAAATAAATAAATATATAAAATAAATTAAAGAATTAAAAAAAAGGAATCAGAAAACGCGAAAGGAGACAAAAACGGAAGCCGAAATCGGGGGGGAGGCCGGACGACCACCGGCGACCCTTGTCCCAGGCCGCCTACCGGGAAAGGAAGCCCGAAGCCAGGCGATCTTGCTGCCACCGGAGACGCGGGCCAAGGACGACCGAGATCGTCGAAAAACGGTGTAAGACCCGAAATTAAATCGTAAATTTTATGAGGTAGAAAATGTTCACAAATTTAAAGGAATGGGATTCGGACTGAAAATAAGGATTCAAATCATAAAATGAATGAGTGTTCGTGAAGGAAAGTTTGACTGAATTAATCCCGAACAAGTGTAGGGGTAAAACGGTCAAAAGATCAAAATTCGGGATAAATTCGATAAGAAAAATTTAATTAAAAATAAGGATTTAGGATATCTTGATCAATAATGAGGAATTATACAATTTCGAGTCCAATTGATCAAGATCCGAAATTTTTAGAAATACCGAAAAGTCACCCGGGACAATATCCCAAAAATACGGAGAAATTATACTGGAAAAATGATTAAAAATATAATAAACAAATTAAATTAAACTAAATTTATTTATTTGGAATAGATAATAATATTGTAGATATTTTCAGATTTTTTTAGACTATTTTAATGAATATTTTAATAATAAAATAAATGTTAAATAATAATAATAAAACAAAAAAAAGAATCTGAAAAAAAGAGGGAGGAGAGAGAAAAAGCTCGGGAGAACCCGAGAAACAAAACCGAGAAGCGACCCGTGAACCTTCACCGTCGATTCCAGCACACCGGCGACCGACGGGCTTCGACGAAGCTACCAGGAGGAAGAGGAGAGACCGGCGAGCACGTGGGCACCGGAATCACGCTGCCAGGTGGCCGGAGCAGGCCGATCGGAGCGAAGGAAGACCAGTGAAGAAACGGGTTGATTTCCGACGAACCACCGCGTCTGGGCTGAAACGGAGGCCACCGACGCACTCAGGGTAAGAAGCCGGTTCTTTTGAGACCGATCTTGGCCGGTGAGACCTCCGAAAACGCCGGCGACGACAATTGGCAGTAAACGGCACCATTTGGCCGAACGGAAAGGGAAGGAAAAGGAGGGAAAAGAAAGGAAAGAGGAAAGAAAAGAAAGGAAAAGGAAGGAAAAGGAAAGAAAAGAAAGGAAAAAGGGGAAAAAGGAAAGAAATTACCGGGGACGACTCGAGATTCGGGTAAGTTGACCGAGGGTCAAAATTGACCTACGGGTAAATTCCAAAAATTTAATTTAATATTATTTTAATGAAAAATAATCTGGATTTACCTAATTGTGCAGCTTTACGACAGAGATCGAACGAGAGCCGATCGAGCTCTGATTTTCGTAACCCGCATTGTATCGGGTAAGTACAGTTTAATTTTGGCAATCAGAGTTCTTTAAATACCGAGTTTTAATTAATTTACGAAATTATGGATTAATTTCGCATAGAAAGGAATATTAATTCGGAGTTGTAATAAATTGCCGTAAATGGTATACGAGCTATCCAATGAATTTGGATCGAAGCCTGATAATTATTAGTAAGCTGCATAAGCCCGGTATACCCGAAGAAGGGAATTAATAAATATAAAAAGGGCTAAAATGGGCCGAGACCAAATAAGGTAGATAGGGCCCAATACCTTAAAGTTGATCAGTAAATGCGATATACTGATCAAGATAATTGAATTGACCTCAACTGTATGGTTATATGCAGTTACGTACCTTTGGTTGGCACACATTTGGGCTGAGATATTCGGTATCATCGAGGCAGGTTAAGTCTGCACGCGATTCCAGGTAAGGGAATTTTGTAGGTATATAGAGATACCTATACGTATTTTTGAGGGGATTTACAGGGTCTAGAATTTATTAAACTATCTAGAAACGAGAAAATAATTTTGCGAAAATCGGGGCATAGGTGAATAAAGGAAAAATGACAATTTTGCCCCTGGGAGTAAAATTTACAAAAAGGGTAGTAAGGCAGATAAATTGCATGATTTCATGTTTTTAATGCTTTATATGATTATATTGCTTTGATTTAAGCAAATATGCACATAGGTTGGCTATTGATTTCGTGAAATATACGAAAGGGTACCGGTTTGTACCGGTTACTATTTTCAAAGATGTTTTATTAAAATTGAGCCACCTATCATATTTACACGAGTAAAAAGAGTGCTAGAGTCTTATTCGCACTCAAGTTTACTGATTTATTTCTCATGAAAAGCTGTACTGGAGCATTGCTCGTACGAGAAATTTGTGTGTGCACAAAATCGTGCTGGAGCTTCGCTCGCACGAGATTTTAGATATCATGATATGCATAGGGTGGTGCTGGAGCTTCGCTCGCACTAGACGTGAGTTGACATGCATATAGTCGTGCGGAAGCCTCCTGTAGACTGTGTGTCACAGAGAGTTGAGATGCTCGCACGCATACTTTGAGACATGGGTTGGTTATCGACATAGTATTGGGATGGATAAGACCTACGGCAGGCACCCCCAGACTATGATATGGGTCCACGGAGTACGATGTACCATGTATGTCACACGGAGTACGTTGTACCGTGCAGTCGTGATGACTCTATGATGTTACTTGATATTCTGGCGGGTAGGACTTGACCCCACCTCCTGTTGTAGTTGTGATGCCCCGCACACCGGGATCCATGTAGCCTGGGATCACAGGGACATAGTATGGCCATAGTCCTCGATTTTTCATACAGTAACCTACATGCCTCACATGATATCATACGGTCTGGATAGACCAGGACAAACCCGATGGAGGGGTAGTCCCGATTTATGTTTTTAAAAGAGATGTGATTTAATGAATCAAGGTATTCCGGAGAGATGAGTTTGACCTTGTTGAAGTTGTTTTATGATGAAACAAATGAGTTTTAAAGTGATGAGTTTTGTGATTAAACGAATAAGTTTTAAAGTGAAGAGTTTATGATGAAACTAATAAGTTTTTAATGTGACGAGCATGAGATGTCATACATGATGATTTTTCCATGTGTGCTTTATATGCCGATTTCATGCTTTCTCTTATATGATATATACATACATGTGGCATCGTTTTAGTCATACCTCATGCTCCAAATGTAAACGATTTTTATATCATGACATTATCAGCACGTAGATAGTATAGTTATCTACCTGCTTACATTATTGCCTTACTGAGCACGTTTCGCTCACCCTTTCATTTTCCACCCCACGGGGTATATTCAGTAGAAGAGAGCGACAATAGTCTCGCATCTCGGTTATCCACCACTTCTTATTAAGATCAGGTATACACATTTATATAATTTTTGTATCTGAACATATAAATGCACAGTACTGTATATGGATTTAATATTGGGGATGTATTTTGTTTAAATAAATTGATATGTGAATGTGAATATGAAAATAGAATGGTAAATGGAAATTGAATTGTAAATAGGGGAGAGGTGACTAACACCGAATCATAGCCCAACTGTTTAGTAGTATATCTGTTCATGACGGGTAAGGAAATGAAAAGCGAAAAATTTGTAGGGATTTTTAGGTAATTTGGGTCGTGACAATTTAATGGTATCAGAGCAGAGTTGGCCTGATATGAGTCGGTGTTAGTGGTTAAGTAAATTTACATCCCCATGTACTGTGCATTGTTTAGATACAATTGTGTATATCAAGATGGAATTGCAGCTAAGAATTTTGTTTCGAATGCAAGAATATAGTTTTTATAACTGATAACCGCTATGGTAGAGTGGCGAGTACACATGCTCGAGACCGTAGAGATCGGTCTTAGAATCAAATGAGTCATGATATGAGACTCAAGATGAGATAGTGCACGAGGCAGAGGTCGTAGCGGTAGACCTGAGTCTGCTAAGTCGTGCTGAGTTGACCCATGAGAATCGGGATGAGATTGAAATAGAGGTTAATGTTGAGCATACCTCTCAGAGTCCGACAAAGTGATCGGATAGTATTGAGACACGCTTCGTGAGGTTGGAGCGGAGTGTGGAGATTATTTTGAGGAGCAAATTGCTCAGAGTAGACATAAGATCAGAGGGCGCAGCGGAGCATTGATTGAAACCCGCTCGACCCATCTTAAGTGTTAAACATCCAGAGCTAAGATGAGAAATATTTTGGATGTATTCCGGTGATAGGATATCCTGGACATGATTTAAAGGAAATTATGGATAAAAGTCCGTACTCTGACCCAGAGGATTTGATTTATTGATGAGTATGATTTATGAGTATGAAACTTGGTTATATTCCTGGGCAGATATTACCTCGACACTATGAACAGGTGACAGTCGAGATGTCTAAAAGTTCATGAAATGGCTCAACTTTTCAATTTGAGTCTGATTGGCCCATGAGATATTACCTATATCGAGGCAGTGCGCAGATTTACAGTTGGGTAGATAAGAACATGAATTGCACGCCTCTGAGATTGGGAAAGGAAGTGAGGGCTGAAATAGAAACAGAAAAGAGAATCGAGAAATGACAAAGATGTTAAAATGGGAAAAAGGTAATTGGTAAAAGATTTAATTTGATGAGTCCTGGAGTAAGATAATTGGTAAGGCCCCAGTGCAACCAATTTTGGCACTCTTGAAAGGCATTGTGATTGGAGGACCTCGACCTGCTACGAAGCAGTGTAGCAGTGTAGGATGTGTGGTAGATACCATGCAAGGAGGGTCTATACCTACACTGTATTGACAAAAATGGCCGTTAAGTGTGGTAAGACGGACCATTGATTTTGATTACACAGAGTTGGGCGAGATCGCCTTACAGAAAAGTAAAGAGACAGAGAAAAACTTTGTTGGTATAGCTGCAATGAAAAGGGAGGCCATAGCCGAAAAGAAAAAGGAAAGTAGGCTGTTGGACGAAGGCGAGAGGATGTCTTGGACCAGGACACTATTGATGTTCATGGATGTGGTGTAAGGTACCACACTTGTTATGAATAATGAAGTACATATGTTCATTGATCTTGATGCCACACATTTATTAATACCGCCTTCATTCGTATATAAGTGATGTAAAAGGCATGAATGCCTACATCATTGGGCACAATACTGATAAATGAGTACCCCAATAGAGAAGGATTAATTAACAGAATATGGATATACAGATTTTAAGTTGAAAACAGGGGTGAAAAACATCACTAAAAAGTATACTGTAAGTGTTGACAAGTGATAAAAAGGGGTGCAACAGTTGAAATTAAAGGAGTAAAGGATTGTACTCACAAAATGAATAATGACAAGAGTTTCGTTATACTTGATACACTAAGGAGATAATCTTCGAGATATGCTTGATTCTGAATACAAAATGTATTAGAGTAAGAGGCGTATGCTAGGTAAGAACATCCTTACGATATGAAGTCATTAGGATTAAAGCAATTAGTAGTGAATATAAATTGTAACCACATGGACTGATATGTAAAGTAATTGTGGTTAAGTCTAAAAGTTAATAAAGGTATTTCAAAATACCTCCCCGCCTGAAGACTTGACAGCGTCTAAAAGTATATATATAAAACCTATAACGTGAAATCGATCGTCGTAATAAATACCTTTAGCATTAGGATACCTTTACTAAAACGATAAGAATATTAAAATTCGACAAATCATAAAGGTTAACATAGTAAAAATTTAATAAGAGCCGTTAAGATAAGAAAAGGAAATGACGCAGGTTAGTACCTGAAAACGTAAGCGATTTTAAAGGATCTTATACACTTATGCGTAAATAAGTCAAGGATTAGACCGATTTGTAATCATCATTATCGATGATATGTTGGGTGTAGTTAAAGTCTAGTGTAAAATTGTAAGCAATAATTGAAAAATTGCTTTTACAAATGGGTTGTTGCGAGTTCTCAATATGGTCTACTTGGTTGACACGTTTAACTAAGAAAACGTGGTCTTTGAATGAGATGATAAATAAGATGATAGATGTGACATGAATTTCGGTGTAGTGAAGTATGAACTGACCACCGTGATTAATTTCACCATACCCAATATCTCGAGAGGTTTTCAGTGAGTATGGATACCTCAAAATAATGAAGGAGCTGTGTATTGATGTATAATGGGAAGGTAGTCAATTATGGAGTCAGACAACTCCTTAATCATGAAATAAACTATCTGACTCATGATTTTAAGTTGGCAACGGTAGTATTTGTACCGAGGATATGGTACTATTAGGTACACGATGAGGAATTTTGGATATGCACTGATCATAAAAGTCCCAAGAATCTGTTTTCACAGAAAGAGGCGAATATGAGAATACATAGTGGGTTAGAGCTTCTGAGAGATTTTGATTGTGAAAAAATTGTACCACCCAGGAAAGGCTAATGTGATGGCTGATGCCTTGAGCAGAAAGAGCCTCGGGATGGTATTACATATGATGGTCAGGGAGCGTGAGCTGCTAGAGCAGTTGTGAGCCTTAGTATTGATGTGATCCCTTCTGATAATGACAATGATTGTGTGACAGCTAGCCTGAGATTAGAACCGGATGAGACTACCCGGATTTGACAGGCTTAGCGTGATGATTGGCACGATATCGATAGTTTGGGTCAGATTCAGAAGGGTACAGTGATAGAGTTCACAGAGTATGATAATGATTTACAGAGGTTCAGAGACAGTATAAGTGCTCCCCATGACCACAGTTGATGAGATAATAATATTGTCAGAAGCTCACTCTTTGGGATATACAGTGCATACGGAAGTAAAGAATATATTGAAATCTCAAAAAAGGTATTGGTGGTCAGATGTGAAAAGAGACATGATAGAGATTGTGGAAAGGTGCCTAGTATGTCAGCAGAATAAGGTAGAGTATTAAAAGTCTGCAGGGTTATTGCAGCCTCTACCTATATCGACACGGCATGAAAATGAGGGCAAGTCTCCATGAACTTCGTGATGGGTTATAGAGGACTCAGATGAATCACGAGACTATTTTATTTAGATGATAGTCGATAGAGTGACTAAGTCTACCCACCTTCTGGTTATGAAATCCCCAAATACTCAAAGTGTATATGAGGATTTATGTGTAAGCAAGATTGTGGAACATTAAGTAGCATTCCAATGAGCATGATATCATATAGGGATTCTCGCTTCACTTCCCACCTTTGAGGATATTTTTAGGAAGCTATGGGAACCCGACTGAGTATTAGCATAGCTTTTCATCCTCAGACAGATGGTCAGTCAGAGAGGACTGTACAGGTTCTGGAGGATCCGATGAAAGCGTGTGCCTTTGATTTTTTATGCTCCTGGGATGATCAATTATTACAAATCGAATTCGTTAATAGTGACAGTTGCCACTTGAGTATCGGGATAACAAGATAGGAGGCAGTGTATGACTGTAGGGGTTGTTCCCCAAATTGGATAAGAAAAAGTGGGTGACAGATATAATTATTTTCGACTTTGGATAATAAGTCTCTGAGGATGTTTAGTTAAGGATGAGGGATTAAGAACACCTCAGAGCAGATAGAAAAGTATTGGAATTCACCGAGGGTGAATTAGTATGGTTGAAAGTTACTTGTCCTAAGAGAATAAGGACATAGCGAACTTTTGGAAGAAGGTAAATTGAGTTTCGCTGGATTGAATCTTTTGAGAGATTGGACAAGTGGGAGATAAGACCTGTAGGTTGGTGTTATCATTTGAATAAGCAGGCACCCACAATGTGTCCCATCTTTTGATGTTTCGAAAATACTATCCAGATCCAGCATAGGTGATAGGATCTGAGATCCAACAGTTCAGCTTAATGTAAATATAAGTATATTGAAAGGTTGATTCGGGCATTAAACAGGAAAGAGAAAGTAATGAGGTTAAGATGATCTCCCTAATTAAAGTCCTTTCGTAGTAATACACTCCGGAGAAGGTCACATAAGAATTTAAGAGTATGATACGATCGATATACCCGGAGTTGTATATGGACTCATATGACTTGGTTCTAATTTGGAGGACCAAATTTCTTAAGTGGGGGAGATTTGTAAGACCCGAAATTAAATCGTAAATTTTATGAGGTAGAAAAATGTTCACAAATTTAAAGGAATGGGATTCGGACTGAAAATAAGGATTCAAATCATAAAATGAATGAGTGTTCGTGAAGGAAAGTTTGACTGAATTAATCCCGAACAAGTGTAGGGGTAAAACGGTCAAAAGATCAAAATTCGGGATAAATTCGATAAGAAAAATTTAATTAAAAATAAGGATTTAGGATATCTTGATCAATAATGAGGAATTATACAATTTCGAGTCCAATTGATCAAGATCCGGAATTTTTAGAAATACCGAAAAGTCACCCGGGACAATATCCCGAAAATACGGAGAAATTATACAGGAAAAATGATTAAAAATATAATAAACAAATTAAATTAAACTAAATTTATTTATTTGGAATAAATAATAATATTGTAGATATTTTCAGATTTTTTTAGACTATTTTAATGAATATTTTAATAATAAAACAAATGTTAAATAATAATAATAATAATAATAAAACAAAAAAAAAGAATCTGAAAAAAAAAGAGGGAGGAGAGAGAAAAAGCTCGGGAGAACCTGAGAAACAAAACTGAGAAGCGACCCGCGAACCTTCACCGTCGATTCCAGCACACCGGCTATCGACGGGCTTCGACGAAGCTACCAGGAGGAAGAGGAGAGACCGACGAGCACGTGGGCACCGGAATCACGCCGCCAGGTGGCCGGAGCAGGCCGATCAGAGCAAAGGAAGACCGGCGAAGAAACGGGTTGATTTTCGACGAACCACCGCGTCTGGGCTGAAACGGAGGCCACCGACGCACTCAGGGGAAGAAGCCGGTTCTTTTGAGATCGGTCTTGGCCGGTGAGACCGTCGGAAACGCCGGCGACGGCAATTGGCAGTAAACGGCACCGTTTGGCCGAAAGGAAAGGGAAGGAAAAGGAGGGAAAAGAAAGGAAAGAGGAAAGAAAAAAAAGGAAAAGGAAGGAAAAGGAAAGAAAAGAAAAGAAAAAGGGGAAAAAGGAAAGAAATTACCGGGGACGACTCGAGATTCGGGTAAGTTGACCGAGGGTCAAAATTGACCTATGGGTAAATTCTGAAAATTTAATTTAATATTATTTTAATGAAAAATAATCCGGATTTACCTAATTGTGCAGCTTTACGACAGAGATCGAACGAGAGCCGATCGAGCTCTGATTTTCGTAACCCGCATTATATCGGGTAAGTACAGTTTAATTTTGGCAATCAGAGTTCTTTAAATACCGAGTTTTAATTAATTTACGAAATTATGGATTAATTTCGCATAGAAAGGAATATTAATTCGGAGTTGTAATAAATTGCCGTAAATGGTATACGGGCTATCCAATGAATTTGGATCGAAGCCCGATAATTATTAGTAAGCTGCATAAGCTCGGTATACCCGAAGAAGGGAATTAATAAATATAAAAAGGGCTAAAATGGGCCAAGACCAAATAAGGTAGATAGGGCCCAATACCTTAAAGTTGATCAGTAAATGCGATATAATGATCAAGATAATTGAATTGACCTCAACTGTATGGTTATATGCAGTTACGTACCTTTGGTTGGCGCACATTTGGGCTGAGAGATTCGGTATCATCGAGGCAGGTTAAGTCTGCACGCGATTCCAGGTAAGGGAATTTTGTAGGTATATAGAGATACCTATACGTATTTTTGAGGGGATTTACAGGGTCTAGAATTTATTAAACTATCTAGAAACGAGAAAATAATTTTACGAAAATCGGGGCATAGGTGAATAAAGGAAAAATAACTATTTTGCCCCTGGGAGTAAAATTTACAAAAAGGGTAGTAAGGTAGATAAATTGCATGATTTCATGTTTTTAATGCTTTATATGATTATATTGCTTTGATTTAAGCAAATATGCACATAGGTTGGCTATTGATTTCGTGAAATATATGAAAGGGTACCGGTTTGTACCGGTTACTATTTTCAAAGATGTTTTATTAAAATTGAGTCACCTATCATATTTACACGAGTAAAAAGAGTGCTAGAGTCTTACTCGCACTCAAGTTTACTGATTTATTTCTCATGAAAAGCCGTACTGTAGCATTGCTCGTACGAGAAATTTGTGTGTGCACAAAATCGTGCTGGAGCTTCGCTCGCACGAGATTTTAGATATCATGATATGCATAGGGTGGTGCTGGAGCTTCGCTCGTACTAGACGTGAGTTGACATGCATATAGTCGTGCGGAAGCCTCCTGTAGACTGTGTGTCACAGATAGTTGAGATGCTCGCACGCATACTTTGAGACATGGGTTAGTTATCGACATAGTATTGGGGTGGATAAGACCTACGGCAGGCACCCTCAGACTATGATATGGTTCCACGGAGTACGATGTACCGTGTATGTCACACGGTGTACGCTGTACCGTGCAGTCATGATGACTCTATGATGTTACTTGATATTCTGGCGGGTAGGACTTGACCCCACCTCCCGTTGCAGTTGTGATGCCCCGCACACCGGGATCCGTGTAGCCTGGGATCACAGGGACATAGTATGGCCATAGTCCTCGATTTTTCATACAGTAACCTACATGCCTCACATGATATCATACGGTCTAGATAGACCAGGACAAACCCGATGGAGGGGTAGTCCCGATTTATGTTTTTAAAAGAGATGTGATTTAATGAATCAAGGTATTCCCGAGAGATGGGTTTGACCTTGTTGAAGTTGTTTTATGATGAAACAAATGAGTTTTAAAGTGATGAGTTTTGTGATTAAACGAATAAGTTTTAAAGTGAAGAGTTTATGATGAAACTAATAAGTTTTTAATGTGACGAGCATGAGATGTCATACATGATGATTTTTCCATGTGTGCTTTATATGCCGATTTCATGATTTCTCTTATATGATATATACATACATGTGGCATCGTTTTAGTCATACCTCATGCTCCAAATGTAAACGATTTTTATATCATGACATTATCAGCACGTAGATAGTATAGTTATCTACCTGCTTACATTATTGCCTTACTGAGCACGTTTCGCTCACCCTTTCATTTTCTACCCCACATGGTATATTCAGTAGAAAAGAGCGACAATAGTCTCGCATCTCGGTTATCCGCTGCTTCTTATTAAGATCAGGTATACACATTTATATAATTTTTGTATCTGAACATATAAATGCACAGTACTGTATATGGATTTAATATTGGGGATGTATTTTGTTTAAATAAATTGATATGTGAATGTGAATATGAAAATAGAATGGTAAATGGAAATTGAATGGTAAATAGGGGAGAGGTGACTAACACCGAATCATAGCCCAACTGTTTAGTAGTATATCTGTTCATGACGGGTAAGGAAATGAAAAGCGAAAAATTTGTAGGGATTTTTAGGTAATTTGGGTCGTGACAAATGGAGGAGAAGGCCGCGGGAAAGAAATGGTCACCGGTGGCGAACGACGGCGATTTGGGCTGAACCGAGGCCAGATTCTGAAAGCCCAGGCGACTGTGATTCTTTCTACACCAGTAGCAGTCGGTGAAACGACGGAATCGCCGACGACGACGAAGAGGAAGAAATGGGTTTTCGACACCGGGGTGAAGAGGCCGAACCGGCTGCGTTTCGGCGACCTCGACCCAAACCAAGGGTGGATTCGTGATGCGGACAACCTTGCGGAGCGACTGGTGGTGAGAATCGGCGGAGAACCGGTGGGCAAGGCCTTGAACCAGCGGTGAACCGACCAAACCGGGGTGAACCGGCTGTCTGAATCGGTCCAAACCGGACTGAACCGGTTCAACCAAAAAGAGAGGAAAAAAGGTGAAAAAAGGGAAAAAGAAAAAGAGCAAAAAATTGGAGAGAAATCCCGACGATGCAATCGAGCTACGGTAAGTCAATAGTGGTCGAAATTGACCCGATTTAAATTTTGGAGTGTTTAATTTAATTAATTTTGGGCTGAAAACTTACCCGAAAAAATTGTGAAATTGTGTAGCTCGACGATTGGCATCAAACGAGAGCTCGAGACAGCCTCGAATTTTGTACTGTCATGGAATCTCGGGTAAGTGACCCTTATTTATGACAATTTACATCGTTATGCGTGATATGAATTTAAATTCCTCATAAATTGAATTAAATTATGAAAATTTAAATAAATTATCGTAAATATTAAATTTAGCTATTCGAGAGTTAGAACGAGGCCCAATAAATTGTTGGAGGGCCCAATGAGCCCAATAGGCCTTGATAATGTGAAAATTAAGTGAAAAACGGGCTTAAGGCCGATTAAGGCCCATTAAGGTGCAATCGGGCCCAATAGGGGTAAACGGGCCCAATGATTTAAATTAAGCCCAGAAAATAGGAAATTCAATTAAATTGTATAATATCTGACCTGAGGAATATTGATACGCAGTTCCGGACATTTGATTGAGAGCAGATCGGACTGCGCGACGAGACAACAGTGGAAAAGAAAAAGGTCAGTCTCGACAGGAAAATAAGGTAAGGGAATTCTACGGACTACTAGAGGTAAACTTTACGCAATTTTAAGTTCATTGCAGTCTTTAAAAATTATCTGAAGGGTTTAGAGGTCAAATAATAATTTTAGTGCCCCGAATGGGCAAATTACCAAAATAACCTTGTTAAGGGTAAAATTTACGAATTTAAAAAAATTGGGAGGAGCAAGAACAAGAGGTTTATGGTCGTTCTGGAGACATTTTAATACATGCATGAGTAGGCTGGCTAACCTTGAAAGAAAATGCACAGCATTGCATACTTTCAACGATGAAATTGTTTTGAAAACGGTTTTGGGGAAACAGAGCCGCCTACGTGTTTTTATTTACATGTGACGTGCTAGAGCTTAGCTCGCACGATGTTTGATTTGTGTGATGCATGCATTAGTGCTGGAGCGAGAGCTCGCACTAGAGTTTTACCTGCATAGGTGCTAGAGTATAACTCGCACCAATTTCACATGCTTGTTCGTGACACGTGCTAGAGTCTAACTCGCACCAGATTTTTACATGATTTTCGTGACAGGGTGCTAGAGTTTAACTCGCACCAGATTTTATAAGATTTTCATGTGATTTATATATAGAGTGCTAGAGCTTAGCTCGCACTAGTTTTACTGGATTTGTGGAGTAGCGCTGTCTGCCCTTGGAGTCAGCCAAAAGGCTCAACAGGCTTAAAAGACCTCTTAAGTGGGGTGAGAGTGAGGGATGAGGTTGGCGTCCTTGTGGGGATGTAAAGCGGGCTCTGCCAGTTTTACTTGATTTGATGAGAGTGCTGAGCATCGCTCGCACTGATTTTTATGAGAACATGCGATGAGCCGTGCTTGGAGCATTGGGTAGACTGTGTGTCACCGATTAAATAGGCTCGCACGTGCGTTTTGAGAGATGGCATGAGTATTGAGATATGATATAAGAAACAAAACCTCTCTGTGGGAAGCAGGCCATTTGGGCTGGAGTACCTAGAGCGGTATGGGTCCATGGAGTACGATGTACCGTGCAAGTAGCATGGAGTACGATGTACCGTGTGGTATCTTTGTGATACGAGGTATCTTCAGATACGGTATCTTTGTGATACGGGGTATCTTCGGATACGGCATCTTCGGATGTGTGGGATCGGATAAGACTGACGGGTTGGATTGACCCACCTCCCGGGCGGTTCCCGATCAGGGTGAAACCTCGCACACTAGGATCCGTGTAGCTAGAGGGACTCACGAGGACACATATGGCCATAGTCCTGGTTATTGTCGATATACAGATATTGCCTAGTCTCGCATGTCGACGATTTTGATGAGATCAAACCGGGTTTTAAATTAAATGTGCATGATGGTTATTTCCATGCTTTTTAAACCCATATGTGATGTAAACGGATTTTCATGATTTTGTGTGAGTCAGGATCACCCGAAGGAGGGGTTGAGTCTTGACTTTACTGTGAAATTTTAAACGAGAAAGATATGATTTTGAATATAATTGCATGTTGAATTTTTCGTGCAAATGTGTTTTACATAACATCATAACTCATATCATCTGTTTTAAAATGTGTGGAGAAAGGGTGGTTTATGCATGGCACTACGTTCATGTAGGTAGTATGGTTACCTACTTGTTCGTAGGATTGCCTTACTGAGCTTGATGTGCTCACCCCTTTCATTTTCTCCCACAGATAATCTCCAGTAGACGTTGAGATGACTCAGTACTGCATTCCGGATATCCGCTGCTGCCCATCATTCAAGGTATATACACTTGTACAAATTGTATCTAAATAAGCATAGCACAGTAACATGTTTGTAAGTGTCTCTAGGGGATGTATAAATATTGTAGACATTTTATAAATGACTGAGAAAGAATTAAGTTATATGGTAAATGTATGGTGGGACTGGCATTGACGCACAGCCCAATTATTAGTAGAGTGTGGTCACGATTCGAGGACAAGTAAGAATTTAAGTAAATTAACAAAACGCGAAAAATTAACTCTGATTTTTGGGTAGTTTGGGTCGTGACATAAATAATATCAATTGGGATTAAATCCATGCTTAGTTGGTGGATATTTAATCTAAAATTTAATTTTTACGAGAGACACGGAGGAATTTAATTAACTAAAATAATTTAATTCAAAAAAATAAATAATTATGAGATATAAAAATAATTTTTTTACGAGATAAATCCTATGTGTGTAAATTTTTCCGTACCAAATGAATACAAATATTAGACTAAAATTATTTTGTATATTATAGTTAAAATCTATAAAGTACATACATACATACATACATATATATATATATAAAAGTGTAATGTTTTATGTATTTATCCAATTAAGTATATATATATATTCTAATATAAACATATGAGTATACATCACTATACATATCTATACATACAAGTATATGAATATACATATGCAAATTTAGTACATAGGAGTCGTGGATTGGCTTCTAAAATGAAGCTAATCCCGAGCTTCTATGTTTGTTGCCATTTGCAGCAGCCTAGGAAAAGGGAAAATGGCAGGAAAGTAGCTGGGGCAAGTTGAAATGAGAGACAGTGGCATGAGATGATTATAGGAAATGAGGGAGACAAGAAAAACAATAAGAAATGAGGAAGTTTGAGCAGGCCGTACCGAGAGAATGGAAGGTAGAAGATTTCAGTGTTTCGGTGAAATAAGATTATAAATAAAACTGAATCTCATTTAAGGGAAGTAGCAGGTGTCAGATACTGCAGTAGGAAGCCTGCAAGCAAATTGAAAACAATGGCTGAAAGTTGAGATAAAATTGTGGGGACAAAGGTTGGACAAGGCATAGAACCGAGGGGTTGAAACAGGTGACAAAGTATGAAATTCTGAAATGAAGCAGACCCGAGAACAGTAGCAGCAGTTAGGAAGAAAATTATTATGGGAGTAGATAAGGAAGACAAAAGGTGGCAAATATATATACGTTTACAGCTGAGAAGCGGAGGACTAAAAAAACAAAATCCGCGAGAAGTGAGGTTAGGAAACGAGAAAGAAAATTGAAATCAGAAGAGACAAGGGAGAGCAAATAAGTTGAAGTCCTTAGCTATTACCAATCAGGAAGGAACCCGAGCAGTGATATAGTCAAGGAACAGAGAAGAACAGGCGATAGAAGACCCATGAAAACAAAAATAAAGAAATGAGGGGCAAGAGGCACTGATGAGAGCATTCTTCATGGCTCGGACTCTGAACAGCAACTAGCATAACACCCTCCTACACCCTTCTTGGATTGGTCCAATAGCAACAGGAGAACTATTCGAAGTACAAACGCATGCTTGAGGTGAGCAAACTATTTAAGAAACCTGAAGCAAAAAATCGAGTGCCAAGGGGACTTAAGTAAGTTGGAATAGAGGACATTAAACTCGGAAAGACAATGAAGTTGAATCAAGCATGACCTGAAATGGCATGACAGAGGCTAAAAGAGGGGGCGAGATCGGGGAGGCAATGCCGTGAAACAGAGGCCGTCTTTGTGAGGCCCCGTATATGTATAATTGTAATATGTACATAGAAATGTAAGTGGAGTTATACTATGAATTCATAAGTGAAGTACATGTAATGTAAGTCTATCAGTTTAAGGTACCCACATGTAATAAGAGTTGTGATTGTATATACAAGTTACATTATGTATGGACGTGAAGAATGGACTTAAACATGTTAAGTAGTGGGTAAATGGAATGAAGATTTGCATGAGTATGCACTCCCATTTGGTTTATATTAAGTATCTTTGGTTATACAAGGATTCTAAACAAGTTTTAATGTGAATGAAGTATTATGGGATGTCATTTTCAAGTCTTAAAGATAATCGAATGAGAAAATGACTATGATAGCAAATTAAGGATGTTTTGGTATAAGTTTTCTGCAGAAAACTGCAGTAAAATATGGAAATATGAAGGTCAGATCGATCTCATAGGATGAGAGATAGATCTAGAAGAGCTAGAAAGCTCTTATTTGAGCAATGAAATAGAGCAGATCGATCCTTAAAAGAACAGATCGATCTCCTTAGCTCTCGAGTTGGAAGCAGATTGATCTCCCCTAAGATTAGATCGATCTCCTTAACCTTCTGTTTGAAGCAAGATCGATCTCCCATACTCGACAGATCGATCTTCTGCCTTCAAAATGTCTTGGAAAAGATGGATTTTAAGAGGACCAGATCAATCTCCACCCAAGGAAGATCGATCTTATCAAGCTGAATCTATAAATATGGAGCAGTTGGATCTGTATTTTCGAGACAAAAACCAATTTTTCCCATTTCCAACCTAAAACCTAGCTTTCTCACTCCTAAATCCACACATTTTCAGTAAGATTTGAGGGAAAGCTGTTAGAGACAAAGTTGCTCACATCAAAGAGAAGAACAACAGAGTTTGGAGGCATTTCCCCACTTGTTGGATTGGAGGATCAAAGGTGCATTCCATTGGAGCAAAGAGGAAATCAAGCTAAGTGAGTTTCTAAATGATATAACTCAAGTACATTGTGTAGATATTGATTTTGGAGTTGTTTGGTATGCATAGAAAGGGTAGAAACTACATAGGAAGTAATGAATCCACCATGACCTAGAAATGGTCTAGTGAGAGAAAGTGAGATGTGTTGAGATTAATGATGAATGGGATATATTGAAGTTAATAATAGTGTTGGGGTATGATTTTAAGGTGTTGTTAGTGAATAAATTGTGAGATTTTCCAAAAAGGGGTAAAATGTGGATTAAGGCATTGGTAAATGCAAAGATGAGTTATATTGACTAATGAGGTCAAATGTGAGTTAACAACTTTAACTCAAGTGGTTTGGATGATATTGGTGTGATATGATATGTTGATGTGGGTCCACGGAGTACGTTGTACCATGCAAGTAGCATAGAGGACGTTGTACCGTGTTGAGATTGTGATATGCCGTCTTCGGACAAGATCTGCTATGGACCAACGGGCTGGATTTGACCCACCTCTCATGTGAAAGCAGATAGTGGTGATATCCCGCACACCTGATCTGTGTAGCCGGTATCACAGGTTATGGCCATAGACCTAAAGGTTATTACCTTTTTTTTTGAATTGCCTATCTCACATGTCTAATGCTTTGTGAATAAATCCATGTTTGAAATGATTTGTGGGTCAGGATAGTCTGAGGGATGGACTGAGACCTGACAAGTGTTGGATTGATTTGTTAATGGTTTTAAAGTGCACCGAAGCATGATGATTAATTCCATGCTTTATTGTGAAAAATGCATGATGATTAATGTCATGCTTTATTGTGAAAAATGCATGATGGTTAATGTCGTGCTTTATTGTGAAATATGCATGATGATTTATACCATGCTTGAAATGAATTGTGCACTAGATTTTAATAGCATAAATGCTTTACATACCATTAACACAAGCATAAACTAATAATTTAAGAAACGATGAAAACTATGATTTGAGCATGGCATCACGATCACGTAGATAGTGCAGTATCTACCTATTCGCATGATTCCTTACTGAGTGTGTTGTCTGCTCACCCCCCTTATTTCCCCCCTCTCTACAGAGCCTTGAGTATAGATTGTGGGCGACGAGAGGCTTATTCCTTTTGGTATCTGCTGCATCCCATCGCGTAAGGTATACACACAGTTGTAATTTTGTATCTAAACTTACGATAGCACAGTAGCATTTTGTATGAAACTATTGGGGATGTAAAACAATGTAAACACATGTAATAACTCCGATATATGCATTTATACAAGTGTTTACTGATAAATAATATACAAATTAAATTGGTATGGTGGAGTGAGTTAGACGTCGACACATAGCCTAACTATTGAGGAGAGTTGCTGTTCACGATTGAGGTAAGGACGAATAATAAATGATGTATGAAAATGCAAAAAATTTGTACATATTTTGGTAAGTTGAGGGTCTTGACAGAAGTTGGTATCAGAGCTTGGGTTGGTCTAACATGTGTCGTGTCTAAAATACTTAATAAGTTGGAAAATTTCATCCCCATGTTACTGTGCTTGTTTAGATACAAATTGTGTGTGTGTCGATGGGTTGACTAAGTAATTGGTTGTGAATGTTAGGAGTTAAGTAATTATGCCTAATACCAGTCGTGGTAGAGGGGCGAGGATGCAAGTTAGAGGCAGTAGAGGTAAGTTTGAGGGTCGTGTTGAGCCGAAAACACACAAGACTCAGGATGAGGTTGAGGTGGAGGCTGAGGTTGAGAACTATCCTTAGGTCCAAAAGAGAGGCCCGAGAGTACTGAGGCTCACTTCGCTAGGATTAAGCGGACTATTGAGATGATATTGGAGTTGGTCACCTAATCCTTACCTGGAGATGGCGGTAGACAGAGTCCCGCTACATAGGGTGATGTTGATCAGGCGACAGCTCTTAAGGCACGAGAGAGGCAAGCCCAGAGGCCACAGACTACAGATACCCACCTGCCCAGGATATGCTTACACCTGTTACTACACCACAGGCTAGTAAAGGCTAGGGTTATGGTTGTGATTTGGATAGACTGCGACAATTTCAGAAGTTTAGACCATCGTCTTTCAGTGGAGTTAAGGACCCAGTAGCTGTCGAGGATTGGATAAATGAGATTGAGAAATTATATGGGTTCTTTGAGTGCACTACTACTGAGATGGTAGTGTTTGTCGCATTTATGCTGTGGGATCAGCAGAACATTGGTAGAAATCCACAAGGTCTATTTTGAGAGCCCGGCATACTGAGATCAGCTGGGATGTGTTTTTGGAGGCTTTCCAAAGGCAGTATGTACCGGATACCGCACAGTGGAAGATGAAAATGGCATTTTTGGGACTGACCCAAGGGAGTAGAACAGTGGATGAGTATGAGATGACCTTTATCTCCCTATGTAGATATGATCCCAACACTATGGGTAATGAGGTCGAGAAGATCCAAAAATTTATAGATGGATTGAGACTAACCATCAGGTCTAGACTAGTTCCCTTGGATATACCGACCTACGAGGAAGTAGTGCACAGGGCGTAATTGTGCAAACAAGATGTTGATAGGATCGCCACAGAGTTTGGGAAGGTTGGCAAGATGAGGGACAAGGAGAAAAAGAGACCAATGATGGATAGAGGCTTTAGTTATAAAGGAAGCAAGAGATTCTCTGGAAAGAGGTTGAGGATTGATGAGATCCGGGAGAGGACAATTAATACTCCCATGTAGCCGACCATTGCTCCAGCTAAGGGAATTATGATTGGAGGGCCACGGCCTATGACAGAGCAGTGCAATAAGTGTGGCAGGTACCATGGTACTCGACCCTGCTATTAGCAGCCTGTAGTATGTTTCAGATGTGGGAAATCAGGGCACATGATCAGAGATTTCCCAGAGATGACACAGAGAGCCCCACAGAAGGGCATAGAGCCAGAGAGAGCTCCAGTTGGGACAGCCACTTCGAGGAGGAGGGCTATAGCTGAGGAAAAAGAGAAGCAAGTAGTGGGTGTAAGCAGAGGATGAGTGCACGTGCTGGACCAGGACACTACGAATCAATCTTCGGATGTGGTTAAAGGTGCCATCCAAATCTTTGATATAGAAGCATATGTATTGTTTGATCCTGGTGCCACGCATTTCTTTATATCGTCATCTTTTGCATGTAAATTGTTGAAGCATGTAAAACCCACACTGCTAGATAAGATGTTGCTGATATCTACCCCTATGAATGATAGTCAGTTGACTGAGCATGTATATAGAGATTGTAAGATGAGGATAGGAAGTAAGGAGATGGCAGTCGATTTAATTTTATTAAATATGAGTGATTTTGATGTGATCTTAAGAATGGATTAGTTGGCTGCCAATCATGTTGTTATGGATTGTCATGCAAAAATTTTGATTTTTCCAAAGATGGATAACCTTATTGTAAATTTGGTGAAATGAAATGAAAGAATATGTTATTGCAATTGAGAAGAGTATAATCCAGTTACATGATAATTTAGATATGAATTTAATTTACAATTTATGTATGTGATGTGATGATTTATGTTACTAACGATGGAAAGGATAATGTGAAGGGTTCATCGCTTATGTGATTGAGATGGATAAGGCACGTTCGGAACTGGGAGACATTCCAGTGGTTAAGGAATTTCCAGATGTCTTTTCGGATGAGTTACCAGGGTTACCTCCAGATAGGAAGATAGAGTTTGGTATAAATTTAGCACTTGGTACAAAGTCGATATCCAAGCCACCGTATAGAATGGCTCAAGTTGAGTTGGAAGAATTAAGGAAATAGTTGCAAGAGTTGCTGGAGAAGGGGTTCATTAGGCCAAGCGTCTCACCTTGGGGAGCACCGGTTACGTTTGTAAGGAAGAAGGATGGAAGCCTCTGACTGTATATAGATTAACGATTGTTGAAGAAGGCCATCGTCAAGAATAAGTATCCCCTTCATTGCGTCGATGACTTGTTGGATCAGCTTAAGGGAGTGCAAGTCTTTTTCAAGATAGATATGAGATCTGGGTACCATCAATTGAGGATACGGAGTGGAGATGTACCTAAGACAGCTTTTTGCACCCGGTATGGACAATATGAGTTTATGGTTATGCCATTCGGGTTGACGAATGCTCCCGAAGCTTTTATGTCATTGATGAATGAGGTATTCCACTAGTATTGGATCGGTTTGTTATTGTGTTTATTGATGATATACTGGTGTACTCAAGATCTAGAAAGGAGCATGAACGACACCTAAGGATAGTGCTACAGACCCTTTAAGAGAAGAAGTTGTACGTTAAACTCAATAAGTGCGACTTTTGGTTGGAACAGATCTCTTTTTTGGGTCACATAGTACCGAAAGATGGAGTGGTAGTGGATCCATCAAAGATTGAGGCAGTGACATAATGGCAAAGACCCCAAACAGTGACAGAGATCAGAAGTTTCCTGGGTTAAGCTGGGTATTATCGAAGGTTTGTAGAGGGATTCTTGAGATTAGCTACTCCTTTAACACGTCTCACGAGAAAAAAATGTTGAATTTGTGTGGGACGTTAAGTGTGAGGAAAGTTTTGAGGAGTTGAAGAGGAGGTTGACTACAGCTCCGATGCTCACCATTCCTACCAGCTCAGGAGATTTCTCGGTGTATACAGATGCTTCACACCAAGGACTGGGCTGTGTATTGATGCAAAATGGGAAGGTAGTAGCCTATGGATCAAGACAGTTGAAGGATCATGAGAGGAACTATCCGACCCATGACTTAGAGTTGGCGGTCATAGTGTTTGTATTGAAAATATGGTGGCACTATCTTTATGGTGAGAGATTTCAGATCTACACAGATCATAAGAGCCTTAAGTACATGTTCTCACAGAAAGAGTTGAACATGAGATAGAGGAGATGGCTCGAGCTCTTAAAGGATTATGATTATGAGATCCTGTACCACCTGGGTAAAGCGAATGTGGTTGCTGATGCATTGAGTAGAAAGCATCTCGGTTTGGTATCATTCATGATGGTCAAGGAACACGAGCTGTTGGAACAGTTCATAAACCTCAGTTTGGATATGACCTCGCCTGATGCTGATGGTGATATTATGGTAGCTAACCTGCAGTTGGAACCAGATCTGGTAGATCGAATTCGACAGGCTCAGTGGATTGATCAACAGTACAGTGATATTGTTGGGCAAATACAAAGAGGCATAGAGACTGGTTTTGAGTTGAGTTCAGATGGATTGTTAAGGTTCAGAGGTAGGATATGTGTTCTTGATGATGCAGAGATCAAAAGGTTGATCTTGACAGAGGCTCACTTATCGAAGTATACGATACATCCAGGGAGTACTAAGATGTATCAAAACCTTCGAAAGGTTTATTGGTGGTATGGGATGAAAAAAACACATTGCTGAATATGTTGCGAAGTGTCTCGTTTGTCAGCAGGTGAAGGTAGCCTGCAAGGTTATTGCAGTCTCTATCGATACCGACTTGGAAGTTGGAGCACGTCACCATGGATTTTGTGATGGGATTACCGAGGACCCGTAGAGGTCATGATACCATATGGGTGATTGTGGATCAGTTACGAAATCAGCCTATTTTCTAGCTATGAGAGCTACTTCTCACTTTTAGGAACGTTTTTAGGAAGCGATGGGGACCCAGTTGAGTTTTAGCACCGCATTTCATCCTCAGATAGATGGTCAGTCCAAGAGGACTATACAGACCCTGGAGGATATGTTGAGAGCATGTGCATTGGATTTTGGAGGCTCTTGGGATAACCATTTGCCACTCACAGAGTTCGCCAATAATAATAGTTTTCATGTGAGTATCGGGATAGCACCATATGAGGCATTGTATGGGCGTAGATTTCGTTCCTCTATTAGATGGGAAGAGGTTAGTGACGGACAAAGTTTTGCTCCAGACTTAGTGCAGCAGGCATCTAAGAACATCCAATTGATATGTGAGAGATTACGGACAGCTCAGAGCTGGCAAAAGAGTTATGCTGACAGGAGACGGAGACCACTAGAGTTTGATGTGGGTGAGTCAGTGTTCTTGAAAGTTTCTACTTCGAAGGGAATTATGAGATTTGGTAAGAAGGGCAAGCTGAGCCCTAGATACATCGGACCCTTCGAGATTTTGGAGAGAGTGGGAGACAAGGCTTATAGGTTAGCATTGCCATCGGAGTTGGCAAGTGTTCACAACGTCTTCCACATATCCATGTTAAGGAAGTATCACCCGGACCCGACACACGTGATAAGATATGAGCCATTGGAGCTCAATGAGAGTATGACATACATTGAGAAGCCAGTTCAGATATTGGACAGAAAAGAGAAAGTGTTGAGGATAAAGACAATTCCCTTGGTGAAAGTTCTTTGGCAACATCACACGGAGGAAGAGGCCACATGGGAATTGGAGAGTTTGATATGGGAGAAGTATCCCGAGTTATTCACAGAGTGATTGGTTCTAATTTGGAGGACCAAATTTTCTAAGTGGGGGAGAATGTAAGGCCCCGTATATGTATAATTGGAGTTATACTATGAATTCATAAGTGAAGTACATGTAATGTAAGTCCATCAATTTAAGGTACCCACATGTAATAAGAGTTGTGATTGTACATACAAGTTACATTATGTATAGACGTGAAGAATGGACTTAAACATGTTGAGTAGTGTGGTAAATGGAATGAAGATTTGCATGAGTATGCACTCCCATTTGGTTTATATTAAGGATTCTACACAAGTTTTAATGTGAATGAAGTATTATGGGATGTCATTTTCGAGTCTTAAAGATAATCGAATGAGAAAATAACTATGACAGCAAATTAAGGATGTTTTGGTATAAGTTTTCTGTAGAAAATTACAGTGAAATCTAGAAATATGAAGGTCAGATCGATCTCATAGGATGAGAGATCAATCTAGAAGAGCTAGAAAGCTCTTATTTGAGCAATGGAATAGAGCAGATCAATCCTTAATGGAACAGATCGTTCTCCTTAGCTCTCGGGTTGGAAGCAGATCGATCTCCCCTAAGACCAGATCGATCTCCTTAACCTTGTGTTTGAAGCAAGATCGATCTCCCCTACTCGACAGATCGATCTCCTGCCTTCAAAATGTCTTAAAAAAGAGGATTTTAAGAGGACCAGATTGATCTCCACCCAAGGAAGATTGATCTCATAAAGCTGAATCTATAAATATGGAGCAGTTGGATCTGCATTTCTAAGACAAAAACCAATCTTTCCCATTTCCAACCTAAAACCTAGCTTTCTCACTCCTAAATCCACACATTTTCAGTAAGATTTGAAGAAAAGCTGTTAAAGACAAAGTTGTTCACATCAAAGAGAAGAACAACATAGTTTAGAGGCATTTCCCCACTTGTTGGATTGAAGGATCAAAGGTGCATTCCATTGGAGCAAAGAGGAAATCAAGCTAAGTCAGTTTCTAAATGATATAACTCAAGTACATTATGTAGATATTGATTTTGGAGTTGTTTGGGATGCATAGAAAGGGTAGAAACTACCTAGGAAGTAATGAATCCACCATGACCTAGAAATGGTCTAGTGTGAGAAAGTGAGATGTGTTGAGATTAATGATGAATGGGATATATTGAAGTTAATAATAGTGTTGGGGTATGATTTTAAGGTGTTGTTAGTGAATAAATTGTGAGATTTTCCAAAAAGGGGTAAAATGTGGATTAAGGCATTGGTAAATGCAAAGATGAGTTATATTGACTAATGAGGTCAAATGTGGGTTAACAACTTTAAATCAAGTGGTTTGGATGATTAAATCGCAGCTTCTGAGGATACACCGGAACAAGGAGAGCCAAGAACGTAAGAAGCTAAGAGGAAAAAAGTCACACTCAAGTAAATTGAGGTAAGAGAATTGTGTGGACTCTTAGAGATATCTGTGTGCAATTTGGACACTTAAATGCTTTGCTAGAATGCATGAGATTTTAGGAAATGAAATTGGGTGATTGAAGGGCAAAAGTTGGGTGTTTGAGAAATGTGCATGGAAACAAAAGCATAATGCTTTAAAAATCATGTTTTATTGCTAAATGATTGGTAGTTTGGCTGACATTGAAATGATTTGCAATAGAAATGAGTGTATTTTGATTTTGTTAACCATACTTTGCAAAGATTTGAGCCACCTACATGGTTTTTGTGAGATGAAAGCGTGCTAGAGTATAACTCGCACGAGATTTAACGTGTTTTATACACATGAGTGCTAGAGCTTAGCTCGCACTAGATGCCCACCTTAATTATTGTCGTGCTTGGAGTTTCGGGCAGACTGGGTGTCGCTCCGATTAAATAGACTCGCATGTGCAGTTTGTGGTTTTGACATGTCGATAGCCATGTTAGGAGCTTCGACTAGACAAGAGGTCATACCGATTAAATAGGCTCACACGTGCGTTTTAAGATATTGCGTGATATGATATGTTGATGTGGGCCCATGGAGTACGTTGTACCGTGCAAATAGCATGGAGTACATTGTACCGTGTTGAGATTGTGATATGCCATCTTCGGACGAGATCTGCTATGGACTGGAGGGCTGAATTTGACCCACCTCCTATGTGGAAGCAGATAGTGGTGATATCTCGCACACCTGATCCTTGTAGCCGGTATCACAAGTTATGGCCATAGACCTAGAGGTTATTACCTTTTTTTTGAATTGCCTATCTCACATGTCTAATGCTTTGTGAATAAATCCATGTTTGAAATGATTTGTGGGACAGGACAGTCCGAAGGATGGACTGAGACCTGACAAGTGTTGGATTGATTTGTTAATGGTTTTAAAGTGCACCGAAGCATGATGATTAATTCCATGCTTTATTGTGAAAAATGCATGATGATTAATGCCATGCTTTATTATGAAAAATGCATGATGGTTAATGCCGTGCTTTATTGTGAAATATGCATTATGATTTATACCATGCTTGAAATGAATTATGCACTGGATTTTAATAGCATGAATGCTTTACATACCATTAACACAAGCATGAACTCATATTTTGAGAAACGATGAAAAGTATGATTTGAGCATGGCATCAGGATCACGTAGATAGTGCAGTATCTACCTGTTCGCATGATTGCCTTACTGAGCGTGTGGTTTGCTCACCCCCTTATTTTCCCCCTCTCTACTGAACCTTGAGTATAGATTGTAGGCGATGGGAGGCTTATCCCTTTTGGTATCTGCTGCATCCCATCGCGTAAGGTATACACATAGTTGTAATTTTGTATCTAAACTTACGATAGCACAGTAGCATTTTGTATGAAACTAATGGGGATGTAAAACAATGTAAACACATGTAACAACTCTGATATGTACATTTATACAAGTGTTGACTCATAAATAATATACAAATTGAATTGGTATGGTAGAGTGAGTTAGATGTCGACACACAGCCCAACTATTGAGGAGAGTTGCTGTTCACGATTGAGGTAAGGATGATTAATAAATGATACATGAAAATGTAAAAAATTTGTATATATTTTGGTAAGTTGAGGGTCGTGACAGTCTTCCACATTTGTTTCACTACTGAAGTGGTGGAACAGGCGGCTCCGAGGGCTGATCATGCTGGCAGCGACATGAGACGAGATGGAGGAAGGTGGTAGCCAGAAATAGAGGCTAAAAGAAGAAAGGAAAATGATGAATAGTGTCGAGATGTTCAATGAAGAAACAATGAGAAAGAAGAAAAAAGGAAATGGTAGGCTTATGACTTTTCTTCTCTAAAGTCTAAAGAGATTTCCCGCTGAGTACTCCCTCGTTAAGGAATGGTCACTTATTGGTGCTGAGTAGGGTTACTACAAAGTTTTTGTGTGATCGACTCCCGAGTTTCCTCTTGAAGCGACGTAGCTCCCAAGTACCATTTGTCTCCAAGCCTATCTCCCACTTCCCATTGTACGTTTGATTCCATCTCTGAAGAAACAATGAGAAGAAGAAGAAGAAAAGGAAATGGCGGGAAAGCATTCAAACCGAGAAGGGAGAAAGGTAAAAAAGAGGTAATATATATTTTTAAATATATATATATATTAGAATAAGAGAAAAAATTGAAGAAAAAGGAGACAAGTGTACTGAGAATTTGGAAACCCAGGAAAAAGGGGTTCCAGTGGAAATAACTCGAGTGGATCGAACCCATCGGCTCGCTACGTTGAGACAAATCGAAGACTATGGACAGACACCGAGGTAAGGAAAATTCGCATGTGTTGCTAGAGATAAATTGCGCGTAGTTTCTGATGCTTTATAGATATAAATTTAGGCCGTATTTCTACTGTAGAAAAATATTCGTGAGCTGTTAAAAATATCTGCGTATATTTTCTGGGTATTTGAGATTGTGAACTTTGGGACAGAAATTTTTAGTCACCTGAACTACAGAAAATCCTAGATCGAGTTTTACCATTCTTGAATTTTAGGAAAAAGTTTTAAACTCCGAAAATCACCCTAATTTTTCGATATAGTAGTATTTAGCCTATTTAAATAGCTATTTGAATAGTTTTAAAATTATTTGTGAATAATCTAAAATTTCAAAATTATACTGAAAATGTGTGCTTTGTAGATTTTGAAAGAAAAAGGGCAAGACCAGCCCCTTTTACTCTATTTTATGTGCTGAAACAAGATTTAAGTGTTTTGATGATAAAACCGTGCTAGTCAGACGTGTATTGCTATGTGATCTTGCACGGATCTCTTGCACGAGATTTAAGTATCTTGATGATAAAACCGTGCTAGTCAGGCATGTATTGCTGTGTGATCTTGCACTGACCTGCTCAAACGTGATTTAAGGCACAAAGGTGACGGTGAAATTATATGGAAATTGTAACTGATGAAATTATACTGAATTGTGAATGATGCCAAGGTCCATGGAGTACGATGTACCATGTTGTGTGTACGATGTACCATGTTACTGGAAAATAGTGTACTGTGTGAGCCGTTTGGGTAGCTGACCACTGCCACAACACCTGACATCTCGGCACACCTGATTAGTGATTACCTGGAGTCATTGACATTGGCCAGTTGTCCTACTGAATACTATTATAGCATGGAATACCTTGCTTCCTCTATTTAGAATTACTGAAATGAAAATGGGAATTGTTTTGTGATTTGAAACTGTGTATTTCACATCTTGAAGTTTTGAAATTATGAAATTGTTGCAGTAAACAATGAATATACTATTTGTTGGTGTTCATTTCTAATTTTATTAAACTGAAAATTCCTAGAATATATTTCGAGAAACTCATTTGTGGCATAAGTATATAGGTAGTGTAATTATCTAGCTGCCACATGTTTTTCTTACTGAGCATGTTGAGCTAGCCCTTACTTTTCTCCACAGAGCCTATTGGTAACTTGGACCACTTCTGTTAGTAGGGCATTTCGCACAGCTGTGATTCCGCGGAGTATATTTTTGTGTCGAATGTATACCCAGTTTTAAGAAATTCTTTTGTATCTAAAATTTTTGTAAGTACAGTAATGTAGATGAGATGTGCTTGGGGAATGTGAACATGACTATTTGTAGAAAAAAATTTAATTGAGACTGTTAGATTTCACTGTTTGATATAATATCGACTTATAGCCCAACCAAAATGTCTGTAAATCTAGGTCGTTACAAAAGTGGTATCAAAGCAAGGTTGGCCTAATATGAGTCGATATTAAAATTGAAAAAGACTTAGAAAGTTCACATCTCAGCGTTACTGTACATTAATTAGATATAAACGGGTATACCTGGCTGTGCTTTATTGAAAATTGTATCATTGAATGAAGGAAAATTGATAGATATGACTGATTAGTATTACAGCAATATTGGCATATGGAAATGAACCGTTCCTCGAGGCCGTAGAGACAGGCCCGAGAGGTGTAGTGAACCCTCGTTTGAGTGAACACCTTATAGTTTCACTGGAAAATTTTGGAGTTCGCTTCGTAAAAATTGAGCCAGACATGGAAATAATGATGACATTGTTGGTCAAATGATAGTTGCCCCGTGATAATGATAATGATTGAGGTGTGACTGAGAGAAAGACCGAGCTAATTTCGAAAGATAGTATGCTATTACATACTGGAGTCAAGAATCCCATTGAAATGGAAAATTGGAATAAATGAATTGGAAGAATTTATATGGATTCGTAGGGTATGACTGTAAAGTTAATAGAGGCCATTTCAAAAGTTTGAGCCTTCGATTTTCGATGAGGTTAAGAATTCAACGATTGCGAAAGATTAGATAAATGAGATGGAGAAACCCTATGAAATTTTTGTAGTAACTCTACCGAGAAAGTTGCCTTGCAATTTTGTGTTAAAGAATTGGAAAATTTATACAGACTTTTGAAATACACTACTATAAAGAAAGTAGCCTTTGTAGCATCAATATCAAAATGGAAAGTAGAACTCGGAGGGAAGTTCCCCGATTTAATCCAAGAGCCGACATCAGAAAATTACATGGGATATGTTTCTAAAGGCCCTTAGGCGGCAGCATATTCCGGATGAAATAAAGTGGCAATTATAGATGAAATGAGTGAATCAGACATAAGGAAGCAAGTCGAGAATGAATATGCAATTAAATAGATTTAGAAGGAGTATAATCTGGATAAGTAGAGATGTGAACAGAGGAAGTCCAGGAAACTCGTAGGAGGTACTAAGATCCTCAATCGAGCTAAATAGCCCTATTGGATGTTATTTTGAGGAAGCAGTATGCAAGGCACAACTGTGATGATATGCAATGTATATTTCGAGGTTACTAAGAAAATGAAAATGTAAAGAGAGTGACAGAAAAGAGATGTACTAAGGAAGTGTGACGCCCCGAAAGAGCCGAAAGCAGGGTAAATTTAAAACTTTTTATTCATCAATTCACAATTAAGGGTGCATTCCTGTACAGTGTCATGCACCATTATATATAAATTATAAAGTTACACTTTAGGATCTTAACACCTCATAGTTTTATTTCATACCATATACATTACTCAACTCAGGGTTAATTAATCCTAATACATCACATACATCATTGTACATTAAGTGTCTGTAATTACAACTTTAGTCTAGGTACATGAAATTATAAATTATGCCTCAAGATACAATATATGGCCTGGAGTTTAAGTCCTCCACTGGCCACTACTCCGTACGTCGCAAGGAAACTCTTTTCACTTGAAGAAATCTGGGGGATAGAAAAACATGGTGAGCCTCTAAATCGCTCAATAAGGGGGTAAGGGACTCATAAATAAGAAAATGATTTGCACAACACAATCATTTTATATGTTATAAGTTAAACTCAATGGAAAATGTAGCATGAATAATTAAAACATTATCTCAACTCATTTCTCAAAACTCATGTAGAAACATGATAATCAATGGCTTAACACAAAACCATGTTTACAAGTAATTACAAGCATGTGGAATAAGAATGTATAAAATAGGATGCGATAATGGCTTTCTCATAAAACGTGATGAAAATCATCGCAATAGTAATGCACGTGGCGCAGCCACAAAACACAATCTCATGTGTAAAACGAGACTAGGCAAAGAAAACTCATATAAAAACTCGTCATGGCATATCAAAACGATTGAACTCATCCCCTACGCAGACATCCCCAGTCGAGGGATTTCGTCGACAATAGAACACCCATGGCCATGGTTCATTGTAGACTTAATCAAAGTCGTACAGCAGTCGATCTTACAATCTATCAAAGCACAGCCCGGTCTTACATGCTATCAAAGTAATGCTACCCAACGCTGTTGCGGACCTGATAATTCTATTTTTAATAGAATTATATGTGCTTAATTTCCTAATTAATTATTTAAATCCCCAATTTATTTTATTAATTATCCTCTTTATTTAATTAAAATTCTTTAATGTGCAGATAAATTAAATCTGGATGAAACTCAATCGTGTGAGACCTGAATTTTCATGCTATTGTTCAGTTTAAGACAAATCGAGAAGTTTAAGACTCATGTAAATGTTATGTAGGGCTCAGAAAGATCGAGATGCCCGGGATAGTGGCACGAAGCTCGAGGCACGTGTTTCGAGGTAAAATCTCAAATTTAAGTACTTTTCAATAAAGTATGATTTTAAGTATGTTATGATGATTAGAAAGTGAAACTAATACATTAGAAGTGAAAAAGTTAGTAAAACTCGAGTTTACACTAAACCGAGCAAATGAGCCTAGAAATAGAAATAAATTCGAAATAAATTCTAGAAATTCACAAAATAATTTTGAGGCTATAGGAAATTATTTTAAGGCATAATTTACATGAGTAATGAAAATTGAGTGGAGATATGGAGGTTTTGGTGATCAAATGAATTTTTAAAGTAAATTGAAAACCTTAAGTTACATTGTTCAGTAATGACTAAGTTGTGCAAAATGGGCCCAATCGGGAAACGTTTCTTAAACAAGTGTGCTCCAAATTTTTATGAGAGATACAGAGACATAGTACCAAACTTGAGAAGTGAAAATTTGGAAGAAAATGAGCCAAAACTATATTTCATGGATTTTCTAAAACTGACTAGTAGGTTTCCCCAACCTAGTGAACTGGATACCCATCAGTAAAAGCCCAATTTTGACCCATCTACAGATCGTATTTAGACCCAGTATTTTGGACGATGAAACTAGACTTATATACCTTTAAGAGGGCTCTGAAAATACCTAAAAAGAGTCTCCCATGCCCCCTCACCTCCCTCCCAAAAGTTTCGCAGGCGTTACTGTACCTCTTCCCTTCTTGAATTTTTTTGACCCTTTCCAAGCCGTATTGGACTGGAGAAAAGAAGGATGAAATCTTCCCCTTTCCGTCCTATATAACATATACAAAATTTAGACATAAAGGAGTTCATTTACTAGGTGAAAACTTAGAGAGAAGAACAGGGGCAGAATATGTCATGTTCCGAGGTGAGTGAAAGTTTGATTTTTGAAAGTTTTTAGTTGGTTTTTCTTGTATTTTTTTTTTGATAATTCTAAGCTATATACATGTTTAATTACAACTGAGGATTTATTTGGAAGATCAAATACTTAGTCAACTTTGGTCAAAGGTGAGAGAAACTTGATGGATGACAAAGATGATGAGATATGTTTATGTTTGATGATTTTTAAGGATTTTTAGTTAAGTGGAATTTAAAGAAATAATTTATATGGAAGTGTTTAGTTCTGATCAGCATGCTTAAGTTTTGGAAATGATGAATTTTGGATGAATTTAAGGTTGTTAACAGTTAACTTTATACCGAAAAGTCTGGTTTATAGCTTAGTTTAGTGAAAAATCAAAAGGTGTGAGAATTTATAAGAATTGGATTGATAAAGTGTGTATTATGGATGTGAATGGGTATGTAGGTTATTAAGATAGTGAATGTGAAAGTAGAATAATTAAATTGGATAAAAAGCTTAAATCGGCACTTAAATTGATAAAACTGAAAAAATAGGAAAAGTTGACAAAAAGGTCAAATTTGGTCAACTCTTAAGAAGATAAATACATATTTGGATATGTTGAGATGAATCAAACAATATTTGATAATTTGGTATCATTTTGGGCAGTTCAAGAATCCAACACGTAAAACGAGGTAAACTCGAACCCCAATAATGTAACGCTGTTTTAGCTCCGTTGAGGTAAGGGATGCAATTTAAAATAGTACTAACCTCCTATATCTATTTATTGTTCATAAATGACTTGAAAATCGTAGAAAGAAATCTGTTTGAAAATCATACTTTCTCGGTTTAAGTCCGAAAGCAATAATAAACCATTTTTAGATACTGGAATCACAATTTTCACTTATTTTGAATAAATAAAATAGATATACATATTTTGTATGAATTATGACATGATTTGATGATTAAAGTTTTCATATGAAAGTAAGTAAGTAAGTATGAAAGTAAGGATTTTGAGACGATAGACTACTAATAGTATATGCTGAGTGCATAATTATGCTTGCTACTTGTGGTGTCCTGGCTCCGCCACACGTAGTAGTAGTTTAGATTCACTAGTATAGTGCCTATTTCGCCTTAGTGGTGTTGTTTTTCACTACACGTGGTGTCTATTTCCGAAGTATCTTGTGACTGCACGGTGTGTGCCACTGGTGCCTGTGCCCTAGCTGTGTGCTAGTATGATTGAGATACTATATTAGAACCGATGTATAACCCTGATCTAGTCTACAGCCCTTACCATGGCCATAGGTATTATTACCTCTACGGAGGATATGATATGTTGCATGATAACTATATTGAAATAGTCTAGTCTCCATGTTTTGATGTATAATGTTTTAACGAAAAAATTATGTAGGATGTTTTAGTATATGAAAGTACGTACAACGTTTTGATGAAGTATGATGTATTTTAAAGTAAGCATGTAAAATGGTTTCCTAAGTATGTATGTACGTAAGTATGTTTATTCTGATTTTATAATTTTTTTTAAGTGGTTAGAATTGTTTTAAATGCATAACTTACTGAGCTTTTCCCAGAAGCTCACCCCTTCTCATCTCAAATTTCAGAGTACCTGTAGTGAGATTATTCAGCTATTTATAAGTACGTGAGTAGTTGGTGGATTCAGTGCCTCCCAGACTACTTTCAATACTCGCTTAGGTATATCATAGGATATTTATTCCCAGACATGTATATTGTACAGATACTAGATTGTATATAAATACTTTTGGGATGTAATCAGTTGTTTTATGCATTATTATGTAAATGCTTTGGGAAGTGAATGAAATGTCGTTGATACTGAGTATGGATATGGAAGTTGTAGTAGTAAAAATGTAGAGTTGAAAGTAATAAGTTTAAGAAATAAAATCAACTGCCTTACGAATATAAACTGCGTTTACCTGCAGGGGGATAGGTTATATTATAAAAGGTTATGCTACCGAAATTTTTGGTAAAATTAATTGATTAAAAGAATAAGTAAAGAAAGAAAAGAGTAACCTACACTATACAGGAATGTAACCTAAGTAGAAAAATAATATTTAAAGAAAAAAGTTAGCCCCTATTTTCGCGCTTCCGGGGCGTTACAGTTAACATTGTATTAGAGTTGTCTAGTACTGTCAGTGTCGGTATTTAATGTGTGATTACATCCCAAGTATCTGTATTTGTCTGGTTATAAATTGTATATACCTGTTATAGCTATAGCTAAAAAGATTATTGGTATCGGTGTAGGTAATACATAATCTGTTACCATGAATGGTAGAAGAGGTCGCCCAAGGAGGCAAGACCGACCACCTTCACCCCCTCCCCCTCAGCCAGAGAGTCCCGATTCTCGGATGAGGAGATTGGAGCAGAGTGTTCAGGGCATGAGAGAGGGGCTCAATGCCCTCACAACTATGCTTACCTAGTAGTTTGGGGCACATGCTTAAGATACTGGTGCTACTATGCCCACACCTCCTTCTCCTCCTCTTCCTCCACAGGCCCCTCAAGCACCTCTGATGGTTTAGCCTTAGGTGTAGATTGGGGTAAATGACAGAGATAAGGTTGGAATGAAAGACTTTCTGAAGATGCACCCTCCAGAGTTTAAGGGTGTGAAGGAACCAGTACGGGCTAAGGAATGGCTGGCAGACTTGAAAAGGATATTTCAGTGTTTAGAGTGTACAGATGCAGATACAGCTAGAATGGTGACCTATATGTTGACTGGATAGGCTGGTATTTGGTGGAGAACCACCAAAACACATTTGAGGTCCCGACACCCAGAGATTTCCTAGGAGACTTTCCTATCTACTTTCAAGGGTTAATATGTACCGTCTGCTGTCCAGCAGAGAATGCAAGAACAGTTTTTAGAGTTATCACAAGGCAGCATGACTGTTGATGAATATGAGAACAGATTTACTACTCTTATGCAGTATGACCCGGAGACGTCAGAGATGAACAGCGTTGCATGCGGAGGTTTCTTTTCGGGTTGCGACTAGCCATTCGGGATAGACTCCTTTGTTTTCATATTATTGAATTTAGTGATACACTAGAGCGTGCTCAAGATATTATGAGAGGCCTCGACGTTACTCAGGCCCAGTATGGATTCTGGGGGAAGTCAAATGGTAAAGGTAAGAGAGTATAGATCTCTAGATCAAAATCGATGAGGGGTCAGCTGAAGAGATTGAAGCTTGGTGAGTCTCCTATGAGGGCTGATAGGCTTGGGACTACTGCTATTACCCCTGAACCACTTGAAGTCATTTGTTACCTATGAGAAGTTGTAAGGATTGTGGTAAGATGTACAGTGGGCCATCTTACTGGCGAGTGGGTGCCTGTTTTGGTTGTAGACAGAGGGGAAATCTGATTAAGTATTATCCATCATTGTCGACCCCACAGCCCTGAGATTAACCACCCTTACCTCCTGAGAGACAGATACAGACTGCGGAGAGGCAAGCCCCCTAAATACAGGCTACAATGAAAGAGAAGGGTAAGAAGCCTGTCACCCGAGGGTGAGTCTTCGCACTTGATTAGGAGACAGCAGATACCTCATCCGATGTTATCAGAGGTAATCTTCTTGTCTGTAATCATTAAGCTAATGTTTTGTTTGATCCTGGATCCACACACTCGTTTATTTCACCTCACTTTACAAGATGTCTGCATGTAAAATCTAAATCCCTAGATTTTGTATGTCATATTAGTACTCCCATGCATGAGAAACAAATAACTGATAGAGTGTGTAGGAACTGTGAAATCAAGGTGGGAGACACGGTAATGAATGCAGATCTAATCTTACTAAATATGTTTGGTTTTGATACAATATTAGGAATGGACTGGTTACCCGCTAATAGAGTAAGTTTAGACTGCTATACTAAGACTGTAACATTTTCCCTACCTGATAAATTTGAAGTATGTTTTGCAGTTAAGAAATGAAACATATGATGCTTTGAAATATGAAATTTCTTGAACTCTTTTGATGTTCTATTATTGATGAAGGTTATATAGCCTCTGTTTCGGATACGAGCCGGGAACATCTAAGTATACAAGATATACCAGTTGTTTGTGAGTTTCCAGATTTACTTCTTGATGAGCTACTGGGGTTACCACCGAAAAAAGAGTTGGAATTTTCTATTAACTTAGTACCAGATATCCAGCTAATCTCTAAGACTCCTTATAAAATGGCACCAATCGAATCAGAGGCGTTGAATAAGCAGTTGCAGGAATTACTGGACAAGGGTTTTATTAGACCCAGTGTGTCACCTTGGGGAGCTCCAATTTTGTTTGTACGAAAGAAGGATGGTAGCCCCCGGTTATGTATAGATTACCGATTGCTGAATAAGGTTACAATAAAGAACAAGTACCCCCTGCCCAGACGATGATTTATTTGATCAGTTGAGAGGGGCTTCAGTATTCTTAAAGATTGATCTAAGGTCCGGCTATCACCAATTGAGAATTAGAAAGGAAGAAGTGGCCAAAACAGCTTTCAAAACCAGATATGGTCACTATGAGTTTTTGGTGATGCCTTTTGGCCTGACCAATGCCCCTGCTGCTTTCATGAGTCTAATAAATGAAGTATTTCAGGATTATCTGGATCGATTTGTGATTGTCTTTATTGATGACATATTGGTTTACTCTAAATCTCGGGAGGAACATGAGCAGCATTTGAGAACAGTGCTCCAGACTCTTTAGGAGAAATAGTTGTATGGGAAACTAAGTAAATGTGAATTTTGGCTGGAGTAGATAGCTTTCCTCGGTCACATTATATCCAAGGACGGGGTGTCAGTTGATCTGTCTAAGGTTGAGACAATACTCAAATGGGAACAGCCGAGGACTATAACAAAGATTCAAAGTTTTTCAGGACTGACGGGGTACTATCAGAGATTCACAGAGGGATTCTCCAGAATAGCAGCTCCACTGACTAAGCTCTCACGTAAAGGAGTTCCTTTTGTTTGGTCAGAATCATGTGAGCAGAGTTTTCAGGAGCTTAAACAGAGATTAACTACCGTGCCCATCCTGACTATTTCGAGTGGTTTGGGAGGATTTGTGGTATACTATGATGCATCTCACCAGGGTTTAGGATGTGTACTGATGCAGAATGGTCGAGTTCTAGCTTATGGTTCTAGACAATTAAAGAACCATGAGCGAAACTATCCCACCCAGGATCTGGAGTTAGCCGCTGTGGTATTTGCTTTGAAGATTTGGCGGCACTACCTGTATGCTGAGAAATTTTAGATCTTCACTGACCACAAGAGCTTGAAGTATATATTTGATTAAAAGGAGCTTAACATGAGACAGAGACGGTGGTTAGAGCTCCTTAAGGATTATGACTACGAGATTGTGTATCATCCGGGTAAGGCGAACGTGGTGGCAGATGCTCTCAGTAAGAAGGGTATAATGTCGCATATGATGGTCAGAGAATGGGAGCTATTGGAATAGTTCACCGAACTCCAGATTAATGTTGAAAAAGCAGAGGTTGTATTTATGGCTAGCCTACGGATTGAGCCCAGCATCTTAGATCAAATCAGAATGGGGCAAAGAAATGATCAGAGGTTACTTGATATGGTTAGCCAAGTAGAGCAAGCTTCGCAGTTAGATTTTATGGTCAGTGATGATGGGCTGTTAAGGTTCAAGGGCTGAATCTATGTTTCGAATGATGATACCCTGAGACAGTAGATTTCGAGAGCGTCTCATTGTTCCCGTTACACCATGCACCCAGGCAATACCAAGATGTATCATGATCTGCGAAAGGTTTATTGGTGGGTTGGTATGAAGCGAGATGTGGCCAAATGCTTGGTATGTCAGCAGGTTAAGATTGAGCATCAGAAGCCCACAGGATTTCTTAAGCCATTGACAGTGCTTACGTGAAAATGAGAGCACATTACGATGGATTTTATTATGGGGTTACCCCGGACCCGAAGAGGTCTTGATGCAATCTGGGTCATAGTTGACATATTGACTAAGAGTGCTTATTTCCTCGCCATTAAGAGTACAGATTCTTTGAGTGCCTTGGCAAAACTGTATGTCAGAGAGGTAGCTCATTTACATGGGGCTCCCGTGAGCATTACGTCTGATAGGGATTCTAGGTTTACCTCTAGATTTTGGACACATTTTCATGAAGCTATGGGATCTCAGTTAAATTTTAGCACCGCCTATCATCCTCAGACTGACGGTCAGTCCAAGCGGACTATTCAGACCTTGGAGGATATGTTGAGGGTGTGTGTAATAGGTTTTAAGGGTTCATGGGATGATCATTTGCCCCTTGCAGAGTTCGCAAATAATAACAGCTACCATACTAGTATCGGGATGACACCTTATGAAGCTCTTTATGGCAGGAGATGTAGGTCCCCAGTTGCTTGGGAAGAAGTAGGTGATTGAAAGATTATGGCTCCAAATTTAGTGGAACAGGCAGCGAAGGGTGTTCAGATTATTTGTGATAGATTTCGAGCTACTCAGAGTCGGCAGAAGAGTTACGCCGATGTGCATAGATGGCCACTAGAGTTTCAGGTTGGGGACTCTGTGTTTTTGAAGGTTTCTTCGAGCAAGGGCATCATGTGTTTTGGAAAGAAAGGGAAGTTAAGTCCTCGCTTCATCGGTCCGTTTGAGATACTTGAGAGAATGGGAGATGTTTCTTATCGGTTAGCTTTACCTCCACAGCTTTCTGGGATACATAACGTCTTCCACGTCTCAATGTTGAGGAGATATAATCCGGATCTCTCTCATGTCATTAAATATGATGCTTTGGAGATCCAAGGAGATATGAGCTATGTAGAAGAACCTATCCGGATATTCAACAGGAAGGAAAGGGTACTTCGAATGAAGAAGATCCCATTGGTAAAGGTTCTCTGGCAGCACCACTCCATGGAAGAAGGAACGTGGGAACTAGAGAGTCTTATGAGGGAGAAGTACCCTCTGTTGTTTGACGGACCGAACTGAATTTGGAGGACCAAATTCCTAAAAAGGTGGGGAGGAATGTGAGACCTGAATTTTCATTCTATTGTTCATTTTAAGACAAATCGAGAAGTTTAAGACTCATGTAAATGTTATGTAGGGCTCAAAAAGATCGAGATGCCAGGATAGTGGCACGAAGCCCGAGGCTCGTGTTTCGAGGTAAGATCTCAAATTTAAGTACTTTTCAATAAAGTATGATTTTAAGTATGTTATGGTGATTAGAAAGTGAAACTAATACATTAGAAGTTGAAAAGTTAGTAAAACTCGGGTTTACACTAAATCGAGCAAATGAGCTTAGAAATAGAAATAAATTTTAAATAAATTCTAGAAATTCATGAAAATTATTTTGAGGCTATAGGAAATTAGTATAAGGCATAATTTACATGAGGAATGAAAATTGAGTGGAGATATGGAGGTTTCGGTGATCAAATGAATTTTTAAAATAAACTGAAAACCTTAAGTTACATTGTTCGGTAATGACTAAGTTGTGCAAAATAGGCCCAATCGGGAAACGTTTCTTAAACAAATGAACTCCAAATTTTTATGAGAGATACTAGAGACATAGTAGCACACTTGAGAAGTGGAAATTTGGCCAGAACTATTTTTCATGGATTTTCTAAAACTAACCAGTGGGCTGCCCCAACCTAGTGAACTGGATACCCATCAGTAAAAGCCACATTTTGACCCATCTACAGTATTTAAACCCGATCTTCTGGACCATGAAACTAGAATTACATACCTTTCATAGGGCTCTGAAAACACCCCAAAAACGTATGCCACGCTCTCTCACCTCCCTCCTAAAAGTTTCACAGGCGTTACTGTACCTCTCCTTTTCTTGAATTTTTTCGACCCCTTTCCAAGCCGAATTGGACTCTGGCCAAGAAGGATGAAATCTTCCCCTTTTGGTCCTCTATAACATATAACAAAGTAAGCCATAAAGGAGTTCATTTAAAAGGAGAAAACTTAGAGAGAAGAACAGGGGTAGAATCTGCCCTGTTTCGAGGTGAGAGAAAGTTTGATTTTTGAAAGTTTTTAGTTGGTTTTTCTTGTATTTTTTGATGATTCTAAGCTATATACATGTTGAATTACAGCTGAGGATTTGTTTTGAAGATTAAATACTTGGTCAACTTTGGTCAAAGGTGAGAGAAACTTTATGGATGATGAAGATGATGAGATATGTTTATGTATGATGATTTTTTAGGATTTTTAGTTAAGTAGAATTTAAAGAAATAATTTATATGGAAGTGTGTAGTTTTGATCAGCATGGTTAAGTTGTGGAAATGATGAATTTTGGATGAATTCAAGGTTGTTAACAGTTAAATTTATACCGAAAAAGTTCGGTTTATAGCTTAGTTTAGTGAAAAATCGAAAGGTGTGAGAATTTGTAAGAATTGGATTAATAAAGTGTGTATTATGGATGTGAATGGGTATGTAGGTTATTAAGATAGTGAATTTGAAGTTAGAATAATTAAATTAGATAAAAGAGCTTAAATCGGCACTTAAATCGGTAAAATCGAAAAATTAGGAAAAGTTGACAAAAAGGTCAAATTTGGTCAACTCTTAAGAAGATAAATACATATTTGGATATGTTAAGATGAAATCAAACAATATTTGATAATTTGGTATCATTTTAGGCAGCTCGGGAATCCGGCATGCAAAACGAGGCAAACTCGAACCCCGTAACGTTGTTTTAGCTCCATTGAGGTAAAGGATGCAATTTAAAATAGTACTAACCTCCTATATCTATTTATTATTCATAAATGACTTGAAAATCGTAGAAAGAAATCGGTTTGAAAACCATACTTTCTCGATTTAAGTTCGAAAGAATAATAAACCGTTTTTAGATACTGAAATCACGATTTTCACTTATTTTGTATAAATAAAATAGATATACATATTTTGTATGAATTATGACATGATTTGATGATTAAAGTTTCCATATGAAAGTAAGTAAGTAAGTAAGTAAGTATGAAAGTAAAGATTTTGAGACGACAGGCTACTATTAGTATATGTTGAGTGCATAAGCATGCTTGCTACTTGTGGTGTCCTGGCTCCGCCACACGTAGTATTAGTTTAGATTCACCAGTGCAGTGCTTATTTCGCCTTAGTGGTGTTGTTTTTCACTACACGTGGTGTCTATTTTCAAAGTATCTTGTGACTGCACAGTGTGTGCCACTGGTGCTCGTGCCCTAGCTGTGTGCTAGTATGATTGAGATACTATATTAGAACCCCTGTACGACCCTGATCCAGTCTACAGCTCTTACCATGGCCATATGTATTATTAGCTCTATGGAGGATATGATATGTTGCATGATAACTATATTGAAATAGCCTAGTCTCCATGTTTTGATGTATAATGTTTTAACGAAGAGAGTATGTATGATGTTTTAGTATATGAAAGTACGTACAACGTTTTGATGAAGTATGATGTATTTTAAAGTAAGCATGTAAAATGGTTTCCTAAGTATGTATGTACGTAAGTACGTTTATTCTGATTTTCTAATTGTTTTTAAATGGATAGAATTGTTTTAAATGCATACCTTACTGAGCTTTTTCCAGAAGCTCACCCCTTCTCACTCCCATTTCAGAGTACCTGCAGTGAGATTATTCAGCTATTTACAAGTACGTGAGTAGCTGGTGGATTCAGTGCCTCCCAGACTATTTTCAGTACTCGCTCAGGTATATCATTGGATATTTATTCCTAGACATGTCTATTGTACAGATACTGGATTGTATATAAATACTTTTGGGATGTAATCAGTTGTTTTATAGATTATTATGTAAACATTTTGGGAAGTGAATGAAATGTCGGTGATACTGAGTATGGATATGGAAGTTGTAGTAGTAAAAATGTAGATTTGAAAGTAATAAGTTTAAGAAATAAAATCAACTGCCTTGCGAATATAAACTGTGTTTACCTGTAGGGGGATAGGATATATTATAAAAGGTTATGCTGCCGAAATTTTTGGTAAAATTAAATGGTTAAAAGAATAAGTAAAGAAAGAAAAGAAGTAACCTACACTGCACAGGAATGCAACCTAAGTAGAAAAATAATATTTAAAGGAAAACGTTAGCCCCTATTTTCGTGCTTTCGGGGCGTTACATGTCGTTTTAGTCAAAATTGGGCTGAAAATGGGCTAAAGGAGACTGGACCACTTCCAATTTGTAGACTGAGTCACCAGTCGTCTGGACACGCATGATATCAGGTGTCCGTATTTTATTCGTTCTGAAATGATAAGATCGACGGATACCGTGCCAAACTTCTGGAAGACACACGTCGAGCCACATCGCACAGCCAAGTGTACTAGAAGACAGATGACGTTGAAATATCTACTCTACAGCAAATCAGAGGAAGACAAGTGCCCAAACAATGCCAACTCATCTAGGATGAAAAATTACCATTGTACCCCTAAGTGTGTGTATAAATAGAACATGATGGCAATTGAAAAAAAGGTAGTGCAGCTTTTTGAAGTAGCCTAGTGTAGTTTTTAGGGTAGGAGTAGTGTAAAGTAATTTAAGAGTAGTTTTAGAATAGTTTTGAAATTAAAGTTTTATGAAGTATTTTCTCTATTTTTTTTTTCGTTAGTTGTTTTAGCCACCATTGTAAGTTACTGTTCATAACCATTTTCAGTTTTATGGAAAGCTTCATTTCTTTTTCTTCTTCGCCATTTCATTTCATTGTATTGCTTTTCATGGTATTTTTGTTGCAATGAGGTGTGGGGGGCTTGTGACAGAAGCCATAATGCTCAACCCATTGTAACTGTTCCATTTGCATTTTCTTTAGAAAAAAAAATTATCTTACACTTAGTTAAGTTTTCATTTTCGAGCTTCTGGTTTAGCCTTTCTATATGTTTTTACTACTTAGGAATAGGTAAAGCTTTAAATGATCTAGCGCTTATTAGATGGAAATGATGAAGGAGTCAGCTGTGTGACAAATCTTGCTTTAAGTTGTTTCTACCCATCATGTTTTTTTTTACTTTAAGAACAACTTTTACATTTCTATTCGGTTTCTACTTGCCTCTCTGTTCTACTCTGTTTTTGATTAATTTTACTGTTCATTTTTTCTTTACATTAATCTGTTGTTTCTGTTGCGTTGTGAGGGACCGACTGAGAAAAAATTGGAGTGTTGTGAATAAAGCAGTAGTTAGCAAGTCAGCGCTGGTCCAAGCTGAGCAATAGCAGGAGATTTGCCGCTGCTACCATTTGCAGAACACTCCCTGATAAGTTCTGTCTTGCTGAGATTCACCACAAGCTCCTGTAGTGGCAAGAAGGAATTAGCAGCTGGCGGTATTGTTGGTAGTAGTGTAGAAAGTGAATAGCTGATGGCTAGGAGTCGGATACAGCAAGGACAGGGGATGGTGGCGTATAGTAGTGCAGAACTGTGTTCCTCAGTTTCTATTATTTTTTTTAGAGGCGTTTTTGGTTGCTCATATGTTGTTCTTGAGAAGTCTTAGTTTATATAGTTAGAATAGAGTTTTCTTATATTTTCTTTGTAGCATTTACTTTGCTCTGTTGTTAGTTTCAATATGTTTTTGTTACTGTATTGTGTTGCCGGTTTGTTTATTTTCATTGAAGGAAGTTGGCGCAGTGGGTTGATGATGAAATGAGATAAGAGCTGGCTGGTTGTGCATCCTTGGTGCCGCATGCTGCTACTTGTAAGGGAATGAACAGTTGAAGTAGTGCAGTACACAGGTGCTGACTCTCCTTGATATGTGTTGCGAGTATTTGTGAACCAAGGCTGCTGGTGCAGGACGCTGAAGTAGCTAGAAAGTATAGGGAGCAGGAGCAAGAGCCGGACAACGCCTGATGCAAAAGCCACAGACAACGCCTAGAGCTGTACCTGGTTACAGTACCAACGACACAGGACAACAAACCTGGATAGGACTGAGAGTAGCTCGAGTACCAGGAGACAAAACCAAAATGAAGCATGAACAGTGCAGTACATGCATGGTTGGGACAACTCAGCTGGCTTCCTTGTTAAGGCCACGTTTGGCTGATCATTCCCTTTGCAAACTTTATATTTCATATTTTAATTAGTCTAATTACTTTAAACTTTTATTAGTTGTTAGTTTTTATTATTGATCAATTAGATGGTAAGTTAGTTTTAATGTCTTTGCTTACTTTTTTAATTTGTAGTTTTAATTTATATTAATGGCTAATTTTGTTAAGTTAAAATTTAGATAGAATTATGATTAATTTTAGATTCCATAGTTTAGACATTTTGATTTATGGTTATTTTCTTGGGGTTTATTGCATTAAATTTTAATTTAGTTCAATTTGCATTTTTTAGTAATTAGTTTAATTAGATGCATATTTTATTTTAGGTTTGTTTAATTTTAGTTTAATTAATTTTGTTTCTTTATTTTCATAGTTTGCATTTTAGTTTATTTGCGTTAATTAATTTTAACTGCTTTCGTTATCTTTTGTAGGTTATTGCTTTTAATTACTCAGAGATCTGTAAGTAATTTTAGCTCGGTTTTATTTTCTTTAGGTTATAGTTTTTATTATTTACAGTATTTCTAGACTTAGTAGATCACCCACTGAAAAATTCATAATTTGCTAGGATATACTTAGGGTAAGATTAACCAGTAGTTAATTAGGCTAATCAACTTCTCTGAGAGACGATAATCCGAGACTCAAACCCCATTATTACTTGTACGACCCGTGCACTTGCAGATAACACGTCTAGGTCACTTATAGTGGGCATAGTTCGTATCAGGAGCGGGGTCATCTCATGTACCAGAATGGAGAAATATCAGACTTACATGCTACCAGAGCAAGGCCCGGACTTACATGCTACAAGAGTAAGGCCCGACGTGTATTCAACATGACACGCCTAAGTATCAGTAATAGTCATTATCATGTAAAACTGTTTTACCTTCACGTAGCGCTCATAATGGTTTTTCTCATAAAACTCATCTCAAAACCGTTTTGTACTCAACACAAAACATGTCAAAACCGAGCTCAAACCGACAAAACAACGCATACATTTCTCAAATCTCAATACGCCTTAACGTAGAGCCCAAATCACATTTTCACTTTTAAACTCAAAAAGGTTTTAAAACAATTTCACATTTGGTTTACAACTCATAAACATTGGGCCCCAACCAGCTATAAAATCAAGTGCAACAACTCATTCACAACTCATAAAACATGGTTGTTTTATCAAATCACTTTTCATGCTACTAACATCAAAACACATACACAAATGGGTTTGAGTTTGCCCTTACCTCGTTGCACCTCGTATAGTGCAATCGTTACCCTAAATGACGGACTAGCCTCGTATTCCTTTCTGGAACTCCCGAGCTATCCAAACGATGTTAAAACATCAATAATTCATCTCAATCATAACATTGAGCACATATTTGCTAATATTCTCGTTAAATACTACAACCTCGTTTTTCTCATATTCCTATCCTAATCCACATTCTCATCCACATTATTTCAAATCCTACATTTCTCATGCATATTATCCATGCCAAAATCACCTCATTGCCTCAATTCCCATTTATAGTCAGAACCCCAAAATTACCACAAATTGCATAATATCATCATTACTCCAAAAAAATCACAATTTCATCAACTCTAATCATTTCCTAACTATTCCATCACAACATCTATAATTATAATCACAAAAATCACCTTAACATCAAAGATTTAAGCTTAGAAATTTACCCAAAACTTATAGAGAGCTCTATTCACACCTCGATTCAATGAGTCCTTTGTTCTCCTTTGGATGAGGAACAACTTTTCTTCTTACTACAACCTCTGATTCGAATGGAAATGGGCGATTTAAAAGAGAGAGAAAATTAGGGTTTCGGTTGAAATGGGGTTTCTGGAGAGAGAAAATCTGAGATGCAGGAAAACGTAGGGGTTCTTTTCTATACGGAGGGTAGAAGATTGATCTGGTCCTTGATGAGATCAATCTCTCTTTGAATTTGGGAACATTTTGGGGTAATTTTATGCTTAGGAGATCGATCTGTCGTAGGGTGAGATTGATCTCTTAATGGCTTAATGAGATCGATCTGCTCCTTAAGGAGATCGATCTTCTGTTTACAGAACGCTTCATGAGATCGATTTGCTCTTTAAGGAGATCGATCGTCTCCTTACAGAATGCTTCATGAGATCGATCTGCTCCTTGAGGAGATTGATCTTCTCTTTATAGAAACATTTAGAGATCGATTTCTTCTTCATGAGATCTATCTCTTCATTGCAGAATCATAAGGAGATCAATCATCTTCCATTGGAGATCAACCTGCTTACTTAAATTCCTCCTTCCTTGTCATTTTGGCCTACCAAATCGATCCTCTCTTTTCCAAGATCGATCTGGCCTCATAGTTTCACACTTAACATAAAATCTCATTCATTACTCATTCATCACTTAAACATTTCATTCCTTACCACCTCAATATATGAGTACATCACATTTAGCTCAATCAATTACACTTCATGTTCACATTACATAATTAGATATGTATAAAATTCTCAGATCTCACAAGAAGCAGTGAGAGTAATAGAGTAAAGTCACTGTAAATTGAAAAGATGAACTACAGAACTAAGAGTATAAGTGAAGGTCACACTAGTTATATGATTGATAAAGATAGGGTGTGTTCGGAGTAAAGAGACACCCCTGTAGACATAGAATTTTTCGACACATATTTGAGTGATCTGTTAGAGTTACCACTAGATCGAAGAATGAAGTTTAAGGTGATCTAGTACCTGATATCAAATTAATTATTCAAACCACTGTACTAATGACTTTGATTGAATTAGAAATGCTAAAAAAGCAATTACAAGGATTACATGAAAAGGAGATTATCGGACCGAGTGATCCACTTTGGAGTATAATGACGTTAATTTTTAGGAAAATCAGGAGTCTTCTAGGTCACGTTGTATTAAGGATGAGTGGCAATTGGAATCCCCAAAACAGAGGTTATAGACTAGCGGGAAAGGCCCAAGCTGTTAGAGGATTCAGAATCGTAAGAATATAAAGAGACTTTAGAACATAAAATACATTTTGAATCTAAGAATTGAAATTTGTGTGGCCTAATGTTTTGAATGCGAGACTTAATTCGAATGAGGAAAAAAGGTTTCGTTATAATTGATGTACGAAAATGAAAAAAGTGTTGAAATGGGAAAAATCCTGAATACAAGTTATATAGGAATAAGAGATGTATGCAAGGTAAGAAAATCTCTAGTATGTGAAACAATTCGGATCAAGTGTCCTGAACCGAAAACGAATGAGATGTGACTAAAAGATCAATGTGAAATTACGATAAGTTTTGGTATCCTACTTCTTATTGAGACTGAACCTTTAATCCTTATATCGATAACCAGTCATGTGGTCACGTTTGATGGCTAATAAAGGTATTTCAAAATACCTCACCGCCTGAGAGACTTGACAGCATCTAGAAGTAACCATAACCCCTAAATTGAAATTGACAGTCATAATATTGCGTTTGAAGACAGGGTACCATTACTTGTGCGGTGAAGAATTATAGAATCCTACTAATCAAGAAGGTTTAAATATTAAATTTCACAACTGCTGTCTAATACGAGAAAAAGGGAATGACTCGGGTTAGTGCTTTGAATAGAAGTGATTTCAAAATGGTGTTATGTATATTGGTCAGAGACATAAGTTATTGAATTATTGGTGGACCTCGACCTGAATGTGGTCCTTCCTTGACACTGACATTCGTTACATGGTGGCTAGCCTGAGAGTTAAAACTATACTTGATTGATCGAATCGAGCAGGCACAGCGTAATGATAAACACAACATTGATGTGGCTGGTGAGACCCAAATGGGTGTTGCAACTAGCTTAAGTATTGGTACTGATAATTTATTGAGATTTAAAAATAAAATTTGTGTACCAAATGATCCATAGTTAAAGGAATTGATATCGTCAAAGACTCATTTATAGAGATATACTCCGCAATACGGAGAATGGTTAAGACTTATCAAATCTCTTACAAGTATATTAACAATCAAGCACGATAAGAGAAATAACTAAAATTGAGATTAAATGTCTCATAGGTCAGGAGGTTAAGGTAGAGCACCAAAAGCCTATGAGATTATTACTCATGCCTATATGGAATTGAAAGCATGTGCCAGGATTTTAAAGGCTTCTAGAAGGATAAATTACCAATTAGCGAAGTTGCACATAATATCAGATAACACTCATGTATCGAGTTGATACCGTATGAAGTGTAGTATGGTCTAAAATGTCATTCACCGATTAGATAGAGGTAGTGCTTGAAAGGAAGAAAATTGTTTCTGATTAGGATACGCAAGTTTCTGAGTATATTTAATTTATACATGAGAGGTTGAGGACAGCTCAGAGCAAGCTAAAGAGTTATGCTAACCAAAGATAAAGTACACAGGTGGGCGTTACCACCGAAATTAGCGAATATTCATAATGTTTTTCATAATGTCTTCCACGTTTTAATGCTACGCAAATATCATCCAGAACCGACGCATGTGATAAAGTATGAGCCGTTACAATTGAAGGAGGATATGACGTATGTGGAGAAACCGATACGGATCTTGGACAGGAAAGAGAAAGTGTTACTGTCTAAGACAATCCCTCTGGTCAAGATTTTGTGGTAGTACCACACCTCGGAGGAGGCTACATGAGAATTGGAAAGCATAATGCAAGAGAAATACCCACACTTGTTTGAGGACTAAAGTGTTGTCGAATCTAGGGACCAAATTTCCTAAGGTGAGGAGAATGTAAACCCCACGAAATTTTCGGTATGTGGTTTTAAATAATATCAATTGGGATTAAATCCATGCTTAGTTGGTGGATAATTAATCTAAAATTTAATTTTTACAAGAGACAGACAAATTTAATTAACTAAAATAATTTAATTCAAAAAAATAAATAATTATGAGATATAAAAATAATTTTTTTACGAGATAAATCTTATGTGTAACTCCGTACCAGATGAATACAAATACTAGACTAAAATTATTTTGTATATTATAGTTAAAATCTATAAAGTCCATACATATATATATATATATAAGTGTAATGTTTTATGTATTTATCCCATTAAGTATATAAATGTATACATATATATTCTAATATAAACATATGTGTATGCATCACTATACATATCTATACATACAAGCATATGAATATACATATGCAAATTTAGTACACAGGAGTCGTGGATTGGCTTCCAAAATGAAGCCAATCCCGAGCTTCTATGTTTCCTGCTGTTGTGGTCAAACAAAATGATGATGTGTTGCTGACGTCCTCGCTTTCATTTTTGTGCTACGTGTTACCAGAGCCTCTACAAGAAAGAGAATGATCAGAGGGATGCAGGGGTTGTTCCCTGTGTAAGCACTCCGGTGCTTAAGTCAGAAGGGAATTTGGCAAAGTTTCATTAGAGAAAATAGAGACTTAGTTTCATGAATCATATCTGACCCCCATTTATAGGGATTAATTCCACCTTCAATTACGTAATTATCCACTAACTGAGTATTTTTTATTGTTTTTCAGGTCCGGTAGAATAAAAAATATTTAAGGATAAATTGTCCAAACTGCATAATTTATGTCTCCCGTAATATTGTTTCCAATGTGGTAGATCCGGTCTCCCACTTGTTTTCTTTGTGTGTCACGTGGCGTACTTTTATTTTTTATTTTTTTATTATTCTTTTTATCATACACAACAATTGCTCCCCATTCTTTCGCTGGGTATAACCTTACGGAAGAGTACATATATTCTCGTCGTTATCTCACGTCACATCCTCAGGTAAAACTTTGAAATTAAATTCTTAGGCCAAGTCATGTGTTCAAATTTTGAAATCAAACTCTGACATTACATTCTCAAGTTCTCCGACTGAGGATATCTGCTTGGTTTTTTATATTTTCTAATCGTCGATTTTATTACTTGCTCCCCAATGGTCGGACAAGGTAGCGAAACAATAAATTTAGGTTCCTTTTCTAGGCTTAGAGAATCTGACCTTCGATCGATTCGTAACAATTTTCCTCTTTTAGGCTCCCAACAAAGCGTGAAACACGCTTTAGTAGCGATGTCTTTGTAAATCGAGCCTCATAGATTTCGCTTTCTTTCGTAAGTATGACTTATTTCGAGAGAGTAGTTTTTCTTGCACACTTTTCGCTTCAAGCCCTTTGTTTGAGTGCTTAGCTTACCTCGCGTACTTTTTGCTTCAAGTTCTTGCACATTTTCTTTGTGGTTTACCTCGCGCATTTTTCGCTTCATGCCCTTTATATGGGTGCGTGGCTTACTTTGCGTATTTTTTGCTTCAAGCCCTTTATTTGGGTGCGTGGCTAATTAAGCCCTTGCATAGTTTCTTCATGGCTTGCCTCACGCATTTTTTGCTTCAAGCCCTTTGTTTGGGTGCATGGCTTACTTCGCGCATTTTTCACTTCAAGCCCTCTATATGGGTGTGTGGTTTACCTCGCGTATTTTTCGCTTCAAGCCCTTGCACAGTTTCTTCGTGGCTTACATCGCACACTTTTTGCTTCAAACCCTTTGTTAGGGTGCGTGGCTTACCTCGTGTATTTTTCGCTTCAAGCCCTTGCACATTTTTTTCGTGGCTTACCTCATGCATTTTTTGCTTCAAGCCCTTTGTTTGTGTGCGTGGTTTACCTCGTGCCTTTTTCGCTTCAAGCCCTTGCACATTTTCTTCATGGCTTACATCACGCACTTTTCGTTTCAAGCCCTTTGTTTGGGTGCGTGGCTTACCTCGCACATTTTTCACTTCAAGCCCTTTGTTTGGGTACTTAGCTTACCTCGTGCATTTTTTGCTTCAAGCCCTTGCACATTTTCTTCGTGGCTTACCTCGCACATTTTTTACTTCAAGCCCTTGTTTGAGTGCTTAGCTTACCTCGCGCACTTTTGCCTCAAGATCTTGCACTTTTTCTTCGTGGCTTACATCGTGCACTTTTCGCTTCAAGCCCTTTGTTTGGATGAGTGGCTTACCTTGCGCATTTCTTGCTTCAAGCCCTTGCACATTTTCTTCATGGCTTACCTCACGCATTTTTCGCTTCAAGCCCTTTGTTTGGGTGTGTGGCTTTGTAAGACCCGAATTTAATTAAAATACAAAAATTAAATAAGAAAAGATGGGGGACGTATGAAGGAAGTCGGGTTAAATTAATCCCGAACACGTGTAAGGGCCAAATGGTCAAAAGATCGAAAGCCGGTATAATTTCGATAAGGGAATTTAATTAAAAATATGGATTTAAGAAATCTTGGTCAATAAAAGTGAAATAAAATTATTTCGGATTAAATTGATCAAGATAGTAATTTATGGGAATTAATCGGGATTTTTAGTTTGGAAAAATAATCCCGAAAATAATCGAGAAATTATACCCGAAAAAGAGGTTAAAATATAATAAATAAATTAAATAAAATTAAATAAATTGAATTAAAATAAAAATAATAATTTTAAGGGATATTTTGGTATTTTTAGTGTATTTTAATAAATAAAAATAAATTGTTAAATAAGATAATAAAACAAAAAAAAAAAAAAGAATTGAAACAAAAAAAAAAAAGAGAGAGAAAGGCTGAAGAAAACGAAAGTTTCGGGGAGAGAGAGAAGAAAACGGAACCGAGAAGACCGAAGAAGGCCGACCACCGTCCGGCGGCCAAAGGCTCGACCAAGGGCCGGAAAAGAAAGAGGGGAGGCCGGTGATCTCAATGGCACCGGCGGTGCAGCCTACCGACGCCGGAGGAAGCCGATCGGAGGAGAGAAAGGCCGCGGGAAAGAGAAGGCCACCGGCGGCGAACGGCGGCGATCCGACCGGAACCAAGGCCCGATTTGGAGAGCCCAGTCGACGGCGGTGCTTTTGGCACCGGTGGCAGCCGACGAGACGGCCGGAATCGACGGCGACGACCAAAAGAGGGAGACGGGTCCGACGGCGAAGAGGAGAAGAGGCCGAACCGGAGGCGTTCCGGCGGCCTTGGGCGAAACCGAGCCCAGATTCAAGCTGCGGACAGCCTTGCGGAGCTGATGGGGGTGGAAGCCGGCAGAGAACCGGCCGGAAAAGGGGCGAACCGGCTGTGAACCGGCCGAACCGGAGTGAACCGGCGGTCTGAACCGGTCCGAATCGGACTGAACCGGTTCAGCCAAAAAGAGGAGAAAAAGGGGAGAAAAAGGGAAAAGGAAAAAGAGAAAAAAATTGGGGAAAATTCCGGTGATGCAATCGAGTTTCGGGTAAGTCGATAAGCGGTCAAATTGACCCGATTTAAATTTGGAATATTTTATTTAATTAAATTTCGACCGAAAAGTTTACCCGAAAATGTAATTAAATGTGTAGCTCGACGATTGGCATCAACCGAGGGCTCGAGACAGCCTCGATTTGTGGACTAGCATGGAATCTCGGGTAAGTGATCCCTATTTACGACAATTTTCTCGTTATGCGAGATGTTGAGTTAATTTCCGCATAAATTGAATAAAATTATGAAAATTTAGATTAATTGTCGTAAATATTTAATTTAGCTACTCGAGAAGTAGAACGAGGCCCGATAAATTATTGGTGGGCCCAATGAGCCCAATAGGCCTCGATAAGTGGGAATTTAGTGAAAAGCGGGCTTAAGGCCGATTAAGGCCCATTAAGGTGCAATCGGGCCCAATAAGGGTAAACGGGCCCAATGATTTAAATTAAGCCCAGAAAGTAATAGATACAATTAAATTGCATAATATCTGACCTGAGGAATGTTAATACGCAGTTCCGGGCATTGGATTGGAAGCATATCGGACTGCGCGATGGGACTACATTGGAAAAGAAAAAGGTCAGACTCGACGAGAATTGAGGTAAGGGAATTCTGCGGACTGCTAGAGGTAACAGTACGCAATTTTAAATTCATATGCAGTCCTTTAAAACTAATTGAAGGGTCTAGAGGTCGAAGAAACAATTTTAGTGCCCCGTATGGGCAAATTACCAAAATACCCTTGCTAAGGGTAAAATTCTAAAAATTTAGGAAAAAGACGGGAGGAGCAAGGACAAGAGGTTCCTGCTCGTTCTGGAGGTATTTCAACGCATGCATGAGTAGGCTGGCTCACCTTGAAAGAAAATGCATAGCATTGCATATCTTAACTGATGTGATTTCTGTGAAAACTATTTGGAAATAACCGAGCCGCCTACATGTTTTTATTTACATGTGACGTGCTAGAGCTCAGCTCGCACGATGTTTGACTTGTGTGATGCATGCATTAGTGCTGGAGCGAGAGCTCGCACTAGAGTTTTACATGCATAGGTGCTAGAGTATAACTCGCACCAGATTTCACATGCTTTTGCGTGACATGGTGCTAGAGTCTAACTCGCACCAGATTTTACATGATTTTCATGACAGGGTGCGGGAGTTTAACTCGCACCAGATTTTATAAGATTTTCATACGATTTGTATACAGAGTGCTGAGCCTAGCTCGCACTGGTTTTACTGGATTTGTGGAGTAGCGCTGTCTGCCCTTGGAGTCAGCCAAAAGGCCCAACAGGCTCAATAGACCTCTTAAGTAGGGTGAGAGTGAGGGATGAGGTTGGCGGCCTTGTGGAGATGTAAAGCGGACTCTGCCAAGTTTACTTGATTTGATGAGAGTGCTGAGCATCGCTCGCACTGATTTTTAAGAGAACATACAATGAGCCGTGCTTGGAGCATCGGGTAGACTGTGTGTCACCGATTTAATAGGCTCGCACGTGCGTTTTGAGACATGGCAATGAGTATTGAGTTATGAAAACCTCTGTGGGAAGCAGGCCAATTGGGCTGGAGTACCTAGAGTGATATGGGTCCATAGAGTACGATGTACCGTGCAAGTAGCATGGAGTACGATGTACCGTGGGGTATCTTCGGATACGGTATCTTTGTGATACAGAGTATCTTCGGATACGGTATCTTTGTGATACGGGGTATCTTTGTGATACGGTATCTTCATGATACGGGGTATCTTCGGATACGGCATCGACGGATGCGTGAGATCGGATAAGACTGACGGGTTGGATTGACCCACCTCCCGGGCAGTTCCCGATCAGGGTGAGACCTCGCACACTGGGATCCGTGAAGCTAGAGGACTCACGAGGACATATTGGCCAGTCCTGGTTATTACCGATATACAGTATTGCCTAGTCTCGTATCTTGTATATATATACGTATGTTTTCGATACCGATGCTTTTGAGAAATTCTATTTCTATGGTTTTGTGTGAGTCAGGATCACCCGAAGGAGGGGTCGAGTCCTGACTTCATTGTGAAATTTTTAAAGAGAAAGAAATGATTTAAAATAATTGCATGTTGAGTTTTCCGTGCAACTTGATTTACATAACATCACAACATCATATCATATGTTTTAAAATGTGTGGAGAAAGGGTGGTTTATGCATGGCACTACGTTCATGTAGGTAGTATGGTTACCTACTTGTTCGTAGGATTGCCTTACTGAGCTTGATGTGCTCACCCCTTTCATTTTCTCCCACAGATGATCTCCAGTTGAAGTTGAGGCGACTCAGTACTGCATTCCGGATATCCGCTGCTGCCCATCAACATAAGGTATATACACTTGTACTTATTGTATCTACATAAGCATAGCACAGTAACATGTTTGTAAGTAACTTTAGGGGATGTATAAATAATATAACAATCATAAATGACTGGAGAAGAAATAAGTACTGGGGTAGATGTATGGTGGGACTGGCATTGACGCACAGCCCAATTAGTAGTGGAGTGTTGGTCACGATCCGAGGACAGGTAAGAATTAAAGTAAGAAAATAATAAAAACGCGAAAAATTAACTCTGATTTTTGGGTAGTTTGGGTCGTGACAATTATTTTGGTATCAGAGCATAATTGGTCTGATGTGTGTCAGTGTCAGAAGTTAGGAAATTACATCCCCGTGTTACTGTGCTTAGTTAGATACAATAGTGTATATCGAGATGGGCTTGACTAAGAAATGGTTGAGAATGCAGGAATGCCTAATATGAGTCGCGTCAGATGAGATAGTGCACGAGGCAGAGGTCGTGGAGGTAGACCTGAGTCTGCTAAGTCGTGCTGAATTTGACTATGAGAATCATGATGAAATTGAAATAGAGGCTAATGTTGAGAATGCCTCACAGAGTCCGACAGAGTGAGCGGACAGTATTGAGAGACGCTTCGCGAGATTGAAGCGGAGCATGGGTATTATTTTGAGGAGCTAATTGCTCAGATTATGTATGAGATCAGAGGGCGCAGCGGAGCATTGGTGGAAACCCGCTCGACCCATCTTAAGAGCTGATATGAGAAATGATTATGGATGTATTCCGGTGACAGGATATCCCAGACATGATTTAAAGGAAATTTCGGATTAAAGTCCCGACTCTGACCCAGAGGATTTGATTTAATTATAAGTATGAAACTCGATTTTATTCTGGCCAGTTATTACCTCGACAAATGAACGGTGACTGTCGAGATGTCTAAAAGTTTATGGAAGGGCTCAGATTTTCAATTAGAATCCGGTTGGCCCGTGAGATATTACCTATACCGAGGCAGTGCGCAGATTTACAGTTGGGTAAATAAGAACATGAATTGCACGCCTCTGAGATTGAGAAAGGTAATGAGGGCTGAAATAGAGACAGAAAAGAGAATCGAGAAATGACAAAGATGTTAAAAATGGAAACTGGTAAGAGATTTAATTTGATAAGTTATGGAGTAAGATAATTGGTAAGGCCCCAGCGTATCCAATTTTGGCACTCTGAAGGGGCATTGTGATTTTGAGGACCCCGACCTGCTACGAAACAGAGTAGCAGTGTAAGTACTGTAAGCAGTGTGGGATATGTGGTGGATACCACGAAAGGAGGGTCTATACCTATACGGTATTGGTGAAAATGGTCGTCAAGTGTGATAAGACAGACCATTGATTTTGATTGCTCAGAGTTGAGCGAGATTTTCCCACAGGAAAAGTAAAGAGACAGAAAAAAAAAAATTTCGTTGGAATAGTTGCAACGAAAAGGGAGGACATAGCCGAAGAGAAAAAGGAAAGTAGGCTATTGGACGAAGGCGAGAGGATGTCTTGGACCAGGACACTATTGATGTTTCATGGGATGTGGTGTAAGATACCACACTTGTTATGAATAATAAAGTACATATGTTTATTGATCCTGGTGCCACATATTTAATCATACCGCCTTCACTCGCATATAAGTAAGAAAAAGGCATGAATGCCTACATCATTGGCCACAATAGTGATAAAGGAGTACCCAAATGGAAGGGGATTAATTAACAGAACGTGGATATAGAGATTTTAAGTTAATAAAAAGGGGTGCAACAGTTGAAAAATTAAAGGAGTAAAGGATCGTACTCATGGAATGAATAATGACTAGAGTTTTGTCATGATTGATATACGAAGGAGATGATCTTGAATATGTGTTGATCCTAAATACAAGATGTATTGGGGTAAGAGGCGTATGCTAGGTAAGAGCATCCTTACGATACGAAGTCATTAGGATTAATGCAATTAGTAGCGAATACAAATTATAACCAAGGACAAGATGGGTATAACCATAACCAGTAGTTGTGGTTAAGTCTGAAGGCTAATAAAGGTATTTCAAAATACCTCCCCGCCTGAAGACTTGACAGCGTCTAAAAGTATATATATATATATAACCTATAACGTGAAATCGATCGGCGTAATAGATACCTTTAGCATTAGGATACCATTACTAAGACGATAAGAATATAAAAAATTTCGACAAATCATAAAGGTTAACATATTAAAATTTAATAAGAGCCGTTAAGATGAGAAAAGGAAATGACGCAGGTTAGTACCTGAAAATGTAAGCGGTTGAGAAGGATCTTATACGCTTATGCGTAAATAAGTCAAGGATTGGACCGAATTGTAATCAGCAGTATCGGTGATATGCTGGGTGTAGTTAAAGTCTAGGGCGGTTTATAAGCAACAATTAGGAAATGGTTTTTACAAATGGGCTGCTGCGAGTTCAAAAAGGATATACTTGGTTGACACGTTTAACTAAGAAACGTGGTCTTGGAATGAGATGATAACTAAGACGATGGATGTGATATGGATTTCGGTGTAGTAAAGTATGAACTGACCACCGTGATTAATTTCGTCATACCCAACAGCTCAAGAGGTTCTCAGTGAGTATGAATACCTCGAAATAATGATGGAGCTGTGTATTGATGTGTAATGGGAAGATAGTCAAGTATGGAGTCAGACAACTCCTTGATCATGAAATAAACTATCTGACCCATGATTTAAAATTGGCAACAGTATTTGTACCGAGGATATGGTACTATTAGGTACTCGATGAGGAATTATGGATATGCACTGATCATAGAGCCTGAGTATCTGTTTTCACAGAAAGGGGCGAATATGAAAATACATATTGGGTTAGAGCTTCTGAGAGATTTTGATTTATGAAAATTGTACCACCCAGGAAAGGCTAATGTGATGACCGATGCTTTGAGTAGAAAGAGCCTCGGGATGGTACCACACATGATGGTCAGGGAGCGTGAGCTGCTAGACGCAGTTGTGAACCTCAGTATAGATGTGATCCCTTCTGATGATGACAGTGATTGTGTGACAGCTAGCCTGATGATTAGAACCGGATGAGAGTGCCCGGACTTGCCAGGCTTAGCGTGATGATCGACAGGATGTCGATGGTTTGGGTCTGATTCAGAAGGGTACAGTGATAGAGTTCACAGTGGGTGATGATGAGTTACTGAGGATTCAGAGACAGTATGAGTGCTCCCCAAGACCACAGTGGATGAGATAGTAATGTTGTCAGAAGCTCACTCTTCGGGATAAACAGTGCATATGAAAAAGTAATGATTATATATTGAAATCTTAAAAAGGGTATTGGTGGTCAGATGTGAAAAGAGATATGGTGGAGATTGTGAAAAAGTGTCTGGTATGTCAGCAGGATAAGGTAGAGTATTAAAAGTCTGCAGAGTTATTGCAGCTTCTACCTATATCGACACGGCACGAAAAACGAGAGTAAGTCTCCATGAATGTCGTGATGGGTTATAGAGGACCCGGATAAATCAGGAGACTATTTGGATGATAGTCGCCAAATTGATTAAGTCTACCCACCTTCTAGTTATGAACTCCCCAGATACTCAGAATGTGTATGAGGATTTATGTGTAAGGCAGTTTGTGGAACATTATGTAACGTTCCAGTGAGCATGGTATCATATAAGGATTCCCGCTCCACTTCCTACCTCTGGAATATTTTTAGGAAGCTATGGGAACCCGACTAAGTATTAGCACAGCTTCTCATCCTCAGACAGATGGTCAGTCAGAGAGAACTGTACAAGTTCTGGAGGATCCGATGAAAGCGTGTGCCACTGATTTTATAAGCTCCTGGAATGATCAGTTGATTTCTAATTAAAGTTGCCAATAACGACAGTTGGCAGTTAAGTATCGGGATAACAATATATGAGACAGTGTACGGCTGTAGGGGTTATTCCCCGAGTTGGAAAAAAAAAGTGGGTGACAGATAGAATCATTCTGATTTTGGGGATAATAAGTCTCTGAGGATGTTTAGTTAAGGATGAGAGATTAAGAACACCTCAGAGCAGATAGACAAGTATTGGAATTCACCCTTGGTGAATTAATATGATTGAAATATTTATTGTCCTAAGAGAAAAAGGACATGGCGAACTCTTGGAAGAAGGTAAATTAAGTTACGCTGGATGGAATATTTTGAGAGATTGGACAAGTGGGAGATAAGACCTGTAGGTTGATGTTATCACGTGAATTAACAGGCACCCACAATGTGTCCCAGGTTTTGATGCTTCGGAAATACTATCCAGATCCAGCGTAGGTGATAGGATATGAGATTCAAAAGTTCAGTTTGAGGAAAATACAAGTATATTGAAGAAGTTGATTCGGGCATTAAACAGGAAAGAGAAAGTATTGAGGTTTAAGATGATCTCCCCAATTAAGTCCTTTGGTAGTAATACATTCCGGAGAAGGTCACGTAAGAATTAAAGAAGTATGATACAATTAATGTACCCGGAGTTGTATATAAACTCATATGAATTGGTTCTAATTTGGAGGACCAAATTCCTTAAGTGGGGGAGATTTGTAAGACCCGAATTTAATTAAAATACAAAAATTAAATAAGAAAAGATGGGGGACGTATGAAGGAAGTCGGGTTAAATTAATCCCGAACACGTGTAAGGGCCAAATGGTCAAAAGATCGAAAGCCGGTATAATTTCGATAAGGGAATTTAATTAAAAATATGGATTTAAGAAATCTTGGTCAATAAAAGTGAAATAAAATTATTTCGGATTAAATTGATCAAGATAGTAATTTATGGGAATTAATCGGGATTTTTAGTTTGGAAAAATAATCCCGAAAATAATCGAGAAATTATACCCGAAAAAGAGGTTAAAATATAATAAATAAATTAAATAAAATTAAATAAATTGAATTAAAATAAAAATAATAATTTTAAGGGATATTTTGGTATTTTTAGTGTATTTTAATAAATAAAAATAAATTGTTAAATAAGATAATAAAACAAAAAAAAAAGAATTGAAACAAAAAAAAAAAGAGAGAGAAAGGCTGAAGAAAACGAAAGTTTCGGGGAGAGAGAGAAGAAAACGGAACCGAGAAGATCGAAGAAGGCCGACCACCGTCCGGCGACCAAAGGCTCGACCAAGGGCCGGAAAAGAAAGAGGGGAGGCCGGTGATCTCAATGGCACCGGCGGTGCAGCCTACCGACGCCGGAGGAAGCCGATCGGAGGAGAGAAAGGCCGCGGGAAAGAGAAGGCCACCGGCGGCGAACGGCGGCGATCCGACCGGAACCAAGGCCCGATTTGGAGAGCCCAGTCGACGGCGGTGCTTTTGGCACCGGTGGCAGCCGACGAGACGGCCGGAATCGGCGGCGACGACCAAAAGAGGGAGACGGGTCCGACGGCGAAGAGGAGAAGAGGCCGAACCGGAGGCGTTCCGGCGGCCTTGGGCGAAACCGAGCCCAGATTCAAGCTGCGGACAGCCTTGCGGAGCTGATGGCGGTGGAAGCCGGCGGAGAACCGGCCGGAAAAGGGGCGAACCGACTGTGAACCGGCCGAACCGGAGTGAACCGGCGGTCTGAACCGGTCCGAACCGGCTGAACCGGTTCAGCCAAAAAGAGGAGAAAAAGGGGAGAAAAAGGGAAAAGGAAAAAGAGAAAAAAATTGGGGAAAATTCCGGTGATGCAATCGAGCTTCGGGTAAGTCGATAAGCGGTCAAATTGACCCGATTTAAATTTGGAATATTTTATTTAATTAAATTTCGATCGAAAAGTTTACCCGAAAATGTAATTAAATGTGTAGCTCGACGATTGGCATCAACCGAGGGCTCGAGACAGCCTCGATTTGCGGACTAGCATGGAATCTCGGGTAAGTGATCCCTATTTACGACAATTTTCTCGTTATGCGAGATGTTGAGTTAATTTCCGCATAAATTGAATAAAATTATGAAAATTTAGATTAATTGTCGTAAATATTTAATTTAGCTACTCGAGAAGTAGAACGAGGCCCGATAAATTATTGGTGGGCCCAATGAGCCCAATAGGCCTCGATAAGTGGGAATTTAGTGAAAAGCGGGCTTAAGGCCGATTAAGGCCCATTAAGGTGCAATCGGGCCCAATAAGGGTAAACGGGCCCAATGATTTAAATTAAGCCCAGAAAGTAATAGATACAATTAAATTGCATAATATCTGACCTGAGGAATGTTAATACGCAGTTCCGGGCATTGGATTGGAAGCATATCGGACTGCGCGATGGGACTACATTGGAAAAGAAAAAGGTCAGACTCGACGAGAATTGAGGTAAGGGAATTCTGCGGACTGCTGAGGTAACAGTACGCAATTTTAAATTCATATGCAGTCCTTTAAAACTAATTGAAGGGTCTAGAGGTCGAAGAAACAATTTTAGTGCCCCGTATGGGCAAATTACCAAAATACCCTTGCTAAGGGTAAAATTCTAAAAATTTAGGAAAAAGACGGGAGGAGCAAGGACAAGAGGTTCCTGCTCGTTCTGGAGGTATTTCAACGCATGCATGAGTAGGCTGGCTCACCTTGAAAGAAAATGCATAGCATTGCATATCTTAACTGATGTGATTTCTGTGAAAACTATTTGGAAATAACCGAGCCGCCTACATGTTTTTATTTACATGTGACGTGCTAGAGCTCAGCTCGCACGATGTTTGACTTGTGTGATGCATGCATTAGTGCTGGAGCGAGAGCTCGCACTAGAGTTTTACATGCATAGGTGCTAGAGTATAACTCGCACCAGATTTCACATGCTTTTGCGTGACATGGTGCTAGAGTCTAACTCGCACCAGATTTTACATGATTTTCATGACAGGGTGCGGGAGTTTAACTCGCACCAGATTTTATAAGATTTTCATACGATTTGTATACAGAGTGCTGAGCCTAGCTCGCACTGGTTTTACTGGATTTGTGGAGTAGCGCTGTCTGCCCTTGGAGTCAGCCAAAAGGCCCAACAGGCTCAATAGACCTCTTAAGTAGGGTGAGAGTGAGGGATGAGGTTGGCGGCCTTGTGGAGATGTAAAGCGGACTCTACCAAGTTTACTTGATTTGATGAGAGTGCTGAGCATCGCTCGCACTGATTTTTAAGAGAACATACAATGAGCCGTGCTTGGAGCATCGGGTAGACTGTGTGTCACCGATTTAATAGGCTCGCACGTGCGTTTTGAGACATGGCAACGAGTATTGAGTTATGAAAACCTCTGTGGGAAGCAGGCCAATTGGGCTGGAGTACCTAGAGTGATATGGGTCCATGGAGTACGATGTACCGTGCAAGTAGCATGGAGTACGATGTACCGTGGGGTATCTTCGGATACGGTATCTTTGTGATACAGAGTATCTTCGGATACGGTATCTTTGTGATACGGGGTATCTTTGTGATACGGTATCTTCGTGATACGGGGTATCTTCGGATACGGCATCGACGGATGCGTGAGATCGGATAAGACTGACGGGTTGGATTGACCCACCTCCCGGGCAGTTCCCGATCAGGGTGAGACCTCGCACACTGGGATCCGTGAAGCTAGAGGACTCACGAGGACATATTGGCCAGTCCTGGTTATTACCGATATACAGTATTGCCTAGTCTCGTATCTTGTATATATATACGTATGTTTTCGATACCGATGCTTTTGAGAAATTCTATTTCTATGGTTTTGTGTGAGTCAGGATCACCCGAAGGAGGGGTCGAGTCCTGACTTCATTGTGAAATTTTTAAAGAGAAAGAAATGATTTAAAATAATTGCATGTTGAGTTTTCCGTGCAACTTGATTTACATAACATCACAACATCATATCATATGTTTTAAAATGTGTGGAGAAAGGGTGGTTTATGCATGGCACTACGTTCATGTAGGTAGTATGGTTACCTACTTGTTCGTAGGATTGCCTTACTGAGCTTGATGTGCTCACCCCTTTCATTTTCTCCCACAGATGATCTCCAGTTGAAGTTGAGGCGACTCAGTACTGCATTCCGGATATCCGCTGCTGCCCATCAACATAAGGTATATACACTTGTACTTATTGTATCTACATAAGCATAGCACAGTAACATGTTTGTAAGTAACTTTAGGGGATGTATAAATAATATAACAATCATAAATGACTGGAGAAGAAATAAGTACTGGGGTAGATGTATGGTGGGACTGGCATTGACGCACAGCCCAATTAGTAGTGGAGTGTTGGTCACGATCCGAGGACAGGTAAGAATTAAAGTAAGAAAATAATAAAAACGCGAAAAATCAACTCTGATTTTTGGGTAGTTTGGGTCGTGACAGGCTTACCTCGCGTATTTTTTTCTTCAAGCCCTTGCATATTTTCTTCATGGCTTACCTCGCGCATTTTTTTCCTTCAAGCCCTTTGTTTGGGTGCGTGGCTTACCTCGCGCAACTTTCGCTTCAAGCCCTTGTACATTTTCTTTGTGGCTTACATCGAACACTTTTCGTTTCAAGCCCTTTGTTTGGGTGTGTGGCTTACCCACGCATTTTTCGCTTTAAGCCCTTGCACATTTTCTTCATGGCTTACCTCGCGCATTTTTTGCTTCAAGCCCTTTGTTTGATCAGTTATCTATTAATTATTTGAAAACCTCAAGAAGCAATAAAATATCATTATGGCATAAATCACAATTCAACAAATGAAATTTCAACTCATAGTTTAGTAACAAGAAATAACATTAAATAAAATAAAGTCTCACTGCCAGTATGGTTTTAAGTGGCTGGTATTCCACGTCTTTGCTATCTTCTTACCTTGTAAGCTTTTCAAGATATAGGTGCAGGGCCCGATCATCATCCTCACTCTGTAGGGTTCTTCCTACTTTGCCTTGAACTTCTCATAATCCTTCAAGGCCTTGGTGGGCTACCAGCTATGTACTCTCCACTGAAAATGACATTACTAGCAGCTTCTGCAGGTTCATTGTCTATCTATTAATTCCTACGTTCTCCCCTTCTAGCCTTATTTCCTCTTTCTTCATTTCTCCTCATATTTTCTCTGTCATTGTCACGTCTATCACGCGGTCTATTGTCTTCTCAACCACGAGTAGGGTATTGAATCCTTTCATTCCTCCACACATAACGGTCTAACTTCCCTTCTCTAGTCAATTTTTCAAGTTGGTTCATTAGTTCCTGACATTTCTCAGTTGTATTGCCAAAGGCAGAATAAAAACTACAGTAGGACCTAAGATCTCATCCTAAATTCCCTTAACCTCTCTTGGGAATTGAAGCATCCCAGTTCTTTTTATTGCTGCTAGGATTGAAGAACGTGGTTCGATGAACTGCGTGTAATTAACATACTTCAACTTTAGGGCTTTATCTAATCTTTCTGTGTTTTTATGATCAGACTCTCTTTCTCGCTTCCTTCCTTCCTTAAAGTCATGTGTTGATATCATCTTCATCACCTTTTCTTGATCGACATACTTATTTGCCCTAGAGAACAAGTCCGTAATAGTCGTTGGTTGATCCAAAGACAACGATTCTTGCAATTTTTCTGACCTTGTCCCTTGTAACATAGCTATCACAGCTATTCTGGCTCATAGATTCTGCACTTCAAGAGTAGCATTACAAAACCGATATACATAGCTCTTCAGTGATTCATTATTTCCTTGTATTAGGGTAAGCAGATAAGTGACTTATTTCCTTTTTTGGCTATTTATCACGAAGGCCTTTAGAAATTCGCTCCTCAATTGATCAAAAGATGAAATAGACCCTTCTGGTAAACTGTTGAACCACTTCAGCGTGTGACCGATCAAAGTGTCACGACCCTCAACTTACCCAAATCAGCGCGAATTTTTTTGCTTTTCATACATTAATTATTATTCGTCCTTACCTTACCTCGATCGTGATTAGCTACACTCTCAAACCGTTGGGCTGTGTATCAATGTCTACCTCATCTAACCATAATAATTTAATTTGCAATATAATTTATACTTGTATAAATAAATCAGAGTGTCGTTTACATGTGTTTACATTGCTTTACATCCCCAATAGTTACATACAAAATGCTAATGTGCTATCAAAAGTTTAGATATAATATTACATCAATGTGTATACCTTAAGCGATGGGATGCAGTGGATACCAAAAGGAAAAGCCTCCAGTCGCTCTCGTCAAAACTCAAATCTCTGTAGAGAGGGGGAAAATAAGGGGCGTGAGCAAATCACACGCTCAATAAGGCAATCATGAGAACAGGTAGATACTGTACTATCTACGTGATCGTGATGCCATGCTCAAAACTATACAGTTCTCATTCACAACTCAAAAGCATTAGTTCATACTTGTGTTAATGGCATGTAAAGCAAATCATGCTATTTGTTAGTGAACAAATCAAATTCAAAGCATGGTATAAATCATCATGCATATTTCATAAGTAAAGCATGTAAAACCATCATGCATAAGTGCACTTTAAAGCCATTATCATGCTTTCTCATCTCAATAAAATCAGCATCAACACTTGTTAAGATTCAGCCCCTCCCTCTGACTGTCCTGACCTACAAAGCATTTCAAACATGGATTTATTCATAAACAATAGACATGTGAGATATACAATATAATAAGGGAAATCTCCTGTAGGACTATGGCCATATCCTGTGATCCCAGGCTACACTGATCAGGTGTGGGGGGTATCACCACTATCTACTTCCACACGAGAGGTGGGTCACGTCCAGCCCGCCAATCCATAACAGATCTCATCCGAAGATGACATATCATAATCTCAACGCGGTACAACGTACTCCATGCTACCTACACGGTACAACGTACTTCGTGGACCCATATCAACACATCATATCACACCACATCTAAAAAATGCACGTGCGAGCCTATTTAATCGGCACGACCTCTTGTCTACCTGAAACTCCTAGCACAGCTATCAACATGTCAATTCTAAAAAATGCACGTGTGAGCCTATTTAATCGGTACGACACCCAGTCTACCCGAACCTCCTAGCACGACAACAAGTATGGTGGGCATCTAATGCGAGCTATGCTCCAGCACCATGCCAAAACTAGTGTAAAGTCTATGCGAGTTCAACTCTAGCATAACATCATAAAAAAAATCCATGCAAAAACTAGTGCGAGCTACGCTCTAGCACTCATACGTATGAAAACACATCAAATCTTGTGCGAGTCATACTCTAACATGCTTTCATTCTCACGAAATCCATGTAGGTGGCTCAATTCTTTGTAACATGGTTATCAACCAAATCAAATCATTTCTTGTGCAGATCATTTCAAATGTTAGTTAACCTACCAATGATTTGCTAAAAAGCAACAAAACAAGGTTTTAAAAGCATCATGCTTTTGTTTTCATGCACATTTCTCAAAACCCAACTCTTTGCCTTTCAATCACCCAATTTCATTTCCTAGTGTCACATGCACTCTAGCAAAACATTTAAGGGCCCAAATTGTGCACAGATATCTCTAAGAGTCCGCACAATTCCCTTACCTCGATTTACTCGGGGTGCGACTCTTTTCCTTTGCGCTTATTGTGCTCTTGACTCAACTTGCTCCAGTGTATCCTCGGGAGCTACAATTCATTTATCAAACGCTCGAGTTAGTGTTGCTAACTGTCATTCAACTATGCATTTTACCCAATGCCTTAACTATTCATTTTACCCTTTTTGGGTAAGTCTCACAATTCATTCCATAATACCATCTTAAATCCATACCCACAATACCATTATCATCTTAAGATGTCCTATTCATCATGTACTCCACTACATTTCACCTTCTCACACTAACCCATTTCTAGGTTATAATCCTTCCATTGCATTCTAGATAGTTCTACCATTAATATGCACACCAAATCAACTTCACATCAATAACTAAACAAATATACTTGGATTTGTGCATTAGAAACTCACCTCTTTGGATTTCCTTCTTGCTCCAAATGAAAATGCTCTTAACTCCTTCAAGACAACAAATGGGAAAGTGCCTCCAAGCTATGTTGTTCTTCTTTTTTATGTGAAAAACTTTTTATCTAATAGCCTTCCCTCAAATTTTCTTAAAAATGGATGGATTTTAGAGAGAGAAAATTAGGTTTTTGGATTTAAAATGGAAGGAAATGGTTTTGTCCCAAAATCTGTAAATCCAACTACTCCTATTTATAGATTTAGCTTGATGAGATCGATCTGTCGAGACATGAGATCGATCGGTCCCCTTAAAATCCCTCTTTTCACGATAATTTGAAGGCATGAGATCGATCCGTCGAAACCTTGAGATCGATCTGTCTCAGACAGTAGCTTAAGAAAATCGATCTGGCTAGGGAGGAGATCGATCTGCTCTAACCCTGGAGCTAAGGAAATCGATATGTTTACCTTAAGAATCGATCCTCATTTTACATAATGTTTAAGAGATCGATCTGGCTCCATTGGAGATCGATCTGCACTGTTTCTATTGCTCGAATAAGAGCATTTTGACTCTTCCAAATCGATCTCTCATCCTATGAGATCGATAAGACCTTCATATTTTCTAGATTTTTTACAGTTTTTCTACAGCAACTCACACTCAAACATCCTTAATTTGGTATCATGGTCATTTTCTCATCCAGTTACATTTAAGTCTTGAAATGGCATCCATTCATACTTGATACACATTAAAACTTGTGTGCATTGATTGTATAACCCAAGGTATATAATACAAAACCAAATGGAAGTGCATAACTCATGCAATCTTCATTCCATTTTACCACACTACTCTTATTCCATTCCACCCACATTCATCACATACAAAAGTCCATTTCTTCATATTCATACATAATGAAACTTGTACATACATCACAACTCTTATTGCAAGTGTGTACATTGACCTTATGGACTCTATATCATTTATGCTTCACATCACAAATACATCACCATTTATACATATACAAGGTTATACATATATGGGGTCTCACACAAAGTTAGGGAGAATGCCCTACACATGATCTCGTCTTCCCATCCATGCAGTAGCATTAACGATTCATAATTCTAAATGTGGTCATAAGAGTCAGTCTTCCCAGTATATGTCGTTATCTATGGCATCTTAAATTTTGGGGGCAACGATTTTCCCATGATCACTGTATTGAATGAGACTCTTCTCCTCTGGTTTTCTTCAGCCGAAACTAACTTTTTTTTCCTCCAAGATTTGTTCCACCATTTTCTTCATATCTGCTGTATCTTGTGCCATAGGTGTAGGTCGATTCTGCACCATTTCGATGTTACTTGAATCATTTTAATCACAGTCAACAACATCTTTTCTCTTACCTCATAGGTTATAAGTTCGCCTCTGATTAGTTCGAGGTGGTAAGTTTACCATTTCTGCTTCAGGGTTTCGAGTCGGATCTATTTCTGAGTTTCTCCTCCAAGTATGGGACCCTGTCATTCTAACACCTCTTATTCCATTATTTAATCGACCATTTGTCTTCTAGAGCCAAGGATCTTTCGCATCCAAATATCCAAAACCTATCATAGTCGGACTTTCAAGGTTTTAAATACTTTGGCTTCTTCGGCCATTAAAAATCTCTCGTGTTGAATTTCTTGTACCATGACTCTGCGATTCTCATGCCGCTATGCCGTGAGAGTCTTGCACCGCCAGGCCGTGAGAGTCTCATGTCGCCTGGTTATGAGGGTCTCGCGCCGCTAGGCCGTGAGAGCCTCTTGTCGCTAGGTTGTGAGGGTCTCCTGTCATCAGGCTGTGTAAGGGTCCCGCACCACATCGCCAGGGTCTCGCATGCCGTGAGGGTCTAGCACCATGTCGGAGGGTCCCGCATGCCGTAAGGGTCTCACATGCCGTGAGGGTCTCGCGCCATGCTAGGGTCTTGCATGTCGTGAGGGTCTCGCGCCATATGGTGAGGGTCTCGTGCCATCCCGCCAGGGTTTTCATGCCATGAGGGTCTCATATGTCACGAGGGTCTTTGCCGCTGGGTCTCAAATGTCGTGAGGGTCTCGCGCCACGTCGCCAGGGTCCCGCATGCCATGAGGGTCTCTCAAGCCCACGCCGTGAGGGTCTCGTATGCCTTGAGTGTCTCTCGAGCCCACGCCGTGAGGCTCTTACGCTAAGATGCCGTGAAAGTCTCACGCGAACAAGCCTTCAAGGTCTCGCGCAGCCATGCCATTAGGGTCTCGCGCAGTACACCTTTCTCCTACCAATATTTAGACGGTTGGTGGCAGAATCACTCACGAAAAGGCATCCCTGAACAGATCCACCGCAGTCCGTAAAGCTTAAACGGTCTCTTCCCCTTATTTTTTCATGGCTTCAAATTCTGTCATGGGTATTGTCATCATGTTCGTCTCTCGCTCCCTTTGGACTCCATTACCCAAGTCACCAATTGGAGAGCTCACCGTATCTTCATTCGCATCGCTTCTCATTGCTGCTGAACTTGTTCGTACCATTATTGTAGAGCAAAAAACTTTTATTTCATTTCTCACAGACAGTGCCAATTGTTGTGGCCAAACATGATGATAGGTTGCTAACGTCTTCACTTCGATCTTCGTGCTACGTGTTACTAGAGGCTCTACAAGAAAGAGAATGATCAAAGGGACACAGGGGTTGTTCCCTGCGTAAGCACTCCAATGCTTAAGTCAAAAAAGAATTGGATAGAGTTTCTGTAGAGAAAATAAAGACTTAGTTTCATGAATCATACCTGATCCTAATTTATAGGTATTAATTCCACCTTCAATTACGTAGTTATCCACTAACTGAGTATTTTTTACTGCTTTTCAGGTCTTATAGAATCAAAAATATTTAAGGATGAAATTATCCAAACTGCATAATTTATGTCTCCTGTAATATTGTTTCCAATGCGATAGATCCGGTCTCCCACCTATTTTCTTCGTGCACCATGTGACGTACTTTTTTTTTTTTATTATTCTTTTTATCATACACAATAGCTTCCATTTGCAGCAGCCTAGGAAAAGGAAAAATGGCAAGAAAGCAACTGGGGCAGGTTAAAATGAGAGACAGTGGCGTGAGATGATTATAGGAAACGAGGGAAACGAGAAAAATAATAAGAAATGAGGAAGTTTGGGCAGACCGTATCGAGAGAATGGAAGGCTAAAGATTTCAGTGTTTCGATGGAATAAGATTATAAATAAAACTGAATCTCATTTAAGGGAAGCAGCAGGTGTCAGATACTGCAGTAGGAAGCCTGTAAGCAAACTAAAAATAGTGGCTGAAAGTTGAGATAAAATCATGGGGAACAAAGGCTGGCCAAGGCATAGAACCGAGGGGTTAAAACAGGTGACAAAGTATGAAATTCTAAAATGAAGCAGACATGAAAGCAGTAGCAGCAGTTAGGAAAAAAATTATAATGGGAGCAGATAAGGAAGACAAAAAGTTGTATATATATATATACATATTACAACTGAGAAATGGAGGGCTGTAAAAAAATTTAAGAGAAGTGAGGTTAAGAAACGAGAAAGAAAACTGAAATTAGAAGAGATAAGAGAGAGTGAAAAAGCTAAAGTCCCTGGCTGCTACCAATCAGGATGGAACCCGAGCAGTGATATAGTCAAGGAACAGAGGAGAACTGGCAATAGAGAACCTTTGAAAACAAAAATAGAGAAATAAGGAGCAAGAGACACTAAGGAGAGCATTCCTCATGGCTCGGACTCTGAACAGCAACTAGCATAGCACCCTCCTGCACCCTTCTTGGACTGGTCCAATAGCAACAAGAGAACTGTACGAAGTGCAAACACATGCTTAAGGTGAGTAAACTGTTTAAGAAACCTGAAGCAGAAAACTGAGTGCCAGGGGGATTAGTGAGTTGGAATAGAGGACATGAAACTTGAAAAGACAGTGAAGCTGAATCAGTAGTGGCCTAAAATGGCATGACAGAGGCTGGAAGCGGGGGGGAGATCGGGGAGGTAGTGTAAGTGAAATAGAGGCCATCTTCAAACTCTGTTTCGCTGCTGAAGTGGTAGAACCGATGACACTGAGGGTTGAGCATGGTGGCAGCGATGGGCAACGAGATGAAGGAAGGTGGTAGCCGAAAACAGAGGTTGAAAGAAGAAAGGAAAATGATGACCAATGTTGAGATGTTCGGTGAAGAAACAATGAGAAAGAAGAAGAAACGAAAATGGCGGGAAAGCATTGGGAAGGAAGGAAGGAAAAAAAGAGGTAATGTAAGACCTATAAATTCCTATGTAATGTGTATGATTTCGAAATATACAGACAAGTTGCATTACATATGAATCATAAGTAATGGATGTTTTTAAGCTCTAAGTGTGAATGAAATGTAAAATGAGTATAGCAACAAATGCATAGGAGTTTAACTTTGGAAATCTAAGAAAACTGCAGCTAGAATGCTGCAGAACACAGGGTTAATCGATCTCATTTCTTTGAAATTGCAATACCAATACATCCTATAAGAGGGAGATCGATCCCTCACCCTAGCAGATCGATCTCATCACTCTGGCAGATCGATCTCCATAAGCCTCTGCCTGAACCAGATCGATCCCTTACTAAGGCCAGATCGATCTCATACTATAGGAAGATCGATCTCTTGCCTACAAATTGTCGAGATTTTGGGGGAGTTTAAGTAAGAGGAGATCGATCTCCACCCTTTGGAGATCTATCTCATAATGTGAATTCTATAAAAAGCTCGACAATCCATGCCTTCTTCCTCAAACATTCACCATTCCTCCATTTTACCAAAGAAAAACCTAGTTTCTCACTCTAGAATACTACCCTTTTCCAAAAGGATTTGAGAAAAAGGCTATTTGAGTAAAGTTGTTCATGGTGAGGAGGATAACAACATATCTTGGAATCAACATTTAACTTAAAGGATTGAAGGAGCAAGAGGTTTTCCAATTTCGGGCAAGAGAAAAGTCAAGTTAGGTACGATTTCAATGCGCCAACTTCTAGTATGATAATCTAAACACTTAGATGAGTTGATTTGGTATATACATTGTTGGCTTGAATGTTCAAAATACATGCTTAAGTAACCATGACCTAGAATGAGCTAAGTGAGAGAAAGTTGAAATGACATGAAGTTAATAATGATTTGAGTATGTAAAGATGTTGATAAGCATGTATAGATGATTTTAAAATACATTTGTGGAATCCAAATGTTGGATTTGATGATGATTGAAAATGGGTATAAGAAGTGTTCGATAAAATGCCATAGAGAACGAAAATGGATTAAACTAAGACCAATAGATGTTTAATTGATACCGAAGGAACTCGATTTATAACCGAATAAGTGAAAATCTGAGAAATAGAAGAAGTAATCGAGTAAGGGTTCGAGTGACCCTATTTTAGAGTTAAATGAGTAGAAGTATGAAGTAGTGGTATAATGAGTAATCATTGATGTTTTGACGTTATTAGGACAGCTCAGGAATTTGACTCGTGAGACGGAGCTAGTCCATGAGATAGGAGCATTGCACCACCCAAGGTGCAAGAGGTAAGGGATGCAACTTTTTGTGCATATGTATTTCCTTACTGATGAAAATGCTTTGGTAGCATAAAATGAGTTTACAAATTAGTATACTTATTGAGAAAAGTGTTTGATTTGAGATTTATCACTTGAGTGCATGTTTTGCCGGTTTGAGCTCGATTTTGCGATTTGAGTTGTGGTGAATAAATATATTCCTGTTTTAAATGAGATTTACAAGCAAAACTATTATGAGCTCTATGTGAAGGCGAAATTATTTTCTGCATAATAATGGCATGTTTTAAATTGAGACTAAAGGTTTGTCATGAAATTTACACATCGGTAGATGCCTCCGTTTTAGTAACGCGAGATGCCTATGTTTTAGTAATGCGAGATACCTCCGTTTTGATAACGAGAGATGCCTTCGTTTTGGTAACGTGATATGCCCTTGTTGAGGATGATATGATATGATATGATGTGATGTGATATGACGATTTCATTCATGACTTCTATATTATGCCTAGTCTCCATCATTGTTTTGAGATATGACGTGTTTGTAAAATGAGATATTGATGTTTTGATGAACTGTGATTTTAATCATGTATTTATAATCATATGAATTATGCCATTAATATAATTATGCTTTAAATGATGATTTTTAAAGCTCATACAATTCCTTACTGAACGAAGTTGAAAGCTCACCCCTCTTTTCCTCCCCGTACAGATTACTTACAGTGAGCGTTGGTACCTGCGACGTACATGACATAGGCTGGTGGACGAGACTCTCCCCAGGCTATTGCTTGTACACGTGAGAGGTATAATTCAATTCATTTTGTAACCCAGACAATTATGTAATGCAGACACTTGTGTTCAAGTAATATTGGAATGTAATTAGATCGGTATTAGTAAATGAATGGAGTAGTAGACTTCTTTTGATGTTAGAATATTTGATTAAGTGGATGTCGATAGATCCTTGGGATAATGATTGATGAGATGAAAATAAATCAACTGACACTGTACAGGAATGCAACTCGAGTAAGAAGTTTTAATCTAAGAAAAAAAATTTAAATTAGCCATACTTTTCGCGCTTCCGCGCTGTCACAGGTAATATATATATATATATATTATAGAATATGAGAAAAAATTAAAGAAAAAGGAGACAAGTGTACTGAGATTTTGGAAACTCCAGAAAAATGGGCTATGGTGGAAATAACCCGAGTGGATCAGATTCGTCGACTCGCTACGTTGAGACAAATCGAGGACTACAAACAGACACCGAGGTAAGAAAAATTCTCGTGTGCTGCTAGAGATAAATTGCATGCATTTTCTGATGCTTTATAGATATAAATTTAGACCATATTTCAACTGTAGAAAAATATTAGTGAACTGCTAAAAATATCTGTGTATATTTTCAAGGTATTTGAGAATGCGAACTTTAGGATAGAAATTTTTAGTCACCTGAATTGTAGAAAATTCTAGACCGAGTTTTACCATTTTGAAATTTTAGGAAAAAGTTTTAAACTCTAATCACCCTGATTTTCGATATAATATTATTTAGCCTATTTAAATAACTATTTAAGTAGTTTTAAAATTATTTGTGAAAAATCTAAAATTTCAGAATTATACTGAAAAGGCGTGCTTTATGGATTTTGAATGAAAAAGGGCAAGACCAGCCCCATTTATTCTATTTTATGCGCTAAAACGAGATTTAAGTATTTTGATGATAAAATCGTGCTAGTCAGACGTGTATTGCTGTGTGATCTTACACGGATCTGTTGCACGAGATTTAAGTATCTGGATGATAAAACCGTGTTAGTCAGACGTGTATTGCTGTGTGATCTTGTATTGACTTGCTCGCACGTGATTTGAGGCAAAAAGGCGACGGTAAAATTATATGCAAATTGTGAATGATGAAATTATACTGAATTGTCAATGATGTCGAGGTCCATGGAGTACGATGTACCATGCTGTGTACGATGTACCATGTTACTGAAAAATAGTGCACTGTGTGAGCCGTTTGGGTAGCTAACTACTCCCGCGACACCTGATATCCTAACACACCTTATCAATAATTGCCCGGAGTCACTAACATTGGCCAATTGTCCTACTGAATACTGTTATAGCATGAAATGCCTTGCCTCCTCTATTTAGAATTACTGAAATCAAAATGAGAATTGTGTTGTGATTTGAAACTGTGTATTTCACTGCTTAAAGTTTTGAAATTGTGAAATCGTTGCAGTAAACTGTGAAGATACTATTTATTGATGTTTATTTCTGATTTTATTGAACTGAAAATTCCCTGTATATATTATGAGAAACTCATTTGTGGCATAAGTATATAAGTAGTGTATTTATCTACCGGCCACGTGTTTTTTTTACTGAGCATGTTGAGCTCACCCCTTACTTCTCCACAGAGCTCATCGGTAACTTAGATCGCTTCCATTAGTAGGGCATTTTGTACAGTTGTGATTCCGCGGAGTATATTTTTGCGTCGAAGGTATACTCTGTTTTATGAAATTCTTTTGTATCTAAAATTTTTGTAAGTACAGTAATGTAAATGAGATGTACTTGGAGAATGTGAACATGACTATTTGTAGAAAAAAATTAATTGAGACTGTTAGATTTCACTGTTTGATATAATATCGACTTGTAGTCCAACCAAAATGTCCGTAAATCTGGGTCGTTACATTACCTCAATCCTAAATCCTCGAGATCTATTGTTGTAAAACTAATGTGGAAAGAGACAAGTAAATGAGAAAAAGATGTTATGCCTAAAAAATTTTAAAAAAGAAAGTCTAAAAAAATGAAAAATAAACATATATATTTTTTTATTACTTTGATTTTTTTTTTTCATTTTCATTTTCCATTTCCTATTTTTTATTTTTATTATTCTGTTCATTTTCTTACAATTTTTCTTAAAAATGATTATGATTTCAAATAATTTGAAGAAAACAAATACTACATTAAAAACCCTCTAAAATTAATGTTCTTAGGACCCTACATTTATTATTAATTTAAAGTATTTTACTTGGTAAATTGTTATTTTATTTTAAAAAATGTGAGTTTAATTTTTACATTCATTAAACAACTCTAACAACTCTATAATATTTAATTTCCTTAAAAATCTCATTTTGATTGTGAAAATTCGTAAAATCTCTTTGCAAATATATCTTATATATATATCTTGTATTTTTCAAGTTTTTCACATAAAAACTCAAACATAGAACTTTTTTGCAATTAACATCTTAAAATGTTTTTCTAATATTTAAATATTATGTAATATAGTTTGTATTTTTATCAAAATATTAATTATACGATAATTAGGATTGAAATTTTACATTAGATTTTGAAAAAGAAGTTATTAATTATTACGATAGATAGGTTTATTAATTTTCTTTAGTGGCTCGAGTTGGAACAATGATTTTTTATTAATTTTGAAATGTTATTAATTTAAAAAAGATTAATTTAGAGGGGTTCTATGATACATTTAAGGATTTCAGCAAACATTTGTACTTTTCTTGTGACTTAGTGAGGTTGGGAGTCGAATTTAGTAGTCTATTTAAATCTAGATTTTCTAATTGGTTCCAAAAGAAGTCAAGGTTAAGAGAAAATAGAAAAAGATTTAGAAAACAATTTTTCAAAGTGATATGGTGTTACGGCAATTGAAAGTACACTTTATCTTGGATAAAAATTAGTGGATGAGTAGAATTAATGCGTCACTTAACTTGAATTCATATATTATTAGTTCATGTAACTTCCATAGTATTGGAATAAAGGTTCTAGATATAATGATGATGAATTATTTTTTGTTCTACTTTAAGGATTTGCTTAGTAAAGTAGATAGAAAAAAGGTGAATTATAAAAAATTCGTAAAGAATAAAAGTGATAAGATAAAAATATATTTTTGCCATTGACTGACTTGGTAGGAAAATTGGAAAAGATTGAAAACTTAAAAATATATGTAGTTTCTTTTATTTATTACTTGATAGAATTAAAAAAATATAAAATATATTGTTACCAATTTACCATTATATCAGTAGTAAATAAGTAAGAAGGTAAAAAAAAAAAAAAGAATTATATTTTTTAAATATATATACTTTACTCACATTTTTCTCATTCTCCACTAATATTTTTAATTTGGAATAAATTATTTTTCAGAATAAAGATAAAAAATAATAATCTTTCATTTTTTTTTCTTTCAAACTCTTTTTCCTCTTATAAAACACACTAAAATTTTATTCTTTTCGCTTTTTCGCTCACTCTTAACTTTTTCTCGCTTTTCATCTCCACCAAATACACTTTATATGCTAATAATAAAATTTTAACAACGTTTAAGCCACGAAACTAATATAATGTAAAAAAAAGGTTTAGAGTTCCACATAAAGGTCGAGCAATTTTTTTTCTTTTTTAATTTGAAATGACATAACCGAATTCTTAAGAAGAACTTGGCTTTGATCAACTCCTACAATTTCTTTTATGAAATTAACAACACTACGATCATAATTCATAACCAAATTAATTGCCCACATCGCAGAATCAACATCACACTAGAAAATAACATGCATACAGTCATTTACACGGCAAAGAAAGCACTCGCATCGATTATCGCATTATTAATTACAATTTGTTATTATGTCAAGGCAAACAAGTTCTAATATAAAAATAAAAAGAAACTAGGGCTTAAAACTTAAAAGAATAATATTTATGGGTTAATCAAATCGATACGAAAATAATTGTTTTTATCAATTAGAATTTGATTTATGTAAATAAATTTTGTTTGAGTAAAATTTAAAAATATTTTAAATTCTAATATGAAAAAAAAAAAAGAAATAAAGGCTTTGGGACAATACATGATACTACTACTTCATAGAGAATCTTTCATAACTTTTTATTTATTCATTTATTTTGTTTTGATCCCAAACTTTTTAAAATTAAAGTTAGAATCTAAAACGTTGAAATGGATATGAATGTGCTTGCATGACATGTACAAGCAATCATCATTTTTGACTTTTCAATTGTTTTTTTTTTTAATTTAATTCTATGACTACCATTATAATTAATAGAATGTCGACGTGTTGCGTCACCTAACGACTTATATATATTATATAGAGAAGAGAAACCCATCTTGATGTTCACGTGTGAAAGGAAACTGTGTCCTGGAGGCGGGGCGACTGCGTGTCAATTTGGGTTTCTCATCTGTTTTTTCTGTTGGTAGTATTGGTAGAAAAGGAGGTCTCATTTTACTACGGCAAAGTGATATTAATATCTCATTGTCAACTTATTCCAAATGCCATATTGATGTGCTGATCTGGGGGAGTCAGACAAACTTGTTTGGCATTTTACTGGGCTTTATGGAGAACCTGATAGACAGTTGAGATACCATGGATTGGAGATTCTGAGGAGGTTGTATCGTTCAAATTGTCTGCCATGATTATGTGCTGGGGACTTCAATGAAATATTGTCCCAGGAAGAGTAAGTGTGGTAAGCTGCTTCGGGATGAGAAACATATGGATATATTTCATACTGCCACAGTAAGCTGTCATCTCCATGATTTGGTCTGTAAGGTTCCAGCGTTAACTTGGTGGAATGCACGTGAGGCAGAAGCCTCTTTTAAGCCCGCCTAGATAGGGGGCTGGGAAATGTTGAGTGGCGCGCGTTATTCTCACATTACCAGGTGTATAATGATCTAAGTTATTGAAAAATTATTTATGTGGGTTTACATTTATAAATTTATTATATATTATAAATTATTTAATTTGTTTAATTTATTTAAAAGTGATTAAATAAAGTTATTAGATTTTAGAGTATCTCAATTAGTATGAATTTTGTAATATGTAAAAACTCAATATTTTATTATATTTTAATGATGAACCAAAATAAAATAAAGTATATTACAGTTATAAATAGGTTATGGTTCTCAGTCTAAACGTTAATTTTTTTCATTTTCATATCTTATCAGTTAGAGTTTTCTCTCATAAAGTAAAATATTTAGATGTGTAAGACTGCTAACCCCTAATCAATTAATTCTAATGGATCTAGGTATGTTTCTATATTCTTATTTTCTTCATGATTGAATATAAGATCTTTGGTATAAATATTATGTAATTAAATTTTACTACAAATGGTATCAAAGTCAATTCATGTTTAATAATTAAGAATTAAAATTATTATTTGGAACATTAGGGCTTTTATTCCCTATAAAATAAAGGTTAAAAATCTATAAACAATTTTTTGGAGTTAGTTTCATATTTCAAGTAATCAAGGGTTTTAATTCTTTAAATCTTGAATTGAAAATTCAACCAAAACATTTATTTTGTATATATTTTGATTCAAATTGATGAATGATAATTGTTTCTTGTGACTTTTATGGTTGAAACACAGTTACAAGTTTAATAAATTTTCATTTTGGTTGAAAGAAAACCAAGAACATAAAAATTGGGTTTTAATGGTGGAATTGTTTCATTCTTGTTGGCTTAGTTTGTCCCAATTCTGTGATGTTTTCATCTATTTTTTTTTTTTGCATGGGTATTGTAAAATACACATTTAATTTCAATTATATAAAGTTAATTCAGTGAAAATAAGTCTAAAAAGTTGTTAAAAATAAAAAAAATTGAAAAACAAACCCAAAACAGGTCTGTTATACACCAGCCGGGTCAAACTGACCGGCTGGAGGTTGAAGAAGGTAAGCGCAAGGGGCGACACGTTGACCCCACGCGCCGCCAACCGGTGGCCCGACGACCACCGTTTTCTCCAGTTTGGAATAAAATTTTATTTTAAAATTTTTGGTGATTTTTTCTAAAATTTTTAAAAATTGTTAAATATTTATTATTTAATATTTTGTATTAGTTGAATTAAAGTTGTATGTTATGTACATGATTATTGTTGTTTTGCTTCATGATGATGATATGTTTTATGATGTTTTAAGTTGATTGACAATATGTACTCTCCTTAAAATTGTCAATAAATTTATGTACTCTCACCTATAAAAATGTGCATATTTTATGAAAAATAAAGTTTCAAATAAATTAAATTGATATAAAATGCTACCAAAGTGATCTCTTTTATGTTAATTTATTTATTTTGCAAAATAAGGTTGTCATTAAGCAATTTATATGACAGTGTCTTTTAATTCATGCGAAAAATAATCGACCCAAAGGAAGATTATTTTCTGTCGAATTATTAACACATAAGATAGTAAATATGTAATAAAATTGTTTTCTACCATGCGTACAATATGTTAGTCCAAAGAAAGGCGTATTGTTGGCAGGATTTATTGATCAATATTTACTAATAAAGTTTAAGAGTATCGCTTACAAATTGATATTTTTGTCCAAAGACTAAATGTCAATGTTGTGCTTGGTATCTTATATGGCCTAAAATTATATAATTGCGAGCTGATTATTATTGTTTTCTACTTACAGTGAATGTTTCTTTCATATCTGTCAATTTGAATAACATTCCAGTGTTTAACGACACTAAATTTGAGAAATGAAAGGAGCACGTAACCATTGTACTTGGGTGTACGGATCTGGACTATGCGATCAGGTCAGAACAACCTCCCGCCCCCTACTGATATTAGTTTAGCTACGGAAAGGACATTTTAAGAAAAATGAGAGCGTTCAAATCACATGAGTCTGATAATCATAAAGCACTCAATTCCGGATGTCATCAGGGGCGCAATACCTAAGGAAGAAAATGTTAAAAGTTTCCTAAAGCAGATTGTAGACAGATTCGTTGCAAATGAAATGGTTGAAATAAGCACTATTCTAACTAAGATTGTTTCAATGCGGTATAATGGTAAAGGAAACATAAGGGAGTACATTATGGAAATGTCTAATCTTGTTACAAGATTAAGGGCACTAAAGTTAGAGTTGTCCAAAGACATACTCGTGAACCTGGTCTTGATATCTCTTCCTGCATAATTTAGTTCCTTTAAGATAAGTTATAACACTCAAAAGGAGAAATGGACTCTTAACGAGCTCATTGTTTAGTGTGTACAAGAGGAAGAGCTGTTGAAACAAAATAAGATAGAAAGTGCTCACTTAGCATTTTCTTCTAATGGTAATGTTGCCAACAATAAAAGGAAAAGGAACAATACAAGAAAAGGTACTACAAGCATTAGAATTTCACAGCCTAAGGGTTAGCAGAAATAGGATAAGGTGATCACATGTTTCTTTTGTCGTAAATATGGATATGTGAAGAAGGATTGTTCCAAGTATGCAAAATGGCTTGCTAAAAAGGGTAAACTTCTCAACTTTGTTTGTTTTGAAGTTAATTTGCCTTTAGTACCAAATCACACTTGGCAGATAGATATAGGTGCAACTACTCACATAAGTGTGACAATGCAGGGCTGTCTAAGGAGCAGAAAGCCAACTGAAGCTAAAAGTTTTATCTATGTGGGAAATGACGAGGAAGCTCCTGTTGAGGCTATTAGTCTATTCAGGTTAAAGTTAGAATCTTATTGTTATTTAGATTTGGATGAGACTTTTTATGTATCGTCATTTAGACAGAACTTGATTTTTGCTTCTAATTTGGACAAATTGGGTTATTCTTGTTCATTTGGAAATGAAAAGTTTAATCTTTTTTAGTATTCAAATCTTATTGGTACTAATCTTTAGTTGATAATTATATAAATTAAACCATCTGCCTCATATGTTAATAAATGCTTGCATGTAAGAAATTGTAGTACAAAGCATAAATTAATTAATGAGAATTCTTCTATGTTATGGCACAAACGTTTATGTCATCTTTTTGAACAAAGAATACAGAGACTTATGTCAGAAGGGAATCTTGATACTCTTGATTTTTCAGATTGCAAAATCTATATTGAGTGTATTAAGGGTAAACAAAAAAATATCAAGAAAATATGTACCAAAAGGAGTTCAAACGTCTTGGAATTAATTCATACTGATATATGTGGTCCATTCCCTATGGCTTCTTGGAATGGTCAACAATATATTATTACTTTCATAGACGACTATTCTCGTTATGGGTACATTTACTTAATTCATGAGAAGTCTTAATCATTGGACGCTTTCAAGAACTATAAAGCTGAAATTGGAAATAACTTGGTAGGAAAATTAAAGCCGTTAAATCTGACCGTGGTTGTGAGTACTATGGTAGATATGACGGATCAGGTGAACAACGTCCAGGACCCTTTGCAAGGTATTTAGCAGAATGTGGCATCGTTCCTCAATACACCATGCCGAGGACTCCAAGTCAAAATGGTGTAGTTGAGAGACTAAATCGGACCCTAAAGGATATGGTGAGAAGTATGATAAATCATTCTTCTTTACCAGAATCACTTTAGGGAGAAGCCTTAAAGACTACAATGTATATCATTAACCGAGCTCCAAGCAAAGCAGCAGCTAAAACTTCATATGATTTATAGACAGGAAAGAAGCCTAATATTAGGCACTTGCATGTTTGAGGTTGTCAGCTAAAGCTAATCTATACAAGCCTAATGAAAGGAAATTCGACTTAAGAACAGTAAGGTGCTACTTTGTTGGATACTCAAAACGATCGAGGGGTTTCAAGTTTTATAATCCCTCAATTAAATCATTTTTCAAAACGGGAAATACTAAGTTCATTGAGCTTGTTGAATATAGTGGGAGTGTCAAACCCAAGAATCTTGTCTTTGACGAAGAACATGTCACTATTCCTACAGTTGCAATTGAAAATGATTAGGCAGTTATGTCTAACGTTATTCAAGATGCAAATCTAGATTATCAAGGTGCTTCTAGGTTAACTTCTGCTTATATTGAAGAGTCAGCTCCTATTTAATTAGAAGAGCAACAACAACCTCAATTGGAAGTGCCATTAAAGAGATCTTCTAGGGAGAGGAGATCCGCAATTTCAGATGATTATATCATTTATCTCTAAGAACATGAGTTTGATATAGGAGTGGAAGATGATCCAACATCTTTCAGTGAAGCCAAACAAAGTGTTCACTCCCAACAATAGATAAAGGCCATGAAAGATGAGATGAAATCAATGAAGAAGAATGACGTTTGGGGTGTTGTTGAATCGCCTAAAGGAGCGAAACTGATAAGTTGTAAATGAATTTTCAAAACCAAACGAGATTTGAAAGGCAATATTGAAAGATATAAAGCACGTCTAGTCGCCAAAGGTTTCACTCAAAAGGAAGACATTGATTATAAAGAGACATTCTCTCCAGTTTCATTGAAAGAATCTTTTAGAATCATTATGGCACTTGTAGCTCATTATAATTTAGAGTTACATCAGATGCATGTAAAGACAACATTCCTCAATGGAGACATTGAAGAAACAATTTATATGGTGCAACTAGAAAATTTCGTGTTGGATAATTCGAAACAACTGGTATGTAAATTAAAGAAATTAATCTATGGTTTAAAGTAAGCATCCCGTCAATGGTACCAAAAATTTGATCAAGTGATTACCTCATTCGGGTTTAAGGAGAACACTGTTGATCAATGTATTTATCACAAGATCAATGAGAGCAAGTTTATTCTTTTGGCGTATGTTGATGATATTCTGCTAGCAAGTAGTGATATAGGCTTATTGCATGAAACCAAGAGATTTCGGTCAAGTAATTTTAAAATGAAAGATCTTGAGGATGCATCTTTTGTGTTGGGCATATAGATCCATCGAGATCGTTCTCGTGGTATACTTGGCTTATCACAAAAGGCATATATCAATAAGGTGCTTAGCAGATTTGACATGAAGAATTGTGCATCAGGAGATACACCTATTGCTAAAGGTAATAAATTTAGTTTGCTTCAATGCCCAAGAAATGAGATTGAAAAGAAAAAGATGCAGAAGATTCCTTATGCCTCAGCAGTAGGGAGTCTTATATATGCTCAATTTTGTACGTGTCCGGATATTGCGTCCATAGTTGGAATGCTTGGTAGATATTTAAGTAACTCTGATATGGATCATTGGAAAACACTAAAGAGGGTTATGCGGTATTTACAGAGAACTAAAGATTATATGCTCACATATCAGAGGTCAGATTATTTAGAGCTCATTGGGTATTCAGACTCCAACTTTGTTGGTCGCCTTGATAACGGAAAGTCTACTTCTGGCTATATTTTCATCTTAACTGGAGGAGCTGTCTCATGGAAGAGTGTAAAGCAGTCACTTATAGCTTCTTCCACCTTAGAGGTAGAATTTATAGCTTGTTATGAGGCATTAAACCAAGCAGTATGGTTACGAAATTTTATCACCGAGCTGTGCATTGTCAATGGTATTAAGAGACCATTGAAGATTAATTGTGATAATAAATTCACTGAGTTATATTCTAAGAATAACAGAAGCTCGTCGATGTCAAAGCATGTTAACATTAAGTTTCTTGTTGTTATGGAGAGAGTTTAGAGTCTTTAGATACTATTGAACATATAAATACAAGCTCTATGATTACGGATCCGCTTACAAAGGGAGTACCACCTAAGGTGTTTCATAAGCAGGTAGCTCGTATAGGTGTGGTTCATCCTGATGATATGCATGTATAGTGGGAGTTTGTTTCTTTATGTTAATTTATTATTGAGATATTTTTCTGATCAGACTTAAGTATTTTTGTTATTATTGAAAACTCTGAAATAAAGTGACATTCTTTAAGTTGCAGTATGCATAAAGTTTTGAAAGTATGTTAGTCTTTGAATTATAAAGTAGAACTAGTTGGAAATAGGCATGTTAAGGGATCACGTTACATGTAATTTCCATGCTACACATCTATACTTGATTTACGTCGTTGATTATATTAATATACGTGACCATTGATGGGTCTAGTTACGAAATATATGTAACGAAGATCGCTTTGATCCTATATTGATATAATTGATGGACCAGATTGTTTAGGGATGTTACTTTATAAAGATAGCAAATATTGAGCTCTTAAAGTTATTTTTAAAATGTACAATTGTCTAGTGACATATGTGGCCCAAATGAGAGATTATTGGGAAATTATTTATGTGGGCCTACATTGTAAGACCCTTAAATTTCTATGTAATGTATATGATTAATTGATATATAGACAAGTTACATTACATATGGATTGCAAGAAATATATGTTTTTGAAGTTCTAAGTGTGAATGGAATGATAAATGAATGTGGAAGTGATTAAGTATGAGTTTGAATGAGGAATTTGCAGCAAAAAAAGATGTAAAATGAAGGCCAGATCGATCCCATGCAAAATCAAGCATGTTGGAAGAGGGAGATCGATCCCTCACTCAAGCAGATTGATATCCCCTTAAGGTCAGATCGATCTCCTTAGCTCTCTACCTGAGATAAATCAATCCTGTTTCATTGAGCAGATCGATCCCATACAACACGGCAGATCGATCTCATGCAGCAAGTAGATCGATCTCATGCCTTCAAAATGTCGTGAAACTGAGGAGTTCAAGAGGACCAGATCGATCTCCACTCTATACAGATCGATCTCATCATGCCAATTTTATAAAGAGGGAGCAGTTGGATCTGCAATTCACGGGAACAAACCATTTTCTTCCGTTTCAATCTTAAAACCTAACCTTCTCACTCTAAAATCACCATATTTTCATAAAGATTTGAGGAAAGATCATTAGAGCAAAGTTCTTCATCTTAAAGAGAGAACAACATAGTTTGAAATCAATACCCCATTCGTTGGATTGATGGAGCAAGGAGAGTTTTCATTTAGAGAAAGAAGGAAATCAAACTATGTAAGTTTCTAATATACCAATCTAAGTACATTTGTGTAGTTATTGATTTTAGAACTGATTGGTATGTATATTAATGATAGAAACTACCTAGAATGCAATGGAACAAGTAAAACCTAGAATGAGTCTAGTGTGAGAAAATGTGTGATGGATGAGTTGATGATAAATGGATTATGTTAAAGTGTTAATGGAGTAATATGCATGACTTTAAGATGATGAAATGAAGCTACATTGTTAGATTGGCCTATTTATGGAAATGAGTATATAAGGTGTTTGACAAAATTCATAGTGAAGTAAAAGATGAAATAGAGACATTATGAGCTTAAATACCTATTAATGAGAATCAATAGACTCTTGAGATATGAGTAGAGCAAACAAATGAGACCTTATAAGTGAACGCAAATATTGTGCTATGTTGGACCCCATTTGACATGGGATATGATTTTGTGCAGTCCCGAGGAGTTTGTTGGAGACGAATCGAACCGCGCAATCAAGCAGCTTTAAGGAAGTGGAATCACGCGACACGATTCCAAGTAAGGGAATTCTACGAGTATATAGAGATAGCTGCTTGTATTTTATGGGTAAATATAGGGCTTTGGAAAAATGCATGAATATCTAGAAAAGTGTTTAATGGCGTAAGGGAATAACTACAAGTGTATATGTATGTGGTTTGATTTTGAAGTGATTCTTATAAAAGGGGATAGTAAGGCTAATAATTACATAAATAACATGTTTTGATGCCTTTACAAAAACTCATTACTTTGGTTTAAGCAAAATGAGAGATAGACTGACTATTTGATTTCTGTGATTTCATAAAATAGCACGAAGCATGTGTTGGCTTTGATTTGAATTATGTGTGTTGAAACAGAGTCACCTATTGTATTTACGTGAGTTAAAATCATGCTGGAGCCTCGTTTGCACTGGATTTTGGTGTTTTCACATGTATGAAACGTGTTGGAGCTTAGCTCGCACTTTGGTTTGAATTGTGACGATGTTTTATAAACCGTACTGGAGCTTCTGCTCGTATGTGGATTTCGATTGACTTACTTATGCGTATAACCGTACTGTAGCTATGCTCGTACGTGATTTCTTCATGATTTTATGCATAAAGCCATACTAGAGTGTTGCTCGTACGAGGATATTTATTGATGATGCATGAATCGTGCTAGAGCTTAGCTTGCGCAGGTTTTCACATTGTGGTATGTATGATGTCGTGGAGTTGGTAAGATCCTCAAGCCCTACATCCTTAAGCCCGATGGGTTGGGGAGGCTCTGTTCGGTGGGGAAGCTCTCTTATGGTAGGATCCTTAAGCTAATATCCTTAAGCCCATTGGGATAGGGAGGCTCTGTTGGTGGGGTGGCTCTCTTACATGGATACGAAGATCACCCCCAAACTTGAGCTTTTGCTGGTCCTCAAGCACAACAAAATAAATGTAGGAATGACAAGTACCAACATAATAACTTCCCCAATATTATCCTTAAAGAAAAAGTACAAACCATGATCTTAAAGATTCACAATTATAAGTCCAACATTCATAATCATTCAATCATAAGTCCTAACCCAAATTGGACTTCTCGTGTGTGTGAAAATGTCAAAGCCACTACTTAGTACATTACCTGGATCAAATTATGCAAACACAGTGAATACAAAGTGAATGACAAGTGATCATTCCCATAAGTTTGCTTTTCACTTCTCTCTCCACTAATGTAGTCACACTTAACCAAAGATTAATAGGAATTTATTAAGCTTATAATGTAAGGTTGGGGCTAAGGTATGATAAAGTCGATTTAGGTTAATTACCCCTTAACATGCATTACTTCTAGGATCTTTAATGTAAGAGCTCTTATTATTTCCCCCATACTTATTTATTTCACTAAACATCTTATTCTTTTTTTTTTGTGTTTTTTTTTTTTTTTACTTTCACTATCACCTAATACCCATATGTACAAAGCTCACAATATATCCCAATGACTTTTCATGCTTTCGGGATAAGGGATAGGAACAGATTATTTAAGCTAAGGAAAAAAATTTGCAGGTGTATTTACAGAGAAAAGCTTATTTGGCCCAGATGGGTGACTAGGGGTAGAATATGTACAAGGATGGCTAGAAAGGCTTGAACGATCCAAAGATGGCCTAAATCATTTCCCTAATTAAGTGTCATCTAATATTTCGCCTCGAGATCAGATCAAACAAATTCTAGAATATGATGCACAAAATCAACTGAACAAATGCAATCCTATGTCTACATAAGCTTTATCTAAATACATATACAGATTCATGACATGACATGTGCATAAGATAAGGAAATCATAATCAGAATCAAGACAAAATCAAGAATTCAACTTCATGTTTCTCCTATAATCATGCTTCTTAGTCAATCAAAGTCAGACTAAATCATGGAGTTATATCATCGGAATATGGGAAAACTACATGCTAAGCACTAAATCATCCTAAAATCAAACAATATAAGTTTAGATTTTCGAAAAAAAATTTTAAATTTTTTCTCAGATTTTCAAAAAAAATTTGCATATTTTGCCCAAAATTTTCAAAAATGCTCAAGTGATATCCCCTCCCCCAAACTTAAAGTGCACGGTGTCCTCAGTGTGTAGATAATATAAGAATTTAAGCTTAAGAACAGAGTACTCCCCTTTTGGATGATGATGAACAATTGAAGCTTGATTGAAAACATAATGCTGTTAAAGCAATCTGCAAAATAAACAAAGAAAGAAACAACGGAAAAGAAAAAGAAAAAAGAACTATATACAAAGTGAAAAAAAAATTAAGCCACTTCAAATGCAGCTGAAGAAAACAACACTCAACAGTAGGGCGAAGAGTAGGAGGGTCAGCCAAAGTGGTGATAGAATGTTAACAGTTAAATCCTCCTGAGCTCTATCTACTTCCCTCATTCTTTCAGATTTCTTGTGCTTAAGTCTTATATCCTCCTTAACATCCATCTTAAAACACTCTTGAGAGTCATCAGGGAGCTTTAAAGGTTTGAAAACATTAAACTTCACTTCCTAATCCTGAACTCTCATTGTTAACTCCCCCTTCTGTACATCAATTAAAGTTCTACCAGTAGCTAGGAAAGGTCTGCCTAGTATAATGGGGACTTCCCTGTCTTCCTCCATGTCCAACATGATAAAATCTGCAGGGAAAATAAATTTGTCCACCTTTACTAAGACATCTTCAATGACCCTCTTCAGATATTTAATGGATCGATCAACCAACTGGAGGGTCACTGTAGTGGGCTTAGCATCCCCTATTCCTAACTTCTGAAAGATAGACAAAGGCATTAGATTTATACTAGCTCCTAAATCACACAGGGCTCTACCAAAGAATAAATTTCTAATAGTACAAGGTATGGTAAAACTCCCGATGTCCTTGAGCTTGGGGGGTAATTTCCTCTGAATAATTGCACTACATTCCTCAGTTAAGGCCACCATCTCATAATCTTCCAATCTTCTTTTCCTAGAGAGGATATCCTTAAAAAACTTCACATAACTTGGCATTTTCTCTAAAGCATCTGCGAAAGGAATGTTGATGTAAAGTTTCTTACAAACCTCAAGAAATTTGACGAATTTTTAGTCAAGCTTTTGGTTTTGAAACCTCTGAGGAAAAGGTACTGGTGGTCTAACTGGAAGGGATGTAGTGGTAACATGTGTAGCATCAAAGGACGAGGAAGGCTGTGAAGAAGAAGAAGGTAAAGATGAAGAAGCGCCTAACTTGGATTCCTTTGCAGCTTGATCCTGATGTTCCTGCTATTTCTGAGTTGCCTCTTTAGAACCTAAGGATTCTTCAACTATGAACTACTCAGGTCTGGACTTAACTTGTGGATCATCTAGCTCTCTGCCGCTCCTAAGGGTGATGGCTTTCACATGTTCTTTACCCTCCCTCTACCTAACAGGATTGGCTTCGGTGTTACTAGGAAGGGTCCCTTGAGGACGTTGGCTAAGAGCATTTGCTATTTGTCCCACCTGAACCTCTTAGTTCTTAATTGAAGTAGCTTGATTTTGCAGGATCGTTGTGAACATTTTCTCAAGGTAGGGCTTCTTCTCAGCTGTTGGTACATGGTAATGTTAGGGCTGCATAGGTTGTAATGGTGGTGGTGGTTGATGGAAGTGAGGTGGATGATGCTGAAATTGAGCTGGTGGATGGGAATGATTAGATGGGTGATGTGGAAATTGCTGCTGTGGTGGTACATGAACTGGTGGAGTTGAAAACTAGGGGGTTCTACAGGTCTAGAATTAGAAGATTGCCCTTGGTTTTGGCTTCAGGAAAAGTTAGGATGGTTCCTCCACCCTGGATTGTAGGTGTTTGAAAATGGGTTGTTCGGTTGCTTTTGAGATGGGGCAATGTAATGAACCGATTCTAAATTAAGCAGACACCTATCTACAGAATGTGTACCACCACATAGATCACAAGAAAGAAAAGGACTTTGTACATAATAGACAAGATTAGGACTGATGGAAGGATTATGCTGGGTACTGAGTGACTACTTTATTCGTAAGGTTAGCAATTTGAGAGGTCAAGGTAGACAGCGTGTCGAGCTCATAGATACCCGCCGACTTCTTAGGTAGCTGCCTCTCTGAGAACCATAGATAATTGTTAGCAGTCATCTTGCCTAACAACTCGTAGGCTTCCTCCTCTGTTTTGCAAATTAAAGCTCCACCCACTGCAGCGTCAACGGTGGTCCTATTTTGGCTTGCAAGTCCGTTGTAGAATGTCTGGACTTGCAGCCATAAAGGTAGGCCATGATGAGGGCACTTCCTAAGAAGCTCCTTATATCATTCCCATACTTCGTAAAGAGATTCAGAATCGAATTGGGCAAAGGAAGATATGTCACTACAGAGTCTGGCCATTTTAGAGGGAGGAAAAAACTTAGCTAAAAATTGATGGGCTAACTCGTCCCATGTAGAAATGGATCCTGGAGGTAAGGAGGTTAACCAGTGTCGTGCTCTATCCCTAAGCGAGAAGGGAAATAATCTAAGCCTAAGCGCATCATCAGATAATCCATTGTGCTTGAATGTGTTGCACAGGTCCAGAAACTGCCCGAGGTAAGCATGTGGGTCGTCAGAGGAAGCCCACTAAACTGTAAAGAAGTCTGGATCATCTGAAGGATTGAAGGCTTAATTTCAAAATTGTTTGCAGGGATAGCTGGTGGCCTAATGCCGGTATAATATCCTCCAATCGTCGGCACTGCAAAATCTTCAACGGTCCTAATTTCTCTATTATTTGCCATGGTGTTTTGCAGCGGAGCTATAAATTTCCTAAAATCCTTTCTGATTTTCCTAAGAGTTCGTTCAATTTCAAGATCTAAAGGAAAGTAATCAAAACTCTTGGCTCTACGCATACAAACATAAAAAAGTCCTTAAATTTAAAAAAAAAAATTTTTTTTTATGGCAGAGAAAATTAACTAATCTAAATTAAAGCTCTAAATATTTACAACCTAAGTATTTACAAGCTAGAATTACACCCAAGTATGATTTCACCGATATTAATTAATGTCTAATTATCTTCCCTGGCAACGGCGCCAAAAACTTGATGTGACGACTACGCCCACTCTAAGTGACCTAGACGTGTATCGGCAAGTGCACGAGTCGTACAAGTAATAATGAGATTTGAGTCCCGGATTATCATCACACAGAGAAGCTGAATTGCCTAATTAACTATCGGTTAATCTTACCCTAAGTATATCCTAGCAAATTATGAATTTTCGTGGGTGATCTACAAGGCTAGAAATACTATAAATAATAAAAATTATAAACTAAAGAAAAAATAGAACCGAGCTAAAATTACTTACAGAGCTCCAATAAATTAAAAGCAAATACTTACAAAAGATAATTAAATTAGTTAAAATTAATTAACGCGATTAGAAATGCAAATATAAAAATAAGAAACAAAATTAATTAAACTAGAATTAAACAAATTTAAAATAAAATATGCATGTAATTAAACTACTTAATGAAAATGCAAATTAAGCTAACCTAAAATCTAATAAAATAAAACTTCTATTAATCCTAAAGAAATTCTTAAATCAAACTAAGAAATTAATTACCTATCAAATGATTCCAAATTAAATCTAACTCTAACTAATCACTACAAAAATCTAAATAATGCATGAGAAATATTTTTGGATTTTTCAATTTAAACAAAAAAAAAAAAACTAACTTAAAATTTCATGAAATACATCTATCCTTAATATAATTTTAAATGCAAGATTTTAACACTTAATTAACTATCAACCTAATTAAAACTAAGTTTATACTAATAAGCAAGGAATCATAATATGCAAATTGAATTAAGACTATTTTTGCCTAAACTAACCCAAGCTAAAAAAAATTAAAAGTTAAAGGGAATAATAATAATAAAACAAGATAACAAATATGCATAAAAATTGATTTGAGACAAATTGGAAATTCCAAACATGGCCTTAATCAGAATTCCAAACTGCTTGCGGTCCCGTGCACTTTTCTCTTTGGCTGCTCCAGGCGTTGTCTTGCTCTTACTCCATTCCCTGCAATCGATGTGCTCAGCAGCACCCATTCCTGCTGACCTCTGCAACTTCCACTGACTCCTGCTCTGCTCCTGCTCTCGGTTCTTGCTCTCTTGGTTTGTACCAACTACAACAACTCATGTAAACTACCTCCGAAAAGCACACAATAGCCCACTATGTCTGGTTCCTGTCCACTGCTTCTGCTTCAGGTCTCGGCTTGCACAGCCCCCACGAACTCCCACCCTCAAGCTTGTCTTCCTACAATCATTTGCCTCACCACCTTACTACACAACATTTGTATCCGTGGCATGCACCAGCTCAATTCCTTGTCCGATTTTGCACTGCTTTTGTCACGACCCTCCATGACTTAACCAAAAAACACTACAAATTTTTTTCATTTTTAACTTACCTTTTATCTTTTCAATGGTTGGGCTGTGATTCGATGTTAGCTTCCTCGCATACTGTATTATCCATTATCATACATACATGTCAATATACTGTTACTGACTGTAACTTCATTTTATAATACATGTGAGATCATATAAAAGCTAATACAAATACATTCCCCATAATATATATCGTATACATCACTGTGCTGTTTCTATGTTTAGATACATAACCGTACAAAATATGTATACCTGTCGATCGATAGGAAATAGCAGCGGACAATAGGAATACTATCCCTCAAATGCTCTCACTCTACTGCTGATGCTCTGTAGAGAGATGTAAAAGAAAGGGGGTGAGCATACAACGCGCTTAGTAAGGAACTCAGGCAAGCAAGTAGATATCTACACTATCTACTCAAAATAATGCCATGCCTCGAAAACATCATTTCCTTAACTCTCTTTAAAAGCATGTCTTTAAATATATATATATATATATATATACTTGTACAGATTAAATCTCATGTATAAAAATCATGCTTGCTTTCTCAAATGTAGGCATGTAGTGCAAAATAATGCATCTTTATAATATCACAATGCCTTTATATAAATCATGCCATGTATATTTAAATCACAGTAAATATGGCATTTAAAATAATTCACATCACAACAACCGGATTTCGACGCATCCCTCAGGTCTATCCGTAAATAAAGCAGTAAATCAAGTGATATATCATGTGAGACTCTGTGGTGAAATGCAATAGTATCCTGGACTATGGCCATATCCGATAATGGTGATCCCAGGTAACACAGATCTCGGTGTGCGGGGCATCACTACTGCAATGGGAGGGGGGTCAGTCCATCACAACCACCAGCTATATCCTCCTCAACACCACAATACCAGACGGTACAGTGTACTCCATGCCACTCGCACGGTACAATGTACTCCATAGACCCTACATCACAGTCGGGGTGCCTGCCATAGGTCTTAGCCCTCAAACCATGGAATATCATACCACGTTTCTAAATCCACATGCGAACCTCTCATAGTGTGGCACTCAGTCTACACGAGAAAATCAAGCATGGTTTTCAACATGTCTTATACATCACATAAAATATAGTTCACGCCTTTGAGCGCGACTCATAGTCGACACTTCGATCAAACACTGTTTCACATCACAAACTCAAACTCTAGTGCGAGTAAACCTCCAGCAACTAGGTCATGCATAGTTCATGTTTCAAATCGAGTACGAGCAATAGCTCTAGTACCATGCTATGCACAAAACTCATCAAATCAAGTACGAGCAATAGCTCTAGTACTATGTCATGTATAAATCATGAAGAATCGAGTACGAGTAACGCTCTAGCACTCTATCATATATCTCATGTAAAATTCGAGTACGAGCTAATCGCTCCAGCACTCTCTCATGCATATATCATATAAAACTGAGTACGAGTAATAACTCCAGTTCTCTATCTGCATGTCATGGAAATCTAGTGTGAATCACAATCCAGCACTAATATATGTGGAAAATATATGAAATCAAGTGCGAGCTGTGCTCTAGCACGATTTATTCTCACATAAAGTGATAGATGGCTCTTTAAAAAGGGATGATTTTCAAAACATCAAAATCAATATTATAAAGTGTGCTTAATTCACATCAACCTTAAAATCATTAGCCCATCTATTTATTCTTCTGCTAAACAGCAGTAAAACACTAAAAATGGTGGTTTCCATATTTTTTACAACTTTTCACAAAAGTTGACTTTTTTCCTAACTAAGAGCAAAATCGTAATTTGTCACTATCGAGACACAATAATTATTATTCACTTTCTTTGCCCCTCACAGTTTTTAAGTCAATGTAAAAGTAGACGAAAATATGTGCAAGTATCTCTAACTACTCACAAAAGTCCCTTACCTGCAATCACTTGAGAAATTTTACTTTCTCAACGCTGCTCGATTCAGCAGTCCGATTTATTTCTCCAATAATCTTTGGAGCTGCATTTAACCATTCACTAGATTAATTTCACGTTTTCTACTGTATTAAACATTTAATGCAGTTCATTTCACTCAATTATGCCCGTTTACTCTAAATGGTCCTAAATACTTTAATTGGGCCTTAATCCGTATTAAACCCGTTTTCCACGTATTATTTCCCTTCATCAGGGTCTGTCGACTCATTGGGCCTATCAATACCCATTGGGATTTATTCAAAGCTCTTTGGATAGCCCATATATCATTTACGACAGTTAATTCGAAATTCCAAATATAATTCACTAAATGCGAAATTTAATCCGAAATGCGTAAAATAAATCTTAAATATGCAATAATCACATAAATTACCGTAAATGAGCTTTACTTACCCGAGATTATACGATGGTACGTAAATCGAAGTTCGATCAGGCTTCCGTTCGAAATTTATCGTCGAACTGCACAATTTTGAATATTTCATTTCGGGTCAATTTTCTATTAAATATAATTTAAATAAATTTATCGAAAATCAAATCGATCACTTTTGACCTCGTATCGACTTAGTCAAAGTCCGATGAAATCCCAAATTTTTTTTGCTTTTTCTTTCTTTTTTCTTCTTTTTCCCTTTTTCTCCTTGGCTGAACCGGTCCGGTCCGGTTCAGCGTAGAAGGTTCTTCACTGAACCACCGATAGGTTCAGGGCTCCTTTGGTCTTGCCGGCGTTGTCCGGTCGATTCTTCGAGTGCCGCTGCCGTCGTTCGGTGTGCCACAGCCTGGGGAACGTTCGGCTGGCATCGATCGGAGCCAAGCACCGCTGGTGGCCATTCGATTTCCCCTTTTTCTCCGCGCCAATTTCTCCCTCGATCCGTCGGATCTCGGTGCCGATGGGGCGTGTCTCGGTGGCTGGGAGGTCGCGGGATTCCCCTCTGGCTTTTTCGGCCCTTCGTTGGCCGCTGGGTCGTCGGTGGTGGCAGTCCGGTCAATCTCTTCCTCGATTGGCTTGCGTTCGTCTTCCACGGGTTTGCTTTCCTCTTTTTCAATTTCTTTGTTTTCTCTCTCCCAAAAATTCTCTTCAGATTTCGTTTTTTTCTTTTAATATTTATAAATGATTTTAATATTATTTTAATCATTAAAATAATATTAAAAATTTTCAAAATATCTAAAAAAATTAGATTAAATTCATTTAGTCTGTAAATGAATTTATTAATCTGATTTTGCCATTTCGGTATATTTTTCTCCTATTTTTAGCTCATTTTTCGAGGTAAAAATTTTGATAAATTTTAATAAATTTATATCTTGATCAATTAGACTCGAAATTAAATATTTTCCCTGATTTTGATCAAGATTCCTTAATTTCATATTTTTAATGAAATTGTCTCATCGGATTTATATCGAATTTCGATCATTTGACCGGTTTACCCCTATACTTGTTCGGGAATCACTTTAACCATTATCTCGCTGTTATGTAGCTTACATGCATTTTTAATTTCTTAATTAGTCAATTGCATGATGGTAAATACTCTTTTTATTATTCAACTATGAAATAAAGTGTTTATACACATAGGAATCATAAGGTACAAGCTACATACGTAAATCGAAAACAGGGTTTGACAATCCTCCCCTACTCAGAAAATTTGATCCTCCAAATTAGAACCAAGTCAGTCATCAAATAAATGAGGGTGCTTCTCTCGCATCAGACTCTCCAGCTCTCAGGTAGCCTCCTCTGAAGTATGATGTTGCTAGAGAACCTTCACTAATCCGATAATCTTTGATCTCAATACCTTCTCCTTCCTATCCAGTATCCGAATCGGTCGCTCTGCATATGACATGTCCTCTCGGAGCTCCAAAGGCTCATAACTAATCACATGTGCCGGATCCGGGTGATACTTCCGAAGCATCGATATGTGGAAGACATTATGGACACCTGATAAGTCCGGTGGCAATGCCAACCTATAAGCCTTATCTCCCACTCGATCGAGTATCTCAAAAGGTCCAATATAGCGAGGATTCAACTTTCCTCTCTTCCCAAACCTCGCTATGCCCTTGGAAGGAGAAACTTTCAGAAACACGGATTCACCAACTGCAAACTCTAGTGGCCTTCATCTCCTCTCAGCGTAACTCTTTTGTCTACTTTGAGCTGTCCTCAGTCTCTCAACTATCAAGTGTCCTCAAATGCTTGTGTAACCATATCAGGAGAGAAAATCTTACGGTCACCCACTTCTTCCCACCCACTAGAGGAACGACATCTACGACCATATAAAGCCTCATACGGTGCCATCTCGATATTCGAATGATAACTGTTGTTGTAGGCAAACTCGGCTAGTGGCAAGTGGTCATCCCAGGAGCCTCTAAAATCTAGCACACATGCTCTCAACATATCCTCCAGAGTCTGTATAGTCCTCTCTGACTGACCATCAGTCTTAGGATGGAAAGCGGTGCTCAAACTCAACTGGGTTCCCATGGCTTCCTGAAAATGTTCCCAAAAGTGGGAAGTGAAGCGAGAATCCCTATCAGAGACTATGCTCACTGGTACACCATGTAACCTCACTACCTCACATACATACAGCTCTGTCAATGAACTCAGAGTATCGGTAGCTCTCATAGCTAGGAAGTGGACTGACTTCGTCAGTCTGTCGACAATCACCCATATAGCATCGTAGTTCCTACGGGTCCTCGGTAAACCCATCACGAAATCCATGGTGATATGCTCACATTTCCATGTCGGTATAGGTAGAGGCTGCAATAACCCTGCAGGTTTCTGATGCTCTACCTTTACCTACTGACATACGAGACACTTTGCCACAAAATCTGTTACCTCTCTCTTCATACCCGACCACCAGTATACCTTCCGGAGGTTCTGATACATCTTGTTACTCCTCGGATGTAACGTATACCTCGATGAATGAACTTTCACCAATATCAATCTCCTGAGTCCTAGATCCTTGGGAACACACAATCTGCCTCTGAACCTCAATAGTCCATCAGAACTCAACTCAAAATCAGCCACTGTGCCCTTCTGCATCGACCACTCACATCCATACAAAATGGATTAGTCTGCTGAGCCACTCTGATCCTGTCCAACAGATCCGGCTTCAAGTGTAGACTAGCTATCACATAGCCTGTATCCATGTCAGAAGGCACAACTCTCAGACTGAGGCTAGCAAACTGCTCTAGCAAATCATGTTCCCTAACCATCATATACGATACCATCCTTAGGCTCTTCCTACTCAAAGCATCAACTACAACGTTAGCCTTACCCGGATGATAAAGTATCTCATAATCGTAGTCCTTCAGAAGCTCTAGCCATCTTCTCTGTCTCATGTTCAGCTCCTTCTGTGAGAACAGATACTTGAGGCTCTTGTGGTCGGTAAATATCTGAAACTTCCCACTATACAAGTAGTGGCGCCATACCTTCAACGTAAACAGTACTGCTGCTAACTCCAAATCATGGGTCAAATAGTTCTTCTTATGATCCTTCAGCTGTCTGGATCCATAAGCAACTACCCTTCCATCCTGCATCAAGACACAACCCAGTTCCTGATGTGAAGCATCGGTATACACTGCAAATCCTCCTGAGCTGGTAGGGATAGTGAGAATCGGAGCGGTGGTCAATCGTGCTTCAACTCCTAAAAACTCTTCTCACAATCCTCGTTCCATATGAACGGTACACTTTTTTGAGTAAGACGTGTCAACGGAGCAACCAACTTCAAAAATCCATCAACGAATATCCGATAATATCCAGCTAAACCCAAAAAACTCCTAATCTCGGTGACTGTCCTCAACTACTCCCACTGAACTACAGCCTCTATCTTAGATAGATCGACTGATACACCATTCCTCGATACAACATGTCCCAAAAATGAGATCTGTGATAACCAAAAGTCACACTTACTGAGCTTAGCATATAACTTCTGCTCTCGTAGAGTCTGCAATACAATCCTGAGGTGCTCCTTATGCTCCTCCTTGGATCTCGAGTACACCAATATGTCATCAATAAAGACGATAACAAACTGGTCCAAATATGGCTTGAACACATCGTTCATCAAAGCCATGAAAGTCGCTGGAGCATTCGTCAATCCAAATGGCATGACTAAGAACTCATAATGGCCATATTGGGTATGAAATACTGTCTTGGGTGCATCTCCACTTCGAACTCTTAGCTGATGATACCCAGACCTCAGATCAATCTTAGAAAAGACCTGTACTCCCTGAAGCTGATCTAACAAGTCATCAATGCGTGGAAGGGGATACCTATTCTTGATGGTGGCCTTATTCAACAATCGATAATTTATACATAATCGGAGGCTCCTATCCTTCTTTCTTACGAATAAAATCGGTGCACCCCAAGGTGAAACACTCGGTCGAATAAAACCCCTATCCAACAGCTCTTGTAACTGCCTCTTGAGCTCCTCCAGCTCAACTAAGGCCATAAGATATGGTGGTCTTGAAATAGGCTCCGTACCAGGCACCAAGTCTATATAGAACTCCATCTCTCTGTCAGGTGGTAACCCTGGCAACTTATCCGAAAAAACATCTAGGTACTCACTGACCACAGTAATATCTAACAACTCCAGATGTGCCTTATCCATATCTACCACGTACGCAATGAAACCTTGATATGTTGAAGGTTTTCTAAGTCAGTAAATCATATATAGTCATAACTACTTCTTTCATTTATTCTTATTAAACTTTACAACATATCTAGTAGGGTTAGGAAACATAACTGTCTTAGCATAACAATATAAAATAACATGGTTTTCAGATAACCAATCCATTCCTAAGATTATATCAAAGTCATTCATACTTAGCAATATTAGATTGGCTGTCATCTCCTTGTCCCCTACTCTCAACTTGCAGTCATTAAATACATACTCTACAACTTGACTACTGTTCATAGGCGTACTAATCAACATCATCATACATAACGGTGTACGCTCTACATGTCTTGCTAATTTACATGCAAATGAAGGCGATACAAAAGAATGTGTGGCACCAAGATCAATTAAAACATATGCTTCAATATCATAAATCAGGATGTTACCTCGTATCACATCCGATGAAGCATCAACTGTCCCCTGGTCCAAAGCATGTACGCGCCCTCGACCAATCACTTGCTTCCCCTTTTCTTCTGTTGTCGCTCTCCTCCTCAAAGCAGAAGGATCAACTGGATCTCTCTCTGGCTCCCTGTCATTCAGTGGAGCAGTATCAACCATCTCTGGGCAAGCTCTAGAAATATGCCCCTGTTTCCTGCATCGAAAACACATTATAAGAGACAACAAACATGGTCTACCTCCATGTTGCCTATCGCATCTTTCGCACTGATTAGTAATAGGTCTTTGTCCTCCTATGACAATACCCATTGCTGGAGCAATGGTTAGATAAGCAGAAGATCTAGCAAGTCTCTCTCGTGCCTCCTCTCCCTGTGGCCTCTTATCGAAGAGTTTCCTCCCTCCTCGATAACTGAAACCTCTATCTCTAGCCGGCCTCTTCCTCTGTATATCTTAACTTTGGCTAAACTTCCCAAACTCAGAAGCATTCCTCTCATAATCTTGTTCGCATAGTTGTGCCCTGCGCACTGCTTCCTCATAGGTGGTTATATCTAATGGGACTAACCTGGACCGTAGAACCGGTCTCAATCCATCGATGAACCTGTGGACCTTCTTGGCCTCACTATGCATGGTATTTGGGTCATATCTCCCTAGGGATAGGAATCGAGTCTCATACTTGTCCACTGACAAACTCCCCTAGTTTAATCCTAAAAACTCAGCCTGTAGTTTTCGCTGTGCGGTATCTGGGACAAACTGCCTCCTAAAGGCATCTCGAAATGTCTCCCAACTAATATTTGTATGTCGGGCTCTCAATATGGGTCTGGTGGACTTCCACCAATACTCTGCAGTTCCCTTCAGTAGGAACGTAACAAATGTAACCATCTCCGATGTTGTACACTCGAAGAATCCATAAAGCTTCTCCATCTCAGCAACCCACTCCTCAGCAGCTACAGGATCCTTGACCCTACTGAAAGATGGAGGTCTAAACTTTTGGAACTCACCTAACTGATGCAGATTAGATCCGTACCCTAATCCACTACTACTTGAAACTGGTGGGGGTGTAGGAGTATCTACTGTTCTCAGTGCATGAGCTGAATGTGTAGGAGTATCAGGGGCTACTGCCTCTCCTGTCGCAGCTCCTGCCTCCTGTCCCTGCCTACCTGGCATCGTCTGTGCCAATATCTCTACTATCGTCTCTAGACTAGCTCTAATCTCGTAAAGCGTGTCTCAACATACTCGGGTGCCTCAATAGCACTTGGAGTCTCATGGGTAGGTAATGGTTCGGCAGTAGCTCGTCTCTCAGGCCTATCTCCATGACCTCGAGCCCTACCTCTCTCCCCTCTACCACGGCGGGTAATTGCCATAAAGGCTAGATTCTTGTATTCACAAACATTAATTTGTCCAACTTCGATCTTGTATACACAGTTGTATCTAAACATAGCATAATACTATGGGGATGTACACTTTCCTATTTTCTAACACCGACTCACATCAGACCAACCTCGGCTCAGATACCATTCTGTCACGACCCTCCATGACTTAATCAAAAACCACTACAAATTTTTCGCATTTTTAACTTACCTCTCCTCTCTTCAATGGTTGGGCTATGATTTGATGTTAGCTTCCTCGCATACAATATCATCCATTATCATACATACATGTCAATATACTATTATTAACTGTAACTTCCTTTTATAATACAATATGCATCTTTATAATATCACAATGCCTTTATATAAATCATGCCATGTATATTTAAATCATATTAAATATGGAATTTAAAATCATTCACATCACAACAACCAGATTTCGACCCATCCCTCAGGTCTATCCGTAAATAAAGCAGTCAATCAGGTGATATATCATGTGAGACTTTGTGGTGAAATGCAATAGTATCTTGGACTATGGCCATATCCGATAATGGTGATCCCAGGCAACATAGATCTCGGTGTGCGGGGCATCACTGCTGCAACGGGAGGGGGTCAGTCCATCACAACCGCCAGCTATATCCTCCTCAACTCCATAACACCACACGGTATAGTGTACTCCATGCCACTCGCACAGTACAACGTACTCCGTGGACCCTACATCACAGTCGGGGTGCCTACCATAGGTCTTAGCCCTCAAACCATGGAATATCATACCACGTCTCAAATCCACATGCAAACCTCTCATAGTGTGACACTCAGTCTACACGAGGAAATTAAGCATGGTTTTCAACATGTCTTATATATCACATAAAATACAGTGCGCGCCTTTGAGCACGACTCACAGTCGACACTCCGCTCAAACACTGTTTCACATCACAAACTCAAACTCTAGTGCGAGTAAACCTCCAGCAACTAGGTCATGCATAGTTTATGTTTCAAATCGAGTACGAGCAATAGCTCCAGTACTATGTCATGTATAAATCATGAAGAATCGAGTACGAGCAATGCTCTAACACTCTGTCATGTATCTCATGTAAAATTCGAGTACGAGCTAATCGCTCCAGCACTCTCTCATGCATATATCATATAAAACTGAGTACGAGTAATAACTCCAGCACTCTATCATGCATGTCATGGAAATCTAGTGCGAATCACAATCCAGCACTAATATATGTGGAAAATATATGAAATCAAGTGTGAGCTGTGCTCTAGCACGATTTATTCTCACATAATGTGATAGATGGCTCTTTAAAAAGGGATGATTTTCAAAACATCAAAATCAGCACTATAAAATGTGCTTAATTCACATCAACCTTAAAATCATTAGCCCATCTAGTTATTCTTCTGCTAAACAGTAGTAAAACACTAAAAATGGTGGTTTTCGTGCTTTTTACAACTTTTCACAAAAGTTGACTTTTTTCCTAACTAAGGGTAAAATCTTAATTTGCCACTATCGGGTCACAATAATTATTATTCACTTTCTCTGACCCTAAAAGTTTTTAAGTGAATGTAAAAGCAGACGAAAATACTTGCAGGTATCTCTAACTACTCACAAAAGTCCCTTACCTGCAATCACCCTGAGAAATTTTACTTTCTCAACGCTGCTCGATCCAGCAGTCCGATTTGCTCCTCCAATAATATCTGGAGTTGCATTTAACCATTCACTGGATTAATTTCACATTTCCTATTGTATTACACATTTAATAAAGTTCATTTCACTCAATTGTGCCCGTTTACTCTAAATAGGCCTAAATACTTTAATTAGACCTTAATTCATATTAAACCCGTTTTTCACGTATTATTTCCCTTCATCAGGGTCTATCGACTCATTGGGCCTATCAATACCCATTGGGATTTATTCCAAGCATTTTGGATAGCCCGTATATCATTAACGACAGTTAATTCGAAATTCTAAATATAATTCACTAAATGCAGAATTTAATCCGAAATGCGTAAAATAAATCTTAAATATGCAATAATCACATAAATTATCGTAAGTGAGCTTTACTTACCCGAGATTATGCGATGGTATGTAAATCAAAGTTCGATCGGGCTTCTGTTCGAAATTTATCGTCGAACTGCACAGTTTTGAATATTTCATTTTGGGTTAATTTTTGATTAAATATAATTTAAATAAATTTATCGAAAATCAAATCGGTTACTTTTGACCTTGTATCGACTTACCCGAAGTCCGGTGAAATCCAAAATATTTTCCTTTTTCTTTTTCTTTCTTTTTTTCTTCTTTTTCTCTTTTTCTCCTTGGCAAAATCGATCCGGTCCGGTTCAGCGTAGAAGGTTCTTCACTGAACCGCTGATTGGTTCAGGGCTCCTTTGGTCGTGCTGGTGTCATTCGGTCGGTTCTCCGAGTGTCGCTACCACCGTTCGACGAGCCACAGCCTGGGGAACGTTCGGCTGGCGTCGATCAGAGCCAAACACCATCGATGGCCGTCGGATTTCCCCTTTTTCTCCACGACAATTTCTCCCTCGATCCGTCTGATCTCAACACCGGTGGGGCGGTCCCGGTGGCTAGGAGCTCGCGGGATTCCCCTTTTCCTTTTTCTGCCCTTCGTTGGCCGCTGGGTCGTCGGTGGTGGCCATCCGGTCAATCTCTTCCTCGGTTGGCTTGCGTTCGTCTTCCACGGGTTTGCTTTCCTCTTTTTCAATTTCTTTGTTTTCTCTCTCCCCGAAATTCTCTTCAGATTTCTTTTTTTTCTTTTAATATTTATAAATGATTTTAATATTATTTTAATCTTTAAAATAATTTTAAAAATTCCCAAAATATCTAACAAAATCATATTAAATTCATTTAGTGCGCAAATAAATTTATCAGTCTGATTTTACCTTTTTGGTATATTTTTCTCCTATTTTTGGGCTCATTTTTCGAGATAAAAATTTTGATAAATTCTAATACATTTATATATTGATCAATTTGACTCGAAATTAAATATTTTCCCCCATTTTGATTAAGATTCCTCAATTTCATATTTTTAATGAAATTGTCTCATCGAATTTATACCGAATTTCAGTCATTTGACCGTTTTACCTCTGTACTTGTTCGAAAATCACTTTAACCCTTCTCTCGCTATTATGTAGCTTACATGCATTTTTAATTTCTTAATTAGTCGATTGCATGATAGTAAATACTTTTCTTATGATTCAATTATGAAATAAAGTGTTCGTACACATAGGAATCATAAGGTACAAGCTACATACGTAAATCGAAAACACGGGTTTGACAGCTTTACTGCACACTTTCTTGTAGCAGCTAGAAAAACATCAAGGGGGCACTATTACTAAACAACCGAATACAACAGAGAATGTTTAGCACCTTAGTGCTGAAGCATTCGGCTTTCTGCACTAAAACCATCTCTCGATGCCATCATTCCTGCACACAACAGTAAAGGCTGAGCAAAATAATAAAGCTGGATTTTACAGGATAAACAATGTAACACAAGCAGAACTTATAAACTTGTAAACTTAAAGTAGAAACTAAAAACAGAAAATGTAAACTGCAATGAAAGCTAGAGTTAAAAGAAAATGCAGAAAATGAACAGTAAATGGTTCGAAAAACAGGGGAGAACAGAGGAAAGCTCCTGTTACTGCTGCTGCTCTGCTCTCGGGTTGCTCGATCCCTACACCAACACCCTTGCTTCACCTTACTGCTCAGCAGTTTGTATCCACTGCCTTCTTCCGATTAAGCTCAGCACAACGTCCTGCTCAACTCCTGGTACCATTCCTCGGCTACTCGGATGGCTCCCAGTCCCGCGTCCTGCTGCTCTACTTTGCATGTCCAGCATTTGGCTTGGCCCCTCTCTGCATCATGCACCATCTCCAATACACAGCCAGCACCGACTATGCCTTCAAGCCAACTCCAATCATTCTTCCAAACAGCAGCAAGCATGTATGAACTTTGCACAGGATTCGTGAATGTGCACTCAAAACCAAAAGCAAAAGGAAGAATAAAACAAGCAGTAACGAGCAAGAATGAGCTAGATTCTTTTATGCACTCTACTAGCCTCCTGCATAATCATGTCACACCAGCAGCTAATCAACCTCTCGGTACTACCCTGAAAATGCAAACCCGAGAACTTAACAATAAGAAAATGAAGGTTTTTCATTAAAACAAAAACATTAAACAGTGAGCAAATTGAAACTTGGCCAAACTGAGAATGAAAATGGAAATGGTGGTTGTTCATGAAATTACCAGAAACTAGAAATGAAGAAGTTTTTCATAAACATAAAAAAATGGAATTGTTAAAACAATATTTGCCTTGAACAGTAAAAAAAATGAGAATAAGAACAATGGTGGCTAAGAGAATAACTAACGGGAAAGTTTCTAAAAAACAAGGAAAATAAAACTCAAACTATTCTATCTATACTACCTCCCCTTTTTCAATTGCTGTCATATTCTATTTATACACACACTTAGGGGTACAATGGTAATTTTTCATCCTAGATGAGTTAGCATTATTTGGCCACTTGTCTTCATTTTATTTGCTGCATAGTAGATATTTCCACGTCACTCGTCTTCTAGTACACTTGGCTGTGCGATGTGGCCCGACGTGTATTTTCTAGAAGGTTGGCACGGTGTCCATCGATCTCATCGTTTCGGAGCAAATAAAATACTAACACTCGACATCCCATGTGTCCAGATGATTGGTGACTCGGTTTGCAAATTGAAAGTGGTCCTGTTTCCTTTAGCCCGTTTTCAGCCCATTTTTTACTGAAACAACAGAGTTTCATATGGATTTAATTTACCCGTACATTAAAGAATTTTAATTAAATAAAGGGGATAGTTAATAAAATAAATTGAGGATTTAAATAATTAATTAGAAAATTAAGCACAAATAATTCTATTAAAAATAGAATTATCAGAAGCACTCCAACGTGCACTTGAGACTGTATAGGTTACACATGGTATTAGGGTAGATAAGACCTACGGCTGGCACCCCCAACCATGAGATGGGTCCGCGGAGTACGTTGTACCGTATATATCACATGGAGTACGTTGTACCGCGTGGTTGTGATGATGATTTGAAAGTCTGGCGAAGAACTAACCAACCTTTGTTCCAACATGATGCCCCGCACACCGAGATCTGTGTGGTCTGGGAAGATTATGACATAGTTGGCCAACATAGTCTTTAAGATATAGTAACCGCCTGTCTCACATAATATTACATAGTACCACATGATTTTATACACTGAGTTTGATTGTGTTGTCCAGGGTAGACCCGAGGGAAGGGTCGAGCCTTATGGGATTTGTTTAAAGAAATGATATTTCTACTTGTGATGGGATTTGACGTGTTTTGAGAAAATGATGAATCTTGAGGGATGTTTTGTGTTGAGCTCTTTCGTATGACGAGTTTTAATGATAACGAGCATGAGAGGTTTTACATGTTGATCTTTCCATGTTTTATATGCCTATTTTCCATGTTTTTAGTACATGATATATGTAAATACATGCGACATAGTTTTATTTCCTCATGCTTCGACTATAAATGATTTATGCCATGACATTATCAGAATGTAGATAGTTTAGTTATCTACCATGTTTGCATTATCGCCTTACTGAGCATGTGGTTGCTCATCCCTCTACTTTCCCCTTATACAGAGCGCACATAGTAGCCTAGTGAGGACTGAGGCATTATACTTGGACATCCGCTGCACACCATCGTCGAGAGGTATACACACAGGGATTCTTTTTGTATCTAAACATGTAAAGGCATAGTAGTCATTTTGAATTGTGATATGAGGGATTTAAATGTTAGAAATATGCCACGTATAAGTTTATGACCTAATTTCAATGTATGAAAAATGTTTTTGATTTATTGGAAATGAATGAGAATTGATGATTATTATTGACTCACAGCTTAACTATTATTGGTGAGGGTTGTTCACGATTGGGTAAGGTAATGGTTAAAGCAAAAAAAATTGCAGTGATTTTTAGACGAATTAGATAAATAGGGTCATGACATATCAATTGATTGTACATTACAGGCTATCTAATTTGTTTAGTCCATTTAAAAGTAATCAAATAAAGTTATTAGACTTTAGAGCATCTCAATTAGTATGGGTTTTGCAATGAGTAGAGACCCAATATTTTATTTTATTTTAATGATGGGCCAAAATAGAATAAAGTATACTATAGTTATAAATAGGTTATGGTCCACAGTCTAAATGTTAATTTTTCTCATTCTCATATCCCATCAGTGAGTGAGTTAGGGTTTTCTCTCATAAAGTAAAGGTTTAGATGTGGAAGATTGCTAACCCACAATCAATTAATTCAAATGTATCCAGGTATGTTTCTATATTCTAATTTTCTTGATGATTGAACATGAGATCTTGGGTATACATATTATGTAATTAAATTTTACTACACCAGTGTCTTTCTTTGATCATAATGCTCTTAAAATTGTGTTTGATGGCAATCATTTAAGGGTCAGAGGCGCAAGCGTAGCTTCAAGTTTAAAGAAATGTGGACTCGTTTCTTAGAGTATGGGCCGACTATTGAAACAACATGGCATTCAGGAGCTTCAACATCTCACATTAGAATTCTTGATAAAATTAATAGGACACGGGTAACACTTCTTAAATGGAACAGGACCTCATTTGGCAACATTCAACGAAATATAACAACTAAAGAACATGAGCTATTACATGTTACTTCCTTACCTGTGACAAAGAGTACAATTCAACTAGAGTAGAGTTATAGTGTAAACAGAAGGTAAGGGTATGATAGTTACAGGCAGGAGATAGGAACATAAAATTCTTTGATGCCTATGCATCGGATAGACGATGCACGAATACTCTTCACAGACTCAACACTGTAGGAGGACGAAGTTGTGATGGGGGACATTGTTGTTTCATATATCTGGGAGCTTTCGGTTCAACTAAGCAGCTTACATTGGACTTTATATTAGATGTTATCACACTGTGTTTGATAAGAGTCATGAGTTAGGTGTTGCATGAACCTTTTACAAAACATGAAGTTACAATAGTACTTTTTCAAATGTACCTCAGTAAAACTTCTGGACCAGATGGGATGTCAGCATTAATATTCTATCAAAGGTACTGGAATGTTGTCAAGCACGATGTGCTCCAATATTGTTTGAATTTTTTGAATAGTGCTTAAGATATATCCGAAGTTAATTACACCCATCTTGTGTTAATTCCCAAAATTGCTAATCCTCAAGATAGGTTACATTTTCGACTTGTTAGCTTGTTTAATGTCCTTTATAAGATAATTTCTAAAATACTAGCTAATCGGTTGAAAAAGTGCTCTCATATATAATTTTTTACACATAAAGTACTTTTGTCCTGATCAGTTAATTACTGATAATTTCATTGTTTTAATAGCTCTTTCACATGTTAAAAAATAAATATTCTAGTAAATATGGATTTTGTCCTTGGAAGTTGGACACGAGTAAGGTATATGACTAGGTTGAGTGGAAATTTTTGGATGTTATGATGCAAAAGATGGGTTTCTTGAATACTTGGATTTAAAAAATAACGGCTTGTGTCTAATTGTTTTCTTTCTTAGTTATCTTGGCAGGGAAACAGTTTGGCTACTTTATTTGAAAAGGGGGTTGTGCCAAGGGGATCCCTTATCTCCATACTTGTTTCTAAAATGTGTGGAGGCTCTTTCTCAACTATTACAACAGGCTTAACTGAGGGTTTAAAGTAATGGCTTAGCAGCTAGTGGAAATGGACCTTGTGTATCTCACCTACATTTTATCGATGATTATTTACCGTTTTTCAAGGCAACATAACATGAATGTGGTAAGATTGTGGACATGTGATATACTGCGTATTAAACATGTTAATTGTCATATTTGCCCAAGATTTAGATTCTTTTATATGCTTAATTTTTGGATTTGACTTATGCTTTGTATTTTGTATTATTGGATGAAGGGATAAGAGCAAAATGGACTAAAGTTGCAAATTTTGTTTGGTGCAAATCAAGTCTTAAAATCAGAGGATGTCGTGGTGTTAGGCGTGGGCACGTCTAAGGCAATGGCAGGAAATACAACTCAAATATGTGATTCAAATCAAGCTCCATCACCTGTAACTAAATTTGACTTAATCAGTCAGAGGATGCCAAGTGGAAGATTTTAATTATTGATATATTAAGGAGGTGGCGTGGCATGACTTTCTTAGGCAAAGAGTAATTAATGGTCAAGGAATGAAAGAAGTTGACTTGTATTTGACTCAGTCATAGAAGTTTCTTTTGGAAAAAAAATTAGGCAGTTAGGTTATTTAGAATATATATATATATATATATATATATATATATAAGAGGATGTCGTGGTGTTAGGCGTGGGCACGTCTAAGGCAGTGGCAGGAAATACAACTCAAATATGTGAATTCAAATCAAGCTCCATCACCTGTAACTAAATTTGACTTAATCGGTCCGAGGATGCCAAGTGGAAGATTTTAATTATTGATATATTAAGGAGGTGGCGTGGCATGGCTTTCTTAGGCAAAGAGCAATTAATGGTCAAGGAATGAAAGAAGTTGACTTGTATTTGACTCAGTCATAGAAGTTTCTTTTGGAAAAAAATTAGGCAGTTAGGTTATTTAGAATATATATATATATATTTAAGGTTAAGAAAAAAGATATATGTATTATATTTTTTTGGGCGATTGACGACGTGAATTTTCTTCTTCTTCTTCTTTAGTATTTTTCTCTTAACTCTAAGACTTGCTAAACAATTTAGTCCAGCCAAATGATAATTAAAGACTTGGGTTCTTTAAGAATTGTGAGATCCAATTAGTTTTTATTTTGTTCTTTTATATCTTTGCTATTTATATATCTTCTATGCTTATTGAAATTATTGTTTTGATTGATTGTGTAATAGGGCCCTTTGTTCAATTGTCAAGATAATATATCACCAATTAGAAACTTAAATTCGTAATTGTTTGGATATTCTAATATTAGTGGTAAATAACATGATTGATTACAAAGATGGTTTTCAATTCTATGTTACGAGGATATGTAATCTAGCTTAAATAAACCTACATGGGTGTTTGTTGGTTAGAATTGATAGTTTCTCTAGTTTTTAATGTTTTTGGTAAATTAAATCTTAAGACTGTATCTAAGGTTATTTATTGGTAAGAGAAATAATTAGAAATCGTATCTTAATTATCGAAGAGGTAGGGAGGGACAGGTTGTTACGTCGTACCAATAACCATAACCAATTTGGTAAAAGATTAAAAAAAATCCATTTTTGGATCAATGATCAATTCTATGAACTAATTCTAAAATTATTCCTTCGGTTGGAAGCTTCAACATATTGATTTTTTTTCATTTTTTTTCATTTGCAAAGAAATAAATCTAGCCAATCTCTGTGGGAACAACCTTGCTCATCAATACTACAATTTTAATTTATTTTTGAGCAAGAATTTAATTTATTGGTCTTGACAACCACTAATTTTCGGCGCCATTGCCGAGGATTGGTTTTTAATTATATTTATTTTAATGCCTCATTCTTCTTGTGCAAGTGATCTAGTCTCATACGATCTTGAGATTCAAAAGATAGCTAAGTAGAATATGAATGAAGCTAAACTCCGAAAAGCACAAGAATCTACATTTTCATCACCTGGATTGAATTTAGCACTTGACTTGGCCGATTCATTTAATGATTCTGAGACTAAAGTAATAATGGCTAAAGAAGAAAGAACTTTAAGGCAAATTGCTGCACCAGCTGTCAATCAATAACCCTTCTGTATTAAATACTCAACTTTGCAATCAGATTTTGAATTAAATTCGGGTTTGATCCATTTGCTTCCCAAGTTCCATGGCCTTGAGAATAAAGATCCTTACAAGCATTTGAAAGAATTTCATGTGGTATGTTCAAGTTTGAAGCCATAAGGAGTTACCAAAAAGCAAATCAAACTGCGAGCTTTTCCATTCTCACTAGCTGATAGAGCAAAAGATTGGCTATTCTATTTACCTCTTGGTTCTATAACCACATAGACTGAGATGGTGAGACTGTTCCTAGATAAATTTTTCCCTGCTTCAAGAGCTGCTAGTATTAGAAGAGAGATATGTGGAATCAAGCAAAAAGATATTGAGACTCTTCATGATACTGGGAGAGGCTTAAACAACTTTGTGTAAGTTGTCCTCAATATGGGATTTTCGAACAACTCTTGATTCAATACTTTTTATGAAGGATTGTTACTCATGGAAAGAAGGATGATGGATGGAGAGAATGGAGGTGCTATAGTGAACAAGACTCCTAGAGAGGCTAGAGATTTGATTTCTACCATGGCTGCTATCTCCCAGCAGTTTGGGTTCAGACAGGATATGTCTCATAAGAGAGTAAACGAAGGTAAGTACACATTTTATTGAAAATCAAATAGCTAATCTAACATCCGTTGTTCAACAATTGGCTATAGGAATGAGATATATGCAACAAGCTACAGCTTGTGGAATTTATGATACTACTGGCCACCAAACTGACATGTGCCCCACACTTCAAGATGAACCTCATGAGCATGCTATTGCAGTTGGAGGATTTCCAGGTCCACCAAAGGAAGTATGATCCATATTCAAATACTTATAACCTAGGGTGGAGGGACTATCACAACTTAAGCTATGGAGTAAGACATCGATTTCAGAACTTCCAACATAGACAGCCAGCTTCACAGCAATGGAAGCCATCTTCAAGTTTAGGTATGTCTCTTGAAGAAATTGTTAAATCACTTGCGACTAACACACAACAATTTTAACAGGAGACTGGGACAATCATCAAGAAGCTGAAGGATCAAATGAGTCAGCTAGCAACTTCTGTGAGTAAATTAGAATCTCAAGGAAAATTACCCTCAGAGACACTTATCAACCCCAAACAAAATGCTAGTGCAATGACCTTGAGGAGTGGAACTGAATTGAAGGAGCCTATCAAGACAACCTGAAAATGCATTCCAGAGGAAGAAGCTGAAAAGGAAGTTGCTGCACCCCAGCCACAACTTGATCATCCTAAAGAACCTAATGGCACACAATAAAAAGTTTTGGCACCAATTCCTCCTTTTACTTCTAGATCATCTAAATCTAAGAGAGAGGGCGAGGAAAATGAGATTTTTGACACCTTTCGCAAAGTTGAGGTAAATATCCTTTTACTTGATGCAATTAAACAGGTTCCTCAATATGCCAAGTTTCTCAAAGAGTTGTGCACCAACAAAATGAAATTGAAATGTAACGAATTTGTAAGCATGGTTGAGAATGTTTTATCTATCCTCCAGAAAAAGTTACCTCTTAAATGCAAGGACCCAGGTATGTTTACTATTGTAATAACCCGAATTTACGGACACTTCGGTTGGGCTACAAGTCGATATTAGGTCAGAATAATACTCAGTCCGTTTAATTTTCTTTCTTAGTAACAAATTTAAATAAAATATGTTCACATTCCCTATACATATCTCGTTTGCATTACTGTACTTACAAAAGTTTTAGATACAAAAGATTTGTTAAAACAGGGTATACCTTCGACACAGAAATATACTCCGTAGAATCACAGCTGTGCGGAATGCTTTACTAACGGAAGCGATCCAAACTACAGTAGCGCTTTGTGGAGGAAAGTAAGGGGGTGAGCTCAACATACTCGGTAAGAAAAACCCCATAGCAGGTAGATAAATACACTACCTATAAAAATATATATTTTTATATTTGCTGAATCCAAAATATTTTCACAAAGTATACGGATGATTTGGTAATTTCTCAGATACCAAGGTCAGAATTCGGAAAACAGATTTAGTGTCGGTAGTGTAATCTTTTATTGTGGTAAATACAAAAAAATTCAGAGCTTCCAGTAGCAAAAAAAAAACAGATTTTTCGGACATCTCAATTCATTCAGACAATTCAAAAAATATTTGGAATAAACGTAGAGGCACTGCCAGTTCTGAAATATCAAAGTCGAAAAATCCCTCTGGCAAATTCAGTACGAAAATGGAACTCAAATCAATATCGTTTCTAAAACTTTAAACAACTTTTAAAAGCGATAATGATGTGGCACTTTGCTCTCGCAGGATTCAAGAGGTGGCCCCACGGTCTTTTATGCATTAAAATATTTAGTTCAATACAAGATAAAATCACAAAGAAATTTAGAAGTTCAAATAGACGATATTCTTATCCATGTAGATGATGTGGGAGAAGACATCCAGCTAATCAGCCTTACTAGAGGAATTCTGGAGCTTGCTACCATTATGGCGAGATGAGACATTGGATGAGGGAATGTTCCAAGATGAGGACCACACTAACCCAACCTGTAAGGACTATTCCTCTACCTACAACACCTCCAGTAGCTTCAGTAGCTTCAGCAAATAAGGGCAAGAAAGTTGTCGGTCAAGGGCGAGTGTTCACCTTGAGAATGGAAGCTACAGATGCCTCAACTTCAGTTGTTAAGGGTAACCTCCTTATCTTTAATGTTAAATCTTTTGAATTGATAGACTCTGGATCCACGTATTCCTTCGTGTCACTAACATTTGCTAGGAAATTGCCAATAGAACCTGAACCTCTAGACTACATACTTCATGTAAAGACACCAATGTAAGAGTCACAAACAACTGAGATAGTATATAGGAATTGTGAAGTTAAGATTGGTGATAAGATGGTGTTAGCTAACTTAATTTTATTAAATATGTTGGACTTTGATGTAATACTTGGGATGGATTGGTTAGCTACTAATAGAGTTAGCTTATATTGTTTTAAGAAAACTATGACATTGTACGTACCTGAAAAATGTGTTGTAACTTTTGGAGATAAATGAATGAACAAGTAGATCTTTTGTTTGTTTATTATGAGTCTAAAGATTTATTTGATGGATGAAGGTTTCATAGCCTTTATGGAAAGTGTTGAGAAGCCGAAGCCCGACCTTAATAACATTCTGGTAGTTAAAGACTTTCCTGATGTGTTCCCAGAAGAGTTACCAAGATTACCTCCTGATAGAGAGTTGGAGTTCGCTATTGACTTAGTGCCTGGAACTCAACCTCTGTCTAAACCTTCGTATAGATTGGCACCCATAGAGTTGGAAGAGTTGAAGAAGCAACTCCAAGAGCTGTTAGATAGGGGATTCATCTGTCTCAGTGTGTCACCATGGGGTGCACTAGTGCTTTTTGTGAAAAAGAAAGATGGCGGTTTAAAGTTGTGCATCGATTACCAGATGCTTAATAAGGCCACTATTAAGAACTGGTACCCATTGCCGAGGATTGATGATTTGTTCGATCAGTTGAAGGGTACAAAGGTGTTCTCAAAAATAGATTTAAGGTCGGGATATCACCAGTTTAAAGTGAGAGGTGAGGACATCCCCAAGATCTCCTTCCGAACTCGTTATGGGCACTACGAATTCCTAGTTATGTCGTTTGTCTTGACGAATGCCCCTGCTGCATTTATGAACCTAATGAACAAAGTCTTTAAGGAGTACTTAGACAAGTTTGTGATCATCTTCATAGATGATATCCTAGTGTATTCTTGAACCATTGAGGAGCATGGGCAACACTTATGTCTTATCCTTCAGACACTTAAAGAGAAGAAACTTTATGTGAAGCTTGACAAGTGTGAGTTCTGGATGGAGCAGATTGGTTTTTTGGGACATATAGTGAACAAGGATGGGGTATCTGTTGATCCATCCAAGATTAAAGCAATAGTGAATTGGGAGAGACCAAAGACAGTGACTGATATCCGAAGCTTTCTTGGATTAGCTAGTTATTACAAAAGGTTCGTAGAATGATTCTCAAAGATTGTCACACCTTTGACACGTCTCACTCGAAAGGATGTCAAGTTTGAATGGAGTGATGCATGTGAGCATAGTTTTCAAGAGCTCAAGCATCGATTAACTTTTGTACCAATCCTTACAATACCAGATGGTCCCAGAGGATTTACGATGTATAGTGATGCGTCCCATAATGGATTGGGATGTGTATTGATGCAAAATGGCAAAGTAGTGGCATATGGTTCCCGGCAGTTGAAAGAGCATGAAAAGAATTATCCTACGCATGATCTAGAATTGGCAGCGGTGGTATTTGCATTGAAAATATGGAGACATTACCTTTATGGAGAAAAGTTTCAAATTTATACAGACCATAAAAGCCTAAAGTACCTATTCTCCTAGAAGGAACTGAATATGAGACAGCGTAGATTGATAGAATTGTTAAAGGACTATGATTGTGAGATACTGTATCAACCAGGGAAAGCTAATGTTGTGGCTGATGCCTTAAGTAGGAAAATTTTGGGTGGAGTGTCTTATATGATGGTCAAAGAATGGGAGTTACTGGGACAGTTTGTAAGCCTAAGTATTGATATAACACCTTCCGAGAAGAGTCCTATAGTTGCTAGTCTCAGGATTGAACCAGAGTTGATGGAACAGATTAGACAAGCTCAAAAGTTTGATCAGAGATTACTTGAGGTCTTTGGACAAATTCATGAGGGCCAGAATACGCAGTTTGAGATTAGTAGTGATGGGTTGTTGAGGTTCCAAGGTCGGATTTGTGTGCCCAGTGATGAGGATCTGAAAAGGTTAATTTTGACTGAAGCTTACAACAGTAAGTACATTTTGCATCCTGGTAGTACGAAAATGTACCAAACTATACGAAGGGTGTATTGGTGGCCTGTAATGAAAAGGGACGTTGCAGAATTTGTAGCTAAGTTCTTGGTGTGCCAGCAATTAAAAGTAGAGCACCAAAGGCCAGCAAGCTTGCTCCAACCCATACTTGTGCCAACTTGAAAGTGGGAACACATAACCATGGATCTTGTTATGGGCTTACCCAAAACTCGAAGGAAGCACGATCCAATTTGGGTAATTGTGGATAGGCTTACCGAATCAGCCCACTTTTTAGCTATTAGCTCCACTACTCCGTTGAATATGCTGGCAGAATTATTTATCAATGAGATAGTGAGACTGCATGAAACTCCAGTTAGTATCACATCAGATAGTGTGATAGCTCGGAAGCGCGGAAAATAGGGCTAATTTAAAATTTTCTTATATTAAATCTCTTACTCGGGTTGCATTCCTATACAATGTCATTTAATCATTTGTGACTATCACAAACCATTAACCCCAAGATCATACAATTTCTAGTTCATAACATCAATCACATAATATCCCAAAGGGGAACAATCCATGAAACACGATTCATTTTCCTCATATTGGTCCTAATTACATCCCAAAAATACTTAACACAAATGTTTGTATTGCATCATTGTCTGGATACAAAATGAACTGAATTATACCTTGTGCATGTACAAGTGATAGCCTGGGGAGATCTTGTCCACTAGCCTATATCACGTACGCGGCAGGCTCTAACACGCTACTTCAAGTAATCTGGAGGGGGGAGGAAAAAGGGTGAGCTCTCAAAGCGCTCAGTAAGAAGGATGAGGGAAATCTATAAAATCATCATCACAGCACAATATGATGGAAATATTTGAGCATGTAAAACGTTATAGAAATAACAATGGAAACAATGGCATCGACGTAATTCACATGATAAAAATCACAAATCATCATAACATCAAATCATCATTACGTGATAGAAATCACAGTTGTAAAACACATCATTCAGCAAGGAAATCGAGACTAGGCATTTAATAAAACTCAGATAAAATCATCGTCATAGGCACATCATATCAAATCAAGTCGTCCCCTAGGCGGACATCCTCAAAAGAGGGAAACGTCGACATTAATACATGGCTATGATTCGCTGAAGATTTGATCAGAGTCGTATAGCCTCGATCTTACATGATATTCAAAGCAAGGCCCGGTCTTACATGCTATTAAAGCAAGGCCACCAATCACTACCAGAACGTAGGTATCGGTCTTACATGCTACTAGAGCAAGGTCCAGTCTTACATGCTACCAGAGTAAGGCCACTCAACGCTGTCAAAGCGAGTATCGATGTGCATCTCATGATAAGCCTTGGTCTCAGTAAAATATGTCATTGTTGTATTAAAACCGTTTTGCCTTCACGTAAAGCCCATAGGGGTTATTACAAAACTCATTTTGGATATAAAACATTATATTCACAGTTACAAAACTCACCAAAATCGAGCTCAAACCAACAAAACACTCACACATTCATCAAGCATCAAATCAACTCATTTCTCATAAACATGTTCAATCATCAAACCCTTTTCACATTAAAAAGGTATTTTCATCATTTTAGAAAATCACATACACAAAGATTTTATTCCCTTACCTCTTGCACCTCGAGTGGTACAATATCCTCCGGTCCTCGAACTAGCCTCGTTTTCCGTGTCAAATTCTTGAGCTGTCCAAACATCATTAAATTGTCAATATTCATCATTCTCATTTCTTCTTTTCACCTTATTTATTCCTATATCAATACTATGTCCAATTTACCATTCTTAGCACATACATTGTCTTCAAACTTCTCCTACATCTTAATCATCACCTTAGCTAGCCCATAATCAATATAGGATATCCACATTTCATTCTCCAACTATACTCATTGTTTGTTTCCTCATGAATTAGACATCTCCAATCAAACGTGCATATATATATATATATATATAAATATGCATATGTATATATATATATATATATATGCATATGTTCATTCACTAATATGTAAAATGATAATGCTAAAGAAAAACAAGGGTCTTGTGAGCTCAAGCTTGTCTCCTCTTGACCAACTTGTACAATGCTTGTCCTTTCCTTTGTTTCAATCCAAATATATATATATATGCATATGTTCATTCACCAATATGTAAAATGATAATGCTAAAGAAAAATAAGGGTCTTGTGAGCTCAAGCTTGTCTCCTCTTGACCAACTTGTACAATGCTTGTCCTTTCCTTTGTTTCAATCCAATCCTTGATTTTCTAGTATGTTGTTCCCTTTACCAAGAGGAACAACTTTGTCTCTTACTCCTTTGTCTAATTATATCTAGAATATGGTGAATTAGAGAGAGAAAGCTTGGTTTAGGTGAAAATGGTGAGTGTTGGGCTTTGTAGGTGAGAGAGGTTCAGTTTCTAGGAAAAATCCCATGATTCTTATATAGGCACGACGTATGAGATTGATATGGCATTGATGGAGATCGATCTCTACTTGATTCAACTGCTCCAACTGCTCCATTAACAACTACAAGATTGATCTGGTTGAGGGTGGAGATCGATCTGTTCTTCTATGTGGAGATCGATCTGCTAGAGGGTAGAGATCGTTCTCTTCCATCCGAGACTTAAGGAGATCGATATGTTCCCTTATGAGATCGATCTGCTTCCCTACTTTTGCACATTTCCTGCATTCTGGAGCCATGAGATTGATCTCTCTTTCCTTGGAGATCGATCTAGCCTTCACAGATCCTACTACTGTTGCACAAATTTGTAGGAAACTCAATGTACAACTTACCATAATCTACTCTATAGTCTATCTTTCACTTCATGCACATTTAAGACTCAAAAACTTCATCTCCATATACTTCATTATATTTAAAACTTGTGTGTACATCGATATAACATAATTACATTCACCAATTACAATCTTCACATTGCAATTCTCATGACTAAGGTTCATAAAATTCTCACGTCTCACATCCTCCCCACCTTTGGGGAATTTGGTCCTCCAAATTTAACTCAAGCTATTAAATAGCTAGGGGTACTTCTCCTTCATAAGGCTCTCTAGTTCCCAAGTTGCTTCCTCCATTGAGTGGTGTTTTCAGAGAACTTTAATCAATGGAATCCTTTTTGTTTGAAGTACCTTTTCCTTTTTGTCAAGTATCAGATGGGTTCTTCCACATAACTCATATCCCTTTGAATATCCAATGCTTCATACTCGATGATATGGGAGGGATTCGAATTATATTTCCTCAACATGGATACGTGAAAGACATTGTGTATCCCGAAGAATTGCAGAGGTAAGGCCAAACGATATTGTACCCTTTTTCCCGAACTCAAAGAACTCAAGAAACCCGAAAATCCATTTTTACCCTTTTTCTGTTTCTCCATTTTGGCACCAGTAAATTCTAGGTAAAAAAACCAAAACTTTATATTGTTAAATTTCTATACAAATGGTGTTATAAAAAGCATGATTCTTGTTAAACTTAATTTAAATTTTAGTTTTGAAGAAATTAGGAAATTAGGGTTTGTAATTGGGGATAAGTTGTTTCAATAGAAATTGAAGCATTTAATCAGCAAATTATTATGCAAATAACATTGTTTTACAGTTGCATGAACAAATGTGAGCTATATGAATAGAGATACTAAGTTGTAAGTTTTGGTTAACTAGATAGAGAGACTTGGAAATTTAGTTTAAACTAAATCAAATAATGTTGGTTATTTTTCAAAAAATAATTAAGGTATAAATGAGTTTTTATAAAGTTAAAATGAATATGAAATTTAATATATAAAATATCGTGGACCTAACTAAGTATTCATTAATTTAGACTAGTAATGTAAGTTAATAGTGATAAATAAATAATTATGTCAAACTTAAGCCAAATTCATATTTAGATATTAAGCTTATTACCAAAGGATAATAAAATAAGATGGTTTCATTTTAATGGAATTAGTAAAGTATAAAATAGATTCAAATCTTGAATATATAAGGATGATACATTAGGAGATGATCCAATGTTGATAGATGTGACTGAGAAGTTAGTTTCACAATGGCACTTAGGAAATTCTTAAATAAACTATGAACTTAAATAAATAAAAAGACTGCTAATTGGATGTTCCTTTATGTGAAAATTGTAGATACTACCTCGTTGGATGCCGATGAGACATAGGCACATATATGCGTGCCTAAGGCTAGAAGGATAAATAGTACGCGTCGCTTTTGTGGTAAGGGATTTATATAGCTCGTAGCTAGTAGGATATCTCAGGTTAAGCTAAAACTTTACTAGGAACCATAGGCTGTTAGTTTAGTTAGGATTTATTTTAGATTTATTACCTAACTTACCCAATTTTTATCAAAACTAAAACTTTGTTTGTAGTTACTAGCCTTAGTCGAAATGAAGTTATAATTATAAGTGTATTGATTTTAGTGTCAAATAAAAATAATTAAACCAGAATGAGTACAACGTTTTAATATCCGATTTTATCGTTTTACGCATCAAGCATTATGTTTGTAACTTGGTTGCATGGGCTGTTTTTAAATATGATTTAGGAAAGAATGATAGTGTACGGAATGCTGTTAGTATGCTTTATGATGATAATACATGTTTTCTAAAGTTATTGGTGTACTTTTTTATGAATTTGGTGTTGAGTTGAGAATTTTCATGCTTTTATCGTGCACCTATAAATTGTTGATTTTGAGGTTGCTGGAGATCCCCGAAAATGCCTGTGTGGCAGTAATGTCCTGTGAGAGCCATCTCTCGCACCGGTAGGAGGTTCTGTGTGATTGCCCTACGGTGCCAGGTGCTTCACGAAAATGCCTCTGTGACATTAAGATTTTTCTAAGTAGCATCAGTAGGAGGTTCTGCATGATTTCCCTATGGTGCCAGCTACATACTACTGTAGACCTTGATCCCATCTTCAGTACCCTAGTCCAGACCTGATCAGTCTAGGATAGGGCGGTAGTCACTATGGCCATATGTGTGTTTACATTGTGTAATTGAATTCCATGACAAGTTTAAGATTGCACCACATCTCGTATTTGTGTTGAATATTTTAATGAAACCCATGTATATGTTTTGATTTATTGAACTCATTTCCAGCATGAATATTATGCTACCATATTTCAAGGTTTTCGGGTTTTGAAATCTATACTATTGATTTATGAACTATTGAGTGTAACTTAGTGAAATCTTCAGTTTTGAAAAGTATGTTGATTTAACCCATCCGTGTTTAATATATTTTCACGTTTAAAGACCAAAATAAAGCTTGTAAATTGTTTTACAAAGTGCATGATTTACTAAAAGTAGAAAATATTTATACAACTGCTTACTTGGTATGTTATTAGCTTCAGTTATATGATTTCCTTACTGAGCGTGTGGTTGATCACCCCTTCTTTAAACATTTCAGATTAGTTCGTGGGTGATCAGCTAAGAGACTATAGATTCCTCGTGCTAAGTGCGCGACTTTTGTGTTAAGGTATACGCAATCAGTGTAAAGTTTTATTTCAGACTTGTATGTATGCACGGGTTTAAGTAATAGTCATTTTGGGATGTATTAGTTGTTTCATTATAAGTAGGAATATTAAGCAAGTCAATAATACCTTTCCCAGATAATACACCTATTTAATCGGGTTACTATGAATTAGGATGAATCTGGATGTTAATGAAAGAATGTGAATGAAAAGCATGATTGTTAGTTGTGGATAGCTAGGGTTGTTTGAGATGATTTGATTTGCATGAATGATATTGAGGATATGGGTTGCTATATTGTTTTGTTTGTAGGTTGCGTGAGTCAAATTGCAGTATGCTGCCGAAATTTTTTTAAAAATTTAGGACTTTGATAAAATCCTTCACACATTAATCCAAAAGATTTAAACCAATATCGGATACAGAACTACAAGGAAAGATCCGAAAGAAATTAAAATAAACACTAGCCTAGGATTGGATCACATTAAAACGTTTTCGCATTAATTTAGGCGCTTAAGAATAGAAGTGGATGTCACGGGTCGTGACACAAAATCTCTTTATATCTCAATTTCTGAATCATCTTAACCGTCTTAGGTCCTTTCTACTAATCTATAACCTCTGTTTTGGAAAAATCCAGTTAAATCTCGTTTTTTATATAAAGTAAACCAGAAGACTTCGGGTCTCTTTAAAAATTAACATCAGTACACTCCAAAGTGGATCACCTAGTCCGATAATTTTCTTTTCATATAAGCCTTGTATTTGCTTTTTCAGCATTCCTAATTCAATCAAAGCCACTGAGTACAGTGGTCTAAACAATTAATTTGATACCAGGTGCTAAATCAATTTCAGAACTTCAGCTTTCAATTTAGTGGTAACTCTGATAGATCATCCGAATATGTGTCGAAAAACTCTCTGTCTCCTAGGGTGTCTTTTTACTCTGAACACGCCCTAACTTTTTCACTCGTGTAAGTAGTGTGACTTTTAAGTTTCATTTATACAGCTCATTCCCCAATTTATCCTTTCAGACACAGTGACTTTACTTTTTCACTATCAGTCTTTTTTCAGTAAACCTCTCTGCTGTCACTCTCTTTACCTTTCCTCTTTCTTGGTAACCTCGAGAGTATATATATCGTATTCTTATGGTTGCGCCTTGCACACTGCTTCATCCAAATAACATCAAAAAAATGGAGTTATCCTAGCTCGGTTAAGGATCCCAGTGTCTCTTTGAGTTTCTAGGCCTCCTTTATTTCACATCTCCACGTATCCGGATTATACTTCTTCTAAATCTATTTAATTTCATATTCATTCTCGGACTCGTTTTCTTATGTCTGATTCAATCATTTCAGCTATTATTTGCCACTATACTTTATCTGGGATGTGTTGTAATGGCCTTCCAAAATATATCTCATGTAATTCTCTGATGTCGGCTCTCAGATTAATTCAGGGGACTTTCCTCTGAGCTCGACTTTTCATTTCGATATTGATGCTACAAGGTTACTTTCTCCATAATAGTGCACTCTAAAAATTCGTGTAACTTCTCCAATTCTTTAACACAAAAGTTGCAAAAGCAACTTTCTCGATAGAGTTACTACAAAATTTCATAAGGTTTCTCCGTTTCATTATCCAATCTTTCGAAATCATTGAATTCTTAACCTCATCGAAAAACAGAGGCTCAAACTTCTGAAGTTGCCTCTGTTAGGTTTACAGTAGTACCCTATGAATTCATATAAATCCTTCCAATTCATTTATTCCAGTTTTCCATCACATTTAGATTCTTGACTCCAGTATATATTAGTATACTATTTTCTGAAATTGCCTCAGTCTTTCTGTCAGTCACACCTGAATCATTATCATTATCATAGGGCCACTATCACTTGACCCTACATTATCATCATTGTTTCCATGTTCCGCTCAAATCCCATGAAGTGGACTTAAAAAATTTCTAGTGAAACTATAAGGTGTACACTCATACGAGTGTTCACTACACCTCTCGGACCTATTTCTACAGTCTCAAGGAACGGTTCATTTCCATCTACCAATATGTCACGCCCCGGAAGCGCAGAAAATAGGGCAAATTTAAAACTTTTTACTCATCAAATCATAATTAAGGGTGTATTCCTGTGCAGTGTCAAACATCATCATGCATATCATGCCTTAAGATCTCATCATTAAATAGTATATATCATATCATATACATTACTCAATCCCAAGTTAATTAATCCTAATACATCTCATACAATGTTGTACATCAAGTGTCTGTAATTGCAATAATTTTCTGGGTGCATGAAAAGATAAACGATACTTCAAAATACAATATATGGCCTCGAGCTTAAGGCCTCCACTAGCCACTACTCCGTACGTCGCAAGGAAACCCTTTTCAGTTGAAGAAATTTGAGGGAAAGGTAAAACAGGGTGAGCTTCTAAATCGCTCAGTAAGAGGATAAGGGATTCATTAATAAGAAAATGATTTGCACAGCACAATCATTTTGTTTTACATGATAAACTCAATAAACTCAGTGGAAAAATGTAGCATGAATAGTTAAAACATCATCTCAAAGCTCATGTAAAAACATGATAATAAATGGCTCAATTCAAGTTTACAAGCATGTAAAAATCAAGATGCGATAATGGCTTTTCTCTTTAAAACGTGATAAAATCACTGCACTAGTAATGCACGTGGCATAGCCACTAATTAAAATCTGCACGTGGCATAACCACTGATTTAGATTAGCAAGTGGCATAGCCACCAAATACACGTGGCACAGTGTCACGACCTAATTTACCTAAAAATCAGAGTAAATTTTTCACTTTTTCATTTCCTTACCCGTCGTGAACAGTTACACTACTAAACAGTTGGGCTATGATTCGGTGTTAGTCACCTCTCACCTATTTACCATTCCATTTTCATATTTCATTTACATATCAATTTATTTAAACTAAATACATCCCCAATATTAAATCCATATACAGTACTGTGCATCTATATATTCAGATACAAAATTATACAAATATGTATACTTGATCTTGATAATAAGCAGCGGATAATTGAAATACAAGACTACTGTCGTTCTCTTCTACTGAATGTACCCTGTGAGGTGAAAAATGAAAGGGTGAGCATAAACAGCTCAGTAAGGCAATAATGTAAGCAGTTAGATAGCTATACTATCTACGTGCTGATAATGTCATGATATAAAATCGTTTACATTTGGAGCATGAGGTATGACTAAAACGATGCCACATGTATGTATATATCATATAAGAGAAATCATGAAATCGACATATAAAACAAACATGGAAAAATCATCATGTATGTCATCTCATGCTCGTCACATTTAAAACTTATTTATTTCATCATAAACTCATCACGTTAAAACTCATTTGTTTCATCATAAAACAACCTCATCAAGGTCAAACCCATCTCTCGAGAATACCTTGATTCATTAAATCGCATCTCATTTAAAAACATAAATCAAGACATTACCCCTCTTTCGGGCTTGTCCTGGTCTATTAAGACCGTATGATATCATGTGAGGCATGTAGGTTACTGTATGAAAATCAAAGACTATGGCCATACTTTGTCCCTGTGATCCCAGGCTACACAGATCCCGGTGTGCGGGACATCACAACTGCAACGGGAGGTGGGGTCAAATCCTACCTGCCAGAATATCAAGTAACATCATCGAGTCATCATGACTGCACGGTACAGCGTACGCCGTGTGACACACACGGTACATCGTACTCCGTGGACCTATATCATAGTCTGGGGGTACCTGCCGTAGGTTTTATCCTCCCCAATACTATGTCGATAACCAACCCATGTCTCAAAGTATACGTGCGAGCATCTCAACTTTCTGTGACACACAGTCTACAAGAGGCTTCCGCACGACTATATGCATGTCAACTCACGTCTAGTGCGAGCGAAGCTCCAGCACCACGCTATGCGTATCATGATATCTAAAATCTCGTGCGAGCGAAGCTCCAGCACATTTTTGTGCACACACAAATTTCTCATACAAGCAATGCTCTAGTACGGCTTTTCATGAGTAATAAATCAGTAAACTTGAGTGCGAGTAAGACTCTAGCACTCTTTTTATTCATGTAAATACGATAGGTGGCTCAATCTTGATAAAACATCTTTTAAGATCGTAACCGGTACAAACCGGTACCCTTTCATATAATTCATTAAATCAATAGCCAACCTATGTGCAAATTTGCTTAAACAAAAGCAATACATTCATATAAAACATTAAAAACATGAAATCATGCAATTTATCTGCCTTACTACCCTTTTTTTGTAAATTTTACTCTCAGGGGCAAAATCATCTTTTTCTTTATTTATCTAAGCCCCGGTTTTCGTAAAAATTATTATTTTGTTTCTAAATACTTTAAGGAATTCTAAACCCTGTAAATCCCCTCAATAAATACGTATAGAAATCTCTATACACTTACAAAATTCCCTTACCTCGATTTACGCACAAACTTATCTCGTCTTGATAATATCCGATCTCTCAGTCCAACTACGCGTCAACCAAATCTACGAAACTGCATATAACCACATTTTGGGTTAATTCACTTATTTTTATTAGTAGATCACATTTACTGATCGAATCTAACGTACTGGGCCCGTTTTACTTTATTGGGCCCAATTGCACTTTAATGGGCCTCGACCCATTTTTAGCCTGTTTCTACTTATTAAATCCCTTCTTCGGGTTTACTGGGCTGATTCAGCTTACTAATAATTATCGGGCTTCGTTCCAAACTCATTGGATAGCCCGTATACTATTTACGGTAATTACGTTGCAATTCCGATTAATATGCCTTTTTATACAGAATTAATCCGTAAATTTCGTAAAATAATCGAAACTCTGTATTAAAGGACTCTAATTGTCAAAATTAAGATGTACTTACCCAATATGATGCAGGATACAAAAATCGGAGCTCAATCGGCTCTCCTTCGGGTTTTGTTGTAAAACTGCACAATTAATATTTAATTTCGGGTTACTTTTCGATTAAATATAATTTAAATAAATTTCTCAGAATTCAAATCGGTCACTTTTGACCTCGTATTGAATTACTAGAAGTCCGGTGTATCCCCAAAATTTCTTCCCTTTTTTCCTTTTTCTCTTTTTCTCCTTTTTTCCTTTCTTTCCTTTCGGCCAAATGGTGCTGTTTCTGTCACTTTGCCGTTGCCGATGTTTTCGGCTGTCTTGCCGGTCGATACCAGTCTCAAAAGAATCGGCTCCTCCCCTTGAACGCATTGGTGGCTTCCGTTCAAGCCCAGTAACTGTGGTTCACCGGGAATCGATCCGTTTCTCCCTCGATTTTCCTTCGCTCCGATCGGCGTCCTCCGGTCACCTAACGGCGCGTCTCCGGTGTCCACGTGATCGTCGGCCCCTCCTCTTTCACCTCGGCGGTTCGTCGGCAGTCAAGGATCACCGGTGTTCCCTCGGGCTAGTCGGTTCTCGCGGGTCAATTTTCAGTTTCTGTTTTTCGGGTTCTCCTGAGTTTTTTTCGAATTTCAGCCTTTTTTATTATTATTATTATTTAACAATTTGTTTTATTATTAAAATATTCATTAAAATATTCAAATATATTCTAAAAATATCTACAATTATATTATTTTATTCCAAGCAATTTAATTTAATTTATTATATTTTTAATCATTTTTCGGTATAATTTCTTCGTATTTTCGGGATATTGTCCCGGGTGGCTTTTCGGTATTCTTAAAAATTTCGGATCTTGATCAATTTGACTCAAAATTATATAATTTCCTCATTATTGATCAAGATATTCTAAATCCTTATTTTTAATTAAATTTTTCTTATCGAATTTATTTCGGCTTTCGATCTTTTGATCATTTTACCCTTGCACGTGTTCGGGATTAATTTAACCCGACTTCCCTTCACAAATACTCATTCATTTCGCATTTTAAATCCTTACCTCCTGTCCGAATCCCGTTTCATTTAATTTAGGACCATTTTCAATGCTTTATATGAAATTACGATATAATTCGGGTCTTACACATAGCCACTGATTAGGATTCGCACGTGGCACAACGACCAAATACACGTGGCACAGTGTAAGACCTGAAAATTAATCGCAAATTTTTATAAGGGATGAAAATGGTTCCAAATTAAACGAACGGGATTCAGACTGAAGATAAGGATTTAAAATGCAAAATGAGTGAGTGTTCGTGAAGGGAACTCGGTCTAAATTAATCTCGAACAAGTGTAGGGGTAAAACGGTCAAAAGATCAAATTCGGGATAAATTCGATAAGAAAAAATCTAATTAAAAATAAGGATTTAGGATATCTTGATCAATAATAATGAAATTATATAATTTTGATTCCAATTGATCAAGATCCGAAATTTTTAGAAATATCGAAAAGTCACCCGGGACAATATCTCGAAAATACGGAGAAATTATACCCGAAAAAGGGTTAAAAATATAATAAATAAATTAAATAAAAATTTAATAAATTAATTTGAATAAAATAATAATTTTGGTAGATATTTTTTATTCTTTAATATATTTTATTGATTAAAATATTAATAAAATTAAATAATAAATAAAACTAAATTAATTCAGAAAAAAAGAATCAGAAAATGTTATCGGGGAGAGAGAAAGAAGAGAGAAACAGAAAAACGAAATCGAGGAAGACCCGGACCACCGTCGATCGTCCGGTGACCAATCGGCCAAGTGAGGGTCGAAAAAGGAAGAGGAGAGGCCGGCGACTTCCCTAGTATCGACGGTGCAGCCCACCGACGTCAAAATCCGACGAAATCGAAGGAGAGAGAACCCGAGGGAGAAAAGGAGATCAGCGACAACCGATGCCGATCTAGCCCCAACCGACCCCAGACGAGGCTTCCCTAGGCCCAGGCGACGCGATCGGTGGTGGTCACGGCTGGCGAAATCGACGAACGATGTCGGAATCAACGGAAAGAGGGAGAACCACCGACGGCGAAAGGAGAACAGTCGGACCGGCCACTTTTCGACAGCCATGCACGAAAACGAGGCCAGATCCGAGAATCGGACAACCCAGCGGAGCCACTGGTGGCGGAAGTCGGTGGAGAACCAGCCGACGAGGCCCTGAACCGGTCGAACTGGAGTGAACCGGACTGAACTGGGCCGGTCTGAACCGGGTTGAACTGGACTGAACCGGTTCAGCCAAGAAAGAGAGGAAAAAAAAGGAGAAAAAGAGAGAAAAGAAAAAAAAGGGAAGAATTTTGAGGATACACCGAACTTCGGGTAAGTCGATATGAGGTCAAAAGTGACCGATTTGATTTTCGAGAAATTTATTTAAATTATATTTAATCAAAAAGTAACCCGGGATTAAATATATAATTGTACAGTTTTACGACTAAGCCCGAACGAGAGCCGATTGAGCTCCGATTTTTGTACCCCACATCATATTGGGTAAGTATATTTAATTACAATAATATGAGTCCTTTAATACAGAGTTTCAATTATTTTATGGATTAATTCTGTATAAAAGGAATATTATTCGAAATTGCAACGTAATTACCGTAAATAGTATATGAGCTATCCAATGAGTTTGGAACAAAGCCCAATGATTATTGGTAAGTCGAATGAGCCTAGTAAACCCGAAGAAGGGATTTAATAAGTATAAACGGGCTCGAGGCCCATTAAAGTGTAATCGGACCCAATAAAGTAAAACAGGCCCAGTACGTTAGATTCAATCAATAAATCTGATATACTGATAAAAATAAGTGAATTAACCCAAAATATGTGGTTATACGCAGTTTCGTAGACTTGGTTGACGCGCAGTTGGACTGAGAGATCGGATATTATCGAGACGAGATAAGTTTACGCGTGAATCGAGGTAAGAGAATTTTGTAGGTGCATAGAGATGCCTATACGTATTTTTGAGGGTATTTACAGGGCTTAGAATTTTTTTTAGTATCTAGAAATGAAATAATAATTTTTACGAAAAAGATGATATTGCCCCTTGGAGTAAAATTTATACGAAAAGGTACCGGTTTGTACCAGTTACGATTTTAAAAGATGTTTTATAAAGATTGAGCCATCTATCATATTTACACGAGTAAAAAGAGTGCTAGAGTCTTACTCGCACTCAAGTTTACTGAATTATTACTAATGAAAAGTCGTACTGGAGCATTGCTCATACGAGAAATTTGTGTGTGCACAAAATCATGCTGGAGCTTCGCTCGCACGAGATTTTAGATATCATGATATGCATAGCGTGGTGCTGGAGCTTCGCTCGCACTAGATGTGAGTTGACATGCATATAGTCGTGCAGAAGCCTCCTATAGACTGTGTGTCACAGAGAGTTGAGATGCTCGCACGTATACTTTGAGACATGGGTTGGTTATCGACATAGTATTGGGGTGGATAAGACCTACGGCAGGCACCCCCAGACTATGATATGGGTCCACAGAGTACGATGTACCGTGTATGTTACACGGAGTACGCTGTACCGTGCAATCATGATGACTCTATGATGTTACTTGATATTCTGGCAGGTAGGACTTGACCCCACCTCCCGTTGCAGTTGTGATGCCCCGCACATCGGGATCCGTGTAGCCTGAGATCACAGGGATAAAGTATGGCCATAGTCCTCGATTTTCATACAATAACCTACATGCCTCACATGATATCATACGACCTGAAAGACCAGGACGAACCCGAGGGAGGGGTAATGTCCCGATTTATGTTTTTAAATGAGATGTGATTTAATGAATCAAGGTATTCCCGAGAGATGGGTTTGACCTTGATGAGGTTGTTTTATGATGAAACAAATGAGTTTTGACGTGATGAGTTTATGATGAAACAATAAGTTTTTAATGTGACGAGCATGACATGTCATGCATGATGATTTTTCATGTTTGATTTATATGTCGATTTCATGATTTCTCTTATATATGATATATACATACATGTGGCATCGTTTTAGTCTTACCTCATGCTCCAAATGTAAAAGATTTTATATCATGACATTATAGCACGTAGATAGTATAGTTATCTACCTGCTTACATTATTGCCTTACTGAGCTGTTTATGCTCACCCTTTCATTTTCCACCCCACAGGGTACATTTAGTAGAAGAGAGTGACAGTAGTCATGCATTTCGGTTATCCGCTGCTTCTTATCAAGACCAGGTATACACATTTGTATAATTTTTATATCTGAACATATAGAGGCACAGTATTGTATATGGATGTAATATTGGGGATGTATTTAGTTTAAAATAAATTGATATGTAAATGAAATATGGAAATGGAATGGTAAATAGGTGAGAGGTGACTAACACCGAATCATAGCCCAACTGTTTAGTAGTGTAACTGTTCATGATGGGTAAGGAAATGAAAAAGTGAAAAATTTACTCTAATTTTTAAGAAAAATGGGTCGTGACACACAGCCACCAAATACACGTGGCACAGCCACTGATTAGGATTCACACGTGGTAGGTAACCAACGCTACCAGAGTAGGGGTCATCTCACGTTACCAGAACGGAGAAATATCGGACTTACTTACTGCTAGAGCAATGCCTGGTGTGTATTCAAAATGACACACACCTAAGTCTCAATCAATAGCCATTATCATAAAAATCGTTTTGCCTTCATATAAAACTCATAATGGTTTTCTCTCATAAACCTCATTTCAAACCATTTTGTACTCAACAACAAACATGTTAAAATCGAGCTTCAACCAGCAAAACCACGCACACATTTCTCAAATCTCAGTACGCCTTAACGTAGGGCCTAAAACATTTTTCACATTTTAAACACAAAATTGTTATAAAACGTTTTCACGTATAGTTTACAACTCATAAAAGTTGGGCCCCAACCGACTATAAAATCGTGTGCAATTCTCATTTACAACACATAAAACATGATTGTTTTCTCAATCGAAAATCATGCTACAATAATATCACAAAACACATACACAAATGAGTTTTGTTTTCCCTTACATCTTTGCACCTCGTATAGTGCAATCGTTCCCCCTTATCACAGACTAGCCTCGCATTCCACTCTGGAGCTCCTGAGCTGTCCAAACGATGTTAAAAACATCAATATCTCGACTCAATTTCATTATCGAGCATACATTTGCTCGAATTTCTCACTAGCACCTAAATCTCTCAATTATCCCATTTCTCATGACTCTATCACAATACATCATCTTATCAACTACATCTCAACATTCTACATTTCTCATGCATAATACCCATACTAAAATCACCTCATTGCCTCAATTTCTAATTTATAGATAAAAATCTCAATTTACCACAATTTACTTAATATCATCATCACTCTAATAAAATCACAATTTCATCAATCTCTAACCATCTCCTAGCTATTTCATCACAATGCCCATGTTCACAATCACCAAAAAATCACTTCAAAATCTAAGATTGAAGTTTAGAGATTACCCAAACTTGTGGAGTGCTCAACTCACACCTCGATTCGATTCGTCTTTCTATTTCCAAGTATGTTGTTCTCCTTTGGGTGAGCAACAACTTTTCTTCTTGCCACAACTCTTGATTTGGATGAAAATGGGCAATTTGGAAGACAGAGAAAGCTAGGGTTCGGCTGAAATGGAGGTTTGAAAGAGAGAGAAAGGATGAAATGCAAGAAAACACAGGGGTCCTTCTATAGATGGAGGATAAGAGATCGATCTGGCTCTTGATGAAATCGATCTGCATTTGAATTTGGGGATGATTTTGGGCAATTTTATGCCTAGGAGATCGATCTATCGAGGGGTGAGATCGATCTCTTAATAGCTTTATGAGATCGATTTGCTCCAATTATGAGATCGATCTCTAGTTTACAGAACACTTCACGAGATCAATCTGCTCCTTGAGGAGATCGATCTTCTCCTTAATAGAAACATTTTGAGATCGATTCCTTCCTCATGAGATCGATCTCTTCATTACAGAATCATAAGGAGATCGATCCTCTTTCATTGGAGATAGATCTGCTCACTTAATTTCTCCTTTCTTGTCATTTTTAACTTACCAGATCGATCCTCTCTTCTCCAAGATCGATCTGGCCCCATAGTTTCACACTTTAACATAAAATCTCATTTATAACTTATTCATCACTTAAAATTTCATCCCATACCTCCTCGATATATGAATACATCATATTTAGTTCAATCAATTACACTTCATGTTCTCATTACATAATTTGATAATGTAAAATTCTCAGATCTCACACAATATGGATGTAATACTAATCAGCCATATTTATCAATTTCCTTTCATTTACTGACATAATTTCCAATAAAACACAGTCAGGTATACCCGTTTGTATCTAAATAATGTATAGTAATGCTGAAGATGTGAACTTTCTATGTCTTTTTCACTTTTAATATCGACTCGTATCAGGCCTACCTTGCTCTGATACCAACTCTGTAACGACCCAAATTTTACAGACATGTCGGTTGGGTTACAAGTCGATATTAGATCAAAATAATACTCAGTCTGTTTAATTTTCTTTCTCAGTAACAAATTTAAATAAAATATGTTCACATTCCCCATACACATCTCGTTTGCATTACTGTACTTACAAAATTTTTAGATACAAAAGATTTGTTAAAACTGGGTATACCTTCGACGCAGAAATATACTCCGTGAAATCACAGCTTTGCGGAATGCCTCACTAACGGAAGCAATCCAAACTATAGTGGGGCTCTATGGAGGAAAGTAAGGGGGCGAGCTTAACATGCTTATAAGAAAAACTTCATAGTATGTAGATAAATACATTACCTATAAAATATATATCTTTACATTTTCCAAATCTGAAATATTTTCACAAAGTATACAGATGATTTAGTAATTTCTCATATACCAAAGTTAGAATTCGAAAAACGGATTTAGTATCGACAGTGTAATCTCTTACTGTGGTAAATACAGAAAATTTCAGAGCTTCCAGTAGCAAAATAAACAGATTTTTGGACATCTCAGTTCATGCAGACAATTCAAAAAATATTTCGAATAGACGCAGAGACACTGCCAGTTTCGAAAAATCAAAGTAAAAAAATCCCTCTGGAAAATTTAATATGAAAATGGAACTGAAATCAATACCATTTCTAAAACTTTAAACAGCTTTTAAAAGCAACGACGGTGTGACACTTTGCTTCCGTAGGATTCAAGAGGCAGCCCCCACGGTCTTTTATGCATTAAAATATTCAGTTCCATACAAGATAAAATCACAAAGTAAATTCAAAAGTTCAAATAGACAAGACAAGGAATATGTTAGCACTGAAATTTGCATATGTTTAGAACCCTTTTTACTTAGTTATTTGATTTGTTCTTTGCTATATTAGGTATGTTTTATGTGTTTTGTGCATTTGTGCAGGAAAAAGAACATTATGGAGAAGTTAAAGCTTTTGGAGCTGATTCTGATGATTCTGTGAAGAAGTGAAATTGCAGGATGCTGATCATGACTTATGCTGCAGCAATAGAAGAAACTGGACAGTGCAGAGCAGATCTGGGGAATCAATACCATTGTCACTGCATAGCAGTCTGATTAGGGCAACACTGTTTTTCCATGTGGCATTCTGCGTTTTAGTGCCTGGGAACCTTATAAATAGTCTTTTTATCAAAATATCGATAGAGGCTGCGGCAGAAGGCTCCAAGATTGATTGAGCTCCATAGAAACTCCATCTTTTACATCTTTTTCAATCAATGTTTACTCTAGGGATGATAATTTGGAATTATGGGATGTTTATCATGATTTCTAGGAACTAAACTCCTTTTTCCTTGAATCGATGTAGCCAACTTTGGGCAGATTGCAATTATTTTGTGATATTGTTTGGATGATCTCAATTATGTTTATTTAATCTACTTGTTCTTAATGCTCTAGTTGATTGGCCACAATTAGATGAATTAGTATAGGAATCCGGCACTCAGGAGAGGGGATTATTTATATGCACAAGGGTAGATTAACATAGGACATTGTTGAATCGGGAGGTTGACAATTCTTATGAGCCATAGAGAAACGGATTACCATCGCTTAATGAACTCTATTATTTAATTCTGAATCGAGAGGTTAGAATTAGGTAATTTGGGTATGACTGTTTAAAACTCGGGAGAGATAAACAGGAAACAGTTTTGGCTATAAACAATTTGAAATCAAAAGAACAATTGATCAAAGGAATTGTATGAACCCTAGTTAGGTGAAATCGAGTTATAGGAACATTTTGCCATTGATATTTTCATTTGTAATAATTGTGATTTTTTTAATTAATTTGTTCCATAATTAATAGTTAGAGTAGTAAATAGGATCTTAACCAATATAAATTACTTTTTCTAAATAAAGTTCAAGGTTGTTGATTACAGTGATTTGCGGTAGGCACAATTCCCTGTGGGACGATACTTATATTTACTTTATACTCGAAAACTGATCTGTGCACTTGCAGTAGTGTCTCATTTGAGCACGATAAGTTTTCTGGCGCCGTTGCCGGGGAATTGTTGTTTCATTTTTCGTTAACACTGTTTCCCAATAGCCTTTACTTTAATTTAGACTTTTATTTTTGTTTTAATTTACTATCTACAAATTTTTATTTTAGGTGAATGGTAAAAACCTGCAGAAGTGGAAATACAGACATAAAAGAAGAGTTAGATCCAGAGATTGAGAGAACCATTAGGCAAATTCAACAGAATAGATTTGAAGAGAAAGATAAATTTAATCATGGCAGATGAAAATCAGCAGCGAGCTATACGCGATTACTTTACCCCAATTGTGAATCAGAATTTTGCTGCTATAAGAGAGGTTCCTGTAAACTGTAATAACTTTGAGTTGAAGCCGGCATTGATCAATATGGTTATGCAAAATCAATTTGGAGGTTCAGCTTTAGAGGATCCTAACACACATTTGACAAGTTTTCTGCAGATTTGCAATACCATTAAGATTAATGGAGCCCTGATGATGCTATTCGACTAAGATTGTTTTCATTTTCTCTTCAGGATAAAGCCTTGAGCTGGTATCAAAATCTACCAGTAGGAAGTATTCTGACATGTGCAGTGATGACATAAAAATTCTTAGCAAAGTACTTCCCACCAGGAAAGACAATGCAGATGAGATTAGAAATTGCCCAGTTCACACAGTTAGATCAAGAACCATTACATGAGGCATGGGAGCTATTTAAAGAGTTATTGCGTAGATGCCCTCAGCATGGATATGATGAAGGAAACCAGATATAAGTTTTCTATAGAGGCATGACTCTGCAGACACGAGCTACTGTGGATGCTTCAGCAGAAGGTTCACTGTGGTCTAAGACACCTGATCAAGCTATGCAGTTAATTGAGGAGATGGCTATAAACAGCAGCCAATGGCCAGGTGAAAGAGCTAATGTCAGAAAAGTAGCAGGTATGCATGAGTTAGATACGTAGACAGCCATCCTAGCAAGACTTGAGCAAATTTCAACATAAATTTTTTCAATGGGTATACAAGGGTCGCAAGCTATGATTCATCATGACAGTGATGGGGACAGATTTGGAGCAGGTGAATTATGTTAATAATCGTAACTTTCATTTTCAAGGAAATCGAGTTCCTAACTACTACCAGCCAGGATTCAAAAACTATGAGAATCTATCTTATGGTAACTCTAAAAACGTTCTAAACCCACCAGCAGCAAGTACCAGCAATACAGGATTCAATAACTAATGGAATTCCCAAGGTTATAGTGGAGTTAGAAGGAACGAATTTGAGGAATTCATGGTTGAAACTAGAACAAGATTTAGTAAAACTAATGCGCGATTAAAGAACGTGGAAGCTAAAATGTCAGAGATGAATACCAGTCTTGGTGCACAAATGAAGTCTGTTGAGACCACTTTAGGACAGTTAGCTGCAGCTGTCAGTTCTTTAAATGAAAGAGGTAAGTTTCCAAGTGACACAGTGCTCAATCCGAAAGGACACTGCAATGCCATATCTTTGAGAAGTGGGAACACATATGAGCCACCAAAAGTAGCAGAGAAAGAAGAAACTACACCAATAACTGAAGTGCAGGAGAAGCAGACTGAACCTGTAATGACAAAGGATGCAGAATCAGAAACAGTAAAACAGGGAGTTAATTCTAAACCCTTTAGTAAACTTTTTCCTGATAACCCTCCATGTTAAAACCATCCATTCCTTATCCTCAAGCTTTGTATAAAAGGAAGATTGAATCTGAGTTTAAGAAATTTCTTGATATATTTAAGAAATTACATATTAACATTTCGTTAGTTGATCACTCCAGATTAGACAGAACCATTTGAACTGATGTGCGATGCGATTGATTTTGCAATTGGAGCTATCCTTGGACAGAAGAGAGACAAGATTTTTTGGGCTATTTATTATTTAAGCAGGACCTTAGATGATGCTCAAAAAAATTACACAACAACGGAGAAGGAGATGCTTACAGTTGTACATGCATTTGACAAGTTTAGACCATAGTTAATTGGGAGCAAGGTCATTGTCTATACAGATCATGCAGCTATTCGTTATCTATTTACAAAAAAGGACACCAAACCCAGACTTATTAGATGGATCTTGCTTTTGCAAGAATTTGATTTTGAGATCAGGGACAAAAAAGGATCTGATAATGTTATAGCTGATCATTTATCTAGGTTGGAGCAATCTGAAATTCAGCAAGAACAGCCGATTCAAGAGGAATTTCCAGATGAGATAATAATGAAGATTGATGAAAATCTACCTCGGTTCGCAGACATAATGAATTACTTAGCATGAGGATTAATGCCAAGTGGTTTAACTTACCAACAGAGGAAGAAATTCTTCCATGATGTCAACTCATATTTTTGGGATGATCCTCTGCTGTTTAAGAAGTGTCCAGACCAGATTATAAGACGATGTGTACCGAAAGATGAAGCTCAGGAAATCCTGCACCACTGCCATGCTACAGCATATGGAGGACATTTTGGTGCAAAACGTACAGCAACAAAGGTGCTGCAATCAGGTTTCTATTAGCCTAGTGTGTTTAAAGATAGTTACATGTTTGTAAAAACATGTGACAGATGTCAAAGGGTTGGAAACATCTCAAGAAGGCATGAATTACCTTTGACAAATATTCTAGAAGTGGAAATTTTTTATGTGTAGGGTATAGATTTTATGGGACCATTTCCTCCATCTTTTGGGAAGCTGTACATTCTCCTTGCTGTTGATTATGTCTCTAAGTGGGTTGAGGCAATAGAAACACCAACAAATGATGTAAAAGTGGTAATTCGGTTTCTACACAAAAATATATTGACAAGATTTGGTACCCCAAAAGCCATTTTGAGTGATGAAGGCACTCATTTTTGTAACAAAATCTTCAATGGTTTGATGTCAAAATACGAAATTTAACATAAAGTAGCTCTCGGTTATCATCCACAGACAAATGGCCAAGCTAAAATTTTAAACCGAGAAGTAAAGTTGATATTGGAGAAGACTGTCCACCTGAATAGAAAAGATTGGGCTAACAAGTTAGATGACGCACTTTGGGCATACAGGACAGCCTATAAGACTCCAATCGGAATGTCTCCCTATAGGTTGGTATTTGGTAAGGCATGTCATCTACCTGTAGAGCTTGAGCATCGAGCTTACGAGGCCATTAAGAAGCTAAATTTTGACTATAACAAGGCTGGAGAAAATCGGTCACTCCAATTGAATGAGCTTGATGAGCTGAGAAATGAGTCCTATAATAATGCAAGAATCTACAAGGATAGGACCAAAAGATGGCTTGACAAGATGATAATGAGAAGAGAATTCAGTCTTGGACAGCAAGTTCTATTGTATAATTCAAGGCTTAAATTGTTTCCTGGCAAATTGAAGTCAAGGTGGTCAGGATCGTTTGAAATAAACCAAGTTTTCCCATATGGAGCAATTGAGTTGAAGAAATCTGATGGAAGCTTATTCAAGGTCAATGGGCAGCGTATAAAGCATTATTATGGAGAGGGAGTGCATAAATTAGATAGCATTCCCCTTGGTGAACCGAATTAAGGAGACTGAAAGCAGTCTGGCTGAAGACTTGAAATTCAGCACTTTTGGGAGGCAACCCAATTTATCTTTTTAGGATTCTTAATTTTTCATTTCGTTTTATTTTCTTTGATTTTAGTAGTTTGTTTTTCTTTTTATTTTATTTTATTAGTTTGAATTTTATTTTTCAGGCATATCAGAAGAGCACAGTTTAAAAGAATACTTATCATGATCCTGCCAGCAAGAATGCATGAGTGCGTGATCAGGTGAAAGAACAAGAAAATTTTGCAAGAGCTTAGTAGCTTCAGTGTAGACAAATAGAAAAGAAAAGAAACGAAAATGGTTTTTCAGGAACATAAGTGAAGAAGTATGTGAACAATACCTAAGCTGGAAGACTCAATTCTTCAATTGAAGAAGAGAGGACCGAATAATGGTTGCATAGATGAGAAAAAGAAAGTCAGCAAGAGGGTGAGGAGAAAAAGAAGGGAACAAATGTCTGAAAATCTCAAAGCAAGATGAATGGAATACACATGGCAATGTTTGATTGGAAGCCGGAATCCCTTATTTTTGTCAACCCCACTCACTATTCGGTTAAGTCAAATAACCCTACCAAAACTACTTTGAAAACGGCTGCTGAACTTTTTTCATCTTCCCGACTCTCTCTTTTTCTAGTAATACATCTTTCTTTGTTCTTTTGGAAGTACACCGATTACCCCACACCCATTATTTTTCTTTCTTCCGATCCTGTTGTTTTCTGTTGATTTGGTAGTTTCACCAACAAAATTTTTGTGGGTTCGAAATCTTGGTGGTCCCAAAACCCTTGGGGGAAGCAGAAAGCGTTTTCTTATCCGATTGTGATAAAGACACAAGTGGTCCAACTTGAGCTTACGTGATTTCCATTCCGGGTATTCTACTGCTTTCTTCAATCGTTTTCGACTTCCCAGCGGATTTCCTTTTGATTTCTGCAACTTAGATTTTGAAGCTCTTCTTGGTTTGGTCGATTGTTGTTTGAGAAATTCTAGTTGTGATGCAAATTTTTGGGTTTAGTTTGTGTGCTTGTCTGATTGGGGTCAGCTGAACATTATTCTTGTCAACATTGAGCTTCCATTAGTAATGGCACCCAAAACCCAAGCAAAACAAAACCTGGAGAGTTCGAGTCAAGCGACTGATAGTACAGCCCCATCTCCCCAGAGGGAAGAGCCGGTCATCACTACTTATGATCCCTCTAGATTTGTTAACAGCCAAGCCGCAGAAAATTTCAAGAAAATTATGGGCAAAAATATGATTATCGAAAGGAGTTTCCAGCCTGATATTGGTGGTTGGGACATGTATCATGAGTTTTTGAGAGATTTCGGGTTGTTGAAATTAGCAGGACAACCTGAAGATGCCATTCTTGATGTAGTCCGAGAATTTTATGCTAATGCAATGGAGAGCACCCATTTGATATATGAAGTCAGGGGTATTCTTGTTCCTTACAATGCCAATGCCATTAATCTGTACTTGGACCTTTCGCAAGGGGTGCAGGATAAATATCATAGTTATGTTGCAGCTCTCCACACTGATGCTGATGAGCTGTACTGGGTTATTAACGAACTTACAGTACCTCACACCCATTGGCAGAAGAGGCCAGAAACTGAATCTATGGCATTCCCTTCTAATCGACTTCAATATGGTCTACACGAATGGTATGATTTCATTTGCTCACGAATAATGCCTACCACTCATAAAAGTAGTGTTGATGTCGATCGAGCTGCTCTCCTTTACTGTATTCTGACTGGCAAGATTGTTGATTTTGGAGCCATTATCTTTCGGTCCATGCAAGAATTTATACGCAGGGAAAATAGAAGAGGTTTACCTCACCCTTCATTAGTTTGTGGACTTTGCAAGAAATACGGCGTATATTAGACTGAGCTTGAACCACGACTGGTTAGGAAATCTGTAATCACTTTTAGGAATCCTCGGGTACCTCTGACTTAGAGAGAAGTTGCTCCTCCTACTGCCCTACCACCAACTTCTGCTGGTCCATCTGTTGCACCTTCCACCACTTTCGACTCCATTGCAGCTGTGCTAAACGAGATTAAGGAGTTGTGGATGGAGATGCGCAACAATAACCGAGACTATCGAACTTTCTATGCATATGTTGCCTCCTACCATAAATCATTAGTCGACTACCTAAATATGAGGGGTCGTGCAGGAGAGGTGATATTCCCCATGCCGCCACAATGGTGTACTCCTGCTGATGATGACATGGAAGAAGATGCCCAGGAGGAAGCTGATGCTGAAGATGGCTTAGAGGAGGATTCGGACAGTTAAGACTACCCCAGGGAAGTCCTCTTTACTCTTTTTCCAATTCATTGAGGAAAATGAAAATCTTAAGTTTGGGGGAGTTATTAGTTGTGCTCTGTGTCATGCTGCTATGTTTTTCATGCCTGCTGTTATGTTTTTCATACTTTGTTTTTCATGCTTTGTTATGTTTTATGTGCATGTTTCAATTTCTTTTTATATGTCTCTTTTTATCGTTTGTGTGCAATTATACTCAGTTTTATAGATTAGTTTTCTAGATTGTGGCCAAAGATGGATTTTGCAAGGAATAGATCAAATTTTGTTTAAATAGATGATTTTTATTGTTTGAGTATTGGAATGTGGATAGAAAGCTTCACTTGAATCTTTTCATCAAACTATGCACCAATCATATTCAATTTATGCACTTACTGTGTTGATATGTGAAACTAAAAAGACTCTAAAACTTGATTAGTTATTACTTGAGGCGAAATTAATAGACCATGCATGATTAGGAAAATGATCTAAGCAATTTTTTTTATTTTGAGATTGAGCCTTTCAAGCCTACCCAATTATATTAATCCCTTGGAAAAACCCCTTGAGCCAAATTCTTCCATTTTGTTGTTATATAACCATATTACAAGCCATGGCCTAATTGTTTGATTATCCTATTCTTTTGGTCCCTTACTTAAAGCACTATCAATCAAAATTTTTGGATTAAGGGAGGAGCTCAAAAGAAAACAGGGTGGTTTGTAAACTGTTGGTTTAAGAACTTGAATGCTGCAAACAAGGATTTGTTCTCGGGTCTTGCTGAAAATCTAGTGTCATATGCAGTTTCAAGTAGTGGAAAATAAAATTCTGGAGTGTGACACTCAAAAAAAAAAAATCTCGAGAATGAGTAAAGTTGGGTAGTGATTCATGAGCTCAAAACAAATTAAATCCAAATGTGATTACAGTGCTTTAGGTGGATTAAACTTCATATTATATCCTTTATCCCACCTAAAACTCGAGCCTTATGTTACAACCTTTGAAAAGTCCTTTTGATTCTTGGTTATGCATGAATCTTTATTAGTGGAGAGTAGTAGTTAAATCAAGCATATGAAGTCTTGTGTTTAATTTTCATTTAGATTTCGCGTTAACACTTGAGTGCATGAATTTGAATAAATGATTGTACACACACACAAGTGGAAAGTGAAGAGTGAAGGGGGATTGGTTTGCTTTGATTAACTTGAACAATATAAATCTAAAATTTATCTTAAGCTGAGAACCTTGTGAATTCTTGAGGAAAATCCCAATTTAGTATGACAAGTATGTGAGCTGAGTATGGTTGAGAGTCTTTAATTGTTCTGTTTCCAGTATGTGTTTGCTTGAGGACAAGCAAATTTCTAAGTTTGGGGGTATTTGTTAGCACTGAAATTTACATATGTTTAGAACCCTTTTTACTTAGTTATTTGATTTGTTCTTTGCTATATTAGGTATGTTTTATGTGTTTTGTGCATTTGTACAGGAAAAAGAACAATATGGAGAAGTTAAAGCTTTTGGAGCTGATTTTGATGATTCGGTGAAGAAGTGAAATTGCAGGATGTTGATCGTGACTTATGCTGCAGCAATAGAAGAAACTGGACAGTGCATAGCAGATCTGGGGAATCAATACCATTGTCGCGGCATAGTAGTCTGATTAGGGCAACACTATTTTTCCACGTGGCATTCTGCGTTTTAGTGCCTGGGAACCTTATAAATAGTCTTTTTATCAAAATATCGATAGAGGCTACGGCAGAAGGCTTCAGGATTGATTTAGCTCCATAGAAACTCCATCTTTTACATCTTTTTCAATCAATGTTTATTCTAGGGATGATAATTTGGAATTATGGGATGTTTATCATGATTTCTAAGAACTAAACTCCTTTTTCCTAGAATCGATGTAGCCAACTTTGGGCAGATTGCAATTATTTTGTGATATTGTTTGGATGATCTCAATTATGTTTATTTAATCTACTTGTTCTTAATGCTCTAGTTGATTGGCCACCAATTGGATGAATTAGTATAGGAATCCAGCACTTGGGAGAGGGGATTATTTATATGCACAAGGGTAGATTAACATAGGACATTGTTGAATCGGGAGGTTGACAATTCTTATGAGCCATAGAGAAACGGATTACCATCGCTTAATGAACTCTATTATTTAATTCTGAATCGGGAGGTTAGAATTAGGTAATTTGGGTATGACTGTTTAAAACTCGGGAGAGATAAACAGGAAACAGTTTTGGCTATAAACAATTTGAAATCAAAAGAACAATTGATCAAAGGAATTGTATGAACCCTAGTTAGGTGAAATCGAGTTCTAGGAATATTTTGCCATTGATATTTTCATTCGTAATAATTGTGATTTGTTTTAATTAATTTGTTCCATAATTAATAGTTAGAGTAGTAAATGGGATCTTAACCAATATAAATTACTTTTTCTAAATAAAGTTCAAGGTTGTTGATTACAGTGATTTGCGTTAGGCACAATTCCCTGTGGGACGATACTTATATTTACTCTATACTCGAAAACTGACCTGTGCACTTGCAGTAGTGTCTCATTTAAGTATGACAGTATACATGCTATATCAAATATCAGAAATGACTATTAGCTAATGTCGGGGACTACAGGCAATTCACGGGCCAGATGTGCCGAGATGTCAATCGCTGTAGGAGTGGTCAGCTACCCAAATGGCCTACAGATCAGAATGTTCGAAGATCAAAAACAGAATCAAAAACACGGTACATCGTACTCGTGGACCACAGATACAGAAACAGATACAGAATAGACAGAAATGCAGCATGATCTCATCAACGCCTTTGTCTCAAAATCAGAGCGAGACGAACTGTACGACACACAGTCAGTACGCGCTTAAGAACATATCATCAGAATAGCTTTATAAGCAAATCATTACAGCTCAAATCACATATAAATTCAATTGTTTCATGAAAACTGTTCAAAACAAGCTGACTAGCCCTTTTTCGGATAAAATCCCAAAAAACAGTCTATGAAAATTCAAAATTTGAGATTTTTTATATTTAAAATAGAATTCAAGTCACATCAGAATCTATCCAACCATTTAAATTCAATCAGTAAAATTAAGTTGTTCAACTAGGCTAAAATCTCTAAATTTCAGAGTCATAAAATTCGACCTAGATTTTTCGGTAATTTCGGTACTGCGAAATTCAACCTAAAATTTTATATATACAAATATAAAAAACTTACGCATATTTATCTTTAGCAGCAACAAGAATTTTTCTTACCTCGGTGTCTGTCCGTAGTCCTCGATTGCCTCAACGTAACGAGTTGACGGGTCTGATCCACTCAGGTTATTTCCATTAGAGCCTTTTTCCTCGATTTTCAAATTTTCAGTACATTTGTCTCCTTTCCTCTATTTTCTTCCATTTTCTAATATATATATATATATATATATATATATATATATATATATATTATTCTCTTTTTCTCTCTTTTCTTTTTTTGGCTTTTGAATCTTCCCGCCAAAATTGTTTCTTGTTCATTTCTTCTTCTTTCCTCCTATTTACCATCTTCTTTTCTTATTTCTTCCAGGCGCGACAACCTTTTTTCTGCCATGATTTTCTTTCTATTTGGCGTCGGTAATGCCTCTGACCACGCCTCTTCTAACCACCCACTTCTAGCTCCCTCATCCGACCTCCTTCGTTCTTCCTCCTAGTCTCCGCTTTCGGGTCCACACCCTCTACTCTCGATTTTCGATCTTTTTTCTTCTCTCATTTTTCTTCATTCTTTCCTGGCATGGCGACCCTTACACCACCATCATCATCATTTTTTGGCCACTTTTCTCACAATGTGAGCCAGATCCGACGTTCCCTGCGTAAGCATTTCCAACACCACGTTATCCACTGCTCATAATCCAACATCCTTTGTCTTTCAGACCTGTACACAGCCAACGACAGCATCATCTTTCTTTCTAGCACTGCCAATCCGTTCGCTTCCATTTCCTTCCGCAAATGATCTTAATCCGTCTACGCTACGGCATTGTCACTAATCATCTACCACCGTGACTCCCGCTACGCTGCCTCTGCTTCTGGAATTGGGGAAGTCCCTGTTTCAATCCTCGGTTTGCTGGTCTCTCATCTCTGTTCAGTTTCATGTTCTGCTCTAAGGTTTCTTCCACGAAAGTTCCTAATGCTTTGGCTTTCTCGGTTCAAGTTTCAGCTCTATTTTCTGTTTTTGCCCTCTCCATTTCCAGCTCACTTTCTTACAGCCTCCACGCACCAATTACTGCCAACCTCCCCTGTTTACTTCTGTTCGCTTTTCACTCGCATTCTCTAGCTACCAACGGTCCAACCCCCTCTCTTTGCTCACTTTTCCAGCCTTTGACAATTGTCTGCTGTATTTTCCAATTTCCCAGTGGTTGTGTTATTTTTTCCTCTCTCGTAGTTCTCCAACAATCTGGGCTCTCTCTCCTATTCGTGAAAGTGTCGCCAGGGTCGACCTTAAATGGGTGATGGAGTTTGGTGATTGAGACTGATGGAAGAGAGGTGCGACAGGGGTGCTGGTGGTATGTGGAGGGCTCGAGTGTGCAGAGTGTGGGTGCGGTGATCAGGGCTTTGTATGCTTTGATTTTTTTTTTTTTTTGTATTGCCTATTGTTTCCTATTTTCCCCGCATCTCATACTTTCATTTTCTTGACAGCCCCCTTCTATTGTTCTTTCATGTTCAAATACAATTATTTTCCCTTAATCCTTTCCGTCCTTTCCTTTACCAAATCTCACTCTGTCTCTTTTACTCATCATATTTGATCACCCTACTTCTGACATGATCCATCAATTGTATATATAATATATATAGCTAAATGGTGTTTCCTTGCACGGGTACAGAGAAAGCTCTCAGCTTCACATATTTTTATATTAATTACACATATATATATATATGTATGTGCATATACTCTTGGATGTATATGTATACGTTTATATACGTGGGTACATTTATTTTTATGTACATTCATATACACATATACATGCTTATATTTATATATCTTATACATACGTGTATGTCTATACATTAATCTTGGTAATAATTAAACATTGCCAACCAATACGTACATGTATGTCCATGTATTAAATTGAATTTTCCACATTGTCATTTATGTACGACACCCATTATATGAAAAATTTCGGTATTTAAGTTATCCCTTGCAAAGTAGTAATGTCAAAATTGAAAGAACAATGTTAAATGGCTGACCTCTCTCATACATCTATTTTGGAAAACTCTCCCCTACTAAGTGTTGCACTTCTGGAGGCAGGCAAAGCTACGGTAAACCACTTTTGACGAACTCCACCATATCCTTCAAAACTTAAGTGGTTTTTTTGTTCTAGAGCTGAAGTGTTTAAGTGGTCTCCTCATTTTGTCATCTCAAACCCTCAAACTCCACCAAAGAAATCGTGGCAACCAGCTCTCCATCTTCGGTCTGCCCTTCTCTTATTACAGGTTTGTTGGGAGAGTTAGCAAAGTCTTCTTCCCCTAAGTTAGCTACTACTATTGAGCGTGTTCTCACTATTTCGTTGAAGAACTTGGCTTTTATGTTTCCTTCCCACAAACGGTACCAATTGTTGTTGCTTCAAACAGCAATGAGTAGATGCTGACGTGTGTGTCTAACTCTTCTTCTCCACATTTACTAAAAGCTCTACAAAAAATAGTAAAAGTCAGAGAGGTGCAGGGATTTATTCTTGCGTGTGCACTTTAATGTTTAAGTTAGAAAGTGGTTAAAATAGAGTTTTTAGTAAATAAAATAGAGCTTAGGGTTTTTAGTGATACCAAAGAGATAATTATAGGCATGAGCAGATAGATAATTACAAATAAGTCAATGAGTTAAATGCCTGATATACATCCTTGATTTGGATTTGGGTTAACTCTTGTCTTGGGTCATCTAAATCTCTGGGTCCAGGCAAGCGTCCGGGTTACCAGAGGTAAGTCTTGCATAGCCCTGCGACAGGGTTCTACCCCAGGGGTCAATCGAGTGTCATGCGGCATGGGTCTCCCACATGGCAATACAAGGGTTTACCACCAGGCCTTGGGGGGTTGCAACGTGGCCTGCGTGGGTATAACATGTGGCTTCTTCTTCTTGTTGGATGTTGCCTACGTGGATTCATGGTGCATTTCCCTAATGTGACCTCTATCAAGAACAATTGAGATATTTTAAGATTTCGTATAGTCAACTATCATATGATCTCAATCAATATCTGTCTATATATATATATATATGAATGAATGATTATTATACTTGTGTGTCTAATACTAAAATGATAATGGATAGGATTCAACAAATAAATTAATTATAAATCTTTTAATTTGAATTTCTTTTACTTTTTTTTATATAAACATTATTATTAATGTTGGTTATCAACACTTTAAATTATTAATTTACCTTTTGATTCAATCTAATAAATATAACAACATTTTTGTTCTAGGAAAATAAAATAATTAAGAAAAATTTTGTTACTACGTATATTTTGTATATAAATCAATTATAGATGCAACTTTCATTTTGTTTTTGTTTATTTGATATCACTTTTACTTTTTTTTTAATTCTTTTTGGAAAATTTCGCAACTTATATTATATTTTAAAAGAAAATTATTATTTACATTTTATTTTTTTAATTCTTTTATATGAAATATAAATTTCGCAGTTATTGAAATTATATACATTTTCTTATCAAAAGACATTTACATTTCTTATACAATTACCTTATTATTTTATTTGACTTTGGCTTGGCATATATATTGATTTTCTAAAACGTGGAGTTAGATAAGATATCGGATTGCAATGACTGTATGCATTTGATTTAAGATTAGTCGAAATGAATGGAGAAATTTATTTTTTTACATTTAAATATGATAAAATAATTATTTAAAAAAATATATTTTTAATAAAATAATTAAAAAATTATAAGAGAAGTGAAAGGATCTCATTTGTTTTTTTAGTAAAAAGATGATGATGATTGATAGCCTGACAATATAGTTTGACCAATTAATATTACTCCAGCCAGGAATCCATAGCGTAACAGCAATATGTGTTAATATATATATATATATATATATATATATATATATATATATATATATATATATATATATCACATAAAAAAATTCCAATTAATATTAATCTGACTTACATGTATTATAATTAGACCTATTTAATAAATCAGATCGAGTTTAGGTTAAGTTTAAATAAAAAATTAGAAAGTTAAAAATAAATTTGAATTCGATTTGAGATCAAATTTTTGTTTAAATTTATTTTTATGCAAATTAAAAGAAATCAAGTCTATTAAGATATGTCTAAACACTATTAATATTTTTACAACTAAAAAATGAACACCACCTAATATCATATTCATATAAAACATTACATCACACGTTAATTTTTAAAGTATGAAATAAAGCCTAAAAAATAGATAATAAAAATTAAATCTAGGTATAAAAACAAACAAAAGCTAAAATTAAATTGCACCTAAAGCAATAGAAGAGTACATCCTTTATTTAGTGAAAGATCTTAATGAAATTTCTTTTTGCTATGTAAGTCGCGAGGCAAACAAGGCTACGGACTGGGTGGCCAAGTATGTTAGGGAAGGCCTATGTTCCGCTAACTACATGTTTGATCCATCTCTGAGGCTGTTGTCTGTCATTAACCGTTTTTTATCTCCTGCTTTGGGATGTAACGAAGGTTTATGAATGAGTCCAAACAAAAAATAATAATAATAATAATAATAATAATAATAATAATAATAATAATAATAAGACTGTTTAAAAAATTTTGATAAAATAACAATGAGAAAGCATTACGAATTCAAGAACTTCTAGCACACATCTAATCATTAAAACAAACAATAGATTAAATTGTTTTTTATTTAAGTAAACTCCTCAAATAAATAAAAACTTTTTTTCAAAGCTAAGAGCCGACTCAAAAGTCACCATAGATATTAGAATTGTCAAAATATCACAACCTAATAGTAAAAGCTAAGAAAATCAAATTGAACTTTTATTCCAATAATAAAATATACCAATATCTAATCAACTCAAAATGCTGTTTCTTTTAAGTAAAGATTCAATTGCGGCCTTCTATTCTCTGCTTGAGTTGACTTAAAGGAATTTGTAATCATCACTCTCATCAGAATCTCATACCTTATGAACTTCACTCACATTAGAATCATAGAAGCTAAAATCAACAAAATTAGGCTGATCAAACAAGTCTCTATTTTTGGCAAGGAGTATTTGTTTTTTACCGTAACCTTGTTCAGTAGTCTGTAATTTATGCACAATCTTAGACTACCATCATTCTTCCTCACAAATAAAATCGGAGCTCCCCACGGTGACACACTGGATCTAATAAAACCCTGGTCAAACAGTTCTTGTAACTATTTCTTGAACTCTTCCAGTTCAACCAATGTCATCCTATAAGGAGGTTTAGAGATCGACTGAGTATCTGGCACTAAATCGATAGTGAACACCAACACTCTCTCTGGTGGTAAGCTTAGCAACTTATCTGGGAACACATCCAGAAACTCACATACTACTGGTATGTCCTCTATCCTCGGATGTTCTCGACTGACATTAGAGATGAGTGCGATATAACCTTCACATCAATAATTTAATCAGTAATTTCAGGAAATTAACGATATTATAAAATTTCTTACACTAAACCTCACACCTTTTTGTTCCTTAACAGTCAAACGTACACTGAATTTTTCAGGCAGAGAGAAAGTTACAGTCTTAGTATAGTAGTTTAGAATCACGAGATTGGCAGCTAGCCAATCCATACCTAGTATCACATCGAAGCCACTCATATTTAACAAAACTAGATCTGCTAACATTACTCTGTCTCCCACCTTAATTTCACACTTTCTACACACTATATCAGTCTTTCGAGACTCATGCATAGGTGTACGTATATGGAAAATATGATCTAGAGGTTCAGACTCTAAGTGCAGTTTACATGCAAAGTGTAGCGAAATAAAAAATGTACAGATCTTGAGTCAAATAATACATGAGCCTCATAATTGCAGACAAAAGTGTACCTTGAATAGCCTCAGACGAAGTATCTGCAGTCGCCTTATCAATAGCGAATACATGACCCTCTGTGACAGGCTTCTTACCCTTATCGGCGGTGGTGGCCCGTCTCTAGGAATCGCTCTCTGAGGCTGTTATCGAGGAGGCTCTTGAGGATGCGATCTCTAAGGCTGTGGGCAGTCCTTCACCCTATGACCCATGTCCCCACATCTAAAACATCCTCGTATCATATGGAAATAACTGCCCTCATGTGGCCGACCACAGTCTCTATAAATCTTAATGTCCGGTCTGACACCTTAAGGGGCCTCTGTAGCACTAGGAGGAACTCGGGGTCTATCAACCCTCACCCTAGGCCCCTCGATCGTTTGTCTCTTAAATGAACCCCTCCTAAAGTCTGTTCGGGAAGTTCAGGTCTCTTACCCTTATCTTTGACCACTACCCTGGATTCAGATTGGGACTATATTTAATCTAGTCCCCTCTCGACTTCTTATGTCCGCCTCAAAGCATCCTTAAACTCAGTAATGCAGAACCCCATCAATCTATCTCGAATGGTTAGTCTCAGCCCATATACAAATCGCTCTGTACGATGCTCATCATCCTTGACAATCTCCAGGTCATATCTCAGCAAAGTGGTGAACCGGTTCTCATATTCATCGACTGACATACTGCCTTGAACTAAATTCAGAAAACCTGCTTGCATTTTCCTTTGGGCAACGCGAGGAATATACTGGGTCTTGAAGGATAATTGAAAAGTTTCCCAACTGATCATTGGATGGCTGGCAGTCAATATACTTTGGGTAGTATTCCACCAATATCGTGCTTGTCCCTTAAACATGTAAGCACTCATGTTGACCCTCTTTACATCGATGCACCCCAGAAAATCAAATATTATCTTTAGCTCTGTCAACCACTCATCTACCTCTACGGGGTCCTTCACTCCCTTAAATGTCGATGAATTCATCTTAAGAAAGTCTCTCAACAGACTCATATCTCTGTCATCGGGCCTAGTCTGTGCCGATCACTGAGTGGTGGGTGGCAACGGGTCAGTTTGTAGAGGAGGTGGGGGTGGATCCTGTGGTGGTGTAGGTATAAGAGTCGGGGTAGGTGTGGACCTAAGGCATTAGCCGCGAAGTGCCGCACAAATAGCACTGCTATCAGCTCAAACCTCTGTCGTACATCCTGCTCCAACCGATTAATTCGAGAGTTACGACTTTCAGGTTGTGGGGCAGGTGGTGGAGGTGATTGTGCCTGCCTCCGGGGACAACCTTATTTCCCTCTCATATCGTAGGTCTAACATACCTGCGCATATACATTAATATTTGTCATAATTTAATCGATATATTCAATTCATAACCAGACAATTACAGACACTTGGGATGTAATATGTTTTCAATTGATCGACACTGATAGTACTAGACACCTTTCGCTCTGATACCACCAAATTTGTAACCCCCCAGAAACGAGGAATTGAAGACTAGTTTTATATATATATATAGTCACTTAACTTCCTACTCATTGTGCATTCATGTACAGTGTCAGTTTATCTCTTATCTATTTGTTATTAAACTTCTTATACTCGATTATACTTATGCCGTTTTCCAACAAAAATTCGGCAGCATCTCCCTCTATATTTATCACTATCCTCCTGCAAATTTCAAAGACAATTCAATATCCACAATGCAATTGATTTTAAACTTTTATTTCATTATCAAACAACCCAAGGATCTCTCAACATCATATTCAAATTGACCATATCATATAGCATCAAAAGCAGCCCACTTTTCTAATTTGTAAACATATACAATCTTGTTTATATCCTAATATTACATAAATACAACTGTCTGCACTACTTATACTGTTTGGATACAAAATGAATATTACCTCAAGCGTGTACAAGCAATAGCTTGGGGAGAGTCTCGTCCACCAGCCTATATCATGTACACGGTAGGTACGAGTACTCACTGTAGATAATCTGAAATGAGGGAAAAAGGGGGGTGACCTTCAACTAGCTTAGTACGGAGTGCATATGAGATTAAAATCATCATAAAAGTATGAATACAATAATGACACAATTTCGCATAGTTATAAACACATGAGTAGAATCACAAATCATCAAGGTATCATCTCATTTTTATCATATCTCAAAATAGTTATAAAGACTAGGCAATCAATATTCATGTCATCAAAAGCAACCATCACATCATCCTCGAATAAGGGCATCCTCCAAAAAGGGAATATCATCACATCATCCTCATACGAGGGCATCCTCCAAAGAGGGAACATCATCACCCATGGCCATGGCAAGGCTTTAGACTAGATCAGGGTCGTACAGTATCAGCTCATTGCTACCAAAGCGGAGCCATCTTAATGCTACCAAAGTAGAGCCATCTCATCGCTACCAGAGCAGAGTCACACTCAACACTACCAAAGCGGAGTCAACTCAATGCTACTCGACAGAATTATCTCAACGCTACCAGAGCAGAGTCACACTCAACGCTACTAAAGCGGAATCATGCATCGATGTGCAAATATCATGACGAGCCCTTAGTCTAAAAAACATGTCATTATTATGCTGAAAAATAGTTTCGCCTTCAATGTAGAGCTCATAATAGTTTTTCTTATAAATCTCATTCAAATATAAAAATATATTTGTTCGTAAAACTTTAAAATCACGAAACCGAGCTCAAACCAGCAAAACATGCACTCAAGGTAAAAATCTTGGGTTAAACACTTTCCTCGGAAAATATTCTAATTTATAAAATACTTTCATGCTACAAAAGCATTTTCATTAGTAAAGAACACGAATGAACAAAACGGTTGCATCCTTACCTCTTACACCTTAGGGCAGTACAATATCGTCAGGTCTCGAACTAGCCTGGATTTATGTGTCGGATTCCCTAGCTACCTAAAATAACGTCAAACCATCAATAAATGCTCCATTTTATCCCTACTTCACATTTCTATTCATTTGAAACTAAAAGGGGTCGTTCGGACCCTTTTTCGGTTACTTTCTCTATTTTTTCGGTTTTACCAATAAAATCTTAGTTTAACCTATTTCATTAGTTTTCTTTCAACCAAATTTAAGGCTTATCAACTTAATAGCTTGAACATTTATCTTAGACTTCATCCAACCACTTAAAGTACTCAAATTGCTAAATTTTAACTTTTTTTTGTTTTTAGCTTAACCGAGCTATAAACGGAGTTTCTTCGATATCATTTCAACATATAATAACCTTAAATCAAACCACATTTCATCTTTTACATTAAAACCCTAAGTTGGTTAAAATCAATAATGCTCATACAAATTATTTCAATCAATTTCATTTAACTAAAAATCCTTAAAAATCATCAAATATCAACATGTATCATCATTTTCATCATTCATCAACTTTCTCTTAACTTTGACCAAAGTTGACCAAGCTTTTGATTCTCGAAATTGTTCCTCAATTGTAATCATCAAGTTTACATCTTAAAATCATCCAAAACAACAACAAAATCCAACCAAAAACATTTAAAATCAAGCTTTCTCTCACCTCATGAACATGACAGTTTCTGTCCCTGACTTTCTCTCTAGGATTTCACCTAGCAAATGACCTTCAATGGGGCTGAAATTTTTATATGTTGTAGAGGGGTCAATTAGGAAGAATTGGTCCTTTTGGTCAAGCCATAAAATGGCTGGAAAAGGCTAAAAAAAATCACCCAAGAAAACCTGCACAGTGACGCCTATGTGAGGAAGGAGGGACTGGTTCCCTCAATTGGCTAAGGCTTTCGGGGTGAATCCAAGGGCTAAAGAAAGATTAAGGAGTGTAGACTTAATCTGGAGAAGGCTGGAATTTTTAGGCCTTGGGATGGGCCTCAACGTGGGCCAACATTGCTGGTTGTCCAATTTCCTAAAAATAGAACAGCCCATGGCCTATTTTGAAAAATCCTTAAAAATATTTCTAGTCCAATTTCCTCCAATTTCTCACTTTTCAGTTGTTTTACTATGTCTCTAGTATCTCTCATAAAAATTAGGGCCCACTTGTTTAAGAAAATTTTCTCGATTGGGCCCCTTTTATGCGACTAGGTCTATATCGATCATTGAAAATTAAGGTTTCCAGTTTACTTTAAAAATTCATTTTAACACTGAAACCTCATTATTTCCACTCCAATTTTATTCCTCATGTCAATTATGTCTTATGTGAATTTCCTCTGGCCTCAGAATAATTTTCGTAAATTTCTAGCATTTATTCCGAATTTATTTCTCTTATTGGGCCTATTTGTTCGATTTATCGTAAACTCGAGTTTCACTGACTTTTTCACCTCTAAAACCTTAGTTTCACTTTCTATCATCAATTCATCTTTAATTCGCACTTTGTGAAAATATTTAAACTTAGGTTCTTACCTCGAAGTACGTGTCTCGAGCCTCGTGCCACTATCCAGGGCTTCTCGAGCATTCTGGGCCCTACATAAACATTCACATAAGTCTTAGACTTCTCATCATAACTTAAAAATGATTAGTAGTGGGGGAAAAAATTTAGGTCTCACATGTGATATGGTTCTATCACCCAACCTCTGCGACTGCCACTTACCTTCTATGGTAGAGGTTTGGTGGTATTGCATTTGATGCAATGGACTATCATTCGACTCCCAACCATGTCGTCCCAAGTTTGCCATGGTAGATGGCAAACCTCTCTCATACATCTATTATGGAACACTCTCCCCTACTAAGTGTTGCACTTCTAGGGGCAGGCTAAACTGCGGTAAGGTACTTTTGAAGAACTCCACCATATCCTTCAAAGCGTGAGTGGTTTTTTTTTATTCTAGAGCTGAAGTGTTTAAGAGGTCTCCTCATTTTGCCATCTCAGATGCTCAAACTCCACCAAAGAAACTGTGGTAGCTTGCTTTCCATTTTTGGTATGCCCTACTCTTCATATAGGTTTGCTGTGAAAGTTGGTAGAGTCTTCTTCCCCTAAGTTAGCTACTATTGCTAACCGTATTCTCACTATTTCGTTAAAGAACTTGGCTTTTATGTTTCCTTCCCATAGACCACGCCAATTGTTGTTGCTCCAAACAACAATGAGTAGATGCTGACGTCTGTGTCTAAGTCTTCTTCTCCACGTGTACTAAAAGCTCTGTAAAAAATAGTAGAAGTCAGAGAGGTGCAGAGATTTATTCCTACGTGTGCAGTTCGATGCTTAAGTTAGAAAGTGGTTTAAATAGAGTTTTAGTAAATAAAATAGAGCTTAGGGTTTTTAATGATATCTAAGAGATAATTATGGGCATGAGTAGATAGATAATTATGAATAAGTCCATGACTTAAATGCCTGATATACATTGTGACGCCCCGAAAACGCGAAAAATGGGCTAAATTATATATATATATATATCCTTTAATATCCTTTACTTAAGTTGTATTCTTATCAGTGCCAATTTCTTAATCTTTCATTAATGTACGAAAACGCAATTTATAATCGCAACCAGTTGATTTTAATTTCTTTCCTCTACGTATCAGTACATCTATTCTCATTCCTACACTTTACATATCTAGAATATATAGTATGGTTTAAACTACGTTACTACAACTTTAGTTACATTCATATTTCTTATTTTACATCCCAAAACGTTATTACAACATTGTCTATAGTTTATAGGAAGTCTGGTAGATAAAGTAAAAATATATCTTACTAGTACTGAGGATAGCCTGGAAAGGGCTGAGTCCGCCTGTCCATGACTATTGTACGACAGGTAGGGGTGATAATTCACTTAAGATAATCTGTGAGCTAAAAATAAAGGGGTGAGCTCTTCAAGTCCAGTAAGACATGCATTTAAAGCAGTTTTAGCAATAAAACATGTAAAAGTAAAATATTGTGATTCAAGCTTTAGTAAATATCATGCACGTGAATATAAACTGAAACATATTTAGTTTCGAAAGTCAAGTCAAAGCACTTGTGATATCATGACAAGTAGCATGTAATTTGTAAACCATGCAACTTATAAATCACGAGCATGTAAATCATGTAACAAATATCCTGTAGGAATTCATTTCACATATCATATATCACGTAGCTCATTTAAAGAGCAAATCAAGTCAGAGTATATAATATTTAAATCATGAAGCTTAGTACTCTTTCTTTCAAATCATATCGAGTCATTTTATGGAGACTAGCCAGATTTTCATAGCGATAAAAGTCATAATCATGTATGTATTTCACATAGGAAATTCGCATAGATAATTCACTTATACAGAGTACCGATGGCCATGGTAATGGACTGTAGACTGGATCAGGGTCTTACAAAGCCCCTCGCCACTAAACATATATATCTTGCAGCGGAGAGTGGCGGAACATCGCACCGAGTGGTACAAATACCCGATGTAGTTCAACATGCACCACAAGAGACTAAACGTACACCAGGTGGTATGAGGCATGTTCCACGACAGTCTAGATCCCACACAGGCAATTCATGACAGATCGCATAGCTTACATATAGCCTCAGTCTCAAATCTTTTCTTTTAAATCATTTCTCGGGTCCATTAACCCGTAAACTCGTAGAATTAATACTTTTCATTTTCACATAGCAAATTTTATTTAAAAACATTTCACAGATATCAAAAGTACATTTTGAAGAGCTTGAAAAATAGGGCTTTTCTTTCGGGTTTCTTGATTTTTGAGTGAATAGTAACTTTTTGGGTTCGAAAGTACTTTTCGTAAAAAAACGAGTAAACTCAACACATTTATAAGCTTGAGTAAGGTATTAGAATACCAATACTATTTTAAATCACATCTCTTACCTCGTAGATCGTGGGGCAGCGCAAAATTGGCGATTTTTGAGATTACCTCGATTTGTGTGCCGAATTCCCAAGCTGCCTAAAAAGATACCAAATCATCAAATATTACTCAATTTCGTTTTAATATACTCAATTTTGACTTTAATCTCAAAAAGGTTGACCAATTTTGACTTTTCGATCAACTTTCCTATTTTCTTGATTTTATCAATTTAAATGCCGGTTTAAGCTATTTTGGCCAATTTTATTATTCTAATTTTACATTCACCCTCTTAATAGCCTAAATAATCATTCATGACCACCATTCATGCTTGTCATCTTCTAATTTCACCAATTCTTGCACTTTTCAGTTTTTTCACTTAGCTAAGCTAGAAATCAGACTTTTTCGGTATAAATTTAACAATTAATAACACCAAATTCATCCAAATTCCACCAAGATCAATCAATACCTATGCTGACCGAACACATACACCCTTATAGAAATCAAATCAACCAATTCTACTTAACTAAAAATCCTTAGATAACATTAAACATGAACATATTTCATGATCATCATCATTCCTCAAGTTTTTCTCACCTTTGATGAAGGTTGACCACGTTTTGGATTCTTCAAATTGATCCTCAACTGTAAAATAACATGTACAGAGATTATAATCATCAAAAACTATCCAAAAATCAAACCAAAAACTTTCAAAAATTGATTTCTTCACTTATCCGAAACATGATAATTCTGCCTCTCAATTTTCATTCTCATATTTCACCTAGTAAATGGACTTATTTTGAACTGCATTTTTGATATGTTATAGAGGACTTTAAGTTGAAGATTTCATCCTTCTTGGACGGAGTCTAAAGATGGACGAAAGGGGGTCAAAAAATTCAATAATTGGGAAGTGTACAGTAACATGTGCAGTGACTTGCAGAGGGAGGTGAGGGCGCGTGAGAAAGTTTCTCTGGGTTTTCTTGGCTGCTTCAGAAAGCATTAAAAGTATATTTTCTATATAAAAAAATAGGGGGTCAATATGTGTTCGTATGGTCAACCTATGCATGAGTTTCTATCAAGTGGTCAGGTTGCTGGAATAAGATAGCTTGCTATTCTGTTTTGTAAAATCTCCAAGAATTATTTCTAGTCCAATTTTCTCTAAAGTCCCACTTCCCAAGTGTTATAATATGTCTCTAGTGTTGTCCATAAAAAATTGGGGGTCACTTGTTTAAGAAACGTTCCCCGATTGAGCCTATTTTGCACGATTTGGTTAATACCGAGCAAAATGGCTTAATGCTTTCGGTTGACTTTAAAATTTAATTCAATTCCCGAAACCTCCATATTTCCACTTGATTTTTCATTTCCCTAGTCAATTTCACTTTACATTAATTTTTTATGGTCTCGGAATAATTTTTGAGAATTTGTAGAATTTATTTCCTTTTCTAAGCCCATTTTTCTCGGTTTATCGTAAACCCGACTTTTTTTACTAACTTTTTCACTTTCAATACCCTAGTTTCCACTTCTACACATCATTTCATGCTCAAACATGTAATTCTTAAGTTATTCTTGAGCTTAGAGCCTTACCTTGATTTACGTGCCATTAGGTCTCACGCCACTAACCCGAGTGCTTTGGTGATTTCGGGCCTGCACAACATTATTCTGAGTTCTCAATTAATTATTAGTTTTCCAAATAAGAAATAAAGTGGGAAAAATTGGGTTTCACATTTCTCCCCACCTTTTAGGAATTCGATCCTCCGAATTCAAGCTGGCCTATCGAATAACTGCGGGTACCTCTCTCTCATGTGGCTCTCTAGCTCCCACATAGCTTCTTCTGTCGAGTGGTGTCGCCAGAGAACCTTTACCAATGGAATCGTCTTAGATCAAAGTACCTTCTCTTTTCTGTCGAGGATTCGGATCGGTTGTTCAATATAACTTATGTCTTCTTGAATCTCCAATGGTTTGTACTCTATGACATGAGAAGGGTCCAGATAATACTTCCTCAATATGGAAACGTGAAAGAGATCATGTATCCCCGACAACTGTGGGGGTAGTGCAAGTCGGTAGGCAACGTCTCCCACTTTCACCAATATTTCAAATGGACCAATGAAGCGAGGATTGGGCTTCCCTTTCTTCCCGAAACATGTGACACCTTTCATCAGAGACACCCTTATAAATACAGAGTCCCTAACTCGAAATTTCAAAAGACGTCTCTGCACATTTGTATAACTCTTATTTCTACTCTGTGTTGTCCTCAATCTATCACAGATTAGTTGGACACCTTTATCTGCATGTTCGACCAGTTCGGGAGCAAGTATTTTTCTGTCACCCACTTCTTCCCATGCAATCGGGGACCTACATCTCCTGCCATATAGAGTTTCATAAGGAGCCATACCAATGATAGCATGATAGCTGTTATTATAGGTAAATTCAGCGAGTGGCAGATGATCATCCCATAAGCTCTTAAAATCTAGCACACACGCCCTTAACATATCATCTAAGGTCTGAATAGTCTGCTCGGACTGACCTCAGTCTGAGGATGATAGGCAGTGCTCAAATTCAGTTGAGATCCCATAGCTTCTTGAAAATGAGTCCAAAACATCGTGCCCACAAGGGCTCCATGTAATCGTGCCACCTCTCGAACATACAATTCTACTAGCTTATTCAGAGAATCAGTACTCTTAATGGCAAGGAAGTGGGCACTATTTGTCAGTCTGTCCACAATCACCTAGACTGCATCATGACCTCTCTGGGTCTTGGGTAACCCTATAATAAAATCCATAGTAATATGCTCCCATTTTCAAGTAGGCACCGGTAGTGACTTTAGTAGTCCTGCTGGCTTTTGGTGCTTAGCTTTTTTGTTGGAAAACTAAACATCTAGCCATAAAATCTATCAAATCTTTCTGCATTCCTGTCTACCAATACACTTTTCGAAGATCATGGTACATTTTAGTACTACCTGGGTGCATGGTGAATCGAGAACAATGTGACTTTTTCAGAATACTCTGTCTCAGGGTGTCATCATGGGGTACACAAATACGGCCTCGAAATCTCAACCCATCATCACTGACCAAGAATTCTGACTGCAATCTCTCCTCGGCCTGGCTAACCATATCCAGTAATTTTTTATCATTCCTCTGTCCTGCCCTGATCTGATCCAATATACTGGGCTCTATCTATAGGCTAGCCATAAACCCATCCTCAACCTCATCAACGCTGAGTCTGAGCTCGGTGAATTATTCTAACAAGCCTCGTTCCCTAATCATCATATAAGACACCATACCCTTTCTACTTAGGGAATCTGCTACCACATTCGCCTTGCTCAGATGATATAAAATCTCGCTGTCATAATCCTTCAAGAGCTTTATCCATCTCCGCTATCTCATATTAAGCTCCTTCTTATCAAAAATATACTTGAGACTCTTATGGTCAATAAAAATCTGAAAATTTTCACCATATAAGTAATGTCGCCATATCTTCAGTGCAAAAATTACTACAGTCAACTCCAAGTCATGAATGGGGTAGTTACGCTCATGGTCCTTTAGCTGGCAAGAACCATAAGCAACCACTGTACCATTCTACATTAGCACACAGCCTAAACCCTGGTAGGAGGCATCACTGTAAACTGTAAATCCTCCTAAACCACTTGGAATGGTCAAGACTGGTGTTGTGGTCAACCAGCGTTTGAGCTATTGGAAACTCCGCTAACACTAATCAGACCATTTAAAAGGGACATTCTTACGGGTCAATTTAGTCAGTGGAGCTACAATCTAAGAAAATCCTTTAACAAACCTTCGGTAGTATCCTGTTAATCCTAGGAAACTCTAAACCTTTATCACTGTCCTCGATTTCTCTCACTTTAATACTGCATCCACCTTAGACAGACCCCATCCCTTGAAATTATGTGTCCGAGGAAGGCAATCTATTTCAATCAGAATGCACATTTACTAAATTTTCTATATAGTTTCTTCTCACGAAGAGTTTAGAGCACAATCCTCAAATGTTGCTCGTGCTCCTCCTGGGACTTAGAATATATCAGAATGCCATCAATAAACACAATCACAAACTTATCCAAATATTCCAGAAAAACATCATTCATCAAATTCATAAAGGCAGCAGAGGCGTTAGTCAGTCCAAAGGGCATCACTAAAAATTCTCAGATCTATTTTGGAGAACACTGAGGCCCCTCTTAACTGATCAAACAAGTCATCTATTCTTGGTAGGGGATACTTATTCTTTATCGTTGCCTTATTCAACAGTCTATAGTCAATACAAAGACGAAGACTTCCATCTTTCTTTCTGACAGATAGTATCGAAACACCCCACGGAGACACACTCGACCTAATAAATCCCTTATCGAGTAATTTTTGTAATTGCTTTTTCAATTCATCCAATTTAACCAATGTCATTCAGTAAGGTGGCTTGGAGATAGACTGAGTGTCGGGCACCGAGTCAATTACAAATTCAACTTCTCTATCTGGTGGTAACCTCGGTAAATCTTTCGAAAAGACATCGAAAAACTCACATACAACTGGAACATCCTGAATACTTGGCAGCTCCTGGCTGTTGCTAGAAATAAAGGCAATATAACCTTCACAAGAATTATACTGTTAGCGACTTTTTAAGTTAATATCCGATAACTTCGTAAAATTTAACACCATGCACTTTATTTCTTATTAACAAAACATACATCAAACTTTTCGGGTAAGGAGAAAGTCAGGGTCTTAGTGTAGCAGTCTAGACTTACACGATTAGTAGCTAGCCAATCCATTCCTAAAATTACATCAAACCCGTACATATTTAATAAAATTGGATCTGCTAACAACTTTCTACCTCCTACCACAATTTCACAATTTTTAAATATCATATCAGTCAATTGAGATTCGTGCATGGGTGTACTAATACTTAACATGTGATTTAAGGACTCAAGTTCTAAATGCAATTTACATGCAAATTGTGGGGAGATAAAATAGTGTGTAGCACCTGAATCAAATAAAACATGTGCGTTGCAATTACAGACCATAAGTGTACCTCTGATAGTATCAGATGAGATGTCAGCTGTCTCTCCGTTTATAGCTCACACATGTCCCTGTGCAATAGGCCTCTTACCCTTCTCTGTAGCTTTTAGTTTTCGCTATGGGACCTATCTAGTTAGATTCTGTACTTGCCTCTTAGTCTGTTTTGGTTGTTCCCGAGGTTCATAGGGTCTCATTAATTGGCAATCCTTAATCATATTCCCTACCTCTCCACATCTAAAGCAGACACTCATAGCCCAATGACATTCACCAAAATGCATCTTGCCACAATTCTTGCACCGCGGCACTATTGTCCCAAGGCTTCGAGCAGTGGCAGGACTACCTATAGGGGTCTTGGACTTCCCAGCTCCTGTCTGAGGCTCTTCTGTTCTCTGCCTCTTCGGCTGGCTCTTTCTCATCTCAAATCGGGATACCATATCCCATTTCCCTTATCTCGATCCTTAGCTCTGTACCCATGCTCGGCTTGTATCACATCTAAGCCCCTTTCAACTTCTTGAGCTCGACCTAGAGCATCTTTAAAATCCACAAATCGAAATCCCAGTAATCTGTCTTGGATCCCTGATTTCAGACCTGACAAGAATCTCTCAATCTGACGCGCAGGATCCCTAAGGGTGTCGGGATCATATCTCAACAAGGTAGTGAGCCGACTTTTATACTGATCAACAGTCGCACTGTCAAAAATTTCACATGCATCTTCTTTCGTGCTGTAAGCGAAATATACTGAGCCCTGAATGCATCTAGGATTGCCTCCCATGTAATATCTGATGGATTTTCAGCTAAGGTTGACTGCGTGGTCCTCCACCAAAATTTAGCCTCTTCCTTAAGCATATAGCTGGCCATATTCACTTTCTCTGTATCTGTGCACCCCAAATACTGAAATGTCGTATCAAGGTCTATTAACCATCCCTCAGCCTTAATCGGATCCTTCACCCCTGTAAATTCTGAGGGATTCAGTTTTAAGAAATCTCGCAGCCTCTGGGTGTCTCTTACATCCCTAGGCTGTGGAACTGCGGCTGAGGTGCTGGGGCTGCCAGAGGATTCTATGGTGGGGAAAGAGGAACCTGTGCTGGTGTAGGAGTGGCATTAGTGCCAGAAGCGTTTTCCCAAAACTGTTGGGCAATTATGGCTGTCAAGGCATCTAATCCTTCCCTCATTCCCTATACTGTTTCTTCAAGCCTCTTTATTCTATCAGTAGGGCTCTCAAGTTGAGGGGGAGGTGGTGGAGGAGGTTATGCCTGTCTCAGTGGACGGCCTCTCCTACCACTCATAATTTCAGTGATTGTTTACCTGCACGTATACCAAAATTAGTCATAACTTAACAGATATACTTACTTTACAACCAGACAAGCATAGACAATTTGAGATGTAATCTGACTTTTCTAGTCGACACTGATAGTACTAGATAACTTTTGCTCTGATACCAAGTAAACTGTGACGCCCCAGAAACACGAAAAATGAGCTAAATTATATATATATATATATATATATATATCTTTTAATATGCTTTACTTAAGTTGTATTCCTATCAGTATCGATTTCTTAATCTTTCATTAATGTACAAAAACGCAGTTTATAATCGCAACCAGCTGATTTTAATTTCTTTCCTCTACTTATCAGTACATCTATTCTCATTCCCACACTTTACATATCCATAATAAACAGTATGGTTTAAACTGCGTTACTATAACTTTAGTTACATTCATATTTCTTATTTTACATACCAAAACGTTATTACAACATTGTCTATACTTTACAGGAAGTCTGGTAGATAAAGTAAAAATATACCTTACTAGTACTGAGGATAGCCTGGAAAGGGCTGAGTCTGCCTGTCCACGACTATTGTACAACAGGTAGGGGTGATAATTCACTTAAGATAATCTGTGAGGTAAAAATAAAGGGGTGAGCTCTTCAAACCCAGTAAGACATGTATTTAAAGTAGTCTTAGTAATAAAACATGTAAAAACAAAATATTGTGATTCAAGTTTTATTAAATATCATGCACGTGAATATAAAGCGAAACATATTTAGTTTCGAAAGTCAAGTCAAAGCACTTGTGATATCATGACTAATAGCATGTAATTTGTAAACGATGCAACTTATAAATCACGTAGCATGTAAATCATGTAACAAATATCCCGTAGGAATTCATTTCGCATAGTATATATCACGTAGCTCATTTAAAGAGCAAATCAAGTCAGAGTACATAATATTTAAATCATGAAGCTTAGTATTCTTTCTTTCAAATCATACTGAGTCATTTCATAGAGACTAGGCAGATTTTCATAGCGCTAAAAGTCATAATCATGTATGCATTTCACATAGGAAATTCGCATAGATAATTCACTTATACAGAGTACCGATGGACATGGTAAGGGACTGTAGATTGGATCAGGGTCTTACAGAGCCCCTCGCCACTAAACATATATATCCCGTTCTGGAGAGTGGCGGAACAACGCACCGAGTGGTACAAATACCCGACGCAGTTCAACATGCACCACAAGGGACTAAATGTACACTAGGTGGTATGAGGCATGTTTTGGGACGGTCCAAATCCCACACGGGCAATTCATGACAGATCGCATAGCTTACATATGGCCTCAATCTCAAAACATTTCTTTTAAATAATTTCTCAAGTCCATTAACCCATAAACTCGTAGAATTAATACTTTTTATTTTCACATAGTAAATTTTATTTAAAAACATTTCACAGATATCAAAAGTACATTTTGAAAAGCTCGAAAAATAGGGTTTTTCTTTCTGGTTTCTCGATTTTTGAGTGAATAGTAACTTTTTGGGTTCAGAAATACTTTTCGTAAAAAAAAAAGGAGTATACTCAACACATTTTTAAGCTTAAATAAGGTATTAGAATACAAGTACTACTTTAAATCGCATCCCTTACCTCGTAGATTGGGGACAATGTAAAATTGTCAGGTCTCGGGATTGCCTCGATTTGCATGTCGAATTCTCGAGCTGCCAAAAACGATATCAAATCATCAAATATTACTTAATTTCATTTTAATATACTCAATTTTGACTTTGATCTCATAAAGGTTGACCAATTTTGACTTTTCGATCAACTTTTCTATTTATCGATTTTATCGATTTAAGTGCTGGTTTAAGCTATTTTGGCCAATTTTATTAGTCTAATTTTACATTCACCCTCTTAATAGCCTAAATAATCATTCATGACCACTGTTCATGCTTGTCATCTTCCAATTTCACCAATTCTTGCACTTTTTGGTTTTTTCACTTAGCTAAGCTATAAACCAGACTTTTTCGGTATAAATTTAACAATTAATAACATAAAATTCATCCAAATTCCATCCCTATGTTGACTGAACACATACACCCTCATAGAAATCAAATCAACCAATTCCACTTAACTAAAAATCCTTAGCTAACATCAAACATGAACATATTTCATGATCATCATCATTCCTTAAGTTTTTTTCACCTTTGACCAAGGTTGACCACATTTTTTATTCTCCAAATTGATCCTCAACTATAAATTAACATCTATAGAGCTTAGAATCATCAAAAACTATCCAAAAATCTAACCAAAAACTTTCAAAAATTGATTTCTTTACTTACTCGAAACAAGACAGTTCTGCTCCCAATTTTTATTCTTAGATTTCACCTAGTAAATGGATTTATTTTGAACTGAATTTTTGATAGGTTATAGAGGACGTGAAGGGGAAGATTTCATCCTTCTTGTCCGGAGTCTAAAGATGGACGGAAGGGGGTCGAAAAATTCAAGAAAGGGAAAGTGTATAGTAACATGTGTGGCGACTTACAGAGGGAGGTGAGGGCACGTGAGAAAGTTTCTCTGGTTTTTCTTGGCTACCTCAGAAATCATTAAACGTCTATTTTCTAGAAAAAAAAACGAGGGGTCAATATGTGCTCGAATGCTCAACTTATGCATGAGTTTCTATCAAGTGGTCAGGTGGCTAGAATAGGAAAACTTGCTGTTCTGTTTTGTAAAATCTCCAAAAATTATTTCTAGTCCAGTGTTCTCTAAATTCTCATTTTCCAAGTGTTATTCTATGTCTTTACTATTGTCCATAAAAATTTGGGAGTCACTTGTTTAAAAAAAGTTCCCTGATTAAGACTATTTTGTGCGATTTAGTCAATACCGAGCAAAATGGCTTAATGCTTTCAGTTGACTTTAAAATTTAATTCAATTCCCGAAACCTCCATATCTCCACTTGATTTTTGATTTTCCAAGTCAATTTCACTTTACATTAATTTTCTATGGTCTCAGAATAATTTTTGAAAATTTCTAGAATTTATTTCCTTTTCTAGACCCCTTTTTCTCGGTTTATCATAAACCCGAGTTTTTTCTTTTTACTAACTTTTTCACTTTCAATACTCTGGTTTCCACTTCTACACATCATGTCATGCTTAAACATGTAATTCTTAAGTTATTCTTGAGCTTAAAGCCTTACCTCAGTTTGCATGCCATCAAGCCTTATGCCATTAACTCGAGTGCTTCGGTGATTTCGGGCCTGCACAATATTATTTCGAGTTTCCAATTACTTAGTAGTTTTTCGAATAAGAAATAAAGTGAGAAAAATTTGGGTTTCACATACATCATTCGTTTGGATCTGGGTTAACTCTTGTCTTGGGTCATCTAAATCTCTTGGTCTAGGCAAGCGTCCGGGTTACCAGAGGTAAGTCTTGCATAGCCTTGCGATAGGGTTCTACCCCAGGGGTCAATCGAGTGTCATACGGCAGGGGTCTCCCGCATGGCACTGCAAGGGTTTGCCACTAGGCCTTGGGGGGTTGCAACGTGGCCTGCCTGGTTATAACACGTGGCTTCTTCTCGTTGGTGGATGTTGCCTACGTGGATTCGTGGTGCATTTCCCTAATGTGACCTCTATCAAGAACAATTTAGATATTTTAAGATTTCGTATAGTCAACTATCTTATGATCTCAATCAATATCTATATATATATATGATCAATATTATATAAATATGAATGAATGATTATTATACTTGTGTGTCTAATACTAAAATGATAATGGATAGGATTCAACAAATAAATTAATTATAAATCTTTTAATTTGAATTTCTTTTACTTTTTGTATATAAACATTATTATTAAGGTTGGTTATCAACACTTTAAATTATTAATTTACCTTTTGATTCAATCTAATAAATATAACAACATTTTTGTTCTAGGAAAATAAAATAATTAAGAAAAATTTCGTTACTACATATATTTTGTATATAAATCAATTGTAGATGCAACTTTCATTTTGTTTTCTTTTATTTGCTATCACTTTTACTTTTTTTTTTAATTCTTTTTGGAAAATTTCGTAACTTATATTATATTTAAAAAAATTTATTATTTACATTTTATTTTTTAATTCTTTTATATGAAATATAAATTTCGCAATTATTGAAATTATATACCTTTTTTTTTTTATCAAAAGACATTTACATTTCTTATACAATTACCCTATTATTTTATTTGACTTTGGCTTGGCATATATACTGATTTTCTAAAACGTGGAGTTAGATAAGATATCGGATTGCAATGACTGTATGCATTTGATTTAAGATTAGTCGAAATGAATGGAGAAATTGATTTTTTTAAAATTAAATATGATAAAATAATTATTTAAAAAATATATTTTTAATAAAATAATTAAAAAATTATAAGAGAAGTGAAGGGATCTCATTTGTTTTTTAGTGTCTAGATTCCACCGCAACTTGCGGTTGGAATCCAAACATTGCATTAAAGTTTGACAATAACATTCATAAATTGAAAAAGATGATGATGATTGATAGCTTGACAATATAGTTTGACCAATTAATATTACTCCAGCCAGGAATGCATAGCGTAACAGCAAAATGTGTTAATATATATATATATATATATATATATATATATATATATATATATTATATTCACATAAAAAAATTCCAATTAATATTAATCTGACTTACATTTATTATAATTAGACCTATTCAATAAATCGGATCGAGTTTAGATTAAAAGAAATCAAATCTACTAAGATATGTCTAAACACTATTAATATTTTTACAACTAAAAAATGAACATCACCAAATATCATAAAATATATATATATATATATATATATATTATATTCACATAAAAAATTCCAATTAATATTAATCTGACTTACATTTATTATAATTAGACCTATTCAATAAATCGGATCGAGTTTAGATTAAAAGAAATCAAATCTACTAAGACATGTCTAAACACTATTAATATTTTTACAACTAAAAAATGAACATCACCAAATATCATAATCATATAAAACATTACATTACACGTTAATTTTTAAAGTATGGAATAAAGCCTAAAAAATAGATAATAAAAATTAAATCTAGGTATAAAAACAAACAAAAGCTAAAATTAAATTGCGCCTAAAGCAATCGGAGAGTACATCCTTTATTTAGTGAAAGATCTTAATGAAATTTCTTTTTGCTATGTAAGTCGCGAGGTCAACAAGGCTATGATACGGACTGGGTGGCCAAGTATGTTAGGGAAGGCCTATGTTCCGCTAACTACATGTTTGATCCACCTCTGAGGCTGTTGTCTGTCCTGTAACCGTTTTTTATCTCCTGCTTTGGGTTGTAACGACGGTTTATGAATGAGCCGAAAGTAACTGTTTAAAAATGAAAAATTGATAAAATAACAATGGAAAGCATTACGAATTGGAGAACTTCTAGCACACATCTAATCATTAAAACAAACAATAGATTAAATTGTTTTTTATTTAAGTGAACTCCTCAAATAAATAAAAACTTTTTTTCAAAGCTAAGAGCTGACTCAAAAGTCACCATAGATATTAGAATTGTTAAAATATCACAAGCCAATAGTAAAAACTAAGAAAATCAAATTGAACTTTTATTTCAATAATAAAATATATCAATATCTAATCAATTCAGAGTGCTCTTTCTTCTATTCTCGGCTTGAGTTGACTTTAAGGAATTTATAATCATCACTCTCATCAGAACCTCATACCGTATGAACTTCACTCACATTAGAGTCACAGAAGCTATAATCAACAAAATTAGGCTCCATTACAATAGATGAAGTATTAGCTTTGAAGTTCTTAACATATTCATTAAATATATATTTCAACTTGTATCGAGGATCTAAATTGGTAGAACATGACAACATCAAACCATACTCGGCTCAATATTTATTGAAATTATCTTGCATCTCCCTAACCATTGGACTTAAAAAATGTATGTGGAGCTTTAACAGATCTACCAAGCAAATTGTGGATCTTCCAAACCTCTCTAAAATAGAATGTTTGCAGTAGGGTATTTAGAACCAGCAAACATACATGTTACATCATAGATAACTTTTAAAAAATTACAAATAAGGTGAACATTACCCTATTCTTTATCAAAAAGTGTAAAAAGTTGGAATTTTTTTTCTCTCGTTGCTCTCAATAAACTAACACATCTAGGTAATAAAGAGTAAAGTCAAGCATTAAATATGTAGAGTTTCATCTCTCACACACACATCTTGACACAAATTCTTAGTTACCTTCACTTTAAAACTTTTTTCAACAACTTCATAAAATCTTTTATTGCCAGCCAGATTCTTTATGCATTAATTCCATTACAAATTTTACCAACAATATCTTCAACAAGATTCAAATTAAATTAAACAACGACATTCAAAATATTTCCAAAACATCTAATTTAAAAGAAAGCACAATCACATAATAAGGATCCTATTGGATCGAAATTGACTTTTAAGAGAGGAAACCATAACATCATTCTAAGATGCACCATCCAAAATGATGCTAAAAATTTTCTTATCTATATTCCTCTAAACTAAGCATAAGACAAGTTCATTCGCTATGTTGAAACCATCATAATGAGGGGTCAAAGCTTTAATCCTTACTATTCTCTTTTTCAATTTCTAATCATTATCGATCCAATGAGTAGTAATACAGATGTATTCATTACTAGAATAATTAGATTTCCAATTATTAAAAGTTAAGCATATTAGACTAGGTGCTTTAGCTAATTCTGCCTTGACATGCTCTCTTTCCTTTGCTTAATAACCCATGACATCCCTAGTAGTTGTTTGTCTACTTGTATTCTTAAAGTGAGAACATGCAACACTTATCATGCATCTAAATCCTAGTTCCTCAACTGTTTTAAAAGAATGTTTACCGCATATAAGAATGTCGATACAACTTTGACATTCTTTTTGGTCATACTTATAATTTATTATAACTGAACCACCTTCTAAGGTTGTTTGCGTTGATATGATAATAAGTAATATAATTATTGGTTTTCTTAAGGCAACTATTTCGATGGTGTTTCAATTAAGAAGCTCCACTAGTAGATTTAGTTGAAAAAAAATAGAGTTACAGTGGTTACATTATAAGAAACAAGAAAAAAATAACAAAATGAAAAAGAAGTAAAAAAAATGAAAAAGGAAAAAACAAGAGAAAAATAATTTTAATAAATTAATTAAACAATAATACTTATTATTATATTAAATAATTAATTTAATTTTAAAATATGATTTTTAAGAATAAAATAAATAAAATACGAGTATTTATTTTTAATTGCATGAGATTAGAAATAATCCTTACATTTTAGAGATAAATAAATCATCCTATATTAAAAGAATAACTAATTTTCTTTACAATCCAATCCTCTTTTTAATGTATGCATTAAACATAAAATAAAATGATTATTCTATCCTATCCATTATCCTTTGTATCAAATAGGACTTTAATACTCTCCTAACCTCTATTATCAATTTGAAAGTATTTAATTACAAGAGATCCAGAGATAATTAAAGTTTATTTATGCTAGGACTCCTTCGTAGTATAAAACCAAATAAATTACTACAGCCTGTGTTTGAAGAAACAAGGAAAGATGGCTAACAATGGCAGTAAAAGGATAAAGATGATGGATTGTATTCATGTACCCCATGAGATGGTCGCAGAGATATTTTCACGTCTTCCCGTCAAGTCTTGTTAAGATTCAAGCATAGTTTGAAATAGCGGCCACTAGCTATTACCGTTATGTGTAAAATAATGGATGTGAAAAAATTCACATTCGTAATAATCGTAATTGATCCGTTATGATCACTATCGAGGGTTGTTATTACCGCTATCGACTGTTATTACCGTTATCGAGGGCCGTAATTGCCGCTATCGATCGTTATTGTAGTTATCATCTTTTAAAAAGGTTGTGTGATATTAAAAAAAAAATCACGACACCGTTATGACCGCAATAATTTTGGTTATGTCCGAAACCCCGATAAACGCAACGCAATCGAAGACGTGATCGCAACCGCAATTTAAATCCCTGAATTCAAGTGCATCTCCAAGCAGTTTCATGCACTGATCACGAACCCTGATTTTATCGAGCAGCATCTCTTGAAGCAACAGAAAGAAGATGCTCGAATTCTCTTGGCATCCGCATCTCCACAAAGTTCAAGGCAGGGTTTCAAATGGCGATCGCTAATCGAAATAGCAGTCGCTATTTAGTGGTAGCGACCACTGTCGTTATCGTTATTTCTCAAATAGCGGGTGTGAAATTATTTCACATTTGTAACGCCGTAATTGATCTGTTATTATCGTTATCGAGAGTCGTTATTACAGCTATCAATCGTTATTGTCGTTATTGTTATCGACCGTTACTACCGTTATAGTATTATAGTATTATAGTAAGTTAAAAAAATTATACGAAATAAAAAAAAATTCACGATCGCGATGATCATAATAACCGTAATAATCTCTGTTATATCCAAAATTATAATAAACGCAACGTAACCACAATTTAAATATCTTGTTTTAAATCCCTGGTTCAAGGGAGCGCATAGTTATGGATGACATGTTCGTAAAAAGACGATTGGGTAGCAAACTCGGATACCATAATTCGTTTACCCTCTATCATCTTCCTGATGATTTCTATTCCATGTCACAATCCTGTGATGGCATTCTTTGTTTCCATGGACGTAATTTCATTCATGTCTACAATCCTAGCACTAGTGAACTGCGAACTCTTCCTCAAAGAATCATTCCGAAACAGTCTTACAGGAATGGCAATAATTTCTAGTTTATAGCTGATCTGGGTAAGTATCTATTGAATTTTTTCAAGTTAGTTAAAGAGGAGGTTCAACTTTGTAGATAATAATTGACTTTTAATTGATTTTTAATGTTGCAGGAGCATTTCAAAATATACTAGTAGGTTTTGGTCGTGATCTAGTTACAAAAGAATACAAAATTTTAAGGCTATTTAGTCCAAATTTTGAGGAGTTTGAAGAGCGTGAGATTTTCACTTTGAATAATCCAGATCCAATGGCTTCTTGGAGAGGCTTTGGTTTAGTACCATATAAATTTGCTAGATCGCGAAGACCTGTCTATGTTAATGGAGCCATTTTTTTTGTTAAAATAGTGATTGTGATGTTTGATATGCATGTGGAGAAATTTCAAGCAATTGCACATCCAAATATTTCTCAACCGTTGCGGCGAAGATGAATGGATTTGGTGAGTTTGAGAAGCTGCCTTTGTCTGCAAGAGCAAACTCATGATTTCGAGCTAAATATATGGATAATGGAAGATTCGTGCATAGAAATCTGGAAAAAGTTGTATTGTTTCCATATTTTGTCATCAATGGAGTCGAGAATGAATTTCTTTTAATTTGTCAATTGCGGAGCAAAAGGATGGAACAATTTTGATCTGTGGACACAAGGGTGAGTTGTATTTGTATGATCCAAAGTGCAAGAGCTTCCGCCATGTGACACACGGAAGAGGATGCCAGTTTATGCCGACCGCATATACTGAAACTTTAGTCCCTCTATTTTATTGATTTAAGTAAAATATTGTTCTTATTTACGTTTTAGTTTTAATCTTGATATTGGTAATGGGAAGCATTTTTTCTTTAGAGAATGGTTTTAGGGTTTGAATAAGGAAATATATTATCATCCAAACTATCAGTACTTTGCTTCTATCTGAAAAGTTCTATTTGAAAAGATTTTCTTTTCGTGATTATATTTCAAAGTTTAATAATTTTGCATAAGCCTTTTTTGTTGGAAGACATGATTTCTTTTAAGTGAAATTTTGAATAAAAAATTCAAATTTTTTGTCGCATTTTTTTTTTAAAGTTTGTTTTTTATGGAATCGAATTAAAAATCCCCAAATCTGTTTTTCTTTCTTGGTATTGGTTTATTTTCTTTTTTGTTGTAGTGGTTTTTTTAAATGTATACTTTTCTTAAAAAATTCTGCATCTTTTTTGAATCAACTTATAGTTTTTTAATGATTTTTTTCTTTATATTTTCAGCTAATTTCTTATTATTATAAATTTTTGTTTTAAAAAAAACTGATAGGTAATGCAAGCACCCTGTAACGATCTTTGATCCTTGAAAAATTGGGGGATTTTTTTTTTGAAACTTAAATTTTTCACTTATCCCTTTATTCACTTAGGCTGTATTCATGTTCAGTGTTAATTCATTTTCTTACTTCTTTATTCGTAATTATATTTAAGTTTCACATTTGAATTTATATAGTCGATAGAAATTTCGGTAACATAACAGCTTATATATAAGCCTACCCACCTGCAAACCATATGTTTTTAACAATTCTAGATATCTACAACTACCAAACATATTTTCCAATTCCACATCATCAAACCAAAACATCCATTTCAAATCAAGACCAATTACTTCAAGACAAATTCCCAAAAGGAATATTCTTTACATTTTTTTTCTTACAAATTACATCCCACCAAAATATTTTCAATATATGTCTGTACATACAAACTGTGTCTGGTAAAGGAATGTATTAGTATACCTATCTGCATGTACAAAAAGTAGCCTAAGGTAGCTATTTCCCACCAGCCTACATCATGTACGCGGCAGGTAGCGCCTGTAGATCACTGCAAATAGTTTAAAAGGTACAAGGGTGAGCTTTCGGGAAAAAGTCAAGTAAGAAAATATGTTTAAAGTAGTTCTTATATGTAAAAGCATGCAAAATCATTCATAAACCAAATTTTGCTTGAGAAATAAAAACTGATCGTACGTTCCTTTTAGAAACCAAACATTTAAAAGATGTGTAAAACTTTCGTTACGTGCATAGTCATCTTAAGAAAATACGAAGCATGAGTTTTTTTAAATCAAATAGCATGCTTAACTGTTTCATAAATTTTTTATCATTCATGGATAATTTCATAAAATCATCATCATTCATAAAACATTTCATAAAACATAATCATTTTTAACCTTCTTGTCATAAATCATAATTGTTCGTAAACATTTGTCATAATCTCATAAAAACATAGTCATTCATCAGCATCATCATCATAATCATAATCATAATCGTGGAGACTAGGCTATAACTAAGTCATGTGATACGTGTCATCCTCTCTAGAGGGTCAGCATCATACCTATGGCCATGGTGGAGGCTGTAAACTGGATCAGGGTCGTACAACACTTTCATAAAACATGGGTAGTATCTATCTTTCTTACTTTCTCTAGCACCTAGCTAGGGCACGGGAAGCAAAGGCACTCTCCGCGCAGGAAGCATTCATGCGTGCTATGCGGGCACGAGATACTACCAAAATATCATCATTATTAACCACAAGTAGCGAGACATCTACCACACAAGTAGAGTCAAGTGTGTAAGACCCGAATTTAATTAAAATACGAAAATTAAATAAGAAAAGATGGGGGATGTATGAAGGAAGGTCAGGTAAAATTGATTTCCGAAACAAGAGCAGGGGTAAAATGGTAAAAATACCAAAACCCGGTATTAAGGTGATAAGAAAATTTTAATTTAAAATAAGGATGTAAGATATCTTGATCGATAATGAGGAAATTATACATTTTGAGTCCAATTGATCAAGATCCAAAATTTTTAGAAATACCAAAAAGTCACTCGGGATAATATCCCGAAAATACGAAGAACTTATACCGAAAAAAATGATTAAAAATATAATAAATAAATTAAAATAAAATAAATTAATTTATTTGGAATAAATTAATGGATTTTGTAGATATTTTAGAATATATTTGAATATTTTAATGAATATTTTAATAATAAAACAAATTGTTAAATAAAATAATAATTGTAAAAAAAAAAAAAGAAATCAGAAGCTTTAGTCGGGGAGAGAGAAAGAAAAGGGAAACGGAAGATGTAGCCGAAATCGGGGAGAGAGATCGGCGAGCCGTCCGGCGGCCAACGGCCAGGCCAAGGGCCGAAAAAGGAAGAGGAGCTTCAGGCGATCTCCTTGGTACCGGCAACACGACCCACCGACGCCGGAATCCGGCGAAATCGAATGAGAGAAAACCCGAGGGAGAAGAGGAGATCGGCGGCAACCGGCGCCGATCTAGCCCCAACCGACCCCAGCCGAGGCTTTCCCAAGCCCAGACGACGCGATCGGTGGTGGTGGCAGTCGTCGAAACTGACGAACGACGCCGAAAACGGCGAAAAAAAGAAGTGGTTTTCGACGGCCGAGGGAGAACAGCCGGACCGGCCACTTCCCGGCCACCTCGACCAAAGCTGAGGCCAGATTCGAGCTGCGGAAGACCTTCCGGAGCCACTGGAGGTGGAAACCGACGGAGAACCGGCCGGCAAGGCGGTGAACCGAAGCGAACCGGAGTGAACCGGGGTGAACCGACGGTCCGAACCGGGTTGAACCGGACCGAACCGGTTCAGCCAAGAAGAGAGGAAAAAAGGGAGAAAAAGGGAAAAAGAAAAGGAGAAAAAATTGGAGAAAATTCCAGTGATGCAATCGAGCTTCGGGTAAGTCAGTAGTGGTCGAAATTGATCCGATTTAAATTTTGGAGTATTTAATTTAATTAATTTTGGGCTGAAAACTTACCCGAAAAATCGTGGAATTGTGTAGCTCGACAATTGGCATCCAACGAGAGCTCGAGATAGCCTCGATTTGCGTACTAGCATGGAATCTCGGGTAAGTGATCCTTATTTACGACAATTTACATCGTTATGCGTGATATGAATTTAAATTCCGCATAAATTGAATTAAATTATGAAAATTTAGATAAATTGTCGTAAATATTAAATTGAGCTATTCGAGAGTTAGAATAAGGCCCAATAAATTGTTGGAGGGCCCAATGAGCCCAATAGGCCTCGATAAAGTGAAAATTAAGTGGAAAACGGGCTTAAGGCCGATTAAGGCCCATTAAGGTGCAATAGGGCCCAATAGGGGTAAACGGGCCCAATGATTTAAATTAAGCCCAGAAAATATTAAATACAATTAAATTGTATAATATCTGACCTGAGAACTATTAATATGCAGTTTCGGCCATTTGATTGGGAGCATATCGGACTGCGCGACGAGACAACAGTGGAAAAGAAAAGGTCAGACTCGACAGGAAAATAAGGTAAGGGAATTCTACGGACTGCTAGAGGTAAACCTTACGAAATTTCAAGTTCATTTGCAGTCTTTAAAAATTACCTGAAGGGTCTAGAGGTCAATTAATAATTTTAGTGCCCCGAATAGGCAAATTACCAAAATACCCTTGTTAAGGGTAAAATTTACAAAGTTAGGAAAAATTGAGAGGAGCAAGAACAAGAGGTTCTTGCTCATTCTGGAGGTGTTTTGATGCATGCATTAGTAGGCTGGCTAACCTTGAAAGAAAATGCACAGCATTGCATACTTTCAACGTGAAATTGTTTTGAAAACTGTTTTGAGGAAACAGAGTCGCCTACGTGTTTTATTGACATGTGACGTGCTAGAGCTCAGCTCGCACGATATTTTTGATTTGTGTGATGCACGCATTAGTGCTGGAGCGAGAGCTCGCACTAGCGTTTTACATGCATAGGTGCTAGAGTCCAACTCGCACCAAATTCTTATATATATATGATTTTCGTGACAGGGTGCTAGAGTCTAACTCGCACCATATTTTTATATGATTTTGAGACAGGGTGTTAGAGCTTCGCTCACACCAGATTTTTTTATAAGGTTTGCATACAGAGTGCTAGAGCTTAGCTCGCACTAGTTTTACTTGATTTGATGAGAGTGCTGAGCATTGCTCGCACCGATTTTATGAGAACATGTGATGAGCCATGCTTGGAGCATCGGGTAGACTGTGTGTCACCGATTAAATAGGCCCGCACGTGCGTTTTGAGACATGGCATGTTAAAAACAACCTGATGAGCCCGAACGAGGGATAAGGGTTAGAGAAACAACCTGATGAGCCCGAACGAGGGATAAGGGTTAGAGAAATAACCTGATGAGCCCGAACGAGGGATAAGGGTTGGAGATCCACCTGATGAGCCCGAACGAGGGATAAGGGTTGGAGGACCAGCTGATGAGCCCGAACGAGGGATAAGGCTGGGGGTCCATGGAGTACGATGTACCATGCAAGTAGCATGGAGTACGATGTACCGTGTGTTATCTTTGCATACGTTGGTATCTTTGTGATACTTGGTATCTTTGTGATACGTTAGCATCTTCGGATGCATGGGATCGGATAAGACTGACGGGTTGGATTGACCCACCTCCCGGGCGGTTCCCGATCAGGGTGAGACCTCGCACACTAGGATCCGTGTAGCTAGAGGGACTCACGAGGACACATATGGCCATAGTCCTGATTATTTGCCGATATACAGACGTTGCCTAGTCTCGCATGTCGTCGATTTTGATGAAATCAAATTGGGTTTTTAAACTAAATTTGCATGGTGGTATTTCCATGCTTTTCAAACCCATGTGTGAATGTAAACCGATTTTCATGGTTTTGTGTGAGTCAGGATCACCCGCAGGAGGGGTCGAGTCCTGACTTTATTGTGAAAATTTTAATTGAGAAATAAATGATTTGTAATATTTGCATGTTGAATTTTTCGTGCAAACTTGATTTACATAACATCATAACTCATATCATTTGTTTTAAAATGTGTGGAGAAAGGGTGGTTTATACATGGCACCACGTTCATGTAGGTAGTATGGTTACCTACTTGTTCGTAGGATTACCTTACTGAGCTTGATGTGCTCACCCCTTTCATTTTCTCCCACAGATAATCTCCAGTTGAAGTTGAGACGACTCAGTACTGCATTCCGGATATCCGCTGCTGCCCATCATTCAAGGTATATACACTTGTACAAAATGTATCTAAATAAGCATAGCACAGTAACATGTTTGTAAGTGTCTCTAGGGGATGTATAAATATTGTAGACATTTTATAAATGACTGAGAAAGAATTAAGTTATATGGTAAATGTATGGTGGGATTGGCATTGACGCACAGCCCAATTTGTTAGTGGAATGTGGTCACGATCAGAAGACAGGTAAGAATTTAAGTAAGAAAATAACAAAACGCGAAAAATTAACTCTGATTTTTGGGTAGTTTGGGTCGTGACAAAGTGCTACAGGGGCTTTACATACCGGCACTCAAGGGGTGGAGCCGGTGCACCACAAGAAGTAGCCATGCATGAAGCCTCTAGTCTAAAAAAAAAAGATTCTTTTACCTTTTCTTAAATACTTTTGAAAATGTCAAAAGTTTCTTCCAAAGCATAAATATAGAATTACAAACCATCATAAAACTCCCTTGCGTTTTCATACTTTAGAAAATTCATTTCATAACATAGATGTACTTAGTGAACATTTCATAAAACGAAATCATGTTTCGTAAATCGTTCCATAAGTATGAAAACAATCATAAATCATTTCAAAACATAATATTGCTTCATAAAAATCTTTTTATCAATGTAATGAGTGTTCATTACCAGAACTAAATTAAATTATGCCTCTTACCTTTACTGGGTTTAGGTGGCGTTATTTCCTTGGGACCCTGCACCGCCTCGTTAATCATGTCGATTTCCCGAACTATCTAAAATGACACCAATTCATCACACATAAACAAAACTTACTTAAACACATTCAAACATGCATTTACATCCTTAAATCAACCATTCTCGACCCTTTTTGCTAACGTTGTTCATTTCTTCGTTTTTTTGTTGCTTCAAGACCCGTTTTAAGCTACCCATAAAAATTTCATTACCCTACTTTCATCTTCATCATTAGAATAACCCAAATACATCATCCACATGTATAATTCATACTTGTAAGGAATCCCACGAACATTTTAAATCCATAAACCTCTTGCTGGCCGAGACTCTACGTCATTCTCGAGATTATTTTCATCACTCTTACACAATTATAAAATCCTCAGAATGACCAAATTCATACTTAATTTATCATCTTCAAACTTCAATTCCAATTCTTGATAATTCAACTCATAATATCTAATTCCTTGCGTAATTCTCAAAATCCTCAATTTGTCAAATTAATCAATAATTCCCTAATTTCGTCACAATCAAATTTAAATTAATTCATACAACAATCATGCTTCTATAATACAATTTATGCAGACATTTAACTATATAAAGCTTGAGTTTTTACCTAGGAGTCCACTGGTACAAAAATGGGGAAGTAGCAAATAGGTATTTTATTATTATTTTTTTGGACATTGTTGCGTTGGTAGGGGAAAAAGGGAAGGCCTAATGGGGTGGATGGGACTTCGGTGGTCGTCGGGTTCGCGGTTTCGTCGACGGTGGTCGGTGGTTCACAAAACAAAGGAAAGCTTCTCTGTTTTGTTTTCAGTTTCGGGCGAGGGGAGAGGCAGAAGGAAATGGGGACTGTCAGTCGGTGGGGTCTCCTGTGAGGCTTCGGTCGTCAACGTTAGGGACAGATAACAGGGGATGGTAATGAGAAGGGAGAAGGTTCGGCGAGGCAAAAGAGAAAAAAAGAAGAAGAAGGCGCGGGGGGGGGGGGAGGGGAGAGGAGGGGGGCTAGTCGCGCGATGGGGTTCTCCCTGTCGCGCGATCCGTTCCCGATTTCTATATATATATATTGTATTTATATCTATTTCTTTTTTTAAAATACATTTTCAATTTAACAAATATATATATATATATATTCTTATAACATATTTTCATTTAATTTTCCTTACCTTGTAGTGAAAATATTTTTATTTTTATTTTTTATTGTTTTATATCTTTTTGAAACCACAAATATAGACTTTACATAAATTTCTAACTAATAACCTAAAATTCCACAATATCACCATGCTTGCATTTGTTCCTCACCTCCTGTATTTTGGATTTTAGCCATTCCGGAGCTTCTCGACTCTCATCCTTCTCGAGCCTTACAACGAATATTCGCACTTCCATTAAAACATTTTTATTAAATTTATTTATTGTCTAATTAAGTGCAGAAAATTTTGCAGTGTTTACATTCTCCCCACCTTTAAAGAATTTGGTCTTTCAGAATAGATGAGGGTACTTCTCCTTCATGAGGCTCTCTAGCTCCCATGTAGCCTCTTCAACCGAATGGTGTTGCCAGAGAACCTTTACCAGAGGAATAGTCTTCGATCGAAATACCTTTTCCTTTCTGTCCAAAATTCGGATAGGTTGTTCAATGTAGCTCATGTCCTCTTGAATGCTCAAAGGCTCGTACTCAATGATATGTGAGGGATCCGGATTATACTTCCTTAACATCGAGACGTGGAAGACATTATGTACCTCAGAAAGATGTGGTGGTAAGGCTGTAGGTTACGTCTCCCACTCTCTCTAGAATCTCAAATGGACCAATGAAGCTAGGACTCAGTTTCCCCTTCTTTCCAAAGCGTATAATACCTTTGCTCAGAGATACTTTCAGAAACACGGAGTCCTCAATCTGAAACTCAAGTGACCGCTTATGCTTATCTGCATAACTCTTCTACCTACTTTGTGCGACCTTAAGTCTATCACAGATTATCTGAACACCTTCTACTACCTGTTCCACCAAATCGGGAGCTAAGATCTTTCTGTCACTCACTTCTTCCCAAGCCACTGGAGACCTACATCTTTTAACATACAAGGCCTCATACGGTGTCATCCCGATACTAGCATGATAGCTGTTGTTATAAGCAAACTCTACAAGAGGCAGATGATCATCCCATGAGCCCTTAAACACCAAAACGCACACCCTCAACATATCCTCTAAAGTCTGATGGTCTTCTCGGACTGACCATCGGTCTAAAGATGATAAGCAGTGCTCAGGTTAAGATGAAATCCCCTGACTTCTTGGAAATGAGCCTAAAATTTGGAAGTGAATCGAAAATCTCTATCTGATGTAATGCTCACGGGAGCCCCATGTAGCCGAGCTATCTCATTCCCATACAACTCTGCTAAGGCATTTAAGGAGTTTGTACCTTTAATGGCTAGAAAATGGGCACTCTTAGTTAATCTATCTACAATCACCCAGATTGTATCATACCCCTTTTGGGTCTTTGGTTAGCCCATAATGAAGTCCATGGTAATGTGCTCCCATTTCCAAGTAGGCACTGGAAGAGACTTAAGTAACCCCGCTGGCTTTTGGTGTTCGATCTTAATCTGCTGACAAATCAAACACTTGGCCACAAACTCTGCTACATCTCTTTTCATATCGTTCCACCAATACACATTTCCCAAATCATGGTACATCTTAGTGCTTCCCAGGTGCATGGTGTACCGAGAATAATGTGACTCTTTTAAGATCCTTTGTCTCAGGGCATCATCGTTTGGGACACACATGCGGCCCTTAAACCTCAACAACCCGTCCTCACCGACCTCAAAGTCTGACTGCATGTTTTGTTTTGCCTGACTAACCATGTCCAATAATTTTTTATCACCCCTCTGTCCAGTTCTGATCTGATCTAGTATACTAGGTTCAATCTGCAAACTAGCTATAAACCTAATATCTGTTGTTTCCACACTAACACTAAGCTTGGCAAACTGTTCTAACAACTACCATTCTTTGATCATAATAAAAGAAATCATCCCCTTCTTGCTTAGAGCATCTGCCACTATGTTTACCTTGTCAGGGTGATACAGAATCTCGTAGTGATAATCCTTGAGGAGCTCTATCCACCGTCTCTATCTCATATTCAGCTCCTTCTGGTCAAAAATGTACTTCAAGCTCTTATGGTCAGTGAAGATCTGAAATCTTTCCCTATACAGATAGTGTCGCCACATCTTCAAAGCAAAAACAACCGTGGCTAACTCTAAGTCATGGGTGGGGTAGTTCCTTTCACGATTCTTAAGTTGACGCGAACCATACGCGAATACTCTCCCATGCTGCATAAGTAAACTCCCTAAGCCCTGATATAATGCATCACTGTATACTGCATAGCCTCCAGATCCACTAAGAATGGTTAAGACTGGGGCGGTGGTCAACCTCTTCTTAAGTTCTTGAAAAATTTGCTCACACTGATCAGTCCACTCAAACGGAACATCCTTTCGTATTAACTTAGTCAGCAGAGCAGCAATCTTGGAGAAACCTTCTACAAACCTCTTGTAGTATCCAGCTAGTCCCAGAAAAGTCCAAAAATTTGTAACGATTTTTGGCCTCTCCCATTTGAGTACTGCCTCAACCTTAGACAGGTCTACTAACACCCTGTCCTTAGAAACAATATGGCCCAGAAAAGCTATTTACTCCAACTAAAACTCGCACTTATCCAACTTCCTATACAACTGCTTCTCTCTGAGAGTTTGGAGCACTACTCTCAAATGTTGCTCATGCTCCCCTCAGGACTTTGAGTAGATCAGAATATCGTCGATGAAAACTATGACAAACTGATCTAAATACTCCCGGAACACCTCATTCATCAGGCTCATGAATGCAGTTGGGGCATTAGTTAGACCAAAGGGCATCACGAAGAACTCATAGTGGCCATATCTCGTTCTGAAGGCCGTTTTCGGAACATCCTTCTTTCTAATCCTCAATTTATGATAGCCCGATCTCAGGTCAATTTTTGAGAACACCGTAGTCCCTCTTAGCTGGTTAAATAGATCATCTATTTTGGGCAAGGGATACTTATTCTTGATTGTGGCCTTGTTCAGCAGCCTATAGTCTATACATAACCTGAGACTACCATCATTCTTCTGCAGAAATAACACCAGAGCTCCCCACGGGGATACACTTGGCTTAATGAACCCTTTGTTTAGCAGGTCTTGCAACTATTTTTTTAGTTCCTCAAGTTCAACAAGGGCCATCCGGTAAGGAGACTTTGAGATTGACTGAGTCTCTGGTGCCAAATCTATAGTGAATTCCAACTCTCTCTCTGGTGGTAGTCCCGGTAGTTCATCAGAAAATACATATGGGAATTCGCATACCTCTGGTATGTCCTGAATATTTAGACTTTCCCGACTAGTATCGGAGACGAATGCAACATAACCTTCACATTAACACGTTCATCATAAATTTTCATCAACAGTCAAAATCATGTAATTTATTCCTTAACTGCAAAGCATACATCAAACTTATTAGGTAAGGAGAATGTTACAGTCTTAATGTAGCAGTCTATACTTATGCGATTTGTGGCTAGCCAACCATACCCACAATTACATCAAAGTCATACATATTCAACAGGATTAGATCTGCTATCATGATTCTATCTCCTACCTTGATTTCACAATTTTTGTACACCATATCAGTTTTTTTGGAATTTATACATGGGTGTACTAATGTGTAACGTAAAATCTAGAGGTTCGGGCTTCATAGGCAGATTACGTGCAAAATAGGGTGATATGAAAGAGTGCGTGGAACCTGGATCAAATAGTACATGTGCCTCGTGATTGTAAATTAAAAGCTTACCCCGAATGGTCTTAGTGGAAGCATCAGCAGTCTCTTTGTCTAAGATAAAGACTCTCCCCTGAGTGACAAACTTCTTGCCCTTCCCTGCCGCGGTAGCTCGACTCTGTGGGATTTATCTCTGGAGAGCTTGCCTCTCAGGTTGTCGTGGTTGCTTTGGGGGTTGTGGAATCTGGTTCTGTGGGCAATCCCTTACCATGTGTCCCTTCTATCCATACCCAAAGCAACTCATTGTGGCCAAAAGACAAACACCTTCATGGAGTTTTTCGCACTCTTTACACAACCTCTTATACTGTTGTGGGCCTTTGGAAATCTGGGAGGTAGGTACAGAAAATGTGGGTCTATCAAGTCTAGTTCGAAACTCACCTGTCCTCTGCCTCTTAGGCTGACCCCTCCAATAATCATGTTTAACAAACTCCTTCTTCATACCCTTATCCTTGCTCTTTCCCTTAGAGCTATACTCCGTCTGTGTAAAATTTAGACCCCTCTCAGTCATCTGTGCTCTACCGAGGGCATCCTTGAACTCAGTCTTCCATAACCCCAATAGTCGATCTCGGATGGTTGGCCTTAACTCGGCTAGAAACCTCTCAGTACGACGCTTTCCATTTCGGAACGTCTCAGGGTCATACCTCATCAGCATAGTAAACCTACCTTGTATTCATCCATGGTCATATTGCCCTGTACCAAATTCAAAAAGTCCATCCACATCTTTTACTAGGCAGCTCGTGGAACATACTGCTCTCTGAAAGCTGTTAAGAATACATCCCAACTAATTATGGGATGCTGAGCAGTCAGAAGGATCTAGGTGGATCCCGATCAATACTCTGCTTGGCCCTTCAACATGTATGTGGCCATAGAGACCTTCTCTATATCAAAACACCCCAGATAATCAAAGATCTTCTTGAGGCCTATTAGCCACTCTTCAGCTTCTACTGGATTCTTAACTCCCTTGAATGCTGAAGGCTTCATTTTCAGGAAGTCCCTCATCCTACCAATATCCCTCTCTTCTGTCCGAGTCTGTATAGACGGCTGAGTTGCCATAGGTATTAGGGGTACTTATGGAGGAGGAGGTGGAGGTGGTGCTTGTGATGGAGTTGGCACCGGAGTAGGTATTAGTGCTGTGCTAGCTAAATCAGAGGCATTTGCCCATAAGTGTTGGGCAACTATAGCAGCTATTGATTCCAAGCCTCGCTCGAGGCGCTGCTCCAAACGTTGCTCAAACCGACCTATACGAGTATTGAGACTCTCTGGCTGCGGTAGAGGGGGTGGAGGTGGCTGAGCTTGCCTCCGAAGGCGTTCTCGTCTTCCTCTCATTATGCACGTGATCTAATACCTGTGCGTAAACCAAAGATCAAACCTTAACTTTATTAGGTATACATTACCTACAACTAGACAAGTACAAACATTTGAGATATAATTTTATCGTTATTTTCAACATTGACAGTAGTAGACAATATTTACTCTGATACCACCTTAAACTGTAACGACCCTTGACCCTTGAAAAATTAGGGGATTTTTTTTAAGCTTAAAATTTTCACTTATCCCTTTATTCACTTAGGCTGTATTCCTGTTCAGTGTCAATTTATTTTCTTACTTCTTTATCTGTAATTATATTTAAATTTCACATTTGGATTTATATGACCGATAGAAATTTCAGCAGCATAACAACTTATATATAAGCATGCCCACTTGCAAACCATATGTTTTTAACAATCCTAGATATCCACAACTACCAAACATGTTTTCCAATTCCACATCATCAAACCAAGACATCCATTTCAAATCATGACCAATTACTTCAAGACAAATTCCTAAAAGGAAGACACTTTACATTTGTTTTCTTACAAATTACATCCCACCAAAATATTTTCAATATATGTCTGTGCATACAAAATGTGTCCGGTAAAGGAATGTATTAGTATACCTTTCTATGTATACAAAAAGTAGCATAGGGTAGCTCTTTCCTACCAGTCTACGTTGTTTACGCGGCAGGTAGCGCTTGTAGATCACTGCAAATAGTCTAAAAGGTAGAGGGGTGAGCGCTTTCGGGAAAAAGCCCAGTAAGAAAAAAATGTTTAAAGTAGTTCTGATATGTAAAAGCATGCAAAATCATTCATAAACCAAACTTTGCTTCAAAAATAAAAAATGATCGTACGTTCCTTTTAGAAGCCAAACATTTAAAAGATGTGTAAAACTTTCATTACGTGCAGAGTCATCTTAAGAAAATACGAAGCATGAGTTTCTTTAAACCAAATAGCATGCTTAACTGTTTCATAAATTTTTTTATCATTCATGGATGATTTCATAAATTCATCATCATTCATAAACATTTCATAAAACATAATCATTTTTAACCTTCTTGTCATAAATCATAATTGTTCGTAAACATTTGTCATAATCTCATAAAAATATAGTCATTCATCAGCATCATCATCATAATCATAATCATAATCGTGGAGACTAGGCTATAACTAAGTCATGTGATACATGTCATCCTCCGTAGAAGGTCATCATCATACCTATGGTCATAGTGGGGGCTGTAGACTGGATCAGGGTCGTACAACACTTTCATAAAACATGGGTAGCACGGGCACCAAAGACACTCTCCGCGCAGGAAGCACTCATGTGTGCTGCGCAGGCACGAGATACTACCAAAATATCATCATTATTAACCACAAGTAGAGAGACATCTACCACACAGATAGAGTCAAGTGCTACAGGGGTCCTACGTACCGGCACTCAAGTGGTGGAGTCGGTGCACCACAAGAAGTAGCCATGCATGAAGCCCCTAGTCTCAAAAAAAAGATTCTTTTCCCTTTTCTTAAATACTTTTAAAAATGTCAAAAGTTTCTTCTAAAGCATAAATATAGGATTATAAACCATCATAAAACTCCCTTGCGTTTTCATACTTCAGGAAATTCATTTCATAACATAGATGTACTTAGTGAACATTTCATAAAACAAAATCATGTTTCGTAAATCGTTCCATAAGTATGAAAACAATCATAAATCATTTCAAAACATAACATTGCTTCATAAAAATCTTTTTATCAATGCAATGAGTGTTAATTACCAGAACTAAATTAAATTATTCCCCTTACCTTTACTGGGTTTAGGTGGTGTTATTTCCTTGGGACCCGGCACCGCCTCGTTAATCATGTCGATTTTTTGAACTGTCTAAAATGACACCAATTCATCACACATAAGCCAAACTTACTTAAACACATTCAAACATGCATTTACATCTTTAAATCAACCATTCTTGACCCTTTTTGCTAACGTTGTTCATTTCTTCGTTTTTTTTGTCGATTCAAGACCCGTTTTAAGCTAAACATAAAAATTTCATACTTTCATCTTCATCATTAGAATAACCCAAATACATCATCCACATGTACAATTCATACTTGTAAGGAAACCCACGAACATTTTAAATCCATAAACCTCTTGCTGGCCAAGACTCTACGCCATTCTCGATATTATTTTCATCACTCTTACACAATTATAAAATCCACAAAATAACCAAATTCATACTTAATCTATCATCTTCAACCTTCAATTCCAATTCTTGATAATTCAACTCAAAATATCTAATTCCCTGCCTAATTCTCAAAATCCCCAATTTGTCAAATTAATCCCTAGTTCCCTAATTTCTTCACAATCAAATTTAAATTAATTCATACAACAATCATGCTTTTACAATACAATTTATATGGACATTTAACTAGATAAAGTTTGAGTTTTTACCTAGGAGTCCACTGGTACAAAAATGAGGAAGTAGCAAATAGGTATTTTTTTTTTAGGACATTGTTGCGTCGGAAGGGGAAAAGGGGAAGGCCTGATGGGGTGGATGGGACGTCGGTGGTCATCGAGCTCGCAGTTTCGTCGCCGGTGGTCGGTGGTTTACGAAACAGAGGAAAGCTTCTCTGTTTCGTTTTCGGTTTGGGGCGAGGGGAAAGGGAGAAGGAAAGAGGGACTGCCGGTTAGTGGGGTCTCCTGTGAGGCTTTTGTCGTCGGCGTTAGGGACGGACGACAGGGGATGGTAATGAGAAGGGAGAAGGTTCGTCGAGGCAGAAGAGAAAAAAAGAAGAAGAAAGCAAGAGAGGGGGGCTGGTCGTGCGATGGGTTTTTCTCTGTCACGCGATCCGTTCCCGATTTCTTTATATATATATATATTTATTGTATTTATATCTATTTCTTTTTTTAAAATACATTTTCAATTTAACAAATATATATATATATATATGTATATATATATATATATATATATTCTTATAACATATTTTCATTTAATTTACCTTACCTTTTAGTGAAAATATTTTTATTTTTATTTTATATCTTTTTGAAACTACAAATATAGACTTTACATAAATTTCTAACTAATAAACTAAAATTTCACAATATCGCCATACTTGCATTTGTTCCTCACCTCTTGTATTTCAGCTCAGTCATTCCGACTCCCATCCTTCTCAAGCCGTACAACGAATATTCACACTTTCATTAAAAACTTTTTATTAAATTTATTTTATTGTCTAATTAAGTACAAAAAATTTGACGATGTTTACACACCCTCAATTTTTTTTTTTTACTTTTTTTATAATACCTAGTGTAAATTAAAATGATGTAAGATTTAAATTAATAGAACAACTGGGATAAATAAATACATACACACACACATATATATATATATATATATATATATACATGTATATACTAATATGATAAATATTATATAAATATGAATGAATGATTATTATACTTGTGTGTCTAATACTCAAATGATAATGGATAGGATTCAACCAATAAATTGATTATAAATATTTTAATTTGAATTTCTTTTACTTTTTTTATATAAAAGTTATTATTAAGCTTGATTATTGACACATTAAATTATGAATTCACCTTCTCAATCAGTCTAATAAATATAACGACATTTTTGTTATAGGAAAATAAATTAATTAAGAAAAATTTTGTTACTGCATATATTTTGTATATATTATAGATGCAACTTTCATTTTGTTATCTTTTATTTTCAATCACTTTTTTTTTAAAGTTTTGCAACTTATATTATATTTTAAAAGAAAATTATTATTTAGATTTTATTTTTTAATTCTTTTATCTGAAATATAAATTTCACAATTTTTGAAATTATATACCTTTTCTTGTCAAAAGACATTTACGTTTCTTTTACAATTACCTTATTATTTTATTTGGCTTCGGTTTGGTATATATATTGATTTTCTAATATGTGGAATTAAATAAGAAATTGGATTGCAATAGGCGCATATTTTATTTAATATTAATTTGAATAAACGGTAAAATTAATTTTATAAAATAAAAAAAAGTTTAAAAATATATATTTTTAATAAAATAATTAAAAGAATTATAAAAGAAGTGAGGGGTAGTTTTATCCCATCCCTTTCACCGCGCATTGCATTAAAGAAAATGAAATTGATAATAAATTGAAAATGATGGACAATGATCAATAGAATCTGACAGTATACTTTGATCAATTAATATTAATCCAATTTACATGTGTCATAATTAAACATATTCAACAGGCCAAAACCTGTTGTTTGAATCTGATGTTGCCTACCTGACAGCAACCAGAAAATACCTTTCGCGTAGTCTGATTACCTTAACGACGAAAGGGTGACGTCGATGCAATTTGATCCACGTGTTCTTCGTATATCCTGCAAAAACAACAGGAATCAGAGGGGGCAGGGATTTGTCCCTGCACGCGCACTCCGACGATCAAGTCAGTGATCGGGAGTTGGTGTATGTAAGAAAAGGAGAAAGTATTGCTTAAATCAAAGGGTTTAAGTGTTTTTCCCTGTTTTTTTCTTTTTTGGACCGAATTTCCTTTTTCAGAGAGCTCACCTGGTATTTATAGGTTTCTCTGGGTCGGTTCGAGCTGAGGCCCAGGCGCGTGTCTGGGCCGCGACAGAGTCATATAGTACTCTGTCGCGCTTCGGGCGAAACAGCTTGAGGGTGACCTCTACCGCGGTCTGCGCGGGAGACTATGCCGCATGCTGTGCGGGAGACTATGCCGCATGCTATGCGGGAGACCTCTACCTCGGTCTGCGCGGGAGACTATGCTGTATGCTGTGCGGGAGACCTCTACCGCGGTTTGCGTGGGAGACTATGCTGTATGCTGTGCGGGAGACCTCTACCGCGGTCTGCGCGGGAGACTACTAACGCGGGATGTGCGGGAGACCTCTATCGCAGTTTGTGCGGAAGACCAATGTCGCAATATGGGCGATGGAGGTCTGCCGCGCCACACTGTCGCCAAATCTGCCACGTGGCTCGTTTTGGATTTGACACGTGGCGGGCGGATGATTGTACACGTGGATTCTGGTGATGCGACCACCATCAATTGCTCCCCACTCTTTGGTAGGAATCATTCCTGCGAAAGAGTATCTGGGTCTGGATTTTCTCGGGTCGGGTCGGATCTCCGTGCGTGTGTCGACGTAGGCGAGCCGCTATATATACTGGGCCCCTGCTGTCTTTGTCGCTATTGAGTTCTCCCGCAAAAAGACACTCAGCCGCGATTTTCTCTGCACACTCTCTCGCAACCCTGCCGCACTCTACTGTACTCTGCCGCAAGTCTGTCGCGTACACATCACTGTGTCGCAACTCTGCCGCAGCTTCTTCATACTCTGTCGCCAATCTCTCCTTTACTTCATTTTAGGTAATTTCATAGTCTGCAGTCCCACTCTTTTGACTTACAGACTCCTAAAATGGCTGGACATGGTGTAGGGAAACAAATAGACCTCGGAGTCAAGTCGACTTTGACGGAAGCCGACATCCGAGATCTGAAATCCCGTTTTCCTTTGCCCGAGGGGTACTCTTATAGGCTGCCCACCCCTCAGGAGAGCGATATTCGTCGCGTGTCCGACGGGGCCGTGGTTTTTAGGGCAGCCCTAGAGTTGGGACTCCGCTTCCCAATCTCCAACTTCGGGGCTTCCTTTCTCAGGGCACATAGGGTATCCCCGGGGCAACTGCATCCTCACGCCTGGATGCAGTTAGTGGCATTCACTGTGCACTGCCGTTTGAGGGGCGTCGTTCCAACCCTCCCTCTCTTAGATGTTTTCTTTAGGTTTCGAGGGAGCCCCGGCTTGGTGCCTTACTCGCTTCAGCGGGTGTATCAGCCCGGTTTTGAGAATCGATTGTTTGAGAAACCTGCTAACAAGCTGCATGGTTTCGAGACTGAATGGCTGGTGATGGGATTACCCGAGGGCCTAGATATCCCCACTCGTTGGGGAACCAGGCGTGAAATTCCCAAGGGCCCTCGTATCACCACGCTTAGGGAGCAACTGTCTTCTGACGTTAATAAGTTGCTAGTCCCTCAACCCCTTAGCCTCGACACCCTTTTATCAAATGAAAATTTGATATCGGCCGGCTGGGGTGTGGGTCCGGTCCCTGTTGCCGGACCCTCTGTTCCGTCGTCAGATCCTCTGCCTTTGGCTTCTCCCGAGTTGAATCCTGAAACCCCTAGGCCACAAGAGGATATAGGGGGCACCAATCTAGAATCCAGCTCTGATAGCGAACCCTTAGCCGATCTCACTGGTTGGGAAGGGTTCGGCTCCACTTTCATGGTGCTCCCGGACGACGAGGGGATAAATATCGAGTCCCTTCAGGAGCACTTAGACTCTCCTGACGGTAACTTTTATTTTTTCCCGCTGCTTATCATTTTTGATCAATTTATTAACCACTGATCTTCTTTTTCTTTTTTGCAGATATGAGTCATTTTCGGCAATCATTAGGTCGCCAGGTTTCTGAGGCTGGTCCTTCCAGCGCTCCTGCCAGGAAGAGGCATCGTTTGGCTGACGATGTCCCAAGTGAGGCACCGGTCCCCTCTCATCCATCTCGTGCTCGGACCCCTCCTGTTTCTAGGCAGGCGATGCCTCCCCCTCCTTCAGAGCAGAGAGATTTCTCTCGGGATAGGGGGAGAGTTGCCTCGTCTTCACGGGGGGCTTCCGAGTCATCCGGGCGATCACGCTCCAAGGAGCGTGCGGAATGCAATATCATTCCGTCTCAGCGAAAGAATAGAAAGCGCCTGTACATCGAGGGTTCGATGGGAAGCAGGCCGATATTGCCGAGGATAGGTCCTGCCGACGAGAGGCCCTATTCCGTGGATGGGGGGAATATTACGAGGGGCCACGAGTTCCGAGTCTACCCCGGGGTTCGTGACAACGACATTTTGGACACTCCCGAGGTGGCCTCCCGGTTGAGTTGGTCCACTATCCTTCCTCGAGATGAGGTAAGGATATTCAGAAACTACCCCGAGGGGGAAGACTTAGCCGATATCGAGGCGTTGAGGGTAAGTTTCTGATTTCTCTTCTTTTTGATTGCTTTTTGCAGCATACTTTGAATCTAACATTTTTGCATTTTTCGCAGCTGGCTCAACGAACCGTGGCAAATAATGCCCAACATCGGGCTTACCGGGAGCGAGTCGACAGAGAGATCCGGGAGATGAGGGACAAAGTTATGGAGTTACAGAACACGGTCAACAACTTGTCCCCTCTTCCGGATTTAGTTCGAAGCCTGGAGGAGCAGCTTACTAAGGCTCATCAAGACCTCGATCTTGCAAAGGGGGATCTCATGGTGGAGACGGCCCGGTCTTGTAAACTCCAAGAGGACCTGCAGGAGGCTCATTCTGAGTTAGACCGTATGCAATCCAACTACAGGTCTATGCTTACTCGGAATCAAGAGCTCGAGCAGCGTGTTGCGAGTTGGAAGGCTAAGCTGCTCCTGTACTGTCCCAGGCCGAGATTGACAGCATACGGGCCGAGGCCGTAAAGGAGTATCGTCTCTCCAAAGACTGCTTGAGGCGGAAGGAAGACTTCTCCAACCCTTACGTTAAGTACGGGTTCTTCCTAGCCCGATCTTGGCTAGAAGCACACAGGGAAGGAGAGGAGTTTCCTGAGCTCCAATACACCCATGAGGCGATGCTCTTTGAGGCTCCTGATTGGACCAAGTACGAGCCCGAGGCTGAGCCTGCGGACGAGCTGTTCAAGAGGACTGCTCAGGACGATCTCGCCAATCTTGCTGGTCCTTGGGAGCCCGCGGATCTGGACGGTGCTCCTGAGCCTATAGAAGCCCTCATTGATTTAGACGGTGAGGAGGGCGAGCAGTCCCTTGGAAGTGAAGGTTTTGCAGCTGATCCCCAGCTTCCTCCCGGAGAGTAGATAGGGATTTTTGCTTTTTTGTTTTTTGTATTTCATTTCAAGTACTTTGTTTTTTGTTTTAACTTTGTACCTTTGTCGAAACGTAATTGTAAAGATCTGCTAAAGATCTGCTTGTATCGACACTTGAATGAAATGAAATTGAGATTTTTGTTCATGCTTTGTATTGCATTACTTCTCTAATTGTCATTTATCATTCTTTGTCTGATTATTTCTTTTGCTTTGCTTGTATATAGGTTTGCATTTATATTCGTGTATGCTCCCCAATTCTTGATAGAAAGGTATGCTTTCAGGAAGAATTTTTTGTGCAAACGTGCATTTGTTTAAGGCTTGAGTACTGTGACGTGAAGGCGTCTTTAGTTTTTATAGCCTTAGTATTTTGATTACCTGGCCACGGTGACGCGTAGCGTCTTAGGCCTTTATGGTTAATTGAATGTTTTATGCCTGGCCTTAGTGACGCATTGCATCTCAGGCTCTCACGGCTCTTTTGAGTATACGCCTGGCCACAGCGACGCGTTGCGTCTCAGGCTCTTACAGCTTTTTTGAGTATACGCCTGGCCACAGCGACGCATTGCGTCTCAGGCTCTTACGGCTTTTTTGTGTGGATGTATATATACCTGTTTTACAGTGATGCATATACGCCTGGCCACAGTGACGCAAAGCGCCTCAGGCTCTTACGGCTCGTCTGAACTACGCCTGGCCACAGTGACGCAAAGCGCCTCAGGCTCTTACGGCTCGGTTGAACTACGCCTGGCCACAGTGACGCAAAGCGCCTCAGGCTCTTACGGCTCGGTTGAACTACGCCTGGCCACAGTGACGCATAGCGCCTCAGGCTCTTACGGCTCGGTTGAACTACGCCTGGCCACAGTGACGCAAAGCACCTCAGGCTCTTACGGCTCGTCTGAACTACGCCTGGCCACAGTGACGCAAAGCGCCTCAGGCTCTTACGGCTCGGTTGAACTACGCCTGGCCACAGTGACGCAAAGCGCCTCAGGCTCTTACGGCTCGGTTGAACTACGCCTGGCCACAGTGACGCATAGCGCCTCAGGCTCTTACGGCTCGGTTGAACTACGCCTGGCCACAGTGACGCAAAGCGCCTCAGGCTCTTACGGCTCGTCTGAACTACGCCTGGCCACAGTGACGCAAAGCGCCTCAGGCTCTTACTGCTCGGTTGAACTACGCCTGGCCACAGTGACGCAAAGCGCCTCAGGCTCTTACGGCTCGTCTGAACTACGCCTACTGGTAGATCTTCCACTTCCAAGGTTGCAACTCGGAAGCGATCTACAAAGCTTTTCAAGGATTCTTTATTCCCTTGTTTAAGCGTGAGTAAGTAGGTAGCGTCTTTCTTCCTCTGGCTGTGGATCATGAAGACTTTGAGGAATTCATTTCTCAACTCATCAAAAGAGGAGATTGAACTTTCGCTCAACCCGTTGAACCACTTGAGAGCATGCCCGGACAATGTGAGAGAAAAAGCTCTGCACATAATTTCGTCCTCCCATCCATGCAACAGCATGAGGGATTCATAACTCTGAATATGGTCATAGGGATCCGTTTTGCCGGTATAAGTAGCCATATAGGGCATTTTGAACTTCTTCGGCAAAGGTTTGTTCATGATCTCCAGGCTGAATGGGATCCTCCTCCTTTGTCCGTCATCCGGAGACACTAGCTTTTTCTTCTCGAGGATCCTTTGGACGACCTTCTCCACGTCCTTCGACCCTCGAGCTGAGTAAGGTCCTGTCCCTTCTGGTCTAGAAGAGTCCGATTGATAAATGCCTCTTCCAGCACCTCTCACTACGGGACTTGATATCTCGGGACCTTCTTGTGGGTTAAAATCTCCTTGTCTCCGTTGCTCCCCAGCTCTATGTGCCCTTAGGTCATGTTCCAACACTATGGGAGATGAGTTGCGGCAGGTAGGGAGACTCTGCCGCCTAGGGGCTGCGGAAGGACCCTGCCGCTGAGCGGCCAGAGGAGAGGTCTGCCGCGCATCGGGCAAGGGTGAACTCTGCCGCCTATTAGAGGCGGGAGAGCACCGTCGCATATCTGATGTGGGATACCTCTGCCGCGTGTTGTCTGCGGGAGAGTTCTGTCGCCGTTGAGCCGCAGGGGGACTCCGCTGCACATTCGGCGAGCTTTGCCGCTCATAGGACAAAGGAGATGTTTGACGCATGGGAGATGCGGGTGGGCTGTGTCGCCTATGAGTCTCTGGTGAACTCTGTCGCCCGGGAGCTACGGGCGGACTCTGTCTCACCTGAGCCACTGGAGAACTCTGCCGCCTGGGAGCTGAGGGCGGACTCTGTCTCACTGGATTGGCAGTAGCGTTGCGTGGCGTTCCTGCCTCTTGTCCAATGTTTACCAGGCTGGAGGGCTGACCTCTCTCGTAGGTCTGCCTTGGTGTGCTTTCCCCCACTAGCTGCTGCACTTCATGGGGTAAGCTGAATTGGGGGAGAGCTTCTCTGAAGAAGTTCACCATGGCTCTCAGTGCTGTTGTAGCCTCCGTATTTTTGCGTTTCAGGGCCTCGAATTCCTCCAAGGAGACTAAGGGTTCTCCTTGAGCCCTTTCACTGTGTCTTCTTCGCTGTTCTGATCTGACAGGGGGACTTACAGAGTTCTGCCCTCCTGTCAATTCTGCAGTTGAGCGTGTCCTCACCATTTCGATAGAGAACCTGACTTTTTGTCGAGATTCCCACAGACGGCGCCAATTGATGTTGCCTACCTGACAGCAACCAGAAAATACCTTTCGCGTAGTTTGATTACCTTAACGACGAAAGGGTGACGTCGATGCAATTTGATCCACGTGTTCTTCGTATATCCTGCAAAAACAACAGGAATCAGAGGGGGCAGGGATTTGTCCCTGCACGTGCACTCCGACGATCAAGTCAGTGATCGGGAGTTGGTGTATGTAAGAAAAGGAGAAAGTATTGCTTAAATCAAAGGGTTTAAGTGTTTTTCCCTGTTTTTTTCTTTTTTGGACCGGATTTCCTTTTTCAGAGAGCTCACCTGGTATTTATAGGTTTCTCTGGGTCGGTTCGAGCTGAGGCCCAGGCGCGTGTCTGGGCCGCGACAGAGTCATATAGTACTCTGTCGCGCTTCGGGCGAAACAGCTTGAGGGTGACCTCTACCGCGGTCTGCGCGGGAGACTATGCCGCATGCTGTGCGGGAGACTATGCCGCATGCTATGCGGGAGACCTCTACCGCGGTCTGCGCGGGAGACTATGCTGTATGCTGTGTGGGAGACCTCTACCGCGGTTTGCACGGGAGACTATGTTGTATGCTGTGCGGGAGACCTCTACCACGGTCTGCGCGGGAGACTACTAACGCGGGATGTGCGGGAGACCTCTATCGCAGTTTGTGCGGAAGACCAATGTCGCAATATGGGCGATGGAGGTCTGCCGCGCCACACTGTCGCCAAATCTGCCACGTGACTCGTTCTGGATTTGACACGTGACGGGCGGATGATTGTACACGTGGATTCTGGTGACGCGACCACCATCAGAATCGAATTTAAATAAAATATTAAAAAGTTAAAAATAAATTTGAATTCAATCAAATTTAAATATTTGAGTTTAAATTTTTATTTATATTTATTTTTCCCACACATTAAAAGAAATCAAGTCCATTCAGATTTGTCTAAACAATACTAATATTTTTACAAATAAAAAAATGAACATGACTTAATATCATATTGACACGTTTATTTGAAACGAAGCCTAAAAAATACATATAAAAAAATAAATAAATCAGGGTCTAAAAACCAGCAAAAGCATCTTTGCAAGCCAAGCATTTGTCGTTGGCTGGTCGGGCTACTTTGATACTAGCTGCTTCAGGCGCAATTGCCGACTACACCATGCAGGTGTATCAGTTGGCAGTTCCGATCTCTAATGCAATAGATAGGTTGAACAAGGATTTCCTGTGGGGTTCCACGAATGAGAAATGAAGATTACTTCACTAAGCTGGAACGATGTTTGCACACTGAAGAAAGATGGTGGACTGAGTTTTCGAAGAACAGTGGATATGAATACAGCTCCGCTTTCCAAGTTAGGTAGGAAACTTGAAACGGGAGATGCGGAGTTATGGGCTAGAGTACTGAGAGGGAAATATCTCAAACGTGGATCCTTTGTCAAATATAACTCTAGACCAATTGCATTATTCCTTTGGAGCAGTGTTATTTCATGCAGAATGTTGGCAGCCAAGGGTTGTTCTCGAATGATCTCTAATGGCCAGACTACATCCTTCTGGTATGATAACTGGCTGGGGGTAAGCAACTTGTGGAGTCATGTCCTGGATTAGTTTTCACAGGGAATGTCAATGAGAAGGTTAGTTGTTACATAGATGATAATGGTGAGCGGGATTGGAATCGTTTGTCGTTGCTCCCCATGGATCTAAAAAATCAGCTTACTTTAATTCCAATTTTTTTGGGGGAAGAGGACCGAATCTTCTGGTGTAACTCTGCTGAAGGCAACTTTTCAGTGAAAGCGGTGTATTCTTTGCTTAAAGGGGAGAGTCCCTGCAACGTCCCTTGGAACTCTGTTTGGAAGTTTAATACAACACCCCGTGTGAAATATTTTATCTGGCTAGCCGTTAGAGATAGGCTGCTGACAAGAGAGGCTTGCCTTAAACGGGGTTTATTGAGTAATGCTACATGCCCGAGATGTCACACCGACCAATAAACTAGCCTCCATGTACTTCGAGATTGTCCAAGTTCTCAGCATATGTGGTCTAACTGGTTTGAGGGGGCTGAACTGGTCCACTTCAATACTCTTTCTTATGATGACTGGTTCAAGTTTAATCTTAGTAGCAGGAAGATTGTTGGTGACACTCGTCTGCCATGGTCCCTTATCTTTGCATGCGGCTGCTGGTTGATTTGGGAGTGGAGCAATAAAGCAGTCTTCGATCGATAACAGCTTTACGTTGCCCTCTAACAGCAACTGTATTGTCTTAAACTATATTTCGAGTTTTTGCAGGTCTCGACTATAAATCGGGTGGTGCAAGGCGGGTGTGCTCAATTTCTTGGACGACTCCTTCATCGAATTATGTCAAGATGAATGTTGATGCTTCAGCCTTCTCAAATCTGGGTGTATCACCTGGAGGAGGAATCTACAGAGATAACTGAGGAAAGTGGTTGTTCGGTTTCAGTAGAAGTCTTGGGTGGGGTTCCATTCTCAGGGCTGAACTTTTTGCCATTCACTTGGGTTTGCATCTAGCGTGGGATTTGGGTTACAGACTCATTGCTGGCAATTTATAAGATTTCTCAGCCTATCTACAAGAACGATCCTCTTTTCCCTTTACTAGAAGATTGCCAATCTATGCTACGGAGGGACTAGAGTTGCTCTATCAGACATATTTTTCGAGAAGCTATCTTCTACGCCGATTTTCTAACAAGCCTCGTTCATGGAAACTCTTTCGAATTACAGTGGTTAAATGATCCTTTTGGGGATTGGGAAGGTGGCTTCATTTTGATATAACAGGGCTAGGCTCACCTAGAGTGTCACAGTCCACACTCAATTTGTAAAATATTATCTATTTTGGTCCATTAAACCTTACAATTTTATTTTTTCTAAAAGACGTCTCATATTTGAAAGGTGGTGCGAACACTTAACTATAGGATCAAACTTTAGTATACAACCAATGTGGGATTCATGGTCCCCTTTGGCACTATAATATCATCTCCCACTCATTTGGGGCCCATTGTCCTCAATGTCATATTGCTAGTACCTCTCGAGCATGCTCTAATACCAATCATCACGATCCACACTCAATCTATAAGGTATTGTCAGCTTTGGCCATTTGGGCTTCACTATTTTATCCTTTTTTCCCAAAAGACGCCTCACGGTTGAAAGGTGATGTGAACACTTAAATATAAGATCAAACTCCAGTACAAACCTAATTCGGGATTCATGACTCCCTTGTGAGATCGTAACATAGTGTCTGTGCAGTCTAATTCTCTTACAATTATTCTTACGTACCAAAAAAATTGCGTCTAAAATGTCCATACTTGAAAAAAAGCAATAATATCTATTTTCTAATAATTTTCTTACTTGATAGATCTTCAAAAATCTTCTAAAAACCTACAAACTGTAATATCATATTTTAATAACACATCATATTAATTAAGTTATAAAAAAGAATTATAATCCCTTAATTAAGAAGTTAAACTAAAAGATAATAACGAGAGCATTCATCATCATTCTCATCCTCATCGGAGCCAAACAATTTTATGTAAAAAGTATACTAACTAATTAGGAACTCCAAACTAGTAAGATTGTTAAAATAAAAAAAATGATAAAATAACAATGAGAAAGCATTACCTATTAAAAAACTTTTAGCACACATCCAATCATCAAAACAAACAATAGATTTGTAAGACCCGATTTTTATCGAAATTCCTTATGGTTCATATGATGTAAACATGATTGGATGTAAATTGATTCATAAGAAGAGTTGTACATGAATGAAAAATACAAATGGAATGAATAAAAATTTTCGAATGCATTTAAAGATCAAATGGAGATTAAAATGACCACATATTAAACGAATGAGATTCGGACCTTTCGGATTGAAGATAAGAATTTAAAACACAAAATGAGAAAGGGTTTGTGAAGGGAAGCTGTGTTGATTTGGTCCCGAACACGTTAAAGGGTAAAACGGTTAAAAGACTTGAAATTCGGTGTAAATTCGATAAGAAATTTACACTGTAAACATGGATTCAAGAAATATTGATCAATAAAGGAGAAATAATTAAATTTCAGGTTAAATTGATCAAGATATGATTTTATCGGAATTAATCAAAATTTTCACATCGAAAAATTATCCTAAAAATATTGAAAAAATATACCGAAAAAAATGAAATAAGACAGATAAATTAATTTATGGATTAAATGAATAAAATATAAAATTTTAATGATATTTTGGGATTTTTATAATATTTTAAAGAATAAAATAATAATAAAATAAATTATAAATAAATAAAAGAAATTAAAAAAAAACTGAAACAGGGTCACGCGATCGCGCGAAACCCATCGCGCGACCTGTGCTTTCTGCTTCCCCGAACGGCGACACCGGAGACGAGCGGCGATGAACGACACACGATGAAGGACGACCGACGCGGTGGGAGTATCCCGAGAACCACCACGAGCTGGGATCCGTCGTCGATGAAGAGAATGGCGAGGGGGAAGAACCGAAAGGGAAAAGAGAAATCGACGGCCACCGGCGCCGATCTGGCCAACCCCGCCCCCAGCCGAACGTTCCCGAGGCAAAGATGAGCCAATTTGTGGCGAAAACGGCGGCCAGCGCCGGCAACAGCGAGAAAGAGAAACGTTAGCGAGACCGAGTAGAGAAGAGGCTGGACTGGGCACTTTTCGGCTATCGTTGGCGAAACCGAGGCCAGATCCGTGCATCGGACAGTCCCGCGGACCTGCTGGAGACTAAAGTCAGCGAACAATCAGTCGGCAATGCTTCGAACGGCGAAGGAAAAAATTGAACCTGACTAAACCGGTTGAACCGAACCGATCTGAATTGGGCTGAACCGGACCGAACCGGTTCCGCCAGAAAAGAAGAAAAAGAAAAAGAAAAAGGGAAAAAGAAAAAGAGAAAAATTTGGAAAAAAATCTTGGTGATGTAGTTGAGCTACGGGTAAGCCGGTAAGCGATCGAAATTGACCGATTTAAATTTTGAAATATTGAATTTGATTAATATTCGACTAAAAATTGACCTGGAAAAATATGTAATTGTGTAGCTCGACAATTGACGTCAAACAAGAGCTCGAGTCAGTCTCGATTTGTGTACTATCATGGAATCTCGGGTAAGTAACCCTTATTTACAACAATTTGCATAGTTATGAGTGTTAGAAATTTATCGCATAAATTACGAATTAATTCCGTATAAAATGAATTAAATTCTGAAATTTGAGATAAATTGTCGTAAATAATTAATTGAGCTATCCGAGAGTTTAGAACGAGGTACAATAAATACTGATGGGTCCGATGAGCCCAATAGGTCTCGATAATGTGAATAGTAAGTGAAAAATGGACTTAAGGCCGATTAAGGCCCATTAAGGTGTAATCGAGCCCAAAATTGTAATCGAGCCCAATACTTTGAATTAAACTCAGAAATGATGAAATAAAGTTAATTGAATGATTTTTGACCTGATAAATAACTATACGCAGCTCTGGAGATTGGATTGGGAGCAAATCGGACTGCGTGACGAGACATCAGTGAAAATGTCAGACTGTACAGAAAAATGAGGTAAGGTAATTTTGTGAGTAGCTAGAGGTAGCTACGCGTATTTTAATAGCTTTTGTATACACTGAAAATGTATAAAGGTCCTAGAAATGGATTAAAAATTTTAAGAATTCGAAATAGGTAAAATACTATTTTACCCCTACTGAGGGAAATTCACCTAAGGATGGTGAAAGCATGACATGCATGAAATGCATGATTTGAGAAATTTTCGTGACTTTTTAGCAAAGCAAATTGGTAGATTGACCAGTATTTGCATAAAATTTACAAGATAACACTACGTAATTATTATTTAGATTTAAATGAAATTTATTTGGAAAAAGGGCCAACTATCAAGTTTATATGGAAACAGATGGTGCTGAAGCCTTGCTCGCACTATATCTGAGTTTGTGAGTGTGCATAATGGTGCTAGAGCGGTTGCTTGCACCGATTTGTGTGACATGATAAGCATAAAAAGGTGCTGGAGCAATTGCTTGCACTAGTTTTAATGATTTGACATGCATGAGACGTGTTAGAGCTTAGTTCGCACGAGTTTTGATTTGTGTGATGCATGCATTAGTGCTGGAGCAAGGGCTCGCACTAGAGTTTTACATGCATAGGTGCTGGAGTCTAACTCGCACCAGATTTTCAATTGATTTTTATGACACAGTGCTGGAGCCTAGCTCGCACTAGTTTTACATGATTTTGACAGAGTGCTGGAGCTTAGCTCGCACTAGATCTTATGAAATTTTATGAAACGCGTGCTGGAGCTTTGCTCGCACGAGATTTTCCTTGATTTTATGAGAGTGTTAGAGCATCGCTCGCACTGATTTTATGAGACATGCCATGAGCCGTGCTTGGAGCGTCGAGTAGACTGTGTGTCACGTCGATTAAATATGCTCGCACGTGCGTTTTGAGATAGGCATGATTATTGATATGAGATATGGGTCCACGGAGTATGTTGTACCGTGCAAGTAGCATGGAGTACGTTGTACCGTGCTGGGATTGATTATGTGGCATCTTCGGATGCGAGCGGCATCTTCGGATGCGAGATATCGGGCAGGACCGATGGGATGGACTGACCCACCTCTCAGGACGATTCCCGATAGTGATGAGACCCCGCACACAGGATCCGTGTAGCAGTGGGATCACGAGTATATGGCCATACTCCTGGTTATTTGCCTGAGATATTGATATATATATATATATATATATTGCCTAGTCTCGCATGTTACTATCTGATGTTTTGAAAGCTTGAGAATGCGTGGATTTTGTGTGAGTTTAGACCACCTGAGGGAGGGGTTGGATCCTGACTGATGATATTGGTTTTATTGTGAATAAATAGAATTTTCAATGTTTTCAAAAATGCTTGGAAATAAATGATTTTATGTGGATCAGGATCACCCGATGGAGGGGTTGAGTCCTGATAAGTGTGATGGATGTGGATTCATGAAATGAATTAAAATGTTTTCTACAGTTTTGTAGAAACTCAGCATGATGTATTTTCCATGCTTGTTTATAATTCATGAAATGAAATGTTTTAGCATGAGGAGGTTATCCATGTTTTAATTGTAAATGCATGATTTTGATTTAATTCATGCGCTGTATGATTTTACATGAGATGCCATTGAGGCATGGGTTGCATGATTTCCATAAGCACAGACAGCTTTTATAAACTATGGCATTAATGTGTGCATAATTTCGTGCATGAGCTTTAAACGAAAAGAAATGGATTTAAGGGCATGACATTATGAGCATGTAGATAGTGGAGCTATCTACTTACTTGTATAATTGCCTTACTGAGTGTGTGGTTGCTCACCCCCTTATTTTTTCCTTTTTTCAGAGCACTCGCAGTAGATAGTGAGGGGCTGATGACTTGCATTTTTGGTATCTACTGTTTCCCATCATCGAGAAAAGGTATATACACTTGTATAGTTTTTATATCTAAATATGTAAATGCACAGTACTGTAAACGTATATGACATCAGGGATGTAAGGTTATGTAAATGAAATTGTGAATGTAACATGGAAATGGAATGGTAAGTAGTGTAAGGGGACTAACACCGAATCATAGCCAACTGTTGGTAGGATGGTCACGATGAGAGGAAGGTAAGAATTAAATATGAAAGAAAAACGAAAACTTTATTCTGATTTTTGGGTCGTGACAAGATTAAACCATTTTTATCGCATAAATTCTATCTAAATCCCTAAGGTTTGACCTTGATCCAATTTTCATTAGTTTCAAAAATAGACACTCCGCATCAAACTTTTCTAGTTCGCTGGACAAGTTAGCCCTTCCATTAGTCAATCGTTCAAAGTTTAATTTTGAGACCATTTTACCTCTTAAACCATTTAAAGTGCTTTAAATACTTAGCCAATTAATAATGAATAGAAAATTACTAAAAGCTACTAGGCTTGAAAATGTCATTTTTCTTTTTTCTTTTTAATTTATTTTTTGTTTATTATTTATTATTTTTATTTATTAGGTACTATACTAAGTAAGATATTATTGTTGTTTAGTAGCGCACTAACTAAAACAGGGTATAAAAACAACAATGATGTGCTACTTAATACAGTACTTAAAAAATAAAAATAAAAAATAAAAAATAAAAAATAAAAAATAAAAAATAAAAAACAATAAACAATAAACAATAAATAATAAGTAAATAAATAAATAAATAATAAATTAAAAAGAAAGAAGAGAACTAATTTTTCAAAGCATAGTATGTAAAACTCTGAATTTTCATTGTATAAACTTAATACGATAATAAATAAGTTGATTTTGTAATGTATGAGTATTAAGAATTGTTGGATATGTTTGTAGGAGTTGTGGATGCTTTGGGAATAAATGCTTTATGATATTGTGGATTTAGATGATTTTTATTTATTAAATTAATTTATATTTGAGGTATTAAGTATAAGATGATGAATTTGATATTATGTGATGTTGTGGACATGTTATTGATGAATTAAGTGGTCTTATGTATGTATTGAGGATTGATTTTGAGTTGTAAAATGATTGATTTAAATTTAGAAGTTGAAAAATGAGAGTTTTTCGAGATAAAATACCAAAGGAATGGTGTTCAAGGTCTAGGAATCGATCCCTTACTCTTAGAGGACCGATCCCTATATCATAGAAGCTAAAAATGAACTGTTGCAGGGTAGCGAATCAATCCCTTAGGGCAAGGTATTGTTCCCTTGAAGGTAGAATATCTAAAAGCTGCAGTAAAGCACAGGGGGATCGATCTCCTCCCTAAAGGGATCGATCCCCTCATTACAAAATGTGATTTTGGAGCATTTTAAGGGAAGGGATCAACCCCCTAGTGCCCTGAAGTCTTAAAATGTGTTTTAAAAACACGAGAAACTTGGAGAAAATTGGGAAAAGCCTAGAGAGAGAAAGAAAAAAAAGAAAAAAGGAAAAAGGAAGAGGGAAAGCCAAGGAACTCTACTGATCCCCATTTCCACCTCCATTTCTCAAAGAAATTGCCATTCCATTATGAGATTGAAGTAAGAGAAAGGAAGAGAAAGAAGATGAAAAGTTGCGTTTTTAGCTCAAAGGAGAAGAACAAAAGTAAGAGGCTTTTATTTTGGATTTTGATTAGTGGGTAGGGATTGTTTATGGTTATTAAATACTAATTGAATGAAATTTATGGTTTGAAGGATTGGTTGTTGGTTTTGAGCTTGAAGAGACAAAATTTATGGTTTTCTCTCTCTACATTGGACAAGGTAAGGATTTTTGAAAATTCTAAGATAATTATATGTTGAGATGGGTGTTGTGATCTATTGTCACGACCCAAACTACCCAAAAATCAGAGTTAATTTTTCGCGTTTTGTTATTTTTATTACTTAAATTCTTACTTGTCCTCTGATCGTGACCACACTCCACTAACAAATTGGGCCGTGCGTCAATGCCAGTCCCACCACACATTTACCATATTACTTATTTCTTCTCCAGTCGTTTATAATTATTTACAATATTTATACATCCCCTAAAGTTACTTACAAACATGTTATTGTGCTATGCTTATGTAGATACAATATGTACAAGTGTATATACCTTATGTTGATGGGCAGCAGCGGATATCCGGAATGCAGTACTGAGTCGCCTCAACTTCAACTGGAGATTATCTGTGGGAGAAAATGAAAGGGGTGAGCACATCAAGCTCAGTAAGGCAATCCTACGAACAAGTAGGTAACCATACTACCTACATGAACGTGGTGCCATGTATAAACCACCCTTTCTCCACACATTTTAAAACAAATGATATGAGTTATGATGTTATGTAAATCAAGTTTGCACGGAAAATTCAACATGCAATTATTACAAATCATTTATTTCTCAATTAAAATTTTCACAATAAAGTCAGGACTCGACCCCTCCTGCAGGTGATCCTGACTCACACAAAACCATGAAAATCGGTTTACATTCACACATGGGTTTGAAAAGCATGGAAATACCATCATGCAAATTTAGTTTAAAACCCAATTTGATTTCATCAAAATCGACGACATGCGAGACTAGGCAACGTCTGTATATCGACAAATAACCAGGACTATGGCCATATGTGTCCTCGGGAGTTCCTCAGCTACACGGATCCTAGTGTGCGGGTTCTCTCATGATCGGGAACTGCCCGGGTGGTGGGTCACTCCATCTCATCGGTCTTATCCGATCCCATGCATCCGAAGATGCCAACATAGCACAAAGATACCAACGTATCACAAAGATACCACACGGTACATCGTACTCCATGCTACTTGCACTGTACATCGTACTCCGTGGACCCCCAGCCTTATCCCTCGTTCGGGCTCATCAGCTGGACCTCCAACCCTTATCCCTCGTTCGGGCTCATCAGGTGGATCTCTAACCCTTATCCCTCGTTCGGGCTCATCAGGTTGTTTCTCTAACCCTTATCCCTCGTTCGGGCTCATCAGGTTATTTCTCTAACCCTTATCCCTCGTTCGGGCTCATCAGGTTATTTTTAACATGCCATGTCTCAAAACGCACGTGCGGGCCTATTTAATCGGGGACACACAGTCTACCCGATGCTCCAAGCACGGCTTATCATATGATCTCTGAAAAGTAGTGCGAGCGGTGCTCTAACACTGTCGGTAAATCAAGTAAAACTAGTGCGAGCTAAGCTCAAGCACTCTGTCACGAAGAATCGTATATAAAAATATGGTGCGAGTTAGATTCCAGCACCATGTCATGAAAATCATATATATATATATATAAATCTGGTGCGAGTTGGACTCCAGCACCTATGCACGTAAAACTCTAGTGCGAGCTCTCGCTCCAGCACTAATGCATGCATCACACAAATCAAAACATCGTGCGAGCTGAGCTCTAGCACGTCTCATGTCAATAAAAACACGTAGGCGGCTCTGTTTCCTCAAAACAGTTTTCAAAACAATTTCATCGTTGAAAGTATGCAATGCTGTGCATTTTCTTTCAAGGTTAGCCAGCCTACTTATGCATGCATAAAAATGTCTCCAGAATGAGCAGGAACCTCTTGTTCTTGCTCCTCCCAATTTTTCCTAAATTTTGTAAACTTTACCCTTAACAAGGGTATTTTGGTAATTTACCCATTCGGGGCACTAAAATTATTATTTGACCTCTAGACCCTTCAGCTAATTTTTAAAGACTGCAATGAACTTAAAATTGCGTAAAGTTTACCTCTAGCAGTCCGTAGAATTCCCTTACTTTATTTTCCTGTCGAGTCTGACCTTTCCACTGATGTCACGTCGCGCAGTCCGATCTGCTCTCAATCCAATGCCCGGAACTACGTATCAATATTCCTCAGGTCAGATAACATACAATTTAATTGTATTTCCTATTTTCTGGGCTTAATTTAAATCATTGGGCCCGTTTACCCCTATTGGGCCCGATTGCACCTTAATGGGCCTTAAGCCCGTTTTCCACTTAATTTTCACTTTATCGAGGCCTATTGGGCTCATTGGGCCCTCCAATAATTTATTGGGCCTCGTTCTAACTCTCAAATAGTTAAATTTATTATTTACGACAATTTATCTAAATTTTCATAATTTAATTCAATTTATGCGGAATTTAAATTCATATCACGCATAACGATGTAAATTATTGTAAATAAGGGTCACTTACCCGAGATTCCATGCTAGTACGTAAATTGAGGCTGTCTCGAGCTCTCGGTGGATGCCAATCGTCGAGCTATACAATTCTATAATTTTTCGGGTAAGCTTTCAGTCCAAAATTAATTAAATTAAATACTCCGAAATTTAAATCGGGTCAATTTCGACCACTACTGACTTACCCGTAGCTCGATTGCATCGTCGGGATTTTTTTCCAATTTTTTCTCTTTTTCTTTTTCCCTTTTTCTTCCTTTTTTCCTCCTCTTTTTGGCTGAACCGGTTCAGACAGGTTCAGACCCGCCGGTTCACCCCGGTTCACTCCTGTTCGACCGGTTCACCGCCTTGCCGCCGGTTCGACTGTTCTCCTCTTCGCCGTTGGTACCGTTCCCTTTTTCCGCCATTTTCGACGTTTACCGACAGTTTCAGTGGCTGTTTTCGGTACCAATCGGCTCACCGTCGCCTAGGCTTCCAAAATCGAGCCTTGGTGGGGCTCAAATCGACGCCGATCGCTGGAAAAATCTCTCCTCTCCCCGTCGGTTTCTCTCCCTTGATCCGTCGGATTTCGACGATTTCGCCTACCAATACCGGTCTCAAAAGAATCGGCTCCTCCTCCTGAACTCGTCGGTACCCACCATTCGTGCCCAGCTGCCGTGGATCGCCGGGATCAACCCCGTTTTCCCTGCGATCTTCTCTTTCTCCGTTCGCCGGACACGGCCATCGTCGGCGAGCGTCACCGGTGCCCAAAGCTTCGCCGGTCTCTCCTCTTCCTGCTCGGCCCTTCGTCGGAGTCGCTCGGTCGCCGGTGGCCGTGGATCGGTCGGCCACGCGCGGGTCTCCTTCTCCGTTTTCCATTCTTCTTCTCTCTCCCCGATAACACTTTCAGATTTCTCTCTTTTTTTCTTTTTTTTATTTATTTTATTAATTATTTTTATTATTATTTTAATCATTAAAATACATTAAAAATACCTAAATATCCCTTAAAATATCCTTAAAATTATTATTTAATTCTAAATTCATTTATTTAATTTTATTTAATTTATTTAATTTATTTTAACCCTTTTTCGGGTATAATTTCTCCGTATTTTTTGGATATTGTCCCGAATGACTTTTCGGTATATTTTTCGATTATTTTCGGGATTATTTTTTCGAACTAAAAATCTCAATTAATTCCCATAAATTAATATCTTGATCAATTTAACCCAAAATAAATTTATTTCACCTTTATTGACCAAGATTTCTCAAATCCATATTTTTAATTAAATTTCCTTATCGAAATTATTCCGACTTTCGATCTATTGACCGTTTTGCCCTTACACATGTTTGGGATTAATTTAACCCGACTTCCCTTCACGAATACTCATTCATTTCATATTTTAATTAAATTCGGGTCTTACAACTCTCCCCCACTTAAAGAATTTGGTCCTCCAAATTAGAACCAATTCATATGAGTCCATAAACTACTTCGGGTACATCAATCGTATCATACTTCTTTAATTCTTATGTGACCTTTTTCCGGAGTGTATTATTACCAAGGACTTAAATTAGGGAGATCGTCTTAAACCTCAATACTTTTTCTTTCCTGTTTAATGCCCGAATCAACTTCTTCAATATACTTATATTTGCATTAAGCTGGACTGTTGGATCTCATATCCTATCACCTATGCTGGATCTGGATAGTATTTCTGAAGCATCAAAAGATGGGACACATTGTGGGTGCCTGCTTATTCAAGTGATAACGCCAACCTACAGGTCTTATCTCCCACTTGTCCAATCTCTCAAAATATTCAATCCAGCGAAACTCAACTTACCTTCTTCCAAAAGTTCGCTATGTCTTTATTCTCTTAGGACAACAAACATTTCAACCATACCAATTCACCCTCGGTGAATTCCAATACTTGTCTATCTGCTCTGAGGTGTTCTTAATCTCTCATTCTTAACTAAAACATCCTCAGAGACTTATTATCCAAAGTCGAAAATAATTATATCTGTCACCTACTTTTTTTCTTATCCAATTTGGGGAACAACCCCTACAGCCATACACTACCTCATATCTTGTTATCCCGATACTCAAGTGGCAACTGTCACTATTGACGAATTCGATTTGTAATAACTGATCATCCCAGGAGCATAAAAATCAAGGGCACACGCTTTCATCGGATCCTCCAGAACTTGTACAGTCCTCTCTGACTGACCATCTATCTGAGGATGGAAAGCTGTGCTAATACTCAGTCGGGTACCCATAGCTTCCTGAAAAATATTCCTTGAAGTAAGAAGTGAAGCGGGAATCCCTAAATGATACCATGCTCACTGGAACGCTACATCATGTTCCACGATCTTCCTTATACATAAATCCTCATACACACTCTGAGTATCTGGGGATTTCATGACCAGAAGGTGGGTAGACTTAGTCACTCTATAGACTATCATCCAAATAGCCTCGTAATTCACCTGGGTTCTCTGTAACCCATCATAAAATTCATGGAGACTTGCTCTCATTTTCGTGCCGTGTCGATATAGGTAGAGGCTGCAATAACTCTGCAGACTTTTAATACTCTACCGTATTTCTTTTCACATCTGACCACCAATACCCTTTTCAGAGATTTCATATATTCTTTACTTTCCATATGCACTATATATCCCGAAGAGTGAGCTTCTGATAATATTACTATCTCATCAACTGTGGTCCTGGGGAGCACTTATACTGTCTCTAAACCTCTCTGTAAATCATTATCATACTCTGTGAACTCTGTCACTGTACCCTTCTGAATCTCACCCACACTATCGACATCATGCCGATCATCATGCTAAGCCTGTCAAATCCGGGCACTCTCATCCGGTTCTAGTCTCAGGCTAGCTGTCACACAATCACTGTCATCATCAGAAGGGATCACATCAATACTGAGGTTCACAACTGCTCTAGCAGCTCACGCTCCCTGACCATCATACGTAGTACCATCCCGAGGCTCTTTATGTTCAAGGCATCAGTCATCACATTAGCCTTTCCTGGGTGGTAAAAATTTTCACAAATCAAAACCTCTCAGAAGCTCTAACCCACTATGTATTCTCATATTCGCCTCTTTCTGTGAAAACAGATACTCGGGCTTTGTGATCAATGCATACCCAAAATTCCTCATCGTGTACCTAGTAGTACCATAACCTCAGTACAAGTACTACCGTTGCCAACTTTAAATCATGGGTCAGATAGTTTATTTCATGATCCTTGAGTTGTCTAACTCCAAAAATTGACTATCTTCCCATTATACATCAATACACAGCTCCTTCATAATTTTGAGGTATCCATACTCACTAAGAACCTCTTGAGCTGTTGGGTATGGTAAAATTAATCACGGTGGTCAGTTCATACTTCATTACATCGAAATTCATGTCACATCTATCATCTTATTTATCATCTTATTTAAAGACCACGTTTTCTTAGTTAAACGTGTCAACCAAGTAGACCATATTGGGAACTCGCAACAACCATCTATAAAAGCAATTTTCCAATTATTGCTTATAATCTGCCCTAGACTTTAACTACCCCCAACATATCATCGATAATGATGATTACAAATCGGTCCAATCCTTGACTTATTTACGCATAAGTGTATAAGATCCTTAAAAATTGCTTACGCTTTCAGGTACTAACCTGCGTCATTTCCTTTTCTTATCTTAACGGCTCTTATTAAATTTTACTATGTTAACCTTTATGATTTGTCGAATTTTAATATTCTTATCGTCTTAGTAAAGGTATCCTAATACTAAAGGTATTTATTACAACGATCGATTTTACGTTATAGGTTATATATATATATATATACTTTTAGACGCTGTCAAGTCTTCAGGCGGGGAGGTATTTTGAAATACCTTTATTAACCCTAGACTTAACCACAATTACTTTATATACTAGTCCATGTGGTTATAATTTATATTCGCTACTAATTGCTTTAATCCTAATGACTTCGCATACGCACTCTTACTCCAATACATCTTGTATTTAGGATCAACATATCTTAAAGATTATCTCCTTTCATATATCCCTCATGACAAAACTCTTTCATTATTCATTCCGTGAGTACAATCCTTTACTCCTTTAATTTCAACTGTTGCACCCCTTTTTATCACTTGTCAACACTTACAGTATACTTTTCAGTGATATTTTCACCCCTGTTTTCAACTTAAAATCTCCATATCCATATTCTGTTAATTAATCCTCCTCTATTGGGGTACTCATTTATTAGTATTGTGCCCAATGATGTAGGCATTCATGCCTTTTTACTCACTTATATGCGAATGAAGGCGGTATGAATAAATGTGTGGCACCAGGATCAATGAACATATGTACTTCATTATTCATAACAAGTGTGGTATCTTACACCACATCCATGAAACATCAATAGTGTCCTGGTCCAAGACATCCTCTCGCCTTCGTCCAATAGCCTACTTTCCTTTTTTCTTTTCGGCTATGACCTCCCTTTTTGTTGCAGCTATACCAACGAAGTTTTCTCTCTATCTCTTTACTTTTCTGTGGGGAGATCTCGCCCAACTCTGTGCAATCAATATCAATGGTCCGTCTTACCACATTTAACGGCCATTTTCCATCAATACAGTGTAAGTATAGATCCTCCTTTCGTGGTATCCACCACCCATTCACACTGCTTACACTGCTACACTGCTTCGTAGCAGGTCGGGGTCCTCCAATCACAATACCCCTCAAGAGTGCCAAAATTGTATGCACTGGGGCCTTAACAATTATCTTACTCCATGTCTCATCAAATTAATTCTTTTACCAATTACCATTTTCCCATTTTAACATCTTTGTCATTTCTCGATTCTCTTTCTGTCTCTATTTTAACCCTCACTACCTTTCCCAATCTCAGGGGCGTGCAATTCATGTTCTTATTTACCCAACTGTAAATCTGCGCACTGCCTCCATAGGTAATATCTCACGGGCCAATCGGACTCTAACTGAAAAGTTGAGCCATTTCATGAACTCTTAGACATCTCGACTGTCACTTGTTCATAGCATCGAGGTAATATTTGCTAAAGAATATAACTAAGTTTCATACTCATAATCAATTTAGTATTCCTGGGCAGTGTAAGAAATTTTTCCTTTAAATCATGTCCGGGATATCCTGTCACCGGAATACATCCAATAAGATTTCTCATCTTAGCTATGGATGTTTAACACTTAAGATGGGTCGAGCGGGTTTCCACTAATGCTCCGCTGCGCCCTCTGATCTCATACATAATCTGAGCAATTAGCTCCTCACAATAATCTCCACACTCCACTCCAATCTCACGAAGCGTGTCTCAATACTGTCCGATCACTCTGTCAGACTCTGAGAGGCATGGTTAACATTAGCCTCCATTTCAATTTCATCCTGATTCTCACAGGTCACCTTAGCACGACTTAGCAGACTCAGGTCTACCTCTACGACCTCTGCCTCGTGCACAATCTCATCTAACGTGACTCATATTAGGCATTCCTGCATTCTCAACCATTTCTTAGTCAAAACCCATCTCGATATACACTATTGTATCAACCAAGCACAGTAACACGGGGATGTAAATCCTAATTACTGACACTGACACACATCAGACCAATTTTCGCTCTGATACGACCTTTATATGTCACGACCCAAACTACCCAAAAATCAGAGTTAATTTTTCGCGTTTTGTTATTTTTATTACTTAAATTCTTACTTGTCCTCTGATCGTGACCACACTCCACTAACAAATTGGGTCGTGCGTCAATGCCAGTCCCACCACACATTTACCATATTACTTATTTCTTCTCCAGTCGTTTATAATTATTTACAATATTTATACATCCCCTAAAGTTACTTACAAACATGTTACTGTGCTATGCTTATGTAGATACAATATGTACAAGTGTATATACCTTATGTTGATGGGCAGCAGCGGATATCCGGAATGCAGTACTGAGTCGCCTCAACTTCAACTGGAGATTATCTGTGGGAGAAAATGAAAGGGGTGAGCACATCAAGCGCAGTAAGGCAATCCTACGAACAAGTAGGTAACCATACTACCTACATGAACGTGGTGCCATGTATAAACCACCCTTTCTCCACACATTTTAAAACAAATGATATGAGTTATGATGTTATGTAAATCAAGTTTGCACGAAAAATTCAACATGCAATTATTACAAATCATTTATTTCTCAATTAAAATTTTCACAATAAAGTCAGGACTCGACCCCTCCTGCGGGTGATCCTGACTCACACAAAACCATGAAAATCGATTTACATTCACACATGAGTTTGAAAAACATGGAAATACCATCATGCAAATTTAGTTTAAAACCCAATTTGATTTCATCAAAATCGACGACATGCGAGACTAGGCAACGTCTGTATATCGACAAATAACCAGGACTATGGCCATATGTGTCCTCGGGAGTTCCTCAGCTACACGGATCCTAGTGTGCGGGTTCTCCCATGATCGGGAACCGCCCGGGTGGTGGGTCACTCCATCTCGTCGGTCTTATCCGATCTCATGCATCCGAAGATGCCAATGTATCACAAAGATACCAACGTATCACAAAGATACCACACGGTACATCGTACTCCATGCTACTTGCACGGTACATCGTACTCCGTGGACCCCCAGCCTTATCCCTCGTTCGGGCTCATCAGTTGGACCTCCAACCCTTATCCCTCGTTCGGGCTCATCAGGTGGATCTCTAACCCTTATCCCTCGTTCCGGCTCATCAGGTTGTTTCTCTAACCCTTATCCCTCATTCGGGCTCATCAGGTTATTTCTCTAACCCTTATCCCTCGTTCGGGCTCATCAGGTTATTTTTAACATGCCATGTCTCAAAACGCACGTGCGGGCCTATTTAATCGGTGACACACAGTCTACCCGATGCTCCAAGCACGGCTTATCGTATGATCTCTGAAAAGTAGTGCGAGCGGTGCTCTAACACTGTTGGTAAATCAAGTAAAACTAGTGTGAGCTAAGCTCAATCACTCTGTCACGAAGAATCGTATTTAAAAATATGGTGTGAGTTAGATTCCAGCACCATGTCATGAAAATCATATATATATATAAAAATCTGGTGCGAGTTGGACTCCAGCACCTATACACGTAAAACTCTAGTGCGAGCTCTCGCTCCAGCACTAATGCATGCATCACACAAATCAAAACATCGTGCGAGCTGAGCTCTAGCATGTCTCATGTCAATAAAAACACGTAGGCGGCTCTGTTTCCTCAAAACAGTTTTCAAAACAATTTCATCGTTGAAAGTTTGCAATGCTGTGCATTTTTTTTCAAGGTTAGCCAGCCTACTTATGCATGCATAAAAATGTCTCCAGAATGAGCAGGAACCTCTTGTTCTTGCTCCTCCCAATTTTTTCTAAATTTTGTAAACTTTACCCTTAACAAGGGTATTTTGGTAATTTACCCATTCGGGGCACTAAAATTATTATTTGACCTCTAGACCCTTCAGCTAATTTTTAAAGACTGCAATGAACTTAAAATTGCGTAAAGTTTACCTCTAGCAGTCCGTAGAATTTCTTTACCTTATTTTCCTGTCGAGTCTGACCTTTCCACTGATGTCACGTCGCGCAGTCCGATCTGCTCTCAATCCAATGCCCGGAACTGCGTATCAATATTCCTCAGGTCAGATAACATACAATTTAATTGTATTTCCTATTTTCTGGGCTTAATTTAAATCATTGGGCCCGTTTACCCCTATTGGGCCCGATTGCACCTTAATGGGCCTTAATCGGCCTTAAGCCCGTTTTCCACTTAATTTTCACTTTATCGAGGCCTATTGGGCTCATTGGGCCCTCCAACAATTTATTGGGTCTCGTTCTAACTCTCGAATAGTTAAATTTATTATTTACGACAATTTATCTAAATTTTCATAATTTAATTCAATTTATGCGGAATTTAAATTCATATCATGCATAACGATGTAAATTGTCGTAAATAAGGGTCACTTACCCGAGATTCCATGCTAGTACGTAAATTGAGGCTGTCTCGAGCTCTCGGTGGATGCCAATCGTCGAGCTATACAATTCCACAATTTTTCGGGTAAGCTTTCAGTCCAAAATTAATTAAATTAAATACTCCGAAATTTAAATCGGGTCAATTTCGACCACTACTGACTTACCCGTAGCTCGATTGCATCGTCGAGATTTTTCCCCAATTTTTTCTCTTTTTCTTTTTCCCTTTTTCTTCCTTTTTCCTCCTCTTTTTGGCTGAACCGGTTCAGTCCGGTTCGGACCAGTTCAGACCCACCGGTTCACCCCGGTTCACTCCGATTCGATCGGTTCACCGCCTTGCCGGCCGGTTCTCCGCTGGCTTCCACCGCCAACACCTCCGCAAGGTCGTCCGCAGCACGAATCTACCCTCGATTTCGGTCGAGGTCGTCGAAACGCCACCGGTTCGGCTGTTCTCCTCTTCGCCGTCGGTACCGTTCCCTTTTTTTACCATTTTCGACGTTTATCGACAGTTTCAATGGCTGTTTTCGGTACCAATCGGCTCACCGTCACCTGGGCTTCCAAAATCGAGCCTTGGTGGGGCTCAAATCGACGCCGATCGTCGAAAAAATCTCTCCTCTCCCCGTCGATTTCTCTCCCTTGATCCGCCGGATTTCGACGGTTTCGCCAGCCAATACCGGTCTCAAAAGAACCGGCTCCTCCTCCTGAACTCGTCGGTACCCACCGTTCGTGCCCAGCTGCCGTGGATCACCGGGATCAACCCCGTTTTCCCCGCGATCTTCTCTTTCTGCGTTCAGCGGACATGGCCATCGTCGGCGCGCGTCACCAGTACCCAAAGCTTCGCCGGTCTCTCCTCTTCCTGCTCGGCCCTTCGTCGGAGTCGCTCGGTCGCCGGTGGCCGTGGATCGGTCGGCCACGCGCTGGTCTCCCTCTCCGTTTTCCATTCTTCTTCTCTCTCCCCGATAACACTTTCAGATTTCTCTTTTTTTTCTTTTTTTTTTCATTTATTTTATTAATTATTTTTATTATTATTTTAATCATTAAAATACATTAAAAATACCCAAATATCCCTTAAAATATCCTTAAAATTATTATTTAATTCTAAATTCATTTATTTAATTTAATTTTATTAATATATTTAATTTATTTTAACCCTTTTTCGGGTATAATTTCTCCGTATTTTTTGGATATTGTCCCGAATGACTTTTCGGTATTTTTTTGATTATTTTCGAGATTATTTTTTCGAACTAAAAATTCCGATTAATTCCCATAAATTAATATCTTGATCAATTTAACCCAAAATAAATTTATTTCACCTTTATTGACCAAGATTTCTCAAATCCATATTTTTAATTAAATTTCCTTATCGAAATTATTCCGACTTTCGATATTGACCGTTTTGCCCTTACACGTGTTCGGGATTAATTTAACCCGACTTCCCTTCACGAATACTCATTCATTTCATATTTTAATTAAATTCGGGTCTTACATCTATTAATTGGCTAAAGTAAATTTATGGTTTTCTCTATCTACATTAGGGTTTTGACCCTTAATGATTTTAGGATTATGAGAATTATGAATGTATATTGATGTATGTTAAAAATGAGTATATTGGTAATTTTGATTAGGAGAAAAGTAGTTTAGTAACCAAGAGGTGCATTGGGTCACCAAGGCCAATTTGGGATTAAGGGCTTAAGTGACTAACATTAGATAAGGTGAATGTATGATATTGCATGATGATAAATGAGTATATTGATGATAGTATGAAGTAAATGAGATTATGATAGAATGATGTCGTCATTAAGAAAATGGAGGAAATCGAACGAAGCATGTAAGTTTGCTCTTGATTTCTTTGAAAACCTTTGAAAAATGATTATTATGATGAAGTTAGTAATTACTTGTATGACATTGAAGTCTAATTAAATAAGTTGGATGATAATTAGGCTTAAATATGATGATATTGCAACTGAGAGATTTATTGGAATCTGTAAGATCCACAATTTTGTAATTGTAACTTTTATGACTTGTGATGTATGAGCAAGTCACATTTAAATTATGTGGAATGGATATTTGAAGTTTGTAAATGTGTATGGAATGAATACATGCAAGTTTTAAAGTGTATAACAAGTGTAAGAGGGGTATTTCCATGAGTGGAATGTGACTATCTTGAGTTTTGAGTGGTTAAGTAAAATGGAATGAGTTTTATACTTTCAATTGGGTTATATTGTATACCTTTGGCTATACAATGAATGCACACAAGTTTTAAAATATATAAAGTATGAATGGATGTCATTTTCAAGCCTTAAATGTGGTTGGATGAGAAAATGACCATAGCTGCAGAATTAAGAGTGTTTGAGATAAGTTACTGCAGAAAACTGCAGTAAAATCTGGAAAATGTGAATGAGAGATTGATCTGAAAGAGCAAAAAATGTTCTTATTTGAATGATGGAACTGGTCAGATCAATCTCCAAAGGGGCCAGATCGATCTGCTAAACATTCTGTGTTGAAGGAATCGATCTCCGAAGGGTTAGATCGATTTTCTTAAGCTGCTGACTTACAACAGATCGATCTCATGCAAGAGCAGATCGATCCCCTTAAGGTTCTGTGTTGTGCAGATCGATCTCATGCAACGGCAAATCGATCTCATGTGGTCTAAAATGTCGATTTCAAGAGGAAAAATGCAGAGTAGATCAATCTCCTAGGGTAGCAGATCGATCTCCTAGGGTAGCAGATCGATTTCATCAAGACAATTCTATAAATACTGGACTTCTGCATTTAAGTTTTCACGGGATTTACTATTTCAGTCAATAACCAAAGTGTAACCTAGCCAAGAAACACTAGAAAACTTTAGTTTCTGATCAGTTTTGAGTGAGATACAGTTGAGCAAAGTTGTTTTTAGTCAGAAGAGAGTGACATACTTGGAAACAAAGAATTGAAATCAAGAGTTCAAGGAGTAAGGAGGATTTTACCATTTTGGTGACAACGGAAGGAAATCTCAGCTAGATGAGATTTAATGCACCAAGTTGATATATGTTAAACTAGGTGTATTGATGAGTTAATTGGTATATATATGAAATGTTGGAAATGAAAGGATAACGAAAAATCACCTTGACCTAGTTTTGGCATGAAAGTGAGAAAGTGATGAGGAAATGGTGTTAACATTGATTTAATGATAGAATATGCATGTATGAAAGATTATGAGTTAATCTTATGAAATGCATATATTGGAAATAAGGAGAAATGAATATTGGTATATGAAAAATATGGCTTTAGACCATATTTGGAGAAAACAATGAGATTTAAGTGTTAAATTAAGATTTGGCAATTTAAATGAGTATATAGAGAGATACTAATGCCAATAATTATAACAGCTTCAGAAATCATCGTGGAAGCTACTTAGACTGCGAAAGTGAGTTACACAGAGGAAGAGAGGTCACTTGACGTGATTCGAGGTAAGAAAATTTCGTGAGTAGCTAGGGATAGCTACACGTATTTTAAATAGCATTTCGATATTATATGCTATATGAATTCCCATGAATAGGTCTAATGTGTGATAGAGATAAGTAAGAATAATTGTATTTTATCCAAAAATAGGGTGAAAATACCTAAGAAGCATGTTGTAGCCCAAAAATGCATGAGTTGCATGATAGAATGGCTAATGTTTTCCTAATTTTGCGAAGACGGCACATTTGAGTGCTTATTTGATCTTCTTGTGTGAAATGTGATTTGAATAGCCCTCTATTTGGTTTTGTGTGAAAACTATAAGTGCTAGAGAATACTCGCACTATATTTTGAGATATGCATCACATAGTACTAGAGGATATATTCGTACTAGATTTAAACGTGATTTTATGCATGTTAGAGTACTGTGAGTATTGCTTGTATTCAGTTTTGTGATTGATGCATATAGAGTATTGGGAGCTTTGCTTATACTTAGTTTTACATGATAGAGTATTGGGAGCATTGCTCGTACTCAGTTTTCATGATTTATACATGATATAGTACTTGAAAAATAACTCGTACTTGATTTGAAAAGAGAACTATGCATTAACCTAGTGCTAGAGGTTACTCGCACTAGTGTTTGATATTGTGAGATGCATACATAATGTTTAAGAGGCGAAGTGTTGATTTGAGTCACACTCAAGACGTGCACTGTAGTTTTATGTGGTATATAAGACATGTTAAAGAAAAACTGTGGCGATTTCCTCCATGTAGACTGAGTGTCACATTGTTGAGATGTTCGCACGTGGATTTAGAGACTGGCATTATTTCCATAGTATGAGGGCTAAGACTTATGACAAGCACCCCGGCTATGATGTATTTTCATGGTGTGAGGACTAAGACCTATGGCAGGTATCCTGACCATGAGGAGAGGGTCCACGGGTGTACGTTGTACTGTGCGAGTGGCATGGAGTACACTATACTGTGTTGTGTGGAGTTGTGGAGTTGAGGAGTTTATAGCTGGCAGTTGTTATGGACTGACCCCCCTCCCGTTACAATAGTGATAACCTGCACACCGAGATCTGTGTTGCCTGGGATTTCACCATGATAGGATATGGTCATAGTCCAGGAGAGTATTGCATTTAGCCACTGAGTCTCATATGATATATCACTTGTTTTCATGTTATGGTTAGACTTGAGAGAGATGGGTTGAAAAATTGGTTATTGTGTTGTGTTGTGAATTGCCATATTTACTGTGATTATGTGTAAATGGCATTGATTTCTATAAAGGCATTCCGAAAGTATAAATATGCGTTGTTTTGCATGAATGCCTACATTTGATAACTCAACATGATTTTAAGTACATGAAATTTAATCTGTACTACTATTATATTAGTTTTGATTCATGCTTATAAGATGAGAGAAGGAAAGACAAAACATTATTTTCAATAGATAGTGTGGACATCTACTGGCTTGCCTGATTTCCTTACTGAGCTGTGAGCTCACCCCCCTTTTATTTTCCCTCTTTATAGATCATACGCAGTAGAGTGAGTCCGACTGAGGTATAGCATTCCTTTTGTCCGCTGCCTTTTCCCATAGAGCTAAAGGTATACACATCGCGTACTATTTTGTATCTGAACAATGTATAAGCACAGTGATGTACACGTTTGTAATATTTGGGGATGTAATTATGTTAATGTAAATAAATCTACTTATGAGAAATACATACTTACAATCAATAGATTCTTATGATGACATGTATGTATGATGAAATAAGAATGATAAGATGAGTGAGAGAATGACGATTAATACTGAATCACAATCCAACTGTTGGAGAAGAGAAAGGTAAGTAAAAAGCAAAAAATTTGTAGTGGTTTTTGGTAAGTCACGGAATGAGGTTGTGACAGAATCCATTGCCTAACTTAGTTTGGTGATAAGGGTTAGAGGTCGCCATGTCGCTATTAAGGTAGGGGATTGCATGTAGGAGACATGGGTATCTCGGCCCAACCATAGTAATAGTTTGGTTAAAGATATTTTAATATAAATAAGCATATTAGCATGATTGAACTTAAGTATTGTATTGATTTAAGATTGTTGAGACAACTCCCTAACTTAATGAAACTGCTTTGATTTATACAATCGTTTGAACAAACTTATTTTAGGGCTTTTTGGTAAAAGGTCTCCTAATTGTTTTCTTAAACATAAATTGTCTTTGTTTTATAAAATCCTATTTATGAAATAGTTTATAATGTTTTAAAAGAAAAACTTTACTTGATTTAATGGAAATAAAACTGAATTGCTTTCACTATGTGTTGTCGAACTAATTATTTTGAAAACCATGATTCCATGGGATATTCAATCCCTTATTGTATATATGATTATTGAGCCTATTGATTATGAATTTGAATTGGGAATCAGGGATTGTATGGTATATTATTGAAGATTTAAATTATTTTAGATACTTCAATCCCTCTGTATATGCTTTTTCCTAGAATTTATGCTGATTGTATTGTATTGTATTGTATTGTATTGTTGGTTGTTTGACTTGGACACATTTACAACTTCCCAATACTCGTCGATCTAGTCGAACTGAGGACCTTTAACCATGATCATAGATTACACTTCCTTTTTTGGGGACGTTCCTTCGTGGAACTATTGCGTCTCTTCGTGAGATGATTGCGTTCTCTCGTGAAACGATTATGTCTCTTCGTGAGATGATTGTTTTTGTAATACCCTTAATTTTTGTAAACTCCCATTTAATTATGTAATATGTATATTGGATTGTGAAATGAATACATGCAAATTTTAAAGTGTATAGCGAGTGTAAGAAGAATATTTCCATGAGTGGAATGTGAATATATTGAGTTTTGAGTGGTGTGGTAAAATGGAATGAAGTTGCATGAGTTGTGTAAATAATGGTACTTCCATTTAGTCATGTATTGTATACCTTTGGTTATACAATGTTTGCACACAAGTTTTAATGTGTATAAAGTATGAATAAATGTTATTTTCAAGTCTTAAAGGTGGTTCGATGAGAAAATGACTATGGCAGTAAATTAAGGATGTTTTGTGTGAGTTACTGCAGAAAACTGCAATAAAATCTAGAAAATACGAATGCCAGATCGATCTTATAGGATGCAAGATCGATCTAGAAGAGCAAAAAATGCTCTTATTCGAGCAATGGAATAGGGCAGATTGATCTCCAATAGGGCCAGATTGATCTGCTAAACATTCTATAATGAGAAGATCGATTCTTAATGCAAGCAGATCGATTTCCTTATCTCTCAAGTTGGAGCAGATCGATCTCCTCCCTAGCCAGATCGATCTCCTGAACTCTCTGCCCTCGACAGATCGATCTTAAGCCCTCGAAGGATCGATCTCAAGCTTCAAAATGTCGTGAAAATAAAAGATTTAAGAAGACCAGATCGATCTCCACCCAATACAGATCGATCCCATTAAGCAATTCTATAAATAGGAGCAGTTAAAAATCTGCATTTCATGGGAACAACCCTTTCCTTTCCATTTTCAATCCAAAAACCTAGCTTTCTCACTTCTAAATCTGCTCATTTTCATAAAGATTTGAGGGAAGACTATTACATACAAAGTTGTTCACATCAAAGAGAAGAACAACATAGCTTGGAGTCATTTCCCTATTTGTTGGATTTAAGAAACAAGGAGCATTTTCATTTGGAGCAAGAAAGAAATCCAAAGAGGTGAGTTTCTAAAGCACCAATCCTAGTTTATTTGTCTAGTTATTGATTTTGGAGTTGATTGGTATGTATATTAATGGTAGAAACTACCTAGAATGCAAAGGAACAATTATAACCTAGAAATAGGTAGTGTGAGAAAGTGAAATGTATTGGAATTAATGATGAATGGGATATCTTAAGGTGATAATGGTGTTGTATGTATGATTTTAAGATGGTGTTATAGAATGAATTGTGAGACTTACCCAAAAAGGGTAAAATGTGTATTTAAGGCATTTGGGTAAAATGCATAAATGAATGAGAGAGTAAGGGTAGAGTATTTCACATCAAGTCCTAAACAAGTAACCAAATGAGTTACTAGATAAGTTTGGTTAGAAGGCTTGATGATGGCTAAATGCAAAAAATAGGCCAAACTTAATGAAATAGGCTCAATGAAATATATTAACTAGTAGGAGTCAAAATGTGAGTTAGCAACATTAAATCAAATGATTAGTGAATGATTTGCAACTTCCGAGGATACACTCGGAGCAAGTTAAGCCAAAGCGCGAGAAGCTAAGAGGAAGAGAGTCTCACCTCGAGTAAATCGAGGTAAGGGAATTATGTGGACACTTAGAAATATCTGTGCGCATTTTGGGGCGGAATTGTGTGGACTCTTAGAAATATCTGTGCGCATTTTGGGGCGCGATATGCTTTCTAGAATGCATGTGGTAATAGGAAATGAAATGGGTGATTGAAGGGCAAGAGTTGGGTTTTGAGAAATGTGCATGAAAACAAAAGCATGATGCTTTGAAAATCCTGTTTTATTACTTTTTAGCAAGTGTTTGGTAGGTTGGCTAACATTTGAAATGATTTACTCGAGAAAATGACTTGATTTGGTTTAAAAACCATGCTTTGCAAAGAATTGGGTCACCTACATGGATTTTGTGAGAATGAAAGCGTGCTAGAGCATGACTCGCACGAGATTTGATGTATTTTTATACGCATGAGTGCTAAAACATATCTCGCACTAGTTTTTCACATGGATTTCTATGATGTTGAATTTATACAGGTTTGGGCATGGTGCTGGAGCATAGCTCGCATTAGATGCCCACCATGCCAAAACCAGGTTTTATGACATGATTGATAGTTGTGCTAGGAGTTTTGGGTAGACTGGGTGTCACACCGATTAAATAGGCTCGTACATGCATTTTGAGATGTGGCGTGATATGATGTGTTGATATGGGTCCGTGGAGTACGTTGTACCTTACAGGTAGCATGAAGTATGTTGTACTGTGTTGAGATTATGATATGCCGTTTTCAGACGATGATTAGTTCTGCTATGGACCGGCAGGTTGGACGTGACCCACCTCTTGTGTGGAAGCAGATAGAGGTGATACCCTGCACACCTGATCAGTGTAGCCTAAGATCACAGAGGATATAACCATAGTCCTAGAGGAGATTTCCCTATCATATTGCCTATCTCACATGTCTCTTATTTATGAATGAATCCATGTTTTGAAATGTATTGTGAGTTAGGACAGTCTGAGGGAGGGGCTGAGACCTGACAAGTGTTGATTTTATTGAGATGAGAAAGCATGATAATGGCTTTAAAGTGCATTAATGCATGATGGTTTTCCATGCTTTGAACTTGATTTGTGCACAAAACTAAATAGCATGATTTACTTGAGAAAGTATGATAATGGCTTTAAAGTGCACTTACGCATGATGGTTTTCCATGCCTTATTTATGAATTATGCCTGATGGTTTTCCATGCTTGAATTTGATTTGTACACTGAGTTTAAATAGCATGATTTGCTTTACATGCCACTAACACAAGCATGAACTAATGCTTTTGAGGTGTGAATGAGAAATTGTATGGTTTTTGAGCATGGCATCACGATCACGTAGATAGTGCAGTATCTACCTGTTCGCATGATTGCCTTACTGAGCATGTTGTTTGCTCACTCCCCTTATTTCCCCCTCTCTACAGAGCATTAAGTATAGACTGATGGCGACTGGAGGTTTCTTTTGTACTGTTACATCCCGTCACGTAAGGTATACACACTTGGATGATTTTGTATCTAAACTTTCCATAGCACAATAGCATTTTGTATGTAACCACTGGGGATGTAAAGCAATGTAAACATATGTAAACAACAATTCTGATTTATTTATACAAGTGTTTACTTCTAAATTATAATGTAAATTAATTTGTTATTGTTGGATGAGGTAGACATTGACACACAGCCCAACTGTTTGAGAGTGTAGCTGATCACGATCGAGGTAAGGTAAGGACATAAAGTAAATAATGTATGAAAAACGAAAAATTTGTGACAATTTTTGGGGAGTTGAGGGTCGTGATAGTGTTCCTCCATGGAATGATTATATTGTGCATGTTACCCCTGTGATGTCAGCCTAATCTCCAATTACTGTTGAAAGTATTTCACTGATCAGTTTATGAATTGATTTGATTTGAAGCATGAGTTTACATTGGAAGAATTAATTTGAAAGTATGTTTTGACATATATATGTATTTTGATCGAATGATTTGATTTTCTATTGAAAGTATTTCACTGGTCTTTATATGAATTGATTTGATCTGAAAGTATTTGGATAATTGATATTGTATGGATTTGACTTAAGGCCTATGGCTACATTGTAAGAATTGTTTAAAAGTATGTTTTGACATATATACGCATATTGATCGAATGTTTTGATTTAAATTGCATTATTTTAGATACTTTCCCCTTGTCATGTAACCTTTGTTGGGTATTGACTTTCCCCTTTCCCTCTACTCTACAGGTAATTCTATAGACAACATTGAAGGTGTCCCTTTTGAATAGCCATCTGAAAGAATTGCCGCATAATCTATATATGTGTACTTTGGAATGCTACGTTAGTTTACTATAGGTATAAACTAAAACTTGTAGCCTAGATTTGAAGTGTGATGTATAAATGTTATTTAAGGGCTAATTATGTTTTATTGTGGACGATTGATGGATAAGGTAAATCTTAGTTTTCATGAACAAACGATATGCATGCATATGGAGTTAATTTAGGATCACATCACACACATTTGAATGAGGCTAACACTAATGGAATTAATATTTGGTTTGATCGATTTAAATCAACAAATGTAAGTAAGCACTACACTAATCATAGGTAAATTTAAGTAAGTATTAGAAAATTTTGGTCCAATTTCACTGATATTGAGTCGTTATAGAGTTGGTATCGAAGTCTGGCTTGTCTAGGATAAGTTAGTGTAGTCAGGTTTGAATTAGATTTATATCTCATAGTCTGTGCCTGTCTAAATGTGAATTGTGTATAACTACTTAAAATCATACCAAATTCTCATATTTTTGTATAGTAAAACTGAATCAATGAGGGCTAAACATATAAACAACCCTCACGAAGTGATCGAGCAATTTCGATAAGTCTCAAGAAAGTATTATGTGAATTTTATCTATTAGATTAGATTTGTTATGTTTTTAAATTTGATTTGATAAGTAGGTTTTGGAAGCACAAGAAAAGATTGAGTATATAATCCTATGTTTTGGTTTATAATCACATTTTGGAGGACTAGAGATACGATTTGAAAATTATAGATATGATTCGAAAGTATATAAGATAATTTAAATTTTTTGAAAGTACACGATATGACCTACATTTTTTAGATTTGATTTGACAAGCACGTTTGGAAGTTAAGTTTGAAGGTTTATGTTTAGAGTGTTATGAATTGATATGCATATTTTGGAGATCACGATTTAATAAGTGGGTTACGAAGATTGTGCATGAAAGTTTATACTTTGAAAGTTATGCTTAGAAGTTTATGTTTTGCAAGTATACGATGGGATTTAAATGGTTTGAGAACTTATGTTGTGGTTTGGAAATATTTTGGAGGTACATAATATGATCTGAATGTATAAGCATGTTTTGAAAGACTTAATGCGTTTTAAAGACTTGATGCATCCTAGAAGTTTACATCACAAACGCACGGGTCGCACAAGTAATAAAGAGGCACAAGTAATAAAGAGAATTGAGTCCCAGATTATTGTCCCATAGAGAAGACACTAAACCTAACTAAGTACCAATTAATCTTATCCTAAGTATATCCTAATCAATTATGAAAACATTTTAAGTGTGATCTACCAAGTTTATATTAAAAATATTAACAAGTAAATAATAAAATAAAATAGAGCTGAAATACTTACAAAGTTTCGCGTAAAATGAGAAAATAATCTGTAAAAGAAAAATAAAAAATTAGTTTTAAATTTAAAAATGGGCTAAAATGTAAATAATAGAGATATGGGCCTGAAATGCAAATAATGAAGTCTAGAAAATCTTAATATTAAATTAAAATTGCATAAATATATCCTAATAAAATAGAAAAGAGCGTAAAATATCCTAAACTAATGCATGAGAAAATAAAATTCTAATTAAAAATGAAAAAGCCCTAAATGGAAATCCTAACTCTAAAATGCCTTAAAATGTAACCCTAAATTATGCGTAACCCTAAATGACTATTAAACTAATGAAATGCATAAGTAAATAATAAAATCTATTTTAAATGATGCATGAAAATTAAAATATTTTTAGACTTGTAAAATTAAAAATAAAAACTAACCTAATAAGGCATGAAATGAACTTTAACCCTAAACTAACCTTAAATGCAACACGTAAACACTAAACCAATAAATTATTAATATTAAAACCATCAACTAAACCATAAACCCTAAAACAGTAAATAACAACCTAATTTGAAAATGCAACGAGTATTAATGCATTAACCCTAAGACTATACTATGCATGGAACATAATCTAAATGAATTCCTAAAAATTATATGACATACCTAATACCTTAAACTACCTAAATGAATATTGAAATGGATTAAAATCAAACTAAATTAAATCCCTAAAATGACGCCAAATAATGGCAAAATCGAAACTAAAATCTATAACCAATGTGCTTAAAACATTGTAAAACCTAAGCTAAAACTATCTAAAAATTACTCCTAAATGTCATATCACTTAACCACACCTATGAACAACCAAGTATACTTTAATTTACCCCAACTCACAGTAACATTATCATCCTAATTTACTAATAAAAACTGAAGCGATGGAAAAAAATTGCAAACCGAAGCAATGTTAAAGGATTGAAGCGGTGGGAAAATGTAACGCCCCGGAAGCGCGGAAATAGGGCTAACTTTTTCCTTTAAATATTATTTTTCTACTTAGGTTGCATTCCTGTACAGTGTAGGTTACTTCTTTTCTTTCTTTACTTATTCTTTTAACCATTTAATTTTACCAAAATTTTCGGCAGCATAACCTTTTATAATATATCCTATCCCCCTGCAGATAAACGCAGTTTATATTCGCAAGGCAGTTGATTTTATTTCTTAAACTTATTACTTTCAACTCTACATTTTTACTACTACAACTTCCACATCCATACTCAGTATCATCGACATTTCATCCACTTCCCAAAAAGTTTACAAAATGATCCATAAAATAACTAATTACATCCCAAAAGTATTTATATACAATCCAGTATCTGTACAATATACATGTCTGGGAATAAATATCCGATGATATACCTGAGCTAGTACTGAAAGTAGTCTGGGAGGCACTGAATCCACCAACTACTCACGTACGTGTAAATGGCTGAATAATCTCACTGCAGGTACTCTGAAATGGGAGAGGAGAAGGGGTGAGCTTCTGGGGAAAAGCTCAGTAAGGTATGCATTTAAAACAATTCTAACCATTTAAAAACAATTAGAAAATCAGAATAAACATACTTCCGTACATACATACTTAAAAAACCATTTTACATGCTTACTTTAAAATACATCATACTTCATCAAAACGTTGTACATACTTTCATATACTAAAACATCATACATACTTTGTTAAAATATTATACATCAAAACATGGAGACTAGGCTATTTCAACATAGTTATCATGCAACATATCATATCCTCAGTAGAGGTAATAATACCTAGGGCCATGGTAAGGGCTGTAGACCGGATCAGGGTCGTACAGCGGTTCTAATATAATATCTCAATCACACTAGCACATAGCTAGGGCACGGGCACCAGTGGCACACACCGTGCAGTCACAAGATACTTCGGAAATAGACACCACGTGTAGTGAAAAACATCACCACTAAGGCGGAATAGACACTACACTGGTGAATCTAAACTAATACTATGTGTGGCGGAGCCAGGGCACCACAAGTAGCAAGCATGATTATGCACTCAGCATATACTAATAGTAGCCTGTCGTCTCAAAATCCTTACTTTCATACTTACTTACTTACTTTCATATGGAAACTTTAATCATCAAATCATGTCATAATTCATACAAGATATGTATATCTATTTTATTTATACAAAATAAGTGAAAACCATGATTTCAGTATCTAAAAATGGTTTATTATTCCTTTTGGACTTAAACCGAGAAAGTATGATTTTCAAACAGATTTCTTTCTACGATTTTCAAGTCATTTATAAACAATAAAGAGACATAGGAGGTTCGTACTATTTTAAATTGCATCCCTTACCTCAACGGAGCTAAAATAGCGTTACTCTGTCGGGATTCGGGTTTACCTCGTTTTGCGTGTCAAAATTTTGAGCTGCCCAAAATGATACCAAATTATCAAATATTGTTTGATTTCATCTCAACATATCCAAATATGTATTTATCTCCTTAAGAGCTGACCAAATTTGACCTTTTTGTCAACTTTTCCTAGTATTTTCGGTTTTACCGATTTAAGTGTCGGTTTAAGTTTACTTAACATATTTGACACCTTTAAATTCATCTTCAATACCTCTATATGGTGTCTTACATTCCAGCAACTCATTCAACTTCATACAAGACCTTAAAGTATCGATTCTTGCATTATTTCGATAATTCACCTAGTTAAACACTAAACCGAACCTTTACAGTATAATTTTAACTGTAAATTCATTTTAATTGCATTCATCTTCATCATTCCAGCAGCTAAATCATGCTGTCAGCAATTGAATTCAATCATATAATTCAATTCATCAACTTTCTTTCAATAAGAATTCATCAAAATTCACAAATTAACAACTTATCACATCATCATCACCATACCTCAACTTCTTCACTCCTTTGACCAAGTTTGACTTCGGTTTTAGGTTTCCAAATTGTCACTCAGCTATAATACAACATGTATAGAGCTTAGAATCATCAAAAACTACAAGAAAAACCAACTAAAAACTTTCAAAAATCAAATTTTCTCTCACCTCGAAACAGGGCAGATTCTGCCCCTGTTCTTCTCTCTAAGGTTTCACCTAGTAAATGAAATCATTTATGGCTGTATTTTTTATATGTTATATAGGGTTGAAAGGGGAAGATTTCATACTTCTTGGCCAAAGTCCAATTCGGCTTGTAAGGGGGTCGAAAAAATTCAAGAAGGGGAGAACTATAGTAACGCCTGCGGAAATTTCTGGAGGGAGGTGAGAGCGCGTGGAATATGGTTTCTGGGTGTTTTCAGAGTCTTATGAAAGATAGCTTAGTCTAGTTTTGTTTTCTAAAAGGACGGAGTTAAATCAGATTTTTGGATGGGTCAAAATTGGCCTTTTCCTAATGGGTATCCAGTTAACTGGGTTGGGGTAGCCCACTGGTTAGTTTTAGAAAATCCATGAAAAATAGTTCTGGCCCATTTTCTTCCAAATTTCCACTTCTCAAATGTGATACTATGTCTCTAGTATCTCTCATAAAAATTTGGGGCCCACTTGTTTAAGAAATGTTTCCCGATTGGGCCCATTTTACACAACTTGGTCATTACCGAACAATGTAACTTAAGGTTTTCGGTTTACTTTAAAAATTCATTTGATCACCGAAACCTCCATATCTCCACTCAATTTTCATTACTCATGTAAATTATACCTTATAATAATTTCCTATAGCCTCGGAATAATTTTCGTGAATTTCTAGAATTTATTTCGAATTTATTTCTATTTCTAGGCTTATTTGCTCGGTTTAGTGTAAACCCGAATTTTACAAATTTGTCAACTTCTAATGTATTAGTTTCACTTTCTAATCATCATAACATACCTAAAATCATACTTTATAGAAAAATACTTAAATTCAATATCTTACCTCGAAACAAGTGCCTCGAGCTTCATGCCACTATCCCGGGCATCTCGATCTTTCTACGCCCTGTATAAACATTTATACAAGTTTTAAACTTCTCGATTTATCTTAAAATGAAAAATAGCATGAAAATTAGGGTCTCACAGAAAAGAATGAAAAGAAAACAATGCACAAGTATGAATATGCAAGAACAAATGAAATACATGCTGGACTCCTTTTAATTGAAACGCTTAACCTACTACTGTAAGACCCGAATTTAGTCAAAACACGAAATTAAAAATGCAAAAGGACTGAAATGGAATTTCCGAACACCTTGAAGGGTAAAATGGTCAAAAGATCGAAAGCCGGTATAAATTCGATAAGAAAATTTTAATTTAAAATAATGGATTTGAGAAATATTGATCAATAACGATGAAATAATTAAATCTTGGGGTAAATTGATCAAGATCTAAATTTATGAGAATTAATCGAGATTTTTACTTCGAAAAATATATCGAAAAGTCAAAATAATACCGATAAATTTATTTATAGGTTAAATGAATAAAATATGAATATTTTTAGATATTTTTGTCAATTAATAATAAAATAATGAATATAATAATAATAAACTAATTTATAAATAATAATAAATAAAAATAAAATAATTAAAAAAAAGAATCAGAAAACTTTTTCGGGGAGAGAGAAAAATAACAAAGGAAACCGAGCAAGATGGCCGAGCGTGACCCGATCGATCCACGGCCACCGACGATCGACGGCCCCGACGAAGAGCCGAGGAGAAAGAAGGGAAGCCGGCGAGAAAGTTGGCACCGAAGACGCGCGCTAAGGACGGTCGAATCCGACGAATTGAGGAGGAGAAATCAACGGGAGAAAGGAGCTCGATCCCGGCGATCCAGGTAGCTAGGCTCGAACGGTGGGCACCGGCCTAATCGGGAAGAGGATGCGGTTCTTTTGAGACCGATCTCGATCGACAAAATCGTCGAAATTCGTTGGATCGAGAGGTGACTGCCGCAAGGGAGAAGGGAAGATTCACCGGTGATGGTACCGTTTCAACCCACACCGAGGCCCGATTTTGAACTTCCAGGTGATGACGCGTCGAATGGAGCCAGAATCATGCCGGGAATCGGTCGAAAACGCCATGAACGATGGCGAAAAGGCCTGAACCGATACACACCGGTTCAACAAAGAGGTGAATCGGACTGAACCGGACCGGTCTGAACCGGGTTGAACCGGATCGAACCGGTTCAGCCAAGAAAGAGAGGAAAAAAGGAGAAAAAGAGAAAAAAGAAAAAGGGGAAGAATTTTCGAGGATACACCGAACTTCGGGTAAGTTGATACGAGGTCAAAAGTCACTGATTTGATTTTTGAGAAATTTATTTAAATTATATTTAATCCGAAATTAACCCGAAATTAAATATATAATTGTGCAGTTTTTCGATAAAGCTCGAACGAGAGCCGATTGAGCTCCGATTTTTGTACCCCGCATCATATTGGGTAAGCATATTTTAATTACGATAATGAGTCCTTTAAATACAGAGTTTCGATTATTCTACGAAATTTACAGATTAATTCTGTATAAAAAGGAACATTAATTGAAATTGTAACGTAATTACCGTAAATAGTATACAGGCTATCCAATGAGTTTGGAACGAAGCCCGATGATTATTGGTAAGCTGAATGAGCCTAGTAAACTCGAAGAAGGGATTTAATAAGTATAAACAGGCTGAAAATGGGTTGACGTCCATTAAAGTGCAATTGCGCCCAATAAAGTAAAACGGGCCCAGTACATTAGATTCGATTAGTAAATGTGATATACTGATAAAAATAAGTGAATTAACCCAAAATATGTGGTTTCATGCAGTTTTGTAGACTTGGTTGACGTGCAGTTGGACTGAGAGATCGGATATTATCGAGACGAGATAAGTTTGCACGTGAATCGAGGTAAGAGAATTTTGTAGGTGCATAGAGATTTCTATACATATTTTTGAGGGGATTTACAGGGCCTAAAATTACTTTAACTATCTAGAAAAGAAATAATAATTTTTACGAAAATCAGGGCATATGTGAATAAAGGAAAAAGATGATATTGCCCCTGGGAATAAAATTTACAAAAAGGGTAGTAAGGCAGATAAATTGCATAATTTCATGTTTTAATGTTTTATATGAATGTATTGCTTTGATTTAAGCAAATATGCACATAGGTTGGCTGTTGATTTCATGAATTACACGAAAGGGTACCGGTTTGTACCGGTTACGATTTTAAAAGATGTTTTATCAAGATTGAGCCACCTATTGTATTTATGAATAAAAAGAGTGCTAGAGTCTTTCTCGCATTAAATTTTACTGATTTATTTCTCATGAAAAGTCGTATTGGAGCATTGCTCGTATGAGAAATTTGTGTATGTACAAAACCATGCTGGAGCTTCGCTCACACGAGATTTTAGATATCATGATATGCATAGCGTCGTGCTGGAACTTCGCTCGCACTAGACGTGAGTTGACATGCATATAGTCGTGCGGAAGCCTCCTGTAGACTGTTTGTTGCAGAGTGTTGAGATGCTCGCACGTATACTTTGAGACATGGGTTGGTTATCGACATAGTATTGGGGTGGGTAAGACCTACGGCAGGCACCCCCAGACAATGATATGGGTCCACGGAGTACGTTGTACCGTGTATGTCACACGGAGTACGCTGTACCGTGCAGTCATGATGACTCGATGATGTTACTTGATATTCTGGCGGGTAGGAATTGACCCCACCTCCCGTTGCAGTTGTGATGCCCCGCACACCGGGATCCGTGTAGCCTGGAATCACAGGGATAAATTATGGCCATAGTCCTCAATTTTCATACAGTAACCTATATGCCTCACATCATATCATACGGTTTGAATAGACCAGGACAAACCCGAAGGAGGGGTAAGGTCCCGATTTATGTTTTTAAACGAGATACGATTTAATGAATCAAGGTATTCCCGAGAGATGGGTTTAGCCTTGGTGTGGTTATTTTATGATGAAACAAATACGTTTTAACATGATGAATTTATAATAAAACAAATAAGTTTTAACGTGATGAGTTTATTATGAAATAAATAAGTTTTAATGTGACGAGCATGAGATGTCATACATGATGATTTTTCCATGTGTGTTTTATATGTCGATTTCATGATTTCTCTTATATGATATATACATACATGTGGCATCGTTTTAGTCATTCCTCATGCTCAAAATATAAAGGATTTTATATCATGACATTATCAGCACGTAGATAGTATAGTTATCTACCTGCTTACATTATTGCCTTACTGAATAAGTTTTCGCTCACCCTTTCATTTTCCACCCCACAGGATATATTCAGTAGAAGAGAGCGACACTAGTCTTGCGTTTCAGTTATCCATTGCGTCCTATCAAGACCAGGTATACACATTCGTATAATTTTGTATCTAAATATGTAATTGCACAGTACTATAAATGGATATGATGTCGGGGATGTAAGGTTATATAAATATCAATGTGTATGTATTTAGTAAAAGTCAAGAGATAGTAAACTCTTATATGTGAATGTGATTATGGAAATGAAATGGTAAATAGGTGAGAGGTGACTAACATCGAATCATAGCCCAACTGTTAGTAATGTAACTGTTCATGACGGGTAAGGAAATGAAAGAAAAAATGAAAAAATTTGTAGTGATTTTAGGTAATTTGGGTCGTGACAAAAGGTGGTATCATAGCAGAGTTGGTCTGATATGAGTCGGTGTTAGTAGTTAAGTAAATTTACATCCCCATGTACTGTGCATTGTTTAGATACAATTGTGTATATCAAGATGGGACTGCAGCTAAGAATTTAGTTTCGAATGCAAGAATATAGTGTTTATAATTGATAGCCGCTATGGTAGAGGGGCGAATACACATGCTCGAGACCGTAGAGATCGGCCTGAGAGTCGAATGAGTCTTCACATGAGACTCGAGATGAGAGTGAGGTGGAGGCTGATGTTGAGCATATTCCACAGGGTCCTATATAGAGACCAAACAGTATTGAGACACGATCTAAGAGGATAGAGTGGAGTGTAGAAAATATTTCGGAGTTGTTTACTCAGTCTATGCAGGTAGTTGAGGATAGGCAGGTAAAGCCTAAACTGATACCTTAGACTATAGAGATTTTCACACCCCTCCGGTATATAGCGAAGTAAAGAAACCAATAGTTGCTAAGGACTTGGTGAATGAGATAGCGAAGTTGTATGGATTTTTTGGTGTATGACGACTGAGAATGTGACTTTTAAATACGTTTATGTTGGAGGCGAGGCGGAGCATTGGTGGAAGTCCGCTCGAACCATCTGAAGAGTTAGACGTCCAGAGCCGACATGATAAATATTTCTGGATGTATTCCAGTGATAGAATATCCCGAACATTGCTTAAGAGAAATTACAGGTAAAATTTCTTACACTGACCAAGAGACACTGGTTGATTGACGAGTATGAAACTCAGTTTATATCCTTGGGCAGATATTACCCGAATAATATGGGCAGTGAGAGTCAAAAAGCCCAAAAGTTCATGGAAGGGCTCAAATTGTCGATTAGAGTCTGATTGGCTCACTACTTATATCGAGGCAGTGCACAGACTACAGTTGCGTGAATAATATCATGTGTTGCACGCCTCTGAGATTGGGGAAGGTAGTACGGGCCGAAATAGAGATAGAAGAGAATAGAGAATGATAGAGATATCAGAGTGGGAAAGAGACCAGTTGGTAAGAGATTAGAGTTGATGAGTCATGGGGTAAGATGATTGGTAAGGCCCCAGAGTATCCAATTTCAGCACTTTTGAGGGGTATTGCGATTGGAGAACCCCGACTTGCTCCGTAGTAGGGTAAGCAAGATGAGCAGTGGTGCAATGTTTGTCAGACCCAAATTTTATGTAGTTCCTTATGATTCCTATGTGTATGAACACTCCGTTATTATAGTTGAATCATAAGAAGAGTATTTACTAGACTTAAAGTGTTAGTGAAATGATTTAACACGCAAAAGCTACATAAAGAGCCTAATGTGAACTATAAGTGTCACAGGCTAAACCGAGTAAATCTAAATCTTTCTGACTGAAAATAAGAACTTAAAATGAGAGAGCATAGAGAGCTCATGAAGGAAAGTCAACTTGATTTAGTCCCGAACATAGAAAACGAGAGTAAAAGCTAAAAAGGGTAAAATGGACCTTTTTGGCAAGACAAGGTGTTTCGGGTTAAATTATCCACCAGGAACGGTTGAAACATAAAGACGAGAGTGTAAGACATAAGATATGACACTTTCAAAATTTTGAGAAAAAGTCAACTTGGTCAATGGTTAAGAAAAAAGTCAACTATAGTTAAGAAAGTGGACTTTTACCATAGTTGACTAATCATGGTTAAAAATTAACCTAAGCGTGGAGAAAAATTTGGGGAAAAATATTCTTGGCTAGAATACAAGATAATCATCCCTGAAAGTAAGGAAAATTTATTCGGAAGGATTCCGGATTAAATTTAATGGTTAAAAACGTAATGGGCCTAAGGTGAAAATTTTAAAGCCCATTAAGGTATACTAAACGTATATCGAAATTCTTAGGTCCTTTAGAACGAATTGTTGGACCAATTGATTGGCCAAATTTTGAGACAATTAAAGGCCCGAGGTATAGTAAAAATTTTAGCCCGAAAGCCCATTAAGAAAGCCCAAACCGAGAAGCCCAAATGCAAAGCCCATGAGATAAATATCTAACCATAGTTAAAGCTAACCATGACTCATAAGGTGACTCATTAGGTGACTCATGGCTAAGGCTTGGAAAGTCAAGCTTAATGGCTGAAAAGTAAAGCTTAATGGCTAAGTAAGTGGCTTATAAATTCAGCCACACCATTGTCATCTTCATCACACCAAATTCGGCTAGAAGAAGAAACCATTGAAACTATTATCCAAGCTTTCTCTCACTAGAAATCACTAGGAATTAGGCATAATTGGAACTTGCATCCTTCATGGAAGTTACCCCAAATTGAAAGGAGAGTGACATATGTTGGAATTGGCTATCAAGGAGCCATAGAGTGCAAACCGAGAGCCTTCAAAGATTCGGCCAAAGGGTGAACACAACAATTGGTATATTTTCTAGTTTTTAATTTTATATATGTTAATGTATGAATGATTTTAAGTATATTGATATATGTTTTAAGCATTGAAACATATTAAATCACTATGATGTTGGTTAGGCCGATAGTTAGTGGTGAGACATTAATTTATGTCCATATGATTTTAAGGCATAAATGGATTAATGTACATGTGTTAATAATTATGGTGTAATTAGAATTAATCAATTGGATTAATTAATACATGTAATTAGTTGGCAATCAAGGTGTTTGATAAAATGCCTAAATGAACTATATGATGTTTAGATATGTTACCAACCAAGTGTTTGTGGAAATGCCTAAGTGAAATTGGCTAAGAAAGAGACATAGCCGGCATGCCATGGTGTAATCGATGGCATGAGGCCGAGAGGCCCAATGGGCCAAGCCCAAATATTGTAGGCCCAATATGATGTAGTGGGCCTAGGACAAGCCCAATAAGAGTTGGTGGGCTCCACAAGCCCAATAGGCCCAACGAAAATGAATAGTAAAATGAAAATGGGCTTAAGGCATAGTTAGGCCCATTAAGGATTATTAAAGCCCATTAAGGGAAATAGACTGTATTTAATGTGAAATAGAGTAGGAAAAGTATAATTAACCTGATAAATGGTTATATGCAGCTCTAGAGAGTATTGGGGAAGCAAATCGGACTGCTGAAACGAGCAACGCAGAGAAAGTGAAATTTCTCGAGTGATTGCAGGTAAGAGACTTTGTGAGTAGTTAGAGATACCTACAAGTATTTTCATCTGCTTTTACATTCACTTAAAAAATCTGAGGGTCAGAGAAAGTGAATAATAATTATTATGATCCGATAGTGGTAAATTACGATTTTACCCCTAGTTAGTCAAAAAGTCAACTCTTGTGAAATGTTGTAAAAAGCATGGAAACCATCATTTTGAGTGTTTAACTGCTGTTTAGCAGGAGAATAAATAGATGGGCTAATGATTTTAAGGTTGATGTGAAATAAGCACACTTTATAGTGCTGATTTTGATGTTTTGTAAATCATCCCTTTTTAAAGAGCCATCTATCATATTATATGAGAATGAATCATGCTGGAGCACAGCTCGCACTTGATTTCATAAATTTTTCACATACATTAGTGCTGAATTTTGATTCGCACTAGATTTTAATGATATGCATGATAGAGTATTGGAGTTATTACTCGTACTCAGTTTTATATGATATATGCATGACAGAGTGCTGGAGCGATTAGCTCGTACTTGAGTTTTTCATGAGATACATGGCAGAGTGCTGGAGCGTTGCTCGTACTCGATTCTTCATGATTTATACATAACATAGTACTGGAGCTATTGCTCATACTTGATTTGATGATATTGTGCATAGCATGGTACTGGAGCTATTGCTCGTACTTGAATTAATACATGAACTATGCATTGACCTAGTTGCTAGAGCTTTACTCGCACTAGAGTTGAGTTTGTGATGTGAAACAGTGTTTGAACGGAGTGTCGACTGTGAGTCGCACTCAAAGGCGCGCACTGTATGCGATATATAATACATGTTACAAACCCATGCCCGCATCCTTGTGTGACTGAGTGTCACATTATGTGAGAGGATAGCCGCATGAGGGTATTAGAGATGTGGTATGATATTCCATGGTTTGAGGGCTAAGACCTATGGCAGGCACCCCGACTATGAGGTAGGGTCTACGGGTGTACTTTGTACTGTGCATGTGGCATGGGATACACTGTACCGTGTGTTGTTGTGGAGTTGAGGAGGATATAGCTGGCGATTGTGATGGACTGACCCCCTCCCGTTGCAGCAGTGATGCCCCGCACACCGAGATCTGTGTTGCTTGGGATCACATGTCAGATATGATCATAGTCCAGGATACTATTTGTATTTCACCACAGAGTCTCACATGATATATCACATTGATTGACTGATTTAAATTACGGACAGGCTTGAGGGATGGGTCAGACTCCGATTTTGTGATGTGAATAATTTAATGCCATATTTATTGTGATTTAAATATACATGGCATGATTTACCTAAAGGCATGATTTATATAAAGATGCATTGTTTTGCACTACATGCCTACATTTGAGAAAGAAAGCATGATTTCTGTACATGGAATTTAATCTGTATAAGTATACATATATATATATATATTTAAAGACATGCTTTTAAAGTGAGTTAAGGAAATAATGTTTTCAAGGCATAGCATTATTTTAAGTAGATAGTGTAGATATCAACTTGCTTGCCTGATTTCCTTACTGAGCGCGTTGTATGCTCACCCCATTTTCTTTACATCTCTCTACAGAGCATCAGTAGTAGAGCGAGAGTTATCGAGGGATAGCGTTCCTGAGTCCACTGCTAGTTCCCGTCGATCGCCAGGTATACAGACTTTGTACGGTTCTATATCTAAACATAGAAACAGTACAGTGATGTATACGATATATATTATAGGGAATGTATTTGTGTTAGATTTTATATAATCTCATATGTATTATAAAAGCAGTTACAGTCAGTAGCAGCATATTGACATGTATATATGATAATGGATAATGTGGTAAGCGAGGATTCTAACATCAAATCACAGCCCAACCATTAAAGAGAGGAAAGGTAAGTTAAAAATGCAAAAAATTTGTAGTGATTTTTGGTTAAAGTTATAGATTGATAACGGGTCCTGACAGAATGGTATCAGAGCAGAGGTTGGTCTGATGTCAGTCGGTGTTAGAAAATAGAAAAGTGTACATCCTCATAGTACTGTGTTGTGTTTAGATATAATCATGTATACCAGATAGGAAACAGACAAATTCATGATTATGAATGCAAGAACTTTGCCTATATGACAAATATGCATAGTGGTAGAAGTATGAGAGGTAGGGCTCGAGGCCGGGGAGATAGACTCGAGGGACGAGCTGCTGTCGAACCATTACCTACGCCTAAGACTCCAGGTGCTACTGAGGCACCCGAGTGTGCTGAGATGCGCTTTATGAGATTAGAGCGTAGTCTTGAGACGATTGTCGAGATGTTGGCACAGACGATGCCAGGTAGGCAAGGACAGGAGACAGGAGCTGCGACATGAGAGGCAGTTACCCCTGACACTCCTACACAGACAACTCATGCACCGAGGACAGTAGATACTCCAACACCCCCACCGGCTTCAGGTTGTAGTAGATTAGGGTATGGATGTGATCTGCATCGATTGTGAGAATTCCAGAAGTTTAGACCTCCATCTTTTAGTGGGGTCAAGGACCCTGTAGCTGCTGAGGAGTGGTTGGCGAAGATAAAGAAGCTTTATGAATTCTTCGAGTGCACGACCTCTGAGATGGTCGCATTTGCTGCGTTCCTACTGAAGGGAGCTGTAGAGCATTGGTGGAAGTCCACTCGACCTATATTAAGAACCCGACACACAGACATTAGTTGGGAGATATTTTGGGAGGCCTTTAGGAGGCAGTTTGTATTCGACACCGCACAGCGGAAGCTACAGGCAAAGTTTTTGAGACTGAACCAAGGAAGTTTATCTGTGGACGAGTATGAGACTCGATTCCTATCCCTAGGGAGATATGACCCCGATACCATGTATAGTGAGACTAGAAAGGTCCACAGGTTTATCGATGGGTTGAGACCGGTTCTACGGTCCAGGTTGGTTCCATTAGACATAGCAACATATGAGGAAGCAGTGCGCATGACGTAACTTTGTGAGTAGGATTACGAGAGAAATGCTTCTGAGTTCGGGAAGTTTAGTCGTAGCCGAGATATACAGAAAAAGAGGCCGACTAGAGATTTCAGTTATCGAGGAGGGAAGAAACTCTTCGGTAAGAGATCACGGGTGGAGGAGGCGCAAGAGAGATATGCTAGACCTCCTGCTTATCCGACTGTAGCCCCAGCAAAGGGCATTGTCATAGGAGGATAGAGACCTGCTATTGATCAGAGCAGAAGATGCGGTAAACAACATGGAAGTAGACCATGTCCGCTGACTCCTATTGTGTGTTTTTGATGTGGGAAATAGGAGCACATTGCTAGAGAGTGCCCAGCTGGTACGTCTGCTCAGAGGGGTAGAGCGACGACAGAGGAGAAGGGGAAACAGGTGATGGGTCGAGGGCGAGTGCTTGCTTTAGACCAGGGGACAGCTAATGCTTCATCGGATGTGATTCGAGGTAACATCCTGATTTATGATATTGAAGCATATGTTTTAATTGATCCTGGTGCCACGCATTCTTTTGTATCGCCTTCATTTGCATGTAAATTAGCAAGACATGTAGAGCGTACACCATTATGTATGATGATGTTGATTAGTACGCATATAAATAGTAGTCAAGTTGTAGAATATGTATTTAATGACTGCAAGTTGAGAGTAGGGGATAAGGAGATGACAGCCAATCTAATATTACTAAGTATGAGCGACTTTGATATAATATTAGGAATGGATTGGCTATCTGCAAACCATGCTGTTTTAGATTGTTATGCTAAGACAGTTATGATTCCTAACCTTACTAGATATGTTGTAAAGTTTAATAAGAATAAATGAAAGGAGTAGTTATGATTATTACATGATTACTGATTTAGAAAACCTTCAACATATCAAGGTTTCATTACGTACGTGGTAGATATGGATAAGGTACATCCGAAGTTGTCAGATATTACTGTGGTCAGTGAGTACCTAGATGTTTTTTCGGATGAATTGCTAGGGTTACCACCAGACCGAGAGATAGAGTTCTGTATAGATTTGGTACCTGGTATGAAACCTATTTTGAGACCACCATATTGCATGGCCTTGGTTGAGCTGGAGGAGCTCAAGAGACAGTTACAGGAGCTATTGGATAGGGGTTTTGTACGACCGAGTGTTTTACCTTGGGGAGCACCAGTTCTATTTGTGAGGAAGAAGGATGGGAGCCTCCGATTGTGTATAGATTACCGATTGTTGAATAAGGCCACCATCAAGAATAGATACCCCTTTCCACGCATTGACGACTTGGTAGATCAGCTTCAGGGAGCATAGGTCTTTTCCAAGATTGACCTGAGGTCTGGGTATCATCAGCTGAGAGTTCGGAGTGAAGATATACCCAAGACAGCATTTAGGACTCGATATGGCAATTATGAATTCTTGGTCATCCCATTCAGATTGACGGATGCTCCAACTGCTTTCATGGCTTTGATGAACGATGTGTTCAAGCCATATTTGGACCAGTTTGTTATCATCTTTATCGATGACATATTGATATACTCGAGATCCAAGGAGGAGCATGAGGAGCATCTCAGGATCGTGTTGTAGACTCTACGAGAGCAGGAGTTATATGCTAAGCTCAGTAAGTGTGACTTTTGGTTGTCACAGATCTCATTTTTGGGACATGTTGTTTCGAGAGATAGTGTATCAGTTGATCCATCTAAGATAGAGGCTGTAGTTCAGTAGGAACAGTCGAGGACAGTCACCGAGATCAAGAGTTTTTTAGGTTTAGTTGGATAATATCGGAGATTCGTTGAGGGATTTTCGAAGTTGGCTGCTCCGTTGACACGTCTTACTTGAAAGAGTGTACCATTCGTATGGAACGAGGATTGTGAGAAGAGTTTTAAGGAGTTGAAGCGTCGATTGACCACCACTCCGATTCTCACTATCCCTACCAGCTCAAGAGGATTTGTAGTGTATACCGATGCTTCGCATCAGGGACTGGGCTGTGTATTGATGCAGGATAGGAAGGTAGTTGCTTATGGATCCAGACAGCTGAAGGATCATGAGAAGAACTATCCACCCATGATTTGGAGCTAGCAGTAGTAGTGTTTACGTTGAAGGTATGGCGCCACTACTTGTATGGCGAAAAGTTCTAGATATTTACCGACCACAAGAGCCTCAAGTATCTGTTCTCACAGAAAGAGCTGAACATGAGACAGAGAAGATGGCTAGAGCCTCTGAAGGACTACGATTGTGAGATACTTTATCATCCAGGTAAGGCTAATGTTGTAGCCGATGCCTTGAGCAGGAAGAGCCTAAGGATGGTATCGTACATGATGGTTAGGGAACATGATTTGGTAGAGCAGTTTGCTAGCCTCAGTTTGGGAGTCGTGCCTTCTGAGATGGATATAGGCTATGTGATAGCTAGTCTACGCTTGGAGCTGGATCTGTTGGACAGGATCAGAGTGGCTCAGCAGACTGATCCATTTTGCATTGATGTGAGTAGTCAGATACAGAAGGGCACAGTGACTGATTTTGAGTTAAGTTCGGACGGACTACTGAGGTTCAAAGGTAGATTATATGTTTTCGAGGATCGAGGACTCAGGAGATTGATATTGGCGGAAGCTCATTCTTCAAGGTATACGTTACATATGGGGAGTAACAATATGTATCAGAACCTCCGGAAGGTATACTGGTGGTCGGGTATGAAGAGAGATGTAGCAGACTTTGTGGCAAAGTGTCTCGTATGTCAGCAGGTGAAGGTAGAGCATCAGAAACCTGCAGGGTTATTGCAGTCTCTACCTATACCGACATGGAAATGGGAGCATATCACCATGGATTTCGTGATGGGTTTACCGAGAACCCACAGAAATCACGATGCTATATGGGTGATCGTCAACAGACTGACGAAGTCAGCCCACTTCCTAGCTATGAGAGCGACAGATACTCTGAGTTCATTAGCAAAACTGTATGTACGCGAGGTAGTGAGGTTACACAGTGTACCAGTGAGCATAGTCTCTGATAGGGATTCTCGCTTCACTTCCCACTTTTCGGGACATTTTCAGGAAGCCATGGGAACCCAGCTGAGTTTGAGCACCGCTTTCCATCCTTAGATAGATGGTCAGTTAGAGAGGACTATACAGACTCTGGAGGATATGTTGAGAGCATGTGTGCTAGATTTTAGAGGCTCCTGGGATAACCACTTGCCACTAGCCGTGTTCGCCTACAACAACAGTTATCATTCGAGTATCGGGATGGCACCGTATGAGGCTTTGTATGGCCGTAGATGTCGTTCCCCTATTGGATGGGAAGAAGTGGGTGACCGTAAGATTTTTTCTCATGACATGGTTACGCAAGCATCTGAGGACGTCCACTTGATAGTAGAGAGACTGAGGACGGCTCAGAGTAGACAAAAGAGTTACGCTGATAGGAGATGTAGGCCACTAGAGTTTGCAGTTGGTGAATCCGTGTTTTTGAGAGTTTCTCCTTCCTAGGGCATAGCGAGATTTGGGAAGAGAGGGAAACTAAATCCTCGCTATATTGGACCCTTTGAGATACTTGATCGAGTGGGAGATAAGGCGTATAGGTTGGCATTGCCACCGGACTTATCAGGTGTCCATAACATCTTTCACATATCAATGCTTCGGAAGTATCATTTGGATCTGACACATGTGATTAGTTACGAGCCTTTGGAGCTCCGAGAGGACTTGTCATATGTTGAGAGACCAATTCGGATATTGGATAGAAAGGAGAAGGTATTGAGATCGAAGACCATCGGGTTAGTGAAGATTCTCTGGCAGCATCATACTTCAGAGGAAGCTACTTGGGAGCTAGAGAGTTTGATGCGAGAGAAGTACCATCACCTATTTGATAACTGACTTGGTTTTAATTTGGAGGACCAAATTTTCTGAGTGGGGGTGGATTGTCAGACCCAGATTTTATGTAGCTTATTCCTTATGATTCCTATGTGTATGAACACTCCGTTATTATAGTTGAATCATAAGAAGAGTATTTACTAGACTTAAAGTGTTAGTGAAATGATTTAACACGCAAAAGCTACATAAAGAGCCTAATGTGAGGTATAAGTGTCACAGGCTAAACCGAGTAAATCTAAATCATTCTGACTGAAAATAAGAACTTAAAATGAGAGAGCATAGAGAGCTCATGAAGGAAAGTTAGCTTGATTTAGTCCCGAACATAGAAAACGAGAATAAAAGCTAAAAAGGGTAAAATGGACCTTTTTGGCGAGACAAGGTGTTTCGGGTGAAATTATCCACCAGGAATGGTTGAAACATAAAGACGAGAGTGTAAGACATAAGATATGACACTTTCAAAATTTTGAAAAAAAGTCAACTTGGTCAATGGCTAAGGAAAAAGTCAACTATAGTTAAGAAAGTGGACTTTTACCATAGTTGACTAATCATGGTTCAAAATTAACCTAAGTGCGGAGAAAAATTTGGGGAAAAATATTCTTGGCTAGAATACAAGATAATCATCCCCGAAAGGAAAATTTATTCAGAAGGATTCCGGATTAAATTTAATGGTTAAAAACGTAATGGGCCTAAGGTGAAAATTTTAAAGCCCATTAAGGTATACTAAACGTATATCGAAATTCTTAAATCCTTTAGACCGAATTGTTGGACCAATTGATTGGCCAAATTTTGAGACAATTAAAGCCCGATGTATAGTAAAAATTTCAGCCCGAAAGCCCATTAAGAAAGCCCAAACCGAGAAGCCCAAATGGAAAGCCTATGAGATAAATATCTAACCATAGTTAAAGCTAACCATGACTCATAAGGTGACTCATTAGGTGACTCATGGCTAAGGCTTGGAAAGTCAAGCTTAATGGCTGGAAAGTCAAGCTTAATGGCTGGAAAGTAAAGCTTAATGGCTAAGTAAGTGGCTTATAAATTCAGCCACATCATTGTCATCTTCATCACACCAAATTCGGCTAGAAGAAGAAACCATTGAAACATATTATCCAAGCTTTCTCTCACTAGAAATCACTAGGAATTAGGCATAATTGGAACTTGCATCCTTCATAGAAGTTGTTCCAAATTGAAAGGAGAGTGACATATGTTTGAATTGGCTATCAAGTAGCCATAGAGTGCAAACCGAGAGCCTTCAAAGATTTGGCCAAAGGGTGAACACAACAATTGGTATATTTTCTAGTTTTCAATTTCTTATATGTTAATGTATGAATGATTTTAAGTATATTGATATATGTTTTAAGCATTGAAACATATTAAATCACTATGATGTTGGTTAGGCCGAGAGTGAGTGGTGAGACATTAATTTATGTCCATATGATTTTAAGGCATAAATGGATTAATGTACATGTGTTAATAATTATGGTGTAATTAGAATTAATCAATTGGATTAATTAATACATGTAATTAGTTGGCAACCAAGGTGTTTGATAAAATACCTAAATGAACTATATGATGTTTAGGAATGTTTCCAACCAAGTGTTTGTGGAAATGCCTAAGTGAAATTAGCTAAGAGAGAGACATGGCCGGCATGCCATGGTGTAACCGATAGCATGGGTAGCTCTCGGCCATGGCATGAGGCCGAGAGGCCCAATGGGCCAAGCCCAAATATTGTAGGCCCAATATGATGTAATGGGTCTAGGACAAGCCCAATAAGAGTTGGTGGGCCCCACAAGCCCAATAGGCCCAACGAAAATAAATAGTAAAATGAAAATGGGCTTAAGGCATAGTTAGGCCCATTAAGGATTATTAAAGCCCATTAAGGGAAATAGACTGTATTTAATGTGAAATAGAGTAGGAAAAGTGTAATTAACCTGATAAATGGTTATATACAGCTCCAGAGAGTATTGGAGAAGCAAATCGGACTGCTGAAACGAGTAACGCAGAGAAAGTGAAATTTCTCGAGTGATTGCAGGTAAGGGACCTTAGTGAGTAGTTAGAGATACCTGTAAGTATTTTCGTCTGCTTTTACATTCACTTAAAAACTCTGAGGGTCAAAGAAAGTGAATAATAATTATTGTGACCCGATAATGACAAATTATGATTTTGCCCCTAGTTAGTCAAAAAGTCAACTTTTGTGAAAAGTTGTAAAAAGCATGGAAACCATCATTTTGAGTGTTTAACTGCTGTTTAGCAGGAGAATAAATAGATGGGCTAATGATTTTAAGGTTGATGTGAAATAAGCACACTTTATAGTGCTGATTTTGATGTTTTGTAAATCATCCCTTTTTAAAGAGCCATCTATCATATTATATGAGAATGAATCGTGCTGGAGCACAGCTCGCACTAGATTTCATAAGTTTTCCACATACATTAGTGCTGAATTTTGATTCGCACTAGATTTCCATGACATGCATGATAGAGTACTGGAGTTATTACTTGTACTCAGTTTTATATGATATATGCATGACAGAGTGCTGGAGCGATTAGCTCATACTCGAGTTTTTCATGAGATACATGACAGAGTGCTGGAGCGTTACTTGTACTCGATTCCTCACGATTTATACATGACATAGTACTGGAGCTATTGCTCATACTTGATTTGATGATATTATGCATAGCATGGTATTGGAGCTATTGCTCGTACTTGATTTAATACATGAACTATGCATTGACCTAGTTGCTAGAGGTTTACTCGCACTAGAGTTGAGTTTGTGATGTGAAACAGTGTTTGAGCGGAGTGTCGACTGTGAGTCGCACTCAAAGGCGCGCACTGTATGTGATATATAATACATGTTACAAACATATGCCCGCATCCTTGTGTGACTGAGTGTCACATTATGTGAGAGGATATCCGCATGAGGGTATTAGAGATGTGGTATGATATTCCATGGTTTGAGGGCTAAGACCTATGGCAGGCACCCCGACTGTGAGGTAGGGTCCACGGGTGTACTTTGTACCGTGCATGTGGCATGGGAGTACACTGTACCGTGTGTTGTTGTGGAGTTGAGGAGGATATAGCTGGCGGTTGTGATGGACTGACCCCCCTTCCATTGCAGCAGTGATGCCCCGCACACCGAGATCTGTGTTGCTTGGGATCACATGTCGGATATGATCATAGTCTAGGATACTATTTGTATTTCACCACAGAGTCTCACATGATATATCACATTGAGACTGATTTAAATTACGGACAGACCTGAGGGATGGGTCGAACTCCGATTTTGTGATGTGAATAATTTAATGCCATATTTATTGTGATTTAAATATACATGACATGATTTACCTAAAGGCATGATTTATATAAAGATGCATTGTTTTGCACTACATCCCTACATTTGAGAAAGAAAGCATGATTTCTGTACATGGAATTTAATCTGTACAAGTATACATATATATATATATATATTTAAAGACATGCTTTTAAAGTGAGTTAAGGAAATAATGTTTTCAAGGCATAGCATTATTTTAAGTAGATAGTGTAGATATCTACTTACTTCCCTGATTTCCTTACTGAGCGCATTGTATGCTCACCCCCTTTTCTTTACATCTCTCTACAGAGTATCAGCAGTAGAGTAAGAGTTATCGAGGGATAGTGTTCCTAAGTCCACTGCTAGTTCCCGTCGATCGCCAGGTATACATATTTTGTACGGTTATACATCTAAACATAGAAACAGCACAGTGATATATATGATATATATTATGGGGAATGTATTTGTGTTAGATTTTATATAATCTCACATGTATTATAAAAGTAGTTACAGTCAGTAGCAACATATTGACATGTATATATGATAATGGATAATGTGGTAAGCGAGGATTCTGACATCGAATCACAGCCTAACCATTAAAGAGAGGAAAGGTAAGTTAAAAATTTGTAGTGGTTTTTGGTTAAAGTCATGGATTGATAACAGGTCCTGACAATGTTAGTAGGGTAAGCAGTGTAGCAGTGTAACAGTGTAAGCAGTGTAGCAGTGTAAGCAGTGTAGGATGTGTGGTAGATACCACAGAAGTAAGGCCTACACCTACATTTTATTGACTAAAATAGGCGTTAAGTGTGGCAAGACGGGCCAATTATTTAATGATTGCTCAAAGTTGGGTGAGACTACCCCACAGAAGGGTAAAGAGACAGAGAAAACCCTATTGGTATCTCTGTACCGAAAAAGGGGTGTAGCAATTGAAATTAAAGGAGTAAATGATTGTACTCATGGAATGAGTAATGACAGAGTTTGTTATAAGTGATATACGAAAGGAGATAAGCTGTTAGATGTGATAGATCCTGAATACAAAATCTATTGGAATAAGAGGCGTATGCAAAGTATGAATATCTCTGATATGTGAAATAATTTGGATTAAAGCAATTAGTAATGAATATGAATTGTGACCACATGGACTGATATGTAATGTAATTGTGGTCAAGTCTGAGGGTTAATAAAGGTATTTCAAAATACCTCCCCGCCTGAAGACTTGACAGCGTCTAAAAGTATACACAACCTATAAATTGAAATCGACAGTCATAATATAGACATTTAAAATTAGGGTACCTTTACTTGTACGATAAAGAAATATAGAATTCGATTAATCGTGAAGGTTTAAAAATTAATTAAAAATTTTATAAAAGCTGTTAATATAAGAAAAAGGAAATGACGCGGGTTAGTAGCTTCAACGGAAGCGATTTTGAAACGACATAATATGATTATGTGTACCGAAGTCAAGGATATGGGTAATTGAAATATTTAGTTGAACTCAACTACGATGAGGTATTTAAACTATACCTGGACCGATTTGTTATCATCCTTATTGATGATATTTTGGGAATTTTTAAAGTCCAGGGGAAAATTATAAGCAACAATTGGAGATTGTTTGTACATATGGTTTGTTGAGAGTTTATAGAAATGGGATGCTCAGTTGACACATCTCATTCGAAAAAAGATTACATACGAGTGGGATGATAAGTATGAAAGTATTTTCGATAAGTTTCGCTGTATTGAAGTATGAACTGACTACTATGATTATTTACACCATACCCAATAGCTTAAGAGGTTACTCAGTGTATATGGATACCTCAAAATAATGAATGGGCTGAGTATTGATGCAAACTGGGAAGATAGTCGATTATGGATCCAGATAACTCAAGGATCATGAAATAAACTATCTGACCCATGATTTAATATTGGCAGCGATTGTGATTGTACTGAGTATGTCGCACCACTATTTACACGATTAAAAACAATTTTGGGTATGCACTGATCATAAAAACCCCGAGTATCTGTTTTCATAAAAAGAGTCAGATATGAGAACAAAGAGGGTTAGAGCTTCTGAGGGATTAGGATTGTGAAAATTGTACCACCCAGGAAAGGTTAATGTAATGGCTAATACCTTGAGTAGAAAGAGTCTTGGGATGGTATTACATATGATGGTCAGGGGGCGTGAGCTGCTAGAGTAGTTGTAAGCCTCAGTAGTGATATGATCCCCTCTGATGATGACAGTGATTGTGTGACAACTAGCCTGAGATTAGAACCGGATTTGAGTGATCGAATTTGACAGGCTTAGCATGATGATCGACATGGTGTCGATAGTGTGGGTCAGATTCAGATGGGTACAGTGACAAAGTTCACAGAGAGTGATGATGACTTATTAAGGTTCAGAGACAGTATAAGTGCTCCCCAGGACCACAGTGATGGGATAGAGTTATTGTCAGAAGCTCACTCTTCGGGATATACAGTGCATCCGAGAAGTAATAAATATATCGAAATCTTTGGAAAAGGGTATTTGTGGTCAGATATGAAAAGAGACATGGTAGAGATTGTGAAAAAATGTCTCGCACGTCAGCAGAGTAAGGTAGAGTAAAAGAAGTTACAGGGTTATTGCAGTTTCTACTTATATTGACATGAAAATGAGAATAAGTTACCATGAATTTTGTGATGGGTTACAGATGACCCGGATGAATCATAAGGCTATCTAGGTGATAGTCAATAGATTGACTAAGTCTACCCACCTTCTGGTTAGGAAATCCCCAGATACTCCGAGTGTGTAGGCGAATTTATGTGTATGGAAAAGTGTGGAACACCAAGTATCTTTCCAGTGAGCATTGTATCATATAGGGATTCCCGCTTCACTTCTCACTTCTGGGAACGTTTTTCAGGAAGCTATGGGAACCCGACTGAGTGTTAGCACAGTTTTTTGTCCTCAAGCAGATGGTTAGTTAGAGAGGACTGTACAGGTTCTGGAGGATATGATGAGAGCGTGTGACATTTATCTGATAAGCTCCTGGAATGATCAGTTGTTGCTAATCGAATTCGTCAATAATGATAGTTGTCACTTGAGTATCGGGATGACTTCAGATGAGGCATTGTATGGCCGTAAGGGTTGTTTCCCCGATTTGGATAAGAAAAAGTGGGTGACAGATAGAAAATTATTCCCGAATTGGTAAGACAAACCTCTGAGGATATTCAGTTAATTGTGAAGGATTAAGAACACCTCAGAGCAGATGGAAAAGCTATGTTGACAAGAGACAGAAACCATTGGAATTCACCAAGAGTGAATTAGTATTGTTGGAAGTTACATGCCCTTAGGACATAGCATAAAGACATAACGAGATTCGGAAAGAGATTGGATAAAGTGGGAGACAAAGCCTGTAGGTTGGCGTTACCACCTGAATTAGCAGGCATCCACAATGTGTCCTATCTTATGATGCTTCGAAAATACTATCCGGACCCAGCATATGTAATCTGATTTGAGCTCCAACAGTTTAGCTCAATGAAAGTATAACGTATGATTGAAAAATCGATTCGAGTATTAAACAGGAAGGAGAAAGTGTTGAGGTTTAAGATAATCTCCCTAATTAAAGTCCTTTTGTAGTAGTACACTCCAAAAAATTCACAAGGGAATTAAAAAGTATGATACGATAGATGTACCCGGAGTTGTTTATGGATACATTTAACTTGGTTTTAATTTGGAGGACCAAATTTCTTAAGTAGGGGAGATTATGTAAGACCCGAATTCAGTCAAAACACGAAATTAAAAATGCAAAAGGACTGAAATGGAATTCTCGAACACCTTGAAGGGTAAAATGGTCAAAATATCGAAAGCTAGTATAAATTCGATAAGAAAATTTTAATTAAAAATAATAGATTTGAGAAATATTGATCAATAATGAAGAAATAATTAAATCTCGGGTTAAATTGATCAAGATATAAATTTATGAGAATTAATCGAAATTAATCGAGATTTTTACTTCGAAAAATAATTTCGAAAATAATCGAAAAATATATCGAAAAGTCGAAATAATACCGATAAATTTATTTATGGGTTAAATGAATAAAACATGAATATTTTTAGATATTTTTGTCAATTAATAATAAAATAATGAATATAATAATAATAAACTAATTTATAAATAATAATAAATAAAAATAAAATAATTAAAAAAAGAATCAGCAAAATTTTATCGGGGAGAGAGAAAAATAACAAAGGAAACCGAGGAAGATGGCCGCGCGTGACCCGATCGATCCACGACCACCTACGATCGACGGCTCGACGAAGAGCCGAGGAGAAAGAGGGTAAGCCGACGAGCAAGTTGGCACCGGAGACACGCGCCAAGGATGGTCGAATCTGGCGAACGGAGGAGGAGAAACCGACGGGAGAAGGGAGCTCGATCCCGACGATCCACGGCAGCTGGGCTCGAACGACGGGCAACAGCATGATCGGGAAGAGGATGCGGTTCTTTTGAGACTGGTATCGGCCGGTGAAATCGTCGAAATTCGTCGGATCGAGAGGTGGCTGCCGCGGGGGAGAAGGGAAGATTCGTCGGCGATGGTGCCGTTTTAACCCACACCAAGGCCCGATTTTGAACTTCCAGGTGATGGCGCGTCGAATGGAGCCAGAATCATGCCAGGAACCGGTCGGAAACGCCATGAACAGTGGCGAAAAGGCCTGAACCGATACGGACAGATCAGCAAAAAGGTGAACCGGACTGAACCGGGTTAAATCGAACTGAACCGGTTCAGCCAAGAAAGAGAGGAAAAAAAGGAGAAAAAGAGAAAAAGAAAAAGGGGATGAATTTTTGGGGATACACCGAACTTCGGGTATGTCACGACCCAAATTACCTAAAAATCCCTACAAATTTTTCTTTTTTTCATTTCCTCACCCGTCGTGAACAGTTACACTACTAAACAGTTGGGCTATGATTCGGTGTTAGTAACCTCTCACCTATTTACCATTCCATTTTCATATTCACATTCACATATCAATTTATTTAAACTAAATACATCCCCAATATTACATCCATATACAGTACTGTGCATCTATATGTTCAGATACAAAATTGTACAAATGTGTATACCTGATCCTGATAATAAGCAGCGGATATGACTACTGTCGTTCTCTTCTACTGAATATATCCTGTGGGGTGGAAAATGAAAGGGTGAGTGAAACGTGCTCAGTAAGGCAATAATGTAAGCAGGTAGATAACTATACTATCTACGTGCTGATAATGTCATGATATAAAATCCTTTATATTTTGAGCATGAGGAATGACTAAAACGATGCCACATGTATGTATATATCATATAAGGAAAATCATGAAATCGACATATAAAACACACATGGAAAAACCATCATGTATGACATCTCATGCTCGTCACATTAAAACTTGTTTGTTTCATCATAAATTCATCACGTTAAAATTCATTGTTTCATCATAAAACAACTTCATCAAGGTCAAACCCATCTCTCGGGAATACCTTAATTCATTAAATCACATCTCTTTAAAAAACATAAATCGAGACATTACCCATCCCTTTGGTTTATCCTGGTCTATTCAGACCGTATGATATCATGTGAGGCATGTAGGTTACTGTATGAAAAATCGAGGACTATGGCCATAATTTGTCCCTGTGATCCCATGCTACACGGATCCCGGTGTGCGGGGTATCACAACTGTAACGGGAGGTGGGGTCAAGTCCTACCCGCCAGAATATCAAGTAACATCACAGAGTCATCATGACTGCACGGTACAGTGTACTCCGTGTGACATACACGATACATCGTACTCCGTGGACCCATATTATAGTCTGGGGGTGCCTGCCGTAGGTCTTATCCACCCCAATACTATGTCGATAACCAACCCATGTCTCAAAGTATACGTGCGAGCATCTCAACTCTCTACGACACAGTCTACAGGAGGCTTCCGCAAGACTATATGCATGTCAACTCACGTCTAGTGCGAGCGAAGCTCCAGCACCACGCTATGCATATCATGATATCTAAAATCTCGTGCGAGCGAAGCTCCAACTCGGTTTTGTGCACACATAAATTTCTCGTACGAGCAATGCTCCAGTACGGCTTTTCATGAGAAATAAATCAGTAAACTTGAGTGCGAGTAAGACTCTAGCACTCTTTTTATTCATGTAAATACGATGGGTGGCTCAATCTTGATAAAACATCTTTTAAAATAGTAACCGGTACAAACCGGTTCCCTTTCGTATAATTCAAGAAATCAATAGCCAACCTATGTGTATATCTGCTTAAATCAAAGCAATACATTTATGTAAAACATTAAAACAGGATAATCATGCAATTTATCTGCCTTACTACCCTTTTTGTAAATTTTACTCTCAGGGGCAAAATTATCTTTTTCTTTATTCACCTATGCCCCAGTTTTCACAAATTTATTATTTCATTTTTAGATGCTGTAAGAAATTTCTAAGCCCTGTAAATACCCTCAAAATATGTATAGGCATCTCTATGCACCTACAAAATTCCCTTACCTTATTTTTTGTAGTGACATTTCCACTGATGTGACGTCGCGCAGTCCGATTTACTCTCAATCCAATGTCCGAAACTGCGTATAAATATTCCTCAGGTCAGATATTATACAATTTAATCGTATTTTCTATTTTCTAGGCTTAATTTAAATCATTGGGCCCATTTATCCCTATTGGGCCCGATTGCACCTTAATGGACCTTAATCGGTCTTAAGCCCGTTTTCCACTTAATTTTCACATTATCGAGGCCTATTGGGCTCATTGGGCCCACCAACAATTTATTGGGCCTCGTTCTAACTCTCGAATAGCTCAATTTATTATTTACGACGGCTCATTGGGCCCACCAACAATTTATTGGGCCTCGTTCTAACTCTCGAATAGCTCAATTTATTATTTACGACAATTTATTCGACTTTCCAAAATTTAATTTAATTTTATGCGGTAATTTAAATCTGAAGCACGCATAACAATGTAAATTATCGTAAATAAGGGTCACTTACCCGAGATTCCATGATAGTACAAAATTTGAGGCTATCTCGAGCTCTCGGTTGATGCCAATCGTCGAGCTACACAATTTCATAATTTTTCGGGTAAGTTTTCGATCGAAAATTAATTAAATAAAATACTCCAAAATTTAAATCGGGTCAATTCGACCGCTTATCGACTTACCCGAAGCTCGATTGCATCACTGAAATTTTCCCCAATTTTTTCCTCTTTTTCTTTTTCCCTTTTTCTCCTTTTTTCCTTCTCTTTTTGGCTGAACCGGTTCAGTCCGGTTCAGACCAGTTCGGACCGCCGATTCAGTCTAGTTCGGTTCGGCCGGTTCAGCCACCATTTGGTCATTCCGGTGCCGTCCGGCCGGTTCTCGACGCGATTCCAGTGCCATTCGGCTCGGCTACACCTGGGCATCCAGAATCGGGCCTCGGCTAGAGTCGAAACGCAGCCATCGTCGGCGAATCTTTCCTTCTCCCCCGCGGCTGTCACCTCTCGATCCGGCGGATTTCGACGGTTTCACCGGCCGATACTGGCCTCAAAAGAACCGGCTCCTCTTCCCGATCACGCCGGTACCGGCCGTTCGAGCCCAGCTGCCGTGGATCGTCGGAACCAACTCCGTTTTCCTCGCGGCTTCCTCTTCCTCCGTTCGGCGATCTCCGGCCTCCTTGGCGCGCGTCGCCGGTGCCAACAGCTTCGTGGGCCTCTCCTCTTCCTCCTCGACTGGTCGTCGACGGTCAAGGACCGCCGGTGCGTCCTCGGGCTCGTCGAGTTTCCTCAGGTCTTCTTCGGGTTTCCATTTTCTGCTTCTCTTTCTCTCTCCCTGAAACTTTCTGATTCTTTCCTCTTTTTTTTTACAATTATTATTTTATTTAACAATTTGTTTTATTATTAAAATATTCATTAAAATATTCAAATATATTCTAGAATATCTACAAAATCCATTAATTTATTCCAAATAAATTAATTTAATTTATTTTAATTTATTTATTATATTTTTAATCATTTTTTCGGTATAATTTCTTCGTATTTTCGAGATATTATCCCAAGTGACTTTTCGGTATTTCTAAGAATTTTGGATCTTGATCAATTGGACTCAAAATTTAATTATTCCTTCGTTATTGATCAAGATTCTCAAATCCATTATTTTTAATAAAATTTTCTTACCGGGTTTATATCGAATTTCGATCTTTTGATCGTTTTGCCCTTGCACGTGTTCGGGATTAATCTAACCAGACTTTCCTTCACGAATACTCATTCATTTCGCATTTTAAATCATTATCTACTGTCCGAATCCCGTTTCATTTAATTTGTGAACATTTTTCTGCCTCATAAGGTTTACGATTTAATTTCGGGTCTTACAGGGTAAGTCGATGCGAGGTCACAAGTGACCGATTTGATTTTCGAGAAATTTATTTAAATTATATTTAATCCAAAATTAACCCGAAATTAAATATATAATTGTGCAGTATTCCGATAAAGCCCGAACGAGAGCAATTGAGCTCCAATTTTTGTACCCCGTATCATATTAGGTAAGTATATTTTAATTACGATAATGAGTCCTTTAAATACAGAGTTTCGATTATTCTACGAAATTTACGGATTAATTCTGTATAAAAAGGAATATTAATCGAAATTGTAATGTAATTACCGTAAATAGTATACAGGCTATCCAATGAGTTTTGAACGAAGCCCGATGATTATTGGTAAGCTGAATGAGTTCAGTAAACTCGAAGAAGGGATTTAATAATTATAAACAGGCTGAAAATGGGTTGAGGCCCATTAAAGTGCAATTGGGCCCAATAAAGTAAAACGGGCCCAGTACGTTAGATTCGATTAGTAAATGTGATATACTGATCAAAATAAGTGGATTAACCCAAAATATGTGGTTATATGCAGTTTCGTAGACTTGGTTGACGCGCAGTTGGATTGGGAGATCGGATATTATCGAGACGAGATAAGTATGCGCGTGAATCAAGATAAGGAAATTTTGTAGGTGCATAGAGATTTCTATACGTATTTTTGAGGGGATTTACAGGGCCTAGAATTACTTTAAGTATCTAGAAAAGAAATAATAGTTTTTACAAAAATCGAGGCATAGGTGAATAAAGGAAAAAGACGATATTACCCTGGGAATAATAAGGCAGATAAATTGCATAATTTCATGTTTTAATGTTTTATATGAATGTATTGCTTTAATTTAAGCAAATATGCACATAGGTTGGCTGTTGATTTCATGAATTACACGAAAGGGTACCGGTTTGTACCGGTTACGATTTTAAAAGATGTTTTATCAAGATTGAGCCTCCTATTGTATTTACATGAATAAAGAGAGTGCTAGAGTCTTACTCGCACTAAATTTTACTGATTTATTTCTCATGAAAAGCTGTACTGGAGCATTGCTTGTACGAGAAATTTGTGTATGTACAAAACCGTGCTGGAGCTTCGCTCACACAAGATTTTAGATATCATGATATGCATAGCGTCGTGCTGGAGCTTTGCTCGCACTAGACGTGAGTTGACATGCATATAGTCGTGCGGAAGCCTCTTGTAGACTGTGTGTCGTAGAGAGTTGAGATGCTCGCACGTATACTTTGAGACATGGGTTGGTTATCGAAATAGTATTGGGGTGGGTAAGACCTACGGCCGGTACCCCCAAACTATCATATGGGTCCACGGAGTACGTTGTACCGTGTATGTCACATGGAGTACGCTGTACCGTGCAGTCATGATGACTCGATGATGTTACTTGATATTCTGGCGGGTAGGAATTGACCCCACCTCCCGTTGCAGTTGTGATGCCCCGCACACCGGGATCCGTGTAGCCTGGGATCACAGGGACAAATTATGGCCATAGTCCTCGATTTTCATACAGTAACCTACATGTCTCACATGATATCATACGGTCTAAATAGACCAAGACAAACCCGAAGGAGGGGTAAGTTCCCGATTTATGTTTTTAAACGAGATATGATTTAATGAATCAAGATATTCCCGAGAGATGGGTTTAGCCTTAATGTGGTTATTATATGATGAAACAAATACGTTTTAACGTGATGAATTTATAATAAAACAAATAAGTTTTAACGTGATGAGTTTATTATGAAATAAATAAGTTTTAATGTGACAAGCATGAGATGTCATACATGATGATTTTTCCATGTGTGTTTTATATGTCAATTTCATGATTTCTCTTATATGATATATACATACATGTGGCATCGTTTTAGTCATTCCTCATGCTCAAAATATAAATGATTTTATATCATGACATTATCAGCACGTAGATAGTATAGTTATCTACCTGCTTACATTATTGCCTTACTGAGCAAGTTTTCGCTCACCCTTTCATTTTCCACCCCACATGGTACATTCAGTAGAAGAGAGCAACACTAGTCTTGCATTTCAGTTATCCGCTGCATCCTATCAAGACCAGGTATACACATTCGTATAATTTTGTATCTAAATATGTAATTGCACAGTACTATAAATGGATATGATGTCAGGGATGTAAGGTTATATAAATATCAATGTGTATGTATTTAGTAAAAGTCAACAGATAGTAAACTCTGATATGTGAATGTGATTATGGAAATGAAATGGTAAATAGGTGAGAGGTGACTAACACCGAATCATAGCCCAACTGTTAGTAATGTAACTGTTCACGACGGGTAAGGAAATGAAAGAAAAAGCGAAAAATTTGTAGCGATTTTAGATAATTTGGGTCGTGACAACTACTGCTACTTAACCTGAAAATCATTGTTGTATAAAAGGAAATTTCTACTTTACGATTACGTAACTTAAACTGAATATTGATCTATATGTATTTTTTATTTTATTTAAACTAAAGTTTTTTAAGAGCAAAAATAAAACATTAGACTAACCTATAGAACAGTAACAGAACAACTTATAAACATCAAAACAAAGTGTCAAAATAAGAAAATAAAATCACACAAAGGAAATATGGATTAAGCTCAAGACCAAGAGCCATGGAGGTACTTTTGCAACCATACAAGTTCTCATTATCATAGAACTCAATCAAAATGAAAAAAATGCAAGAAAATAAAAAGATAAAAAAAATTGAAGGGCTGGAAATCAAAATAAACAACAAAACTAAAGAAAAAAAATGAAAACTTGCATTAAAGTAGCTTAAATGTTGCAAAACAAAGTGGAAATGTAAAAACTTGTAAAGAAGAAAATGGTGGTTGTTTTTAAAACTTAACAAGACATGAAATAAAGCAAATACCTAAGAATAAACTTAGCAGCCCATCCCTCCTAAAGTCCCCATCTTTTTGGTTTAAATAGTCATTAAAATGATGGGTACCAAGGAGAATTCTTATCCTAAATGAGATGGCATTGCTTAGCCATTTATCTTCGCATCATTGGCTCCTTAGAGAAAATATTTCCATGTCACCCAAGCCTTTAACCAGCCATGGACACCTTTCCCTCTTTTAAAGCCTTCCGTTGTCTTCTTGTTTACCTAAGCATGTGTCCTTCATGTGTTAGCCAAGGTGTCTCTTATTCTTATACTTCAAGGATGAATAAAAGATGGACACTTTACGTCTTTGGTGTCAAGGAGAGAGAACATTGATGACTCATGCTATAAGATGAAAGCATGTAGCCCAGTCTCCTTTTAAGCCTATTTCAATCCATTTTCTACCGAAATGATTGAAAGTCATCTAGATTTATTTACCTGCAAAACATGAAGAATTTAATTAATATGAAGAGATAATTAATAAAATAATAAAGGGATTTAATTAATTAATTAAGAAATTAAGTACAAAATAACTATATTTTCATAGAGTTATCATACCCCCAAACTTGAGCTTTTACTTGTCCTCAAGCAAAATAAAACATATATAAGAGATGATAAGTACAAAGCAAATTAATTTTTCCAATATTATCCTAAACAAAGTACAAACTTTGTTCTCAAAAACTCACAACTATAGGTTAAACGCTCAGAATCATTCAATTATAAGTTTTAACCTAAAATGAACTCCTTGTGTATGTCTGTAAGAATGTCAAAATCACTTCAAAGTACACCACCCGAATCAAATTATGCAAACACAAAGATGCAAAGTCAATGGCAAGTGATCAGATTGATATTAATATTAACTAAGAATAACCTAAACTAATCCTCGACAACAACGCCAAAAACTTGTTGACCCTAAATGGTATCTACGTGCAAGTATAAACGGTCTACAAGTAATACGGAGATGAGTCCAGATATCGTTCCCAGAAGATTAATTAATTTTTTTAGTTAAGTATTAAAATTGGTTATTCTAGATTTATTCAAACAATTGAAATTTTCTTAAGTTTAATTAACTACTAAAACACTTAAAATAAATCCTAAAATAAATGTGCAAAGTAAATTAAAGAGTATAAAAAATAAAATAAAATAAATAAAATAAATAATGTAATTTAAAAATTAAATTTAAAGTTCTAAATTCTGCAAATCAATCACAACTTAAATTTAAAAATATGCTCACCTTAAATTACCAAAAACCTGTCGTGACCCGTTTTTCTCAAAATCCCTACAAATTTTTCGCTTTTCCATTTCACATACAGTGTAAATGGTTGAGCTGTGAGTCGACATTAGTCCTGTCACTTTACTTATCTTACCATCCATTTTTATATCATGCTATCAATCAGCATCTACAGTCATTTAACTTTATACGTATACATCTCATAATTATATTTACACATGTTTACATCCCTAATATTACATCCATGTACATTACTGTGCTTTTACATGTTCAGCTACAAAAGCTATATAAATGTGTATACCTTCGCGCACGATGGGAAACTATGAGCAATAGAAATGCAGAACTACTACCGACTCTTTAACTATGGTAAGTGCTCTGTAGAGAAGAGGAAAATGAAAGGGTGAGCACAACTAGCTCAGTAAGGCAAATATGCAAGCAAATAGACAACTACACTATCTACATGCTCATAATACCATGTTGTAAAACAATCACTTTCATTTAAAACAATAGCATGAGTTTCTGCATGCAATCTATGCAGCATAAATAAAACTCATTCAAATGAAAATCATGCTCTGTTTAGTACAAAAATCAGCTCAGCAAACCATTTTATTTCAGTTAGGACGTCGGCTGGCATCCCTTTGAGGCTTTAATCCTTCAGGTTTACATTGACTCCATATAAATCATGTTCAGTTTTATCAATATGATAAACATGTGAGACTAGGCAGGAAACACGATAATCATATAGGACGTATGACCATAGTCAGTGATCCCAGGTAGGACTGATCAGGTGTGTGAGGGTATCCAGTACGCCTAGGGAGGGGGTCAATCCTACCCGTCGGCCTATCATGTCATATAGTTCGAAGACTCTGTAGTTCGAAGACTGAAACACTATATAGTGTATTTCATATTATTTACACGGTACAACATAATCCATGGACCCTTATTATCAATCAATATCTAGTGCAAGCAAGTCAGTGTGACATACGGTCTACACGAGGGCTCCAGCATGGTTTCACTTATAAAATTAAATCAAAATCTAGTGTGAGCATGTCAGTGTAACCCACAGTTGACACAACGACTCTAGCACGATTGCACTTATAAAATCGACAGATGGCTCAATTCTAGTGAAAACGATACTCAAAATCGAGTTCAGCACGTAAAATGATGTGTAAACGAAACATGATGGGTAACTTCCTGTTTGGTCACCTATCCATGGAATTGGTCCCACTCAAGCACGCTTAACTTTGGAAAATATGCAGTTTAATGCAAACAATAAAATCTTGAGTCAATCTATCAGTATACAGTTATAACCAATAACAGATAGTAAAACTTTCAAAATATGCAATTCATGTAGCGGTGCAGTGTAGGTATATTTACAGTTCAATTTAGACTGAAATGTGTGATTTTTATCACTAGGCTAAATATGCTGTCATTTCGATATTTACGTATTCTACAATATATTTTCAGTTAAATCATGTCAAAACGTGTACGAATAGCTATCTCTAGCTACTCACATAAATTTCTTACCTCGATATAGGTTGATCACGCTTATTTCCCAACGATGTTAATCGCCCGATCCGTTTAGCTCCAATTACATCTTCGGAGCTACAAAATAGTATTAATCACGTAAATTAAGGCCTATACACTCGTATATAAGCTAATTATGATAAAATTAACGTTTTGGACCCAATTACTCTTATTGGGCCAAATTGCTCCTTAATGGGCCAACTATATTTTAAGCTCATTTCAACCTTCCTATTCTTTCCATTAAGGCCCATCTAACTCGTTAGGCCCATTTACATATCTTGGGCCATCCATGGCTTGTGTTCGGCCCATGGTGGTCAGCCATTACATGTTTGGTTTCATTTCAGCATTATGCCGAACACTTGGTGTGCATAAGCCATTATGCCCACCAAGTCGAATTATCATTACCAACCATGCCACCTTATGCTTCCTAGCCCATTGTGGCATTTTCACAAACACTTGGCATGCTTGTCTTAAGCCTTTCATATGGTTCATTCATGCATTTTATCAAACACCTTATATGCATGCATAATAAATCAATATATTCTTACAAATTGATGTCACCCAATTACACCATCATTATCTACACCTCATAACCAATCCATATATGCCATTAAACACATCACATATGCATCATCTCACTATCATACCCATTCGGCCTAAGCTAGTTCTCTACCTTAGGTTATGTTTTGCAATCCAATTCATACACCAATCTATATATAAGATTGGTGGAAAGAAAACTCACCTAGCTTATAGAATTCAATTTGGCCGAAAGTTGTGGGATAGTCCAACCCTTTCAAATCAGCTTGTTGAGTGTTGGTTTTTGGATATGTTATTCTTCTTGCAATATGAAACATCTTTGATGAAGGAAGCTTGTTCCAAATATGCTTGTAGGTAGGTGATTTCTAGAGAGAGAAAGCTTAATTGTTTAAGTTTCCATGGTGGCCGAATGTTCAAGGAAGAAGAAGTGATTTTTTTCTTAGCAAATTTTCTGTAGCCAATTTATGGATTAAAATCAGCCCATTAAGTGGGCTTAAAAAAGTTTTGGGCTTGGCAATTTATTGGGCTTGGATTTTGGGCTTAACTATTTCAATTGGGCTTGGTCTTAAATTCCTATTGGGCTTTCGGTTTGGGCTTAAAATTTTCAGATTTTTGGGCTGGAAATTTAATGGTATTTGGGCCTATTATTTAGCTTAAAGTCAGCCCAAAGTTTGGCCTAAAAATTCAGCTCATTAGCTTGCACCATTTCGGCCCACTTAATCCATGCATAATAGGCCTTATCCATTTAATTAGTTGGCCCATTAGAATTTTTCATTTCAGCCTATTTTAATTTTAACCCAATTTAATTTAATTAATTTCATAAGTATTACTGGCTGTAAATTAAGTGTTTTAACCCAAAATAATTTTTCTCATGCATTAACCATGGTTGGGTTAAGTTAATCGTGCTTTGGTTAATTAGTCAAATATTATTCTTCAATTCTGACTTTTCTCTTAGTTTTGACCATTGACCACGTTTGACTAATGTTGAAAAACCCAAATATGTGAGTTTTAATGTTTGATTAGTTCATCTTTTTATTTTGGCTACTTTTGGTAGCTAAAAATTCTAAAAACAGATCAAACGATTGATTTTGAGTTTGTTTGCGCTTATTTTGGCATTTTCACTACTCTGACATTACCGGGATCAAACCAAACTAACTTCCCTTCTTGACATAGCTATATTTTGATGCCCTTAGTCAATATATTCTATTGGATTGATTGGATTCCATCCGGTTCACCTCGAACTCACCATTGCTCATATTTTGCACTTTAAGACATTTGGAGTTATTACTTAAGTCAATTGAACTTGAAATTGCAATGAGTCTTCTTTATCGATCAAGATTGCATGAATCCATGTTTACATCGATAAATCCATAAAAAAAAGACACCGAATTTCTAGTCTTACAAAACCTAAATAAAAAGTTTTTTTTTAAAAAAACATTAAACTAAATTATACTAGCAAAACTTGTTATAATAATCTAACTTATTGAACTACTACTATCTACTTAAAAAAACTAGGAAAACCTGAACTTGTTTCTAGCAAGAAACACAAGCAGCGGCCTTCATGCAATGACAGCCACATCAGCAAGCACGCCAGCACCAGCTTCTGCTCCTGCACATGCTAAACATAGTAAATAATAGTCAACTACGCACATACTCTGCCCTACCTGGCCACCATCTGTAACACCCCGGAAGCGCGAAAATTGAGGCTAACTTTTTTCTTTAAATCTTATTTTTCTACTTAGGTTGCATTCCTGTACATGTAGGTTACTTCATTTCTTTCTTTACTTATTCTTTTAACCATTTAATTTTGCTAAAAATTTCGGCAGCATAACCTTTTATAATATATCCTATCCCCCTGTAAGTAAACGCAGTTTATATTCGCAAGGCAATTGATTTTATTTCTCAAACTTATTACTTTCAACTCTACATTTTTATTACTACCACTTCCATATCCATACTTAGAATCACCAACATTTCATTCACTTCCTAAAACGTTTACAAAATAATCCATAAAACAACTGATTACATCCCAAAAGTATTTATATACAATCCAGTATCCGTACAATATACATGTTTGGGAATAACTATCCTATGATATACCTGAGCGAGTACTGAAAGTGGTCTGGGAGGCACTGACACCAGCTACTCACTTACTTGTAAATAGCTGAATAATCTCACTGCAGGTATTCTGAAATGGGAAATGAGAAGGGGTGAGCTTCTGGGAAAAGCTCAGTAAGGTATGCATTTAAAACAATTTTAACCATTTAAAAACAATTAGAAAATCAGAATAAACATACTTCCATACATACATATTTAGGAAACCATTTTACATGCTTACTTTAAAATACATCATACTTCATCAAAACATTGTACGTACTTTCATATACTAAAACATCATACATACTTTCTTCATTAAAACATTATACATCAAAACATAGAGACTAGGCTATTTCAACATAGTTATCATGCAACATATCACATCCTCCGTAGAGGTAATAATACCTATGGCCATGGTAAAGGTTGTAGACTGGATCAGGGTCGTACAACGGTTCTAATATAGTATCTCAATCACACTAGTACACAGCTAGGGCACGGGCACCAGTGGAACACACCGTGCAATCATAAGATACTTAAAAAATAGACACCACGTGTAGTGGAAAACAACACCACTAAGGCGGAATAGGCACTACACTGGTGAATCTAAACTAATACTGCATGTGGTGGAGCTAGGACACCACAAGTAGCAGGCATGATTATGCACTCAACATATAATAATAGTAGCCTGTCGTCTCAAAATCCTTACTTTCATACTTACTTACTTACTTACTTACTTTCATGTCACGACCCAAATTACCTAAAAATCAGAGTAAATTTTTCGCTTTTTAATTTTCTTACCCGTTGTGAACAGTTACACTACTAAACAGTTGGGCTATGATTCAGTGTTAGTCACCTCTCACCTATTTACCATTCCATTTTCATATTTCATTTACATATCAATTTATTTAAACTAAATAAATCCCCAATATTACATCCATATACAGTACTGTGCATCTATATGTTCAGATACAAAATTATACAAATATGTATACCTGATCTTGATAATAGGCAGCAGATAATCGAAATGCAAGACTACTGTCGTTCTCTTCTACTGAGTGTACCCTGTGGGGTGGAAAATGAAAGGGTGAACATAAACAGCTCAATAAGGCAATAATGTAAGTAGGTAGATAACTATACTATCTACGTGCTGATAATGTCATGATATAAAATTGTTTACATTTGGAGCATGAGATATGACTAAAACGATGCCACATGTATGTATATATCATATAAGAGCAATCATGAAATCGATATATAAATCAAACATGAAAAATCATCATGTATGACATCTCATGCTCGTCACATTAAAACTTATTTGTTTCTCCATAAAACTTAATACTTAAAAACTTATTTGTTTAATCATAAACTCATCACGTTAAAACTTGTTTGTTTCATCATAAAACAACCACATCAAGGCTAAACCCATCTCTCGGGAATACCTTGATTCATTAAATCACATCTCTTTTGAAAACATTAATCGGGACATTACCCCTCCCTCGGGTTTGTCTTGGTCTATTCAGACTGTACGATATCATGTGAGGTATGTAGGTTACTGTATGAAATCGAGGACTATGGCCATACTTTGTCCCTGTGATCCTAGGCTACACGGATCACGGTGTGTGGGGCATCACAACTGCAACGAGAGGTGGGGTCAATTCCTACCCGCCAGAATATCAAGTAGCATCATCGAGTCATCATGACTGCACGGTACATCGTACTCCATGTGACATACACGGTACATCGTACTCCGTGGACCCATATCATAGTCTGGGGGTGCCTGCCGTAGGTCTTACCCACCCCAATACTATGTCGATAACCAACCTATGTCTCAAAGTACACGTGCAAGCATCTCAACTCTCTGTGACACACAGTCTACAGGAGGCTTTCGCACGACTATATGCATGTCAACTCACATCTAGTGCGAGCGAAGCTCCCGCACCACGCTATGCATATCATGATATCTAAAATCTCATGCGAGCGAAGCTCCAACACGATTTTGTGCACACACAAATTTCTTGTACGAGCAATGCTCCAGTATGGCTTTTCATGAGTAATAAATTAGGAAATATTCAGTGCAAGTATGACTCTAGCACTCTTTTTACTCGTATAAATATGATAGGTGGCTCAATCTTGATAAAACATCGCTTAAAATCATAACCGGTACAAACCGGTACCTTTTTGTATAATTTATAAAATCAACAGCCAACCTATGTGTAAATTTGCTTAAACCAAAGCAAGATATTCATATAAAATATCAAAACATGAAAATCATGCAATTCATCTGCCTTACTACCCTTTTTGTAAATTTTACTCTCAGGGGCAAAATCGTCTTTTTTTATTCACCTAAGCCTCGATTTTCGTAAAAATTATTATTTCGTTACTAGAAACTTTAAGGAATTCTAAACCCTGTAAATCCCCTCAATAAATACGTATAGAAATCTCTATACACCTACAAAATTCCCTTACCTCGATTCACACGCAAGCATATCTCGTCTTGATAATATCTGATCTCTCAGTCCAACTGCGCGTCAACCAAGTCTACGGAACTGCATATAACCACATATTTTGGGTTAATTCACTTATTTTTATCAGTATATCACATTTACTGATCGAATCTAACGTACTGGGCCCGTTTTACTTTATTGAGCCCAATTGCACTTTAATGGGCCTCGAGCCCGTTTTCAGCCCGTTTATACTTATTAAATCCCTTTTTCGGGTTTACTAGGCTCATTCAGCTTACCAATAATCATCGGGCTTCGTTCCAAACTTATTGGATAGCCCGTATAATATTTACGGTAATTACGTTACAATTTTCGAATAATATTCCTTTTTATACAGAATTAATCCATAATTTTCGTAAAATAATCGAAACTTTGTATTGAGGACTCTAATTGTCGGAAATTAAAATGTATTTCCCCAATGTTATGCGGGGTACGAAAATCGAAACTCAATCGGCTCTCGTTCGGGCTTTGTCGTAAAACTGCACAATTATTATATTTAATTTCGGGTTAATTTCTGATTAAATATAATTTAACTAAATTTCTCGAAAATCAATTCGATCACTTTTGACCTCATATCGACTTACCCGAAGTCTGGTGTATCCCCAAAAATTCTTCCTCTTTTTCTTTTTTCTCTTTTTCTCATTTTTTCCCTTCTTTCTTGGCAGAACCGGTTCGGTCCGGTTAAACCCGATTTAGACCGGTTCGGTTCAGTTCGGTTCACTCTGATTCGGTCGATTCAGGGCCTCGTCGGTCGGTTCTTCACTGGCTTTCACCGCCAGTGGCTCCGCTGGGCCATCCGCAGCACGAATCTGCCCTCGGTTTCGTCCAAGGCCGCCGAAAAGTCATCGGTTCGGCCTGTTCTCTCCACCGTCGGTACCCATTTCCTCTTTCCGTCGTTTTCGGCGTTTGCTGGCAGTTTCACCGGTCGTGGCTGCCACCAATCAGCTCACCTGCGCCTGGGGACGTTTGGCTGTGGTCGGTCGGTGCCGAATCGTCGCCGGTAGCTGGGAATCGCCTTCTCTTCTCTTGGCTCTCGATTTCTCTCCGTTTCGCCGCCTATCACCGCCGTTCATGCCTCCGTTAGGTCGGTGGTGGCTCGATGCCTTCCCTTTCGCCGGTCGCTCACCTGGGCAGTCTTCGGTGGCCGTCGGTGGTGGGTTTTCGATTTTTGGTAGAATCGCGATTTCGCGATTCTGCATTTCGCCTTTTATTTTATTTTATTTTTATTTATTATTATTTATAAATTAGTTTATTATTATTTTATTCATTAAAATATTTAAATATATTCTAAATATCTACAAAATCTATTAATTTATTCCAAATAAATTAATTTAATTTAATTTAGTTTAATTTATTATATTTTTAATCATTTTTTTGGTATAATTTCTTCGTATTTTCGAGATATTGTCCCAGGTGACTTTTTGTTTTTTTTTTAAATTTTCGGATCTTGATCAATTGGACTCAAAATTGTATAATTTGCTCCTTATTGATCAAGATATCCTAATCCTTATTTTTAATTGAATTTTTCTTATAGAATTTATCCCGAATTTCGATCTTTTGACCGTTTTACCCTTGCACATGTTCGGGATTATTTAGATCGAGTTCCCTTCACGAATACTCATTCATTTCGTATTTTAAATCCTTATTTTCAGTCCGAATCTCATTCATTTAATTTATGACCATTTCAATCCTTCATAAAAATTTACGATTAATTTTCGGGTCTTACATTTCATATGGAAACTTTAATCATCAAATCATGTCATAATTCATGCATAATATGTATATCGATTTTATTTTATACAAAATAAGTGAAAACCATGATTTCAGTATCTAAAAACGGTTTATTATTCCTTTCGAACTTAAACCCAGAAAGTATGGCGTTCAAACAGATTTCTTTCTACGATTTTCAAGTCATTTATGAATAATAGATAGATATAGGAGGTTAGTACTATTTTAAATTGTATCCCTTACCTCAACGGAGCTAAAACAACGTTACTATGTTGAGGTCTGAGTTGAGTTGCCCAAAATGATACCAAATTATCAAATATTGTTTGATTTCATCTCAACATATCCAAATATGTATTTATCTTCTTAAGAGTTGACCAAATTTGACCTTTTTGTCAACTTTTCCTATTTTTTCAATTATACCGATTTAAGCTATTTTATCCAATTTAATTATTCTAACTTCACATTCACTATCTTAATAACCTACATACCTATTCACATCCATAACACACACTTTATCAATCCAATTTTTACCAATTCTCACACATTTCGGGTTTTCACTAAACTAAGCTAAAAACGGAACTTTTTCGGTAAACAATTTAACTGTTAATAACCTTGAATTCATCCAAAATTCATCATTTCCACAACTTAAGCATGCTGATCAGAACTACACACCTCCATATAAATTATTTCTTTAAATTCTACTTAACTAAAAATCTTTAAAAATCATCAAACATAAACATATCTCATCATCTTCATCATCCATTAAGTTTCTCTCACCTTTGACCAAAGTTGACCAAGTTTTTTATCTTCCAAACCAATCCTCAGCTGTAATTAAACATGTATATAGCTTAGAATCATCAAAAACTACAAGAAAAATCAACTAAAAACTTTCAAAAATCAAACTTTCTCTTACCTCAGAATAGGGTAGATTCTGCCCCTGTTCTTCTATCTACGTTTTCACCTATTAAATGAACTCTTTTATGGCTTTATTTTTTAAATGTTATATATTATTGAAATGGGAAGATTTCATCCTTCTTGGCCGAAGTCCAATTCGGCCTGTAAAAGGGCCAACAAAATTCAAGAAGGGGAGAGCTATAGTAACACCTGCGAAACTTTCGGGAGGGAGGTGAGAGAGCGTGGGAGCTTATTTATGGGTGTTGTCAGAGCCCTATGAAAGATAAATAAGTCTAGTTTTATGTCCTAAAATTTTGTGTTTAAATCAGATCTATAGATGGGTCAAAATTGGTCTTTTCCTTATGGGTATCCAGTTCACTAGGTTGGGGTAGCCCACTGGTTAGTTTTAGAAAATCCATGAAAAATAGTTCTGGCCCATTTTCTTCCAAATTTCCACTTCTCAAGTGTGATACTATGTCTCTAGTATCTCTCATAAAAATTTGGAGCCCACTTGTTTAAGAAAAGTTTCCTGATTGGGCCCATTTTACACAACTTGATCATTACCGAACAATGTAACTTAAGGTTTTCGGTTTACTTTAAAAATTCATTTGATCACCGAAACCTCCATATCTCCACTTAATTTTCATTCATCATGTAAATTATGCCTTATAATAATTTTCTGTAGCCTCAGAATAATTTTCATGAATTTCTAGAATTTATTTCAAATTTATTTCTATTTCTAGGCTCATTTGCTCGGTTTAGTGTAAACCCGAGTTTTACAAATTTTTCAAATTCTAATGTATTAGTTTCACTTTCTAATCATCATAACATACTTAAAATCATAATTTATTAAAAATTACTTAAATTTGAGATCTTACCTCGAAACATGTACCTCGGGTTTTGTGCCACTATCTCGAGTATCTCGATCTTTCTAGGTCCTGTATAAACATTTACACAAATCTTAAACTTCTCGATTTATCTTAAAATGAACAATAACATGAAAATTCGGGTCTCACATTCCTCCCCACCTTTTTAAGAATTTGGTCCTCCAAATTCAGCTCAGTCCGTCAAACAACCGAGGGTACTTCTCCCTCATAAGACTCTCTAGTTCCCACGTTGCTTCTTCCATGGAATGGCGCTACCAGAGAATCTTTACCAATGGGATATTCTTCGTCTGAAGTACCCTTTCCTTCCTGTCGAGTATCCGGATAGGTTCTTCTACATAACTCATATCTCCTTGGATGTCCAAAGCTTCATATTCAATGACATGGGAGGGATCCAGATTATATCTCCTCAACATTGAGACGTGGAAGACCTTATGTATCCCAAAAAGCTGTGGAGGTAAAGCTAACCGGTAAGCAACATCTCCCACTCTCTCAAGTATCTCAAATGGACCGATGACGCGAGGACTCAACTTCCCTTTCTTTCCAAAACGCATGATGCCCTTGCTCGGAGAGATCTTCAGAAAAATAGAGTCCCCAACCTGAAACTCCAGTGGCCATCTACGCACATCAGCATAACTCTTCTGCCGACTCTAAGCAGCCTGGAGTCTGTCACAAATAATCTGAACACCCTTCGCTGCCTGTTCCACTAAATTGGGAGCCATAATTTTCCGATCACCCACTTCTTCCCAAGCAATTGGGGATCTACATCTCCTACCATAAAGAGCTTCATAAGGTGCCATCCCGATACTAGTATGGTAGCTATTATTATATGCGAACTCTGTGAGGGGCAAATGGTCGTTCCATGAACCCTTAAAATCCATTACACACGCCCTCAACATATCCTCCAAGGTCTAAATAGTCTGCTCGGACTGACCGTCAGTCTGAGGATGATAGGTGGTGCTGAGATTCAACTGAGATCCCATAGCTTCTTGAAAATGTGTCCAAAATCTGGAGGTAAACATGAAATCTCTATTAGATGTAATGCTCACGGGAGCCCCATGTAAACGAGCTACCTCTCTGACATACAGTTCTGCTAAGGCACTCAAAGAATCTGTACTCTTAATGGTGAGGAAGTGGGCACTCTTAGTCAATCTATCAACTATTACCCAGATTGCATCATGACCTCTTCGGGTCCAGGGTAACCCCATAATAAAATCCATTGTAATGTGCTCTCATTTCCATGTAGGCACTGGCAAGGGCTTAAGAAATCCTACGGGCTTCTGATGCTCAATCTTAACCTGCTGACATACCAAGCATCTGGCCATAAATTTTGCTACATCTCACTTCATACCAACCCACTAGTACACCTTCCGTAGATCATGATACATCTTGGTACTGCCTGGGTGCATGGTGTAGCGGGAGCAGTGAGACTCTCTCAAAATCTGCTGTTTCAGGGCATCATCACTCGAAACACAGATTCGGTCCTTGAACGTCAACAGCCCATCATCACTGACCATAAAATCTGACTGTAAGGCTTGCTCTGCTTGGCTAACCATATCAAGTAACCTCTGATCATTTCTTTGCCCCATTCTGATCTGATTTAAGATGCTGGGCTCAATCCGCAGGCTAGCCATAAATCCAACCTCCGCTTCTTCAACATTAATCTGGAGTCCGTCGAACTGTTCCAATAGCTCCCATTCTCTGACCATCATATGCGACACTATACCCTTCCTGCTGAGAACATCTGCCACCACGTTCGCCTTACCCGGATGATACACAATCTCGCAGTCATAATCCTTAAAAAGCTCTAACCACCATCTCTGTCTCATGTTAAGCTCATTCTGATCAAATATATACTTCAAGCTCTTATGGTTAGTGAAGATCTGAAATTTCTCACCATACAGGTAATGCCGCCAAATCTTCAAAGTAAATACCACAACGGCTAACTCTAGATTATGGGTGAGATAGTTTTGCTCATAGTTCTTCAATTGTCTAGAACCATAAGCTATAACTCGACCATTCTGTATCAGTACACATCCCAAACCCTGGTGAGAAGTATCACAGTATACCACGAATCCTCCCAAACCACTTAGAATAGTCAAGATGGGCGCGATAGTTAATCTCCGCTTGAGTTTTTGAAAACTCTGTTCACATGCTTCTGACCAGACAAAAGGAACTCCTTTACTTGTGAGCTTAGTCAGTGGAGCTGCTATTCTGGAGAATCCCTCTATAAATCTCTGGTAGCACCTCGTTAGCCCCAGAAAACTCCGAATCTCTATTATAGTCCTCAACTGTTCCCATTTGAGTACTGCCTCAACCTTAGACAGATCAACTGACACCCCATCCTTAGATATAATGTGACCGAGGAAAGCTATATGCTCCAGCCAAAATTCACATTTACTCAATTTTCCATACAACTATTTCTCTCGAAGAGTCTGGAGCACTGTCCTCAAATGCTGCTCAAGTTCCTCTCGGGACTCAGAGTAAACCAATATGTCATCAATAAAGACAATCACAAATTAGTCCAGATAATCCCGAAATACTTCATTCATCAAACTCATAAAGCAGTAGGGGCATTGGTCAGGCCAAAGGGCATCCCCAAAAACTCATAGTGACCATATCTGGTTTTGAATGTTGTTTTAGCCACATCTTCTTTTTTGATTCTCAACTGGTGATAGTCGGACCTCAGATCAATCTTCGAGAATACTGAAGCCCCTCTCAACTGATCAAATAAATCATCGATTATGGGCAAAGGGTACTTGTTCTTTACCGTAGCCTTATTCAGCAATCAGTAATCTATGCATAACTGGAGGCTACCATCCTTCTTTCGCACAAACAAAATCGGAGCTCCCCAAGGTGACACACTAGGTCTAATAAAATCCTTGTCCAGCAATTCCTACAACTGCTTCTTCAACTCCTCTAATTCGACTGGTGCCATTCTATAGGGAGTCTTAGAGATTGGCTGGGTATCTGGTACTAAGTCAATAGAAAACTCCAGCTCTCTCTCCGGTGGTAACCCCGGTAGCTCATCAGGAAATACATCTAGAAACTCACAAACAATTGGTATATCCTGTATACTTAGATATTCCCAGCTCGTATCCGAAACAGAGGCTATATAACCTTCATCAACAATAAAGCATAAAAAAAAAGTTCATGGAATTTCATATTTAAAAGCATCATATGTTTCATTTCTTAACTGCAAAACATACTTCAAATTTATCAAGTAGGGAGATGGTTGCAGTCTTAGTATAGCAGTCTAAACATACTCTATTAGCGGCTAACCAATCCATTCCTAATATTACATCAAAATCAAACATATTTAGTAAGATTATATATGCATTCATTGCCCTGTCTCCCACCTTGATTTCATAGTTCCTACACACTCTATCAGTTATTTGTGTCTCATGCATGGGAGTACTAATATGACATACAAAATCTAGGGGTTCAAATTTTACATGCAGACATTTTGCAAACTGAGGTGTAATGAATGAGTGTGTGGATCCAGGATCAAACAAAACATTAGCTCGATGATTATAGACAAGAAGATTACCTCTAATAACATCGGATGAGGTATCCGCTATCTCCTGATCAAGTACGAAGACTCGCCATCGGGTGACAGGCTTCTTACCCTTCTCTTTCGTTGTAGCTTATCTTTGGAGGGCTTGCCTCTGCGCAGCCTGAATCTATCTCTCAGGAGGTGGGGGTGGCTAATCTCGAGGTTGTGGGGTCGATAATGATGGACAATCCTTAATCAGATGTCCCCTCAGTCTGCAACCAAAACAAGCACTCGCTCGCCAGTAACATGGCCCACTGTGCATCTTACCACAATCTTTACAACTTCTCATAGGTAATAGATGACTCCGAGTGGTTACAGGAGTAACAGTAGTAGTCCCAAGACTATCAGCCCTCGCAGGAGCCTCGCTAAGCTTCAGTCTCTTCGGCTAACCCCTCACCGGTTCTAATTTAGAGATCTCTAATCTTTTACCTTTACCCTTTAACTTCCCTCGAAATCCGTACTGAGCCTGAGTAACATCAAGGCCTCTCTCAATATCCTGAGCACGCTCTAGTGCATCACTGAATTCTGTAATACGTAAACTAAAGAGTCTATCCTGAATGGCTGGTCGCAACCAGGATAAAAACCTCCGCGTGCAACGCTGCTCATCTCTGACTGTCTTAGGGTCATAATGCGTAAGAGTAGTAAATCTGTTCTCATATTCATCCACAGTCATGTTGCCCTGTGATAACTCAAAAAACTCTTCCTGCATTCTCTGTTGGGCAGCAGGCGGTACATACTGACCCCTGAAAGCAGCTAGGAAAGTCTCCCAAGTAATTTTTGGGTGTCGGGACCTCAAATGTGTTCTGGTGGTTCTCCACCAAATACCAGCCTATCCAGTCAACATATAGGTCGCCATTCTAACTCTATCTGCATCTGTACACTCTAAGCACTCAAATATCCTTTCCAAGTCTGCCAGCCATTCCTCAGCTCGTACTGGTTCCTTCACACCCTTAAACTCTGGAGGGTGCATCTTCAGAAAGTCTTTCATTCCAACCTTATCTTTGTCATTTACCCCAATCTGTACCTGAGGTTGAACTATCGGAGGTGCCTGAGGGGTCTGTGGAGGAGGAGGCGGAGGAGGAGGTGCGGGCGTAGTAGCACCAGTATCTAAAGCATGTGTCCCAAACTACTGGGCAAGCATAGCTGTGAGGGCATTAAACCCCTCTCTCATGCCCTGAACACTTTGCTTCAATCTCTTCATCTGGGAATCGAGACTCTCTGGTTGAGGGGGAGGAGATGAAGGAGGTCGGTCTTGCCTCCGTGGGCGACCTCTTCTACCACTCATGATAACTGATTACGTATTAGCTGTACCGATACCAATAATTTTTTTTTAGCTATAGCTATAACAGGTATATACAATTTATAACCAGACAAGTACAGATACTTGGGATGTAATCACACATTAAATACCGACACTGAAAGTACTAAACAACCCTTGCTCTAATACCATGTTAACTGTAATGCCCCGGAAGCGCGAAAATAAGGGCTAACTTTTTCCTTTAAATATTATTTTTCTACTTAAGTTGCATTCCTGTACAGTGTAGGTAACTTCTTTTCTTTCTTTACTTATTCTTTTAACCATTTAATTTTACCAAAAATTTTGGCAGCATAACCTTTTATAATATATCCTATCCCCCTACAGGTAAACGCAGTTTATATTCGCAAGGCAGTTGATTTTATTTCTTAAACTTATTACTTTCAACTCTACATTTTTACTACTACAACTTCCATATCCATACTCAGTATCAACGACATTTCATTCACTTCCCAAAACGTTTACATAATAATATATAAAACAACTCATTACATCCCAAAAGTATTTATATACAATCAAGTATCTGTACAATATACATGTCTGAGAATAAATATTCGATGATATACCTGAGCGAGTACTGAAAGTAGTCTGGGAGGCACTGAATCCACCAGCTACTCACGTACTTGTAAATGATCGAATAATCTCACTGCAGGTACTCTGAAATGGGAGAAGAGAAGGGGTGAGCTTCTGGGGAAAAGCTCAGTAAGGTATGCATTTAAAACAATTCTAACCATTTAAAAACAATTAGGAAATCAGAATAAACATACTTCCGTACATACATACTTAGAAAACCATTTTACATGTTTACTTAAAATAAATCATACTTCATCAAAACGTTGTACGTACTTTCATATACTAAAACATCATACATACTTTCTGCGTTAAAATATTATACATCAAAACATGGAGACTAGGCTATTTCAACATAGTTATCATGCAACATATCATATCCTCAGCAGAGGTAATAATACCTATGGCCATGGTAAGGGCTATAGACTGGATCAAGGTCATACAACGGTTTTAATATAGTATCTCAATCACACTAGCATACAGCTATGGCACGGGTACCAGTGGCATACACCGTGCAGTCACAAGATACTTTGAAAATAGACACCACGTGTAGTGAAAAACAACATCACTAAGGCGGAATAGACACTACACTAGTGAATCTAAACTAATACTACGTGTGGCGGAGCCATGACACCACAAGTAGCAGGCATGATTATGCACTCAGCATATATTAATAGTAGCCTGTCGTCTCAAAATCCTTACTTTCATACTTACTTACTTACTTTCATATGAAAACTTTAATCATCAAATCATGTCATAATTCATACAAAATATGTATATCTATTTTATTTATGCAAAATAAATGAAAACCGTGATTTCAGTATCTAAAAACGGTTTATTATTCCTTTCAGACTTAAATCGAGAAAGTATGGTTTCCAAACAGATTTCTTTCTACGATTTTCAAGTCATTTATGAACAATAAATAGATATAGGAGGTTAGTACTATTTTAAATTGCATCCCTTACTTCAACGGAGCTAAAACAGCGTTACTTTACTGGGGTTTGGGTTTGCCTCGTTTTGCATGCTGGATTCCCGAGATGCCCAAAATGATACCAAATTATCAAATATTGTTTAATTTCATCTCAACATATCCAAATATGTATTTATCTTCTTAAGAGTTGACCAAATTTGACCTTTTTGTCAACTTTTCTTATTTTTTTGTTTTACTGATTTAAGTGTTGATTTAAGCTATTTTATCTAATTTAATTATTCTAACTTCACATTCACTAACTTAATAACCTACATACCCATTCACATCCATAACACACACTTTATCAATCCAATTTTTACCAATTCTCCCACCTTTTGGTTTTTCACTAAACTAAGCTATGAACCGAACTTTTTCGGTATAAATTTAACTGTTAACAACCTTGAATTCATCCAAAATTCATCATTTCCACAACTTAAGCATGCTGATCAGAACTACACACCTCCATATAAATTATTTCTTGAAATTCTACTTAACTAAAAATCTTTAAAAATCATCAAACATAAACATATCTCATCATCTTCATCATCCATCAAGTTTCTCTCACCTTTGACCCAAGTTGACCAAGTTTTTAATCTTCCAAAAAAATCCTCAGCTGTAATTAAACATGTATATAGCTTAGAATCATCAAAAACTACAAGAAAAACCGACTAAAAACTTTCACAAATCAAACTTTCTCTCACCTCGGAACAGGGCAGATTCTATCCCTCTTCTTCTCTCTATGTTTTCACCTAGTAAATGAACTCCTTTATGGCTATATTTTTTATATGTTATATAGTATTGAAATGGGAAGCTTTCATCCATATTGGTCGAAGTCCAATTCGGCTTGGAAAGGGGTCAAACAAATTCAAGAATGGGAGAGCTATAGTAACGCCTGCGAAAATGTCGGGAGGGAGGTGAGCGCGCGTGGGAGCTTCTTTCTAGGTGCTTCAGAGCCCTACGAAAGATAAATAAGTCTAGTTTTATATCCTAAAAGGCCAGGTTTAAATCAGATCTGTAGATGGGTCAAAATTGGGCTTTTCCTGATGGGTATCCAGTTCACTGGGTTGGGGTAATCCACTGGTCAGTTTTAGAAAATCCATGAAAAATAGTTCTGGCCCATTTTCTTCCAAATTTCCACTTCTCAAGTGTGATACTATGTCTCTAGTATCGCTCATAAAAATTTGGGGCCCACTTGTTTAAGAAACTTTTCTCGATTGGGCCCATTTTACACAACTTGGTCATTACCGGACAATGTAACTTAAGGTTTTCGATTTACTTTAAAAATTCATTCGATCACCGAAACCTCCATATCTCCACTCAATTTTCATTCCTTATGTAAATTATGCCTTATAATAATTTCCAATAGCCTCAGAATAATTTTCATGAATTTTTAGAATTTATTTCGAATTTATTTCTATTTCTAGGCTCATTTGCTCAGTTTAGTGTAAACCCGAGTTTTAAAAATTTTTCAACTTCTAATATATTAGTTTCACTTTCTAATCATCATAACATACTTAAAATCATACTTTATTGAAAATTACTTAAATTCAAGATCTTACCTTGAAACACGTGCCTCGAGTTTCGTGCCACTATCTTGGGCATCTCGATCTTTCTAGGCCCTGTATAAACATTTACACAAATGTTAAATTTCTCGATTTATCTTAAAATGAACAATAATATGAAAATTCAGGTCTCACACATGTCAAGCCCGGGCAGTAACTATGTCTAGCAAGAATAGCCACGTAGCAGCAAAGCTCTCACACTTCAGCCCTTGCCGAGCAACATGTCTGATAATTCTATGAAAATAGAATTATTTGTGCTTAATTTTCTAATTAATTAATTAAATCTCCAATTTATTTTGTTAATTATCCCTTTATTTAATTAAAATTCTTTAATGTGCAAGTAAATTAAATCCAGATGAAACTCGGTCATTTCAAAAAAATGGGCTGAAAATGAGCTAAAGGAGACTGGACCACTTCCAATTTGCAAATCGAGTCACCAGTCGTCTGGACATGTGGGATGCTGGGTGTTAATATTTTATTCGCTCCGAAACGATAAGATCGACGGACACCATGCCAACCTTCTGAAAGACACAAGTCGGGCCACATCGCACAGTCAAGTGTACTAAAAAACGGGTGACGTGAAAATATCTACTCTGTAGCAAATAAAATGAAGAGAAGTGGTCAAACAATGCTAACTCATCTAGGATAGAAAATTACCATTGTACCCCTAAGTGTGTGTATAAATAAGACATGATAGCAATTGAAAAAACTAAGTAGTTTTAGTGTAGAACTAGTTAGAGTAGCCTAGGTTAGATAGTTTTAATTTTTATTTTCCTTGTTTTGCCGAATAGTTTTTTTTAGCCTCAATTTTTCTCCATAGCTACTGTTTTATTTCAACCTTTAATCGTTATATTCTATGAGAAGCTTTATTTTTCCATTTTCTTTTTCGTAGTATTTCACATTAATTTCCAGCCATTATGTGTTGCATTCTCGATTTTTGTTTAAGTTTAGCTCTTTGTTTGTTGTTTTGGCACTAGAGTTTTTAAATTTTTTGGTAGCTCTCGGGTTATATTCTGGCTGGGTTCATCTCTGTTGATTCGGAAAACTTTCACTTAATGTTAGCAGTTTATTCTACACTAGGTTAATGCACTCTTTACGTTTTCTCCTAGGTTTAGGTAGAAATTTTTCTATAATGTTCTTTAACTAAAGGGGTTTCATTTTGGATCATTTTTTTTTGTTTACTATTTGATTGCTGGCCTCTTCGGTTCTGTTATTCGATTTAAGTGAGAAAGTCGAGCAGTAGCTGGAGTAATGTGGTTGTGCAAGAGGCTAATAGGCGATGTGACTAAGCCTAATGCGGTCTTGATCCATTATTACCCAGCTCTTTTATTTTTTGTTGTCGGTACTATGTGCCATTCTCTTATTCAAGTCAGTTGTGGTGCTGATCAATTACTGCTTGCTTGCCTAACGATTAGTGTAAGTGATAGTGCAGAGCTGCTGCTCTGCACTCAAAATTATTGACATAGTTATTAAACTGAAGTTCAGGGTTGTGTTGAAGGTGTTTGCAGCTAAAACTTGAGCGCACGGCAGCAAGAGTAGCTCGACAATCACACTCTGTTCTACTCTGTTTCCATTCATTTCTATTGTTCCTTTGGTTTGTTCTGACGCACTGATTAATTCTCATTTCTTGTTGTAGTTGAGACGCACTGATTAAAGTAGTAGCTGGCAAGTCAGTGCTGGTCCGAACTGAGCAATAGCATGAGATTTAATGCTGCTACCATTTGCTGAACACTTCCTGATAAGTTCTTTCTTGCTGAGATTCACCACAAGCTGTTGTAGTCGCAAGAAGGAATTAGCAGCTGGCGGTAATGTTGGTAGCAGTGTAGAAAGTGAATTGCCGATGGCTAGGAGCTGGATGCAGCAAGGACGGCAGCTGTACAGTATGCGAGCAGGGGTTACGCAGAATGACAGGGCAAGTCTGGAACGTGCAGCGGTACAAGCAAGGAGCCATGCAGGATGACCTGAAGCTGCAGTAGTGGACAGGAACAAGTCGTAGTGGGCTGCTGTGTGCTTTCTAGAGGTAGTTTACATGAGTTGTTGCAGCTGGTACAAACCAGGAGAGCAGGAACCGAGAGAAGGTCTGGGCAGGAAGCAGCTGGACACGGACGTTGTGCTGAGCTTAATCGAAAGAAGGCAGTGTTCGGTTGAAGCAGTTGATGACGTGCTGGGTTGTGTTGCAGGGGATGGAGCAGGATGCAGCTAGCGTCTGAATGCAGCAATAAAGGCCATCACCTGGGCAGCAATGTGTACGTGCAAGAAGCTATGCAGATCGAAGCTGGTACCGAAAGCAGGAGCAGGTACAAGACATGAAGGCAACTGGCACGCCATGTCTGTTAGCAGAAGGAGGTGAAAGCGTGGCAACCCATGGCGTGAAGGAGTTGTCATAGTTTTATAAATTACCAAGTTGTGCTTTGTTATTTCTTTTTTTATTTATTTATTCTAATTTCATGATGATTAATTAGCATAGTATATTAGTATATTAATAGGTTAGTTTATTGATTGGTATGTTACTATAGTACTCTACTTTATTGTTTTAAGATGTTATTTTAATTTAGATAATTAGTTTTTAGTTATAAATATATAGTTATTATTTAAATTTTATTTTATTATTTATCTAGACATTTTATTAGGTTAGTAATTAGCTATAGTTATATTTAATTAGATCCACCATTTTAGACATTTAGATTTAGAGTTATAATTAGGAATTTCCTTACGTTAATAGAATTAGACTTTAGGTTAGCTTAATTTGCATTTTTATGAAGTAGTTTAATTACATGCATATTTTATTTTAAGTTTGTTTAATTTTAGTTTAATTAATTTGTTTCTTTATTTTTATATTTTCATTCTAGTTTAATTGCATTTTAGTTAATTAATTTTAACTGTTTTAATTTTCTTTTGTAAGTTGTTGCTTTTAATTACTCGGAGCTCTGTAAGTAATTTTTAGCTCGATTTTATTTTCTCTAATTTATAGTTTTTATTATTTATAGTATTTCTAGCCTTATAGATCACCAACAAAATTTCATAATTTGCTAGGATATACTTAGGGTAAGATTAACCGGTAGTTAATTAGGCTAATCACTTCTCTGTGGGACGATAATCCAGAACTCAAATCCCATTATTCCTTATACAACCTATGTAGTTGTGGCTAGAATGTCTAGGAGAGTGGCACTAGTTTCACATACCAAGTTTTTGGCGCCATTGCCGGGGAAGTCTTAATTAGCTAGTAATTAATATCGGTGAAATTATGCTTGGGTGTAATTCTAGCTTGTAAATATTTAGGTTGTAAATATTTAGAGCTTTAATCTAGATTAGTTAATTTTCTCTTTCATAAAAAAATTAATTAAAAAATTGAAAAATTAAAAAACTTAAAAAAAAATTTCTAAGGACTTTTTGATGTTTGCATGCGTAGAGCCAAGAGTTATGATTGCTTTCCTTTAGTTCCTGAAATTGAGCGAACACTTAGAAAATTCGAAAGGATTCTAGGAAATTAATAGCTTCGCTGCAAAACATCATGGTAGAAAATAGAGAAATTAGGACCGTTGGAGATTACGCAATACCGACAATTGGAGGATATTATACCAGCATTAGGCCACCAGCTGTCCTTGCGAACAATTTCGAAACTAAGCCTGCAATCATTCAGATGATCCAAACCTCACTACATTTCAGTGGGCTTCCGAATGACGACCCACATGCTTACCTAGGGCAATTCTTGGACCTGTGTAATACATTCAAGCATAATAGATTATCTGATGATGCGCTTAGGCTTAGATTATTCTCCTTCTCGCTTAGGGATAGGGCGCGACACTGGTTAACCTCCTTACCTCCAGGATTCATTTCTACATGGGACGAATTAGCCCATCAATTTCTAGCTAAGTTTTTCCCTCCCTCTAAAATGGCCAAACTCCGTAGCGACATATCTTCCTTTGCCCAGTTCGATTCTGAATCTCTTTATGAAGCTTGGGAACGATATAAGGAGCATCTTAGGAAGTGCTCTCACCATGGCCTACCTTTGTGGCTGTAAGTTCAAACCTTCTACAACAGACTTACGAGCCAAAATAGGACCATCGTTGACGCTGCTACAAGTGGAGCTCTAATGTACAAAATAGAGCAGGAAGCTTATGAGTTGTTTGACAAGATGGCAGCGAACAATTATCTATGGTCCTCGGAGAGGTAACTACCCAAGAAGTCGGCGGGTCTCTATGAGCTCGACACGCTGTCTACCTTAACCTCTCAAATAGCTAACCTTATGAAAAAGGTAGAGTCGCTCAGTACCCAGCATAATCTTTCCACTGTCTTAACCATGTGTATTCTGTCCAAAGTCCTTTTCTTTCCTGCGAGTTGTGTAGTTTTACACACTCTGTAGATAGGTGTCTGCTTAACTTAGAATCGGTTTAGTATGTTGCTCCACTTCAAAAGCAACAGAACAACCCCTTGTCAAACACCTACAACCTAAGGTAGAGGAACCATCATAACTTTTCCTGGACCTAAAACCAAAGGCAATCTTCTAGTTCTAGACCTGTAGAACCCCCTGGTTTTCAAGCTCCACCGGTTCATGTACCACCACAGCTGCAATTTCCATATCATCCACCTCATCAACCATCCCCACCTCAATTTCAGCATCATCCACCTTACTTCCATTCACCACCACTACCACCACAACCCCAGCACTTACCAGCAGCTGAAAAGAAGCCCTCGCTTGAGGAAATGTTTACAACGATCCTGCAAAATCAAGTAGCTTCATTTAAGAACTTAGAGGTTTAGGTAGGACAAATAGCGAATGCTCTTAGTCAGCGTCCTCAAGGGACCCTTCCTAGTAACACTGAAGCTAATCCTATTAGGCAAAGGGAGGGTAAAGACCATGTGAATTCCATCACCCTTAGGAGCGACAGAGAGCTAGATGAGCCACAAGTTAAGTCTAGTCCTGTTGAGCCCACAGTGGTAGAATCCTTAGGTTCTAAAAAAGTAGCTCAGAAAGAGTAGGAACATCAGGATCAAGTTGCAAAGGAATCCAAGTTAGGTGCTTCTTCATATGTACCTTCTTCTTCTTCACAGCCTTCCTCGTCCTCTGATGCTATACATGTTTCCACTACATCCTCTCCAGTTAGACCACCAGTACCTTTTCCTCAGAAGTTCCAAAACCAAAAACTGGATTAAAATTTTGTTAAATTTCTTGAGGTTTTTAAGAAACTTCACATTAACATTCCTTTCCCAGATGCTTTAGAACAAATGCCAAGTTATGTGAAGTTTTTGAAGGATATCCTCTCTAGGAAAAGAAGATTGGAAGATTATGATACGGTAGCCTTAACCGAGGAATGTAGTGTAATTATCCAGAGGAAATTACCCCCCAAGCTCAAAGATCCCGAGAGTTTTACCATACCCTGCACTATAGGAAATCTGTTCTTTGGTAGAGCCCTATGTGATTTGGGAGTAAGTATCAATCTGATGCCTTTGTCTATTTATCAGAAGTTAGGAATAGGGGATGTCAGGCCCACCACAGTGACCCTTCAGATAGCTGATCGATCCATTAAATATTCGAAGGGTGTCATTGAGGACGTGCTAGTAAAGGTGGATAAATTTATTTTCCTTACGAATTTTATCGTGTTGGACATGGAAGAAGACAGGGAAGTCCCCATTATACTAGGCAAACCTTTCTAAGCGACTGGTAGAACCTTAATTGATGTACAGAAAGGGGAGTTAACGATGAGAGTCCAAGATCAGGAAGTAAAGTTTAATGTTTTCAAACCTTTGAAACTCCCTGATGACTCTCAAGAATGTTTTAAGATGGAGGTTAAGGAGGATATAAGGCTTAAGCACAAGAAATCTGAAAGAATGAGGGAAGCAGATAGGGCTCTGGAGGATTTGACTGTCAGCACCCTGTCACCACTTTGGCTAACCCTCTTACTCTTCGCCCTGCTACTGAGTGTTTTTCTTTTCAGCTGCATTTGAAGTGGCTTAATTTTTATTTTCACTTTGTATATAGTTCTTTTTTTTTCTTTTTCTTTTTCGTTGTTTCTTTCTTTGTTTCTTTTGCAGATTGCTTTTATATTACGTTTTCAATCAAGCTTCGATTGTTTATCATCATCAGAAAGGGGAGTACTCTATTCTTGAGCTTATATTCTTATATTATCTGCACACTAAGGACATTGTGCACTTTAAGTTTGGGGGAGGGGATATCATTTGAGCAATTTTGGGCAAAATTGGAAAAAATTTCAAAATTTTTTCAAAAATTTGAGAAAGAATTTTCAAATTTTTTTTCAAAAATATGAGCTTATGTTGTTTGATTTTGGGATGATTTAGTGCTTGGCATAAAGTCTTCCCATATTCCAATGATATGACCCCATGATTTAGTCTGACTTTGATTGAATAAGAAGCATGATTATAGGAAAAGCATGAAGTTGAATTCTTGAATTTGTCTTAATTCTGATTGTGATTGCCTCATCTTATGCACATGTCATGTCATGAATCGGTATATTTATTTAGAGAAAGCTTATGTGGACAGAGGATTGCATTTGTTCAGTTGATTTTGTGCATCATATTCTAGAATTTGTTTGATCTTATCTCGAGGCGAAATATTTGATCACACTTAATTAAGGAGATGATTTTGGCCATCTTTGGATCGTTTGAGCCTTTCTAGCCATCCTTGTACATATTTTACCCCTAGTCACCCATCTGGGCCAAATAAGCTTTTCTCTGTAAATACACCTGCTTATTTTATTTTTTCGTAGCTGAAATACTCTGTTCCTATCCCTTACCCCGAAAGCATGAAAAATCATTGGGATATATTGTGAGCTATGTACATATGGGTATTAAGTGATAGTGAAGGAGTGTATATATATATATATATATATATATATATATATATAAAATGAAAAAGAAAGACAAAGAAAAAGAAAAGAGGAAAGAAGAAAAATACAAAAATAAAATAAGATGTTTAGTGAAATAAATAAGTTTGGGAGAAATAAATTTGAGCTCTTACATTGGAGATCTTAGAAGTAATGCATGTTAAGGGGTAATTAAACCTAAATCGACTTTGTCATACCTTAGCCCTAGCCTTACATTACAAGCTTAATGAAGTCCTATTGATCATTGATTAAGTGTGACGACATTAGTGGAGAGAGAAGTGAAAAGCAAACTTATGAGAATGATTACTTGTCATTGACTTTGCATTCACTGTGTTTGCATAATCTGATCCAGGTAATGTACTAAGTAGTGGCTTTGACATTTTTACACACACACGAGGAGTCCAATTTGGGTTAGGACTTATGATTGAATGATTCTGAATGTTGGACTTGTAATTGTGAATCTTTGAGATCATAGTCTGTATTTTTTCTTTGAGGATAATATTGAGGAAATTATTATGTGGGTACTTGTCATTCCTACATTTGTTTTGTTCTGTTTCGCGTGACACTTTCTTCTTCTTTTTTAATAATATATTATATTATATTATATTATATTATATTAAAAATATAATATAATATATTCTTTTCTTTATAATATATTATATACCTAAATATCCAATTATTTATTTATTTTTATTTTCTCAAAAATATTTTTCCATATTCCTGAGATAAATTCTCGAGGTGAAAAAATTTTCGGGTTATCCAAATAAATCCATATCTTCATCAATTGAACTTGAAATTTAATTATTTCTTCTTTATTGATCAAGATTTCCTAAATCTATGTTTAAAATAACGATTTCTTAAGGAATTTGCACCGAATTTCGGGTCTTACAATCCTCCCCACCTTAAGAAATTTGGTCCTCCAAATTAAAACCAAGTCAATCCTCGAATAACTGGGGATGTTTCTCTTGCATCTGGCTCTCTAATTCCTACGTAGCTTCCTCCAAAGTGTGGTGCTACTAGAAAACCTTGACCAAAATGATTGTCTTCGACCGCAATACCTTCACCTTCCTATCCAATATCCAAACTAGCTTCTCTACATATGACATATCCTCCATGAGTTCCAACGACTCATACTGAATCACATATGTCGGATCCGGGCGATACTTTCGAAGCATCGAAATGTCAAAGACATTATGGACGCTTGCTAATTCTGGTGGTAACTCCAACCTACAGTCCTTATCTCCACTTTGTCCAATATTTAAAAAGGGTCCAATACAACGAAACTTAATTTACCTTTTTCTCGAATTTCGTTATGCCTTTAGAAGGAGAATTTCCAAAAACACTGTTTCACTCTCGGTGAATTCCAATGGTCTTCGTCTCTTGTCAGCATAGCTTTCTTTTTGTTTGCTCTGAAGCATTCTTAATCTCTCACCTATCAATTGATCATCCTCAGAGGCTTGTCTTACCAGATCAGGAGCAAATATCTATTTGTCACTCACTTCTCCCTATCCAATCAGGGAACAACAACTACAATCATACAATGCCTTTTCGATACTCGAGTAATAACTATTGTTGTAGGAAAATTTGACTAATAACAAATGATCATCCCAAGAGCCTTTCAAATCCATTTCGTACGATCTCAACATATCCTCCAATGTCTGGATGGTTCTTTCTGATTGACCATCGGTTTGAGGATGGAAAGCTATGCTAAAACTCAACTGGGTTCCTATGGTTTCCTGAGAATGTTCTCAGCAGTGGAAAGTGAAGCGGGAATCCCTCTCTGATACAATGCTCACTGGAACGTTACATAGTATTCCCTAATCTCCCTTATAAAAATCCACCCACGCACTTGGAGTATCAATAGCTTTCATAACTAGGAAGTGGCAGACTTAGTCAATCTATTGACTATCACACAAATAGCCTCGTGATTCTTGCAAGTCCTCTGTAACCCATCACGAAATTCATGGTAACATGCTCTCATCTCTGTGTCGATATAGGTAGAGGCTGCAATAACTCTATAGGCTTCTGATGCTCTACCTTAATCTGCTGACATATGAGATACTTTGCTACAACTCTACGATGTCTCTTTTCATGCCTGACCGCTAATACCTTTTTCGAAGATTCTGATACATTTTATTACTCCACCGATGCACTGCATACCTCGACTAGTGAGCTTCTATTAATAACAATCTTAACAAATGTTGGTCCTTGAGAGCACTTATTTTACCTTTGAACCTCAGTAAGCCATCATCACTCACTGTGAACTCTGTCACTGTACCCATCTGGATCTAACTCACACTATCGACACCCTGCTGATCATCAAGCTAAGCCTGTCGAATATGGTCTACCAAATTCGATTCTAATCTCAGGCTAGCTGTCACATAATCACTATCAGCATCAGAAGGGATCACATCAATACTGAGGCTCACAAACTGCTCTAACAGCTTACGCTCCCTGACCATCATATGTGATACAATCTCGAAGATTTTTCTACTCTAACAGCTCACTGCATTAGCCTTACCCGGATGGTTCAATACCTCACAGTCATAGTCTTTCAGAAGCTCTAACCCTCTTTGTTATCTCCTATTCAACTCTTTCTATGAAAACAAATACTGTGGCTTTTATGATCAATGCATACCTGAAATTTCTCACCGTATAATTAGTGGCGCCATACCCTCAGTGCAAACACTATGACTACCAATTCTAAACCATGGGTCGGATAGTTTCTCTCATGGTCCTTAACTATCGGGATCCATAAGTGACTATCTTCCCATTTTACATCAGTATACAGCCTAATCCTTGTTTTGAGGCATCCATATATACTGAGAAACCTCTTAAGCTGTTAGGTATGGTGAGAATAAATGTGGTGGTCAGTTTATGTTTCAATTCACCAAAACTCACAGAAGCTACTTTAACACTTTTCATCCCACTCAAATACAACCTTCTTCCGAGTGAGACGTGTCAACGGAACAGCCAATTTCGAGAAATCCTTAACAAATCATCTGTAAAACAGTTTTCAATTGCTGCTCATGATCTTCCCTAGACTTTGAATGTACCAACATATCATCGATAAAGATGATAACAAATCAGTCCAGGTAAAGTTTAAATACCTTGTTCATTAATGCCCTAACAAATACAGAAAGTTGTCTTGGGTACATCCACATACCAAATCCTTAACGGATGATACCTAGACTTCAGATCGTCCTCGAAAAAGATCTGTGCTCTTCGAAGCAAATCCAATAGCTCATCAATTCGTGGAAGGGAATTCTTATTCTTGATGGTAGCCTTATTCACCAAATAAAAATCACTATATAGTCGGAGGCTTCCATCTTTCTTTTTCATAAACAGAACCAGTGTTTTTCAAGGCGAAACACTCAGTCTGGGGAACCCTTATCTAATAACTCCTGTAATTGCTTTGTTAGTCCCTTCAGTTCCACTGAAGCCATTTTATATGGTGGTTTGGATATCGGCTCAGTACCAGGTACCAAATCAATACAAACCTCCATTCCTCTAACTGGTAGCAACCCTGGTAGATCATCCAGAAAGACATCAGGCAACTTCCTAACCCCTGGGATATCTGTCAACTTCGGATGTACCTTATCCATATCAACCACATAGGCAGTGAAATCTTCTCATCATTATTCATTCTGTTAGTACAATTATTTACTCTTTTAATTACAACCATTACACCTTTCATTCCTTATCAAAACATACATTACACTTTTCAGGGTGGAAATATCACTATCTTTGAATAGCAATATCAACCGCATAGTTTGCAGCTAACCAGTCCATTCTCCATATTACATCATAATTATTCGCATTCAATTAAATGAGATCGATTGACGTATCCTTTTCCCTCACTTTCAACTTACAATCTTTACATACACATTCAGTTAGCTGACTCTCCTTCATTAGGATGCTAACTATCAGCATTTTGCCTAAAGGTATAAGCTTCACATCTTTCACTAACTATATGTTAACAAAGGTTATTTAAATAAATATGTGGCACCAAGAACATTTAAAACAATTGCTTTAATATTCACAATTAGGGTGGTACTTTCCACCATATCAAATGAAGCATCAATAGTGTCCTGGTCCAATGCATACACTCGCCCTCGACCAACAGCCTATTTCCCCATTTTCTTTGGCTGTGGCCTTCTTTTCTGGTGTAGAGGTATTAATAGGGCTTTCTCGGGCTCTTTGCCTTTCTGTGGGGCAATCTGACCCAGCTCTGGGCAATCCTTCAATAGATGGCTCGTATTACCACTCTTAACACTTGTTTTAGTCAATAAGATGCAGGGGCTGTTTTCGTGGTATCTACCACACATCCTACACTACTCAATAGTAAGTCGAGGTCCTCCAATCACAATACCCCCTTATAGGCGTTGGAACTGGATAGACTGAGGCTTACCAATCATCTTACCCCATGACTTATCAACTCTAAATCTCTTACCAAATGGCCTCCTTCCCACTCTGACACCTCTGTCATCCACTATTCTCTTTCTGTCTCTATTTCGGCCCTTATTACCTTTTCCAAACTCAAAGGCGTGCAACTCATAATCTTATTCACACTCTGTGACCTACGCACTACCTCGTCGTAGGTAATGACATCTTATGGGGCCAATCAGACTCTAATAGACGGCCTGAGCCTTTCCATGACTTTCGAACCTTTCGATTCTCACTGTTCATAGTGTTGGGTTATACCTGCCCAAGGATATAAATCGAGATTCATACTCGTTGATTAACATGTTCCTCTGTGTTAGAGTAAAGAACTCTATCTGTAAATTCCTCTGAACAGTGTCTGGAATATACTATCTCTAAAATGCATCCAGAATTATCTCTCATGTCAGCTTTGGATGTCTAACTCTTAAGATGGATCAAGCGGACTTCCACTCATGCTCTGCCTCGCCCTCCAACATAAATGCATCAAAAGTCACTTTCTCGGTATACATACACTGATAGAACCCGTACAACTTCGCTATCTCATAGTCCTCAACAGCTATTGGGTTCTTTACCTCGCTAATTACCGGTAGTCTGAACTTTTAAAACTACCTTAACCTATCTAGGTCACAGTCATATTCCAAATCATTACCACTCTGCAGTAGAGCTACAGGCGAAGACGTATCCTAAACCGGTGGGGTGTTGGAGTCTCTATAGTCTAAGGCATTTGTGCAGGCTATGTAGTTGGGCCTTGTTAGCCCTCAGCTCCCTATATAGACTGAGTAAATAACTCTAAAATATTCTTCACACTCCGTTTTAACCTCGTGAAACGTGTCTCAATATCGTCCGATCTCACTGTGGGACATTATGGGGCATGCTCAACATCAGCCTCCACCTCAATCTCATCTTGAGTATCATGTGATGACTCAGTACGACTCTCAGGCCTACCTCTCCAGCCTCGAGTAATGTACTCGCCCCTCTACCATAGCGGCTATCAGTTATAATGACTATATTCTTGTATTCATAACCATTCATTAGTCTAATCTCATCTCGGTATACACAGTTATATTTAAACAAAACACAGTAATATGTGGATGTAACTTTTCTACTTACTAATATTGACTCATATCAGGCCAATTCAACTTTGATTCCACCTCTGTCACAAACCCTTTTTACCAAAAATCGCTACAAATTTTTCATTTTTTCCTTTCCTTTCCAGGTCGTGAACATTCTCACCACCAAACAGTTAGGCTATGAGTCAGTATTAGTCACCCTTTACCATCTACCATGCCATCTATCTTTTAATTTATTCAAAAGCAAACGCATATACTTTATAATTGAGGTTCTATACTTGTATGTGTTTACTAATATTTACATCCCCCATATTACATTCCAAAATTATTACTGTGCTATTACATGTTTAGATACAAAATGATACCAGGGTGTATACCTTTCGATGTGGGAAGCAGGGGATACCAAGAATGCAAGTCCTCAGCCGCTCACTAACTACTACGAGTACTCTGAAAAAGGGGAATAATAAGGGGTTGAGCAAACCACGCGTTCAGTAAGGCAATCATGCGAGCAAGTAGATAACCACACTATCTATATGATCATGATGTCATGCATTAAATCATTCTCTTTCGAAATCATACTTAAATAAGAGTTTCATGCATACTTTTATGCTAGATAAAATCATTCGTATAAAGCAATTCATTTCATGAAATGGTAGATAAAGCATGAAATTATACATCATGCTATTTAAATAATTCATATTATGTCAAAACATGCCATTTATTTCAAATTGATAATTCATTTCGTGAAATGGCCGATAAAGCATGGAATTATATGTCATGCTATTTAAATAATTCACATTAAGTCAAAACATGTCATTTATTTCAAATCGACTTCCACCCTAAAGTCATCAGGACTCAACCCCAAAACCTTTAATTTATGAAATCACAAAATCAAGTAATAAGTAACATGTGATTTCGCAAAGCAAGTAACATGCGAGACTAGGCAAGAATCATGGTAATAACTCTAGGACTATGGCCATATCCATGTGATCCCAGGCTACACGGATCCTAGTGTGGGGGGTATCATATCACATTTGAGGCTGCCCCAGGAGGTAGGTACCAAACCTATCCGCTAGCCTATCAGATCATTAGTCCGAAGACTACACATCATATATCATGGCACAATACAACGTACTCAATGCTATAAGCATGGTACAACGTTCACCCATGCCAATGTCATCTTAATATCCAACGCCATGTCTCAAAATGCACGTACGAGCATATTAAATTAGTGTGACACACAGTCTACAGAATGCTCCCAGCACGACCTTATGCATGTCATATAAAAATCTAGTGCGAGCAAACTCCCAACACTGTCATGTATAAAATCATGTAAAATTGAGTGCAAGCCAAGCTTCTAGCACTCTGTCACTTGCACAAATCATGTCAAATCTCATGCGAGCAATGCTCTCAGCACGTTTTGTTTCCACATATACCATAAGGTGGCTCAATTTCAAATAATGATTTTAAAACCAAAATCAGCACCTGCCACGTGCTATTTTATGTAAATTGATAAAACTTCAGCTAGCCTACCCATATCCTTGTTGAAAAGTATTAAAATCCATCGAGAACACTCAGTTCTTGCTTTTCATGACTTTTTCTAAAAATGAAAAATTTTACCCTTCACAAGGGCAAAATTATCATTTACCCTTCCGAGTCGAAATAAATATTATTATCGTTGTTAAAAAGCAGTATTACATAGTAAAACACTCAAAACATGCTATTTATGCCCGTTCCAATACAATCTTAACTTTTCCAAAATTTCCCTTAGTAGCGGCAAAACAGTAAATGAGAATGATTAAGGCTCATCAAGCCCATTAACACTTATTGGGTCTTTTCCTAGGCTTTTTGGATAGCTCATTTAGTCATTTACGATAATCGATTTTCAATTCTAATCATAAGCCATTTTATACGGAATTAATCCGTAACTTATGCGATAAATTTATAACTCTTATAATTATACAAGTTATGGTAAATGAGATTTACTTATCCGAGATTCTATTATAGCAGGTAAATCGAGGCTGACCCGAACTCTCGTTTGTCGCCAATTGTAGCGCTACACGTTTGTGTAATTAAATCGGGTCAGTTTCAATCAATTATAATTTCCAATAAATTTCTCAAAAATTAAATCGGTCAATTTTGACCGCTTACCGGCTTACCCTTAGTCCGATTGCATCACCAAATTTTTCTCCTCATTTTTCCTTTTTTTCTATTTTTTTTCTTTTTAGCTGAACCGGTTCGGACCGGTTCAAACCACCCTTCCACTGAACTAGTTCGACCTGGTTCAGTGCCAATCTTGTCGTTCAGACTCTTTTCTGGTCGGTTCTTCACCGACTTCCTTTTCCAGCTGGTCCGTCTGTGTCAGACCCGTGTTTTCGATTTATGTATGTAGCTTGTTCCTTATGATTCCTATGTGTATGAACACTTTATTTTCATGGTTGAATCATAAGAAGAGTATTTACTATCATGCAATTGACAATTAAAGAATAAAAATGTATGTAAGTTACATCAAAGCCAAATAAGGGCTGAGATGGCCATAGGCCAAGCTAAAAAGGGATCGAAATCAAGTTGACTGAAACTAAGAAGTTAAAAATAAGAAAACATAGTGGGTTTATGAAGGAAAGTCGGGTTAAATTGGTTCCGAACAAGTATAGGGGTAAAACGGTCAAAAGATCGAAATCTGGTATAAATTTGATAAGCAAATTTCATTTAAAAATATGGATTTGAGAAATCTTAATCAATAACGAGGAAAATATTGAAATTCGAGTCCAATTGATCAAAATATGAATTAATTGGAATTAATTGGAATTGTCACCTCGAAAAACTATCCCGAAAATATTGGAAAAATATACCAAAAAGATAAAATAAGACAGATAAATTTATTTATTCATTAAATGAATAAAATATGAATTTTTTGAGATATTTTGAGATTTTTATTATATTTTATTTGATTAAAATAAAATATAATAAATTTATATATATATAAAAAAAACTGAAACTAAAATTTCGCGAAATTTGGAGAAGGAAACAAAAAGCAAAACGCGAAGAGGAAAACGAAGCAAAAAGCCCGAGAGCCCCTCTGCACCGGACGACCACTGGTGCCAGACAAGAACCGATGACCATCGAAAAATGTTGCTCCACACCGCCGACCCACCCGCAGCTGGAACGGACTGTACCGATGCCGAAATCTGACGGATCGAGGGAGAGAAGGCTGAGAGGGAGAAGAGAGGAACGACAGTCACCGACGGGGTTTCTGTCCAACCCAAGGCCAGCCAAACGTTTCCCTGCTCTAGGCGTACCGAACGGTGCCAGAATTAGCTGGAGAATCGGCCGGATGACGTCGGAACGACGAAAAGAGCCTGAACCAGTATGAACCAGTTCAGTAAGAAGAGTATTGTGCTAAACCGGACCGGACCGATTCAGCTAAGAAATAGAGGAAAAAGGGAGAAAAAAAGGAAAAAAAAAGGAAAACGGAAAAAAGGGGAAAAAGGAGAGGAAAATCCCTAAGAATACCTCAGATTACGGGTAAGTCGACCAGCGGTCAAATTGATCGAATTGATTTCTGAAAAAGTTAATTTAAATTGTATTTGATCAAAAATTTACCCGAAATTTAATATACAAATTGTGCAGTTCAACGATAAATTTCAAACGTGAGCCGATCGAACTTCGATTTGCACACTATCGCATAATTTCGGGTAAGTAAAGCTCATTTACGACAATAGTATGATTATTACGCAATTTGAATTTAGTTTGCGAATTTCAGATTAATTTCTGCATAAAATAAATTATATCCGAATTTTTGAATTAACTTATATGGGCTATCCAAAGAGTTTGGAACAAAGCCCAATGGGTATTGATAGACTCAATGAGCCAATAGACCCTGATGAAGGGAATTAATAAGTGGAAAAAGGGCTTAAGACAGAGTTAGGCCCAATTAAAGTGTTTAAGGCCCAATAAGAGTAAAAGGGTCCATTTAAGTGAAATAGATTATATTAAATGTGTAATACAGTAGGGAAGTATAATTAACCCAGTGAATGGTTAAATGCAGCTCCGGAGTCATATTGAGAGTTGACCGGACTGTAAGATTTGAGCAGTACAGAGGAAGTAAGGTCACGCGACGTGACCCGAGAAAGAGTACTTTTGCAAGTAGTTAGAGATATTTGTACGTATTTTCGTCTGCTTTTATATTCACTAAAATTGTTTGAGGGTCAGAGAAAATCAATAATATTTATAGGGACCCGCTATGGGTAAATTATGATTTTGCCCCTAGTTAGGCAAAAGTCAACTTTTGGAAAAAGTTGTAAAAAGCATAGAACTAATGTTTTTGAGTGTTTTTACTGCTGTGTAACAGAAGAGTACGTAGATGAGCTAATGTTTTAAGGTTGATGTAGACTAAGCACACTTTATAGTGCTGATTTTCATGTTTCGAAATATCCCTATTTTTAAAGAGCCATCTACTGAACTATGTGAAAACAATCGTGCTGGAGCACAGATCACACTTGATTTCAGATGTTTTTCACATACATTAGTGCTAAAGTGAGACTCGCACTACATTTATTTGACATGCATGATAGAGGATTGGAGCATTGCTCGTACTCAGTTTTATGTGATTTGTGCATGATAGAGTGTTGGAGTGATTAGCTCGTACTCGAGTTTTTCATAAGATGCATGACAGAGTGCTGGAGTATTGCTCGTACTCGATTCTTCATGATTTATACATGACATAGTACTTGAGCGATTTGCTCGTACTTAATTTAAATGAGAACTATGCATGACCTAGTGCTGGAGGTTTACTCGCACTAGTGTTTGATGTTTTGACATGCATATACAGTGTTTAGAGGTGGACCGTTGACCGTGAGTCAAACTCAAGACGCGCATTGTAGTTTTTACGTGATATATAAACATGTTAAAAAAATCATGACAATTTCCTCGTGTAAACTGAGTGTCACACTGGAGATGTTCGCACGTGGATTTAGAGATGTGGCATTGATTATTCTATAGTGTAAGGGCTAAGACCTATGGTAGGCACCCCGACCATAAGGTAGGGTCCACGGGTGTACGTTGTACCGTGCGTGTGGCATGGAGTACATTGTACCGTGTGTTGTTATACACTTATGGAGGAGAGTTGTTGATAGCTGGAGGTTGTGATGGACTGACCCCCTGTGAGATCTGAGAATTTCAGACATATTTTATTGATGTAATAAGAATTTGAAGTGTAATTTATTGAGCTAAGTAAATTGAGGGAATTATAATTGGAGATTTATGTGTTAAGTGTGTAAAATGAGCATGAAGTATGAGGACAGATCGATCTGGGAGAAGGAGAGATCGATCTGGTGTGTTAAAAATGACGAGGAAAGGGAAATTTGAGGAGCAGATCGATCTCCAATGGAAGAGATCGATCTCCAAATGATTCTGTTTGAGAAAGGATCGATCTCATGAGGAAGAGATCGATCTCCAAATGATTCTGTTTGGGGAGAAGATCGATCTCCTTAGGAGCAGATCGATCTCATAAAGCCATAAAGAGATCGATCTCACCCATCGACAGATCGATCTCCTATGCATAAAATTGCCCAGATCGTCCCCAAATTTCAAACGCAGATCGATCTCATCAAGAGGCAGATCAATCTCCTACCTCTAGCCTATATAAAGAACCCGTGCTTTCTCCTGCAATTTCACTTTCTCTCTCTTCCAACCCCTATTTTTTTGAAAACCTAACTTTCTCACTCATCCAAATCCCCCATTTTTGATCGAATCAGCTGTTGTGGCAAGAAGGAAAGTTGTTCCTCATCAAAGGGAGAACAACATACTTGGAAATCGAAGGACAAATCGGATCGAGGCGTGAGTTGTGCTTCTCACAAGCTTTGGGTAATTTCTAAACCTCGATCTTAATATTTGAGCTGATTTTGATGCTATTGGTGGCTGTCATTGCGTTGAAATAGTTGAGAAAGGATTAGGGATTGATGAAATTGCAATGTAGTTGGAGTAATGTAGATATTTGATAATTTTGGTAATTTTGAGAATTTGTGCTATAAATGGAAATATAGACAATGTGGAGAATTAGCCTAGATAATTGGCATGAGAAATGTAGGACATTGAGATATTGTGAATGAGGTTGTAGTTTAGGGTTGAGTTACGAGAAATCAAGAGATTTGTGGTGTTATGAGCAATTATGCTCGATTTTGAGAATTGAGGGTTATGAGATAATTGAGTATTGATGTTTTAACATCGTTTGGACAGCTCGGGAGTTCCAGAGTGGAATGCGAGGCTAGTCCGTGATACGGGGGAAACGATTGCACTATACGAGGTGCAAAGAGGTAAGGGAAATCTAAACCATTTGTGTATGTGAATTGCAAACTGTTTTAGCATGATTTGTGGTTTATAAAACAAGCATGTTGAGTGTTTTGTGTTGAGATTAAATTGCACACGATTTTATAGCCGGTTAGAGCCCAATATTTTATGAGTTTATAACTGGGCTCTACGTTAAGGCAATATTGTGATTTGAGAAATGTGTGCGTGTGCTTTGCCGGTTAGAACTCGGTTTTATTACGTTTTGTGTTGAGTACAAAACGATTTCAAATGAGTTTTATGAGAGAAAAACCATCATGAGTTCTACGTGAAGGCAAACCAGTCTTATGTGATAAGACATAGGTGTGTAGTTGTGAGTACACACCGGGCATTGCTCTGGTAGCATGTAAGCCCGATTTCTTCTCCGTTCTGGTAACGTGAGAATAACCTATTCTGTGGCTGTGCCACGTTGAGAAAACCTCATTGGTGGTTGTGCCACGTTATACCCCATTGGTGGCTGTGCCACGTTGAGAAACCCCATTGGTGGCTGTGCCACGTTATACCCCATTGGTGGCTGTGCCACGTTGAGAAACCCCATTGGTGGCTGTGCCACGTTGAGAAACCCCATTGGTGGCTGTGCCACGTTATACCCCATTGGTGGCTGTGCCACGTTGAGAAACCCTATTCTGTGGCTATGCCACGTGAGAAATTAAATCAGTGGCTTTGCCACGTGTGTTTTGTGGCTATGCCACGTGAGAATTTAAATCAGTGGCTTTGCCACGTGTGTTTTGTGGCTATGCCACGTGAGAAATTAAATCAGTGGCTTTGCCACGTGTGTTTTGTGGCTATGCCACGTGAGAATTTAAATCAGTGGCTTTGCCACGTGCATTATTTTTACTGTGATTTTATCACGTATTTGAGAAAGCGTTTAACACGTTATTTTCACATGCTTTGTTAATGCTCTAGAATGAGCCTTTTTACTTCATGTTTTCACATGATTTGAGATATGAGAATATTGTTTTGAGAACTTTCATGCTATGGTTTTCAAATGAGTTTCACATACAATTAAACCTTTTGTGATGTGCATTTTGGTTTACGAAATGAGTTCCTTACCCCCTTTACTGAGCGATTTAGAAGCTCACCCTGTTTTTCTTTCCCCCCCAGAGTTCTTCAAGTGAATAAGGACTTCCCTGCGACGTACGGAGTAGTGGCGAGTGGAGGATTCGAGCTCCAGGCTATATATTTTGTACTTTGAGGTATATTTATCTTTTCATGTACCCAGACTATTATTGTAATTGCAGACACTCGATGTATAACATTATATGGGATGTATTAGGATTAATTAACTTGAGATGGATTAATGTATTTGATATGATATATAAATCCTAGTGATGAGATCCTGAGGCATAATAATTATGATGATGTATGACACTGCACAGGAATGCACTCTTAATTGTGAATTAATGAGTAAAAAGTTTTAAATTAGCCCTATTTTCTGCATTTTCGGGGCGTGACAGAGTTTTCTTGGTATCAAAGCTTAGGGTGTCTAGTACTGTCAGTGTCGGTTAAGTGAAATAGAATACATCCCAAGTGTCTGTAATAGTCTGGTCATGAACTGAAATTGAGGATTGAGATTTCAATCAATTTTGATATGTACGCGCAGGAGACGAGTTGAGATAGAGAATGAGTAAACGACGAGGTCATTCGAGGAGGCAGGCAGAGTCCCCTCCGCCACCTGTCCCACAACCAGAGAGTCCTAACTCTCGGTTTAATCGAATTGAGACCGATGTGAGGCAAGGTTTTGAGCATATGGCAGCGTTATTCGCGCAACACTTTGGAGTTAATGCCTCGGATACTACCCCTACACCACCACAAGGACCTCTCATACCCCCAGTGCCTCCCGTCGCCCAGCCTGAGGATAGAAGTATGGTCCGACTAAGGGATTTTCTGAAGATGAATCCACCCGCATTTAAGGGAAAGAAGGATCCTACGGAGGCTGAGGAGTGGTTGACGGAGTTAAGGATTATATTTGATATCCTGGGGTGCACCGATGCTGAGAGGGTCAGTATGAGTGCCTATATGCTGAAGGGGCGAGCTCGAGATTGGTGGGGTACTACCCAGGGTATTTTGATGTCCCACCATGGTGTGATTGGTTGGGAAGAGTTTCAGACAGCCTTTAGGACCCAATATGTACCACGAGCCGCCCAGAGAAAGAAACAAGCCGAGTTTTTGAGTTTGGTACAGGGTGACATGTCTGTGGATGACTATGAGAGCCAATTCACAGCGCTATTGAGATATGACCCAGAGACCTTCAAGAGTGAAGAGCTCCGCACAGAGAAGTTTGTGTATGGGTTGAAGTCCGTCATCAGAGATAGATTGATAGGGCTATGCATTACTGAGTTTGGAGATACTCTGAGACGAGCACAAGAGATTGAAAGAGGGATTGAGATGGTACAATCCCAGAATGAGCTCAGAGCGGTGAATAGAGATAAAGGCAAGAGGCCAGCACTTTTCCAAACAGAGGCTCGGAGAGGTTCCTTCAGAAGAGGAAGGATTGAGGTACAGAAGGACAGATTAGAGAGACCCAGAGCCTATCCTATTATCAAGGAGACCCCACGATATGTCAGGCCGGAGATGAGGATTTGTAGAGACTGTGGCCGATCGCATGAAGGAAGTTGTACTGGGTCGATCCATGGATGTTTTAGATGTGGTGACATGGGTCACAGAGTGAAGGACTGTCCCCAACCTCAGATACCACATGCTCCGGAGCCCACTAGACAACAGCCTCAGAGAGTGGATCCCCGGAGACGGGCCACTGCGGCAGAGAAAGGGAAGAAACCTGTGGCACAGGGACTTGTGTTTGCCCTGGATAAGGAGACCGCAAACACTTCGGCAGAAACTATAAGAGGTACACTCTCTGTCTGTAATCATGAGGCTCATGTGTTGATTGATTCAGGATCCACGCATTCGTTTATTTCTGAGCATTTTGCATGTAGATTAAACTTGAAGTTTGAACCTCTAAAATATATACTACATGTAAATACCCCTATGCGTGAATCCCAGAGAACTGAGTTAATCTGTAGAGGATGTGAGATAAAGGTGGGAGATAGAGTGATGTTAGCAGATCTAATCATGTTGAATATACATGGGTTTGATGTAATTCTGGGGATGGATTGGTTGGCGACCAATCGAGTGAGTTTAGACTGCTACACTAAGATTGTAACTTTCTCCCTACCTGAACCTTACAGTGTACGATTGAGATATTGAGGGAATGATTATGTGGATTTCTAGTAAGTAATTTGAGAATTTTAACATTATTTTAGAGAATATTAAATATGATTATTCATGTGAAGGTTATGAGACACTCATCTCAGACGATGAGCGGGAACATCCGAGGATTGAGGATATACCTGTGGTTTGTGAATTTCTGGATGTTTTCCCAGATGAATTGCCAGGTTTACCACCAGAGAGAGAGCTGGAGTTTACCATTGATTTGGTACCAGATACTCAGCCGATCTCTAAACCTCCGTACAGAATGGCATTAGTGGAACTTGAGGAATTGAAGAGACAACTGCAGGAGTTATTGGATCAAGGGTTTATTAGACCCAGTGTTTCGTCGTGGGGAGCGCCAGTACTATTTGTTAAGAAGAAGGATGGTAGTCTCAGATTATGTGTAGACTACCGGCTGTTGAATAAAGCCACGGTGAAGAATAAATACCCACTACCCAGTATAGATGATCTACTTGATCAGCTGAGAGGGGCATCAGTCTTTTCTAAGATTGATTTGAGATCGGGCTATCACCAATTGAGGATCAAGGAAGAAGATATTCCAAAGACGGCCTTTAGGACAAGGTATGGCCATTACAAATTTCTGGTGATGTCCTTTGGATTGACGAACGCCCCTGCAGCATTTATGAGATTGATGAACGAGGTGTTCAGAGACTATCTGGATAAGTTTGTGATAGTCTTTATTGATGATATCCTGGTGTACTCTCGGTCGTATGAGGAGCATGCACAGCATTTGTGGTTAGTACTTCAGATACTCCGAGATAAGCAATTATACGGAAAGCTTAGTAAGTGTGAGTTTTGGTTGAACCGAATAGCTTTCCTTGGTCATATAGTCTCAGAGGAAGGAGTATCAGTGGACCCAAGCAAGGTGGAGGCTGTGCTTAATTGGGAGAGGCCGAGGACAGTTACTGAGGTACGAAGCTTCCTTGGTTTAGCAGGGTATTACAGGAGATTTGTGGAAGGATTTTCAAGGATTGCCGCCCCTTTGACTAAGCTCACGCGCAAAGAGACTCCATTTATATGGACTGATCAATGTGAGCTCAGTTTTCAGGAATTAAAAAGGAGATTGACAGCGGCACCTGTGTTAACTATCCCTGAGGGATCAGGAGGATTCTCGATGTATAGTGATGCATCTCACCAAGGATTGGGGTGTGTGCTTATGCAGCACGGGAGAGTGGTCGCATATAGATCGCGACAGCTGAAAGACCATGAACGGAATTACCCCACGCATGATTTGGAGTTACCCGCTGTGGTATTTGCTTTGAAGATCTGGCGACATTACTTATATGGGGAAAGATTCCAGATCTTCACTGATCACAAGAGTTTGAGATATCTCTTTGATCAGAAAGAGTTAAACATGAGACAAAGGAGATGGATGGAACTCCTTAAAGATTATGACTGCGAGATTCTTTATCATCCGGGTAAGGCGAATGTAGTTGCTGATGCCCTGAGCAGGAAGAGTATGATATCTGCTATGATGATCAGGGAATGGGATTTGTTAGAGCAGTTCGCCGAACTTCGGATCAGAGTTAAAAAGGTAGAGACTGGATTTTTGGCTAGCCTGCGGATAGAGCCCAGGATCATGGATCAGATTAGAACTGGGCAGCGCAGTGATCAGAGATTGATAGACATGGTTAGCCAAGCTGAGCAGAGTTCGCAGTCGGATCTCACCATCAGTGAGGATGGATTATTGAGGTTCAGAGGACGGATTTGTTTATCGGACGATGATACCCTGAAGAGACAGATACTGAGAGAATCCCACTGCTCGCGATACACCATGCACCCAGGAAGTACTAAGATGTACCGAGACTTGAGAAAGGTGCATTGGTGGAGTGGTATGAAGCGAGACGTGGCAGAGTATGTGGCCAGGTGTTTAGTATGCCAGCAAGTGAAAGCTGAGCATCGGAAGCCCGGAGGACTACTACAGCCCTTATCTGTACCTACATGGAAATGGGAGCATGTCACTATGGACTTTATTATGGGTTTACCGAGGACCCGGAGAGGTCGTGACGCGATATGGGTCATTGTGGATAGATTGACCAAGAGTGCCCACTTCCTTGCCATCAAGAGCACAGATACTGTGGATGCCTTAGCTGAACTGTATGTCAGCGAGATAGCTAGATTACATAGGGCTCCAGTGAGTATTACTTCTGATAGAGATTCCCGATTTACTTCTAGATTCTGGACCCAGTTTCAGGAGTCCATGGGATCTCGATTGAGTTTTAGTACCGCCTATCATCCTCAGACAGATGGTCAGTCAGAGAGGACTATTCAGACCCTGGAGGATATGTTGAGGGCGTGTACGATGGATTTTAAGGGATCATGGGATGATCACCTGCCCCTAGCAGAGTTTGCATACAATAACAGCTATCATGCGAGTATTGGAATGGCACCTTTTGAGGCTCTATATGGTAGGAGGTGTAGATCCCCTGTAGCTTAGGAAGAGGTCGGTGACAGAAAGATAAATGCTCTCGAGCTTGTTGAGCAAGCCGTACAGAGTGTGAAACTCATATGTGAGAGGTTACGGGCTGCACAGAGTAGACAGAAAAGCTACGCGGATGCGCGTAGACGGCCACTTGAGTTTGATGTTGGTGATGCAGTATTTCTGAGAGTATCACCGAGCAAGGGTATCATGCGATTTGGGAAGAAAGGAAAATTGAGTCCTCGATACATAGGACCATTCGAGATTCTTGAGAGAGTGGGAGAGGTAGCCTACAGATTGGCATTACCCCCACAGATGTTCGGAATACACAACGTTTTTCATGTGTCTATGTTGAGGAAGTACCACCCGGACCCTTCTCATGTTATAGAGTATGATGAGATGGACATACAGGAGGACATGAGCTACACTGAGGAACCCGTCCGGATTCTCGATAGAAAGGAGAAGGTACTGAGGACCAAGAGCATCCCATTAGTGAAAGTTTTATGAAAACATCACTCAAGGGAAGAGGCAACCTGGGAACTAGAGAGTCTCATGAAGGAGAGATACCCCCATCTATTTTGACTAGTTGAGTTGAATTTGGAGGACCAAATTCTTTTTAAGGTGGGGAGGATGTGAGATCTGAGAATTTCAGACATATTTTATTGATGTAATAAGAATTTGAAGTGTAATTTATTGAGCTAAGTAAATTGAGGGAATTATAATTGGAGATTTATGTGTTAAGTGTGTAAAATGAGCATGAAGTATGAGGACAGATCGATCTGGGAGAAGGAGAGATCGATCTGGTGAGTTAAAAATGACGAGGAAAGGGAAATTTGAGGAGAAGATCGATCTCCAATGGAAGAGATCGATCTCCAAATGATTCTGTTTGAGAAAGGATCGATCTCATGAGGAAGAGATCGATCTCCAAATGATTTTGTTTGGGGAGAAGATCGATCTCCTTAGGAGCAGATCGATCTCATAAAGCCATAAAGAGATCGATCTCACCCCTCGACAGATCGATCTCCTAGGCATAAAATTACCCAGATCGTCCCCAAATTTCAAACGCAGATCGATCTCATCAAGAGGCAGATCGATCTCCTACCTCTAGCCTATATAAGGAACCCGTGTTTTCTCCTGCAATTTCACTTTCTCTCTCTTCCAACCCCCATTTTTCCGAAAACCTAACTTTCTCACTCATCCAAATCCCCCATTTTCGACCGAATCAGCTGTTGTGGCAAGAAGAAAAGTTGTTCCTCATCAAAGGGAGAACAACATACTTAGAAATCGAAGGACGAATCGGATCGAGGCGTGAGTTGTGCTTCTCACAAGCTTTGGGTAATTTCTAAACCTCGATCTTGATATTTGAGCTGATTTTGAAGCTATTGGTGGCTGTCATTGCGTTGAAATAGTTGAGAAAGGATTAGGGATTGATGAAATTGCAATGTAGTTGGAGTAATGTAGATATTTGATAATTTTGGTAATTTTGAGAATTTGTGCTATAAATGGAAATATAGACAATGTGGAGAATTAGCCTAGATAATTGGCATGAGGAATGTAGGACATTGAGATATTGTGAATAAGGTTGTAGTTTAGGGTTGAGTTATGAGAAATCAAGAGATTTGAGGTGTTTGAGCAATTATGCTCGATTTTGAGAATTGAGGGTTATGAGATAATTGAGTATTGATGTTTTAACATCGTTTGGACAGCTCGGGAGTTCCAGAGTGGAATGCGAGGCTAGTCCGTGATACGGGGGAAACGATTGCACTATACGAGGTGCAAAGAGGTAAGGGAAATCTAAACCATTTGTGTATGTGAATTGCAAACTGTTTTAGCATGATTTGTGGTTTATAAAACAAGCATGTTGAGTGTTTTGTGTTGAGATTAAATTGCACACGATTTTATAGCCGGTTGGAGCCCAATATTTTATGAGTTTATAACTGGGCTCTACGTTAAGGCAATATTGTGATTTGAGAAATGTGTGCGTGTGCTTTACCGGTTAGAACTCGGTTTTATTACGTTTTGTGTTGAGTACAAAACGATTTCAAATGAGTTTTATGAGAGAAAAACCATCATGAGTTCTACGTGAAGGCAAACTAGTCTTATGTGATAAGACTTAGGTGTGTAGTTGTGAGTACACACCGGGCATTGCTCTGGTAGCATGTAAGCCCGATTTCTTCTCCGTTCTGGTAACGTGAGAATAACCTATTCTGTGGCTGTGCCACGTTGAGAAAACCCCATTGGTGGTTGTGCCACGTTATACCCCATTGGTGGCTGTGCCACGTTGAGAAACCCCATTGGTGGCTGTGCCACATTATACCCCATTGGTGGCTGTGCCACGTTATACCCCATTGGTGGCTGTGCCACGTTGAGAAACCCTATTCTGTGGCTATGCCACGCGAGAAATTAAATCAGTGGCTTTGCCACGTGTGTTTTGTGGCTATGCCACGTGAGAATTTAAATCAGTGGCTTTGCCACGTGTGTTTTGTGGCTATGCCACGCGAGAAATTAAATCAGTGGCTTTGCCACGTGTGTTTTGTGGCTATGCCACGTGAGAATTTAAATCAGTGGCTTTGCCACGTGTGTTTAGTGGCTGTGCCACGTACATTATTTTTACTGTGATTTTATCACGTATTTGAGAAAGCGTTTAACGCGTTATTTTCACATGCTTTGTTAATGCTCTAGAATGAGCCTTTTTACTTCATGTTTTCACATGATTTGAGATATGAGAATATTGTTTTGAGAACTTTCATGCTATGGTTTTCAAATGAGTTTCACATACAAATAAACCTTTTGTGATGTGCATTTTGGTTTATGAAATGAGTTCCTTACCCCCTTTTACTGAGCGATTTAGAAGCTCACCCTGTTTTTCTTTCCCCCCCAGAGTTCTTCAAGTGAATAAGGACTTCCCTGCGACGTACGGAGTAGTGGCGAGTGGAGGATTCGAGCTCCAGGCTATATATTTTGTACTTTGAGGTATATTTATCTTTTCATGTACCCAGACTATTATTGTAATTGCAGACACTCGATGTATAACATTATATGGGATGTATTAGGATTAATTAACTTGAGATGGATTAATGTATTTGATATGATATATAAATCCTAGTGATGAGATCCTGAGGCATAATAATTATGATGATGTATGACACTGCACAGGAATGCACTCTTAATTGTGAATTAATGAGTAAAAAGTTTTAAATTAGCCCTATTTTCCGCATTTTCGGGGCGTGACACCCCCCTCCCGTTACAGCAGTGATAACCCGCACAACGAGTACTGTGTTGCCTGTGACTTCACACGTTAGGATATGACCATAGTCCAGGAGATATTGCATTTAGCCACTGAGTCTCGCATGATATATCATATGTATTTATGATACGGGTAGACCTGAGGGATGGGTCGAAACCCGATTGTTGTGTTGTGTTGTGAAATGTCATATTTCTGTGTTTTAATTATAAATGACATATTTTATATTAAAGCATTCTGAAATGATAAATATGCACTATTTTACATGAATGCCTATGATTTATAACTCCTCATGTGTTTAGTACATGTGATTTTAAATCTAACTATTATTATATATATTTTGAAACATGCTTTTGAATTGAGAGAAGGCAAGGCAAAGCAATATTTTCAGTAGATAGTATAGATGTCTACTTGCTTGCCTGATTTCCTTACTGAGCCAGATAGCTCACCCCTTTCATTTTCCCCCTCTCAACAGATTATTGTCAGTAGATTGAGTCGGCTGAGGTATAGCATTCCTTTTGACCGCTGCCATTCCCCATCTAGCGAAAGGTATACACGATGTGTACTCTTTTGTATCTGAACAATGTATAAACACAGTGATGTACACGTTTTAATATTGGAGATGTAATTATATTAAAGTATATGAATTTACTTATAAGAAAAGTGTACGTACAGTCAATAAATATTTATAATGACACGTATGTGTGATACGAAAATGAATGGCAAGGTATGTGTGGATGAGAAGACTAATGCCTAATCATAGCCCAACTGTTGAGGAGAGAAAGGTAAGAAAAAAGCAAAAAATTTATTGTGGTTTTTGATAAGTCACGTGTGAGAGGAGGGCGGGACAGAATGGTATTAGAGCGTAGTTGGTCTGATGTGAGTAGGTATTAGTAATTAGGAAAATGTACATCTTCATATTACTATGTTTTGTTCAGTTACAATTGTGTATACAAGATGGGAATCGAGAAAATTAATGTGAATGCAGGAATCTAGCCTTTATGGCAATTACCCACCGTGGTAGAGGGGCGAGAGGTAGGGCTAGAGGCCGTAGAGGTAGGCCGGATAGCCAGGGCGAGTCTTCATCTACCCATACGCCACCAGGTACTACTGAGGTAACAGAGACTACTGAGGCACGCTTCATGAGGATAAAACATAGCCTAGAGGCGATAGTAGAGTTGTTGGCACAGACTCTGCCAAGTAGATAGAGACAAGATGGAGGCTGTGACTGGGGAGGCAGTTGCACCTGATACATCTGCACAGATGCCACAGACTACTGATACTCCTACACCCCCACCAGTTCAGGGTAGTAGTGGATTGAGATATGGGTTTGATCTTAACAGACTGCGACAATTCTAGAAGTTTGGACCTCCATCTTTTTGAGGGGTCAAGGACCCAGCTAGTGCAAAGGAATGGATTAGAGAGATGGAGAAGTTGTACGACTTCTTTGATTATATGACTTCAGAGAGAGTCGCAATTGCTACGTTCCTACTGAAGGGAACGACAGAGCATTTGTGGAAGTCCACCAGACCGATATTGAGAGCCCAACACACAGAGATTAGTTGGGAGATGTTTTTGGATACCTTTAGGAGGCAGTTTGTTCCAGATACGGCACAGCACAGACTGTAGGCCAAGTTTTTAGGATTGAGCTAAGGGAGTCTCTCAGTGGACGAGTACGAGACTAGATTTTTTTACCTTGGAGAGGTATGATCTTGATACCATGTACAGCAAGACTAGGAAGGTCTGCAGGTTTATCGATGGATTGAGACCAGTGTTACGGTCTAGATTGGTACCACTGGATATTGGTACGTATGATGAGGCAGTGTGCAGGGCGCAACTTTGAGTTTGGGAAGTTTAGTCAGAGCCGAGATAAAGAGAGGAAGAGGCCAACTAGAGATAGAGGTTTCAGTTATCGAAGAGGGAGGAGACTCTTCGGTAAGGGACCACGGATAGATGAGGTGTGAGAGAGACTAGTTAGACCTCCTACATACCCGATGATAGCTCCGATGAAAGGTATTGTGATTGGAGGATAGAGGCCTACTACAGATTAGTGCAGTAGATGTGGTAGACACCATGGCGGTAGACCTTGTCCGTTAAGCCCTATTATGTGTTTTCGATGTGGGAAACATCGGCACATTGCTAAAGCTTGCCCAAAGACATTTGAGAGTACCCCATAGAAGGGCAGGGAGCCTGATAGAGCTCCAGCTGGTACGTCTGTCAGAGGGGGAGGGCGACAGCAAAGGAGAAGGGGAAGCAGGTGATGAGTCGAGGGCAAGTACATGCCTTGGACCAGGACACAACTGATGCTTCTATGGATGTGATTAGAGGTAATATCCTGATTTATGATTTAGAAGCATATGTTTTAATTGATCCTAGTGCCACGCATTCATTTGTAAATCCTTCATTTGCATGTAAGTTAGCAAAGCATGTAGAGCGTACTCTATTAAAGATGATGATGTTGATTAGTACGCATATGGATTCCAGTCAACTAGTTGAATATGTGTATAATGATTGCAAGTTAAGAGTAGGGAAAAAGGATATTACAGCCAATCTAATCTTGTTAAGTATGAGCGACTTTGATGTAATTTTAGGAATGGATTGGTTATCTGTAAACCATGCTGTTTTAGATTGTTATGCTAAGACATTTATGTTTTCTAACCTTACAAAATATGTTGTAAAGTTTGATAGGAAGAAATAAAAGAAATAGATATTTTGTTAATAAATAAAATATTATGCTGACTGAGAAATCAATATCTTGAAGGTTTCATTACGTACGTGGTGGATATAGATAAGGTACATCCAGAGTTGGTAGATATTCCTATGGTCAGTAAGTACCCAGATGTTTTCCCGAATGAGTTTCCAAGGCTACCACCAGACAGACAGATGGAGTTCTGTATAGATTTGGTGCCTGGTACTGAGCCTATTTCGAGACCACCGTATCGCATGGCCTTAGTTCAGCTGGAGGAGCTCAAGAGATAGTTGCAGGAGCTGTTGGTTAGGGGGTTCATCAGACCGAGTGTTTCACCGTGGGGAGCACTAGTTTTGTTCATGAGGAAGAAGGATGGAAGCCTCCAATTGTGTATAAACTACAGATTGTTGAATAAGGCTACCATCAAGAATAGGTTTTCCCTTCCACATATTGACTACTTACTGGATCAGCTTCGGGGAGCGCAGGTCTTTTCTAAGATTGATCTGAGGTCTGGGTATCATCAGTTGAGAGTCCGGAGTGGAGATGTACCCAAGACGGCATTAAGGACCCGATATGGCCACTATGAGTTCTTAGTTATGCCACTCGGACTGACGAATGCTCCCACAGCTTTCATGGCTCTGATGAACGATGTGCTCAAGCCATATTTGGATCAGTTTGTTATCGTCTTCATCGATGACATATTGGTATATTCGAGATTCGAGGAGGAGCATGAGCAGCACCTCATGATTGTATTGCAAACCCTACGAGGGTAGCAGTTGTGTGTTAAACTCAGCAAGTGTGATTTTTAGTTGATAGAGATCTCGTTTTTAGGACACATAGTGTCGAGGGATGGCGTATCAATAGATCCATCCAAGATCGAGGCTGTAGTTTAGTGGGAACAACTGATGACAGTTACCGAGATCAAGAGTTTTTTGGGTTTAGCAAGGTACTATCGGAGATTTGTTGAGGGATTTTCAAAGTTGGCTACTCCGTTGACGCATCTCACTCGGAAGAGTGTTGCATTCGTGTGGGACGAGGATTGTGAGAGGAGTTTTCAAGAGCTGAAGAGTCGATTGACCACAGCTTTGATTCTCTCTATTCCTACCAGCTCAAGAGGATTTTCAATATATACCAATGCTTCGCATCAGGGACTGGGCTGTATGTTGATGCAGGATGGAAGGGTAGTTGCTTATGGATCCAGACAACTAAAAGACCATGAGAAGAACTATTCAACCCATGATTTAGAGTTTGCAGCAGTAGTGTTTGCGTTGAAGGTATAGCGCCACTACTTGTATGGTGAGAAGTTTCAGATATTTATTGACCACAAGAGCCTCAAGTACCTATTCTCACAGAAGGAGCTGAACATGAGACAGAGAAGATGGCTAGAGCTTCTGAAGGACTATGATTGTGAGATACTTTATCATCCGGGTAAGGCTAATGTTGTAGCAGATGCTTTGAGTAGGAAGATCTTAGGGATGGTATCGTATATGATGGTCAGGGAGCACGAGTTGCTAGAGTAGTTTGCTAGCCTCAGTTTGGGAGTTGTGCCTTCGGACATGGATGCAGATTGTATGATTGTGAGTCTATGCTTAGAGCCAGATCTGTTGGACAGGATCAGACAAGCTCAGTAGACTGATCCGTATTGCATCGATGTGATGGGTCAGATACAGAGGGGTACAGTGACTGATTTTGAGTTGAGTTCTGATGGACTACTGAGGTTCAAAGGTAGACTGTGTGTTCCTGAGGACCGAGAGCTCAGGAGATTGATATTGTCGGAAGCTTATTCATCGAGGTACACGTTGCATCCGGGGAGTGGCAAGATGTATCAGAACCTCCGGAAGGTGTACTGGTGGTCAGGTATAAAGAAAGATGTGGCGAATTTTATGGCGAGATGTCTTGTATGTCAGGAGGTGAAGGTAGAGCATCAGAGACCTATAAGGTTATTGCAGCCTCTACCTATACCAACATGGAAATGAGAGCATATCACCATAGATTTCGTGTGGGTTTACCGAGGACCCGGAGGAATCACGATGCTATATGGGTGATCGTTGATAGACTGACGAAGTCAGCCCACTTCCTAACTATAAGAGTTACCGATACTCTAAGTACGTTGGCAGGGTTGTATGTACGCGAGGTAGTGAGGTTACATGGTGTACCGGTGAGCATAGTCTTTGATAGGGATTCCCATTTCACTTTACTTTTGGGAACATTTTTAGGAAGCCATGGGAACCCAGTTGAGTTTGAGCACAGCTTTCCATCTTGAGACAGATGGTCAGTCAAAGAGGATTATACAGACTTTGGAGGATATGTAGAGAGCATGTGTGCTAGACTTTCGAGGCTCTTGGGATGATCACTTGCCACTAGCCGAGTTCTCTTACAACAACAGTTATCATTCGAGTATCAGGATGGCATCGTATAAGGCCTTGTATGGCCGTAGATGTCGTTCCCTTATTGGATGGAAGAAGTGGGCTACCAAAAACCTTTTGCTCCTGATTTGGTTACACTGGCTACTAAGGATGTTCGGTTGATAGTTGAGAGATTGAGAACAGCTCAGAGTCGACAGAAGAGCTATGCTGACAGGAGACATAGGCCATTTGAGTTCGCAGTCGGTGAGTCCGTGTTTCTGAAGGTTTCTCCTTCCAAGGGTATAGCGAGGTTTAGGAAGAGGGGTAAGCTAAGTCCTCGCTACATTGGACCCTTTGAGATACTTGATCGAGTGGAAGATAAGGCCTATAGGTTGGCATTGCCACCAGATTTGTCAGGCGTGCATAGCGTCTTCCACATTTCGATGCTTCAGAAGTATCACCGGGATCCGGCACATGTGATTAGTTATGAGTCGTTGGAGCTCAGTGAAGATATGTCATATGTTGGGAGGCTGGTTCGAATACTAGATAGGAAGGAGAAGGTTTTGAGGTCGAAGACTATCGGGTTAGTGAAGGTTCTATGGCAGCATCACACTTTCGATGTGGCTACTTGGGAGTTAGAGAGCTTGATGCGAGAGAAGCACCCCCAGTTGTTTGATGATTGGTTTGGTTCTAATTTGGAGGACCAAATTCTTTTAGTTTGGGAGGATTATCAGACCCGTGTTTTTGATTTATGTATGTAGCTTGTTCCTTATGATTCCTATGTGTATGAACACTTTATTTCATGGTTGAATCATAAGAAGAGTATTTACTATCTTGCAATTGACAATTAAAGAATAAAAACGCATGTAAGCTACATCAAAGCCAAATAAGGGCCGAGATGGCCATAGGCCAAGCTAAAAAGGGATCGAAATCAAGTTGACTGAAAATAAGAAGTTAAAATAAGAAAAGATAGTGGGTTTATGAAGGAAAGTCGGGTTGAATTGGTTCCGAACAAGTGCAAGGGTAAAACGATCAAAAGACCAAAATTCGGTATAAATTCGATAAAAAAATTTCATTTAAAAATATGGATTTGAGAAATCTTGATCAATAACAAGGAAAATATTGAAATTCGAGTCCAATTGATCAAGATATGAATTTATTGGAATTAATCGAAATTTTCACATCGAAAAACTATCCCGAAAATATTAAAAAAATATACCGAAAAGACAAAATAAGATAGATAAATTCATTTATTGATTAAAAGAATAAAATATGAATTTTTGGAGATATTTTGAAATTTTTATTATATTTTATTTAATTAAAATAAAATATAATAAATTTATTAAAAAAATTGAAAACTAAAATTTCACGAAATTTGGAGAAGGAAACAAAAAGCAAAACTCGAAGAGGAAAACGAAGCAGAGAGCCCGAGAGCCCCTCTACACTGGACGACCACCGGCACCAGATAAGAACCGACGACCACCGAAAAACATTGCTCGGCACCGCACGACCCACCAGCAGCCGAAATGCGCTGCACCGACACCGAAATCCGACGGATTAAGGGAGAGAGGGCTGAGAGGGAAAATAGAGGAACAGTGGCCACCGACAGGGTTTTGATCCAACCCAAGGCCAGCCGAACGTTCCCCTGCTCCAGGCGCATCGAATGGTGCCAGAATTATCCGAAGAATTGGCCGGACATCGTCGAAACGACGAAAAGAGCCTGAACCGGTACGGACAGGTTCAATAAGAAGAGTACTGCACTGAACCGGACCGGACCGATTCAGCCAAGAAAGAGAGGAAAAAGGGAGGAAAAAAAGAAAAAAAAGAAAAAAGGAAAAAAAGAGAGGAAAATCCCCTGTAATACCTCAGATTACGGGAAAGTCGACATGTGGTCAAATTGACCGAATTGATTTCCGAAAAAGTTAATTTAAATTGTATTTGATCAAAAATTTACCCAGAATTTAATATACAAATTGTGCAATTCGACGATAAATTCAGAACGTGAGCCGATCGAACTCCGATTTACGTACCATCGCATAATTTCGGGTAAGTAAAGCTCATTTACGACAATAGTATGATTATTGCGTAATTTGAATTTAGTTTACGGATTTCGGATTAATTTCTGCATAAAATAAATTATATCCGGATTTTTGAATTAACTGTCCTAAATGATATATGGGCTATCAAAAGAGTTTGGAACAAAGTCTAATAGGTATTGATAGGCTCAATGAGCCAATAGACCCTGATGAAGGGAATTAATAAGTGGAAAACGGGTTTAAGACAGAGTTAGGCCCAATTAAAGTGTTTAAGGCCCAATAAGAGTAAAATGGCCCATTTAAGTTAAATAGACTATATTAAATGTGTAATATAGTAGGACAAGTATAATTAACCCAGTGAATGGTTAAATGCAGCTCCAGAATCATATTGAGAGTTGACCGGACTACGAGATTTGAGCAGCATAGAGGAAGTGAGGTCACGCGATGTGGTCCGAGGTAAAGGACTTTTGTAAATAGTTAGAGATATCTGTGCGTATTTTCGTCTGCTTTTATATTCACTGAAATTGTTTGAGGGTCAGAGAAAATCAATAATATTTATAAGGACCCGCTATGGGTAAATTATGATTTTGCCCCTAGTTAGGCAAAAAGTCAACTTTTAGGAAAAGTTGTAAAAAGCATGAAAACAATGTTTTTGAGTGTTTTTACTGCTGTGTAGCAGAAGAGTACGTAGATGAGCTAATGTTTTAAGGTTGATGTAGACTAAGCACACTTTATAGTGCTGATTTTCATGTTTTGAAACATCCCTATTTTTAAAGAGCCATCTACCGAATTACGTGAAAACAATCATGCTGGAGCATAGCTCGCACTTGATTTCTGATGTTTTTCACATACATTAGTGCTAGAGTGAGACTCGCACTACATTTATTTGACATGCATGATAGAGTACTGAAGTATTGCTCGTACTCAATTTTATGTGATTTGTGCATGATAGAGTGTTGGAGCGATTAGCTCGTACTCGAGTTTTTCATGAGATGCATGACAGAGTGCTGGAGCATTGCTCGTACTCGATTCTTCATGATTTATACATCACATAGTACTTGAGCGATTTGCTCGTACTTGATTTAAATGAAAACTATGCATGACCTAGTGCTGAAGGTTTACTCGCACTAGTGTTTGATGTTTTAACATGCATATACAGTGTTTAGAGGCGAAACGTTGACTGTGAGTCACACTCAAGACGTGCACTATAGTTTTTACCTGATATATAGGCATGTTAGAAAAATCGTGATGATTTTCTCGTGTAGACTGAGTGTTAAATTAGAGATGTTCTCATGAGGATTTAGAGATGTGGCATTGATTATTTCGTGGTATAAGGGCTAAGACCTATGGTAGGCACCCCGACCATGAGGCAGGGTCCACGGGTGTACGTTGTACCGTGCGTGTGGCATGGAGTACACTGTACCGTGTGTTGTTGTGGAGTTGTGGAGGAGAGTTGTTGATAGCTGGTGGTTGTGATGGACTGACCCCCCTCCCGTTATAGCAGTGATAACTCACACACCGAGTACTGTATTGCCTAGGATTTCACCCGTTAGGATATGGCCATAGTCCAGGAGATATTGCATTTAGCCACTGAGTCTCGCATGATATATCACATGTATTTATGATATGGGTAGAGCTGAGGGATGGGTCGGAACCCGTTGTTGTGTTGTGTTGTGAAATGCCATATTTACTGTGGTTTGAATGTAAATGACATTTTTATATTAAGGTATTCCGAAATGATAAATATGCATTGTTTTGCATGAATGCCTATGATTTATAACTCAGCATGTGTTTAGTACATGAGATTTTAAATCTGTACTATTATTATATATTTATTGAAACATGCTTTTAAATTGAGAGAAAGAAGGCAAAGCAATATTTTCAATAGATAGTATGGATGTCTACTTGCTTGCTTGATTTTCTTACTGAGCCAGATAGCTCACCCCTTTCATTTTCCCCCTCTCAACAGATCATCGTCAGTAGATTGAGTCGGCTGAGGTATAGCATTCCTTTTGACCACTGCCATTCCCCATCTAGCGAAAGGTATACACGATGCGTACTCTTTTGTATCTGAACAATGTATAAACACAGTGATGTACACGTTTTAATATAGGTGATGTAATTATATTAAAGTATATGAATTTACTTATAAGAAAAGTGTACGTACAGTCAATAAATATTTATAATGACATGTATGTGTGATACGAAAAAGAATGGTAAGGTATGTGTTGATGAGAAGACTAATGCCTAATCATAGCCCAACTATTGAAGAGAGAAAGGTAAAAAAAAAGCGAAAAATTTATTGTGGTTTTTGGTAAGTTACGTGTGAGAGGAGGGCGTGACAGTCTGGCCACGTGAAGCATGGATCTGGTGGTGGCCATGCTCGGATCTACAGCGATGAGGCTTGTTCGGCCTTTCCTTTCCTCGGCGTAGCTGTCGTTTTTCTCTCGCGTCGTTCGGCGCCTCTACGTCGTCGATGGTGGCGATCCGGCCCTTCCCCTAGTTGGTGGCGATGTCCTCTCCTTTCCTTCGACCTTCGTTCGCCTTTCTTACCTCTCTTTTCTCTCTTTTCGTCTCGATTTCTCTCTCTTTTCCCTTTCTCTCGCTGGCCAACATCTCTTTTGCCGGATTTCACCTGGATCGCTGCCAACGGTGGTTCACACACCCTCTTTTGTCCTCTCATCCGGGGAGAAAAAGGTTTTGGGAGGATCGGGTTTTCCCGATCCCCCTTCCCTTTGTCGCGCGATTCTGTTTCGCACGACAGTTTCTTCTTTTCCTTTTTTTTTTAAAATTTCTTTTTTTAATAATATATTATAGAAAAATAAAAATAATAAATAATAAATAATTCGATATTTAGGTATATAATATATTATAATAATATATATTATATGTCATATAATATATTAAAAATATTTTAATATATTATATGACATATAATATATATTATTATAATATATTATATACCTAAATATCGAATTATTTATTATTTATTATTTTTATTTTCTCACAAATATTTTTCCATATTCCCAAGATAAATTCTCGAGGTGGAAAAATTTTCGGGTTATCCAAATAAATCCATATCTTGATCAATTGAACTTGGAATTTAATTATTTCTTCTTTATTGATCATGATTTCCTAAATGCATGTTTAAAATAACGATTTCTTAAGGAATTTACACCAAATTTCGGGTCTTACACCTGCACCTGTATAAAAGCAAAAAATGAAGGATGATTGAAGCAGAAAACAGCTATAATCAAAAGCTTTAGTGTAGAACAGAAAACGCGGGAAGAAGAGAAGAGTAAAGGCTGGAAATAGAGCTGTGATCTCGACCTTGCCCTCATACGGTGTTCTCGCTGCTCCATACTTGTTGTACCATTCTTATTGCTCACTCTAGTAGCAACTGATCGCATTACAAAACTCCTGCAAGATAGCTTCTTCACGATCAGTAAAGCTGAGGTATATAGAGAACAAAACCGAGGAACTTCATCCTCTAAAACTGAAGTAGGAGACCCAACAGAGAGGGGGTGCAATCAGGAGGAGCAATAATCACAAGCCTGAGGCAGAATAGAAAGAGGATGGTAGAAGGAAGGAGAAGTACAAGGGAGGAAGAGAATGGAGCTGAGAGACTGGAACCTAGGGTTTAAGAGTGAGGAAGACTGAAAAATCGAAGCAACAAACGTGGACCTTGGGTAGGAGCAGTGGTGGACGGTGGAGGTTGGAAGGAACATTGACGATGGTGGTGGCAGAATGAGGGTGATGAGGGCAATGATAGAATTGGGAGAAAGAGGAAGAGAGGCTGAATAGTGAACGGTGAAGAGAGAAGGTGAAGAAGAAAAAGAAAGAAAGAAAGAAAGAAAGAAAGAAAGAAGGAAAAAGGAAAAAGGTGAGAAGAAGGTTTTTTAAAAAAGGTATATATATATATATATATATATATATAAATATTTGGAGATAGGAAAGAAGGCGCAGAGAAAATTAGGAAAACGAGGAAAAGAGCTCTGGGGAAATAACCAAGCAGACCGGACCCACTAACTCTAGTCACTAAGGTATTGAGGACTACGGGCAGACATCAAGGTAAGAAAAATTCTTGTATACTACTAGAGATAATTATGCGTAATTTTTGTGGAATTGTAGATATAAAATTATATTTGAATTTCATAGTTACCGAAATTACATAAAAATACTAGGCCGATTTTATAAGTATGAGAATTATAGATTTTTTGCCTTAGTTAAACAATCTAGCTTTACCATTATAAAATTGTCTGCACATATATTGATATAGCTTGAACTATTGTTTTTTAATCGAAAATCTTGAATTTAATTTCTATACACTGTGTACTGGGATTTTGACCAAAAAAGGGCAAGACAGCCCCTTTTAAATTGCTTTATACACTGTACTGAGTTTTAGAACTTTTTTGATGAAAATAGTTTTCTTATAAATTAGTACTGATAAATGTGCTTGAGCGCGTGCTGATTGTGTGTCGTACGGTCTGACTCGTACTGATTTTGAGACAAAGATGATGATTAATCATGCTCAACTGTTACTGTTACTGTGGTTCATGGAGTACGCTGTACCGTGTGGACGCACATGGAGTACGTTGTACCATGTTATTGGTCTTCGGACATACTGTACTGTGAACCGTTGGGTAGCTGACCACTCCCACGGTGATTGACATCTCGACACACCTAATCAGTGATGCCCGAAGTCACCGACATTGACCAATTGTCATATTGATTACTATGTATAGCATGTTCTGCCTTGTCTCGTCTATTTGATTTACTGAATTGACCCTATGAACTGTTTTATCATATGGAACTGTATTATTTTACTATATAAAGAGACTGTGGGGACCACCTCTTGAATCTTACGGGAACAAAGTGCCACATAGTCGTCACAATAAGACACTGTTTAAGTTTTAAAAATCCTGCATTTAATTGTAGTAAAATGTTTATCTATCGATATTGATACAGTAAAAGATATTTGATCCTGAATTTTACTGAACCGTGATATCGACAACGCCAGCCCTAAGTGACCTAGACGTGTTAACCACAAGTGCACAAGTCGTACAGGTAATAATAGGATTTGATTTCCGGATTATCGTCCCACAGAGAATCTAATTAGCCTAATTAAGTACCGGTTAATTTTACCCTAAGTATATCCTAGCAAATTATGAAAATTCAGTGGTTGATCTACAAAGTTTAAAATTAAAAATACTGGAAAACAATAAAAACAATGAAAACTAAAAATAAATAAAATAGAGCTAAAATTACTTACAGAGCTCCAAGCAAATAAAAACAATAATCTGCAAAAGAACAATAATGAAACTAAAATTAATAAGTGCAAAAAAAACTAAAATGTAAATATAAGCAAAAGTAAAATAATTAACACTAGAAAATTCTAATAAAATTGCATGTAATTTAATCTAATAAAAAATCCTCTAACCTATGGTCTAATGAAATTAAATGCTAGTACTTTAAAGAAATTCCTAAATGTAACTAAGAAGCTAGATGTCTAAAATGGTGATTCTAATTAAATGTATCTATAGCTAATGACTAACTTAATCAAATAAAATCTAAATAATGCATGAGAGATAAATATTTTTGGATTTTTCAATTCAAAATGAAGACTAAGTTAAAAATGCATGAAACAATTTTACTATAATTTAATTCTAAATGCAACACTTAAACTCTACACTAACATTAAGTCTTAAATCATATTATATAAAATCAACTATTAATAGAATTAAAACTAAAAATTAAATTAACAAACATAGAAACTGTAACTAACCTATAATTTAATTTAACACCTTACCTAAGCTAACAACTAATAAAAGGAATAAAAATAATTAAACAAAACAATATAAAAGCATTGAAACATTAAATTGTTAAGGTTCTTGATTGCCAAACAAGGCCTTAAACAATTTTCAGCCAGCCTAGTCCCCTGCACTGTATTGTACACGTTTCATTTTCTGTTCTGCTCCAGGTGCTGTCCGACGCCTGCCATGCTACTGCCATCACTGTATAAAATCTGACTGCTATAACCGGCACTACAGCAGCCTTGAGCACCTTGCTACTTCCTGCTTCAATCATCCATCATCCTTCAGCAGATAACAAAGAATGAACAGCAGTTAGCACAGCAGCAGACCAGCCTCCACGGTACAATTCTCCTGCAGCAAAGATCGTGCTCTGCTACAACCGAATGAAAACAACACAGCAGCTACGTCAGTGACCTCCAAGCCTCCTCCCTCGTTGCTCGTGTAGCTAGCTTCTGTTTTGATCTCCATCGCTCATCAGTTTGGCCTCAACCTGAGCCACTCAGCTACAACAACAATAAAAAGATTAATGTAAAACCCAGGCAAATTAAGAGTGAACAACAGGTAAAATCGTGGAACAGAGGAGAACAGAGTAAGAAACTCCTGCTACTGCTGCTGCCATGCTGTCATGTTAGCATCTGTTCTTCATCAATCGGTAGTCGTCCCACCAGCTTCTTGCCCTTGTAGCAGTTTAAACTACCTAGTCCCACTTCTCGACACTGCTCAGCCACACCAGCAATCAAGACTTCACTACACTCTCAATAACCGGTAGCTGGAAAAATCTCTAATCTAAACTGTTAATGCATCGTTTTCTACTCTAATAAACACAAGTAAAACAAAATAATATGATGATAAAGCTGTAAAAAGTGATCACAACCGAACTATAAAATGAAGAACTATGAAACACATAAACTGAGAATTGCAGGATAATCAGAATGTAAAAAGAATGTGTAGGAAAATAAATAGGAAGCAGTGGTAGTTGGGTTGGGTAATATGGCTGCTGTCACCAGCCATTCTTCACACTCGAAAATGAATAGTAAGGTAAAACTGAAATCCGAATAGTAACTTGAAAAAAAATAGTAAAAACGGGAATGTAGTTGTTCATTTGTAAAGCTTAAATGTGTCTATCGGGAAAATGAAACTTGCCAATTGAGAATAACAGTGGCTGTTGTCACCAGCCAGCCTAATGCTCTCCTCTGATCCAACAATTAGCAAGCAGGAACAAGGAAATAGAAAAGAGAAAAATGCAAAATCGAGAGCTAAGAAAGGAAAAACACATGTTTTCATTAAAACTTAAATGTGTTGAACAACAAGGAAATGGAAGCTTGTAAAACAGAGAAGAATAAAATGGTGGCTGCTAACTTTTTAACGAGAAAAGCTTTGAAAATACAAAGGAAAAAAACCTTTAACCTAAACACTAAGGCTACCCTAAAAACTACTTTACCCTAAAATTCTACTCTCTACCTCTACCTACTTCTATTCTACTTTACCTACTTGGTTTTTCAATTGCTCATCATATTCTATTTATACACAAATTAAGGGTACAATTGTAATTTTCAATCCTAGATGAGTTGGCATTGTTTGGCCACTTGTCTTCATTCCAGTCGCTGCAAAGTAGATATTTCCACATCACTTGTTTTTTTGTCCACTTGGACGTGCGATGTGGCCCGACGTGTGTCTTCAATGAGGTGGGCACGGTGTCCATAGATCTTATTGTTTCGAGGTGAATAAAATACGAACACCCGGTATCACACGTGTCCAGAGGAATGGTGACTCAGACTGCGAATTGGGAGTGATCTATTCTCCTTTTAGCTCGTTTTCAACCCATTTTCGACTGAAACAACTGAGTTTCATATGGATTTAATTTATCTGCTCACAAGAGAATTTTAATTAAATTGAGGGGATAATTAATAAAATAATATGGGGATTAAAATAATTATTTAAGAAATTAAGCACAAATAATTCTATTTTAATAGAATTATCATACCCCCAAACTTGAGTTTTTGCTTGTCCTCAAGCAAAACAAAATACATGCAGGAATGACAAGTACCCAACATAATGATTTCTCCAATATTATCCTCAAAGAAAAAGTACAAACTCTGATATCAAAGATTCACAATTATAAGTCCAACACTCAGAATCATTCAATCATAAGTTCTAACCCGAATTGGACTCCTCGTGTGTGTGTGAATGTCAAAACCACTTCACAGTACATTACCCGAATCAGATTATACAAACATAGTGACTGCAAAGTCAATGACAAGTGATCATTCCCATAAGTTTTCTTTTCACTTATCTCTCCACTAATGTAGTCACACTTAATCAAAGATTAATAGGACTTCATTAAGCTTGTAATGTAAGGCTGGGGCTAAGGTATGATAAAGTCGATTTAGGTTTAATTACCCCTCAACATGCATTACTTCTAGGATCTTTAATGTAAGAGCTCATAATTGCTTCCCCCAAACTTTTTTATTTTGCTAAACATTTTATTCTATTTTTGTATTTTTCTTCTTCTTTTTTTTATGTACTCCTTCACTATCACTTAATACCCATATGTACAAAGCTCAAGATATACCCTAATGAATTTTCATGCTTTTGGAGTAAAGGATAGAAATAGAGTGTTTAAGCTAAGGAAAATTGTGCAGGTGTATTTATAGAGAAAAACTTATTTAGCCTAGATGGGTGACTAGGGGTACAATATGTACAAGGATGGCTAGACAAGCTCAAACGATCCAAAGATAGCCTAAATCATCTTCCCAATTAAGTGTGATCTAATATTTCACCTCGAGATAAAATCAAACAAATTTTAGAATATGATGCACAAAATCAACTGAGCAAATGCAATCTTATGTCCATATAAGCTTTCTCTAAATAACTATACAGATTCATGACATGACATGTGCATAAAATAAGGAAATCACAATCAGAATCAAGACAAATTCAAGAATTCAACTTCATGTTTTTTCTATAATCGTGCTTCTTATTCAATCAAAGTCATACTAAATCTTGGGGTTATATCATTGGAATATGGGAAAACCACATGCTCTGTACTAAATCATCCCAAAATCCAATAATGTAAGCTCAAATTTTCAAATTTTTTTTTTCAATTTTTGCCCAAAATTTTTAAAAATGCTCAAGTGATATCCCCACCCCCAAACTTAAAGTGCACAGTATCCTTAGTGTACAGATAATATAAGAATTTAAGCTCAAGAACAGAATACTCCCCTATCTGACGATGACGAACAATTGAAGATTGATTGAGATAATGATTCTGTAAAAGAAATCTGCAAAATGAACAAAGAAGTAAACAACAAAAAAGAGCAAAGAACTGTACAAAAAGTAAAAAGAAAATAAAACAGCATAAAGTAAATTGAAGCTATGTAGCAAGATCAGAAGTATGAGGATCAGCTAAAGTGGTAACAGAATGCTGACGATCAAATCCTCCCCCAAAATAATGCTTCAGTCTACACCCATTAACCTTAATGGGTTGCTTTAGGGTTTCATCCATAATTTCAATGGCTCCATGAGGGAATACTTGTGTAATGATGAAGGGTCCTGTCCACCTAGACTTAAGCTTTCCTAGAAACAACTTCAAGTGTGAATTAATTAGCAAAACTTGCTGGCCTAACTCGAAATGTCTCTCCTCGATTTTCTTATCATGCCATCGCTTAGTCTTTTTCTTATAGAGCTTGGCATTCTTATATGCCTGCAACCTGAACTCATCTAACTGATTGAGCTGTAGCAGCCTCTTCTCTCCTGCTGCATCTAAATTGAAATTTAGGTTCTTAAGTGCCCAGTAGGCCTTATGCTCAAGCTCCATTGGTAAATGACATGCCTTACCATAAACAAGCTGATAAGGGGACATTCCTAAAGGTCTTTTGAAGGTTGTCCTATAGGCCCAAAGTGCATCATCTAACCTAACCTACTTGGGTTCATTGTCTTCTCCAATATCCCTTTAATTTCCCTATTGGACAACTCTACCTGACCACTCGTCTGTGGGTGATAAGCAGTGGCTACCTTATGTTTGACCCCATATTTCTTTAAAAGCTCATCAAAACTTCGATTGCAAAAGTGGGATCCTCCATCACTAATGATGGCTCTAGGTGTACCGAATCTTGTAAAGATGTTCTTCTTCAAAAACCTAACCACCACCTTGGCATCATTAGTTGGTAAAGCCATGGCTTCAACCCATTTCGACACATAGTCTACAGCCACTAAAATATAGAGATTGCCATATGAAGGAACAAAATGTCCCATGATGTCAATACCCTATACATCAAAGAGCTCTACTTCTAAAATATTAGTCAGAGGATCTCATTTCTTTTGAAAATATTACCTACCCTCTGACATCTATCACATTTCAACACAAAGTAGTGGGCATCCTTAAATAGCATGGGCCAGTAATATCCAGATTGTAAAACCTTGGCAGCTATCCTTTCTCCTCCAAAGTGCCCTTCATAATCCAAAGAATGGCAATGTCTAAGTATATTTTCTACTTCTTCCATGGGAACACACCTCCTCAAAATTTGATTTTTACATTGCTTGTATATGAAAGGTTCATCCCATACATAATACTTGACATCACTCAAAAACTTTTTCTTTTGTTGGGCAATCAAATCAGGTGGCATCACATTGCTCACCAAGTAATTCACAAAATCAGCGTACCAAGAAAACTGGAGTGTCCGAAAGTAAAGAACTGCTCATCAGGAAAGGACTCATTAATAATTGTACCATCTTCCTTAAGTCCGCTCTCCAGTCTAGATAGATGGTCAGCAACCTAATTCTTCGTCCCTTTCTTATCCCTAATCTCCAAGTCAAACTCCTGTAGCAGGAGGATCCATCTAATCAGTCTAGGCTTTGCATCCTTCTTGGAGACTAAGTATTTAATGGCAACATAATTAGTGTATACTACTACCTTAGTTCCAATGATACAGGAGTGAAACTTATCAAAAGAAAATACTACAGCCAAAAGCTCCTTCTAGGTAGTAGCATAGTTCAACTAGGCCTCATTCAGAGTTTTGCTTGCATAGTAGATAGCATAAAAGACTCTTCCTTTTCTTTGTCCTAGTACAACCCCAACAGCATAATCCCTTGCATCACACATAAGCTCAAAAGGTAAACTCCAATCCGTAGCTATGATTACAGGGGCTGTAACTAATTTTTCCTTCAAAGTCTTAAATACTCTCAAGCTGCATTCTTCAAAGCAAAATGCAGTGTCTTTTTCCATAAGATTACATAAAGGTTTAGAGATTTGAGAAAAATCCTTAATGAACCTTCTGTAAAATCCCGCATGGCCTAGGAAACTTCTGATTCCTTTAACAGAGGTAGGGGGAGGTAACTTCTCAATAATTTTCACCTTAGCTTTATCTACTTCTATCCCCCTAGTAGAAATTTTATGCCCAAGCACTATACCTTATTTCACCATGAAATGGCACTTTTCCCAATTAAGCACTAAATTCGTTTCTTCACACCTCTTCAAAACTAATGCCAAATTATGTAAACATAAATCAAAGCTATCCCCAAATACAAAAAAAATCATCCATGAAAACTTTAAGAAAATCCTTCACCATATCATGAAATATGGCCATCATGCAACACTGAAAGGTAGCATGTGCATTGCATAGGCCAAAAGGCATTCTCCTAAAAGCAAATGTCCCATAGGGACAAGTGAAGGTAGTCTTTTCTTGGTCTTTCGGGGCTATAACTATCTGATTATACCCAGAATATCCATCCAGCAAGCAATAAAATTCATGACCAACTAATTTATCTAACATTTTATCAATAAAGGGTAAAGGGAAGTGGTCTTTCCTGGTGGCCTTGTTGAGTTTCCTATAATCTATACATACTCGCCAACCAGTGACAGTCCTAGTAGGGATGAGCTCGTTGTTCTCATCCTTAATTACCGTCAACCCTTCCTTCTTAGGGACACATTGTATTGGGCTCACCTAGGCACTGTCAGAAATGGGATATATGATCCCTGCATCCAACCACTTAATTATCTCCTTCTTGACCACTTCTTTCATTACAGGGTTCAATCGACCCTGGTGCTCTATTGATGACCTATACCCTTCCTCCAATAGTATCTTATGTATACAGATTAAGGGACTAATACCTTTGAGATCAAAGATAGACCAGCCTATAGCCTTCTGGTGCTCTCTCAAAACTTGTAGTAATTTCGCTTCCTGATCAATAGAGAGAGCAGCAAACACTATCATTGGCCTAGTGGAGGATTCACCTAAGTAGGCATATCTAAGGTGTGAGGATAAAGGTTTAAGCTCTAAAGTTGGAGGATCACTAGTGGATGGAAAGACATCTGAAGCTAGAATAGATGAAGTGTCTAGAATCTCAAATTAGGCAATTTCCTCAAAATGAGTAACCTTTAATAACTGTAAAACCTCATAGACTTCATCATCATCCTCACTGTATTCTTTAAGATCAACAGATTTCACCAAAGAAGCTTCTAGAGGGTTCAATGGATGGGTTTTGGAAAACTCCTCAGTGATGTCTTTATCTACTAAGTCCATCCTAAAACAATCGTGAGAGTCATCAGGGAACCTCAGAGATTTGAAAACATTAAACTTCACCTCCTGATTTTGAACTCTCATAGTTAATTCCCCCTTTTGTACATCAATTAATGTCCTACCAGTAGCTAGAAAAGGTCTGCCTAGAATGATGGGGACTTCCCTGTCTTCCTCCATATCTAGCACAATAAAATCTGTAGGAAAAATGAACTTGTCCACCTTAACTAGCACATCCTTAATGACTCCCTTCAGATATTTAATAGATCTATCAGCTAGCTGAAGGGCCACTGTGGTAGGCTTTGCATCCCCTACTCCTAACTTCTGGTAAATAGAACAAGGCATCAAATTGATACTGGTTCCTAGATCACACTGGGCTCTACCAAAGAACAGGTATCCTATAGTGCAGGGTATGGTAAAACTCCCTGGATCTTTGAGCTTGGGGGGTAATTTCCTCTGAATAATTATACTACACTCCTCAATCAAGGCTATCGTCTCATAATCTTCCAATCTTCTCTTCCTCGAGAGGATATCCTTCATAAACTTCACATAACTCGGCATTTGCTCTAAAGCATCTGCGAAAGGACTGTTGATGTGAAGTTTCTTAAAAATCTCAAGAAATTTAGTGAATTGCTGATCAAGCTTTTGGTTTTGGAATCTCTGAGGGAAAGGCACTGGTGGTCTAACTGGGGGAAGTGTAGTTGTAACATGTGTAGCATTAGATGAAGAGGAAGGCTGTGAAGAAGAAGAAGATAAAGATGAAGAAGTGCCTAACTTAGATTCCTTTGCAGCCTTATCATTATGTTCCTGCTCTTTCTGAACTGGTTTTTTAGAACCTATGGGCTCTACCACTGTGGGCTTAAAAGGATTGGACTTAACTTGTGGATCATCTAGCTCTCTGTCGCTCCTAAGGGTGATGGCTTTAACATGTTCCTTACCCTCCCTCTGCCTAAAAGGGTTAGTTTCGGTGTTACCAGGAAGGGTCCCTTGTGGACGCTGGCTAAGAGCATTAGCTATTTGTCTAACCCAAAAATTCTTAATTGAAATAGCTTGATTTTGTAGGATAGTCATGAACATTTCCTTAAGTGAGGGCTTCTTCTCAGCTACTGGTGCAGGTAAGTACTGGGGCTGCATAAGTGGTGGTGGTGGTGGTGGATGATGTTGAAACTGAGGTGGATGGGAATGATTAGGCAGATGATGAGGAAATTGCTGATGTGGTGGTACATGAACTGGTGGACCTTGAAAACTAAGGGGTCCTACAAGTTTGAAATTAGAAGATTGCCCCTGATTTTGGCTCTAAGAAAAATTAAGATGGTTCCTCCACCCTGGATTGTAGGTGTTTGAAAAGGGGTTATTTTGTTGCTTCTGAGGTGGGGTAACGTACTGGACAGATTCTAAATTAAGCGGACACCTATCTAGAGAGTGTATACCACCACACAGATTGGAAGAAAGAAAAGGACTTTGCACAGCTAAAATAGGATTATGACTGGTGGCAAGATTATGCTGGGTACTGAGTGACTCTACCTTTTTCGTAAAGTTGGCTATTTGAGAAGTCAAGGTAGACGGTGTGTCTAACTCATAAATACCCACTGCCTTCTTAGGCAGCTGCCTCTCCGAACACCATTGGTAATTGTTAGCTGCCATCTTATCTAAGAGACCGTAAGCTTCCTCCTCCATCTTGCACATTAAAGCTCCTCCCGCAACAGCATCAACGATGGACCTATTTTGGCTAGTGAGTCTATTATAGAAGGTCTGGACTTGCAGTCATAAGGGTAGGCTATGATGAGGACACTTCCTAAGAAGGTCTTTATATCGTTCCCAAGCTTCATAAAGAGATTCAGAATCGAATTAGGCAAAGGAAGATATGTCACTACAGAGTTTAGCCATTTTGGAGGGAGGAAAGAATTTAACTAAAAATTGATGGGCTAACTCGTCCCAAGTGGAAATGGATCCTAGAGGTAAGGAGGTTAACCAATGTCGCGTTCTATCTCTAAGTGAGAAAGGAAATAACCTAAGCCTTAGTGCGTCATTCAATAATCCATTATGCTTGAACGTGTTGCATAGATATAAAAATTGCCCTAAATGAGCATGTGGGTCATCATGAGGAAGCCCACTGAACTATAGCGAAGTTTGGATCATCTGGAGGATTGAAGGCTTAATTTTGAAATTGTTTGCAGGAACAGCTGGTGGCCTGATGCCAGTGTAATAACCTCTAATAGTTGGTACCGCATAATCTCCTACGGTCCTAATTTCTCTATTTCTGCCATGGTGTTTTGCAGCGGAGCTACTAATTTCCTAGAATCCTTTCTGATTTTCCTAAGTGTTCGTTCTATCTCAAGATCTAAACGAAAACAATCATAGCTCTTGACTCTACACATGCAAACATCTAAAAGTCCTCAGAAAAAAATTTTTAATTAGAGAGAGAAAATTTAACTAATCTAAACTAAGGCTTTAAATATTTACATCCTAAATATGAACAAAACTAGAATTATACCAAAGCCTAATTTCACCGATATTAATTACTGGCTAATTGTCTTCCCCGGCAACGGCGCCAAAAACTTGATATCGACTACGCTCACCATAAGAGACCTAGACATGTTAACCGTAAGTGCACAGGTCGTATAAGTAATAATGGGATTTGAGTCCCAGATTATTGACCCACAAAGAATCTAATTAGTCTAATTAAGTACCGGTTAATTTTACCCTAAGTATATCCTAGGAAATTATGAAAATTCAGTGGGTGATCTACGAAGTTTAAAATTAAAATTACTGGAAAACAATAAAAATAATGAAAACTAAAATAAATAAAATGGAGCTAAAATTACTTACAGAGCTCCAAGCAAATAAAAACAATAATCTGCAAAAGAACAATAATGAAACTAAAATTAATTAGTGCATATAAACTAAAATGCAAATATAAGCAAAAGTAAAATAATTAACACTAGAAAATTCTAATAAAATTGCATGTAATTTAATCTAATGCAAAATCCTCTAACCTATGGTCTAATGAAATTAAATACTAGTACTTTAAAGAAATTCCTAAATATAACTAAGAAGCTAGATGTCTAAAATGGTGATTCTAATTAAATGTAACTATAGCTAATGACTAACTTAATCAAATAAAATCTAAATAATGCATGAGAGATAAATATTTTTGGATTTTTAAATTTAAAATGAAGACTAAATTAAAAATGCATGAAACAATTTTACTATAATTTAATTCTAAATGCAACACATAAACTCTACACTAACATTAAGTCTTAAATCCTATTATATAAAATCAACTATTAATAGAATTAATACTAAAAATTAAATTAACAAACAAAGAAACTATAACTAACCTACAATTTAATTTAACACTTTACATAAGCTAACAACTAATAAAAGGAATAAAAACAATTAAATAAAACAATATAAAAGCATTGAAACATTAAATTGTTAAGGTTCTTAATTGCTAAACAAGGCCTTAACAATTTCCAGCCAGCCTAGTCCCCTGCACTGTACTATACATGCTTTATTTTCTGTTCTGCTCCAGGTGCTGTCCGACGCCGCCATGCTGCGGCCTTCACTGTACAAAATCTGATTGCTATAATCAACACTGCAGCAGCCTTGAGTACCTTGCTACTTCCTACTTCAATCAGCCATCATCCTTCAGTAGACAACAAAGAAAGAATAATAGTTAGCACATCTGCAGACTAGCCTCCACGGTGCAATTCTCCTACAGCAAAGATCGTGCTTTGCTACAACCGAATGGAAACAAACACAGCAACTACGTCAGCAAACTCCAAGCCTCCTCCCTCATTGCTCGTGTAGCTGGCTTCTGCTTTGATCTCCATCGCTCATTAGTTTGGCCTCAACCCGAGCCACTCAACTGTAGCAACAATAAAAAGATTAATGCAAAACCAAGGTAAATTAAGAGTGAAAAGTAGGTAAAATCGTGGAACTGAGGAGAACAGAGTAAGAAACTCCTGCTACTGCTGCTGCCATACTGTCGTGTTAGCATATTCTTCATCAATCGGCAGTCGTCCCACCATCTTCTTGCCCATGTAGAAGTTTAAACTACCTAATCCCAGTTCTCAGCACCGCTCAGCCACACCATCAATCAAGACTTCACTGCACTCTCAATACCCGGTAGCTGGGAAAATCTCTAATCTAAACTGTTAATGCGTCATTTTCTACTCTAATAAACACAAGTAAAACAGAATAATATGATGATAAAGCTATAAAAAGTGATCACAACCGAACTATAAAATGAAGAACTATGAAACACAAACTGAGAATTGTACGATAATCAGAATGTAAAAAGAATGTGTAGGAAAATAAACAGGAAACAGTGGTAGTCAGGTTGGGTAATATGGCTGTTGTCACCAGCCATTCTTCACACTCAAAAATGAATAGTAAGGTAAAATTGAAATCCGAATAGTAACTAGAAAAAAAAATAGTAAAAATAGGAATATAGTTGTTCATTTGTAAAGCTTAAATGTGTCTATCAGGAAAATGAAACTTGCCAATTGAGAACAATGGTGGCTGCTGTCACCAGCCAACCTAATGCTCTCCTCTAATCCAACAATCAGTAAGTAGGAACAAGGAAATAGAAAAGAGAAAAATGCAAAATCGAGAGCTAAGAAAGGAAAAACACATGTTTTTCATTAAAACTTAAATGTGCTGAACAACAAGGAAATGGAAGCTTATAAAACAGAGAAGAATAAAAATGGTGGCTGTTAGCTTTTTAATGAGAAAAGCTTTGAAAATACAAAGGAAAAAAAAAAACTTTAGCCTAAAAACTAAAGCTACCCTAAAAAGCTACTTTACCCTAAAATTCTACTCTCTACCTCTACCTACTTCTATTCTACTTTACCTACTTCGTTTTTCAATTGCTCATCATATTCTATTTATACACAAAATTAGGGATACAATGGTAATTTTCAATCTTAGATGAGTTGGCATTGTTTGGCCACTTGTCTTCATTCCATTCGCTGTAGAGTAGATATTTTCACGTCACTTGTCTTTTTGTCCACTTAGATGTGCGATGTGGCCCGACGTATGTCTTCCATGAGGTGGGCACGGTATCCGTCGATCTTATCGTTTCGAGGCGAATAAAATACGAACACTCGACATCACACGTGTCCAAATGAATGGTGACTCAGACTGCGAATTGGGAGTGATCCAGTCTCCTTTTAGCCCCTTTTCAACCCATTTTTGACTGAAACAACTGAGTTTCATTTAGATTTAATTTATCTGCACATAAGAGAATTTTAATTAAATTGAGGGGATAATTAACAAAATAATATGGGGATTAAAATAATTAATTAAGAAATTAAGCATAAATAATTCTATTTTAATAGAAATATCAAACCGCCAACAACTCTTTATATTTTTATGAATAGTTTATTTTGCGGACATATATAGATAGTGTAGTTATCTACCTACTACGTAGTTTTTCTTACTGAGCACATTGAGCTCACTCCTTACTTTCCTCCATAGAGCCTCGTCAGTACCTGGGACCGTTTATATAAGTTGAATTCTTTTGTACAGTCGTATGTCAGCGAAGCATTCTCCCACGTCAAAGGTATACTCAATACAGACATTTATTTTGTATCTAAATTTTGTAAGTACAGTAATCAATTTGAAGATGTGTCTGAGGAATGTGAACAAGAATATTTTTTTTGTAAAAGAACTATTGTGCTAACTAATTAGAAAGCAGCTTCATGTCTTTTTTTTAAGTTGATCACCATGAAAACATATGTATATAGTCGAACACTGTATTGATCCAGCATCGACTCATAGCCCAACCATATAGTACTGTAAAATTCAAGTCGTTACATCTTCCACTTCTTTTAAATGGTCATAATTATTTTAAATGTCTTCCTTACCGATCTTTATCAAAAGCTCATCCTTTTTTTTCTCCAGAGTACCTACAGTAAGATTACTCAACTATTTACAAAGTACTTGAGTAGCTGGTGGATTCGGCGCCTCCCAGACTGTAAGACCCGATTTTAGTTAAAACACGAAATTAAAAATGCAAAAGGATTGAAATGGAATTCTTGAACACGTGCAAGGGCAAAATGGTCAAAAGATCGAAAGCCGGTATAAATTCGATAAGAAAATTTAATTAAAAATATGGATTTGAGAATCTTGATCAATAACGAAGAAATAATTAAATTTCGGGTTAAAATGATCAAGATATCAATTTATTGGAATTAATCGGGATTAATCAAAATTTTTAATTCGAAAAATCATTCCGAAAATAATCAAAAAATATATTGTAAAGCCGAAACAATACTGATAAATTCAATTAGGGATTAATTCAATAAATTAATAACTTTTTTAGATATTTTTGACAAAATAATAGTATTTTAATGATTAAAATAATAATAAAAATAATTAAAAAAAAGGAAGAAAAAAAAGTATCAGAAACTCGGAATCGCGAAACGCGATTCTGAAGAAACAACAGAAAACGAACCAGAGGTCGAGCCCCTTGTCGGTGATCAATGGCCGACGGAGGCCGAGGAAGGAAGCCCGACGAGGCCTGGGCCACCACCGGCCTAAAGGAGCCACAAACGGCGATGACTAGCGAGAGGAACGGCGAGAAACAAAACCATGAGGGAGAAAAAGGAAACGGTGACGAACGGCGCCGATTTAGCCCCACCCGACCACCGTCGAATGTTCCCGAGGCCCAGATGACACGATTGGTGGTAGCCACAACCGTCGAAACCGACGAACAACGTCGAAAACAGCAGAAAGAGGAAATGGGTACCGACGATGGAGAGAACAGGTCGGACCGGCGACTTTCTGGCGACCTCGATCGAAGTCGACCCCAGATCTGAGATGCGGACGACCCAGCGGAGCCACTGGTGCTGAAAGTCGACGGAGAACCGATCGGCAAGGCACTGAACCGACCGAACCGGAGTGAACTGGCGGTCTAAATCGGGTTGAATCGGACCGATCCGATTCAGCCAATGAAGAAAGAAAAAAAGGAGAAAAAGGGAAAAAAGAAAAACAAAAAAAATTGAGAAAAAATCTCGACGATGTAATCGAGCTACGGGTAAGTCAGTAGCGGTCAAAATTGATCGATTTAAATTTTGGAATATTTTATTTAATTAATTTTTGACTGGAAATTTACCTGAAAATTTATGAAATTGTGTACCTCGACAATTGGCATCCAACGAGAGCTCGAGAGAGTCTCGATTTGCGTACTAGCATGGAATCTCGAGTAAGTAACCCTTATTTACGATAATTTACATCGTTATACGTGCTTCGAATTTAATTATCGCATAAAATAAATTAAATTATGAAAATTTAGATAAATTGCCGTAAATAATAAATTCAGCTATTCGAGAGTTAAAACGAGGCCCAATAAATTGTTGGTGGGCACAATAAGCCCAATAGGGCTCGATAATGTGAAAATTAAGTGGAAAACGGGCTTAAGGTCGATTAAGGCCCATTAAGGTGCAATCGGCCCAATAGGGGTAAATGGGTCCAATGATTTAAATTAAGCCTAGAAATAGGAAATACAATTAAATTGTATGATATCTGACCTGAGGAATAATTATACGCAGTTTCGGACATTGGATTGGGAGCAGATCGGACTGCGTGACGAGACAACAGTGGAAAAGGAAAGGTCAGACTCTACAGAAAAATAAGGTAAGGAAATTCTACGGACTGCTAGAGGTAACTTTGAAACTTCAAAGTTCATATGCAGTCTTTTAAAGTATCTGAAGGGTCTAGAAGTAAGTTAATAATTTCAGTGCCCCGAATGAGTAAATTACCAAAATACCCTTGTTAAGGGTAAAATTTTTAATTTTAGGAAAAATTGGGAGGAGCAAGAACAAGAGGTTCCTGCTCGTTCTGGAGATGTTTTGATGCAAGCATGAGTAGGCTGGCGAACTTTGAAAGAAAAATGCACAGCATTGCATATTTTCAACGAGAAAATTGTTTTAAAAACTGTTTTGAGGAAACAGAGCCGCCTACGTGTTTTTATTGGCATGTGACGTGCTAGAGCTTAGCTCGCACGATGTTTTGATTTGTGTAGTGCTGGAGCGAGAGCTCGCACTAGAGTTTTACATGCATTGTTGCTAGAGTCTAACTCGCGCCAGATTTTTATTTATATATATATATATATATGATTTTCGTGACACGGTGCTAGAGTCTAACTCGCACCAGATTTTTCACATGATTTGATGAGAGTGCTAGAGCTTAGCTCGCACTAGTTTTACTTGAATTGACGAGAATGTTGGAGCATCGCTCGCACCCCCCACTGATTTTTATGAGAATATGCGATGAGCTGTGCTTGGAGCATCGGGTAGACTGTGTGTCACCGATTAAATAGGCTCGCACGTGCATTTTGAGACATGGCATGAGTATAGAGATATGATATGGGTTCACGGAGTACGATGTACCATGCAAGTAGCATGGAGTACGATGTACCATGTGGCATCTTCGGATGAGTGGTATCTTCGGATACGTGTGGCATCTTCGGATGCGTGGGATCGGATAAGACAGACGAGATGGACTGACCCACCTCCCGGGCGGTTCTCGATCGTGGTGAGACCCCGCACACTAGGATCCGTGTAGGCAAAGGGACTCCCGAGGACATATGGCCATAGTCCTGGTTATTATCGATATACAGATGTTGCCTAGTCTTGCATGTTGATGATCTTGACGAGATTGAAACTGGGTTTTAAACTAAATTTGCATGATGTTATTTCCATGCTTTTTAAACCAATGTGTGATGTAAACTGATTTTCATGATTTTGTGTGAGTCAGGACCACCCGAGGGATGGGTTGAGTCCTGACTTTATTGTGAAATTTTTAAATGAGAAAGAAATGATTTAAAATGAGTTGCATGTTGAATTTTCCATGCGAACGTGTTTTACATGACATCATGAATCATAGCATCAGTTTTAAAATGTGTGGAGAAAGGGTGGTTTATGCATGGCACCACGTTCATGTAGGTAGTATGGTTACCTACTTGTTCGTAGGATTGCCTTACTGAGCTTGATGTGCTCACCCCTTTCATTTTCTCATACAGATAATCTCCAGTAGATGTTGAGGCGAATGAGTACTGCATTCTGGATATTCGCTGATGCCCATCATTTAAGGTATATACACTTGTATATATTGTATCTAAATAAGCATAGCACAGTAACATGTTTGAAAGTAACTTTAGGGGATGTATAAATATTGTAAACACTTATAAATGACTGAGAAAGAATTAAGTTATATGATAAATGAATGGCAGGACTGGCATTGACGCACAGCCCAATTGTTAGTGGAGTGTGGTCACGATCAGAGGACAGGTAAGAATCTAAGAATAAATAAAAAGTAAAAAATTTACTCTGATTTTTGGGTAATTTTGGGTCGTGACATATATAAAGGTGGTATTAGAGCAAAAATTGGTCTGATGTGTATCAGTGTCAGTAATTAAGAAATTACATCCCCGTGTTACTGTGCTTGGTTAGATACAATAGTGTATATCGAGATGGGTTTTAACTAAGAAATGGTTAAGAATGCAGGAATGCCTAATATTAGTCGTGATAGAGGAGGTAGAGCACGAGGCAGAGGCCGTAAGGGTAGGCCTGAGCCTGCTAGTCGTGTTGTGTTGATCTAGGAGAATCAGTATGAGATTGAAATAGAGGCTAATGTTGAGCATGCCTCACAGAGTCAGACAAAGAGATGAGACAGTATTGAGACATGCTTTGCGAGGTTGGAGCGGAGTATGGAGAATATTTTGAGAGCTAATTGCTCAGAGTATGCATGGGATTTGAGGGCGAGACGGAGCATTGATGGAAGTCCTCTCGACCCATCTTAAGAGTTAACATGAGAAATATTTTGGATGTATTTCGGTGATAGAATATCCCGGACACTGTTTAAAAGGAGTTGATTTATTGATGAGTATGAATTATGAGTATGAAACTCAGTTATATTCTTGGGCAGATATTACCTCGACACTATGAACAGTGACAGTCGAGATGTCTAAAAGTTCATGGAAGGGCTCAAATTGTCAATTAGAGTCTGATTCGCCCTGTTAGATATCACTACCTATACCGAGGTAGTGCGCAGAATACAGTTGTGTGAATAAGATCGAGTGTTGCACGCCTCTGAGATCGAGAAAGGTAGTAAGGGCCAAAATAGAGACGAAAGAGAATTGAGAATGATAGAGATGGCAGAACGAGAAAAAGGGGTAGGTTGGTAAAAGATTTGATTTGATGAGTTATGGGCTAAGATAATTAGTAAGGCCATAGTTATCCGATTGTAGCACTTTTGAGGGGTATTGTGATTGGAGAACCTCGATCTGCTACGGATCACTGTAGAAATGTGTGGTAAATGCCACGAAAGTAGGACCTACACCTACATATTATTGATGAAAATGGCCGTTAAGTGTGGTAAGACGAACCATTTATTATGATTGCTCAGAGTTAGGAGAGATTGCCCCACAGAAAGGTAAAGAGATAGAGAAAACCCTGTTGAGATAGTTGCATCTAAAAGGGAGGCCACAGCCGAAGAGAAAAGGAAAGTAGGCTATTGGACGAAGGCAAGTGTATGTCTTGGACCAGGATACTATTGATGTTTCACAGGATGTGGTGAAAGATACCACACTGCTTATGAATAACTTGATCCTAAATACAAGATGTACTGGAGTAAGAGGCGTATGCTAGGTAAGAATACCCTTAAAATATGAAGTAATTTGGATTAAAGCAATAAGTAGTAAATATGAATTATAACTAAGGATAAGGGTGGATATAACCATAACTAGTCCCTGTGGTTAAGTCTGAGGGTTAATAAAGGTATTTCAAAATACCTCCCCGCCTGAAGACTTGACAGTGTCTAGAAATATATATATATATAATCTATAACTTGAAATCGACCGTGGTAAGATATAAATTTAAAATTTGGATACTTTTACTAGTACGATAAAGAACTATAAAATTCGATTAATTATGAAGGTTAAAATATTAAAATTTAATAAAAGCCGTTAATATAAGAAAAAGTAAATGACGCGGGTTAGTACCTTGAACGGGAGCAATTTTGAAGTGATACTACACGTTTATGCGTACATAGGTCAAGGATATGGGCGATTGAAATATGTAGAGGAGCTCAACTACAATGAGTTATTTAAACTTTACCTGGACCGATTTGTCATCATCCTTATTGATGATATGTTGGGTGTAGTTAAAGTCCAAGGTAAATTATAAGCAACAATTGAAAAATTGCTTCTACATATGGTTGCTGCGAGTTCTAAAAAGGGTATACTTTGTTGGCACATTTAATTATGAAAACGTGTTATTTGAATGAGATGATAAGTGAGATGATAGATGTGACATGAATTTCACTGTAGTGAAGAATGAACTGACCACCGTGATTATTTTCACCATACCCAACAGCTCAAAAGGTTTCTCAGTGTGTATGGATACCTCAAAATCATGAATGAGCTAAGTATTGATGCAAAAAGGGAAGATAGTCGATTGTGGATCCAGACAACTCAAGGATCATGAAATAAACTATCTGAACCATGATTTAAAGTTGGCAGCGATAGTACTTGTACTGAGGATATGGTACTGTTATGTACACGGTGAGAAATTTTGGGTATGCACTGATCATAAAGCCTCAAGTATCTGTTTTCACAGAAAAATGCGAATATGAGAATACATAGTGGGTTAGAGCTTCTGAGAGATTTTGATTGTGGAAAATTATACCACCCAGGAAAGGCTAATGTGATGGCTGATGCTTTGAGCAGAAAGAGCCTCGGGATGGTATCACATATGATGGTCAGGGAGCATGAGCTGCTAAAGCAGTTGTGAGCCTCAGTTGTGATGTGATCCCTTCTGATGATGATAGTATTGTGTGACAACTAGCCTGAGACTAGAACCGGATGAAAATGCTCGGATTTGACAGGCTTAGCGTAATGATCGGCATGGTGTCGATAGTTTGGGTCAGATTCAGAAAGGTACAGTGATAGAGTTCACAGAGAGTTTCGATGATTTACAGAGAGGTTTAGAGACGGTATAAGTGCTCCCTAGGACCACAGTTGATGAGATAGTAATATTGTCAGAAGCTTACTCTTCGGGATATACAGTGCATACGAAAAGTAACGAATATATATATGAAATCTCTGAAAAGGGTATTAGTGGTCATATGTGAAAAGAGATATAGTAGAGATTGTGGAAAAGTGCCTAGTATGTCAGCAGAATAAGGTAGAGTATTAGAAGTCTGCAGAGTTATTGCAGCCTCTACCTATATCGACACGGCACAAAAATGGGAGCAAGTCTCCATGAATTTCATGATGGGTTATAGAGGACCCAGATGAATCATGAGGCTATTTAGACGATAGTCGCTAAGTTGACTAAGTCTACCCACCTTCTGGTTATGAAATCCCTAGATACTCAGAGTGTGTATGAGGATTCAGGTATAAGAAAGATTGTGGAACATTATGTAGCGTTTCAGTGAGCATGGTATCATATAGGGATTCCCACTTCACTTCTCACTTCGGGAAATATTTTTCAGGAAACTATGGGAACCCGACTGAGTGTTAGCACAGCTTTTCGTCCTCAAACAGATGGTCAGTCAGAGATGACTGTACAAGTTCTGGAGGATATGATGAGAGTATGTGCATTGATTTTATAAGCTCCTAGGATGATCAGTTGCTACTAATTGAAGTCGCCAATAACGACAGTTGGCACTTGAGTATCTGGATAACAATTATGAGGTAATGTATGGCTGTAGGGGTTGTTCCCCGACTCAGATAAGAAAAAGTGGGTGACAGATAGAAATTTCTTCCGGATTAGTATAATAAGTCTCTGAGGATGTTCAGTTGAGTGAGAGATTAAGAACACCTCAGAGCAGACAAAAAGCATTGGAATTCACCGAGGGTGAATCAGTATTGTTGAAGTTATTTGTCCTAAGGGAATAAGGACATAACGAGACTCGGGAAGAAGGCAAATTGAGTTTTGCTGAATGGAATTTTTGAGAGATTAGACAAGTAGGAGATAAGACCTATAGGTTGGCGTTATCACCTGAATAGACAGGCACCCACAATGTGTCCCATCTTTTGATACTTCGGCAATACTATCCAGATCCAGCATAGGTGATCAGATATGAACTCCAACAGTTCAGCTCAAGGTAAATATAAGTATATTGAAAAAGTTGATTCGGGCATTAAACAGGAAAGAGAAAGTATTGAGGTTTGAGACGATCTCCCTAATTAAAGTCCTTTGATAGTATTACACTCCGGAAAAAGGTCACATGAGAATTAAAAAAGTATGATACGATTGATGTACCTGGAGTAGTCTATGGACTCATATGACTTGGTTCTAATTTGGAGGACCAAATTCCTTAAGTGGGGGAGATTATGTAAGACCCGATTTTAGTTAAAACACGAAATTAAAATGCAAAAGGATTGAAATGGAATTCTCGAACACGTGCAAGGGTAAAACGGTTAAAAGATCGAAAGTCGGTATAAATTCGATAAGAAAATTTAATTAAAATATGGATTTGAGAATCTTGATCAATAATGAAGAAATAATTAAATTTCGGGTTAAAATGATCAAGATATCAATTTATTGGAATTAATCGGGATTAATCGAAATTTTTAATTCGAAAAATCATTTCGAAAATAATCGAAAAATATACCGAAAAGTCGAAATAATACTGATAAATTCATTAGGGATTAATTGAATAAATTAATAACTTTTTTAGATATTTTTGACAAAATAATAGTATTTTAATGATTAAAATAATAATAAAAATAATTAAAAAAAGGAAAAAGAAAAAAAGTATCAGAAACTCAGAATCGCGAAACGCGATTCTGAAGAAACAACAAAAAAAGAACCAGAGGCCGAGCCCCTTGCCGACGATCAATGGCCGACCGAGGCCGAGGAAGGAAGCCCGACCAGGCCCGGGCCACCACCGACCTAAAGAAGCCACGAACGGTGATGACCGGCGAGAGGAACGGCGAGAAATGAAACCGTGAGGGAGAAAAGGAAACGGCGGCGAACGGCGCTGATTTAGCCCCACCCGACTACCGTCGAACGTTCTCGAGGCCCAGACGACGCGATTGGTGGTAGCCACAACCACCGAAACCGACGAACGGCGTCGAAAACGGCGAAAAGAGGAAATGGGTACCGATGGTGGAGAGAACGGGCCGGACCGACGACTTTTCGGCGACCTCGACCGAAGCCGACCCCAGATCTGAGATGCGGACGACCCAGCGGAGCCACTGGCAACTGAAGCCGATGGAGAACCGGTCGGCAAGATACTGAACCGGCCGAACCGGAGTGAACCGGAGGTCTGAACCGGGTTGAACTGGACCAAACCGGTTCAGCCAATGAGGAAAGAGAAAAAGGAGAAAAAGGGAAAAAAGAAAAAGAAAAAAATTTGAGAAAAAATCTCGACAATGTAATCGAGCTACGGGTAAGTCAGTAGCGGTCGAAATTAACCGATTTAAATTTTGGAATATTTTATTTAATTAATTTTCGACTGAAAATTTACCCGAAAATTTATGAAATTTTGTAGCTCGACAATTGGCATCCAATGAGAGCTCGAGACAGCCTTGATTTACGTACTAGCATGGAATCTCAAGTAAGTAACCCTTATTTACGATAATTTACATCGTTATGCGTGCTTCGGATTTAATTATCGCATAAAATAAATTAAATTATGAAAATTTAGATAAATTGTCGTAAATAATAAATTGAGCTATTCGAGAGTTAGAACGAGACCCAATAAATTGTTGGTGGACCCAATGAGCCCAATAAGGCTCGATAATGTGAAAATTAAGTGAAAAACGGGCTTAAGGCCGATTAAGGCCCATTAAGGTGCAATCGGGCCCAATAGGGGTAAATGGGCCCAATGATTTAAATTAAGCCCAGAAAATAGGAAATACAATTAAATTGTATGATATCTGACCTGAGGAATAATTATACGCAGTTTCAAACATTAGATTGGGAGCAGATCGGACTGCGTGATGAGACAACAGTGGAAAAGGAAAGGTCAGACTCTACAGAAAAATAAGGTAAAGGAATTCTACGGACTGCTAGAGGTAACTTTACAAAACTTCAAAGTTCATATGCAGCCTTTTAAAGTATCTAAAGGGTCTAGAAGTAAGTTAATAATTTCAGTGCCCCGAATAGGTAAATTACCAAAATACCCTTGTTAAGGGTAAAATTTTCAATTTTAGGAAAAATTAGGAGGAGCAACAACAATAGGTTCCTGCTCGTTCTGGAGATGTTTTGACGCATGCATGAGTAGGCTGGCTAACCTTGAAAGAAAAATGCACAGCATTGCATATTTTCAACGAGGAAATTGTTTTAAAAACTGTTTTGAGGAAACAGAGTCGCCTACGTGTTTTTATTGACATGTGACGTGCTAGAGCTCAGCTCGCACGATGTTTTGATTTATGTGATGCATGCATTAGTGCTGGAGTGAGAGCTCGCACTAGAGTTTTATTGGTGCTGGAGTCCAACTCGCAACAGATTTTTATTTATATATATATATATATATGATTTTCGTTACACGGTGCTAGAGTCTAACTCGCACCAGATTTTACATGATTTTCGTGACAGGGTGCTAGAGTCTAACTCGCACCAGCTTTTCCACATGATTTGATGAGAGTGCTAGAGCTTAGCTCACACTAGTTTTACTTGAATTGACGAGAGTGCTGGAGCATCGCTCGCACCCCCCACTGATTTTTATGAGAACATGCGATGAGCCGTGCTTGGAGCATCGGGTAGACTGTGTGTCACCAATTAAATAGGCTCATACTTGCATTTTGAGACATGGCATGAGTATAGAGATATGATATGGGTCCACAGATTACAATGTACTGTGAAAGTAGCATGGAGTACGATGTACCGTGTGGCATCTTCGGATGCGTGGTATCTTCGGATACGTGTGGCATCTTCGGATGCGTGGGATCGGATAAGACCGATGAGATGGACTAACCCACCTCCCGGGCAGTTCCCGATTGTGGTGCGACCCCGCACACTAGGATCCGTGTAGGCAGAGGGACTCCCGAGGATACATGGCCATAGTCCTGGTTATTACCGATATACAGATGTTGCCTAATCTCGCATGTTGATGATCTTGACGAGATTGAAACTGGGTTTTAAACTAAATTTGCATGATGTTATTTTCATATTTTTTAAACCCATGTGTGATGTAAACTGATTTTCATGGTTTTGTGTGAGTCAGGACCACCCGAGGGATGGGTTGAGTCCTAACTTTATTGTGAAATTTTTAAATGAGAAAGAAATGATTTAAAATGAGTTGCATGTTGAATTTTCCATGCGAACGTATTTTACATGACATCATGAATCATAGCATCAGTTTTAAAATGTGTAGAGAAATGGTGGTTTATGCATGGCACCACGTTCATGTAGGTAGTATGGTTACCTACTTGTTCGTAGGATTGCCTTACTGAGCTTGATGTGCTCACCCCTTTCATTTTCTCACACAGATAATCTCCAGTAGATGTTGAGGCAACTGAGTACTGTATTCCGGATATCCGCTGCTGCCCATCATTTAAGGTATATACACTTGTATATATTATATCTAAATAAGTATAGCACAGTAACATGTTTGTAAGTAACTTTAGGGGATGTATAAATATTGTAAACACTTATAAATGACTGAGAAAGAATTAAGTTATACGGTAAATGAATGGTGGGACTGGCATTGACGCACAGCCCAATTGTTAGTGGAGTGTGGTCACGATCAGAGGACAGGTAAGAATCTAAGAATAAATAAAAAGCGAAAAATTTACTCTGATTTTTGGGTAGTTTTGGGTCGTGACACAGACTACTTTCAGTACACGCTCAGGTATATCATCGGATGTTTATTTCCAAACATGTAGATTGTATAGATACTGGATTGTATATAAACACTTTTGGGATGTAATCAGTTGTTTTATAGATTAGTATGTAAATGATTTGGGAAGTGAATGAAATGCTGGTGATACTGAGTATAAATATGAATGTTGTTGTTGTAAAAATGTAGAGTTGTAAAGTAATAAATTTAAGAAAATAAAATCAACTGCATTGCGAGTATAAATTGTGTTTTATTGCAGGGAGGTAGGCTAAAATATAAGAGGTTATGCTGTCGAAATTTTTGAAAAAACTAAATGATTAAAAGAATAAGTAAAGGAAGAAAGTAAGTATCCTACACTGTACAGGAATGTAACCTAAGTAGGAAAATAAGATTTAAAGGAAAAAGTTATCAATTATTTCCACGCTTCTGAGACGTTACAATATTATAATGATTGAACTTAAGTATTATATTGATTTAAGATTATTAAGACAACTCCCTAGCTTTATGACACTGCTTTGATTTATAAAATCGTTTGAATAAACTTATTTTAGGGCTTTTCGGTAAAAGGTTTCCAAATTTTTTCCTTAAACATAAATTACCTTTATTTTATAAAATCCTATTTATGAAATGGTTTTATAATGTTCTAAAAGAAAAGCTTTACTTGATTTGATGTAAATAAAATCTAATTGTTTTCACTAGGGGTTGTCCAACTAATTATTTTGAAAACCATGATTCTATGAGATATTCATTCCATTATTGTATATATGACTATTAAACCTATTGCTTATGTTTTAAATTGTGATTCATGGATTGTATAGTATGTTATTGAAGCTTTGAATTGTTTTAGAGACTTCAAACCCTCTGTACATACTTTTCTTTGGCATTTATGTTAATTGTATTGTATTATTGACTGTTTAACTTAGACACGTCGATCCAGCAGGATTAGGATTCGTGGAATGATTGCATTTCTTCTTGAGATGATTGTGTTCCTTCATGGAACGATTGTATTGTACATGTTATCCTTGGGATGTCAGCCTAGTCTCTCAATTACTATTGAAAGTACTTCACTGATCAGTTTATGAATTAATTTGATTTGAAAGCATCAGCTTACATTTGCAAGGATTGATTTGAAAGCATGTTTTGACATATATATGTATATTGATCGAATGATTTGATTTCTTATTGCAAGTATTACTGATCGTTTTATGAATTGATTTGATTTGAAACTATTTCGATAATTGATATTATATGGATTTGACTTAAGACCTTCAGGCTACATTATAAGAATTATTTTAAAAGTATGTTTTGACATATATACGTATATTGATAGAATGTTTTGATTTAAATTGCATTATTTTATATACATTTCCCTTCTCATGTAACGTTTACTGAGCATTAACTCACCCCCTCCCTTTTATCCATAGGTAATCTTATAGACAACACCGAAGATGTCCCTTTTGAGTAGGCCCAAAGAGTACTTTCCTCTGCCTGCTTAACCAACTAAAAGGTATATACTAAGGTATATCTTTAGTTTATATTTCAGACAATTATCGCACAGTCTATGTATGTGTACTTTGAGATATAACGTTACGCTGCGATAGGTATAAACCAAAACTTATAGCTTAGATTTGAATTGTGATGTATAAATGGTATTTAAGGGCTAATTATATTTTATTGTGGACGATTGATGGATGAGGCAAAATCTTAGTTTTGATGAAAGATTGATATGTATGCGTATGGAGTTAATTTAGGATCACATCACACATGTTTGAATGAGACCAAGACTAATGGAATTAATAACCAGGTTGATCTATAACCTATATTTTTGGAGAATCCAATTGACACCTGTTTTTGATACAACGTGACCCAAAAAAGATATTTGTTATAATCAAAATCACATTTATAGAACTTGGTATACATTCTCTTCTCTCTGAGGGTTTCTAAAACAATTCTCAATTGCTGCTTTTGTTTCTTTCCAGGATTTAGGATACACCATAATATCATCGATAAATACTAAAACAAATTTATCCAGGTATGGCTTAAATATTTCATTCATACAATTAGTTCAGTAATTCATTCTTCCAGTTATAGTAATTTACTCTTTCATTACTTCCCTATCTTCAATAAAATGATCTCTTTTAGTCATGCTCTTTACCTTTCCCTTTTTAGTACTTCGAAGACATGCATCTCATATCCACACAGTCGTGTCTTATCCACACAGTTGTGTCTTGCGCACTGCTTCCTTATAAATAATAACATCAAATGGAGCTAACATAACTCGATTGAGGATCCCAGTCTCTCCTATGAGTTTCTGGGCTTTCTTCATTTTGTCACTTAACTTATTCAGATTATACCTCCCTAAAATTATAAATTCAAATTCATATTCATTCTCGGGCTTATTGCCTTATGTCTGATTCATAAAGTTCATATGTAATTGTTGTTGTGCCATGTCCGGGATGTATTACCATATAAAGATATCCAAAAATTTATCCCATGTAACCTTCTATTGTCGGGCCCTCAGATTAGATTGGGGGACGTCCATTAAGGTTCGACCTTCCATTTCAATATCAATGCTACAAAACTCACATTCTTTTATAGTTGTACACCTTAAGGATCCACATAACCTTTCTAATTCATTTATCCAGTTTTCCATTATAACTGGATTCCTACCTAATAACTGATATTGTACTATCTTTCGAAACTATTTTAGTCTTTCTCTAAGTCGCAGTCATACCTTAATAATTATCATTATTATTACGCTGTTATCACTTGACCGAACAATTTCATCATTGTCTTCATGCCCTGCTTTAATCTTATAGAGCGGACTTTAGAATTTTCAGTTAAATTGTGAGGTGCACATTCAAATGAGGATTTGCTATATCTCTCAGGCCTATCTCTACGACCTCGAGAACAATTCCTTCTCATTTACTAGTATGGCTGTGATGCCAACCAACCATATCTTCCTTCAATGACACAATTTCCTCAGTATAAACATAGCCAGGTATACCTGCTTGTATCAAAACAATGTACAATAATGTTGAGGATGTGAACTTTCCTACTTATCTTTAATTCTAAACATCGACTCATATCTAACCAACATTACTCTGATATCAACTTCTGTAATGACCCATTTTACAGTACAATATGATTGGGTTACGAGTCGATGCTAGATCAAAATAGTAAATCTTCGAACAAAGCCAAAGAAAATATTTTTTGATAAATCAGAATAATTGATCTTTTACAAAATATCTCTGTTCACATTCCTCATATACATTTTCCTATACATTACTGTACTTACAAAAATTTTAGATACAAAATAATAATGTCTTGGATAAACCTTTAAACGCATAAGATTACTTTGCGGAAGTATGACTGTGTACAAGAACCTTACTTACAAAAACGGTTCCAGCAACTGATGTGTCACGACCCATTTTATTCTTTTAATCCGAAAATCACTATAAATTTTTTGCATTTTACAGTTACCTTACCCGGTCGTGAACAACTCACCACTACACAGTTGGGCTGTGAGGCAGTAATAACTATCCTTCACCATTCACTTCCCAAATTAATCAAAAGTATTGTCATACATCCAAATGTTAAGTGGTATGTTCATACATACTATGTGTTATAACATCTACATCCCCCATATTACAATTCAAATGATCACTGTGCTCTAACATTGTTTAGATACAAAAGAATCTCTATGTATATACCTCTGGGTGATGGAGATGCATCGGATATCTCAACAAAATGCCTCAGTCCTCACTGGGCCACTATACACGCTCTGTAGGAGGGGGAAAATAGATAGGGATTAGCAACCACACACTCAGTAAGGCAATAATGCAAGCATGGTAGATAACTACTCTATCTACATGCTGATAGTGTTATGCATAAATCATTTGATAATCAGAGCATGAGGAAATAAAATTATGCCATATACATATACATATATCATGTATTGAAAATCATGGAAATAGGCATATAAGACATGGAATCATCATCATGTAAAATCATTTTATGCTCATTCTCATTTAAAACTCATCAAAAAGGGGAATTCATTTAAGGAACATCCTTTTTTAATCACATCACAAATCTCTTTTCAAATTTTATCACATCTCATCATAATCATTTCTCTATCACAAATATCATCACCGTTTTCTCAATCAAAATTCCACAAGGCTCAACCTCTCCCTTGGGTTTACCCTGGACAATCACAATCACACTTAAGTATAAAAATCATGTGGTATTATGCATTATCAAGTGGGATAGCTCACTATATATCAAAGGCTATGTTAGCTAACTAAGTCATACATCATCCCAGACCACACGCATCCAGGTGTGTGAGGTATCGTGCTGGTACGAAGGTGGTTAGTCTCTCGCCAGACTTTCTTATTACATAACCACTACGCGGTACATCGTACTCCATGTGATATACACGATACAGCATACTCTGTGAACCTATATCGTGGTTGGGGGTGCCAGCTGTAGGTCTTATCTACGCCATATAGCATACTCTGTGAACCTATATCGTGGTTGGGGGTGCCAGCTGTAGGTCTTATCTACGCCATATCAAGAGTTTTTCGTACCCATGTAGGAGAGCCTCCCTGCCAAACAGAGCCTCTCAACCCCTCTAGGGCTTAAGGATGTTGGCTTAAGGATCCTTCCGTAAGAGAGCCTCCCCGCCTCATCGGGCTTGAGGATATAGGGCTTGAGGATCTTACCGTAAGAGAGCCTCCCCACCGAACAGAGCCTCCTCACATCCTCTTTGGCTTGAGGATGTAAGGCTTGAGGATCTTAGCAACTTCCACGACCTCATACGTACCACCGTGTGAAAACTTATGCGAGCAAAGCTCTAGCTTGATTCATGCATCATAACTAAACCACCTCGTAAGAGCAACGCTCTAGTACGACATTTATGCATGAAATCATGATGAAATCCACGTATGAGTAGAAGCTCCAGTACATTTTATAAAACATCATTAAAGTTTCCAAATCAAGGTGCGAGCTAAGCTCCAGCACATTTCATACAAATGTAGGCATTAAAATCTAGCGCGAGCGAGGCTTCAATGCGATTTACATCACACAATTACAATAGACGACTCATACAAAATCAAAACAATCTCAAAAACTGGGTTTAGCACCTCACAAATGCTATTCCACAACATCATTAAAACACTAGCTAGCCTATCCATTTGTTGCTAAAAAACAATGCATTATGTTTTGTGAAAACACTCAAAACACGTGATTTATGCAATTATTAGCCTTACTATCCCATTTCTTTAAGACACCATTTCAAAAACCAAATCACACGCATATACAGTCCAAGGTATTCCATACACCTTCAAACACATTTCTATATACTCATGCACTTTTCCAAAGCCCTATATACCCATAAAATACTAGCAGCTATCTCTATATAATCACAGAATTCCCTTACCTAGAATCGCATCGCGTGATTTCACTTCCTTAGAGCTGCTTACTCGTGCGATTCGATTCATCTCCAACGACCTCTTCGAAACTACACAAAGTCGTTTATCTCATCAATTTAGCCTATACAACACAACTCATGTGTTTGCTATAGTCAATTCAACCTATAGCCTCTATTAATCCTTATAAGTTTTTGTTTTATCATTCTACTCGTATCTCAAGCCTATTGATTTCTTTTAAGCCTGTTGATTTATACCAAATCGATATTAAATCGATATTAAGCTCATAGTGTTCATATTTCATCAATTTCTTCACTATGACCTTTTATCATACATCTTACATACTCATTTCCATAAATCCTCTAAACTCACAATGTGGCTTCATTTAATCATCTTAAATCATTCACATTACATCAACAACAACTTAGTATGACTCATAATTCATCAATTCCCCCAAACCACATTTTCTCACACTAGACATAATCTAGGTTATATGTGTTCCATTGCTTTCTAGATGATTTCTATCATAAATATTCATACCAATCTACTCCAACATCAATAAATAAACAAATGTACTTGGATTGGTACATTAGAAACTCACCTATTTGGATTTCCTTCTTACTTCAAATGAAAATGCTCCTTACTCCTTCAATCCAACAAATGGGGTTTTGACTTCAAACTATGTTGTTCTCTTCTTTAAGATGAACAACTTTGTCTCTAATCGTCTTCCCTAAAATATTACTGGAAATGGGTAGATTTAGGAGTGAGAAAGTTAGGTTTTGGGTTGAAATGGAAGAAATGGGGGTTTGTTTCCGTGATTTGCAGATTTCACTTCTCTAATTTATAGAAATTGCCCAATGAGATCGATCTGGTCCTCTTAAATCCTTCATTTTCATGCCAATTTGAATGTATCAGATCGATCTGTCGAGGGCTTGAGATCGATACGTCCTAAGCAGTAGCTTAAGGAGATCGATCTGCACCTAGGGGAGATCAATCTGCTCCTACCCGAGAGCTAAAGAAATCGATCTGTTTGCACTAAAAATTGATTCTCTCATTATAGAATGCTTAGCAGATCAATCTGGCTCCATTAGAGATCGATCTGTCTTGTTCCATTGCTCAAATAAGAGCATTTTGGCCCTTTCAGATCGATCTCTCTTCCTATGAGATCGATCTGGCCTTATTTCCATATTTTTCTACATTTTTCTACAGCAACTCATACCCAACTTCATACATTTTGCTGCCATAGTCATTTTCTCATCCATCCACCTCTAAAACTTGCAATTGGCATCCATTTATACCTTATGCATATTAAAACTTGTATGCATTCATTGTATAACCAAAGGTATACAATACACATCCAAATGGAAGTACAATTACTTATGCAAACTCATGCAACTTCATCCCACTTGTTGCACTACTCATTTTGCGTTCCAATCACATTCATCACTTATAAAAGTCCATTTCTTCATATTCATACATAATGAAACTTGTGTGTACTTTAAAAACTCGTATTACAAGTATGTACATCGAATCCACGGACTAACATCACTTATGCTTTACATTGCAAATACATCACCATTCTCATGATTTCATAAAGTTTGCATCCAAAATAAAGGTCTTACATTCCTCCCCTCCTTTAAAGAATTTGGTCCTCCAAATTAGAACCAAGTCACTCTTCAAAAAGTTGGGGGTACTTCTATCGTATCAAGTTCTCTAATTCCCATGTGGCCTCTTCCACCGTGTGATGTTGCTAAAGAACTTTAACCAAAGGAATTGTCTTATTCCGTAACACTTTCTCTTTTCTGTCCAATATCCGGACCAACTTCTCAACATATGTCATAGTCTCATTGAGCTCCAACGGCTCATATCTTATCACATGTGTCGAGTCTGGGTGATACTTACGAAGCATAGAGACGTGGAAGACGTTATGAACATTCTCTAAATCCAGTGGCAACGCCAACCTATACGCCTTATCTCCCACTCTCTCCAAAATCTCAAAGGGTCCGATATATCTAGAGCTCAACTTGCCCTTCTTACCAAATCTCATAATACCCTTCGAAAGTGAAACTCTCAGAAATACTGACTCACTCACATCAAACTCTAGTAGTCTTTATCTCTTGTCAGCATAACTCTTTTACCGGCTCTGAGCTGTTCGTAATCTCTCACATATCAATCGGACGTCCTCAGATGCCTGCTGTACTAAGTCCAGAGCAAAAATCTGTCTGTCACCAATCTCTTCCCATCCAATGGGGGATCGACATCTGTGTCCATGTAGTGCCTCATAGGGTGTCATCCCTATACTCACATGATAACTGTTATTATAAGGAAACTCGGCTAACTGCAGGTGATCATCCCAGGAGCCTCCAAAATCCAACACACACGCTCTCAACATATCCTCCAGGGTCTGTATAGTCTTCTCTGACTACCCATCTATCTGAGGATGGAAATCGGTGCTAAAACTCAAGTGGGTACTCATCGCTTCCTAAAAATGTTCCCAAAAATAGGAAGTGAAACAGGCATCCCTATGAGAAACAACGCTCACTATTACACCATGTAGTCGTACTATCTCTCGAACATACAAGTTTGTCAATTGACTTAGAGTATCGGTAGCTCTCATAGCTAAGAAATGGGCTGACTTAGTCACCGATCCACAATAACCCATATGGCATCATGACCTCTGCAGGTCCTCGGCAATCCCATCACAAAATCCATGGTGACATGCTCCCACTTCCATGTCGATATCGGTAGAGGCTACAACAATCCTGCAGGCTTCTGATGCTCTACCTTCACATGCTGACAAACAAGACACTTAGCGACATAATCAGCAATGTCTCTCTTCATTCCAGGCCACCAATAAATCTTTCGAAGGTTTTGATACATCTTGGTACTCCCCGGATGTATCGTGTACTTCGATGAGTGAGCTTCTGATAGAATCAGTCTCTTGACTCATGGTCCTCAGGAACACATACTCTGCCTCTAAAGCTCAATAAACCTTCCGTACTCAGCTCAAACTCAATACCCACACCTGCCTGTATCTGACTCAACCAACCGATATATTGTCGATCGCTCTGTTAAGCATGTTGAATGCGACCAATCAACTCTGCTCCAGTCTCAAACTAGTCAGGATCTCAAATCTCTCTGAACCAGGCAAGGTTACATCCAAACTAAGGTTCATAAATTATTCCAACAACTCATGTTCCTATACCATCATATAAGACGCCAACCCGAGGTTCTTCCTGCTCAAAGCATCAGCAACTACATTTGTCTTACCCGGGTGGTACATGATTTCACAATTGTAATCCTTCAGGAGTTTGAGCCATTTCCTTTGTCTCATAATTAACTCTTTCTGCGAGAACAGGTACTTAAGGCTCTAATGATCTGTAAAGACCTGAAATTTCTCACCATAGAGGTAGTGGCGCCATATTTTCAAAGCAAACACTATGATCGCCAACTCCAAATCATGTGTCAGGTAGTTCCTCTCGTGATCTTTCAACTGCCTAGATCCATAGGCAACTACCTTCCCATCCGACATAAGCACATAGCCCAGTCCTTGGTGTGATGCATCTATATACACCGAGAAACTTCCTGAGCTGGTGGGAATGGTGAGAACCGGAGAAGTGGTCAATTGAAGCTTAAGCTCCTTAAAACTCCTCTCATATGCCTCATCCCATACAAACTTAATGTCTTTCTGTGTGAGGCGTGTCAATGGAGCAGCTAGTCTGGAGAAACCCTCTACAAATCTCCGATAATAACATGTCAATCCCAAAAAACTTCTAATCTCAGTAACTGTCTTGGGTTGTTCCCACTGTACAATTACCTCTATCTTGGATGGATCTACTGATACCTCATCCTTCGACACGACATGGCCCAGAAATGAGATCTGCTCTAACCAAAAGTTACAGTTGCTGAGCTTGGCATATAACTCTTTCTCTCAGAGGGTCTGCAGAACTACTCTCAAATACTCCTCATGATCTTCCTTGGACTTGGAATAGACCAATATATCATCAATAAACACAATCATAAACTTGTCTAGGTATAGCTTGAATACATCATTCATCAGGGCCATAAATGTTGCGGGCCATTCGTCAATCCGAATCGCATTACCAAAAACTCATAGTGGCCATAACGGGTACGAAATGCTGTCTTGGATACATCTCCACTCCATATCCTCAACTGATGATACCTTGATCGCAGACCTATCTTTAAAAAGATTTGTACTCCCCGAAGCTGATCCAACAAATCATCTATACGTGGAAGGGGGTACTTGTTCTTAATGATGGCCTTATTCAACAATCGGTAATCTATACACAGTCGGAGGCTTCCATCCTTATTCCCCACAAATAGAACTGGTGCTCCCCAAGGTGAGACACTCGGTCTAATAAACCCCTTCTCCAGCAACTCTTGTGACTATTTCTTTAGCTCTTCAAATTCTATTGGAGTCATTCTATATGGTGGTTTCGATATCGGCTCAGTACCAGGTACTAACTCTATCCTAAATTCTATTTCCTTTTCAGGTGGTAGTCCTGGTAATTTGTCATCAGGGTAATCCATAATTACGGGTATGTCCTCAATTCCGGGTGTGCCTTATCTATATCGACCACGTAGGTAATGAACCCTTCACATCATTTTTTCTACCATTAGTAACATAACCCATCACATCAATATTCAACATAAACAAATATATTCATCGCTCAATAAATTCAATAAGATCATACTCTTTTCATTTATCATAATTATGTTCTTTTCAATTCATTTCACAAATCTTACAACATGATTTTTTATCTCTGGAAACATCAAAGTCTTAGCATGACAGTCCATAACAACATGATTGGCAGCCAACCAATCCATTCCTAATATTACATCAAAGTCATTCATACTTAATAAAATTAAATTGGTTGTCATCTCCTTTCCCTCTATCTTCAATTTACAATCTCTACATATATACTCAATCAATTGACTATCATTCATGGGTGTGAAAATCATCAACATTTTATCCAACAATGTAGGTTTCACATGCTTCAACAATTTATGTACGAAGGAAGGCGATATGAAGGAAGGCGTGGCACCAGGATAAAATAATACCAATGCTTCTAAATCAAATATTAGGATGGTACCTTTAATCATATCCGTCGAAGCATCTGCGGTGTCCTAATCCAGTGCATGTACTCTTCCTCTACTCACACCCACTGTCTGCTTCCCTTTTTCTTCAATCGTGGCCCTCCTCCTTGAGGAAACTGTTTCAACTGGAGCTCTCTCTGTCTCCTTGCCCTTCTGTGGGGCAATCTCCATCCTCTTAGAGCAATACTTTGCTATATGTCCTGGTTTCCCGCATTTGTAACACACTATAGGGGTCATCGGATAAGGCCTAATCCCATGAAATCTATCAAATCTCTTGCACGGCTCAGTAGTAGGTCGTGGTCCTCCAATAACCATACCCCTCGGTGTAGTCAAAGTCGGGTATACGGGAGGTCTAGCGGCTCTCTCTTGCACCTCCTTGATCTTAGGTCTCTTCTCAAAATATCTCTGGCCCCCTCTCTTAACCACTCTATCCATCTCGAATCTCTTTCGGTCTCTGTCTCTTCTGACACTAATCTTCCCCAGCTCAGAGGCGTTCTTCTGAAAATCTTGCTCGCATAACTGAGCCTTATGTATTGCCTCCTCATAAGTCTGAATGTCAAATAGGGCTAGCTTAGTTTGGATGGCCAGTTTCAATCCATCAACGAACTTCTGAATCTTTCGAGTCTCACTACCCATCGTGTCCGGGTCATATCTCCCCAAAGACATAAATCTCGACTCGTATTCAACCACATTACGGTTCCCCTGAACCAAGTTCATGAATTCCATCCGTAATTTTTTGTGTGGTGGCTGGAATGTACTACCTCCTGAAGGCCTCCAAAAATATCTCTCATGTAATCTCAGAGTGTCTGGCCCTCAAAATAGCTTCGGTGGATCTCCACCAATGCTCTGACTCGCCTTTTAGTATAAACACGAAAAAGGCTACCTTCTTAGTGGATGTACATCTAAAAAATTTATATAACTTTTCCATCTCATACACCCAATCCTTCGTAATAATCGGGTCCTTTACCCCTCCAAACACTGGAGGTTTCAACCCTTGGAACTCTTGCAATCTGCTCAACTCACAGTCATAACCCAAATTACTATCGATATGTTGTGGAACGATAGGAGAGGTTGTATCTTGGACTGGCAGTGGTGTAACAGTAGCAGTCTCTGCAGTCTAAGGTCTCTCCACCTCTGCGGTTGCCTGTCCAGTAGCATTAGGCTATGCTACGGTACCTCGTCTATCACCGACACCGAGTGCCTGTGTGACAATCGCCACTAAGCTCTCTTTATACTCTGCTCTACCCTAGCGAAGCGAGCCTCAGTATCCTTTAATCTCTCAGCAAGGTCTTGTAGAGCCAGATCAGTTTGTGGCTCCGTACAGTTCTCAAGCCTACCTCTACAGCCTCTAGCACGTGCTCCTGCCCCTCTACCTCTACGCATAACAAGCATACTACCTAACTTCATGTATTCACAATCACTTATTAGACTCGATCCATCACGATATACACAGTTATATCTAAATAAAAGCACATTAATATAGGGATGTAACTTTCCTACGTTTTATTTACTGAATCACATCAGGCCAACACAACTCTGATACCAATCTCTGTCACGACCCATTTTATTCTTTTAGTCTGAAAATCGCTATAAATGTTTTGCATTTTATTGTTACCTTACCCGATCGTGAACAACTCAGCACTACACAGTTGGGCTGTGAGGCAGTAATAATCATCCTTCACCATTCACTTCCCAAATTAATCAAAAGTATTGTCATACATCCAAATGTTAAGTGGTATGTTCATACATACTATGTATTATAATATTTACATCCCCCATATTACAATTCAAATGATCACTATGTTTTAACATTGTTTAGATACAAAAGAATCTTTGTGTATATACCTCTAGGTGATGGAGATGCAGCGGATACCTCAACAAAATGCCTCAGTCCTCACTGGGCCACTATACACGCTCTGTAAGAGGGGGAAAATAGATAGGGATTAACAACCACACGCTCAGTAAGGCAATAATACAAGCATGGTAGATAACTATTCTATCTACATGCTGATAGTGCTATGCATAAATCATTTGATAATTAGAGTATGAGGAAATAAAATTATGCCATATACATATACATATATTATGTATTGAAAATCATGGAAATAGGCATATAAGACATGGAATCATCATCATATAAAATCATTTCATTCTCGTTCTCATTTAAAACTCATCAAAAAGGGGAATTCATTTAAGGAACATCAGTTTTTAATCACATTACAAATCTCTTTTCAAATTTTATCACATCTCATCATAATCATTTCTCTATCACAAATATCATCACCATTTTCTCAATCAAAATCCCACAAGGCTCGACCCTTTCCTCGGGCTTACCCTAGACAATCACAATTACACTTATGTATAAAAATCATGTGGTATTATGCATTATCAAGTGGGACAGGTCACTATATATCAAAGGCTATGTTGGCCAACTATGTCATACATCATCTCAGACCACATGCATTCAGGTGTGCGAGGTATCGTGCTGGTACGAAGGTGGGTTAGTCTCTCGCAAGACTTTCTTATTACATAACCACCACGCAGTACATTGTACTCCATGTGATATACACGGTACAGCGTACTCCACTGATCCATATCGTGGTTGGGGGTGCCAGCTGTAGGTCTTATCTACCCCATATCAAGAGTTTTTCATACCCATGTAAGAGAGTCTCCCTGCCAAACAGAGCCTCCCTACCCATCTAGGGCTTAAGGATCCACCCGTAAGAGAGTCTCCCCACCGAACAGAGCCTCCTCGCCTCATCAGATTTGAGGATGTAGGGCTTAAGGATCTTACCGTAAGAGAGCCTCCCCACCGAACAGAGCCTTCCAGCCTCCTCTCTGGCTTGAGGATGTAAGGCTTGAGGATCTTACCAACTTCCACGGCCTCATACGTACCACCGTGTGAAAACTTGTGCAAGCAAAGCTCTAGCACGATTCATGCATCATAACAAACCACCTCGTACGAGCAACGCTCTATTACGACATTTATGCATCAAATCATGAAGAAATCCATCTACGAGCATGTGAGATCTGAGAATTTTACACATATCAAATTAAGTAATGAGAACATGAAGTGTAATTGATTGAACTAAATGAAATGTACTCTTACATTGAGGTGGTATGGAATGAATTACTAAATTATAAATGAGATTTTATGTTAAAGTGTGAAACTATGAGGCCAGATCGATCTCGGAGAAGAGAAGATCGATCTGGTAAGTTAAAAATGACAAGGAATGAGGAAATTAAGTAAGCAGATCGATCTCATGAGGGAGGGATCGATCTCAAAATGTTTCTGTTAAGGAGAAGATCGATCTCCTTGAGGAGTAGATCGATCTCATGAAGCATTCTGTAAACTAGTCATAAATGGAGCAGATCGATCTCATAAAGCCACGAAGAGATCGATCTTACCCCACGACAGATTGATCTCCTAAGCATAAAATTACCCTAAATCATCCCCAAATTCAAATGCAGATCGATCTCATCAAGAGCCAGATCTATCTCCTATCCTCCATCTATAAAAGGACCCCTGTGTTTTCCTATATTTCATCTTCTCTCTCTCTCTTTCAAACCTTCATTTCAGTCGAACCCTAACTTTCTCTCCCTTCCAAATCGCCTATTTCCGTCCAAATCAAGAATTGTGGTAAGAAGGAAAGTTGTTCCTCACCCAAAAGAGAACATCATACTTGGAAATCAAAATACGAATCGAATTGAGGTGTGAGTTGAGCACATCACAAGTTTGGGTAATTTTCTAAACCGCAATCTTTGATTTTGAAGTGATTTTTGGTGATTGTGAACATGGGCATTGTGATGAAATTGTGATTTTATTAGAGTGATGATGATATTAAGTAAATTGTGGTAAATTGAGATTTTTGTTTATAAATTGGAAATTTAGGTAATGAGGTGATTTTGGTATGGGTATTAGGTGTGAGAAATGTAGGATTTGGAAATCTAGTAGATGGGATTATGAATGGTGATAGAGTTATGAGAATGGAGAGATTTAGGTGTTAGTGAGAATATGAGCAAATGTATGCTCGATAATGAAGTTGAGTCGAGACATTGATGTTTTAACATCGTTTGGACGGCTCGGGAGTTCCAAAGTGGAATGTGAGGCTAGTCTGTGATACGGGGGAACGATTGCACTATACAAGGTGCAAAGAGGTAAGGGAAAACTAAACTCATTTGTGTATGTGTTTTGTGATAACATTGTAGCATGATTTTCAACTGAGAAAACAAGCATGTTTTATGTGTTGTGAATGAGAAATGCACACGATTTTATAGCCGATTGGGGCCCAACCTTCACGAGTTGTAAACTATAAATGAAAAACATTTTATAACCATTTTGTGTTAAAATGAGAAAAGTGTTTTGAACCCTACGTTAAGGCGTATTGAGGTTTGATAAAATGTATGTGTGGTTTTACCGGTTGAAGCTCGATTTTAACAGGTTTTGTGTTGAGTACAAAGTGATTTGAAATGAGTTTTATGATATAACTCCATTTGGAGCTTTACGTAAAGGCAAAATGATTTTTATGATAATGGCTATTGACTGAGACATAAGTGTGTCATTTTGAATACACACCGGGCATTGCTCTATTGACATGTGAGTTTGATATTCTTCCGTTTTGGTAACGTGAGATGACCCCTACTCCGGTAGCGTTGGTTACCTACCACGTGTATTTGATGGCTGTGCCACGTACGAATCTTAATCTGTGGCTGTGCCACATGTATTTGGTGGCTGTGCCACGTGCGAATCTTAATTTGTGACTGTGCCACATGTATTTGGTGGTTGTGCCACGTGTGAATCTTAATCTGTGGCTGTGTCACGTGTATTTGGTGGCTGTGCCGCATGCAAATCTTAATCTGTGGCTGTGCCACGTGTATTTGGTGGCTGTGCCACGTGCCTTACTATTGCAGTGATTTTCATCACGTTTTAAAGAGAAAAACCATTATCACATCTTGATTTCTACATGCTTATAACTGTGATTTATACTGAGTATATAGTTCCATGTTTTACATGATGTATTAATGAGTTCATTTTACATTTTTCTATTGAGTTTTCAACTGTGAAATAAATGATTGTGTGTGCAAATCATTAATTTAATGATGAGTCACTTACCCCCTTACTGTGCGATTTAGAAGCTTACACTGTTTTATCTCCCCTCTAGATTTCTTCAAGTGAGGCGAATTTCCTGCGACGTATGGAGTAGTGGCTAGTGGAGGACTTGAACTTCAGGCCATATATATTGTATTTTGAGGTATCATTATCTTTTCATGTATCCAGACAATTATTGTAGTCACAGACACTTGATGTATAACATTGTATGGGATGTATTAGGATCAATTAACTTGGGATTGAGTAATGTATATGATATGATATAAACTATTTAATGATGAGGTCCTGAGGCATGATATGTATGATGATGTTTGACATTGTAGAGGAATGCACCTAGATATATGTATATATATAGAAAAAGTTTTAAATTTACCCTATTTTCCACGTTTACGGGGCGTGACAGTGTTTTCTTGGTATCAGAGCCAGGCTGTTCAGTACTGTCAATATCGATTAAGTGAATTAGAATACATCCCAAGTGTCTGTAATAGTCTGGTCATGAACTGAATTTGAGGATTGAGATTTCAATCATGTTTAATGTGTACGCGCAGGAACCGAATTGAGATTGAGAATGAGTGGATGACAAGGTCATTCGAGGAGGTAGGCAGAGCCACCTCCACCACCTGCCCCATGACCAGAGAGTCCTAACTCTTGATTTAACCGGATTGAGATCGATGTGAGGCAAAGTTTTGAGCAAATGGCAGAGCTATTTGAGTAACATTTTGGAGTTAATGCCTCGGGTACTACTCCTACACCACCACAAGGACCTCACGTGCCCTCAGTACAGATGGACCCAGTGCCTCCCGTCACTCAGCCTGATAACAGAAGTATGGTTCGATTAAAAGACTTTTTGAAAATGAATCCACCCATATTTAGGGGAAAGAAGGATCCTCTATAGAGGCTGAAGAGTGGCTGACGGAGTTGAGAGTCATATTTGACTATCTGGCGTGCACAGATGCTGAGAAGGTCAGTATGAGTGCCTATATGTTAAAAGGGAGAGCTCGAGATTGGTGGGGTACTACTCATGGTATTCTAATGTCCTGCTAGGATGTGATTGGTTGGGAAGAGTTTCAGATAGCCTTTAGAACCCAATATGTACCACATGCTGCCCAGAGAAAGAAGCAGGCTGAGTTTTTGAGTTTGGTACAGGATGATATGTCTATGGATGACTATGAGAGCTAATTCACCACGCTATTGAGATATGACCCAGAGACCTTCAATAATGAAGAGCTTCGTACTGAGAGATTTGTATATGGATTGAAGCCCATCATCAGAGATAGATTGATAGGCCTATGTATTACTGAGTTTGGAGATGCTCTGAGACGAGCACAAGAGATTGAGAGGGGAATTGAGATTGTACAATCCCAGAATGAGCTCAGAGCGGTGAATAGGGATAAGGGCAAGAGACCAGCGATTTTCCAGAAAGATGTTCGGAGAGGTTCCTTCAGAAGAGGAAGAATTGAGGTGCATAAAGGCAGATTAGAGAGACCCAGAGCTTATCCCATCATTAGGGAGACCCCTCGAGATGTCAGGCCTGAGATAAGGGTTTGCATAAATTGTGGCCGAATGCATGAGGGAAGTTATACTAGGTTGATCCATGGATGTTTTAGATGTGGAGATATGGGTCACGTGGTGAAAGACTGCCCTCAACCTCAGAGACCACATGTCCAGGAGCCCACTAGACATCAGCCTCAGAGAGTGAATCCCCAGAGACGGGCCACTGCTACAGAGAAAGGGAAGAAGCCTATTACACAGGGACATGTGTTTGCCCTGGATAAGGAAACCGCAGACACTTCTGCAGAAACTATAAGAGGTACACTCTCTGTCTGTAATCATAAGGCTCATGTGTTAATTGATTCAGGGTCCACGCATTCATTTATTTCTGAGTATTTTGCATGTAGATTAAATTTGAAGTTTGAACCTCTAGAATATATACTACATGTAAATACCCCTATGCATGAATCTCAGAGAACTGATTTGATCTGTAGAAGATGTGAAATAAAGGTGGGAGATAGAGTGATGCTAACAGATCTAATAATATTAAATATGCATGGGTTTGATGTAATTTTGGGAATGGATTGGCTGGCAACCAATCGAGTGAGTTTAGACTGCTACACTAAGATTGTAACTTTCTCCCTACCTGAACCTTACAGTGTACGTTTGGAATATTGAGTAAATAGACGAATGAAATGTTGATGTTGCTCTTGAGAGTACTAAATATGATTGCTTATGTGAAGGTTATGAAACACTAATCTCAGATGATGATCGGGAACATCCAAGGATTGAGGATATACCTGTGGTGTGTGAATTTTCAGATGTTTTCCCAGATGAGTTACCAAGTTTACCACCAGAGAGAGAACTGGAGTTTACCATTGATTTGGTACCAGATACTCAGCCGATCTCTAGACCTCCATACAGGATGGCATTAGTGGAACTTGAGGAATTGAAGAAACAACTACAAGAGTAATTGGATCCAGGGTTTATTAGACCCAGTGTCTCACCATGGGGAGCACCAGTTTTATTTATTAAGAGGAAGGATGGTAGTCTCAGATTATGCATAGACTACCGATTATTAAATAAAGCCACGGTGAAGAATAAATACCCATTGCTCAGGATTGATGATCTACTTGATCAGCTGATAGGGGCTTCAGTCTTTTCTAAGATTGATTTGAGATCGGGCTATCACCAACTGAGGATTAAGGAAGAAGACATTCTGAAGACGGCCTTCAGGACAAGGTATGGCCATTATGAATTTCTAGTAATGTCCTTTGGATTGACGAACGCCCCTGCAGCCTTTATGAGATTAATGAACGATGTGTTCAGAGACTATCTAGATAAATTTGTGATAGTCTTTATTGATGATATCCTGGTATACTCCCAGTCATATAAGGAACATGCATAGCATTTGTGGTTAGTACTTCAGATACTCCGAGATAAACAGTTATATGGGAAGCTTAGTAAGTGTGAGTTTTGGCTGGATCGGATAGCTTTCCTTGGTCATATAGTCTCAGAGGAAGGAGTATTAGTGGATCCAAGTAAAGTAGAGGTTGTGCTTAATTGGGAAAGACCGAGGACAGTTACAGAAGTACGAAGCTTCCTTGGTTTGGCAGGGTATTACAGAAGATTTGTGAAAGGATTTTCTAGGATTCCCGCTCCTTTGACTAAGCTCACGCGCAAGGAGACTCCATTCATATGGACTGATCAGTGTGAGCTTAATTTTTAGGAGTTGAAGAGGAGATTGACAGCGGTACCTGTGCTGACTATTCCTGAGGGATCAGGAGGATTTTCAGTTTATAGTGATGCATCCCATCAGGGATTGGGGTGTGTACTCATGCAGCACGGAAGAGTGGTCGCATATGGATCGTGACAGTTGAAACACTATGAGCAGAATTACCCTACGCATGATTTGGAGTTAGCCACTATGGTATTTGCCTTGATGATCTAGCGACACAACTTATACGGGGAAAGATTCCAGATCTTCACTGACCACAATAGTTTAAGGTATTTTTTTGATCAGAAGGAATTAAACATGAGACAAAGAAGATGGATGGAACTCCTTAAGAATTATGACTACGAGATCCTATACCATCCGGGTAAGGCGAATGTAGTTGTTGATACCCTGAGCAGGAAGAGTATGATATCTGCTATGATGATTAGGGAATGGGATTTACTAGAGCAGTTCGTCGAGCTCCGGATCAGAGTTAAAGAGGTAGAGATGGGATTTTTGGCTAGCTTGCGGATAGAGCCCAAGATCATGGATCAGATTAGAACTGGGCAGCGCAGTGATCAGAGGTTGATAGATATGGTTAGCCAAGCTGAAAAGACTTCGTAGCCAGATCTCACAATCAGTGAGGATGGATTGTTGAGATTTAGAGGACGGATTTGTGTATCGGACGATGATACTCTGAAAAGACAGATACTGAGAGAATCTCACTGCTCGCGATACACCATGCACCTAGGGAGTACTAAGATGTACCAAGATTTGAGAAAACTGTACTGGTGGAGTGGTATGAAGCGAGACGTGGCAGAGTGTGTGGCCAGATGTTTAGTATGCCAGCAAGTGAAAGCTGAGCATCGGAAGCTCGGAGGATTACTACAGCCTTTACCTGTACCTATATGGAAATGGGAGCATGTCACCATGGATTTTATTATGGGTTTACCGAGGACCCGGAGAGGTCGAGATGCGATATGGGTCATAGTGGATAAACTAACCAAGAGTGCTCATGTAAACCCCAAGAATTTTCATGTACCTGGTTTAAATAATAATTGAGAATATGCTTATTGGTGGTTAAATAATTTAAATTATAATAAGAAAAACATGGAAGAGGCTAAATTACTAAAATATTTTAATTTAAAAAAATAAATAATTATGAGGTGTAAAAATAAATTCTATGATCTAGATTTAATATGTGTATATTCCTCCGTACTAAATAAGTAAATATATATATATATGTAGATATTTATATATATATATATATATATATGTACATGATGAGGTATAAAATAACTAAAAAAAATTATTAATGAAATAAATTAAATAATAATAATAATAATAATAATAATAATATGAAAAGGAAGAAAAGTGATGAAAGTGAAAGGATGATGATGGAAACGTGAGTGGTGGTGAAGATATGCATATATACCATAAACATAAATGAAAAGAGGAGGAAGACTACAGTAGAAAGAAATGATAAATGAAGTGTGAAGTAGATGATGAGCAGAATAGCAGTGGAGTAGGTAGATTAAAATATATATATATATGTATATTAATAAAAAAAGAAAAGAAAAAAAGAAGAAGAAATGGAAACGATGGGAAATTGACGTGCAGTCTAGGAAGTGAAAAGTGATGGAAATAGGACTGCTCCCTCGACTGCAACAATTCAAATTAAAGGGAAAGAATAGAAATGAAACTGTTATCTGAAACAAAACAGAGGAGAGATCTTTTCTGAATGAGAAAAATCGTCGAGAGAGAAAGCTGGGAACGAGGCAGCTGGATCGCATGGTGTGTGGCCGAAAACAGGAGAGAAAAAAATCGAAGAAAATAAGGAAACCAGAAATTGAGGAAAGAAGCAGTGTGGAAAAGGAAGCCGTTCCTATCTTAGGATGTCTCCATCCTTTCTTTCGCTTGCTGGAAACTAGGAAAGGAATTTAAGGAGGAAAATATTTGGGAGCGGTCACAGAGACGTTGAGAAGACTTTAAAGAGTACGAAAATGAGAGGTTTCTGAAGAAGATGAGTAGAGAAGGGAGCTGTGAGGAAGACCGAACAGAACAGGGGATGAAATCTGGGCAGTGAGGTGAGACAGAGGGGACACAACTAGCGAGGGAGGTGGCTGTACCGGCTGAGTCGCTAGTGTTGGCAGACTGGACATGTAAAAGTGGAGTGACAACTTCCTCTTGCTACTATGTCGAGGAGGAAGAAAAGTGAAACACAGGCTGGAAAACTATAGCAGTGGCGTGAGAATGGGGGAGTGATTAGGAGAATAAAGCAAACGGAAATAGATGACGTGGAAGGAGAAAAGAAATGGAAAGAAACCGAAGCCGGATGCAGGCGCTTCTCTCTGTTTTTCTTGGAGGCGAGGCGTTTGGCAGGAAAATGGTGTGACAGGAGAGACGGTGAGGGCACTTGGAAACAGGGAGAAAGGCGTTGAGTAGGGAGAACCGAGAGAGAGGAGAATGGTAGTCGGTGCAGAATTGAAAGGAGAATGAGGATGACGATGACAGACCAGGAAACGGTGGAGAAGATGGTGATGCCGACACTGGGAGGCGATAAACAGTGAAGCCAGTGGAGAAGAAAACAACGGGGACGATGAACAGTAGTCGGGCTTAACTAAGAAGAAATAAGAAGAAAGTGGCGGGCTTAACTACCCATGTTTTACGAAAGAGCTGTACGACCCTGATCTAGTCTACAGCCACTTACCATGGCCATAGGTATCATGTTTAGCTCTCTACGAAGAATGACACGTATCGCATGACTTAGTTATAGCCTGGTCTCCATGAATTAGTTATGAATGATAAATGTGGCAACGAATATGTGCCTTATGAATTTCAATGATTGGTTATGAACCAACACGTTTATGTAATGTTTACAAAGTAATTATGAAATGTTTCATGAAAGCTTCACAAAATGTTTATGACATGTTTACGAAAGTAAAACGAGATGATTAAGCAATGCATGCGAAAAGCTTATGAAAGAATTTATAGCATGGTTGAGCATGATTCTTGTTTTGAACTTGCATGCGTTATGACTTTTACGATGAATTGCATGAAGTGATGATTTAAGTTTTTCCTTTTACTTAAAGTATGATCTTACAAATGATTTTTACATGCTTTTCATATATATATATATATATATATATATATATATATATATATATATATATATATATATATCAGGATTAATTTAAAGGTACTATCTTACTGGGCTTTTCCCCAAAAGCTCACCCCTCTACCTCTCAGATCTTTGCAGTGAATTACAGCTAATAAATGCTGCGTAGACGACGTAGGCTGGCGGATATAAGTCTCCTCAGACTACCTTTTGTATATGCACGAGGTATACATTCTTATCTCTTTACCAGACTATTTGTATGCACAGACATCTATTGAGATAATGTGTTGGGATGCAATTTGTATAAGGATAAATGAAATGAAATATTTTTAAGGATTGACACTGAATAGGAATACAGCCTAAGTGAATAAAGGAATAAGTGGGTAAACTAAGTTCAAAAAAAAATTCTCCCGATTTTCAAGGGTTAAGGGTCGTTACATTTAGTGGTATCAGAGCGAAGGTTGTCTAGTACTGTCAGTGTCAATAATAAGGATATAATTACATCTCAAATGTCTGTGCTTGTCTGGTTGTAGAGTAAGTATACCTAATTAAGTTAAGACTTAATGTTGGGTTTACGTGATGAATTAGATCACGAGCGAGAGGCCGTAGAGATAGGCCTGATAATCATGCAGTGTTATCATATGAGAATCATATATGATACTGAGATTGAAACTGATGTTGAGTGTGCTCCATCAAGTCTGGTGAAAAGGACAGATGATATTGAGATACAATTTGCTAAGACTGAGTGGAGTATTGAACATACTATGGAGAAAATTGGGACACATACTATGTTAGGTGATAGGTTAGACAGAAGAATTGACAGACAGATTACTCCTGATACGGCCGCATAGCCTGTAGAGATGTTTTCAGACTACAAATATGCTTGCTCTTGTAGTTCCACAGTAGAATGATGATGACTTTAGTTAGGAGTAGGAGCTACACTAAATGAGATCGTTTAAGAACTGCAGACCGCCATTGATAAATGAGATAAAGGACCCAGTAGTTATAGAAAATTGAATGAATGAGATTAAGGAAACTACAAATGAAATTTATGGGTCTAGCACAAGGAAATTGATTTGTCTATGAGTATGAATTATGAAATATATCAATGAAAATGTATGACCCAATGTTATGGGCAGTGAAGTCAAGAAATGTCTGTAAGTTCACTAACGGATAGAGACCGAGCTAACTTCGCAGGATAGTATGCTATTACATACTGAAATCAAGAATCCAATGGTAATAGAAAACTGAAAAATTAAATTGGAAAACTTGGATGGACTCTTAGAGTATGACTGTGAGCTTAATAGACTGGGGGCAGTTTCAAGAGTTTAAGCCTCTGTTTTTCAACAAAGTTAAGAATTCAGTGATTCGGAGTGTTGGATGGATGAGATAGAAAAGCTTGATGACTTTAGAAGTAACTCTACTGAGAAAGTTGCCTTTGCAACTTTTGTGTTAAAGGATTGGTGGAGCTATACGGATTTTCAGAGTGTGCTACTATAAAGAAAGTAGCCCTTGTAGCATCAATATCGAGATGGAAAGTCGAACTCGGAGGGAAGTTCTCCGATTTAATCCGAGAGCCGACATCAGTAAATTACATGGGGTATATTCTGAAGGCTCTTAGACGGCAACACATTCTGGATGAGGCATATTGGAAATTATAATTGAAATGATTGAATCAGACATGAGAAAATGAGTCTGAGAATGAATATGAAATTAAATCGATTTAGAAGGAATAATTCGGATAAGTAGGGATGTGAAACGGAGAAAGTCTAGGAAATTCATAGGATGTACTGAGATCTTCGATCGAGTTGAGTCAGCTTCACTTGATGTTATTTTGAGAGAGCAGCGTGTAAGGCGCAACTATGAGAATATGATATATATACTTTCGAGGTTATTAAGGACATGAAAAGGTAAAGAGAGTGACAAAAAGAGATGTACTATGGAAGCAGTGGGAGTGATAGAGTAAAATCATCGTAACTGAAAGGATGAATTCCAAGAACTAAAGGTATATGTCACGACCCTCAACTTACCAAAATACGTACAAATTTTTCGCATTTTCATGCATCAATCCTTAATCATCCTTCCTCGATCGTGAACAACCACACACTTAACAGTTGGGCTGTGTGTCGACGTCTAACTCACTCCACCATACCAATTCAATTTGAAACATTTTTTTTATGAGTAAACACTTGTATAAATGTATATATATCAGAGTTGGTACATGTGTTTACATTGTTTTACATCCCCAGTAGTTACATACAAAATGCTACTGTGCTATGTCTAGTTTAGATACAAAATAATCCAAGTGTGTATACCTTTAGCGATGGGATGCAGCGGATTACCAAAAAGGGAAACGCCTCCAGTCACGCTCAATCTATACTCAAATCTCTGTAGAGAGGGGAAAATAAAGGGGGTGAGCAAACCACACGCTCAGTAAGGCAATCATGCGAACAGGTAGATACTGTACTATCTACGTGATCGTGATGCCATGCTCAAAAGCATTTAATTCATTGTTTATCTCAAAACATGAGTGTATGATTGTGTTAATGGTATGTAAAGCATTCATGCTATTAAAATTCAGTGCACATTTCAACTCAAAGCATGGTATAAATCATCATGCATAATTCACAATAAAAGCATGGCATTAAACATCATGCATTTTCACAATAAAGCATGGCATTAAACATCATGCATCCGTGCACTTTAAAAACCATTAACAAATCAATCCAACGTCAGGTCCCAGCCCATCCCTCGGCTTTCCTGACCACAATCACTTCAAACATGGATTTATTCTCAAATAGCATTAGACATGTGAGATAGGCAGTTTCAACAATAGGTAATAACCTCAAGGCCTATGTACATAACCTGTGATACCGGCTACACGGATCAGGTGTGCGGGATATCACCACCATCTGCTTCCACACGGGAGGTGGGTCAAATCCTACCCGCCGGTCCATAGCAGATCTCGTCCGAAGACGGCACATCACATCACAACACGGTACAATGTACTCCATGCTACATGCACGGTACAACGTACTCCGTGGACCCCCAGCCTTATCCCTCGTTCGGGCTCATCAGCTGTTCCTCCAACCCTTATCCCTCGTTCGGGCTCATCAGGTGGATCTCCAACCCTTATCCCTCGTTCGGGCTCATCAGGTTGTTTTAACATGCCATGTCTCAAAACAATGCACGTGTGAGCCTATTTAATCGATATGACACCAAGTCTACTCGAAGCTCCAAACACGGCAACATGCAAGGTGGGCATCCAGTGCGAGACAAACTCAAAGCACAATGCCAAAACAATATGAAATCCATGTGAAAACTAGTGCCTCTTGCACTCTTTCATACTCACGAAATCATGTAGGTGGCTCAAAACTTGCAAAATATGGTTAACAAAACCAAAACACACTCATTTCTTTTGCAATTCATTTCAATGTTAGCCAACCTACCAATCATTTGCTAAAAAAAAAATAAAACATGATTTTCAAAGCAATATGCTTTTGTTTTTCATGCATATTTCTCAAACTCCCAACTTTTACCCTTCAATCACCCAACAACATTCCCTAGTCTCATGCATTCTAGCAAAACATTTATGTGCCCAAATTGCGCACAATATCTCTAAGAGTCCACACAATTCCCTTACCTCGATTTACTTGGTGTGACTCCTTTCCTTTTAGCTCCTCACGCTCTTGGGTCAACTCGCCTCGGCGTATCCCCGGAAGCTGCGATTCATTCATTAAATCGATTGAGTTAACGTATTTAACCCAAAATTGACCTCACTAGTCATATTATTCACTTATGCACTTTACAAATGCCTTAAATTCACTTTTTACCTCTTTTAGGTAAATCACACAATTTATCCACTAACAACATCTTAAAATCATACCCATAACACTATTGTCACCTCTAGACATCCCATTTCTCATTAATTTCAATCAATTTCACTTTCTCACACTAACCATTTCTAGGTCATAATCATACCAATGCATTTAGATAGTTTCTAACCATCTATACTCATGCCAACAACTCCAAAATCACTTAATAAACAATGTACCACAGTTGGAGTGTTAGAATCTTACCCAATTTGATTTCTCTTCTTACTCCAATGGCAATGCCCTTAACTCCTCCAATACCAACAATGAAAAAATGCCTTCCAACTATGTTGTTCTTCTCTTTGATAGGAACAACTTTGTCTCTAATGGTCTCTCTTCAAACCTCATTGAAAATGGCTGATTTTTTAGAGAGAAAGTTAGGTTTTTGGGTTGAAAGTGGAAGGTTTGTGTTTTTTTCCCGAATTTTTTGATTTTCAGCACTCCTTATATAGAAATAGCTTGAGGAGATCGATCTGGTCCAAGAGGAGATCGATCTGGTCCCTTAAAATCCCTCTTTTTCACGGCATTTTTAAGCCTGAGATCGATCTGTTGAAGCATGAGATCGATCTGTCGAGGCATGAGATCGATCTGTCGAAGCATGAGATCGATCTGCTCCCAAACAGAGAGCTAGGAGATCGATCTGGTCCATTGGAGATCGATCTGTTCTATTCTTTCGCCCAAATAAGAGCATTCTGGCTCTTCCAGATCGATCTCTCATCCCATGAGATCGATCTGCCCTTCAAAATTTCCAGATTTCCTCTGCAACAACACTTACCAAACATCCTTAATTTGCTACCATGATCATTCCTTCATTCATTCATCTTTGAGACTTGAAAATGGCATCCATCCTCACTTCATACACATTAAAACTTATGTAGGATCTTTGTGTGACCAATGGTACTTAATATAAACAAAAATGGAAGTGCACATCTGATGCAATTCTACTTCCATTTTACCAAACTATTCATAATCCATTCTATACACATTCTCCACATGTTTAAGTCCATTTCTACACATTCATACATAATGAAACTTGTATGTACGATTATCACTCTCAGTACAAGTGTGTACATTACTTATGGACTTACATCACATATACTTCACTCATGAATTCATAGTACAACTCTATTTACACTTCTATGTACATATATACCCTTATACATATACGGGGTCTCACAGTATAAGTGAAGGTCACACTGCTCACAGGATTGAATTAAAATGCTGAGAAAACAATTATAAGGATTACGTGAAAATGAGATTATCAGACCAGGTGATTCACTTTGATGTGTACTAGCATTCATTGTTAAGGAGACCCGGAGTCATTTTGGTCACGATATGTTAAGAACGGGTGTTAATTGTATTCCCAAGACCAGGATTATAAATCAGTGGGGAAAGACCCAAAACTCTTAAAGATGATTCAGAGTTTGAGATATATGAAGACTTTGGACTATGAATTACGTATCAAGTTTAAGGATTGTAAATTGTTTATGCTTACGTTTTGAATGCAAGACTCAATTTGAGCAAGAAAATGATTTCGTTATAATTGATAAACGAAATGAGACAAGCGTTGAAGTGTGATAAATTTTGAATGCAAGTTATATTGGAATAAGAGATGTATATAAGGTAAGAATATCTTTGGAATGTGAAATGAATTCGGATTAAGTGATATGAACTGAAAATGAATTGCGACCAAAGATTAAATGTTAAATTATCCAAAGACCGTCTGATACAAGAAAAAAAGTGGATGACTCAGGTTAGTGCTTTAAGCAGAAGTGATTATGGAATGACATCATGTATATTGGTCAAGGACATGAGTTATTGAAATATTTAGTGAACCTCAACTGGATGTGGTTCCTTTTCTGATACTGACATTTATCTCGTGGTTGCGAGCCTGAAAGTTGAAAACAATAATTAATTGATCTAATTGAGCAAGCTCAGCATATTAATAAGTACCGTATGGATGTAGTTAATCAGGCCCAGATGGGTGTTACAACTAGCTTGAATATTGGTACTGATAATTTATTGAGATTTAAAGACAGAATTGTGTACCCAATGATCTATAGTCAAAGGAATTGATGTTGTTAAAGGCTCATTTATAGAGACATATTCGGCATCCAGAGAATAGTACAGACTTATCAACTCTCCTGAAAGTACATTACTCGTCAAGTACGATAAAAAAAAAAAGTTGGAATTAGCGAATATTCATAATGTTTTCCATAGTGTCTTCCAAGTTTCAATGCTACAAAAATATCATCCAGAACCGACGCATATGATTAAGTGTGAACTACTGGAATTGTAAGAGGATATGACGTATATGGAGAATCGGTTCGGATACTGGATAGAAAAGAGAAGATATTGCAGTTTAAGACGAGTCCTCTAGTAATAGTTTTGTGGCAGTATCACATCTTGGAATAGGCCACGTGAGAATTAAAAAGTCTAATACGCAAGAAATAACCACACTTGTTTGAAAACGGAGGTAATTTTAAATTTGGGGACCAAATTTCTTAAGAGGGGGAGAATGTAAACCCCAAGAATTTTCATGTACCTGGTTTAAATAATAATTGAGAATATGCTTATTGGTGGTTAAATAATTTAAATTATAAGAAGAAAAACTTTGAAGAGGCTAAATTACTAAAATATTTTAATTTAAAAAAAATAAATAATTATGAGGTGTAAAAATAAATTCTATGATCTATATTTAATATGTGTATATTCATTCGTACTAAATAAGTAAATATATATATATATATATATATATATATATATATGTACATGATGAGGTATAAAATAACTAAAAAAAATTATTAATGAAATAAATTAAATAAATAAATAATAATAATAATAATAATAATAATATGAAAAGGAAGAAAAGTGATGAAAGTGAAAGGATGATGATGGAAACGTGAGTGGTGGTGAAGATATGCATATATACCATAAACATAAATGAAAAGAGGAGGAAGACTACAGTAGAAAGAAATGATAAATGAAGTGTAGAAGTAGATGATGAGCAGAATAGCAGTGGAGTAGGTAGATTAAAATATATATATATATATGTATATTAATAAAAAAAGGAAAAGAAAAAAAGAAGAATGGGAAATTGACGTGCAGTCTAGGAAGTGAAAAGTGATGGAAATAGGACTGCTCCCTCGACTGCAACAATTCAAATTAAAGGGAAAGAATAGAAATGAAACTGTTATCTGAAACAAAACAGAGGAGAGATCTTTTCTGAATGAGAAAAATCGTCGAGAGAGAAAGCTGGGAACGAGGCAGCTGGATCGCATGGTGTGTGGCCGAAAACAGGAGAGAAAAAAATCAAAGAAAATAAGGAAACCAGAAATTGAGGAAAGAAGTAGTGTGGAAAAGGAAGCCGTTCCTATCTTAGGATGTCTCCATCCTTTCTTTCGCTTGCTGGAAACTAGGAAAGGAATTTAAGGAGGAAAATATTTGGGAGCGGTCACAGAGACGTTGAGAAGACTTTAAAGAGTACGAAAATGAGAGGTTTCTGAAGAAGATGAGTAGAGAAGGGAGCTGTGAGGAAAACCGAACAGAACAGGGGATGAAATCTGGGCAGTGAGGCGAGACAGAGGGGACACAACTAGCGAGGGAGGTGGCTGTACCGGCTGAGTCGCTAGTGTTGGCAGACTGGACATGTAAAAGTGGAGTGACAACTTCCTCTTGCTACTATGTCGAGGAGGAAGATAAGTGAAACACAGGCTGGAAAACTATAGCAGTGGCGTGAGAATGGGGGAGTGATTAGGAGAATAAAGCAAACGGAAATAGATGACGTGGAAGGAGAAAAGAAATGGAAAGAAACCGAAGCCGGATGCAGGCGCTTCTCTCTGTTTTTCTTGGAGGCGAGGCGTTTGGCAGGAAAATGGTGTGACAGGAGAGACGGTGAGGGCACTTGGAAACAGGGAGAAAGGCGTTGAGTAGGGAGAACCGAGAGAGAGGAGAATGGTAGTCGGTGCAGAATTGAAAGGAGAATGAGGATGACGATGACAGACCAGGAAACGGTGGAGAAGATGGTGATGCCGACACTGGGAGGCGATAAACAGTGAAGCCAGTGGAGAAGAAAACAACGGGGACGATGAACACTAGTCGGGCTTAACTAAGAAGAAATAAGAAGAAAGTGGCGGGAAAAAAATTCAAAGGAAAGAAAAAAAAAAAGAGAAGAGGATGAATAGTAATCCGAAAAAAAAAGAGAGAGTAATATTTTATATTTATTTATACATATATGTATAATTATATATATATGTGTATATATGGAGGATGCAATGAAAACACCGAGAATTCGAGGAAACCCGAGGAAAAAAGGAGCAATCGAAAATATTTATTTGAAATTTTCGGTGACATAAATCGGGAGGGTCGGGCTCACCGACTCTTTAAGTCGAAGCAATCAAAGGTTACAGACAGATATTGAGGTAAGAAATTTATACAAGTTTTAGAGATAATTGTACGTATTTTATAATTTCGAGTGTATTTTTCTTAGGTAAGCAAGGTTACGATTTTGACGCATCGTAGTTAATTCGATAAATAGGATACTAAGAAATACAAATTTCGGTGTAGGAGAATCGTAGAAGAATTAAAGGAGGTACTAGGAGACGTCACCGTTCGAAGTCAGGATATCCGATAAATAGAGGTAAGGGGTACTATTTAACTATGACCTGATAATGTATATGGTTTTTACCGATGAATGACTTTATGAAAAGAGCATGTGATTTCGAAATGATTTATAGATGCTTTTATATCTGTACAATGATTATGTAACACGTTTTAAATATGTTAAATGTCCCCCGAATACTTGACATGATATGAAATAAATTTTTCCTAAGGTATGAAGCATATGGATGTTTTATATTTACTCATGATTTTTATATCCATATCGCTAAAGATAACTTTTGACAATTTCAAAGAAAGGGGAAAAAAGAAAATATGTTTTGAGACTTATGTTTCATGCTTGGCTACTTCTCGTGGTGTTCCGGCTCCACCACTTGAGGTGCCGGTACGTAGGCCCCTGTAGCACTTGACTCTACCTGTGTGGTAGATGTCACGCTACTTGTAGTTTATGAAGATGATGTTTTGGTAGTATCTCGTGCCCGCGCAGCACGCAATTATGTTGCCCACACGGAGAGTGCCATTGGTGCCCGTGTCCTAGCTATGTGCTAGTGAAAGTATGTAAGATGGATACTACCCATGTTTTACGAAAGAGCTGTACGACCCTGATCCAGTCTACAGCCACTTACCATGGTCATAGGTATCATGTTTAGCTCTCTACGAAGAATGACACGTATCGCATAACTTAGTTATAGCCTGGTCTCCATGAATTAGTTATGAATGATAAATGTGGCAACGAATATGTGCCTTATGAATTTCAATGATTGGTTATGAACCAACACGTTTATGTAATGTTTACAAAGTAATTATGAAATGTTTCATGAAAGCTTCACAAAATGTTTATGACATGTTTACGAAAGTAAAACGAGATGATTAAGCAATGCATGCGAAAAGCTTATGAAAGAATTTATAGCATGGTTGAGCATGATTCTTGTTTTGAACTTGCATGTGTTATGACTTTTACGATGAATTGCATGAAGTGATGATTTAAGTTTTTCCTTTTACTTAAAAGTATGATCTTACAAATGATTTTTACATATATATATATATATATATATATATATATATATATATATATCAGGATTAATTTAAAGGTACTATCTTACTGGGCTTTTCCCCAAAAGCTCACCCCTCTACCTCTCAGATCTTTGCAGTGAATTACAGCTAATAAATGCTGCGTAGACGACGTAGGCTGGCGGATATAAGTCTCCCCAGACTACCTTTTGTATATGCACGAGGTATACATTCTTATCTCTTTACCAGACTATTTGTATGCACAGACATCTATTGAGATAATGTGTTGGGATGCAATTTGTACAAGGATAAATGAAATGAAATATTTTTAAAGATTGACACTGAATAGGAATACAGCCTAAGTGAATAAGGGAATAAGTGGGTAAACTAAGTTCAAAAAAAAAAATTCTCCCGATTTTCAAGGGTTAAGGGTCGTTACAGCTCACTTCCTTGCCATCAAGAGCATAGATACGGTGGATGCCTTAGCTGAGTTATATGTCAGCGAGGTAGCTAGATTACATGGGGCTCCAGTGAGTATTACTTCTAACAGAGATTCTCGATTTACTTCCAGATTTTGGACCCAGTTTCAAGAGTCCATGGGATCTCAATTGAGCTTTAGTACCACCTATCATCTTCAGACAGATGGTCAGTCAGAGAGGACTATTCAGACCTTGGAGGATATGTTGAGGGCGTGTACGATGGATTTTAAAGGGTCATGGGATGATCACCTGCCCCTAGCAGAGTTTGCGTACAATAACAGCTATCATGCGAGTATTGAAATGGCACCTTTTGAGGCTCTATATGGTAGGAGGTGTAGATCCCCAGTGGCTTGGGAAGAAGTCGGTGACAGAAAGATAAATGCTCCCGAGCTTGTTGAGCAAGTTGTACAGAGTGTAAAACTCATATGTGAGAGGTTACGGGCTGCACAGAGTAGACAAAAATGCTACGCGAATGTGCGTAGACGGCCACTCGAGTTCAATATTGGTGATGCAGTATTTCTAAAGATATCACCGAGTAAGGGTATCATACGTTTTGGGAAGAAAGGGAAATTGAGTCCTCGATACATAGGACCATTCGAGATTCTTGAGAGAGTGGGAGAGGTAGCCTACACATTGGCATTACCCCTACAGATGTCCGGAATACACAACGTCTTTCATGTGTCTATGTTGAGGAAATACCACCCGGACCCTTCTCATGTCATAGAGTACGAAGAGATGGACATACAAGAGGACATGAGCTACACTTAAGAACCCGTCCGGATTCTCGATAAAAATGAGAAGGTACTTAAAACTAAGAGCATCCCATTAGTGAAAGTTTTGTGAAAACATCACTCAATGGAAGAGTCAACGTGGGAATCGGAGAGTCTTATGAAAGAGAAGTACCCCCATCTATTTGACGGGTTGAGTTGAATTTGGAGGACCAAATTCTTTTTAAGGTGGGGAGAATGTGAGATCTGAGAATTTTACACATATCAAATTATGTAATGAGAACATGAAGTGTAATTGATTGAACTAAATGAAATGTACTCTTACATTGAGGTGGTATGGAATGAATTACTAAGTTATAAATGAGATTTTATGTTAAAGTGTGAAACTATGAGGCCAGATCGATCTCGGAGAAGAGAGGATCGATTTGGTAAGTTAAAAATGACAAGGAAGAAGGAAATTAAGTGAGCAGATCGATCTCATGAGGGAGTGATCGATCTTAAAATGTTTCTGTTAAGGAGAAGATCGATCTCCTTGAGGAGCAGATCGATCTCATGAAGCATTCTGTAAACTAGAGATCGATCTCATAATTGGAGCAGATCGATCTCATAAAGCCACGAAGAGATCGATCTTACCCCACGAGAGATCAATCTCCTAATCATAAAATTACCCCAAATCGTCTCCAAATTCAAATGCAGATCGATGTCATCAAGAGTCAAATCGATCTCATACCCTCCGTCTATAAAAGGACCCCTTGTGTTTTCCTGCATTTCATCTTTTCTCTCTCTTTCAAATCCATTTCAGCCGAACCCTAGCTTTCTCTCTCTTCCAAATCGCCCATTTTCGTCCAAATCAAGAGTTATGGTAAGAAGAAAAGTTGTTCCTCACCCAAAGGAGAACAACATACTTGGAAATCGAAAGACGAATCGAATCGAGGTGTGAGTTAAGCACTCCACAAGTTTGGGTAATTTTCTAAACCGCAATCTTTGATTTTGAAGTGATTTTTGGTGATTGTGAACATGGGCATTGTGATGAAATTGTGATTTTATTGGAGTGATGATGATATTAAGTAAATTGTGATAAATTGAGATTTTTGTTTATAAATTGGAAATTTAGGCAATGAGGTGATTTTGGTATGGGTATTAGGTGTGAGAAATATAGGATTTGGAAATGTAGTAGATGGGATTATGAATGGTGATAGAGTTATGAGAATGGAGAGATTTAGGTGTTAGTGAGAATATGAGCAAATGTATGCTCGATAATGAAGTTGAGTTGAGACATTGATGTTTTAACATCGTTTGTATAGCTCGAGAGTTTCAGAGTGGAATGCGAGACTAGTCCGTGATACGGGGGAACAATTGCACTTTACAAGGTGCAAAGAGGTAAGGAAAAACTAAACTCATTTGTGTATGTGTTTTGTGATAACATTGTAGCATGATTTTCAACTGAGAAAACAAGCATGTTTTATGTGTTGTGAATGAGAAATGCACACGATTTTATAGCCGATTGGGGCCCAACCTTCACGAGTTGTAAACTATACGTGAAAAACATTTTATAACCATTTTGTGTTAAAATGAGAAAAGTGTTTTGAACCCTACGTTAAGGCGTACTGAGGTTTAAGAAAATGTGTACGTGGTTTTACCGGTTGAAGCTCGATTTTAACATATTTTGTGTTGAGTACAAAGCGGTTTGAAATGAGTTTTATGATATAACTCCATTTGGAGCTTTACGTAAAGGTAAAATGATTTTTATGATAATGGCTATTGACTGAGACTTAAGTGTGTCATTTTGAATACACACCAGGCATTGCTCTATTAGCATGTGGGTCCGATATTCCTCCGTTCTGGTAACGTGAGATGACCCCTACTCCGGTAGCGTTGGTTACCTACCACGTGTATTTGGTGGCTATGCCACGTGCGAATCTTAATCTGTGACTGTGCCATGTGTATTTGGTGGCTGTGCCACGTGCGAATCTTAATTTGTGGTTGTGCCACGTGTATTTGGTGGCTGTGCCACGTGCGAATCTTAATCTATGGTTGTCCACGTGTATTTGGTGGCTGTGCCACGTGCATTACTATTGCAGTGATTTTCATCATGTTTTAAAGAGAAAAGCCATTATCACATCTTGATTTCTACATGCTTGTAACTGTGATTTGTACTGAGTATATACTTCCATGTTTTACATGATGTATTAATGAGTTCAGGCTACATTTTTCTATTGAGTTTTCAACTGTGAAATAAATGATTGTGTGTACAAATCATTAATTTAATGATGAGTCACTTACCCCCTTACTGAGCGATTTAAAAACTCACCATGTTTTATCTCCCCTCCAGATTTCTTCAAGTGAGGCGAATTTCCTCCGACGTACGAAGTAGTGGCTAGTAGAGGACTTGAACTTCAGACCATATATATTGTAGTTTGAGGTATCATTATCTTTTCATGTATCCAGACAATTATTGTAATCACAGACACTTGATGTACAACATTGTATGGGATGTATTAGGATTAATTAACTTAGGATTGAGTAATGTATATGATATGATATATATTATTTAATGATGAGGTCTTGAGGCATGATATGTATGATGATGTTTGACACTTTACATGAATGCACCTAGATATATGTATTGATATAGAAAAAGTTTTAAATTTGTCATATTTTCCACGTTTACGGGGCGTGACAGAGCTGAAGCTTTAATACGATTTATAAAACCTCATTATAGTTCCCAAATCAATGTATGAGCTAAGTTCAAGCACGTTTCATACAAATGAAGGCATCAAAATCTAGCGCGAGCAAGGCTCCAACGTGATTTACGTCACACAATTACAATAGACGGGCTCATACACAATCAAAACAATCTTAAAAATCGGGTTTAGCACCTCACAAATGCTATTCCACAACATCATTAAAACACTAGCCAGCCAATCCATTTGTTTTTAAAAAACAATGCATTATGTTTTGTGAAAACACTCAAAACACGTTATTTATGCAATTATTAGCCTTACTATCCCAATTCTTTATGACACCATTTCAAAAACCAAATCACACACATATACAGTCGAAGTTATTCCATACACCTTCAAACACATTTCTATATACTCATGCACTTTTCCAAAGCCCTATATACCCACAAAATATGAGCATCTATCTCTATATACTCACAGAATTTCTTTACCTGGAAACGCGTCGCATGATTCCACTTCCATAGAGCTCCTTACTCATGCGGTTCGATTCGTCTCCAACGAACTCTCCGGAACTGCATAAAGTCGTTTATCTCATCAATTTAGCCCATACAGCACAACTCATGTGTTTGCTATAGTCAATTCAACCTATAGCCTCTATTAATCCTTATAAGGTTTCATTTTATCGTTCTACTCATATCTCAAGTCTATTGATTTCTTTTAGGCCTGTTGTCATACCAAATCGATATTAAGCTCATAGTGTTCATATTTCATTAATTTCTTCACTATGGCCTTTTATCATACATCTTACATACTAATTTCCATAAATCCTCTAAACTCACAATGGGGCTTTATTTAATCATCTTAAATCATTCACATTAGATCAACAACAACTTAGTATGACTCATAATTCATCAATTCCCCCAAACCACATTGTTGGCTCTACCGAGAGGGGGTGAATCGGTTTTCTAACGTTAATAGCAAATTTTAATTTAATCCTATTTTAATTTGCAAATGAAAATAAGCAATATAAAATTAAATAATTTAATGCAAGATAGGGAAGAGAGAAATAAACACAATCGTTTATAGAGGTTCGGCCAAACTCTTGCCTACGTCCTCTCTCCTTGACCTTCTTGTCAAGTGCTTTCTTACTCTCCTTCAACAGAAGTTACAATGTTCTTTTTACAGGTTAAGGAATAACCTCTCTACCCTTTGCAATATGAAAATGTATTCACCCTCTTACAATTTATCTCACTGAGGAACAATCCTCTTTCTCTCTCAAGATAAGGATGAATACAAAAATGAAGCTTTAATGTAGGTAGGACAAATACAGCTTTTGCACTTAAGCTTATACAATAAATCTCAATAAATGAGGAATGAAGACACAAGGAATGAAAGTGTTGAAAGCTTGAGAATGTAGAAAATGTGCAGCAATAATGTCTCTATTCTCTTTGTCTTCAATGCTTGGTTAAATACTGAAGGATTGGTAGTTGGAGCATTAAATGCTGTTTTTTCCGTTGAGATTTTGCAGAAACTAGCCGTTGGGTACCTCCAGTAGTGTGCCAGATCGATCTGCCTTCTTGGCCAGATCGATCTCTTGTTATAAATCCTGCAAGATCAAAGCACAATAACACAAGGAGATCGATCTCATAGGTTAGCAGATCGATCTGTTAATTTGAAAATGATAGGGGAGATCGATCTGTCGAATAGGCAGATCGATCTCATGATCTCTCTGTTTGAGGCAAGATCGATCTTCAGATCGATCTGCCATGCAATCTCGTAGTGGGGAGATCGATCTCTCAATACCTCAGATCGATCTCCTTAGCTCTCTGACTTTGAGGAGATCGATCTCTTCCTTACCAGATCGATCTCATAAGTTCTCTATTTGAGTGTGGATCGATCTTTCAGATCGATCCACAGTCTATGCTTTTAAGGGAGATCGATCTCTTCCTAGATCAGATCGATCCCTCAATTCTAGTTTTAGGCAAATCGATCTCTTAACCCTTGCAGATCGATCTCACTCTTCCTTAATACCTTTGTATAGGTTCAAAGCTTGGCAGATCGATCTCATTTCTTCATGAGATCGATCTCTCATCAAGTACAGACCCAGGAGATCGATCTCTCATAAGCCAGATCGATCTCATCAACATAACTCTAAGTTCTGGTACTGATAACCTCTAAACATGTTTTTATATCATCTTAATATTATTGAATTTACTTGTTTTATCATTTCAAAATATATTAACTCAACATACATTTTCTCACACTAGACATAATCTAGGTTATATGTGTTCCATTGCTTTCTAGATGATTTCTATCATAAATATTCACACCAATCTACTCCAACATCAATAAATAAACAAATGTACTTAGATTGGTACATTAGAAACTCACCTACTTGGATTTCCTTCTTGCTCCAAATGAAAATGCTCATTGCTCCTTCAATCCAATAAATGGGGTTTTGACTTCAAACTATGTTGTTCTCTTCTTTAAATGAACAACTTTGTTTCTAATGGTCTTCCCTCAAATCTTACTGGAAATGGGTAGATTTAGGTGTGAGAAAGTTAGGTTTTAGGTTGAAATAGAAGAAATGGGGGTTTGTTTCCATGATTTACAGATTTCACTACTCCTATTTATAGAAATTGCTCAATGATATCGATTTGTCGAAGCATGAGATCGATATGGTCCTCTTAAATCCTTCATTTTCACAGTAATTTGAATGCATGAGATCGATCTATCGAGAGCTTGAGATCGATCTTTCCCAAGCAGTAGCTTAAGGAGATCGATCTATCCCAAGCAGTAGTTTAAGGAGATCAATTTGCTCCTACTCGAGAGCTAAAAAAATCGATCCGTTTGCACCAAAAATTGATCCTCTCATTACAGAATGTTTAGTAGATCGATCTAGATCCATTGGAGATTGATTTGTCTTGTTCCATTGCTCAAATAAGAGCATTTTGGCCCTTCCAGATCAATCTCTCTTCCTATGAGATCGATCTGGCCTTCATATTTCTAGATTTTTCTGCAGTTTTCTACAGCAACTCATACCCAACTTCATACATTTTGCTGCCAGAGTCATTTTTTCATCCATCCACCTTTGAGACTTGCAATTGGCATCCATTCATACCTTATGCATATTAAAACTTGTATGCATTCATTGTATAACCAAAGGTATACAATACACAACCAAATGGAAGTACAATTACTTATGCAAACTCATGCAACTTCATCCCACTTGCTGCACTACTCATTTTGGGTTCCAATCACATTCATCACATACAAAAGTCCATTTCTTCATATTCATACATAATGAAACTTGTGTGTACATTACAAACTCGTATTACAAGTATGTACATCGAATCCACGGATTTACATCACTTATGCTTTGCATTGCAAATACATCACCATTCTCATGATTTCATAAAGTTTTCATCCAAAATACGGGTCTTACATGATGAGGCTTTGTGGAGGAAAGTAAGGGGTGAGCTCAACGTGCTCAATAAGAAAAATTAAGTGGCAGGTAGATAAATACACTATCTATCTATATAGGCTTATAACGAAAATAACAGAGTCAAAAAATTCATTAGCGATAACAATATCAATAGTATAAACATTGTACTGCAATAAATATAGTATTTAAAATTTTATACAGCGTTTTATTGTGACGACTGTGTGGCACTTTGTTCCAGCAGGATTCAAGAGGTGGCCCCTACAGTCTCTTTATGCAGTAGAATAATAAAGTTCCATATGGTAATACAGTTCATACCGTCAATTCAATAAATCAAATAGACGAGACAAGGTGGAACATGCTATAACAGTAATCAGTATGACAATTGACCAATGTCGGTGACTCTGGGCATCACTGATCAGGTGTACCGGGATGTTAATCGCCGAGGGAGTGGTCAGCTACCCAAACAGCTCACAATACAATATGTTCGAAGACCGATAGCACGGTACAGCGTACTCACATGCGTGTTGCACGGTACATCGTACTCTGTGGACCACAGTAACAGTAGCAATTTAGTAACAGTAGCAGTTCAGTAATAGTAACAGTGCAGCATAATTAACCATCGCCTTTGCCTCAAAATAAGTGCGAGTCAGGCCGTGTGACACACAGTCAGCACGCGCTCAAGCACATTTTATCAGTACTACTTTATAAGCATATTATTTTCATCAAAATAGTTCTAAAACTCAGTTCAGTGCATAAAGCAATTTAAAAGGAGCTGACTTGCCCTTTTTCGGTTAAAATCTCAATAAATAGTCTATGGTAATTAAATTCAGGATTTTCGATTCAAAACCATAATTCAAGTTATATTAGTATCTATGCAACAATTTAAATTTATAATGGTAAGGTTAGGCTGTTTAACTAAGGCTAAAAATCTATAATTTTCGGAGTTATAAAATCAGCCTAGTATTTTTATCTACAGTTCAGCAGGAACTACGTGCAATTATCTCTAGCAGCTTATAAAATTTTTCTTACCTCGGTGTCTGTCAGTAGTCCTCAATGATATGAGTCAGTGGGTCTGCCCGCTTAACCAACTGAAAGGTATATGCTAAGGTATATCTTTAGTTTATATTTCAGACAATTATTGCACAGTCTATGCATGTGTACTTTGAGATATAACGTTAGGTTGTGATAGGTATAAACCAGAACCTATAGCCTAGATTTGAATTGTGATGTATAAATGGTATTTAAGGGCTAATTATATTTTATTGTGGACGATTGATGGATGAGGTGAAATCTTAGTTTGATGAAAGAATGATATGTATGCGTATGGAGTTAATTTAGGATCACATCACACATGTTTGAATGGGATCAAGACTAATGGAATTAATAACAAGGTTGATCAATTTAAATTAAAGAAAGTAAGGAAGCACTACACTGATTGTTAGCAAACATAAATAAGAAAAAAAAAATTTTAGTCCGATTTTCGCCGATTTAAGGTCATTACACAGTAATTCTGAGTATTTCCTTATTCATTATTGTTTAGTTTAAGTATTTAAAGCACTTCAAATGGTTTAAGGGTAAAATGGTCTCAAAATTAAGTTTTTAACGGTTGACTAACGGAATAATTAACTTGTCCTACGAAATAGAAAAATTTAGGAAGGAGTGTCCATTTTTTATGCAAATGGACCAAAATTGGATTAGGGTCAACCTTAAGTACCTAGATGGAAATTTACCCTTTTTTCTTTGAGTGAACTCCTTAAATAAGTCAAAGAAAATTTCTTCAATGCTAAAAGCTGACTCAAAACCCACAATAGAAATTAGAATTGCCAAAATATCACGAGCTAATAATGAAAGCTAAAAAAATCGAATTGAACTTTTATTCCAATTATCGAAGATATCAATATCTAGTCAACTCAAAATGCTCTTTCTTCTAAGTAAATATCCAATTTTGGCCTTTTATTCTTAGCTTTGGGTTTACTTAAAGCAATTTATAATCATCACTCTCTTCAGAACCTAATACCATATCAGCTTCACTCACATTAGAATCATACAAGCCAAACTCAACAAAATCAGGCTCCGTTACACTAGATGAAGTATTAGCTTTGGAGTTCTTCACATATTCATCAAATGCATATTTCAACTTGTGTCGAGGATTTAAATTGGCAGCATATGACAACATCAAATCATACTCAATTCAATATTCATTGAAATTATCTTACATCTCCCTAGTCATTGGATTTAAAAATGTATGTAGAGCTTTAACAATATTTACCAAGAAATTGTGGATCTTCTAAACCTTTCTAAATTGTAGTAGGGTATTTAGAACCAGCAAGCATACATGTTACATCATAGGTAACTTTTAAAAAATTACAAATAATGTTAACATTACCCTTTTCATTATCAAAAAGTGCAAAGAGTTGGAATTTTTTATCTCATTGCTCTCAGTAAACTAACACATCTTGGTAATAAAGAGCAAACTCAAACATTAAGACTCTGTTTGGTTAGCAGAAAATGATTTCTGAAAAATGATTTCTTCATTTTTAGGTGTTTGGTTGGCAGAAAATTAATTGGTAAATAGAAAATGATTTCCTGGTCAATGAAAAATTATGTCATTTTCTTGAAAATCGTCTTACGCTTTTGAAAAGATAAGACATTTTCTTAAAAATAGTTGTCTATGTGTAAGATTATTTACCAAATTTGTGAGTATAACTCTACTCAAGTTATATCTTGGATATAATTTTTTGAACTTTAATTTAATTTAACCCTACATAAAAAATTATTATATTAATAAATTTTATTATTCAATTAGATTACAAATTTTAAAAATTAAAATATTAACATTAAAAATCTTTTAATATTTTAAGTTTAAATATTGTATTTTGTATATTATCAATCTTAAATATTTTTAATATTTCAATAATAAACAATATTATATTATAATTTTAATAATAAATAATAAATTAATAAATAATATATTTATTAATATTTTAATCTAAGATATATTGTTTTCATATTTTATTTATGAATTTCATATTAACATTTTAATAATAAATATAAATAAATAATATTTTTCTTATGATTTTAATAATAAATAATTTCAATACAAAATATAATTACTTTAATATTATAAATATTTTTAATACTTCAAAAATAAATACTAATATATTCTTAATATCATATATATATTAAAATATTTACATGAGTTGAAATTTTTAAAATTAGTAATATAAGTAATAATAAATAGTTCTTTTAAATATTTAATAATATAATATTTTAATATTAAATATTATTTTTAAAATATAATTATTTTTAATATTAATAAACAAATTAATAAATAATACATAATTCTTAATATTTTATTAGTTAGTTAATATTATTTGAAAAAAAAAGAAAAAAATTCAAAAAAGCTACCAAACAATAAAAAAATATTTTTTATTGACTCATCCAAATAGCGAAAAATCTTTAGTTTTTTAGAAAATAAAAACATTTTCTAAAAATCGTTTTCCGAAAGTCATTTTCAGTGAATGAAACGAAACCTAATTATGTAAAGTTTCATCTCACATACACATCTTGAAGCAAATTTTTAGTTACATTCACTTTAAAACTTGTTTCAACAAGTTCATAAAATCTTTTATTGCTATGGTCAGATTTTTTTATGTATTTAACCCCATTAAGGATTTTACCAACAATATCATCAACAAGATTCAAACTAGATTGAACAATGAGATTCAAAATATTTCCACAACATCTGATTTGTAAGAAAACACAATCACATAAAGAGGATCCCATCGGAACAAAAGTGACTTTTAAAAGAGGAAACCATAACATCATTATAAGATGCACTATCCAAAGTGATGCTAAAAGTTTTCTTATCTATATTCCACTGAACTAAGCATAAGACAAGTTCATTCGTTATGTTGAAACCATCATAACGAAGGGTTAAAGCTGTAAACCTTCCTATTCTCTTTTTCAATTCCCAATCATTATCGATCCAATGAGTAGTAATACACATGTTTTCATTAATAGACTAATGAGATTTCCAATTATTAAAAGTTAAATATATTCGACTAGGTGCTTTAGTTAATTATGCATTGACATGCTCTCTTTCGTTAATTATGCCATAACATCATTATAAGATGCACTATCCAAAGTGATGCTAAAAGTTTTCTTATCTATATTCCACTGAACTAAGCATAAGACAAGTTAATTCGTTATGTTGAAACCATCATAACGAAGGGTTAAAGCTTTAAACCTTCCTATTCTCTTTTTCAATTCCCAATCATTATCGATCCAATGAGTAGTAATACACATGTATTCATTAATAGAATAATGAGATTTCCAATTATTAAAAGTTAAATATATTCGACTAGGTGCTTTAGTTAATTATGCCTTGACATGCTTTCTTTCCTTTGCTTAATAACTCCTGACATCCCCCGTAGTTGTTTGTCTATTTGTATTCTTATAGTGAAAACATATAGCACTCATCATCTACTTGTGTTCTCTTATAGTGAAAACATACAACACTCATGTATTTAAACTATAGTTCCTCAATTGTTTTAAAAGAATGGTTACCACATATAAGAAATGTCGATACAACTTTGACATTCTTCTTGCTCATACTTATAACTTCTTATACCTGAACCACCTCCTAGGGTTGTTTGCATTGATATGATAATAGGCAATATAATTATTGGTTTTCTTAAGGCAATTATTTTGACCGTATTTCAATTGAGAAGCTTCACTAGTAGATTTAGTTGAAAAAAAATAAACTTACAGTGGCTATATTATGCCTTCTTCAAAGTTTTGTCCTTAATCATATTCAAGTTTCGTCATCTCATCCCACATTTTTGAAGAATTTTTTTGGCACTTGGAAGCACTTTCTTAGTCATTATACCATCCTCTACATTTATGGGGGCATTTGAACTTGCCATTTATATAGGTGTCTTGCAAGATAAAAAATATATATAAAATAAATACTAAATGCTTATAATGTGTTAGTTTCCAGCTAGGTAATCAACTTTAATTTTAGTGTAAACCTTGCAAGCTAATAGAGATTTGGTTGCAATGAACACTAATTTAGTTATTTCATGTTAAAAAATTGTTGTTCATAGTTAATATTATGAAGTATTTGTTTATCCATAAGTTGTGAAAATAATGTGATTATTATACTTATATAGATAAAGTTTTGGTTATTGTATTATCAAGATAAGGTATTGATGATACTCAAAGATTGATATATGCTAAGTTTCCTAAATTTGAATTTTAATGCCTAACCATTTTAAAATATTATATATACATTGATGGATGACTATTCATCATTCAAAATTTTTAAAATTTTCAATTATTAAATATTCATGGTGATGAGATGATAAGTTATAATTTTTCATAAAGAATGAACCAAATTCAAATTATTTTTTAGTAAATAAAAAAAATATTCATGACTTCCAAACATCATCTTGTATCTGAAAATTAAAGTATGGCAAAGGTAAAACAATTTATGCAAAACATTTGTGAACATTTTAAGATTAAATAAATTATTAATGAAACTTATGTTAGTTCTGATGGGATGAATGTTGAAGATTGTGAATTCAAAACCAAGGGATGAGACATTAAGGGTAAATTAATAAATATTAAAAGAAAAAAACTACAACAAGAAACCATCCCAAGATCCAAAATTACATTCAAATATTTCTTATTCACATTTTCTTCTCTAAAATCTGCTTATAAAATTGATTGTATAATTTATTTTCTCACCAAGTTTCTCAACCTTAAATGGAGGCGTAGGGCGATATAGGCCTTAATAAATTTTCATATTGACAGCTTATTCTATTATATGCAGTCCAATAATGGCATTTTAACTGTCTTTATAAGCGTATGGATGTATTGGAGGTATCTTATGGATTTTTTAAAGAAAGGTTTTGGAATTTTTTTCTCACTCTATTCTCTCTCTTTTTTCTTTTATTTCAATTTTTGAAATATTTGCTGGCTCACATCAGTGACAGAGCTCCAATGCTAGCAATAATGATAGATAATCTCGTAAAGTTATAGAAGGAAGTTCCTTAGCTACGAGCTAGGATATAACAAATCAATAAGAAGATGAAAGATGATGGAATTCAAAAGGAGCTCAAGGAAAAGTTCAACAAAATTTTGACCTTATGGCTGCTCGAGGGGAAGCCTAATTAGAGGTTAGAAACATAATTGATCTTTCCCTTGTTGCACGAGGACTCACCATCAGAGAACATCACCCAAGTAAGGTTTCCTTTCCCTTAAAGATGTAGACATTTTAAGTTGGAATGTCTAAACTTAAATGGTTAAGATTTTAAAGGATGGTTTATGAAATTAAAGAAAACTTTGAGGCGAAAAGAGTGCTTGAAAAGTCTAGAGTTAGGATTTTCTATACTTAGTCTAGAGAGTAAAGATTTGCAAGACATTGACACTATTGCAAAATGCAAAGGTGGTTTAACATATTAAACTTAGACCTTATATAGCTGAAATGCAGGATAAATTTGTTGCATAGGATTATGAAGATCCTTTGATAAAGTTGCTTGAGCTAAGGTGGTTTGGTATTCTGGAATAATATTATGGTGACTTCATGGGAATTCTTAACCTATTACAGCTAAGTGATTAATATGTCATTAGCATTTTTTTAGCTATTGAAGTTAATATTTCGCAAAGTCTTAGACTAAAAGCAAAAACACTTAACTAAACACTTTACCTTACCAAAATAGATAGAATCTATCCTATATCTTGCCATTAAAAAACCAAATCCATATCCAAATTTTCCATAAAAAAAAAATTAACTCCAACACAACTTAACCTGCCCAAAGAAATAACCATCTGCCCAAAGAAACATATATTACTCATTCAGTTTGACCCGACAAGTACCCATAGCTTTGTGAATCTCACAATTGCTAAGAAATTGAGTCTATGAATGAGGTTGAAATGTAAGATTAGTGTTTGATAATAGCAAATGGGTAGACTATGACCACATTGAGGGTCTGTAGAAAAGTCAACTAGTTAGTGCAAAGAGCTAAGTTTGTTACCAATTTCATTGTTCTTCCTTTAAAATGGTGTGATGCGGTACTGCAGGTTAAACGGTTGGCCACTTTAGGGCCAACATTATGGGACTTTATAGCATTAACCATAGAATTTCAGTATGAGTAGGAATGAATAATAGTTACAGGAATAAACAGGGTAAAACAAATGAAAGAAACAGTCGGGCATTGAAAACAATACAAACCTTGAGGAATGTTATTGTTCAGTATTCGTGCTTTGATTTTAATAGAAGAGGCTAAGGTGCTACTGAGCACAAGCATGATTTCAAATGTTCAAACTTTCATACAGAATCAAGCATCGACTCAACTACTGGTGGGATATAATCATAAAAGGAATTATTTGCAGTACTTAAATGATTAAAAAAAAACCGTGCAGACCTCAAGATCATAAAATTTCGTTAAAAGATAAAGGGTAGATTGTCAGAATCAAGCTTATAGATATCCATCCATATAAAAAGATGAGATAGAAGTGATCATCAAAGGTAGTAATAGTTATTTTGCTTCTCGTAAATTAGAAATATGGCTCTTGAAGGCTGTGGATAGATTATAGGATACTTGACTAGTTAACCATAAAGAACAAATTCCCTATTGCTATGGTTGTAAAGCTACTAAATGAACTCATTTGGGCCGCAATTTTTTTCAAGTTGGAAATTAGGTCTAGTTTTCACCAAATCAAAATGCTTGAGGCAGATATATACAACATTGTCTTTAAGACTCATGATAGTCGCTACGAGTTTTTGGCGATATCATTTTGACTCACCAGTGATTTTCATATTTCAAGCATTGATGAACTACATTTTTAAACTCTATTGAAGAATATTTTTACTAGTACTTTTCTGTGACATTCTTATTTAGTCTTTTAATTGGGAAGTGCACATTCGGAATTTGGAGACAAGGCTTAAACTACTCAATGATAACTGATGTTTTCTCAATGAAAGCCAATGCGAGTTTGGAGCCAAGAAGGTGGAATATTCGGGGCATGAGATCACTGGTCAAGGGGCCAAAATGGATTAGAAAAAAATCTAGTGCTATCGAGTGGATTTGGACAAAAATATTAAATTAAATAAATGAGTTTAGATTTAAAAATCAAATCTAATAAAATTAGATCGGACTTAGATTCTCCATTTCAAGTCCAAGTTTAGCCTAGTAATTATAAGTTTTTTTTTTTACTTTTTATGCTAATTCATTTTTATTACTTTTAATTTTTTTGTGCAATTAATTGAGTTTGTATTATTTTTAAGACTTTAATTTAAAATTTTCATATTTTTTGTAATTTTTTTGTAAAAATTTATTTTATCTCGTCATATTATACTTCTTAACTAATAGGTCTTTTAATCTTTTTATATGTTGTTATAATTTTCTTAAAAAATTAACCCTTGAATAGGTTTGGAATTATCATACAAAAATGGGTTTGGAGTACAAATTAGGCTAAAAAATGTGATCGAATCGGGTTTGGGCTCTCATAAGTGGGTGTAAATAGATGGGCCAAACCGAACCGAGCACAGCTTGCACAAATACAAGCCTAAAACGTGCCAAAAATTGCAAGTAGATTCGGTTCGAATGCGAGCCAGGCCGACCTGCAGGCTAGGATATTTTTTATTTCGAAATTTTCATACATCACAATAAATTGAAGCCCAAAAAATTGCTAATATCTTGCCCATAATTATCTTATTTATTTTTGCAGACACTTGACCTGGTTCCATCAAAGATACATGAGCAGTCTCCAATATTTCATGGCCGCTATGATGATGTTAAAGAAATTAAACAACTTTACCCTGTTAAAGCCTAGAGGGAGGAAGGAATAAATGTACAATTCTCGATCTTGTCACTCTACTTACGTAGCTTTACTGGATTCAGTTTTTAATCATCAATTTCGTAAAATACAATACATTTCGAGGCTTTATTTGTTATGGGACGCTACAGTTTATCGATGGATATATTTTGAATAATAGTCTAGTGGAATGATATTTGCCTTCCGGCGAACAAAAGAAAAACGCAGAGGTGATTTAAGATTTTTGGGGCTGTAGGAGGAAATTTTGGACTCACCCAAGTGTGCGACAGCCTTGGCATGGTAGACCCAAGTGAGTGGGTGGGGCTAATGGCTGGGGGTTGGGTTGGGCTGGGCTAGCTGGGCACAGTCACTTTTCGGGCCTGGTAGGTTTAGCGGTCCCAGATCTATCTATGTCTATGCTAACTGGTATACAGGGATTTTCGACTAACCCATTCTATTTTTTTTTTTTTTTAATAAAATAAACCGATCTTAAGAATGTGCACTGTCTTAACGGGTCGGTTTAGAGATTTTAACTCATGTTACACCCTTATTTAATACCTTACTAAACCTATTCAAATCCATTCCAACACATGAATACTTCTAATTATATCTAACAAATATAATTTATCAGAGATAACTTATTTGAAGTGATGTTTTTTAAAGGTGTTGTTGCTCTAAACAACAATGAAATGATGCTGATTTCGTCTTCTCCACGTGTCTTGAATGTTTTGCAAAAACAGTGAAAGTCAGAGAGGCGCATGGATCTGTCCCTGCACGCGAACTCCGATGCTTAAGTCAGAAGATTGTTTAAGCGAAATTTTAGTAAGCAAAATAGATATTAGGGTTTTTCTGATCATACCTAGGGATATTTATAGATATTTTTGAGTTGTTTTTGATGAGTTCCGGACTCATATTTATGTGGGTTCCAAAATTTTATTGGACCTTTTATATTTTTAAAGCTCAGGCACGTGACTGGGCTCAATCAAATTACCTCTATCAAAAGGCTTGTGTGCTTAATACCATTATAAATTCAAAGGCTTGTGTGCTTGATACTTTATTCTTAGTTTCACATATGTATTTGAGAGAGTTTAAAAAATTCAATTGTACTAAAGAGATTTTTAAATCATTAAAAAAGTGATTAATATTCCTGTCTCAGAATTATTTCTTCTCTTTCCTTTTTCGTAGTCTATTTCTATTTTTCCAACAGGAAGTCTTATAGGGTGTCACTCTAGAGCTGAAGCTACTGTTACTAGAATTCTAAGATTCTTTACTGGAAAAGGTTGAGCAAGGAGGTTAAAGGGATGGCGTAGGGAAGTAGTGTGTGCCAATAGCATAAGTATGATCATGCGGCAACACTAGGGCTAACCATTTCTCATATATGAAAGAGTATCTTATGATATCTCCTTTGATTACAAAGAAGGATTGCCTAAATATGAAGGTAAGGATACTAAAATGTTGGTCGTTGATACGTTAAGCAAATAATCCCATTTCATTGCATTGGCACACCCTTTCACTGCTTTTACAGGGGCCCAGACTTTTATGGATCGAGTATTTCCATGGAATGCCTAAGAACATGTGTCTGATAGAGATAGGATCTTTATGAGTGAAATTTGGCATGAGCTCTTAAAAAAACAAGGCACTTCCTTGAACTTTACTAACAACTTATCATCCACAATTTGATGGTCAAACTGAGGTGGGCAATACGTGTTTGGAATCCTATGTCAAGTGTACGTCAAATGAAAGACCAAAAGAATAGAATGGTTAGCCTTGGCTAAGTGATGGTACAACACATCCTGTCACTTTCCCATCCACACAATTACATATGAAGAAGTATGGTCAACCTCCACTGATCTAGCGTGCTTACTTGACTGGTGATTCATTGGTGGAATCTGTGGATAGAAGTTTGAGAGCGTGAGCAGCTGCAATCAAGATGCTCAAGTTTTACTAGGAAAAGGCTCAAGTGAGAATGAAGAATGTGACCAATTAAAGGAGTGATAGGGCGCTTGAAGTGGGAGATTGGGTCTATGTTGAGCTTCAAACCTATAGATAGAAATCTGTTGTCAGTAGGAGCTGAGCTGCCTCAAGCTATTAGCTACGTATTTTAGACCTTGAAGGATTCTGGAAACTGTTGGTATGGTGGCATACAAGTTGAAACTACATCAAAGCTCCGAGGTACACCTTACATTTCATGTTTGGCAGAAAACCTACACAGCAACAACTACCAATTATGGGGATGATGGAAGTATTGTGAAGGAACCATTGAAGGTATAGACATAAGTCTTGGTAAGGAAAGGAATAGAGTTGTTACAGAGGTTCTGGTGCAAATCTGCAAGTTTAGATAATGCAAAAATCTGCAAGATTATGAGCTTTCGTGCATACTTTGAAAACTATAAACTGCCAAACTTTCAACTTTGATTAAACAAACTTATGTACATCATTCGGCAGTTTGCTAAAAGCTATGCACCCTGTCCCTCTATGAAGTTTTGAAGACTAAATTTTTTTCGAAATCAATAAAAGTAACTCATACAAACAACTATACATAAATAGAGCATTCACTGGCCAAAGAACACTATGAACTCAACTCCCTATTAAGGTTAGCTTCTACCTGAACATAGCTCAACTAACTGACAACCTGAGGAGCTTCGCGAGTTGCACATGATTAACTATTGTTTCCTAGAGATAAAGAACTCATAATCAGGGTGTCTATTAACTGATGTCTGATTACCCTTGTTCACAACAGCCCTTGCCATAAGAGATGCAGTCTCCTCCAGAGTCCTTAATCGTTCCCTCAGTATTCCAGGAGGGCTTAAGCCCTGGGTTTCAGGAGTATCATTCTTCATGCAGTGCCTTGGCTGGAACCAGCATTCACCCTGTTCAAGTTATGTGAATTTATTGATTAAAGAATCCACCACCTTTAAAAATAGATGCAGTACATATTCAATGGCAGTACAACAAAATTGAATAACTAATGGAAGAGGCAATGACAAAAATAAGGAGAAGATATGCTTGCAAATTAGACCAACTCATGGACATTGTTAGTTTATAATAAATAGTTATTTGATAATCCCAAATCAACAATTTCATGATAGTCTACATAATCCTGCATTATATGGACGGAATGTTTACCTTTGGAAACCAAGTTCTAAATTAACTAGAAGAAACAACAGCAAAAGGTCATAACAAAGCGATAAAGGCAAAAGCATTTCATGTATCTCAATCCACGAGGCATCAGATGCATTTTTTATTCAAGAGACAACAGATGCCTTCTTAATCAAAGCTGCAAAAGCTGCACAGCAAAGAAGTAATCTTTAACCAATCAATTCTTTTCCTCACATTTTATCTAAGGGCTCAAGCAGGATACTTTAAGGTGGTGATTATCCATAATACAGACTAAACCTATAACAGTAAGCAAATCTGTTAATATAATAGGAGCTAAGATTCCATACCAAATCAATTTCTTAAAGTTTACTTTGACTATTAAGCACGCAAACGTGTCAGATTATAAAAGTTCTGATAACAGAGTTCTTCTATATTTGGTGCAAATGACTAGAAGGTAATATAGTAACATGATGATCAGATGGGATCACCCAATTAGGTATTTGCCTCTGCGATCCAACATTTCTGAACCTCTGTTATCATATGTTAAACAGCATCATCTTAAAGAAAGGTGATCTTTAGACCAAATCAATTGAATAACTAATTGAAATATAGGCAACAATATTTAAAAAATACATCCCCAAATTTCAATTTAAATGTTAATCTTATTATTTTAAAATGTTCCAAAATAATAATCACTTACCCAAAATATATTCATTATTCCAATATTACCCTTATTAAGATACGAACTAAATAAGTTATGCTAACATTTATTTTCAAACAAAAATGTCTATGACATTTAAAGTAGAATTTACACTGTTAATAAGGCTGCATTTGTCCATTAGAATTAAAATAGCATATAAAGATGACTGCTTCTATCTTACAAAACCCTCCACGGTTAACGTTCAAGAAGCACCTGTCCAAGTTAATGATTGGAATATGCTCAGATTCAGCTATTAGCAAAGGAAATATAGCTCTTTGAAATGCATCAAAGTTCAGTTAAGTAGGTTTGTCCGAACAAAATAAATTAAGCAATAGAGCATCTTAAAATCCATTTTAAAAAAAATAGCACCAGAAAGCCACCTAAAGTATCCAAGTTTATATTCAAAACGCAATTGAGTAATTAATTATGGGTACCTGAGCATTGTAACTCTGAAGACCCACAACGGGAGATACTATACATGCATCCACACTAGGGCAATCAAGCTTGGAACTCCTACGAACCAAATGGCCAAGTGAATGGAAAGTCAAAAATGCTGCACGGAAATTCCCGTCCGGAATTCTGTATATAGGATACCATGCAACAGCATACCTGAAATATAGAAGCAACTGAACATTAAACAAACTCTTGGTATAACTAGGTAATACAGAACTTTCACCTTACATTAAGTTATCCAAAATAAAACCAAAAGATGTATCACACTTTGCTAAGTAAAGCATATTACCAAGATCGGGGATGCAGATCATTTATATTTATGGAGTTCAGATAAACTGGATCCCCATACATTTTGCACCGAGAAGATACATCATCTCTAACAAGGTCTTGAATCCTGAAACAAACAGAATTACAATCAAGGTATTTGAAGCAGATTAGATTTCCCCAAAGCTGCCAACAAGCCAAAAGAATTCAATCAAATTATACGGACTAATTAAATATTAAGTAAACCTGCATCTTCACCTACTGCCCCACTGTTAAATGCTTGTTTACGAAAAACACAAAAACAAGAACAGCGAATTATTGATATCATTAATAACAATGCAGCAACAGCCTGGAGAAGAAGCAGAACAGCATATAAGAAAAGCAAACCTAAGGCTTTTCTACTGCATTCAGCTTACCATACGCTCAGAAGAAAGAGCAGCAGGATCATGATTTCGCTACAATTAGTTAGAGGTCAAGAAAGGGAAAGATAAAAGTTTTATGACTATTAGAATCAAGATTTGTATCCATGCAATCGAAAGAGAAAACTATTACACTTATGCTAACAAGGTGAAGGGAGATTAGGGAAAAGGTTGAAAGGAAACTGTGAGGCGTGAGAATTGATTCCACTTAGTTAGGAAAATTAATACATAGAATGATAAGATCCAAGATAATCGTATCAGATGTCAAAAGCAGTGAAATTGCAAACAGAATCTACTGATAAGAAATAAAATGAATACTTACTTTTCATATAATGCCCGTCTTTGCTGAGGCTGTTCAGATTCAAAGTATTCAAAAACTAGTTCAAGACGATCAGACCATGTCATGTCAACCGATGTAACAGGCCAAACATCTTTAGGAGAAACTGGAGATGGTTCTGATCTAGCCACATCATTTACTTGCAACTGACTGCTTGGTTCTGCAGTGTGTGGCGGTGGAACAAGTACTGAAAATATCGGAAGGTGACTGACATTAGTAGGGTTTCTTGAAATAGAACCAGTATCACAAGCCTCAGAAACTCCAGGAGAAGAAATACTAGTGCCATTCTGGGTGGAATGGCTTTTACTGTTCCTAAAGAGTTGAACTGCTGACAAATAAGGAACAAAGTAGGCACGAAACTCAAACTGATCAACACCCAACCGCTTTGGATTTTTATAATCTTCGGCCCTTATTTCTAATCCATAGCTGCCATGTTTCTCATACCACTGCCACAGACATCTCAATGGGATGTTTGGTGTCTCATGTCTACACAATAGAGCACTAGGAACCTGGTCCAGAAAGCAAATTTGACAACCTACTGAACTGTCTGAATGACAAATAACTGGAGAACAAAAATGAAGAAGCCTTTCAAACTCGGCAATGGGACCCCCAGTGGCCATCTGAACAGCTTCAGATGCCATTTGTGCCCTATAGGAATCATTCAATGCCTTTGCTATCTTGTTTAAATCAGTTGTAACTGGTGATATATTTTGTTCTTTAGTTTCATCACTAAAGAAACTAGCCCCATTGTGCTTGTTTTCATTTTCATTGACACAAGCATTCAGATTCCTCAATTTTTGCATATGTTTCCCGTTTTCAAGAGAACTAATAGCATGTCTTGAATCCATCCCACTCCTACACAGTGTTCCAGCATTCACTGAAGAAGAAAGATTTTGAGAACAAGAAGCAACCTTCTCTTCCAAGGTATTTTTGAAAGTACAATCTTCAGCATCTGGCCCATTAGAATGTTCCACTGACAATTTGGCAGATCTAGCTGATGTTGTAAATCCACAATCCTTGATTCCAATAGGTATCCATTTCTGCAGAACAGAGCCCAAATTATGGCTTTGCTTACCATATTCAGTAAGAGAAATTTCTTTTTCTGTTCGAGCAACACCATTCACCATCAGATGAGGGAGATAAACTGAAGTTTGCAACTTAAGCAAATTTGGCTGGTCCAAAGGGGCACATGATTTTTGCAGTAAGCTCTCTTGATTCTCTATATATAAATTATTCAAACCAGAAGCAGTACCAGAGACACTGTCACTTGGTCCTATGCTGCTTGGACCAGCCTGAGAGTTGTTACATGATTCAGATTTCATGGTCTCAACCTTTGCACAACCAACCTGAGAACAAGACCTTGAAAGATTTTTAATTACTCCATGGTCATCCAGAGAAGTTAAAACATCTAATGTATCACTTTTTGGCTTGCTAGTATTTGCGTGAGCGTTTAAGTTTACCTTGTTGGGATGAGACTCCTTCCTGGAATAACTGCTGTTTTCTTGTTTTGAAGCAGAACTAACTTTTTGTCTCAACTTCCTAGGAGCCTTGCTTTTTGCCTTCCTCTTGTCATCAGTAATAGGCAAGGTTGTCACATCGGCAGCATTAGAATTTCTTTTCAGCAAAGAGGCATCCTTTAGAGTAACATCAAATTGTGAGCAAATGGGACTTGTTTTCTTCAACTCAGTGTTGCATTTCTCTAGAGCATTCCTCTGAACCCTTTTCCAAACAGAATGACTGTTCTCTGTTCCCATTCGAATTTGCAAGTTTCCCATACTTCCTAGTTTGCAAGTACTTGAACTCCCAGGAATAGATTTAGACTGCTTACCCCTCTTGCCTGATGCAACAATTTTTCCATCAAGGCTGCTATGAGCAATATCAGGCTTGGTTCCCTCACCATAATAATGGGCTTCAGAAACACTACATAATGATTTTTGATGATAGGACCCCTTGGTACCTGAACATGGTAGCTTTGATTGACTGATTTCATGGCTGTTGCCATTAAATGGCTTGACAACATGACCAGCACTCATACTGTCTTCACTGCTTGAACCAATAGAGTTTGAGTCCAACACTAGAGAATCATGCATAACAGAGAAATCCTTCTGATGTGTACTTTCAAGAGAGCCCATATGTGAAGGATGTGTCCTCTCTATATCTCCTTGACACCTGGAAAGAAGCTGGTCTTCATCACCAATTTCAGAATTATTTGTATGATGCTCCATGGGAAACTTCTGAACTTGAGAAGGTACAACAGATTCTGATATATCAACTTCATCAGTGTCAGATGTGCATATGTTCAGTGAATCAGAACTCGTAACAACACCATTGCTGATGTCACCAAAATCAGTTGCATTAAGCAAATCATCAGAGGGTGAAACTTGTGGTGAAGTTCCTCGTGATACTACCATGCCACAATTCATGTCATTGTTACCACAGATTTCAGAGGCTGAACTTCCTCGCGTATACTCAGAGCAATCTTCTGATTCTGTGGAGCCAGCATTACGAAACTGGCTCTTTTTATGTTTTCCCTTCTTTCTTGACTTCTTTTGTGAATTTCTCTTTGCAGACTTGTCTTCCTTGGAACAATCACTGAACATAACAGATGGATTAGTAGCATTAGATCCTTTTGACATAACAGCAGAGGAATCACTGCAAATGGTGGAACTATGACGGGAAGAATTGTTGGACACTTCATTCAATTTAGTTATTTTATTTGCAACAGTCCTGTTGTGAAATTGACGTTGCACATTAGATCCAGAAAAGCTTCTGGCTCTGAAAGGCTTGGCAGAACAATTAATCGCAGGGTCGGGCCCCTTCTGTGCCTTCTGTCCATCAACCTTGAAAGAATTAATAGATGGGGAGGAGACCAGACGCAGGCCATTCACATTCACTGGATTTCCAGATCCAAAATGGTTAGTATGATCAAAACATTGCAAGGGTAGTGCAACAATTCTCCACTGCCCATCAGATTCAAGTGTAGGGAATGCCAAAATGGCACACCTAAAAGATTAACAGAAGAAAGACCCAGTCACACAATCGAATAATATATTGTCAAAAGGGAAATATTATATATGTTACGCACATTGGAAAATGAGCAAGAAGGGCAATAAATGATTAGCTTCCAGCAGTAAATGTTGGCAATTAGAAATTACCAATGTTGTTTCATCTGAACAAAAAGGTTAAATACAACAGAAAAACACATAGACAAACTCTAAATCCTCATTCTTTGCTCCTAACATATCCCATTACTGATTTTAAGTCATTTAACATTTAACCCAGACCAACTATATACAAGCTGCTCAAAAAGCATTTTTTAAGACTCCACTAACAACTTGAGGATCTTATTGACAAAGAAACCGTCCATTCAAGCAGTAAGTATTAAGGCATGCTCAGAAATAAGTAAACTTACATATTCTAAAGAGGTTACAAGTGAGGGTTATAAACCAGTTCTGGAAGAACACAAGATTTTGAATGTAAATGGCATCCAAAGTGTGAATCAAGCCCTTATCGACATCTTATCTAGCAATATATATCAACAAAGTGAACATTTATAAGTACTAGCTTTTCTTGAAGTGCAATTTACATCTGAACCATACTATTTTATCTTGATGAATTTAATGAAAAACTTTTGGCTTTCGTTTTACCCAAGTTTTTCATAATCTTTTAGGATTTATCACTTTCTTAAAGGTTGTTTTTTCTAAAGAACAAGACTATTAATAAATAGAAATCACCATAATGATAAAGTAGCATAACAAGAACCCTTCTTTTTTTTTTTTTGGCAACTAGCATAATAAAAATTTGATTCAAAACAAAAGGGTAACATACTATTCACAAAATCTTTACACCTCTTAAGCCGCATTTATATATAGTAAACAACAGATAATTGAAATTTTAAAGACCTTTTTGATGAAATACATAATCTGCATTAGCTGGTGCTCATTCACTTCTTCAATTTGCATGCAGTGTCAACAAAATGTAAGTTATTTTGTCTGTGATGAATTACTTCAAGTCACATGAATTAGTACGTTTCACCAAATATCTCCTCTGGAAGGAAGGATTTCAACAGAATTAAAACAAAGATTTTCTTTCATATTGATTTGAATATTAATAATAAACAATAACTTCTTTTTTCATTCATTTCCAACTAATAGAGCGCCTGAAGCTGGAATTTCCTATTTTCTTTCTTGTAGTATATAGCATGAAAGAATTCCTAGATTCAGGTAAACAAAAGCCAGTTTGTAAATACAAAAGAAAGATAAAAATAATGAAATGAGCAAATATCTAAGCAAGATATCTGAAAATCATTATTCAGCAATCACATTAAATGGAGAAATCTAGAAGAAAATACAAGAGGAGAAAATGAATATTGAGAGCTTAAGTATTAAATACAGAAAAAAAAAAAAAAAAACTTTAATTTCTAAATTTGGGAGTATGCCTTTGGGAGAATGGCTTTGAATTTGGTTTGTTATATAAATTGTGAATGATGCAGGTAAGCATTACCTAAACACTAGTTAAGTTTCAATACACCTATATATTTGAAATGTTTTAAGTAGATAACATTCAAATTACCTTTCTATTAGATATTTCAGATCCTCCACCAAATAAAGATCTAGCAAATCCATGAATTAGAAAATAATCAAGAAAGTCATTTCTTTCATGAGATCTATTACCAACTTTATGCTAAATCATGTTTAGGTTTCCAAATGCAACCGGAAGCAATTTTTGGTGAGTCACTTTTAATTAGAAGCTGTAGGACAAGTAAGTACATTTGTACATATCTAACAACCAAAATAGGATTACCTTTGATCAGTGTTCCTCAAATTGAAAGAAGAAATTCCGGAATCCTGAATAATATATGGATAACGATAGAAAAAATTACCCAAGCTAATCACAAAGGAAACAACTATGAACTTGACAATTTAATATTGGCAAAATATAAGAGAAGTATCTAACCTCTGACAATCTTCTATAATCATTCAGCTGCAAAGAATTCTTGGATCGGTTAGCTTTTCCTACCTCTGACACTTTCTGATGATCTAGATGGGTTCGTCGAAGGGCACAAGGCATCTTTCACTGTACCTGTCCAAGTCAAAAGCATAAACATATGAAGGAAATTTACTCGATTCAAACACCACATTTGAAATCAAATTTTTTCCACCCAAATTACAGAAAGAACATTTGTTTATGAAAACTACAAGGAAAACAAAAATGACAACCATTAAATTTCAGTCAAAGAAGCCATGAAAAATACCTAGCATCAGCAATTATTCAAACCCAAAAAAAAATGTTAGAAGAAAATATAAAAATCAGGAATGAGGTACAAGAGAATTTATAAATAAACTATTAGTAACAAAGATACCTGTTGAAAAAGACATTTTAGAGACATTCAATAAACTAACCACTACGACCGAATACACAAGTGTCCTAACAGAGCAAAGTACAAGCAATCATCAACTGTCTTTTGATGGAAAAAACAAGGAAAATAGGTTCAATGGGCAATTAGTTACCATAACTTGAAATTATATTTCTTAACTCAAAACTGGAGAGAGCTAAACCATTTCAATTTCTTCCCTAAATGGCGAAATTGATTTCCTTTCAAACCAATAGTCACTTTAAGTTCTCATAGCATAAAATAGGAAGATTCTGGGCTCAACTGAAACAGGACTTGATAGAGTGTGTCCATTAAATGCCCATGGTAAGTATAATCACTTAAAAGTAAACAAATAAAATACTAGATTGGAGCAGGAAAAAATTGTGATTTAAACTAACAGCAGTAGCTCAACTCGATCAACACAATCCATATACTAGGGGAAAAAAAGGCCACATAAATCACAACGTTAACTAGTTACTCAAATAACTGCATACAATGCAAATCATATTTGTCGGAAAGTTAAGACAAAGAATCGACAACTTCTAGTCTATTAGTTGATTATAGCAAACACAAAAGGGATTCTCCCAACAACCTGGACAATCCAAGCTTTTGTAACATATGACAAACAAAATACTACCAATCATTAGTCAACCATTAACCAGAAACAAAATAGGCTATACGACAAAACCGCTCGACGCCAATTTTATTGCAAAATAAACAATGCAAGCAAAAGTGGGTGATCATTGTCAATGTGAACATAATGATATCTTATTTTAAACTTTTATTACAAGAAAAGCATATATGAAATATATCTAAATGGTAAATTTAATAAATACAATTAATTTAATTTAACATAATAATGCAACAAATGTATCAAAATGGTTAAAACAATTATATCAAAAATACATTAGAAAATTAAGTATAAACTAGTATATAATATAATCTGAAAATATATAAAATCATACAAATCTATACAATAAAAGAAAATACAAATTATAACGAGTTTATGAATTAAATAATACCATCAAATGTATAATTATACCAAATCTTTTTGTTTACTTTTTGAGAAGATGTTATCCAAAATAAAAATAAATTATTATAATTAAATAAATAGTAATCAAAACTATAATGTAATTATAAACAATCTAAGATATAATTATATCAAATATAAAACTAAAGATATATTTATTCCTCTATAAGTAAAAATACAAAGACTCAAATTAATTCCTATATAGTATTAAAACTATAATTAAAAATAAATATCCATTTTACCTATAGTCATACATAGGTACATACATATACACATATATTTTTGGTTGAATATATATATATATATATATATATATATATATATATATATATGAAGAATACTAAAAAAAATATTATTAATTCTTATTTAAATTTAAATCTATAATTTGGTCAACTAATAATTAAAGTTCAATACTATGTTACTTTAATATCTAAATAAATAGTATTATAATTTAGTTAATTCTTTTTCTTTTACAACATGAAATGATAATACTTGTCATTTAAAATTCTTGAAACAGAAAAAGAGAAAAAAAAAAGAGAAAAACCCCAGAAGAAGAGAAGGCCCACCAAAGACAAAAAAAAAAACAAAAACAAAAACAAAAGAAAAAAAAAACGATTTTTCCAGAGCAAGAATTTAATCAAAAAGGAAAAAAAAACGTTGAATTAAACTCACCAGAAATCATGCGATGATTTGAAGAAAGAAAAAGAAAAAAAGGAGTGCATGGAAATTGAAATTTATAATAGTAAAAGAAGAGAGTGTGAAAATTCTAAAAAAAAAATGAAAAAAGAGATTTCCATTTTCCCGACAATCTATGAAGAAACAATCTAAGGAGAGGTCAGAAAAAAGAAGAGAAGGATTCCCCAAATTTAGGTGTGAGGTTCAGATAGAATACAACAGCTAGAAATAAGAGTAAGCTAAATTTGCCTTGTGATTTTCAACAACCACTCTTATTATTTCCTCTTACTTAAAATATATAAATTCAAATTAATTAGTTTTAAAAAATCAAAAATAGATACAGAGAGAGAAGCAAGCCATTACCAGAAGCAAGGACAATAAGAGAGCCTTTGATTCTGTGTTGTCTCAAATTGACACTCCCCTCAGTGTAAATTTTTTAGTTTTTAGTTTCGCTCTCTTCTACTATTGTAATTTTAAAAGATTCTTAAGGACATTATGGTCAGATTAAATGAGTAATTACAGCATATTGTTTTTGTTCCTAGGTTTAGAAAAAGGAACCATTTGTAACACATGCATGCCAAATAATTACAAAAGCCCCACAGTTCTTTCTTTCTTTCTTTCTTTTTTTCATTTTTTTTAATTTCTATTCACTCCTTTAATTATTAATCATTAATAATTAAAGCACTAAGTTTAGTCATTTGGCTTTATATTTTTTTAGTAATACCAAAACCATTAACTAATATATACAAATAAAACCCACTAATTAATATTTCTTTAAACAATCCATTAAAATAACTTAATTCAAAAAAAATTAGATTCAATAAATAAATTTAAGTTCACACACAACTAGATTTATATTTCAAATCTTAAAATTTCAAAACTTCATTTTTATGGTTAGATCAAAGTCTCATCGAAACTAATTAATGAAATTAATTACTATAAAATAATATCTAAAATATCATTAATTGGTATAATCTATTTTTATATCTATATTATATAGTATACTTTCACTAGATTTAAGTAAAGTAAGGTAATGTAGATATTTTGTTAAATGTTTAGGAAAAAAAGTAATTGTTGATAATTTCTTAATTAAATAGTTAAAAAAATTTATGATATATTATAAAGTTTAAATTTAAATCTAAACAATACTACTCTCATATTCAATTATCAAATAATTTTTTTTAATGAAATAAATCATTTACGTATTAAATTTATATGGAATTTTAAAAAAGTGTTACTAAAATTTATAGGAATCAAACTACAGTTTATATGGCATTTTAAGAGGTTTTTGTTAAAAATTTATTGTGAGTGTTTTTTCTGTGTAAATGCCTTTGGCTTTGTTTTTTTATTATTATCTTCTTGACGTAACGCTCTGTGCAAAGTTTGCTTGATTTATATGTTGTTTTGAAACAAAATATGGGAGAAGGTAAGATTCGACCTTTTTTTTAGAGAAGATATGAAAATAATATTAATAACAGATGAGAAGGTAAAATGAGTTTTTTTAAATAAAATATGAAAATAATATTAATAATAGATGAGAAGGTAATATGAGTCAAAAGTTGGTGAAAGTTATATATATATATATATATATATATGATAAAAATTAAAAAAATAAAATTTATATTTAATATGTTAATACAAATTATGATATGAAATTTTCGTATTTTACAAGTAACAAATATGATTTTACATAAAATATAAATACAAAATTTATATATAAATTGTCATTTCAAGTTATGTAAGATTAATTTAAATGGACGGTGAAATTAACTTTAATGAATTTAAAAAATAAAATGTTTATTAAAATTTAATAAAAAATTATAAAATAGAAGAAGAAGATAATATTACCTCATACTTTTTTGATCATCAGACCACATTAAAAGCTCAATAACAGCCAAATTAAGTTTTAATCTAGCATCGTTGAGTTATCGAAAGACCTTGCCATAAAATTTTTTTTCTTTATTTTATACAAATTGATGTTATATTTGATTCTATTCTTATTTATTTATATTTTCTCTAAGACCAAATTAATCTTCTAGTAAAATTAATACTACGTATTAAGGCGATATTAAATGATAAAAAAATATTACTAGTACAAGAAAGGTGTACACTCAGTTCACGAGAAGAGAACATAAAGGCGCGGAATTCCAAATTGTACAATAGATGTAATATTTTGATTAGTTTCTTGAATTTGTAACAATTTGTAATACGGAGTACTATGAAATACTCAATTTTGATTGTATTGTAACTATTAATAGGATGATTTTTTTTCAAAATAAAAATTATAGATGTAGAATTTCAACTCTTATAAGAACATTTATATTAATTAGAAATCTTCTAAATTTTGTATGTTTGTCCCATGATTTATTGTGCTATATGTCAAATTGTATGTGTATGTTTTTCATTGAAGATACAAAGAGGGAGGAAGTTTGAACTTTTGACTTAATTTTTTCTAAAAAAATAAAAATAACTACTAAATCAAGTATTAATCGTTAAATTGTATGTGAATTTTAGAATCTTTTGAATTTCATTGATATTATAATTCAATTATTAGAGTAAATTTCAGACATTAAATTAGCAAATTAAATTGTAATTTATTATATCTTAATTATATATTTATAACTCATACTATCTATAAGGTTATTTTTTATCAACTTTCCTTTTTTTTAGTTTTTTTATCCTTTCTAAAATGCATTGTATTGTTTTAGTGCTTTTATATAATTTTTTTTATTTCTTCTTTTTCAACCTTTCCTCTATTTCTATCTAGGACTCTTTCTCTAAAATCTTTTTTCCCACACAACCATTATCCAAAATCCAGCTTTTTGACAACATATCACCACCGTCTTGATACATAATTCTCCTTACACGTTTTCCAAAATCTTATTTGCTTTCTCTTTTCATTTATCTACCTAGATTTTTTTAAATCCTTAAATATTCTTAAATCTAAAATTAAAGTCGACAAATCTTCCACCATAAAATCCTAGTCATTATTAAAAAAAAAAAAAAATGTCTACACACACGTTTCCTTAATTATTACCTTTCATTTGACCATTAATACACGGAAGTCATCTCAAAAGGAATTTAGAAATCCAAACCTAAAACATTCCTCTTAGTCATTTGGTCGTGGAGAATATTAAATTCTCTTCGTAATTTTTTTTTATTGTTTGATTTTATCATTTGGTTCGTATTAATTATTTTATTTTATCTATAGTACCAGATTTCAAAAAAATTCAAAATAAAATGATTATCTCTGGATCCTTAGATATTTTTAAATTCTCTCAATCAATTTTTTCCTATTTTACCCTCAATTTACTTGATATTTGGACCACTTTACCCCTAAACCTATTAATATTACAACTAAACCAATAGTATTATTACTATTATTATTGTATGTATGTGTTTTTTTAAAATAAATGAAATCATATATATATATATATATAATTTTATTGTATCCATTGTATGATATAAAAATTAGATGAGAAATCAAATAAATGCAAGTGTTACTTTTTCTTTCTTTTTATATTTTTTATTTTATTAAATTTTTGTATCAAATATACTAAGATTAAATGATGATAATAAATGTTGCATATAAATAGCTTAATTGACATTTTACAATTAAATAACTTAATTAATTAAATAAATTAAAATAATTTATATATTAAATAAATTGATTAACTTTGGTTAAATAAATTAATCAACATTCGTTAAATGAATAAATTTAAATAATAATAAATAAATATATAAATAAATATGTTAAATATAGTTTTTATCAAAGTGTTATTCATCTTAAATCAATTATTCATTTAATTTAATACATAAGGGTAACATAGTAAAATACACCATTTAATAATCTTAAATTCCCTTGAACCAAACGTAATAATCAAATATTCTCTCAATACAACCAAACGCAGAAATTCAATATTTTTTGAAATTTACCAAGTAAAATGATAAGAGGTAATTTTTTTTTCCAAAAGAATTTTTTTCCCCGAACCCAACAACCCCTTACTGTTCTTTATTTGTTTTACTTGTTTGCTTTTTGGTGTCATATCACCACCACTATTGATGTCATAATCCTCCGTGCACGTTTCCAAAATCTTATTGACTTTCTCTTTTTATTTTTCTACTTATATATTTTTTAAAATCTTTAAATAATCTTAGATCCAAACCCAAAGTCGACGAATCTTCAACCATAAAATCCTATATTCACTAACTAAAACAAGCCTAAACGTACATTTCCTTAACTATTACTTTCCATTTACCCTTAATGCGTCGAAATCATCTCAAGAATAATCTCAAAATCAAAACCTAAACCATTTCTCTTGCTATTCTTTTTTTTTCTACTTATTTGCTTTTTTTTAAATGGTTTTTTGTGTTTTTTTTTTTTTTTTGTTGTTGTTCTATATAATTATTAACATTTTAGAGAAATTTTTTTCCAAAAACCATTTTAGAGAAATTTTGAAAGTAACAAGTACAAAAGAAAAATGAAGAGAAAAGGAAATAAACCCAAAAAGGGTTCATTCCTTGCTAGAGGTCATCTCTAGCTCTTTTTAATGCCTTTCGCTTTATCTTTTTTTTATTCTTTTTTTTGTCCTTATCTCTTATTAAATGTAATTAAATCTATCTAAAGGTTGAGTTACCACCTAAACCTAAAGGCTCACTTCAATTTTGAAAGAGTTTGGATAGGAATATTAGACACCTTAGATAGGCTCGACTAAGCATATAATAAGACCCAATCAAAAAGTGGATCAGACCTTGATTTCACCATTTAAGACCCAAGCTTAGCTCAACCTTGATCCTATAGTTAATTATATAACAAATATATTTTATTAATACACATACATTATATTATTAATTAAAAGGTTAACATATATGTGAGGTTTACAAATTTTAGACTTTGAAAACCAAACATTTGTTTTAATGTGTTTTATGGATATAAGTTTCTCAATCCAAAGTTATTTACTCATTAACCATTATGTGATATTCATTAAATTTATATTCTTAATTTTTTTTTTGTTTTAAAAACAATGGGCAATGGTTGTGTTAGTTTTGGATGATATATTTTGAAATGACAAAACATTAATTTAAATGTGCTTATTTTAAACCTTCAAATCATTTATGAGGTATTATTTATGAGTAATTATCTTAGAGAATATATTGCCAATTGTACTTAAAATTACTTAGAAAACTTGTGAAGATCTAAACTTATAAACCTTTGTAAACTAAATTTTTGCCGGGAAAACTAATACTTAAGCCAAGAGATCGATCTCATGAGGTTGTGAGATCGATCTCCTTTTGGCAGAATCATTGTGAGATCGATCTCCTAGGGTTGTGAGATCAATCTCCTTTTGACAGAATCATATCAGAACTCAATAAGAAGACCATGAGATGATTTGCTTTAGGAGAGAGATCGATCTCTTCTAGGCAATAACAATCTGAGATCGATTTGCTCTAGGAGAAAGATCGATCTCCTCTAGGCAGTAATAATTTGTTCAATACAGTAATAGCAAAGAGATCGATCTCCCTTGAATAAGAGATCGATCTCTCTTGTTTTTACGAAATGTGATGACACTAACTTCTCGAAAAGAGGAGATCGATCCTTCTGTATAATGATATCGATCTCCTTTCTTGGAGTACCTTTGTGATTACAGGTTTTGGAACTAAATGATCGATCCTCTTGGGTAAGGAGATCGATTTGGCATTCGTCTGCAGGACTCCAACGACTAGTTTTTCAGGGTTTCAACGGGAAGAATTGCATTAAATGCTTCACCAACCAATTGGGTGTATAAATACAAGTCATAAAGACATTGGAGACAATAAGAAAAGCTCTGAGTATTCTTGTAGAAAACATTCTTTGTGTCTTCAGCTAAAAGTGTACTTAATTGTCATTGAAAGCTTTAGTTAAGCTATTCATTTTCGTTACCTACCCATTAAGAAAGCCTTGATTGTATTCATTCTTCATCTTAAAGCAAAGAAGAGAGTTCCTCTATGAGAGAGCTGTTATAAAAGAGTTTGAATAACAATATTTGCTAAGTGGATAGAGAGGTTATTCTTTATCCTTGAAAAGGAAGTTATAAAGTTCATCTTGATAGTGGAAGTGATTCCTTGACAAAAAGGTCAAGAAGAGAGGAAGTAGGCAAAGGATTTGGTCGAACCTTTATAACTCATTGTATTTGCTACTTCTTTCCCTTATCTCCTTATTTACTGCACATTTGTTCTCAATCTTATAGTAGTTATAAATTTATTTGTGTGCAATATTAGCTAAGTAAGTTTTAAATTTGGTAAATTGATAGAAAATCGATTCACCCCCTCTCGTTTGAGCCAACAATTGGTATCAGAGTTTGGGCTCATTAATTAAAAAGGAGTAAAATCCTAAGAGTTTATAACGATCCTATGACTCAAAATAGTGTAGCAACTAGCTTGGTAGGAGAGGGGCATTCCACTGTTAGACCTCCCTTGTTCAATGGTGAAAATTATACTTATTAAAAGACTAGGATGATGCTATTCATTCAAGAGAATGATTATGAAGTATGGAGAGTTATTGTCAAAGGCCTACAAATCCCTACAAAGAAAGTTAAAGGAAACAAAATTCGTAAGGAAGAAGATGAATGTGATGCCAATGACATAAAATATGCTCAATTGAATGCTAAGGCAATGCACACTTTGTTTTGTGCTTTAGGTCCTAATCAATATAATAGAGTCTCCATATGTGAGAATGCAAAATAAATTTGGGATAAGTTGACAATTACTCATGAAGGTACAACTCAAGTTAAGGAGACAAAAATAGGCATGCTCACACATGATTATGAATTGTTTAGAATGAAACAAGATGATTCTATTAGTGACATGTTTACTAGGTTTACCTATATAATAAATGGACTTAAATCTCTAGGCAAAACATATTCTAACATAGAGATGATAAAGAAAATTCTAAATAGTCTACCAAAATCTTGGGAAGCCAAAGTGACTGCTATTGAGGAATCTAAGGATCCTAACTCATTATCACTAGATGAATTAATGGGGTTAGTACTTACTTATGAGATGAAGCTAAAAAGAAATGAAGAGCTTCCTAAGAAAGTAGGAGTAACACTAAAGTCTACTACTCATGAAGAACTAAAAGATGATAAAAATGAGAGTTGTGATGAGGAAGATATTGAGATGCCAATTTTTGTCAAAAGATTTAACAAATTTATGAGAATGAGAGGTAATAGTATTACTAAGAGAATCTATAGAAGAGAACAAAATAGAGGATAGTCAAGTAGAAAAGATAAGGATTCTATTGTGTGCTATGAATGTAAAAAACATGGTTATATTAAATTTGATTATCCACTACTAAAGAAAACAAATGATAGGAAACCAAAGAAGAAAGCAATTATGGCAACTTGGAGTGATAGTGACAGCTCCGATGATGACAATGGAGAAGAAGAAGTTGTTAATCTTTGTTTCATGGCATTAGAAGATGTAAAGGTAATATCTATTTCTAATTATTATTCTTTTGATGAGTTACAATATGCTTTTTATGATCTTGCCATAGAATTTGAGTGTTTGAATTTGAAATACAAGAAGATTATCTCTAAATTAAAGAAAGAAAATGAAGCGCTCTTAAATGCTAAGATAGAATGGGAAAAAAATTAGAAAATGCAAATCTAGAAATTCATGATTTAAAGGAAAAGAATAATAATTTGCGTAATTCATTTTTTAGATTCTACTTGGGTCAACAAAAGCTAGATCATATGTTAAAGACTCAAAGAGCTTTCTTTGATAGAAATGAATTAGGATATAATGACAAAAATAAAGAAACTCATCTCAAGAACGTTTTGGTTAGTAAACATAATATACATGATTTATCTCTTATTTGCTCATTATGTAATAAAATAAGACATCTATCACATGAATGCAATGTTAGAAAAACCTGTAAGGCCCATAAATTCATATGTATTCGTTATAATTTCGTGATGTACAGACAAGTTACATTTGATATGAATCATAAGAAATGAATGTTTTTAAGTTTCAAATGTGAATGAAATGCAAAATGAGTAGTGAAGTAAACGAATATGAATATACTTTTGAATTTCTGGGAAAATTACAGTAGGTATGCTACAGATGAAGGGCAGATCGATCTCATTAGCAAGGGGAGATCGATCTCATTGCTTGAAATACAATGCCAAAGCATTTTACAAGAGGGAGATCGATTCCTCATTCAAAGCAAATCGATCTCGGGTGAATTCTAGTTGAGACAGATCGATCTCTAAAGGGTTCTGGATAGCACAGATTAATCTCTTCTCAAGGGTCAGATCGATCTCTAAGTGATTCTGTTTGAACCAGATCGATCCTATACTAAAGGGCATATCAATCCTATCTTCTAAAGGTCGAATTTTGAAGAGATAAACACAGGGCAGATCGATCTCGCATTGCTAGGAGATCGATCTCATACGGTAATTCTATATAAACTTGACTGATCCATCTTCTTTCTCCGAAACCAACCAATTCCCCCATTTACAGAAAGTGAAAACCTAATTTCTTACTCCAAAAATCATCACCTTTGAATCAGTTTTAAGAGAGATTTGCTTCAACAAAGTTGTTCCTTGTGAGGAGGAGAATAACATAGTTGAAAACTAGAAGTTGAAATCAAGGATTGAAAGAGCAAAGTGGATTTCCCCCAATTTGGCAAAAAGAGGAAAAAATCAAGTTAGGTAAGATTTCAATACATCAACTTCAAGTATGTTAATATAGATATCTTGGTGAGTTCATTGGTGTATGTTTTGTTGGCTGAAAACACCTATGAACATGCTAATCCTCTACGACCTAAAATTTGAGAAAATGAGAGAAAGTTGATTAGGAATGGATTTGATGATGATTTAAGCATGTAGTGAGGTTATTAAGCATGTATATATAATTGTAAGATAGTTTTGGGAAATACATGTGTTGGAATAAATGATGAATGAAAATAGGTATATGAGATGCATGGTGAAATGCCATAGTAGGAGAAAATAATGAACTTGAGGCATTAGAAGATTTATGCCGGTTCAATTCGAATTAGTAGACTTGATGAGTCTAATAGATTCTCGAGAAATGAATGGTAAAATTGAAATGGACTTAAGAGAGAGTAAGGTCTAATAAGATGTAAAAAGGCCTAATGCATTGATTTGAAATTCGTTCAAGTGAAAATTAAGTATATTAAGGAATACTGATATGAATGATTATCTACAGCTTCGGAGTTTATATTGGAAATTGATCAGACTGTGAGGTTTAGTAGTACCGAGGAAGTGAGGTCACGTGATGTGATCAGAGGTAAGAGAGTAGCTAAAGGTCGCTATACGTAATTCGAATAGAATTTTGAGTATTTAAATCATATATGGATTTTCGACTATGAAAAATTTTGGTAGGAACCGACATGGTAGAATTGTGATTTTACCCCAATTAAGGGTGAAAAGCTTTGGAAGCATGTTTGTGACTGGTTTTGACATTGTTTCATAGTTGCATAGATAGACTGGCTAATGTTATATGCGAAACCAACACGTTATAGTGTTGATTTGATTTAATTGAGTGAATTTCAATTGAAATAAGTCATCTATCGGTTTGTGTGAAAAACCATTGGTGCTAGAGTAATACTCGCACTAGATTTTACATGATATGCATCACATAGTATTTGAGTATTTCTTATACTTGATTTTAATGCGATTTGTGCATGATAGAGTACTGGAGTATTGCTCGTACTCAGTTTTATTGATTGATGCATGATAGAGTATTGGAGCTGTTGAGTTAATGTATTTTGAAATGACAAAACAAGTTAATTCTATAACATTAAGATGATATAGAAACATGTTTAGAGGTTATTAGTACCAGAACTTAGAGTTCTGTTGATGAGAGATCGATCTGGCTGATGAGAGATCGATCTCCTGGGTTTTTACTTGATGAGAGATCGATCTCATAATGGAAGAGATCGATCTGGCAAGCCTTAAACCTTTACAAAGGGACTTAGGTAGAATGAGATCGATCTACAAGGGTTAAGAGATCGATCTGGCTAAAGCTAGAGTTGAGAGATCGATCTGGTCTAGGAAGAGATCGATCTCCCTTAAGAGCTTAAGACTATAGATCGATCTGAGAGATCGATCCACACTCAAACAGAGAACTTATGAGATCGATCTGGTAAGGAAGAGATCGATCTCCTCAAAGTCAGAGAGCTAAAGAGATCGATCTGTGTTGTTGAGAGATCGATCTCCTCTCTACGAGATTGCATGGCAGATCGATCTGGAAATCGATCTTGCCTCAAACAGAGAGATTAGGAGATCAATCTGCCTATTCGACAGATCGATCTGCCTCATTATTTTTAAACTAACAGATCGATCTGCTAACCTATGAGATCGATCTCCTTGTGTATTTGTGCTTCAATCTTGCAGGATTTATAACTAAGAGATCGATCTGGCCAAGATGGCAGATCGATCTGGCACTCTACTGGAGGTACCCAACGGCTAGTTTCTGCAAATCACAACGGGAAAAATAGCATTTAATGCTCCAACTACCAATCCTTCAGTATATAACCAAGCATTGAAGACAAAGAGAATAGAGACACTATTGCTGTACATTCCAAACATTCTCAAGCTTTAATTCATTCATTCTTTGTGTCCTTATTGCTCATCAATTGAAATTTATTGTACAAGCTTAAGTGCAACAAGCTTTGTTAGCACTACCCATTGTAAAGCCTTATTCTGTATTCATCCATACCCAAAAAGAAAAGAGGATTGTTCCTCAGTGAGAGACATTGTAAAAGGGTGAATACATTTCTGTATTGCTAAGGGTAGAGAGGTTATTCCTTAACCTGCAAAAGGAACTGTGTAAGCTCTATTGAAAGAGAGAAAGAAAACACTTGACAAGAAGGTCAAGGAGAGAGGACGTAGGCAAGAGTTTGGCCGAACCTCTATAAACGATTGTGTTTGTTTCTCTCTTCCCTACTTTGCATTAAATTGTTATATTGCACTATATTGCTCATCATCATTTGTGATTAAATTGTGATTAATTTTTAATTTCCCATAATTGTTAGAAAACCGATTCACCCCCCCTCTCGGTAGAGCCAACAATTGGTATCAGAGCTAGGACTCTTTAATCACATAGGAACAACTTCCTAAGAGTTAGAAACGATCAAATGGCTCTTAACAATGTAGCAACTAGTTTGGTAGGAGAGAGGCACTCTACGGTTAGACCTCCCATGTTCAATAGTGAACATTATTCGTATTGGAGGACTAGGATGATGTTATTCATTCAAGCAAATGATTATGAAGTGTGGAGAATTATAGTTAAGGGACCTCAAATCCCTACAAAGAGAATAGAGGGAAGAGATATCCCAAAAGAAGAAGATGAATGGGATTCTAATGACATTAAATGTGCACAGCTAAATGCTAAAGCTATGCACACATTATTTTGTGCTTTAGGTCCTAATGAATACAATAGAGTCTCCGGGTGTGATAATGCCAAGCAAATATGGGATAAATTGGCAATAACTCATGAGGGTACAACCCAAGTGAAGGAGACAAAAGTAGGTATGCTCACACATGACTATGAGCTTTTTAGGATGAAGGAAGGAGAATCAATTAGTGATATGTTCACTAGATTCACAGATGTAATTAATGGATTAAAATCTTTAGGAAAAATATATTCTAATATTGAAATGGTAAAGAAAATTTTAAATAGCTTACCTAAATCATGGGAAGCTAAAGTGACGGCAATTGAGGAATCTAAGGATCCTCACACATTGTGCCTAGATGAATTGATAGGATCTTTGCTCACTTATGAGATGAAACTTAAAAGAAATGAAGAGCCACCCAAGAAAGTGGGAGTTGCTCTAAAATCCACTGCTCAAGAGGAGATTAAAAATGAGAGTGGTAGTGAGGAGGATATTGAGATGGCAATGTTTGCCAAAAGATTCAACAAATTCATGAGAATGAGAGCTAGTAGTAGCAATAGGAGAAACATTAAGAGAGACCAAGAAGAAGTAGGTAGAAAAGACTCTATTGTATGTTATGAATGTAAAAAACCGGGACACATAAAATTTAACTGCCCTCTTCTTAAAAGGTCAAATGATAGGTTCCATAAAAAGAAGGCAATGGTGGCAACATGGAGTGACAGTGATTGCTCCGATGATGAATCAAATCAGGACATTGCCAACTTATGCTTCATGGCTGTTGATGATGATCAAAAGGTAACTTCTAATCTCAATGAATACTCTTTTGATGAATTGCAAGATGCATTTGATGATCTAGCATTAGAGTATGAATATATGAGCATGAAGTATAAAAAGTTAATATCTAAATTAAAAAAGGAAAATGAGATAATGTTAAAAGATAAATTAGAATGTGAAAAGAAACTAGAGATTTCAAATCTAGAAATTTGTGACCTTAAGGAGAAAAATAACAATCTACATAACTCCTTTAATAGATTTCACATGGGGCAACAAAAACTAGATAGCATGCTAGAAACCCAAAGGGCTTTTTTTGACAAAAATGGCTTAGGATATAATGCACAAAGTAGGGAGACCCATCTTAAGAGTTTTATTGCTAGGAAGAGCATGAATAAACCTGCAATTACTTGTTCATATTGTAATAAAAAGGGACATAAGTCACATTATTGCAATATAAAGATGAGGAATCTTAAAGGAAAAAGAGTAAAAAGGATATGGATTCCAAAAGAGGTAATTCTTTCCAAGGACTGTAATGCATTAGCAAAATGGATCCCAATGGGATCAAGAATTGCATTTACTAACCTCCAAGGACCCAAGAAAATTTGGGTACCTAAGACTTGAGTTTGATTTTTTGTAGGTGATTGAGCATAGCCACAAAGCTAAAACAAAAGATGCGTGGTACTTAGATAGTGGATGCTCAAGGCACATGACGGGTGATAAAAGCCATTTCAATTCTTTCAAATCAAAAATTGGTGGAGAAGTCACTTTTGGGGACAACTCCAAAGGCCAAGTGGAAGGAAGTGGCTCAATAGGTAATGATCATTTCTCTTTAGAAAAAGTATTACTTGTTAGGGGTCTTAAGCATAACTTGCTAAGCATTAGTCAACTTTGTGACAAAGGTTACAAAGTAATTTTTGATTGCATGAAGTGTAATGTTATAGATCTTAAGTCAAATAAAATTCTTTTTCTAGGTCATAGGCAAGGTAACATATATATTGTCTATCTTAATGAACTCAAAAATGAAAACATATGCTTAATGGTAGATAACAAAAAGGAATCTTGGTTATGGCATAGAAGACTAGGCCATGCTAGCATAAGTGTGCTATCCAAGTTAGCTAGAAAGGATCTAGTAATAGGCTTACCCAAAATACCTTTTGATCATGAAGAAATATGTGAAGCTTGTGTTAAAGGAAAACACAAGAGGACAACTTTTAAGCCTAAGAATAGTGTATCCACCACTAGGCCTCTTCAATTACTGCATTTAGACTTATTTGGACCAACTAGAACCACTAGCTTAGGTGGGAAACACTATGGATTTGTAATAGTTGATGATTACACTAGGTACACATGGGTGTTCTTTTTGAGAGTAAAAAATGAAGCCTTAGAGAAATTCATAGCCTACTCAAAGGTGACTCAAAATGAAAAAGGATATACAATAACAAGCATTAGAAGTGATCATGGCAAAGAATTTGAAAATATAGGATTTGATGAGTATTGCAATGAACAAGGAATTAGCCATAATTTTTCAGCCCCTAGGACACCACAACAAAATGGTGTAGTTGAGAGAAGAAATAGAACTTTGGAAGAAATGGCTAGAACTATGTTATGTGAAAATAACTTACCAAAGTACTTTTGGGCTGAAGCTATAAACACATCATGTTATATAATTAATAGAGCTATGATAAGACCCATGCTAAAGAAAACTCCCTATGAGCTCTACAAAGGTAAGAAGCCTAACATTAGTTACTTCCATCCTTTTGGCTGCAAATGCTTTGTTCTAAATAATGGAAAAGATAATTTAGGAAAATTTGATGCCAAGAGTGATGAGGGAATATTTCTAGGATATTCATTGAATTCAAAGGCTTTTAGAATATATAACAAAAGAACATTAATGGTTGAAGAGTCTATTCATGTTATATTTGATGAATCAAATAATATATCTAAAGATTCAACCAATGATGAAAATGTTGGAATATTTGATGAAGGCTTAGAAGATGACTTTCTAGAAAAGCTTGACTTGAATAAAGAAGATGAAGAAGAAATAGAGGTTTTAGAAAGAGAACCTATGTCACGCCCCGAATATGCGGAAAATAGGGCTAATTTAAAACTTTTTACTCATTAATTCACAATTAAGAGTGCATTCCTGTGCAGTGTCATACATCATCATAATTATCATGCCTCAGGATCTCAACATCATATAACGTATATTGTGCCGTATACAAATACTCAATTCCAAGTTAATTAATCATAATACATCCCATATAATGTTATACATCAAGTGTCTGCAATTACATTAATAGTCTGGGTACATGAAAAGATAAATATACCTCAAAGTACAAAATATATAGCCTGGAGCTCGAATCCTCCACTAGCCACTACTCCGTACGTCGCAAGGAAGTCCTTATTCACTTGAAGAACTCTGGGGGGGAAAGAAAAACAGGGTGAGCTTCTAAATCGCTCAGTAAATGGGGTAAGGAACTCATTTCATAAACCAAAATACACATCACAAAAGGTTTATTTGTATGTGAAACTCATTTGAAAATCGTAGCATGAAAATACTCAAAACGACACTCTCATGTGTCAAGTCATGTGAAAACATGAAGTAAAAGGCTCACTCTAGAGCATTAACAAAGCATGTGAAAATAACGCGTTAAACGCTTTCTCAAATAACGTGGCATAGCCACTGATTTAAAATCACTCGTGGCATAGCCACAAAACACACGTGGCAAAGCCACTGATTTAAATTCTCACGTGGCACAGCCACAAAACACACGTGGCAAAGCCACTGATTTAATTTCTCACGTGGCACAGCCACAAAACACACGTGGCACAGCCACAAAACACACGTGGCAAAGCCACTGATTTAATTTCTCGCGTGGCATAGCCATAGAATAGGGTTTCTCAACGTGGCACTGCCTCCAATGGGGTATAACGTGGCACAGCCACCAATGGGGTATAACATGGCACAGCCACCAATGGGGTTTCTCAACGTGGCACAGCCACCAATGGGGTTTCTCAACGTGGCACAGCCACCAATGGGGTATAACGTGGCACAGCCACCAATGGGGTTTCTCAACGTGGCACAGCCACAGAATAGGTATTCTCACATTACCAGAACGGAGAAGAAATCGGGCTTACATGCTACCAGAGCAATGCCCGGTGTGTACTCACAACTACACACCTAAGTCTTATCACATAAGACTGGTTTGCCTTCACGTAGAACTCGTAATGGTTTTTCTCTCATAAAACTCATTTGAAAACTGCTTTGTACTCAACACAAAACGTAATAAAACCGAGTTCCAATCGGCAAAGCACACGCACACATTTCTCAAATCTCAATATTACCTTAACGTAGAACCCAGTTATAAACTCATAAAAACATTGGGTTCCAACCGGCTATAAAAATCGTGTGCAGTTGTATCTCAACACAAAACACTCAACATGCTTGTTTTATAAACCGTAAATCATGCTATAACAGTTCATAAATCACATACACAAATGGTTTAGATTTCCCTTACCTCTTTGCACCTCGTATAGTGCAATTGTTTCCCCCGTATCACGGACTAGCCTCGCATTCCACTCTGGAACTCTCGAGCTGTCCAAACGATGTTAAAACATCAATACTCGATTATCTCATAACCCTCAATTCTCAAAATCGAGCATAATTGCTCATAACACCTCAAATCTCTTGATTTCTCGTAACTCAACCCTAAACTACAACCTCATTCACAACATCTCAATGTCCTACATTTCTCATGCCAATTATCTAGGCTAATTCTCCACATTGCCTATATTTCCATTTATAGCTCAAAATTCCTAAAATTACCAAAATCGCTAAATATCATTATCACTCTATCCACATTGAAATTCATCAATCCCTAATCATTTCCCAACTATTTCAACACAATTACAACCACCAATAACATCAAAATCAGCTTAAATATCAAGATCGAGGTTTAGAAATTACCCAAAGCTTGTGAGACGCACAACTCACGCCTCGATCCGATTCGTCCTTCGATTTCCAAGTATGTTGTTCTCCCCTTGATGAGGAACAACTTTCCTTCTTACCACAACAGCTGATTCGGCCGGAATGAGAAACTAGGTTTTCGGTGGAAATGGGTTTTGGAAGAGAGAGAAAGTGAAATTGCAGAGAAAACACGGGTTCCTTATATAGACTGGAGGTAGGAGATCGATCTGCCTCTTGATGAGATCGATCTGTGTTTGAAATTTGGGGATGATCTGGGTAATTTTATGCCTAGGAGATCGATTTATCGAGGGGTGAGATCGATCTCTTTATGGCTTTATGAGATCGATCTGCTCCTGAAGAGATCGATCTTCTCCCCAAACAGAATCATTTGGAGGTCAATCTCTTCCTCATGAGATCGATCCCTTCTCAAACAGATTCATAAGGAGATCGATCTCTTCCATTGGAGATCGATCTGCTCCTCAAATTTCCCATTCCTCGTCATTTTTAACTCACCAGATCGATCTCTCCTTCTCCCAGATCGATCTGTCCTCATACTTCATGCTTATTTTACACACTTAACATATAAATCTCCAATTATAATTCCCACAATTTACTTAGCTCAATAAATTACACTTCAAATTCTTATTACATCAATAAATATGTCTGAAATTCTCAGATCTCACAACCTAGAGCACCAAGAGAGTTAGGATATGTAAAAGATTGTGAAATAGTAGGAGATCCAACTCTTGGAGTTAGAACTAGATCATCCCTAAGGAATATGTGCCAATATATAGCCTTTGTATCTCAAATTGAGCCTAGGAATGTCAATGAAGCCTTAGAAGACAATAATTGGTTCCTAGCAATGCAAGAAGAATTAAATCAATTTGAGAGAAGCAAAGTATGGAAACTAGTTCCTAGGCCTAGTGATCACTCAATAATTGGAACTAAATGGATATTCAAGAACAAAATGGATGAAAATAGTGTGATCACAAGGAATAAGGCTAGGCTAGTTGCTCAAGGCTATAGACAAGAGGAAGGCATAGACTATGATGAAACATATGCACCGGTAGCTAGATTAGAGGCAATAAGAATGTTACTTGCCTTTGCATGTTATAAAAACTTCAAGTTATATCAAATGGATGTAAAGAGTGCATTCTTAAATGGTTTTATTAATGAAGAAGTTTATGTTGAGTAACCTCCCGGATTTGAAAATCATGAATTTCCTGAACATGTTTTTAAATTATCAAAGACACTTTATGGGTTAAAACAAGCTCCTAGAGCTTGGTATGAAAGGTTGTCAAAATTCTTAATAGAAAAGGAATTTTCAAGAGGAAAAGTGGATACCACCTTATTCATTAAGAATAAAAATAAGGATTTATTAGTTGTACAAGTATATGTAGATGATATTATTTTTGGTTCAACTAATGAGTCTTTATGCCAAGAGTTTGCTAAGATCATGCAAGGAGAATTTGAGATGAGCATGATGGGAGAACTCACATTCTTCTTGGGACTTCAAGTGAAGCAAACAAAGGATGGAACCTTCATCAATCAAGCAAAGTATACAAAGGACTTGCTCAAGCGATTTGGAATGGACAATTGCAAACCTCAAGCCACTCCAATGGGCACCAACATCAAGCTTGATAAAGATGAAAGTGGTAAGTGTGTAGACACTAAACTTTATAGGTCTATGATTGGCTCATTGCTTTATTTAACTGCAAGTAGACCAGATATTTTGTTTAGTGTATGCCTTTGTGCTAGATTTCAATCCTCTCCTAAGGAATCACATCTATTGGCAACTAAGCGAATCTTTAGATACCTCAAAGACACTCCCTCACTAGGACTTTGGTACCCCAAGGACTCCACTTTTGCCCTTCATGCATTTTCAGATGCTGATTTTGGAGGATGCAAAATAGATAGGAAAAGTACTTCAGGTACTTGCCAATTCTTAGGAAATAGGTTAATTTCTTGGTTCTCCAAGAAACAAAACAGTGTGGCTCAGTCCACAACTGAAGCTGAATATATAGCAGCTGGTAGTTGTAGTGCTCAAGTGTTGTGGATTAAACAACAAATGAGAGATTATGGTATTGACATGAAGCAAGTCACTATTAAATGTGATAATTCCAGTGCCATTAATCTGTCTAAGAATCCTATTCAACACTCCAGAACCAAGCACATAGAAATTAGACATCACTTCCTTAGAAATCATGTACAAAAAGGGGATATAATCTTAGAGTACATTGATACTTTACATCAAATAGCAGATATATCACCAAACCACTTGATAGAGATAGGTTTTGTATCCTTAGAGGTGAATTAGGACTCATGAATATCTCTTAAGAATTATGTGTTTCAAAAATCTTGGTTTCAAGTTGATTTTAAAAGAGTTTTTGCAAAGATTTTCTGGCAATGAGGATGAGAGATCGATCTCCTTGCAATATAGATCGATCTCCTCGCTTCCAACAAGCCTAAATCATCAAGGTAAAGCTAAGCAGATCGATCTTCTAACCATAAGATCGATCTCCTTACGCCTATGTTAAAGAGCAGATCGATCTGTCCACACGACAGATCGATCTCTTCAAAGCTTCTGCATTCTGAAGATCGATCCATGCATTTGGCAGATCGATCTCTCTAAGTCTCGGTTTCACTACAGATCGATCTGTGCATGTAACAGATCGATCTCCTTAAGCCTCTGTTTGCGAACAGATCGATCTTCCCATACGACAGATCGATCTCTCTTGGCTTCTGGAAGTGACAGATCGATCTGTCGCCTAGACAGATCGATCTCATGTGTCCTGAAGTATATAAACTCGCGAAAATTTCCCAAATTTCATAAAACCTAACTTTCAAATTCCCAAATTCCCTCGCACCATCACTGTCGATTTCTCCTCAGATCGATCTCCGTACGGTCCTCCTTGCGTCTCGGTGTCAAATTTCGGTATTGTAACCAACATTCCTTACTGATTTTCTCAAAATTTTTCTTTAATTTGTGTTCATTTTAATTCTAGGGCAAACCTAGGTACTGTTCCATTGCTTTTCTCATTTTTGAATCTATTTAGCGCATCTTTAGAGTCTAGAATCATGCCTAGGCTTAAGACAGTAGGTCACAAACCTCCTAAAACCAATGTAGAGGCTGGTTCATCCTCCCAACCCATTCCTCCATCTTCTATTGCTTCCTTCAATCGGTGTTTTAAAACACCAGCAAAAAGAAAGCGATATGAGGAATATTTCTCAACCATGCCAATTAAGCATTGGCGAACCATAGATTTTTCCTTCCTCAATCGCATAGACTTTCCATACGGGTCAAAGTTTGAAGAATTTGGTTGGATGAATTTTTTAAAAATCAACACTCCCGTCCCTCCAAATCTAGTTCGTGCATTCTTTTCCAATGCCGAACTCATTTTTGACCCAAATGACACTTGCAAAATTGTCGGTTTCAAAACATATGTCATGGGTAAAACCGTTCCTGTCGATACTGATATCTTAGCTCAGGCCTTCCACATGAAAAATGAAGGCTTGATCAATGAAGATGAGGAAGTCTCCTTTGAGTTTGATCTCCCTGGGGACAAGGCGAGTAACCTTCCAATGCACCTTCGGTTACTCCACCTCATAATCTCTTGGAACCTCCGCCCTTTCGGTACTCGTCATTCCACCGTTAGGCGCTTAGATCGTTTTTGGCTCCATCACATTCACTCCACAAGCCAAAAACCAAATCTTGTTCATTTCATATACGAAGACTAGCTGAAGATAGTGCGTGGACAGGCTACCACGATCGTTTTTCCGCAACCGGTAGCCTATCTTCTCCACCGCATTGGCGTCGACTGCAGCGGCGAAACCGGAGAACTGCCATCTCCCAAGAGCGTCCTCAACATTGGATCCCTTCATCATATGGGATACTACAAAGACTTCCGGGGAGATTGGAAGAAAAAGAGGGACCAGCAGCCAGCTGAAGCCATGGAGGAAGACCCCTCCAATGAGCCAGTGGCCCCATCTGCTGCACCAGCTTCGAAACCATCGTCCTCAACGGCTCCGCCCACTGCACCGACAGCCCCACCGGGAGAAATGGAGATCTTTATGAAGATGCTGAGTGACCTCACTAAAAAAATCGATGACGGATTTGCATCTTTAAACCAAAGAGTGGATAAGATTCAAGAGGCTCAAGAGGCGATGTTCGATGAGCTCCAAGTAACACGCACGCATGTTGAGAATCTTTTGGATCGTGATCCTCCCTCACAATAGGCCTTAGGTGTTTTGATTTAGTATAGTTACAACATTTTAAGCTACTTGATGTTATCTATGATGAATTTGCTTGAATGAAATACCTTTTGACTTATGTTAATGAAATGTCATTTTAAGATACTGGTTGTGTTAATGAAAAAGTTCATTTTGAAATGATGAGTATTCTATTCTTGTGATCTTGATATGACAAAAAGGGGGAGAAGAAACATGTGATTGTGTTAAGATACATAAAGGTGTCTAAGAATGATTAAATTGAGGGGGAGTTAAGCAAGTAACAAAACCAAAAAGCTCACAAAAAGGGGGAGCTCACAAAAAGGGGGAGCTTTTGCAAAAATTCACTAAACATGTTTGTTTTATGTTTTGTCATATCAAAAAGGGGGAGATTGTTGAGTTAATGTATTCTGAAATGACAAAACAAGTTAATTCTATAACATTAAGATGATATAGAAACATGTTTAGGGTTATTAGTACCAGAACTTAGAGTTCTGTTGATGAGAGATCGATCTGGCTGATGAGAGATCGATCTCCTGGGTTTTTACTTGATGAGAGATCGATCTCATAATGGAAGAGATCGATCTCATAATGGAAGAGATCGATCTGGCAAGCCTTAAACCTTTACAAAGGGACTTAGGTAGAATGAGATCGATCTGCAAGGGTTAAGAGATCGATCTGGCTAAAGCTAGAGTTGAGAGATCGATCTGGTCTAGGAAGAGATCGATCTCCCTTAAGAGCTTAAGACTATAGATCGATCTGAGAGATCGATCCACACTCAAACAGAGAACTTATGAGATCGATCTGGTAAGGAAGAGATCGATCTCCTCAAAGTCAAAGAGCTAAAGAGATCGATCTGTGTTGTTGAGAGATCGATCTCCTCTCTACGAGATTGCATGGCAGATCGATCTGGAAATCGATCTTGCCTCAAACAGAGAGATTAGGAGATCAATCTGCCTATTCGACAGATCGATCTGCCTCATTATTTTTAAACTAACAGATCGATCTGCTAACCTATGAGATCGATCTCCTTGTGTATTTGTGCTTCAATCTTGCAGGATTTATAACTAAGAGATCGATCTGGCCAAGATGGCAGATCGATCTGGCACTCTACTGGAGGTACCCAACGGCTAGTTTCTGCAAATCACAACGGAAAAAATAGCATTTAATGCTCCAACTACCAATCCTTCAGTATATAACCAAGCATTGAAGACAAAGAGAATAGAGACACTATTGCTGTACATTCCAAACATTCTCAAGCTTTAATTCATTCATTCTTTGTGTCCTTATTGCTCATCAATTGAAATTTATTGTACAAGCTTAAGTGCAACAAGCTTTGTTAGCACTACCCATTGTAAAGCCTTATTCTGTATTCATCCATACCCAAAAAGAAAAGAGGATTGTTCCTCAGTGAGAGACATTGTAAAAGGGTGAATACATTTCTGTATTGCTAAGGGTAGAGAGGTTATTCCTTAACCTGCAAAAGGAACTGTGTAAGCTCTATTGAAAGAGAGAAAGAAAACACTTGACAAGAAGGTCAAGGAGAGAGGACGTAGGCAAGAGTTTGGCCGAACCTCTATAAACGATTGTGTTTGTTTCTCTCTTCCCTACTTTGCATTAAATTGTTATATTGCACTATATTGATCATCATCATTTGTGATTAAATTGTGATTAATTTTTAATTTCCCATAATTGTTAGAAAACCGATTCACCCCCCCTCTCGGTAGAGCCAACAATTGGTATCAGAGCTAGGACTCTTTAATCACATAGGAACAACTTCCTAAGAGTTAGAAACGATCAAATGGCTCTTAACAATGATATGTCATTTTTGTTTCGATTTAATTGAAATGGCATAATGAAATATGATTTACAGTATTTAGATAACAATGCAATGTTTTGCATAAATTTTTGAGGTTATTAAACCAGCATGTTTTCAGTTCATACTGATGATTTTATATATATATATATATAGATATTTGCTTAAATGTTTCAAGAAAGATACATGCTTTAGACGTGAATCGAAAAGGAAATGATTTAGTGGCATGAGCATTATATTTTGTAGATAGTGTGGTTATCTACTTGCTTGCCTTATTTTCATACTGAGCTCTGAGCTCACCCTCTTTTTAATTCCTCCTCTCTACAAAGCGTTCACTGTAGTTGAGCATGGCTGTGAACTAGTATTCCTTTATCCGTTGCATACCCATCATAAGAAAGGTATACACATTCGAAACGTTTTGTACTGAACAATGTAAAAGCATAGTTATATAAACGAATCTATTGTCGGGGATGTATATGTACAATTATTTGTATTAATGTATATGAGTTTACTTTTAAGAAGAAAATACTTACGGTCAATGGATAATTGTATTGACTTGTATTCATGCTATGAAATTAATGTGGTTGAGGTGATTAATATCGAATCACAGCCCAACGGTTTAGTGATTAAATTATGACAAAAGAAAATGCAAGTAAAATGCGAAAAATTTGTAGTGGTTTTTGGTAGGTCACGTGTGGTCGTGACAGAATGGTATCAGAGCAAAGTTGATCTGATGTGAGTCGGTATTAGTATTTAAAAAAGTGTACATCCTCATATTACTGTGCTTTGTTCAGTTACAAATGTGTATATGAGATGGGAGTCAGACTAATTAGTGGTAATGAATGCAAGAATTGATCCATTATGGCTAATACCAGCCGTGGTAGAGGGGCTAGAGGTAGGGCTCGAGGTCGTAGAGGTAGCACTGAGACCCGAGATGAGACGATAGGTCCCACTCAGGTACCAGAGAGTACCAAAATACGCTTCACGAGATTAGAGTGTCGCCTTGAGACTATAGTAGAGTTACTGGCACAGAATTTGCTAGGTGGACACGGATAAGATGCAGGGACTACGCTTGGAGAGGCAACTGCACTTGGTACGCCTGCACAACCAGCTCAGACGTCACAGCCTACAGATACTCCTACACCCCCACCAGCTCAGGATACGTCTTCTCATGTTGCTCCACGACAAAGCGGTAGTACTTTAGGGTACGGTTGTGAGCTTGATAGATTGCGACAGCTCTAGAAGTTTGGACCTTCGTCGTTTAGTGGGGTGAAGGACCTTGTGGTTGCAGAGGATTGGCTAGAAGAGATGGAGAAGTTATATGGATTCTTTGAGTGTACGATGACACGCCCAAAGGGTATTACCGCAAGTGCACGGGTCGTATAAGTAATAATGGGATTTGAGTCCCGAGTTATCGTCCCACAGAGAAGTTGATTAGCCTGATTAACTACTGGTTAATCTTACCCTAAGTATATCCTAGCAAATTATGAATTTTTTGATTATCGGTGATCTACTAAGTTTGAAATTAAAAATACTAAAAATAATAAAACTATAAAATAAAGAAAATAAAACCGAGCAAAATTACTTACAGTGCTTAACGCAATTAAAATAAAAAAAACCTACAAAAGAAATTAAAACAGTTAAAACTAATTAACGCAATTAAAATAAAATGCAATTATGAAAATAACAAAGCAAGATAAATTAAACTAAATTAAACAAACCTAAAATGCAATTAAACTACTTAATCAAAATGCAATTTAAAATAACCTAAGATTTAATGAAATAAATTTACCCCTAATCTAATTCTAAATGAACACTTAATTAACTATCATCCTAATCAAAACTAAGTTTTATACTACTATGCAAGAATACTAACATGCAATTTAATTAAAGACTCTAAACTAAGCTTAACAAATTAAATTGAAATTAAACTAAACTAACAATGCATGAAAATGGATTAACTAAAATGAACTAACCAAACAAGCCTTAACCAATTTAAATCAACAAAATCCCTCCATTTACTGTTCACGTGTCATTTTTTCTTTTTCATTTCCAGGTAATGGCTTGCTTGTCCTCTAGTCCAGGCATGCTGCTGTTTGTCCTCTGGTCCGCTGCTTCCTGCTGTTTCTGCCCATGCTTCAGGCTGCCAACTGCCTGTCTTTCTACGTAGCTCCTACTCTGCTACACGAGAATAAGTAGTAGATTGTGCACATTCCTCGCCTACCCAGTTAGCGTCGCACGCCACAAGCTTGTTTTGCACAGCTCACTGCAATTATGCACACGTCCTTGTCCAGCTGCTTTCTGTCCGTTGTGCTTCCAGTACAGCATGCTCCCATCCATTTCTGTATCAGGAAAAAAAACACGTCTGCTGCTACTGATTCACCATGTTTTCTTTTGGTTTGCGTTGCTTGTGCCATCGACCACATCCTGCTCAGCACCTTAGTTTCAGGGGAGAACAGAGGATAAAAATCATGCTACTACTGCTTCATGTCTGTTCACTGGAATGCTTCACATGATCCTAGCAAACAAAGCACCTAAGTTCAGGCAGCAACACAGACAAACTAATAGCAAACCACGTCCTGGTCAGTACCTTAGTTTCAGGGGAGAATAGAGGATAAAAATCATGCTACTGCTGCTTCTCTCTCGAGTAGGATGAACAAGGTGTGACAGCAAAGACACTAGATAAGGCTTAACTTAAATGCAAAGAAATTACTAGAAAATAAAATGAGCAAATAGAAAAAATTGAGATGCAAGGGAACCGAGAGCTACATTAGGAGAAATGAAAGTTTATCAACTAAAGCTTAAGCTATTCATTGGCACAACCGAGAATTACACTAGGAAAATCATGCTATGTAAAAAAAATAATAATAATAATACTTGAAGAATAAAAGAGCTCATTATAACCAAACTGAGAAGAGCAACTGAAAATGATGCATTGTTTGCTATGAAATATTAAATATCCTAGAAGATGAAGAGTATAAACATGGAATGAAATGGAAGCTAACGGAAATTGTAAAGTAAAACAAATAGGAAAATAAAAATAAACTAGAAAGAAAAAAAAATCTAAAAACTACTCTAAACTACATTACATTACACTACTCCTACTCCTGAAAATTACATATCTTTCAATTGCCATCCTTTCCTATTTATAAACACACTAAGGGTAAAATGGTAATTTCCACATCCTTGATGAGTTGGCATTTTTTTGGCCACTTGTCTTCACACTATTGGCTCCTTGAAAAGATATTTCCATGTCATCGGTCTTCTTGTCCAATTGGTTGTGCTAGGTGGCATGACTCGTGTTGTCCACGTGGCTCAATCTCGATTTTAGCCCAGTTCCGGTCCATTTTCTATCGAAATATTCAAAATTCATCCGAATTTAATTTATCTGCAAACATGAGAATTTTAATAAAATAAAGGAGATAATTAACAAAATAAATTGGGGATTTCAATAATTAGTTAGGAAATTAAGCAGAAATAATTCTAAAAATATAGAATTATCACACCCCCAAACTTGAGGTTTTGCTTGTCCTCAAGCAAAACAAAATGATTATAGGAATGACAAGTACAAAACACAATAATTTCCCCAATATCATCCTCAAAGAAAAAGTACAGACTATGAAATCAAAGACTCACAATTACAAGTCCAGCACTTAGAATTATTCAATCATAAGTCCTAACCCAAATTGGACTCCTCGTGAGTGTGTGAAAAATGTCTAAGTCACTTCACAGTACATTATCTAGATCAGATTATGTAACACAGTGAATGCAAAGTCAATGACATGTGATCATTCCCATAAGTTTGCTTTTCACTTCTCTTTCCACTAATGTAGTCACACTTAACCAAAGATTAATAGGACTTAATTAAGCTTGTAATGTAAGGCTGGGGCTAGGGTATGATAAAGTCGATTTAGGTTTAATTACCCCTTAACATGCATTACTTCTAGGATCTATAGTGTAAGAGCTCTAATTATTTCCCCCAAACTTATTTCTTTTGCTAAATATTTTTTTTGAATTTTTCTTCTTTCTTCTTTTCTTTTTCTTTTTCTTTCTTTTTCATCATTTTTTTAACATACTCTTTCACTATCACTTAATACCCGTATAGCTCATAATATATCCTAATGACTTTTCATGCTTTTGGGGTAAGGGATAGGACAAAGTATTTAAGCTAAGGAAAATAACGCAGGTATATTTACAGAGAAAAGCTTTTTTTGGCCCAGATGGGTGATTAGGGGTAGAATATGTACAACGAAGGCTAGAAAGGTTCAAACGATCCAAAGATGGCCTAAATCATCTCCCTAATCAAGTGTGATCTAATATTTCACCTCGAGATCAGATCAAACAAATTCTAGAATATGATGCACAAAATTAACTGAACAAATGCACGCCTATGTACACATAAGCTTTCTCTAAATAAATATACCAATTCATGACATGACATGTGCATAAGATGAGGTAATCGCAATCAGAATCAAGATAAATTCAAGAACTCAACTTTATGCTTTTCCTATAATCATGCTTCTCAGTCAATCAAAATCATACTTAATCATGGGGTCATATCATCGGAATATGGGAAAACTACATGCTAAGCACTAAATCATCCCAAAATCAAACAATTTAAGCTCATGTTATCGAAAAATTTTTGAAAATTGTTTCTTAGATTTTCAAAAAAAATTTGAAAATTTTTCCAATTTTTCACAAAATTGCTCAAGTGATATCCCCTCCCCCACACTTAAAGTGCACAGTGTCCTCAGTGTGCAGATAATATAAGAATTGAAGTTCAGGAACAAAGTACTCCCCTTTATGATGATTATGAACAACTGAAGTTTTGATTGAAAGCATAAAACTAGAAAATAAACCTGCAAAATAAACAATGAAAGAAACAACAGAAAAGAAAAAGAAAAACAAACTATATACAAACTGAAAAGGAAAACACGACCACTTCAAATGCAGCTGAAGAAAACAATACTCAGCAGCAGGGCGAAGAGTAGGAGGATTAGCCAAAATGGTGACAGAATGTTAACAGTTAAATCCTCTTGAGCCCTATCTACTTCCTTCCTTCTCTCAGATATTATATGCTTAAGCCTTATATTCTCCTCAATCTTCATCTTAAAACACTCTTGAGAATCATCAGGGAGCTTCAAAGGTTTGAAAACATTAAACTTTACTTCCTGATCTTGGACTCTCATCATTAGCTCCCCCTTTTGTACATCAATTACTGTTCTACCAGTAGCTAGGAAAGGTCTACCTAGTATAATGGGGACTTCCCTGTCTTCCTCCATGTCCAAAATAATAAAATCTGCAGGGAAAATAAACTTGTCCACCTTTACTAAGACATCCTCAATGACCCACTTCAGATATTTAATTGATCAATCAGCCAACTAAAGGGTCACTGTGGTGGGCCTGACATCCCCTATTCCTAACTTCTGATAGATAGACAATGACATTAAATTTATACTAGCTCCTAAATCACACAGGCTCTACCAAAGAATAAATTTCCAATAGTGCATGGCATGGTAAAACTCCCAGGATCTTTGAGCTTGGGGGGTAATTTCCTCCGAATAATTGCACTACATTCCTCAGTTAAGGCCACCGTCTCATAATCTTCCAATCTCCTTTTCCTAGAGAGGATATCCTTCAGAAACTTCACATAAATTGGCATTTGCTCTAAAGCATCTGCGAAAGGAATTTTGATGTGGAGTTTCTTAAAAACCTCAAGAAATTTGGCGAATTGTTGATCTGGTTTTTTATTTTGGAACCTCTGAGGAAAAGGTACTGGTGGTCTAACCGGAGAGGATGTAGTGGAAACATGTATAACATCAGAGGGCGAGGAAGGTTGTAAAATAGAAGAAGGTATAGATGAAGAAGTGCCTAGCTTGGATTCTTTTGCAGCCTGATCCTGATGTTCCTGCTCTTTCTGAGCTGCTTCGTTAGAACTTATGGGTTTTTCAACTATGGGCTCAACAGGATTTGACTTAACTGGTGGCTCATCTAGCTCTTTGTCGCTCCTAAGGATGATGGATTTGACATATTCTTTACCTTCCCTTTGCTTAACAGGATTAGCTTTAGTGTTACTAGGAAGGGTTCCTTGAGGACGTTGGTTAAGCGCATTTGCTATCTGTCCAACCTGAACTTCTAAGTTCTTAATTGAAGCAGCTTGATTTTGCAGGATAGTCATGAACATTTCCTCAAGCGAGGGCTTCTTCTCAGCTGCTGGTGCATGATGCAGTTGTGGCTGCGTAAGTGGTTGATGGAAGTGAGATGGATGATGCTGAAATTGTGGTTGGGATGGTTGATGAGGCGGGTGATATGGAAATTGCGATTGTGATGGTACTTGAACCGGTGGAGCTTGAAAACTAAGGGGTTCTACAGGTCTAGAGCTAGAAGTTTGCCCTTGGTTTTGGCTCTAGGAGAAGTTAGGATGGTTCCTCCACCCTGGATTATAGGTGTTTGAAAAATGGTTGTTCTGTTGCTTCTGAAGTGGAGCAACATACTGAACCGATTCTAGGTTGAGGGGACACCTATCTATAGAATGGGTACCACTACACATCTCACAGGAAAGAAAAAGACTTTGGACAAAATACACAGGGTTAGGACTAGTGGGAGGATTATGTTAGGTACTGAGCGACTCTACCTTCTTTGTAAGATTAGCAATTTGAGAGGTTAAGGTAGACAGTGTGTCGAGCTCATAAATACCCGCCGACTTCTTTGGCATTCGCCTCTCCGAGGACCATAAATAGTTGTTAGCCGCCATCTTGTCTAAAAGCTCGTAAGCTTCCTCCTCTGTTTTGCACATTAGGGCTCCACCCGCAGCAGCATCAACAATGGTCCTATTTTAGCTTGTAAGTTCGTTGTAGAAGGTCTGGACTTGCAGCCACAAAGGTAGACCATGATGAGGGCACTTCCTAAGAAGCTCCTTATATCTTTCCCATGCTTCGTAAAGAGATTCAAAGTCGTACTAGGCAAAGGAAGATATATTACTATAGAGTTGGGCTATTTTAGAGGGAGGGATTAGCTAGAAATTGATGGGCTAACTCGTCCCATGTAGAAATGGATCCTGGGGGCAAGGAGGTTAACCAGTGTCGTGCCCTATCCCTAAGCGAGAAGGGGAATAATCTAAGCCTAAGCGCATCATCAGATAATCCATTATGTTTGAACGTGTTGCACAAGTCCAAAAATTGCCCAATGTGAGCATGTGGGTCATCGTGCGGAAGCCCACTGAAATGCAATGAAGTCTGGATCATCTGGAGGATGGAAGGCTTAATTTCAAAATTGTTTGCATGGACAGCCGGTGCCTAATGCCGGTATAATAACCTCCAATAGTCGGCATTGCATAATCTCCAACGGTCTTAATTTCCCTATTTTCTGTCATGATGCTTTGTAGTGGAGCTATAAATTTCTTAGAATCCTTTCAAATTTTTCTAAGAGTGCATTCGATTTTAGGATCTAGAGGAAAGCAATCAAAACTTCTGGCTCTACGCTTGCAATCATCGAAAAGTCCTTAGAATTTTTTTTTTAAGTTTTTCAATTTTTCAATTTTTTTGATTTTAATTAAGAGGAAATTTAACTAACCTAAGCTAAGGCTCTAAATAATTACAACCTAAATATTTACAAGTTAGAATTACACCTAAGCATAATTTCACCGATATTAATTAATGACTAATTAAAACTTCCCCGGCAACGGCGCCAAAAACTTGACACGCCCAAAGGGTATTACCGCAAGTGCACGGGTCGTACAAGTAATAATGGGATTTGAGTCCCGAATTATCGTCCCACAGAAAAGTTGACTAGCCTTATTAACTACCGGTTAATTTTACCCTAAGTATATCCTAGCAAATTATGAATTTTTTGATTATCGGTGATCTACTAAGTTTGTAATTAAAAATACTGAAAATAATAAAACTATAAAATAAAAAAAATAAAACCGAGCAAAATTACTTACAGTGCTTAACGCAATTAAAATAAAAAAACCTACAAAAGAAATTAAAACAGTTAAAACTAATTAACGCAATTAAAATAAAATGCAATTATGAAAATAACAAAGTAAGATAAATTAAACTAAATTAAACAAACCTAAAATGCAATTAGACTACTTAATCAAAATGCAATTTAAACTAACCTAAGATTTAATGAAATAAATTTACTCCTAATCTAATTCTAAATGAACACTTAATTAACTATCATCCTAATTAAAACTAAGTTTTATACTACTACGCAAGAATACTAACATGCAATTTAATTAAAGACTCTAAACTAAGCTTAACAAATTAAATTGAAATTAAACTAAACTAACAATGCATGAAAATGGATTAACTAAAATGAACTAACCAAACAAGCCTTAACCAATTTAAATCAACAAAATCCCTCACTTTACTGTTCACGTGTCATTTTTTCTTTTTCATTTCCAGGTAATGGCTCGCTTGTCCTTTGGTCCAGGCATGCTGCTGTTTGTCCTCTGGTCCGCTGCTTCCTGCTGTTTCTGCCTATGCTTTAGGCTGCCAACTGCCTGTCTTTCTACGTAGCTCCTGCTCTGCTACACAAGAATCAGTAGCAGATCGCACACAATCCTTGCCTGCCCAGTTAGCGTCGCACGCCACCAGCTTATTCTGCACAGCTCACTGCAATTATGCACACGTCCTTGTCCAGCTGCTTTCTGTCCGTTGTGCTTCCAGTATAGCATGCTCCCATCCATTTCTGCATCAGGAAAAAAAACACGTCTGTTGCTACAAATTCACCATGTTTGCTTTTGGCTTGCGTTGCTTGTGCCATTGACCACGTCTTGCTCAACACCTTAGTTTCATAGGAGAACAGAGGATAAAAATCATGCTACTGCTGCTTCATGTCTGTTCACTGGAATGCTTCACATGATCCCAGCAAACAAAGCACCTAAGTTCAGGCAGCAACACGGACAAACTAATAGCAAACCACGTCCTGGTCAGCACCTCAGTTTAAGGGGAGAACAGAGGATAAAAATCATGCTACTGCTGCTTCTCTCTCGAGTAGGATGAACAAGGTGTGACAGCAAAGACACTAGATAAGGCTTAACTTAAATGCATAGAAATTACTAGAAAATAAAATGAGCAAATAGAAAAAATTGAGATGCAACGGAATCGAGAGCTACATTAGGAGAAATGAAAGTTTATCAACTAAAGCTTAAGCTATTCATTGGCACAACCGAGAATTACACTAGGAAAATCATGCTATGTAAAAAAAAATTTAATAATAATACTTGAAGAATAAAAGAGCTCATTATAACCAAACCGAGAAGAGCAACTGAAAATGATGCATTGTTTGCTATGAAATATTAAATATCCTAGAAGATGAAGAGCATAAACATGGAATGAAATGGCAGCTAACGAAAATTGTAAAGTAAAACAAATAGGAAAATAAAAATAAACTAGAAAGGAAAAAAAATCTAAAAACTACTCTAAACTATATTACATTACACTACTCCTACTCCTAAAAATTACATATCTTTCAATTGCCATCCTTTCCTATTTATAAACACACTAGGGGTAAAATGGTAATTTCCACATCCTTGATGAGTTGGCTTTTTTTGGCCACTTGTCTTCACACCATTAGCTCCTTGAAAAGATATTTCCATGTCATCGGTCTTCTTGTCCAATTGGATGTGCTAGGTGGCATGACTCGTGTTGTCCGCGTGGTTCAATCTCGATTTTAGCCCAATGTCGATCCATTTTCTACCGAAATATTGAAAATTGATTCGAATTTAATTTATCTGTAATCATGAGAATTTTAATTAAATAAAGGAGATAATTAACAAAATAAATTGGGGATTTAAATAATTAATTAGAAAATTAAGCACAAATAATTCTAAAAATATAGAATTATCATACGATGATCGAGATGGTCGTGTTTGCTGCGTTCCTATTGAAGGGATTGGTAGAGCATTAGTGGAAGTCTACTAGGGTTATATTGAGAGCTCGACTCGCAGAGATCACTTGGGATATCTTTTTGGATGCCTTCAAGAGGTAGTATGTCCTGGACACAGTGCAGCGAAAGCTACAGATGGAATTCTTGGGGTTGAGTCAGGGATTCAGTCAGTGGATGAGTACGAGACACTATTTATATCCCTGGGTAGGTATGACCCCGATACTATGAGTAGTAAGACCAGGAAGGTCCGCAGATTTATTGATGGACTTAGACCAATATTACGGTCTAGATTGGTTCCATTTGATATCTCTACCCATGATAAGGCAGTGCGTAGGGTGTAACTCTGTGAGCTAGACTATGAAAGGAATGTCTCTGAGTTGAGGACAGTTGGCAGGGGTAGAGACTGAGATAGGAAGAGGTTGGTGAGTAACAGTACTAGAGGTTTCAGATATCAAGGAGGGAAGAGACTCTTCGGTAAGAGACCACGGATCGAAGAGGTACAAGAGAAGACTATTAGATCTCTTGCATATCCGGCTATAGCTCCAGCTAGAGGTGTTGTAATTAGAGGACCGAGGCCTACCATTGAGCAATGTGGAAGATGTGGTAGATTCCATGGCGGTAGACCTTGTCCAATTTCTAGTGGATTGTGCTTCAGATGTGGGAAACCAGGGCATATGGCGAGAGCTTGCCCAGTGATTATTGATATTGCCCCACGGAAGGGCAAGGAGCTGGAGAGAGCTCCAGCTGATATATCTGCTCCGAGGAGAAGAGCGACAACAGAGGAGAAAGGGAAGCAGGTCATTGGATGAGGGCGAGTACATGCCTTAGACCAGGTCACGGCTGATGCTTTGTCGGATGTGATTAGAGGTAACATCCTGATGTATGATTTAGAAGCATATGTTTTAATTGATCCTGGTGCCACGCATTTATTTGTATCGCCTTCCTTTGCATGTAAGTTAGCAAAATATGTAGAGCGTACACCATTAAGTAGGATGATGTTAATTAGTACGCCTATGGATAACAGTCAGCTAGTTGAATATGTGTTAAATGACTGCAAGCTAAGAGTAGAGGAAAAGGATATGACAACCAATCTAATATTGTTAAATATGAGTGATTTTGATGTAATTTTAGGAATGGATTGATTATCGTCAAACCATACTGTGTTAGATTGTTACACTAAGATAGTTATGTTTCCTACCTTTACGAATTATATTGTAAAGTTTAATGAAAAGAAATGAAAGTAGTCATTATGATTATAATAAACAATGTATTATGCTAACTGCAGAATAAAAATATTGAAGGTTTTATTGCATACGTGGTTGATATGGATAAGGCACATCCGGAGTTGGCAGATATCCCTGTGGTTGGTGAGTTCCAGATATCTTTCCGAATGAATGGCCAGGGTTATCACCAGACAAAAAGATGGAGTTCTGTATAGATTTGGTGTCTGGTACTAAACCTATTTCGAAACCACCGTATCGCATGGCCTTATTTGAGCTGGAGGAGCTCAAGAGATAGTTACAAGAGTTGTTGGATAGGGTATTTATCAGACCGAGTGTTTCACCTTGGGAAGCACCAGTTTTGTTTGTGAAGGAGAAGAATGGAAGCCTCTGATTGTGTATAGATTACAAATTGTTGAATAAGGCTACCATCAAGAATAGGTATCCCCTTCCACATATTGATGACTTATTGGATCAGCTTCGGGGAGCGCAGGTCTTTTCTAAGATTGATCTGAAGTCTGGGTATCATCAGTTGAGAGTTCGGAGTGGAGATATACCCAAGACAACATTTAAGACCCGATATGGCCACTATGAGTTTTTGGTTATACCATTTGGATTGATGAATGCTCTCCCAGCTTTTATAACTTTGATGAACGATGTGTTTAAGCTATATTTGGATTAGTTTATTATTGTCTTCATCGATGACATATTGGTATACTCGAGATTCGAGGAGGAGCATGAGAAGCACATAAGGATTGTATTGCAGACCCTACGAGAGCAGGAGTTATATTCTAAACTCAGTAAGTGTGACTTTTGGTTGGCACAGATCTTGTTTTTGGGACACATTGTGTCTAAGGATGGAGTATCAGTAGATCCATCCAAGATTGAGGCTGTAGTTCAGTGGGAACAGCCGAGGACAGTCACCGAGATCAAGAGTTTTTTGGGTTTAGCAGGATATTATCTGAGATTCATTGAGGGATTTTTGAAGTTGGCTGCTTCATTGACACATCTCACTCGGAAGGGTGTAGCATTTGTGTGGGACGATGATTGTGAGAGGAGTTTTCAGGAGCTGAAGTGTCGATTAGCCATCGCTCTGATTCTCACTATCCCTACCAGTTCAGGAGGATTTTCAGTGTATACCGATGCTTCGCATCATGGACTGGGCTACGTATTGATGCAGGATGGGAGAGTAGTTGCTTGTGAATCCAGACAATTGAAAGACCATGAGAAGAACTATCCGACCCACGATTTGGAGTTAGCAGCAGTAGTCTTTGCGTTGAAGGTATGGCGCCATTACTTGTATGGTGAGAAGTTTCAGATTTTTACCGACCACAAGAGCCTCAAGTATCTGTTCTCGTACAAAAGGAGTTGAACATGAGATGGAGAAGATGGTTAAAGCTTTTGAAGGACTACGATTGTGAGATACTTTATCATCCGGGTAAGGCTAACGTTGTAGCTGATACTTTGAGCAAGAAGAGCCTTGGGATGGTATTATATATGATGGTCAGGGAACATGAGTTGCTAGAGCAGTTTGTTAGCCTCAGTTTGAGAGTTGTGCCTGTTGACATGGAAACAGACTGTATAATTTCTAGTTTACGCTTGGAGCCAGATCTGTTAGACAGGATCATACAGGCTCAATAGACTGATCTGTATTGCATTGATATGATTGGTTAGATACAGAAGGGTACAGTGACTGATTTTGAGTTAAGTTCTGATGGACTACTGAGGTTCAGAGGTAGGGTGTGTGTTCCTGAGGACCCAGAGCTCAGAAAATTGATATTGTCAGAAGCTCATTCATTGAGGTACACGTTACATCCGAGGAGTAACAAGATGTATCACAACCTCCGAAAGATGTACTGGTGGTCAGGTATGAAGAGAGATGTGGTGAATTTTGTGGCGAGATGTCTAGTATGTCAGCAGGTGAAGGTAGGGCATCAGAAGCCTGCAGGGTTTTTGCATCCTCTACCTATACCGACATGGAAATGAGAGCAGATCACCATGGATTTCGTGATGGGTTTACTGAGGACCTGCAGGAATCACAATGCAATATGGGTGATCGTTGATAGACTGACAAAGTCATCCCATTTCTTAGCTATGAGAGCTACCGATCGTAAGACCCGAATTTTTATTATATTTCCTTATGATTCACGTGATGTAAACGTGATTATATGTAAATTGAATCATAAGAAGAGTTTTTCGTGAGTGAAAAATGCAAATGGAATGAATAAAATTCTCGGATGCATTTAAAGATCAAATGGAGATTTAAATGGTCACATATTAAACGAATGAGATTTGGACCATTCAGATTGGAGATAAGAACTTAAAACACGAAATGAAAAAAGGTTCGTGAAAGGAAGTTGTGTTAATTTTGTCCCAAACACGTTAAAAGGTAAAATAGTCAAAAGACCCGAAATTCAATGTCAATTCGGTAAGAAATTTACATTGTAAACATGGATTCAGGAAATCTTGATCAATAAAGGAGAAATAATTAAATATCAGGTTAAATTGATCAAGATATGAATTTATTGGAATAAACCGAAATTTTCACATCGAGAAATTATCCCAAAAATATGAGAAAAATCCCCCGAAAAAAATAAGATAAATATATATTTAATTGATTTAAATATATATATATATATTTGGGACAATTTGGGTATATAATATATTATATTGTATTTTAATAAAATAAAATATAATATTAAAAAAACAAAACGAAGAAGGAATCGGGAAAACCCGATTCCCTTTCTCACCCTTCTCTGGAAATCAAGAGGGATGGGGGAGGAAGAAGAGAACGAGAGGCCGAGAGGGGAGGAACCTCACGCCGACGCCGACCCCGACCCCAGGTGAAATTTGATGAGGAGATGCGGCCGGTGAGAGAGAAAGAGGAAAAGAGAGAGAAATCGAGAGAATGGGAGAGAAATGGAGCAAAGAGAGACGAACGACGGCCGGAGGAAGGGGAAACGCCTCATCATCGGCCAGAGGGGGTGACAATGGCGCCGATCTAGGCTTGGGTTGGCTAGAAATGCCGTCAACGGCGGCAGAGAGAAAAAGGCACCGACGTCGAAGGGAGAAGAGGCCAGACCGGCCACTTTCTGGCCAGTCTAGGTGAAACCTACACCAAATCCATGCATCGAACAACCTCGCGGATTTGTTGGAGACGGAAGCCGGTGAAGAACCTGTCGGAGAAGATCCGAACGACGAGGGAGAAAATTGAACCGGACTGAACCGGGCTGAACCGATTTCGGTTCAGCCAGAAAAGGAAAAAAAGAAAAATGGAGAAAAATTCAGTGATACAATCGGGCTACGGGTAAGCTGGTAAGTGGTCAACTGGACCAATTTAATTTTCAGAGTAATTATTGAAATATATATTTGATCGAATTTAACCCGAAAATATATAAATGTGTAGCTCGATAATTGACGACAAATGAGGGCTCGTGTCAGTCTCGATTTACGTACTATCATGAAATCTCGGGTAATTAACCCTTATTTATGATAAATTGCATCGTTATGCGTATTAAAAATTTATCGCATAAATTACGAATTTAATTTTCGCATAAAATGAATTATATTATGGAATTGGAGATAAATTGTCGTAAATAATTATTTGAGCTATCCAAGAGTTTAGAACGAGGCCCAATAAATTGTTGGTGGGCCCAATGAGCCCAATAGGGCTCGATGATGTGAATAGTAGTGAAAAATGGGCTTAAAGCCGATTAAGGCCCATTAAGGTGCAATCGAGCCCAATAATAGTAAACGGGCCCAATGTTGTAAATTAAGCTCATTAAAAGTGAAATACGAATGAAAATTACTGTATTTAACCCGATAAATGATTATGTGCAGCTCCAGAGAATATACTGAAAGCTAAATGGATCGGATGATCGATAACGATGAAAAATGTAGAATGATCAGAGAAATTGAGGTAAGAGAATTTGTGAGTAGCTAGAGATAGCTACATGTATTTTCGGGTAGATTTTCAAATAATTAAATTGTATATAAATTTCGAATATGGAAAATATCGGTTGATACCTGACATAGAAAAATTATCGTTTTGCCTCTACTAAGGGAAATTTTGAAAAAATTAGGATTGTAATGGAATATGCATAAATAACATGTTTTAAGTGTTTTCACTATGAAATACTGCTTTTTAGCAAATTAAATAATATTTATTTCAACCCAAAAGGGTAAATGACGATTTTACCCCTGTGAAGGGTAAAAATTTTCTCTTTTAGAAAAAAGTCATGAAAAGCAAGAACAGAGTTTTCTTGATGAATTTAAAATGCTTTTCAACAAGGATATGGGTAGGCTGGCTGAAGTTTATAAATTTGCATAAAATAGCACGTGGCGTGTGCTGATTTTGGTTTTAAGAGCATTATTTGAAATTAAGCCACCTACATGATATATGTGGAAATAAAATGTGCTGGGAGCATTGCTCGCATGAGATTTGACATGATTTGTACATGTGACAGAGTGCTGGAAGCTTAGCTTGTACTCGATTTTACATGATTTTATACATGATATAGTGTTGGGAGCTTTGCTCGCACTAGATTTTTATATGACATGCATAAGGTCGTGCTGTGAACATTGTGTAGACTATGTGTCACGCTAATTTAATATGATCGCACGTGCATTACGAGACATGGCGTTGGATATTGAGATGACATGGGCATGGGGTGTACGCTGTACCGTGCTTACAGCATGGAGTACGTTGTACCGTGCCGTGATATATGATGTGTAGTCTTCGGACTAGTGATCTGATTGGCTAGCGGGATGGTTTGGTACCCACCTCCTGGGGCAGCCTCAGATGTGATGTGATACCCCGCACACCTGATCAGTGTAGCTTGGGATCACGGGATATGGTCATAGTCCTAGGGTTATTACCATGATTCTTGCCTAGTCTCATATGTCACTTGCTTTGCAAAATTACATGTCACTTACTTTGCGAAATCACATGTTATTTATTGATTTTCGTGATTTTATGATTTTATGTTTTGGGACTAAGTCCTGATGATTTTGGGGCGGATGTGGATTTGAAATAAATGGTATATTTTGATATAATGTTCATTATTTAAATAGCATGATGCATAATTCCATGCTTTATTTGCCATTTCACGAAATGAATGGTCGATTTGAAATAAATGGCATGTTTGACATAATGTGCATTATTTAAATAGCATGAAGTATAATATCATGCTTTACCTGCCATTTCACGACATAAATTACTTTATATGAATGATTTTATCTGGCATCAAATTATGCATGAAATTCGTATTTAAGTATGATTTCGAAAGAGAATGATTTAATGCATGGCGTCATTGTCACGACCCGAATTACCTAAAAATCAGAGTAAATTTTTCGCTTTTTCATTTATTATTTAATTCTTACCTTTCTCTTGTCGTGACCATCCTACAACACAGTTGGGCTATGATTCGGTGTTAGTCACCTCTCACTATTACCAATCCATTTCCATAATCATATATCAGAGTCTACTATCCTTTTGACTTTAAATAAACACATACCCAATGGTATTTGCATGACTCTACATCCCCGACATCATATCCATTTACAGTACTGTGCATTACATATTTAGATACAAAACCATACAAATGTGTATACCTGTCTCTCGATGGGTAGCAGCAAGCAGCGGATATTAAGCATGCAAGTCCTCAGCCGCTCAATAATTATTACAAGTGCTCTGAAAAGATGGGAAAATAAGGGGGTGAGCAAACCACACGCTCAGTAAGGCAATTATGCAAGTAAGTAGATAGCTCCACTATCTACATGCTCATAATGCCATGCCCTTAAATCCATTTCTTTTCATTTAAAATTACACGCACAAAGTCATGCATATTCAATGCCATAGTTTATCCAAAACTATTTGTGCATATATAAATCATGTAACTCATGCATTCAAAGCATTTTATGTGACATCATTAAATCATATTAAGCATGAATTTAATCAAGATCATGCAGTCTTTCATGTCATGTAAGACAATTCAAGATTTTCAAATAAAAGCATGGAAAACACATCATGCCACTGCATTTAAATCAATTCATTTAAAACGCAGTATAAAATAACCCCTCCGGGTCAATCATCTCAAAACTCATAAAACAATTCGTTATACTTCATTATAAAACTTGAGTTATAAAACCACCCTTCTTTCAGGGTCACATATCATAAAATCATCTGAAATCATCAAATCATCAAATCGGGGGCCTGACCCCTCCTTCGGGTCTACCCTGGTCTAACAGACCACAAGTTATATCATGTGAGACAATTAGGTAAGTATCAGTAACATCGAGGACTATGGCCATATCCTAGTGATCCCTGGCAACACGGTACCTAGTGTGCGGGGTATCACACCTGAAACGGGAGGTGGGTCGTCCTACCCGCCAGAACAGCATAACACCAGGATTGCGAGGGCAAGGCTTGCTGCCTCGTGGCTAATGCCACTCCACTCCAACAATCCCCACGGTACAGCGTACTCCGCGTGACATACACGGTACAAAGTACTCCGTGAACCCAAGCTCAGTCAGGGGTGCCTGTAAAAGGTCTTATCCACCCATATCATCTGTCTCAGAATGCACGTGTGAGCATATCATCTCACTGTGACACACAGTCTACAGGAGGCTCCAACACGGCTATATGCATGTAATATAAATCCCTGTGCGAGCGAAGCTCAAGCACGGCTCCATGCATATTCATGATATCTGAAAACCTCGTGCGAGGGAAGCTCTAGCACGGTTTCATAAAAATCAGTGAAATCTGCGTACGAGCAGCGCTCCAGTACGACTTAAACTGATTATAATTTCATGTAAATTCCACGTACGAGCAACGCTCTAGTACGGATATGTATATAAATTCAGTGAAAACCTCGTACGAGAAAAACTCCAGTACGGCATTCAAATGAATTATGAAAACCATATAAAACTTTGTGCGAGCAACGCTCCAGCACAAATGAATGCTCAAGTAAATCAAATCTCGTGCGAGTTATACTCCAGCACGGCTTTATGCATAACTAAATCAAATCTCGTGCGAGTTTCACTCCAGCACGGCTTTTATGCATAATTAAATCAAAACAGGATGCGAGCTAAGCTCCAGCATCTCTCATGCATGTCAAATCATTAAAAGTAGTGCGAGTAATCGCTCCAGCACTATTTTATGCATACCACGTCAAAACAAATCAAAACATGTCAAAACATGTCAAAACAGAGTGCGAGCTAGGCTCCAGCAGCTCTCATTTCACAATATTAAAAATCAGTGCGAGCACCATGCTCTAGCACATTTCATGCATATGATGTCACAAGTCGGTGCGAGCAACTGCTCAAGCACATTTATGCACATTCACAAACGCAGATATAGTGCGAACTACGTGTCGGCACTATCTGTTTCCATATAAACTTGATAGTTGGCCTCTTTTCCAAAGAAATTTCATTTAAATATTAATAACACCTACGTAGTGTTATTTTGTGAAATTCATGCATTTACTGGCCAATCTATCGTTTTACTTTGATTAAAATCAAGAAAATTCCTTAATCATAAAAATCCTTAAATCATGCATTCCATGCATGTCATACTTTCACCATCCTTAGGTGAACTTCCCTCAATAGGGGTAAAATAGACATTTCACCTATTTCGATCCTTAAAAATTATTTAAACCACTTTTAGGATCATTTTATACATCATCAAGGCATACATACATATTCAGTGTACAGAACACTATTAAAATACGCGTAGCTACCTCTAGCTACTCACACAATTCCCTTACCTCATTTTCTGTACAGTCTGACCTTTTCCACTGATGTCTCGTCACGCAGTCCGATTTGCTCTGAATCCAAATCAAATCTCCGGCACTGCTGATACACATTCATCAGGTCAAATACAATACAATTAATTGTATTTCACAATTTTCTGGGCTTAATTTAAATCATTGGGCCCGTTTACCCATATTGGGCCCGATTGTACCATAATGGGCCTTAATCGGCCTTAAGCCCGTTTACCACACTTTATCGAGGCCTATTGGGCTCATTGGACCCATCAACATTTATTTAGCCTCGTTCTAAATTCTCAGATAGCTTATGAATTATTTACGACAATTTATCCCAATTTCTAGAATTTAATTCATTTATGCGGAAATTAAATCCGTAATTTATGCGTTAAATATCAATCACGCATAACGATACAAATTGTCGTAAATTAAGGGTCACTTACCCGTTATTCCATGATCGTACACAAATCGAGGCTGTCTCGAGCTCTCAGTGGATGCCAATTGTCGAGCTACACAATTAAATATATTTTTCCGGGTAAATTTCCAGTCGGAATTAATTAAATTAAATATTCAGAAAATTAAATCGGTCAATTTGACCGCTTACCGACTTACCCGAAGCTCGATTGCATCACTGGAATTTTTCCCAATTTTTTCTCTTTTTCTTTTTCCCTTTTTCTTCCTTTTTTTCCCTCTCTTTTTGGCTGAACCGGTCCGGTCCGGTTCAACCCGGTTCGGACCGCCGGTTCGGTCTGGTCCGGTTCGGCCGGTTCTGTCCGGTTCGGCCGGTCCAGGCTCCCTTTGGTTGTGCCGGCGCCGTCCGGTCGGTTCTCTGGCCGATTCCGGTGCCGTTCAACGCGCCATGGACTGGGCTTCTCAAATCAGGCCTCGGCCTGGGTCGAATCGGCGCCATCGCCGGCGAATCGAAGCTTTTCTCCCGCGGCCATTCCTTCCGTTTTCGGCGTTTTCCGACCACCTGGCGGCGCGTCAATGCCACCGGTGGGTTCGCCTAAGGTCGGTCGACCTTCGCCGACCTCCGCCGGCCCTTCTGCCTCGCCGGTGGTGGCTCGTCCGGTGGTTCCTCGGTTTCGGCTTCCGTTTCGCATTTTGCCTTCTTTTCTGTTTCGTTTGCTCTCTGTTTCAGATTTGTTGTTTTTTTTTTTTTTATTTATTTATTTATTTAATTTTATTATTATTTTAATCAATAAAATAATAGTATTTTGTCAAAAATATCTTCAAAAATTAATATTTAATTCAGTTAATCAATAAATGAATTTCTCGGTATTATTTCGACTTTCCGGTATATTTTTCGATTATTTTCGAGATTATTTTTCGATACGAAAATCTCGGTTTATTCCAATAAATTCATATCTTGATCAATTTAACCCGGAATTTAATTATTTCTTCGTCATTGATCAAGATTTCTCATTTTCATATTTTTAATTAAATTTTCTTGTCCCGATTAATACCGAATTTTGGTCTTTTGACCATTTTGCCCTTGCACGTATTCGGGAATACCATTAAGTCCTTTTGCATTTTTAAATGCACTCGAAAATATCGGGTCTTACAATCTCCCCCACTTAAGAAATTTGGTCCTCCAAATTAGAACCAAGTAATATGAGTCCATAACAACTCCGGGTATGTCTATCGCATCATATACTGTCATCCTCAAGTGACTTTCTCCGGAGTGTAATATTACCATCATACTTAACTAGGGAGATTATCTTAAACCTCAACACTTTCTCCTTCCGTCTAATACCCGAATCGATTTCCAATCATATGTTATACTTTCATTGAGCTAAACCGTTGAAGCTCATATCCGATCACATATATCGGATCCGGATATTATTTTCGAAACATCATAAGATAGGACACATAGTGGATGCCTGTTTATTCAAGTGGTAATGCCAACCTACAGGTCTTACTTCCACTTGTCCAATATCTCTCTATCCGAATCTCGTTACGTCTTTATGACAAATAACTGTCAACTATAATGATTCACCCTCGGTGAATTCCAATGATTTCCTGTCTCTTGTCAGCATAGTTTTTCTGTCTGCTCTGAGGTGTTCTTAATCTCTCATAAATCAACTGAACATGCTCAGAGGTTAATCTTACAAATTAGGGAACAATTCTCTATCTGTCACCCACTTCTTCTCTAAGTCAGGGATCAACTCCCTACGGCCATACTAAGCCTCATATAACTTGTTATCCCGATACTCGAGTGACAACTGTCATCACTGGCGAATTTGATTAGTAGCAACTGATCATCCAGGAGCTCATAAAATCAATGGCACATGCTCTCATCACATCCTCCAGAACCTGTACAGTCCTCTCTGACTGACCATCTGTCTGAGGGTGGAAGCTGTGCTAACACATAATCAGGGTCCCATAGCTTCCAAAAACATATTCCCAGAAGTGGAAAGTGAAGCGGGAATCCCTATCTGATACCATGCTCACTGGAACGCTACACAATGTTTCACAATATTCCACACACATAAATCCGTCTATACACTTAGAGTATCTAGGGATTTTCATAACCAGAAAGTGGGTAGATTTAATCAACCCATCGACTATCACCCAGATAGCCTCGTGATTCATTAGGGTCCTCTGTAACCCATCACGCAATTCATGGTAACTTGTTCCCATTTCCGTGTCAATATAGGTAGAGACTGCAATGACCCTGCAACTTCTTTTACTCTACCTTACTCTGCTGACATACGAGACACTTTTCCGCAATTCTCTACAATATCTCTTTTCATATCTGACCACCAATACCCTTTTTCAAAGATTCTGATATCTTTATTACTTCTCGGATGCACTGTATATCCCGAAGAGTGAGCTTCTGCCAATAATATTATCTCATCAACTGTGGTCCTGGGGAGCACTTATACTGTCTCTGAACCTCTGCAAGTTATCATCACTCACTGTGACCTCTGTCACTGTCCCCTTCTGAATCTGACCCATACTATCGACACCAAGCCGATCATCACGCTAAGCCTGGCAAATCCGGTCACACAAATCCGGTTCTAACCTCAGGCTAGCTGTCACAAAACCACCGTCATCATCAGAAGGATCACATCACTACTGAGGTTCACAACTGTTCTTGCAGCTCACGCTCCCTGACCATCATATGTGATACCATCTCGAGGCTCTTTCTGTTCAAGGCATTAGCCATAATATTAGCCTTTCCTGGGTGGTACAATGTTCACAATCATAATCCTTAGAAGCTCTAACCCTCATGGTTATTTCATTTTCTACTCTTTCTGTGAAAACAGATACTCGGGGCTTTTACGATCAGTGCATACCCGAAATTTCTTACCATATAAGTGGTGAAGCCATACTTTCAGTGTAATCGCTACGGCTGCCAACTCTAAATCATGGGTCAGATAGTTTCTCTCATGATCCTTGAACTATTTGGATCTATAAACGACTATCTTCCCATTTTACATCAATACACAGCCCAATCCTTATTTGGAGGTATCCATACACACTGAAACCTCTTGAGCTGTTAGTTATAGTAAGAATACTTACGGTGGTCAGTTCATTACTCCAATATACCAAAACTCACGAAAGCCATTTTCATACTTATCATACATCTCGTACGAAATCTTTTTCCAAACGAGACGTGTCAACTGAGCAGCCCATTTCAAGAAACTCATAACACCTTGTTTGTAAGACAGTTTCCTGTTGCTACTCATACTCTTCCCTGGACTTCGAATACATCATAATATCATCGCTGTAGATGACAACCAATCGGTCCAGGTAAGGTTTAAATACCTTAACGTAGTTGAGTTCCACTCAATATTTCAATTTTCCATATACTTGACCTATGTACGCATAAACGTACAATGTCATTTCGAAATAGCTTTCGTTCAAGATACTAGCTCACGTCATTTCTTTCCTCTTATATTGACGGCTTTTATAAAATTTTAATTTTTAAACTTTCATGATTAATGAATTTCTATATTTCTTTATCGTACCAGCAAAGGTACCCAAATTTTAATGTATATATTATGACCGTCGAATTCAATCTATAGATTATGCGTGCGCTTCCAGACGCTGTCAAATCTTCAGGCAGGGAAGTATTTTAAAATACCTTTATTATCCCTCAGACTTGACTACATACCGCTTAATCCAATTTACTTTGCATATCAAGGATATCCTTACCTTGCATATGCCTTTTATTCCAATATATCTCGTATGCAGGATCTATCACATCTCCAATCTTATCTCCTTTTATATATCACTTGTAACAAACTCTTTCCTTACTTGTCAAGTTACAATACACTTTTCAGTGATATTTTCACCCCTATTTTCAACTTACAATCCCTATACCCATATTCAGTTAGTGAAAATCAACTAACTATCATCCTCTTCATGCTTAAAGGTATAGGCTTCACATCTTTCACTCGCTTATAAGCAATTGAAGGCGGTATGAATAAATGTGTGGCACCAGGATCAATTAAAATAATTATTTCATTATTCACAACCAGTGTGGTATCTTCCACCACATCCAATGAAACATCAGTAGTGTCCTGGTCCAAGGCATACACTCGCCCTCGTCCAACATCTGATTTCCGTGGTAACTACCACACATCTTACACTGTTCACACTGCTACTCTGTTATACTGTTACGTAGCAGGTTGGGGTCCTCGAATCATAATACCCCTCATAAGTATTAAAATTAGATATACTGGGGTTTATCAATCAACTTACCCCGTGACTCAACAGCTCAAAGCCTTTACCAAACTACCTTTTTCCCGTTCTGACATTCTTGTCATTCTCTATTCTCTTTTGTCTCTATTTTGGCCCTTACTACCTTTCTCAATCTCAGAGGCGCGCAATTTATAATCTTATTTAACACAACTGTAGTCTGCGCACTGCCTCGGCATAGGTAGTGATATCTAACAGGCCAATCGGACTCTAATTGATAATCTGAGTCCTTCTATGAACTTTCAAAAATCTCGACTCTCACTGTTCATCGTGTCTGAGTCACATCTGCCCAGGAATATAAACTGAGTATTATACTCGTCAATCAACATGTTCCTCTGGGTCAGAGTAAATAATGTTATTTGTAATTTTCTTTTAAACACTGTCCGGGATATTCTGTCACCGGAATACATCTGAAATTATTTTTCATGTCCATTCTGGATGTCGAAATCTTCAAATGGGTCGAGCGAACTTTCATCAATGTTCCGACTCGCCCTCATACATACCCTGAGCAATTAGCTCGCAAAATATTCTCCACACTCCGCTCCAACCTCGCGAAGCGTATCTCAATACTGTCTGATCTCTCTGTCAGACTCTATCCGATCTCTTTGTCAGACTCTATCCGATCTCTCTATCGGACTCTGTGGGGCATGATCAACCAGCCTCCACGTCAATCTCATCTCAAGTCTCATGTGGCGACTCAGTACAACTCATGGGCCTACCTCAACGGCCTTGAGCTCGTGTACTCGCCTCTCAACCATAGCGGCTATCAGTCAATGAGTCTATTCTTGCATTTAAAACCAAATTCTTAGCTGCACTTCCATCTCGATATACACAGTTGTATCTAAGCAATGCACAGTACATGGGGATGTAATTTCTTAACCACTAACACCGACTCATATCAGGCCAACTCAAGCTCTGATACCATTAAACCTATCACGACCCGAATTACCTAAAAATCAGAGTAAATTTTTCGCTTTTTCATTTATTATTTAATTCTTACCTTTCTCTTGTCGTGACCATCCTACAACACAGTTGGGCTATGATTCGGTGTTAGTCACCTCTCACTATTACCAATCCATTTCCATAATCATATATCAGAGTCTACTATCCTTTTGACTTTAAATAAACACATACCCAATGGTATTTGCATGACTCTACATCCCCGACATCATATCCATTTACAGTACTGTGCATTACATATTTAGATACAAAACCATACAAATGTGTATACCTGTCTCTCGATGGGTAGCAGCAAGCAGCGGATATTAAGCATGCAAGTCCTCAGCCGCTCAATAATTATTACAAGTGCTCTGAAAAGATGGGAAAATAAGGGGGTGAGCAAACCACACGCTCAGTAAGGCAATTATGCAAGTAAGTAGATAGCTCCACTATCTACATGCTCATAATGCCATGCCCTTAAATCCATTTCTTTTCATTTAAAATTACACGCACAAAGTCATGCATATTCAATGCCATAGTTTATCCAAAACTATTTGTGCATATATAAATCATGTAACTCATGCATTCAAAGCATTTTATGTGACATCATTAAATCATATTAAGCATGAATTTAATCAAGATCATGCAGTCTTTCATGTCATGTAAGACAATTCAAGATTTTCAAATAAAAGCATGGAAAACACATCATGCCACTGCATTTAAATCAATTCATTTAAAACGCAGTATAAAATAACCCCTCCGGGTCAATCATCTCAAAACTCATAAAACAATTCGTTATACTTCATTATAAAACTTGAGTTATAAAACCACTCTTCTTTCAGGGTCACATATCATAAAATCATCTGAAATCATCAAATCATCAAATCGGGGGCCTGACCCCTCCTTCGGGTCTACCCTGGTCTAACAGACCACAAGTTATATCATGTGAGACAATTAGGTAAGTATCAGTAACATCGAGGACTATGGCCATATCCTAGTGATCCCTGGCAACACGGTACCTAGTGTGCGGGGTATCACACCTGAAACGGGAGGTGGGTCGTCCTACCCGCCAGAACAGCATAACACCAGGATTGCGAGGGCAAGGCTTGCTGCCTCGTGGCTAATGCCACTCCACTCCAACAATCCCCACGGTACAGCGTACTCCGCGTGACATACACGGTACAAAGTACTCCGTGAACCCAAGCTCAGTCAGGGGTGCCTGTAAAAGGTCTTATCCACCCATATCATCTGTCTCAGAATGCACGTGTGAGCATATCATCTCACTGTGACACACAGTCTACAGGAGGCTCCAACACGGCTATATGCATGTAATATAAATCCCTGTGCGAGCGAAGCTCAAGCACGGCTCCATGCATATTCATGATATCTGAAAACCTCGTGCGAGGGAAGCTCTAGCACGGTTTCATAAAAATCAGTGAAATCTGCGTACGAGCAGCGCTCCAGTACGACTTAAACTGATTATAATTTCATGTAAATTCCACGTACGAGCAACGCTCTAGTACGGATATGTATATAAATTCAGTGAAAACCTCGTACGAGAAAAACTCCAGTACGGCATTCAAATGAATTATGAAAACCATATAAAACTTTGTGCGAGCAACGCTCCAGCACAAATGAATGCTCAAGTAAATCAAATCTCGTGCGAGTTATACTCCAGCACGGCTTTATGCATAACTAAATCAAATCTCGTGCGAGTTTCACTCCAGCACGGCTTTTATGCATAATTAAATCAAAACAGGATGCGAGCTAAGCTCCAGCATCTCTCATGCATGTCAAATCATTAAAAGTAGTGCGAGTAATCGCTCCAGCACTATTTTATGCATACCACGTCAAAACAAATCAAAACATGTCAAAACATGTCAAAACAGAGTGCGAGCTAGGCTCCAGCAGCTCTCATTTCACAATATTAAAAATCAGTGCGAGCACCATGCTCTAGCACATTTCATGCATATGATGTCACAAGTCGGTGCGAGCAACTGCTCAAGCACATTTATGCACATTCACAAACGCAGATATAGTGCGAACTACGTGTCGGCACTATCTGTTTCCATATAAACTTGATAGTTGGCCTCTTTTCCAAAGAAATTTCATTTAAATATTAATAACACCTACGTAGTGTTATTTTGTGAAATTCATGCATTTACTGGCCAATCTATCGTTTTACTTTGATTAAAATCAAGAAAATTCCTTAATCATAAAAATCCTTAAATCATGCATTCCATGCATGTCATGCTTTCACCATCCTTAGGTGAACTTCCCTCAATAGGGGTAAAATAGACATTTCACCTATTTCGATCCTTAAAAATTATTTAAACCACTTTTAGGATCATTTTATACATCATCAAGGCATACATACATATTCAGTGTACAGAACACTATTAAAATACGCGTAGCTACCTCTAGCTACTCACACAATTCCCTTACCTCATTTTCTGTACAGTCTGACCTTTTCCACTGATGTCTCGTCACGCAGTCCGATTTGCTCTGAATCCAAATCAAATCTCCGGCACTGCTGATACACATTCATCAGGTCAAATACAATACAATTAATTGTATTTCACAATTTTCTGGGCTTAATTTAAATCATTGGGCCCGTTTACCCATATTGGGCCCGATTGTACCATAATGGGCCTTAATCGGCCTTAACCCCGTTTACCACACTTTATCGAGGCTTATTGGGCTCATTGGACCCATCAACATTTATTTAGCCTCGTTCTAAATTCTCAGATAGCTTATGAATTATTTACGACAATTTATCCCAATTTCTAGAATTTAATTCATTTATGCGGAAATTAAATCCGTAATTTATGCGTTAAATATCAATCACGCATAACGATACAAATTGTCGTAAATTAAGGGTCACTTACCCGTTATTCCATGATCGTACACAAATCGAGGCTGTCTCGAGCTCTCAGTGGATGCCAATTGTCGAGCTACACAATTAAATATATTTTTCCGGGTAAATTTCCAGTCGGAATTAATTAAATTAAATATTCAGAAAATTAAATCGGTCAATTTGACCGCTTACCGACTTACCCGAAGCTCGATTGCATCACTGGAATTTTTCCCAATTTTTTCTCTTTTTCTTTTTCCCTTTTTCTTCCTTTTTTTCCCTCTCTTTTTGGCTGAACCGGTCCGGTCCGGTTCAACCCGGTTAGGACCGCCGGTTCGGTCTGGTCCGGTTCGGCCGGTTCTGTCCGGTTCGGCCGGTCCAGGCTCCCTTTGGTCGTGCCGGCGCCGTCCGGTCGGTTCTCTGGCCGATTCCGGTGCCGTTCAACGCGCCATGGACTGGGCTTCTCAAATCAGGCCTCGGCCTGGGTCGAATCGGCGCCATCGCCGGCGAATCGAAGCTTTTCTCCCGCGGCCATTCCTTCCGTTTTCGGCGTTTTCCGACCACCTGGCGGCGCGTCAATGCCACCGGTGGGTTCGCCTAAGGTCGGTCGACCTTCGCCGACCTCCGCCGGCCCTTCTGCCTCGCCGGTGGTGGCTCGTCCGGTGGTTCCTCGGTTTCGGCTTCCGTTTCGCATTTTGCCTTCTTTTCTGTTTCGTTTGCTCTCTGTTTCAGATTTGTTGTTTTTTTTTTTTTTTTTTTTTTTATTTATTTATTTAATTTTATTATTATTTTAATCAATAAAATAATAGTATTTTGTCAAAAATATCTTCAAAAATTAATATTTAATTCAGTTAATCAATAAATGAATTTCTCGGTATTATTTCGACTTTCCGGTATATTTTTCGATCATTTTCGAGATTATTTTTCGATACGAAAATCTCGGTTTATTCCAATAAATTCATATCTTGATCAATTTAACCCGGAATTTAATTATTTCTTCGTCATTGATCAAGATTTCTCATTTTCATATTTTTAATTAAATTTTCTTGTCCCGATTAATACCGAATTTTGGTCTTTTGACCATTTTGCCCTTGCACGTATTCGGGAATACCATTAAGTCCTTTTGCATTTTTAAATGCACTCGAAAATATCGGGTCTTACAGTCATGATCATGTAGATAGTGTGGTTATCTACTTGCTTGCATGATTGCCTTACTGAGCGCGTGGTTTGCTCACTCCCTTATTTTCCCCTATTTTCAGAGCACTTGAAATAATTAGTGAGCGGTTGAGGACTTGTATTCTTGGTATCCGTTGCTTCCCATCATCGAACGGTATACACCATGGTATCATTTTGTATCTAAACATGTAATAGCACAGTAATCATTTTGGAATGTAATATGGGGGATGTAAATATTAGTAAACACGTACAAGTATAGAACCTTAATTAGAAGTGTCTGCTTTTGAATAAATTAAAAGATAAATAACATGGTAGATGATAAAAGGTGATTAATACTGACTCATAGTCCAATTGTTTGGTGGTGAGAATGTTCACGATCGAGAAAGGAAAGGAAAAAGCGAAAAATTTGTAGCGATTTTTGGTAAAAAGGGGGTCGTGACAATGGTGGTATCAAAGCTGAGTTGGTCTGATATGAGTCGATATTAGTAAGTAAGAAAGTTACAGCCCCATATTACTGTGCTTTGTTTAGATATTACTGTGTATACCGCGATGAGATTAGACTAATGAATGGTTATGAATGCAACAATATGATCATTATAATTGATAACTGCTATGGTAGATGGGTGAGTACATGTACTTGAGGCCATAGAGGTAGGCCTGAGAATCGTATTGAGTCGTCACTTGAAACTCAGGATGAGATTGAGGTGGAGGTTGATGCTGAGCATGCCCCTCAGGGTCCCACAATGAGATCGAACGATATTAAGACACGCTTCATGAGATTAAAGCGGAGTGTGGAGAGTATTTTGGATTTGTTTATTCGGTCTATCCAGGGAGCTAAGGGCTGACAAGGCCCAGTTGTATAGCCTGCACAGATGCCTCAGACTATAGAGACTCCAACACCTCACCAGTTTAGGATACGTCTTCCCCTGTAACTCTACAACAGAGTGATAATGATTTGGAATGAGATTATGAGCTGGACAAGTTAAGGCAATTTTAAAAGTTTATATCACCGGTAATTAGTGAGGTAAAGAACCCAGTAGCTATTAAGGACTAAATGAATGAGATAGCGAAGTTGTACGGGTTCTATCAGTGTATGTCGACCGAGAAAGTGACTTTGACGCTTTTATGGTAGAGGGCGAGATGGAACATGAATGGAAGTCCTCTAGACCTATCTTAAGAGTTAGACATCCAGAGCTGACATGAGAAATAATTCTAGATGCACAGAGATAATATATTTTGGACATTGTTTAGAGGAATTTACGGATAGAGTTCCTTACTATGAACTAGAGGAACAGGTCAATTGATGAGTATGAATTTCGATTTACATCCTTGGGCAGGTATAACTCGACATTATGAACAGTGAGAATCAAAAGGTCCGAAAGTCATGAAAAGAATCAGACTGTCTATCAGAGTCTAATTGGCCTCATTAGACATCACTACATACAAAAAGGCAGTGCGCAGATCACAGGGTGTGAATAAGGTTATGAGTTACACGCCTCAAAGTTTGGAAAAGGTAATAAGGGCTGAAATAGAGATAGAAAGAGAATAGTGGATGACAAAGGTGTCAGAGTGGGAAGGAGTCTATTTGGTAAGAGATTTAGAGCTGATGAGTCATGAGGTAAGATGATTAGTAAGTCCCCAGTGTATCTAGTTTCAGCGCCTACGAGGGGTACTGTGATTGGAGGACCCCAACTGCTACTGAGCAGTGTAGGATGTGTGGTAGATACCACGGAAGTAGGCCCCGCATCTTATTGACTAAAACATGCGTTAAGACTGGTAATACATGCCATTTATTTAAGGATTGCCCAGAGTTGGGTGAGATTGCCTCGCATAAAGGCAAAAAGCCTAAGAAAGCCTCGCTGATACCTCTGCACCGAAAAATAAGATCACAGCCGAAGAGAATAGGAAAATAGGCTGTTGGTCGAGGGCAAGTGTATGCCTTGGACCAGAACATTATTGATGCTTCATCTGATGTGGTGAAAGGTACCATTTTGATTTTTAATATTGAATGCAAATGATTATGATGTAAAATAAGGAATGGACTGGTCAACTGCAAATTATGCAGTTGATATTGCTATTCTAATATAGTGATATTTCCACACTTGGAAAGTGTATTGTAAGTTTTGACAATGAATGAAAGGTGTAATGGTTGTAATTAAAGGAGTGAATGATTGTATAAAACGGAATGCATAATGATGAGAAGATTTCATCGCTTATGTGATTGATATAGATAAGGCATATCCAAAGTTGACAGATCTCTCAGTGGTCAGAAAGTTACCTAATATCTTTCCGGATGATCTACCAGGGTTACCACCAGATAAAGAGATGGAAATTTGTATGGTACCTGGTACTGTGTTGGTATCCAAACCATTGTATAAATGGCACTAGTGGAACTGGAAGGAATAAGGAAGCAATTACTGAAGTTATTGGATAAGGGTTTGTCAGACCGAGTGTTCAACTTGAAGAGCACAAATCTTTTTAGATTGATTTGAAGTCTGGGTATCATCCGTTGAGAATTCGAAATGTGAATGTACCCAAAATGATTTCCGTAACCGTTAGGGCATTAATGAACTAGGTATTTAAACTTTACCTGGACCGATTTGTTATCATCTTTATCGATGATATGTTGGTACATTCGAAGTCCAAGGAAGATTATGAGCAGCAATTGAAAACTGTTTTACAAATGATTTGTTAAGGATTTCTCGAAATGGGCGGGCTACTCCATTGAGACGTCTCATTCAGAAGAAAGTTGTAATTTTAGTGGGATGATAAGTGTGAAAGTAGCTTTTGTGAGTTTTGGTGTGTTGAAACATAAATTGACCACCACACATATTCTCACCATACCCAATAACTTAAGAGGCTTCTCAGTATATATGATGCCTCAAAACAAGGATTAGGCTATATACTGATGTAAAATGGGAAGATAGTCGCTTATGGATCCAAACAGTTTAAGGATCATGAGAGAAACTATCCGACAAATGGTTTAAAGTTGATAGCCGTAGTGGTTGCACTGAGCGTATAGCGCCACTACTTATACGGTGAGAAATTCGGGTATGCACTGATCATAAAAGCCTCAAGTATTTGTTTACACAGAAAGAGTTGAATATGAGATAACAAAGAGGGTAAGAGCTTCTGAAGGACTATGCTTGTGAGATATTGTATCACCCGGGTAAGGCTAATGTAATGGCTGATGCCTTGAGCAAAAAGAGCCTCGGGATGGTATCACAGATGATAGTCAGGGAGCGTGAGCTGTTAGAGCAATTTGTGAGCCTCAATAGTGATGTAATCCCTTCTGATGCTGACAGTGATTATGTGACAGCTAGCCTAAGATTAGAACCAGATTGGATTGACCGGGTTTGATAAGCTTAGCATGATGATTGGCAGGGTGTCGATAGTGTGAGTCAGATATAAATGGGTACAGTGACAGAGTTCACAGTAAGCGATGATGGCTTACTGAGGTTCAGAGGCAAAATAAGTGCTCCCAAGGACCTACAATTGATGAGATTTTTATTGTCAGGAGCTCATTCTTCAAGATATATAGTGCATCAGGGAAGTAATAAAATGTATCAGAATCTCTAAAAAAGGTATTGGTGGTCAGGCATGAAAAGAGACATCGTAGAGTTGTAGCAAAGTATCTTGTTTGTCAGCAGAGTAAGGTAGAGCACTAGAAGTCTGCAGGGTTATTACAACCTCTACCTATATCGACATAGAGATGGGAGTATTTATCATGAATTTCGTGATGGGTTACAAAGGACCCGTAAGAATCACAAGGCTATTTGGGTGATGGTCAATAGATTGACTAAGTCTGCCACTTCCTAACTATGAAAGCTACTAATACTCTGAATGCGTGGGCAAATTTATGTGTAAGCGAGATTGTGGAACACCATGTAATTTCAAGTGAGAATTATAGCAGATAGGGATTTCCGCTTTATTTTCCACTTCTGGAAACATTTTTCAGGAAGTTATGGGAACCCAGTTGAGTGTTAGCACAGCTTTTCGTCCTCAGACAGATGATTAGTTAGAGAGGACTGTAACAGGTTCTGGAGGATATGTAAAAGAGCGTGTGCAATTGATGTTAGAAGATCCTGGAATGATCACTTGTCAATTGCTAAATTACCTACAATGATATTTATCACTCGAGTATTAAGATGACATTATATGAGGCATTGTATAGTCGTAGGGGTTATTCCCCGATTGGATGGGAAGAAGTGGGTGACTGACAGATAATTGTTCCTGATTTGGTAAGACAATCCTCTGAGGATATTCAGTTGATGTGTGAGAGATTAATAACACCTTAGAGCAGACAGAAAAGCTATGCTGACAAGAGACGGAGACTGTTGAATCTCAAATAGAGTAGGTCGTTTGTTGAAAGTCGATTTGGGTATTAGACGGAAGGAGAAAGTGTTGAGGTCTAAGATGATCTTACTAGTGAAAGTCCTTTGGAAGTATTACACTCCGGAAAGAGGCACACGAGAATTAAAGAGTATGATGCGATAGACGTACTCGGAGTTGCTTATGGACCTATTTGAATTGGTTCTAATTTGGAGGACCAAATTTCTTAAGTGGGGGAGATTATGTAAGACCCGAATTTTTATCATATTTCCTTATGATTCACGTGATGTAAACATGATTATATGTAAATTGAATCATAAGAAGATTTTTCTGTGAATGAAAAATGCAAATGGAATGAATAAAATTCTCGGATGCATTTAAAGATCAAATGGAGATTTAAATGGTCACATATTAAATGTATGAGATTCAGACCATTCAGATTGGAGATAAGAATTTAAAACACAAAATGAGAAAGGATTCGTGAAAGGAAGTTGTGTAAATTTGGTCCCGAACACGTTAAAGGGTAAAACAATCAAAAGGCCCAAAATTCGATGTCAATTTGGTAAGAAATTTACATTGTAAACATAGATTCAGGAAATCTTGATCAATAAAGGAGAAATAATTAAATTTCAGGTTAAATTGATCAAGATATGAATTTATTGGAATAAATCGAAATTTTCACATTGAGAAATTATCCCGAAAATATGAGAAAAATCCCTCAGGAAAAATAAGATAAATATATATTTAATTGATTTAAATATATATATGGGATAATTTGGGTATATAATCTATTATATTATATTTTAATAAAATATAATATAATATTAAAATAAACAAAACAAAGAAGGAATCGGGAAAACCCGATTCCCTCTCTCACCATTCTCTGGAAACCAAGAGGGATGGGGGAGGAAGAAGAGAACGAGAGGCCGAGAGGGGAGGAACCTCACGCCAACGTCGACCCCGACCCCGACCCCGACCCCAGGTGAAATCCGACGAGAAGACGCGACCAGCGAGAGAGAAAGAGTAATAGAGAGAAACCGAGAGGAGGGAAGAGAAATGGAGCAGAGAGAGACGAACGACGGTCGGAGGAAGGGGGAACGCCTCGCCATCATCCAGAGGGGGTGACAACGATGCGATCCGGGCGCGGATCGGCGAGAAACGCCGTCAACGATGGCAGAGAGAAAAAGGAACCGACGCCGAAGGGAGAAGAGGCCGGACCGGCCACTTTTCGACTAGTTTAGGTGAAACCAACACCAGATCCATGCATCGGACAACCTCGCAGATCTGTTGGAGATGGAAGCCGGTGAAGAACTGGCCGACGAAGCTCCGAACGACGAGGGAGAAAATTGAACCAGACTGAACCGGGCTGAACTGAACCGGTCTGAACCGGGCTGAACCGGACTGAACCGGTTCAGCCAAAAAAAGAAAAAAAAGGAAAAATGGAGAAAAATTCAGTGATGCAATCGGGCTACGGGTAAGCCGGTAAGTGGTCAAATGGACCAATTTAATTTTCAGAATAATTATTTAAATATATATTTGATCGAATTTAACCCGAAAATATATAAATGTGTAGCTCGATAATTGACGACAAAGAAGGGCTCGAGTCAGCCTTGATTTGCATACTATCATGGAATCTTGGTTAATTAACCCTTATTTACGACAAATTACATCGTTATGCGTGTTAGAAATTTATCGCATAAATTACGAATTTAATTTTTGCATAAAATGAATTATATTATGGAATTGGAGATAAATTGTTGTAAATAATTATTTGAGCTATGCAAGAGTTTAGAACGAGGCCCAATAAATTGTTGGTGGGCCCAATGAGCCCAATAGGACTCGATGATGTGAATAGTAAGTGAAAAATGGGCTTAAGGCTGATTAAGGCCCATTAAGGTGCAATCAGGCCCAATAAGAGTAAACTGGCTCAATATTGTAAATTAAACTCATTAAAAGTGAAATACGAATGAAATATACTGTATTTAACCTGATAAATGATTATTTGCATCTCCAGAGAACATACTGGAAGCTAAATGGATCGGATGATCAGTAATGATGGAAAATATAGAATGATCAAAGAAATTGAGATAAGGGAATTTTGTGAGTAGCTATAGGTAGCTACATGTATTTTCAGGTAGATTTTTGAATAATTAAATTGTATATAAATTTCGAATATGGAAAATATCGGTAGAGACTCGACATAGAAAAGTTATCGTTTTGCCCCTACTAACGAAAATTTTGAAAAAATTAGGATTGGAATGGAATATGCATAAATAACATGTTTTGAGTGTTTTCACTATGAAAAACTGCTTTTTAGCAAATTAAATAATATTTATTTCAACCTGGAAGGGTAAATGACTATTTTACCCCTGTGAAGGGTAAAAATTTTCACATTTAGAAAAAAGTCATAAAAAGCAAGAACTGAGTGTTCTTGATGAATTTTAAATGCTTTTCAACAAGGATATGGGTAGGCTGACTAAAGTTTATAAATTTGCATAAAATAGCACATGGCATGTGCTGATTTTGGTTTTAAAAGCATTCTTTGAAATTAAGCCACCTACATGATATATGTGGAAATAAAACGTGCTGGGAGCATTGCTCGCACGAGATTTGACATGATTTGTGCATGTGACAGAGTGCTGAAAGCTTGGCTTGCACTCGATTTTACATGATTTTATGCATGATATAGTGCTGGGAACTTTGCTCGCATTAGATTTTTATATAACATGCATAAGGCCGTGCTGGAGCATTGTGTAGATTGTGTGTCACGCTAATTTAATATGCTCACACGTGCATTACGAGACATGGAGTTAGATATTGAGATGACATGGGCATGGGGTGTACGTTGTACCGTGCTTACAGCATCGAGTACGTTGTACCGTGCCTTGATATACACTGTGTAGTCTTCGGACTAGTGATCTGATTGGCTGGCGGGACGGTTTGGTATCCACCTCCTGGGGTAGCCTCAGATGTGATGTGATACCCCGCACACCTGATCAGTGTAGCCTGGGATCACAAGATATGCCCATAGTCCTAGGGTTATTACCATGATTCTTGTCTAGTCTTGCATGTCACTTGCTTTGCGAAATTACATGTCACTTACTTTGTGAAATCACATGTTATTTATTGATTTTTGTGATTTCATGATTTTATGTTTTGGGACTAAGTCCTGATGATTTTGGGGCGGATGTGGATTCGAAATAAATGATATATTTTGATATAATGTGCATTATTTAAATAGCATGTCGCATAATTCCATGCTTTATCTGCCATTTCACGAAATGAATGGTCGATTTAAAATAAATGGCATGTTTAACATAATGTACATTATTTAAATAGCATGAAGTATAGTTCTATGCTTTACCTGCCATTTCATGACATAAATTGATTTATACGATTGATTTTATCTGGCATCAACGTATGCATGAAATTCGTATTTAAGTATGATTTCGTAAGAGAATGATTTAATGCATGGCATCATGATCATGTAGATAGTGTGGTTATCTACTTGCTTGCATGATTGCCTTACTGAGCACGTGGTTTGCTCACCCCCATATTTTCCCATCTTTTCAGAGCACTTGAAATAATTAGTGAGCGGCTGAGGACTAACATTCTTGGTATTCGCTACTTCCAATCATTGAAAGGTATACACCCTGGTATCATTTTGTATCTAAATATGTAATAGCACAATAATCATATTGGAATGTAATATGGGGGATGCAAATATTAGTAAACACTTAAAAGTATAAAACCTCAATTATAAAGTATACGTGTTTGCTTTTGAATAAATTAAAAGATAAATAACATGGTAGATGGTAAAAGGTGATTAATACTGACTCATAGCCCAACTGTTTGGTGGTGAGAATGTTTACGATAGGGAAAGGAAAGGAAAAAGCGAAAAATTTGTAGCGATTTTTGGTAAAAAGGGGGTCGTGACACTGATACTCTGAGTTCATTGGCAGAATTGTATGTATGCGATGTAGTGAGGTTACATGGTGTTCCAGTGAGCATTGTCTTGGATAGGGATTCCCGCTTCACTTCCCACTTTTGGGAACATTTTTAAGAAGCCATGGGAACCCAGTTGAGTTTGAGCATCGCTTTTCATCCTTAGACAGATGGTCAGTCAGATAGGACTATATAGACTCTGGAGGATATGTTGAGAGCATGTGTGCTAGATTTTAGAAGCTCCTGGGATGATCATTTACCACTAACCGAATTTGCCTACAATAATAGTTATCATTCGTGTATCGGGATGACACCATATGAGGCTTTGTATGGTCGTAGATATCGTTCCCCTATCGGTTAGGAAGAAGTGGATGACCGAAAGATTTTTGCTCCTGATTTAGTTACACGGGACTCTGAGGATGTTCGGTTGATTGTTAAGAGATTGAGGACAACTCAGAGTAGACAAAAAAGTTATGCTGACAGGAGACTGAGACCACTTGAATTCGCAGTTGGTGAGTCAGTGTTTCTGAAGGTTTCTCCTTCCAAGGGTATAATGAGATTCAGAAAGAGGGGTAAGCAGAGTCCTCGCTACATTAGACCCTTTGAGATACTTGATCGAGTGAGAGATAAGGCCTATAGGTTGGCGTTGCCATCGAACTTATCAGGTGTGCATAATGTCTTCCACATTTTGATGCTTCGAAAGTATAATCTAAATTTGACCCATGTGATTCGGAATGAGCCATTGGAGCTCAAGGAAGATCTAACATATGTAGAGAAACTGATTCAGATATTGGATAGGAAGGAGAAAGTCTTGAGGTCCAAGACCATCAGGTTAGTAAAGGTTCTTTGGCAGCATCACACTTCAGAGAAGGCTACTTGGGAGCTAGAGAGTTTGATGCGAGAGACACTCCCCGAGTTGTTTGATGATTAACTTAGTTATAATTTGGAGGACCAAATTTCTTGAATGAGAGGAGGAATGTAAGGCCTGTAAATTCATATCTATTCGTTATGATTTCGTGATGTACAGACAAGTTACATTTGATATGAATCATAAGAAATGAATGTTTTTAAGTTCCAAATGTGAATGAAATGCAAAATGAGTAGTGAAGTAAACGAATATGAATATACCTTTGAATTTCTGAGAAAATTGCAGTAGGAATGCTACAGATGAAGGGCAGATTGATCTCATTAGCAAGGGGAGATCGATCTCATGGCTTGAAATACAATGCCAAAGCATTCTGTAAAAGGGAGATCGATCCCCCATTCAAAGCAGATCGATCTTGGGTGAATTTTGGTTGAGATAGATCGATCTCTAAAGGGTTCTGGATAGCACAGATCGATCTCTTCTCAAGGGCCAGATCGATCTCTAAGCGATTCTGTTTAAACCAGATCGATCTCATACTAAAGGGCAGATCGATCCTATCTTCTAAAGGTCAAATTCTGAAGAGATAAACACAGGGCAGATCGATCGTTTACTACTAGGAGATTGATCTTATAAGGCAATTCTATATAAACTCGACTGTTGCATCTTCTTTCTCCGAAACCAACCAATTTCCCCATTTACAGAAAGTGAAAACCTAGTTTTTTACCCCAAAAATCATCACCTTTCAATCAGTTTTAAGAGAGATTTACCTCAGCAAAGTTGTTCCTTGTGAGAAGGAGAACAACATAGTTAAAAACTAGAAGTTGAAATCAAGGATTGAAGGAGCAAAGTGGATTTCCCCCAATTTGGCAAAAAAAAAGGAAAAAATCAAGCTACGTAAGATTTCAATACATCAACTTCAAGTATGTTAATATAGGTATCTTGGAGTTGATTGATGTATATTTTGTTGGCTGAAAACACCCATGAACATGCTAATCCTCCATGACCTAAAATTTGAGAAAATGAGAGAAAGTTGATTAGGAATGGATTTGATGATGATTTAAGCATGTAGTGAGGTTATTAAGCATGTATATATGATTGTAAGATAGTTTTGGGAAATACATGTGTTGGAATAAATGATGAATGAAAATAGGTATATGAGATGCATGGTGAAATGCCATAGTAAGAGAAAATAATGAACTTAAGGCATTAGAAGATTTATTCCGGTTCAATTCGAATTAGTACACTTGATGAGTCTAATAGGTTCTCGAGAAATGAATGGTAAAATTGAAATGGACTTAATAGAGAGTAAGGTCCAATAAGATGTAAAAAGGCCTAATGTGTTGATTTGAAATTCATGCATGTGAAAATTTAGTATATTAAGGTATACTGATGTGAATGGTTATCTACAGCTTCGAAGTTTATATTGGAAGCTGATCGGACTGCGAGGTTTAGCAGCACCGAGGAAGTGAGGTCACGTGACGTGATCAGAGGTAAGAGAATTTTGTGAGTAGCTAGAGGTAGCTATACGTAATTCGAATAGAATTTTGAGTATTTAAATCGTAAATGGATTTCTGAATATGGAAAATTTCGGTAGGAACCGACATGGTAGAATTGTGATTTTATCCCAATTAAGGGTAAAAAGCTTAGGAAGCATATTTGTGACTGGTTTTGACATTGTTTGGCAGTTGCATAGATAGACTGGCTAATGTTTTCATGTTATATGCGAAAACAACACGTTATAGTACCGATTTGATTTAATTGAGTGAATTTCAATTGAAATATGCCATCTATCGATTTGTGTGAAAAACCATTAGTGCTAGAGTAATACTCGCACTAGATTTTACATGATATGCATCACATAGTACTTGAGTATTTCTTGTACTTGATTTTAATGCGATTTGTGCATGATAGAGTACTAGAGCGTTGCTTGTACTCAGTTTTATTGATTGATGCATGATAGAGTATTGAAGCATTGCTCGTACTCAGTTTTACATGACATAGTGTTGGGAGTATTGCTCGCACTAGATTTATATGACTTGTGCATGTGGTCGTGTTGGAGTTTACTCGCACGTACTAGTTTTGAAAGAGATAGTATGAAACAGTCGTGCTTAGAGCCTGTGCAGACTATGTGTCGCACCGATTATATGCTCGGACGTGCAAAATTATGAGGTATGACCGATGGCTATCGAAACTATTATCTATGGTATGAGGGCTAAGACCTATGGCAGGCACCTCGACTGTGAGGATTAGGTCCATGGAGTACTTTGTACCATGTCACATGGAGTACGATGTACCATGAGTATACGATGATATAAAGTTATTGGCTGACGGTTGAGGATTTGATCCACATCCTATTACAGCAAATGTGAGGCCTCGCACACCGAGTACTGTGTAACCTGGGATCATGAAAAAATGAGATATGATCATAATCTTCGAACATGTAGTCGCCTATCTCATTTCATTCACTTAAGATTTCTTGTTTGAATTACCACTTGATTTTATAAATCGGACATGTGACTTTGTGAATTGTGAAATGGTAACCCAAGGGATGGGTGAGGACCAAATTCCCATGTTTTTACATGATGATATGACATCTTTGTTTCGATTTAATTGAAATGGCATAATGAAATGTGATTTACAGTATTTAAATAACAATGCAATGTTTTGCATAAATTGCTGAGGTTATTACACCAGCATGTTTTCAGTTCATACGATGATCTGTATCTATATATATATTTGCATAAATGTTTCAATAAAGATACATGCTTTAGACGTGAATCAAAAAGGAAATGATTTAGTGGCTTGAGCATTATATTTTGCAGATAGTGTGATTATCTACTTGCTTGCCTTATTTCCTTACTGAGCTGTGAGGTCACCTCCTTTTTAATTCCTCCTCTCTACATAGTGTTCACAGTAGTTGAGCACGGCTGAGAACTGGTATTCCTTTATCTGCTGCATACCCATCATATGAAAGGTATACCCATTCAAAACGTTTTGTACTGAATAATGTCAAAACACAGTTATATAAACGAATGTACTGTTGAGGATGTATATGTACAAGTATTTGTATTAATGTATATGAGTTTACTTTTAAGAAGAGTGTACTTACGATCAATGGACAATTGTATTGACTTTTATGCATGCTATGAAATGAATGTGGTTAAGGTGACTAATATCGAATCACAGCCCAACAGTTTGGTGATTGAATTATGACAAAAGGAAAGGTAAGTAAAATGCGAAAAATTTGTAGTGGTTTTTGGTAAGTCACATGTGGTCGTGACAAAACCACTTTTAGAGGAAAAGTAGTTAGAAAAATTTGGGTGCCTAAGAATGCTATAAATTCAAAAGACATTGAATTGGTAATGAAATGGATCCCTAAAGGATTAAAACTTATGTCTACTAACTCTAAAGGACTCAAGAAAAATTGGGTACCTAAAATAAAGGTTTAATGATGATTGTAGGAGCTTGAGCATTGTTTCAAAGCAAAGTCAAAGGAAGCTTGGTACTTGGATAGTGGATGCTCAAGACACATGATCAGTGATAAGAGTCATTTCATGTCACGACCCTCTTCCGCGACCTTTTACCTTAACAATTACCACTTACAGTTGGGCTGTGAGTCAAATCCAATCCATATCTTATTTCTTGTTTAATTAATGTAATAAAACAAATTGAAATAGAAACTGAACTTTTATAACTTATGCGGAAGCGTTTGCATCAGTTCCTATTAACTATACATCCCCTTTTGTACAACACATTACTAGACTGTGCATTAATTTACAGGATATAAAATTTCTCTTCATATCATCACATAGTGTATACCTCTCTGTACGGTTGGATGACTAGAGAATATCGTAGCAGGGACTACTGCAGTACTCACTACTGAGTAGTATCTGTGGAGGAGGAAATAAGGGGGAGAGCATAACGCGCTCAGTAAGGAAAATGTGCAAGTAGGTAGATAACTACACTAATTACATGTAAAAATACATACACACATTTCCTTATAAAATAATATGCATGTTCTTTAAATCAATTTCCATCAATACGAAACCGTTAATTCGCCAGATAGTTATGTGTATATTCACACAATTTATCATACAAAACCACTGAGTTTAAAACTGCACACAGTTCACACTTGAAATCACTTTTCACACAGTAAACACATAGCTTCACGCAGATCATCTTTCAATACCACATAGGTTTACACAACATACTCGATTCACACAGATCACATATAGAAAATACTTTATACTTTGTAAATCAGTTACATGTTGAGACGTAAATCATAGGTCATCCCATCCCCGGATACATAGCAAAGGAGGTTGTCTGTCACCTCACACAGTAGTGACAATATCGTATCACACAGATATCGACTAATGCAACTTTTACAGACTTATGACCATAGTCGAATTTCAGGCTACACTAATTAGGTGTGCGGGAACCCCATGCTTAGGGAGGCGGATCAACCATCCCTTCAGTATCACACATATATCAGATAGATCTCACACAGTTATCACACAGATAGTCACAGCACATCGTACCCCATGGCTAACGTTCAGGGTATATCGTGCTCCTATGGATCCTTATCACCCATTTCTATTATCTCAAAATCATGTGCTAGCTTTCGAGTGAAACACACAATATCCTCGAAGCATCAAACACTTATTTATCTTCTCAAAATCCCTTTGAAAACAATGTGCGAGCAGGGCCAGTCAATCTACCTTTGCCTCTCATGCTCAGCACGACTCCACACAGTAAAGAAAAAGAATAGCTCATTTCACTAAGTATGAGTGAGAGGGTAACTCCCTTCGATCACTCTATCTACACATTTCATACAAATGGTTAAAACCGGAGCCTGTCTATTATTGTTCTTTTTCAAAACATTTGAGAAATCTCTTTTCACAACAATCATAGAAGTCATGTAACGCATGCTTATCGACTTATTTTCATACGTAGTTTTCTTCTAGATATATTGATATCTATTTAATATCACATACAATTCACACATCAGTTAAGAAAACATACGTATAGCTATCTCTATAGCTTACATAAGTCCCTTACCTCAAATCACGCTTGAATCTTTTTCTTTGATTCACTAGCTTGTGATCCGGTCATATTAACTCCACCTTTATCTTCTGTAGCTGAAATTATGTATCACACACATCAGTATACTGTCATATACTTTATTTCACATGCATGATATTCAAATCAATGCATTTAGCCATTTACATCTCATTTGCCCTTTTTATGCCTTAGTGGACTTTATTCTCTTACAAGTCCATTTCGAGTCTATAACTCTTTTCTAAGAATCACTTAGACTCTTCGAGTCTATCGATTCATCTTAACCCGGTATTACACTCTTAATACCTCAAGTGCATGATTTTCACTTCATTGTGGCATTTCATCAAACACCACTTTTAGTCAATTTGAGCTACTTTTGTTTCTAGCACATGAACTTCATCAAATCATTTTATAAGCATCTATATATGCTTAAAAACCTCTAGGTATGCTTAAATCATCATCAAATCCATGCCTACTCAATAACTCTTCATTTTGGCTTATTTAGCCATTTTCTAGGTCATGGATAGTTTAGCACTTCTAAGATGTTTCAACCATTAATTTATATACTAATCTACTCACACAAGTATATAAATTAACATATATGAGATTGGGATATTGAAATCTTACCAATCTCAGCTTTTCTCCACTTAGCACACTTTGGGGGAAAACTCCTTCTCTCCCTTAAATGGATCACCTCAACTTCTAGGTTCTAACTATGTTGTTCTTCTCCACTCTATGAACAACTTTGATGAAACAAACTTGCCTCCAACCTCTATGGAAATTGTTTATAGTTTAGAGGGGGATTTGGGTCACTTGGTGTCAAAATATGGAAAGGTTTTGTTTTTCCCGTGAATGCAGGTCAGCAGGTCCTGTTTTATAGAAATTGCCTTGATGAGATCTATCTACTACCCCTAAGAGATCGATCTTCTCAACATTTTTCCTCTTGAAATTGACCTTCCAGGCTTAATGAGATCGATCTGCTCATAGCATGAGATCGATCTGTACAACACAGAACCTTAAGGATATCGATCTTCTCTTACATAAGATCGATATGTTGCAAGTCAGTAGCTTAAGGAGATCGATCTGGTTCCATTAGAGATCGATCTGCCCTGTTCCATTGCTCCAACAAAACCAATTTTGGCTCTTCTAGATCGATCTTTTCTCCAATGAGATCGATCTGGCATTCATATTTTCCAGATTTTACTGCACTTTTCTGCAGTAACTCACACCAAACATACTTGATTTTGCGGCCATAGTCATTTTCTCATTCAACCATCTTGAAGGCTTGAAAATAACATCCATTTATCCTTTGTGCATATTAAAACTTATGTGCATTCATTGTATAACCAAAGGTATACAATATATATATCAAATGGAAGTATAAGGCTTTATGCAACTCATGCAACTTCCTTTCATTTTACCACACTACTCATTTTGAGTTCTATTCACATTCATCATTGAGAAAAGTCCATTTCTTCACATTCATACATAATGAAACTTGTGTGTACATCACAAGCTTATATCACAAGTGTGTACACCAACTTATGGACTTATATCATTTATGCTTCACATAGCATGTACATGTATATACTTATGCATTTCATAAGGTTTATATACAAAAATACGGGTCTTACATTCCTCCCCACCTTAAAAGAATTTGGTCCTCCAAATTAGAACCAAGTTAATCTTCAAAAAGTTGGGGGTACTTCTCCCGTATCAAGTTCTCTAACTCTCAAGTTATTTCTGCCGAATTATGGTGTTGCCAGAGAACTTTAACAAGCAGAATCGTCTTGTTCTGTAACACTTTCTCTTTCCTATCCAGTATCTGGATCGATCTCTCGATGTAGGTCAAATCATTTTTGAGCTCCAATGGCTCATATCGAATCACATGACTTGGATCTGGATGGTACTTCCGAAGCATCGATACGTGGAAGACATTATGAATGCTTGCCAATTCCAGTGGCAACGCAATTATATAAGCTTTATCTCCCACACGCTCTAGTATCTCAAACGGTCAGATATACTGAGGGCTCAACTTACCCTTCTTACCGAATCTCATAATCCCTTTTGAGGGTGACACTTTCAAGAATATAGAGTCACCAACCGTGAACTCTAGTGGCCTGCGTCTTATGTCAGCGTAGCTTTTTTGCTTGCTCTGAACTATTCTCAATCTCTCACATAGCAACTAAACAACCTCAGAGGCTTGCTGTACCAAGTCAAGAGCAAACATTTTCCTCTCACCCACTTCTTCCCAACCAATTGGGGAATGACACCTTCTACCGTACAAGGCCTCATATGGTGCCATCCTGATGCTTGAGTGATAACTATTGCTGTATGCAAATTCGACTAACGGTAGGTGATCATCCCAAGAGCCTTTAAAATCCATAACACTTGCCCTTAACATATCCTCTAACGTCTGGATGGTTCTCTCTAATTGACCATCAGTTTGAGGATGGAAAGTAGTATTGAAACTCAATCAGGTTCCCATAGCTTCTTGGAATTGTTCCCAAAAGCGAGAAGTGAAACGGGAATCCCTATCCGATACAATACTCACTGGAACACCATGTAGCCTTACTATCTCTCGTACATACAACTTTGCCAAACTACTCAAGGCATCTGTAGATTTCATTACTATAAAGTGGGCTGATTTCGTCAGTTTGTCAACCACTACCCAGATAGCATCATGGTTCCTCTTAGTCCTTGGTAATCCCATGATGAAATCCATGGTGACATGCTCCCATTTCCATATCGGTACTGGTAGAGGCTGTAATAACCCTTTAGGTTTTTGATGCTCTACCTTTGTTTACTGACATACCAGACATCTTGCCACAAACTCTGCAATATCTCTTTTCATTCCTGATCACCAATACACTTTCCAGAGGTTTTGGTACATCTTATTACCTCTCGGATGCAATGTGTATCTCGATGAATGAGCTTCTGTTAATATCAATCTTTTTAATTCTGGGTCATCAAGAACGCAAATCCTGCCTCTAAACCTCAGTAGTCCATCATCACTCACAAAGAAATCGACCACATCACCCTTCTGAATCTACCTCGCACGATCCTCACACAATTGATCGGCATGCTGAGCCTAGCATATTCGGTCAATCAAATCCTGTTCCACTCACATGCTAGCTATCACACAGCCATTGTCAACATCAAGAAGGTCTATATCCAACCTGAGGTGAGCAAACTACTTGAGCAGCTCATATTCCCTGACCATCATGTGCGATACCATTCCAAGGCTCTTTCTACTCAGGGCATCAGCCATAACATTAGCCTTTCCTGGATGGTACAATATCTCGCAATCATAATCTTTCAGAAGCTCTATCTATCGTCTCTGCCTCATATTTAACTCTTTCTGTGAAAATAGATATTTGAGGCTCTTATGATTAGTATACACCTGAAATTTCTCACCGTAGAAGTAGTGGCGCCATATTGTCAATGTAAATATAACGGCTGCCAACTCTAAATCATGGCTCTGGTAGTTCCTCTCATGGTCCTTAAGTTGTCTGGATCCATAGGCTACTACCTTCCCGTCCTGCATTAACACACAACCCAGTCCCTGTCTGAGGCATCTGTGTACACTGAGTAACCTCCTAAACTGGTGCGTATGGTGAGAATAGGTGCGGTGGTCAGTCTATTCTTTAGCTCGCATAAATTTCTCACATTTATCATCCCACTCAAATGCTACATCTTTTCGAGTGAGACGTGTCAACGGAGCAGCCAGCTTAGAGAATCCTTCGACAAATCGTCAGTAATAACCTTCTAAACCCAGGAAACTACGGATCTCTGTAACCGTCTTGGGTCTATCCCACTGTATCACTGCCTCTATCTTAGACGGATCTACTGACACACCATTTTTCGAGACTACATGACCCAAAAACGATATCTCACACAGCCAGAACTCACACTTGTTCAGTTTAGCATACAATTCCTGATCCGGAGGGTTTGTAACACTATTCTCAAATGCTGCGCATGCTCTTCCCTGGACTTCGAGTACACCAATATGTCATCTATAAAGACAATCACAAATCTGTCTAGGTATGATAAACGCTGCAGGAGCATTCGTCAACCCAAATGACATAACTAGAAACTCATAATGACCATAACGGGTCCTGAACGCTTCTTGGGTACATCTCCACTCCGAATTCTCAACTGATGATACCCAGACCTCAGATCGATTTTTGAAAAGATCTGTGCTCCCTGCAACTAATCCAATAGATTATCAATCCGTGGAAGGAGATATTTGTTCCTGATGGTAGCCTTGTTAAATAACAAGTAGTCTATACACAGTCGGAGACTCCCATCTTTCTTCTTTACAAACAGAACTGGTGCTCCCCAAGGTGATACACTCGGTCTGATAAACCCTTTGTCCAACAGCTCTTGCAACTGTTTCTTTAGCTCCTCCAATTTCACTGGAGCCATTCGATACAATGGTTTGGATATTGGTTCAGTTACAGGCACCAAGTCAATACAGAATTCCATCTCTCTATCTGGTGGCAATCCTGGTAATTCTTCCGAAAAGACATCGAGGAGTTCTCTCACCACAGGGATGTCAACCATATCCGGAGACAACTTATCCAAATCAACCACATAGGCTATAAAACCTTCAACACATTGCAATCACATTTGATTAGTAAAACATCCATCATTGGACATAAATTACTACTTCTTTCATTTCTTTACAAAGCTTACAATATGCTTTTCAGGGGTAGGAAACATTATTGTTTTAGCATAATAGTCTAAAACAGCCTGATTTGTAGCTAACCAATCCATTCCTAATATTACATCAAAATCTCTCATGTTTAATAGAATAAGATTGGCTACCATCTCCTTCTCCCCTACTTTCAACTTACAACCGTTACAGACATACTCGGTCATTACATTCTCTCTAAGTGGAGTACTTATAAGCATTACCCTACCTAAAGGTACAAGTAGTACATATTCTATCAATTTACATGCAAAAGTAGGCGATATGAATGAATGCGTGGCACTAGGGTCAATCAATGCTAATCCTTCAAAATTAAAGACTAGGATGGTCCCTTTTATCACATCCTTGGAAGTCTCAGTAGAAGCCTGGTCCAAAGCAAACACTCGCCCACGGCCAACAGCTTGTTTCCCTTTCTCTTCAGCTGTGGCTTTCCTTTTAGGTGTAGGTGTCTCAACCTTAGCCTTTTCTGGTTCTTTGCCCTTCTGTGGTACTGTATCTACCAACTCTGGGCATTCACGGGCTATGTGCTCGGCTTTACGGCATCTATAGCATACTCTTGTCATAGGACATGGTCTGCCCCCATGATATCTATCACACATCCTACATTGCTCAATGGTAGGTTTGGGTTCACCAATAACTATGCCTGTGGCCCTCGATGCTGGAGGCTATGTTGAATGCACTAGAGGTTTCATAGACCCCTCTTGCATCTCCTCAATCTTAGGCCCCTTACCGAATAACCTTCAACCTTTTCAAAATCCTCTATTATCGACCGATCTCTTTCGATCTCTATCTTGGCCCTCACCACTCTTACTCAACTCTGACTGTGTACTGCCTCATCATAGGTGGTAATGTCAAACGGAGCTAGTCAAGCTCTGATTGAAGGTCTCAATCCCTCAATAAACTTTTAGACCTTTTTGTCTTGATAGTTCATCGTAACTATGTCATACCTGCCTAAGGATGTAAATCCAGACTCGTATTCATCCACTGTACGGTTCCCCTGAGTTAACGTAAAAAATTCCATCTGCATCTTCCTCTGTGCAGTGGCTTGAACATATTGTCTCCTGAAGGCGTCTAGGAATATATCCCATGTCACAACCGGGTCCCTTGCACTCAAAATCGACTGTGTGGCTATCCACCAATGCTCAACTTCTCCATCTAACACAAAAGCCGTAAAAGGTGACCTTCTCGGTGTCAGAGCAATGAAAAAATCGGTAGAGCTTCTCCATACCACGTATCCAATGCTCGGCCAACACTGGGTTCTTCACCCCACTAAAAGAAGGTGGTCTGAACTTTCGAAATTCCCTCAGTCTACTCAGATCACAATCATAAACTCCTCTCCACCAACCTTATGGAACTACAGGATCATCAACTGATGGGGGAATGTCCTGAACTGGGGAAGGTGCAGGTATCTCTCTGCCTCTGCAACCTGAGGTCTCGGTACAGGCTGTGCTGGTTCATCTCTCTTAGGTGCAGCAACCTGACCAATAGGGTTTTCTTGTCTACCCTCCATTCTGGCTATAGCATGTGTAAACATCTCCATCACTATGTCTACATTGTGCTGTAACTACACTATTCTGGCATCAACGGCCTCACTAAACTCACGTGGATCTCTACGAGAATTAGACCCACTACGCCTCTCGGGCTCATCTCTATGCACATGAGAACGTGAACTCTCTCCTCTACGACCACGTCGTCTATCAGACATCCTGCAAACTCAATAACAAGTATCTCAGTCAAAATTTCCAGCTTGGTATACACATTTGTATCCTAATAATGCACAGTACTTTAGGGATGTATAATTTCTTAATTATGGATATGACTCACATCAAACCAACTCAGCTCTGATACCATTAATTCTGTCATGACCCTCTTCCGCGACCTTTTACCTTAACACTTACCACTTACAGTTGGGCTGTGAGTCAAATCCAATCCATATCTTACTCATTTATAGTTTAATTAATGTAATTAAACAAATTGAAATAGAAACTGGACTTTTATAACATATGCGGAAGCGTTTACACTAGTTCCTATTAACTATACATCCTCTTTTGTATAACACATTACTAGACTGTGCATTAATTTACAGGATACAAAATTTCTCTTCATATCATCACATAGTGTATACCTCTCTGTACGGTTGGATGACTAGAGAATACCGTAGCAGGGATGACTGCAGTACTCACTACTGAGTAGTATCTATGGAGGAGGAAATAAGAGGGTGAGCATAATGCGCTCAGTAAGGAAAATGTGCAAGCAGGTAGATAACTATACTATCTACATGTAAAAATTCATACACATATTTCCTTAAAAAATAATATGCATGTTCTTTAAATAATTTTTCATCAATGCGAAACTGTTAATTCGCTAGATGGTTATGTGCATATTCACACATTTTATCATACAAAATCACTAAGTTTAAAACTGCACACAGTTCACACTTGAAATCACTTTTCACACAGTAAACACATAGCTTCACGCAGATCATCTTTCAATACCACATAGGTTTACACAACATACTCGATTCACACAGATCACATATAGAAAATACTTTATACTTTGTAAATCAGTTACACGTTGAGACGTAAATCATGGGTCATCCCATCCCCAGACACATAGAAAAGGAGGATGTCTGTCACCTCACACAGTAGTGACAATATCGTATCACACATATATTGACTTATGCAACTTTTGCAGACTTATGGCCATTGTCGGATTCCAGGCTACACTGATCAGGTGTTCGAGAACCCCATGCTTAGGGAGGCGGATCAACCATCCCTTCAGCATCACACAGATATCACACAGATCTCACACAGTTATCACACAGATAGTCACGGCACATCGTACCCCATGGCTAACGCTCACGGTACATCGTGCTCTCATGGATCCTTATCACCCATTTCTATTGTCTCAAAATCATGTGCTAGCTTTCGAGTGAAACACACAATATCCTCGAAGTATCAAACAATTATTTATTTTCTCAAAATCCCTTTGAAAATAATGTGCGAGCAGGGTTGGTCATTCTACCTTTGCCTCTCATGCTCAGCACGACTCCACATAGTAAAGAAATAGAATAGCTCCTTTCACTAAGTATGAGTGAGAGGGTAACTCCCTTCGATCACTCTATTTACACATTTCGTACAAGTGGTTAAAATCGAAGCCTGTCTATTATTGTTCTTTTTCAAAACATTTGAGAAATTTCTTTTCACAATAATCATAGAAGTCATGCAACGCATGCTTATCGACTTATTTTCATACGTAGTTTTCTTCTAGATATATCGATATCTATTTAATATCACATACAATTCACACATCAGATAAGAAAACATACGTATAGCTATCTCTATAGCTTACATAAGTCCCTTATCTCGAATTACGCTTGAATCTTTTTCTTTAATTCCACTAGCTTGTGATCCAATCATATCAACTCCACCTTTTATCTTCCGTAGCTGAAATTGTGTATCACACACATCAGTGTACTGTCATATACTTTATTTCACATGCATGATATTCAAATCAATGCATTTAGCCATTTACATCTCATTTGCCCTTTTTATGCCTTAGTGGACTTTATTCTCTTACAAGTCCATTTCGAGTCTATAACTCTTTTTCAAGAATCCCTTAGACTCCTCGAGTCTATCGATTCATCTTAACCCTGTATTACACTCTTAATACCTCAAGTTCATGATTTTCACTTCATTGTGGCATTTCATCATACACCACTTTTAGTCAATTTGAGCTACTTTTGTTTCTAGCACATGAACTTCATCAAATCATTTTATAAGCATCTATATATGCTTAATAACCTCTAGGCATGCTTAAATCATCATCAAATCCATGCCTACTCAATAACTCTTCATTTTGGCTCATTTAGCCATTTTCTAGGTTATGGATAGTTTAACACATCTAAGATGTTTCAACCATTAATTTATATACCAATCTACTCTCACAAGTATATAAATTAACATATATGAGATTGGGATATTGAAATCTTACCAATCTCAGCTTTTCTCCACTTAGCACACTTTGGGGGAAAACTCCTTCTCTCCCTTAAATGGATCACCTCAACTTTTAGGTTCTAATTATGTTGTTCTTCTCCACTCTATGAACAACTTTGATGAAACAAACTTGCCTCCAACCTCTATGGAAAGTGTTTATAGTTTAGAGGGGGATTTAGGTCACTTGGTGTCAAAATATGGAAAGGTTTTGTTTTTTCCAGTGAATGCAGGTCAGCAGGTCCTGTTTTATAGAAATTGCCTTGATGGGATCGATCTACTACCCCTAAGAGATCTGTCTTCTCAGCATTTTTCCTCTCAAAATCGACCTTCTAGGCTTAATGAGATCGATTTGCTCCTAGCATGAGATCGATCTGCACAACACAGAACCTTAAGGAGATCGATCTTCTCTTGCATAAGATCGATCTGTTGCAAGTTAGTAGCTTAAGAAGATCGATCTAGTTTCGTTGGAGATCGATCTGCCTTGTTTCATTGCTCGAACAGAAGCAGTTTTGGCTCTTCTAGATCGATCTTTCCTCCAATGAAATCGATCTGGCATTCATATTTTTCAGATTTTACTGCACTTTTTTGCAGTAACTCACACCAAACATACTTGATTTTGTTAAGATAGTCATTTTCTCATTCAACCATCTTTAAGGCTTGAAAATGACATCCATTTATCCTTTATGCATATTAAAACTTGTGTGCATTCATTGTATAACCAAAGGTATACAATATATATATATATATATATATCAAATGGAAGTATAAGACTTTATGCAACTCATGCAACTTCCTTCCATTTTACCACACTACTTATTTTGAGTTCTATTCACATTCATCATTGAGAAAAGTCCATTTCTTCACATTCATACATAATGAAACTTGTGTGTACATCACAAGCTTATATCACAAGTGTGTACAGCAACTTATGGACTTATATCATTTATGCTTCACATAACATGTACATGTCTATACTTATGCATTTCATAAGGTTTATATACAAAAATACGGGTCTTACATTCCTCCCCACCTTAAAATCAAATATTGGTGGAGAAGTCACTTTTGGGGATAACTCCAAAGGCCAAATTGAAGGAAGTGAGTCTATTGGTAATCATTCCTTTTCTATAGATAATATGTTACTTGTTAAAGGATTAAAACATAATTTACTTAGCATTAGTAAACTTTGTGACTAGGGATACAAACTAGTTTTTGATTGCTTAAATTGTCATGTAATTGATGCTAAAACAAAGCTATTGCATTAGTTGGATATTAAGTGAGATTATCAAATATCTATTTTTTAAAAATCTATTTAACAACTAAATGAAATTACTATGCTATGTTTTTTACTCTCTAGACATGGCTCATAGCATGTTTTTCTATGATTGATATGTGATTTGTATTTTGATTATTTGTTGATTCTTATCAGTTTACTCTTATGTGTTCATCGGGTTGATTTATATGAGCAATCAATTTAGTTTAGTCAAATTAGTGTTTTTTTTGTTTATCTGGTCGATTATCTTGTTTCTTGGGTTTCCAATTCCGTCTTGATTTGTGTGTGTGCCCTGGAAGTGTAGAAATGGGGGCTAACTTTTCTATTAATACTTATTCTTACTTAGGTTGTGTTTCTGTACAATGTTGGTTACTTCGTTTCTTTCTTTACTTAATCTTATAATCGTTTAAAGTTCATTTTAAATTCGGCAGCATAACCTCTTATACTTTAACCTACCTCACTGCAAATAGACAAGATCACAATTTTATAACCTCAAGCAGTTGTTTTTTTTTTTTATTTTTAAACTTATTATCTCATGATTTACCATACTTCTCAACTAACCAACTTGTTATCATACTTAATATTATCAAAATATTTCATTTGCTTCTGAAACCATTTATATACAAATCCATAACAATAGATTACATCCCAAAAGTGTTTACAAACCAATATTTGTACAATACAAAGTCTGAAAATAAACATCGGACGATATACCTTAGCATGTACCAAAGGTAGCCTTGGGAGGCTCAAAATCCACAGTCTAACTCGAGCACTCCGCGAATAGATGAAACAATATCACTGCAAGTAATCTGGAATGGAGAAAGAGAGGGATAAGCTTCTGAAAAACCCGTTAATGAATCATTTAAAATAATCCTGACAACCCCAAAACATATTGAAAATCATGATTATCATGCGTTCAAAAGTTTTCATACTTACTTTATCCAAATCACATATATTTACTCACTTACTTTAGCAAAATCAATACTTACTTTGAAATAAAACATACATACTTACTTACTTTAACGAAGCCTATTTACTTACTTTTCATAATTCAAAACATTCATACATGAAAAACATGGAGATTGGGCTGGGTTCGTATAACTATCATGTAAAACAGAGATATCATCCTCTGTAGAGGGAATAAAACACTGATGGCCATGGTAAGGGCTGTAGACTGAATCAGGGTCGTATAACAAAACATGCATAGTATATGAATAAACTAGCACACAGCTATGGCACAGACACCAGTGGCACTCACCGTGTGGGTAACATAAAATACATGCGTGCTACGCGGACACGAGATATTATGAAACATGCACCACGTGTAGTGGAGACAGACACCTTAAAGGCAGAGACGAGCACTACACGGGCGAAACAGGCACTACAAGTGGCAGAGACGGGCACCACAAGTAGCAGACATGACATGCACATAGCATACACTATCGGGATAACCTTTAGTTTCAAAAAAAAAAAAATTACTTTCTTACTTGCTTACATACTTACTTAAAAATCATATGAAAAACTTTAAACATTAAGTCATGCATTTCAATTATAAAATATTAATTTTTCAAATACTTATGCATCATAGTAAAAATATGAGTTTCGGTAAAGTTTTAGGTTCAGGGTTAAATTGAGGTTTCATTTCTTTCGGAAACTTATGTTGAAATGTTCGAGTGTCATGTTAATTCTTCATGTATACATCAAATCATTTCAAGAAATATAAATAGGTAAAGAAAACTATCATTACTTTAAATTGCATCCCTTACCTAGCGTATACGGAGCAGCGAGCACCTCTCGGGTATTGGGTGCACTTCGTTATGCGCACTCACACCTCAAGCTGTCGTAACAAACCCAAACATCCACTATTAGTATTTAATATTATTTTATATGAATCCACACATCACTTTACTAATGAAACATCCTTATCATATCGATTTTCGTTAATTTCCTTTTTTTAGCCAATTTTCGTCGATAAACTCAGTTTTCGATTTTTTCTCGGTTTAGCTATATTCTTTGGATTTAAACTCATTTCTATCATGTTTTATATCATTTAGAGTGACTATATTCCTCATCTTCCGTCATTTACATAATGCTCACATTAACTCAAATTTCACCATTTTATCATTTTTCACTAAAACGAAGGTATAACTCGGGCTTCTCGGTTTAACTAACTTCCTAGAGACACTCAGTTCTATTAATTTACACCATTCCTTATACTTTTCTCTAAGTCACTCTCACCATTGCAAAATAAATCTACTTGCACAATTTCATCGTTTTCATAGTTTTCAGTTAAATAGTAGCTTAAATTGAACTTTTCGGTCTAACTAACACCATAATAACCATAAAACACACCAAGCTTCATCATTTTCATGCACAATCAAGGCTGGCCAAAACCCTATCTATACATAGAAAGCTTATTTCAAATTTCTACTTTAGTAAAAATCATACAAATTCATCAAACATTAACATATATCCATCTCATCTTCTTCCAACAACTTTACCTATTGTTGACCAACTTTGACCTCAATTTCTTCCTCCAAAAATCACCCTCGACTGAAAAAAAACATGTATAGTTTAGAAATAACCTAAACAAGCTTAAAAATCGATCAAAGAATGAAGAAATTCACTTTCTCCCACCTTACACAACAGGGCAGATTCTGCCCCTGTTCTTCTCACTAGTTTTTCACCCACTTAGAGAGCTTTTTTGTTGCTGAATTTTTTATATGTTATAGAGAACTTGATGGGGAAGATTTCATCCTTCTTTCCCAAGCTCTAATTCTGCTTGAAATGGCGTTAAAAAAATTCTACAAGAGGAAACAAGGCAAGACACGTCGGGTAAATTCCAGAGGGGATATCTCTCTGGTTCTAGAGAGTTACAGAGGATATAATACGATTTCAAGTACTTAATTGGGTCTACTATCTTGAGCTAAAATTTCAAGCCTAAATATTATCTGGAACCCTTTCAAATTGGGCCTTCTTTTTGGCCTAGCAGATGCAGAAAATTGAGCCTACTATGTGGCCTGCATTGAAAAATCTATAAAAAATATTTTTCAATCCATTTTTGTTATTTGGTCACTTTTAAAGTGTTCTACTATGTGTCTAGTTGTTTTCCATGAAATTTGGGACCTACTTGTTCGATGAAATTTTTTAGTTTGGGTCCGTTTTATCCGATTTAGTTTTTACCGATAAAAATTCTTCAAGGTTTTCGGTTTGTGTTAAAAATTTATTTAAGCATCTAAACTTCAATAATTCTTTCCAAATTTAATTCTACCACTTAGCTATACCTCATACTAATTTTCTATGGTCTCGGAATAATTTTCTTGAATTTATGAAATTTATTTTGAATTTCTTAGCAATTTTCTCGATTTAATGGTAACCTGAGTTTACGCTAATTTTCTCACTTTCAAAGCTTGAGTTCTACTTTTTAACCATCAAATCATACTTATATACATATAACTCTCAAGAATTACTTAAATTTAGAATCACACCTCAGGTTCTGTGCCCCGGGCTTCGTGCCACTAATCCGGCTATTCGGTTACTTTGGACCCTGTACCAACATAAAAACAAGTGTTTTAATTTCTTTCTGGTTTCCAAATAAATAATAATAATGATATTTCAGGTTACACAATGTGCAAAAAATTTCACTTGTTAATTTTGTTTGATTTATATTTTGTTTTCTCAAATTGAGGCGGAATGAAACTATTCTTCTATATTTTATTTCTTGAATTTTTATTTTTGTTTTTTCTTTGATTTTTTTTTCTTTTTTCATATTTTTTTCATATTTATTTTATTTTGAAAACATAAAATGATGAACAAAAAAAATTGAAATTGGGCTAGATTCTTGGCTTAATACTCAAAACAACTCTAAAATCAATCGTACTAAGGCTAAATTTAATACTAAACTAAAGTCCATCAATCTAATTCAATTGACTGACAAGATCCAAATCCTAATACCAATTTTGAGCATTTAAACAGTCACATGAGGATCTTTTATAGTTTTGGATTCAGATCATAATATAATTTAATTTAAACCCAAGCTCTTATGCACAAAACATAAGAGATTCAATTCACATTCTAGATGAGTAGTCGTTCTTAATTATGATATCTTCTAATTAATAACATTTACGGTATTTGAAGGTCTTTGATTTTAAAAACTTAAGATACAAAAAGTGGGTTTGTAAAAGAGTTGAAAAATATTTATTTTTAAGGATGAGTTTATATATGATGTACTGGCAATTTATAACTTCTTTACATTGTCAATGCATTAGAGTGAACACTTCATTAATGAGTAAGCTGAAAAAATCTAAGCTCTTATGAATAAACTGAAAAAACTTATTTATATTTATTTTTAAGGGTTTGATATTTTTTTAGTTTGCTCATTAATAAAGTATCAATCACTAATACATTGACAATGTATAGATGTTGTACACTGCTAGTGCATCATGTATAAACCATTTAAGAATTTCTATATTTTTAAATTTTATTCATTAATGATGTAACATTTTATTGTTGATTGACAATATATTACAGCTATATATTGTCAATATATCAAATATAAATCGTTAATAAATTATTAATTAGTTAATTCCCTTTTGAAATAAAAATAAATGAAAAAAAAAATCTCTAGTTCAAAAAATTATGAAGTCAATCTCACATTCCGGGAGCATATCGATATTATATCTGCATACAAAAATATATTCATATTTTTAATAGTTATTACATTTTGATTTCAGCTGCACCAATTACTTCTTTCAAGGCCTTTGATTATAATGTTAATACCGTCACACCGGTGCTAAAGATCTAAAGCTAGCGCCATCATAATTAACCTTATATATATATATATATATATATATATATATATATATATATATATATATATATATTAAAATTATAGTAATCATTAATAACAAACGAATGTTATTAATTACCGTTTTCCAAGATTTACATTATTTTGAAATCTTATTATCGAAGTATAAATGTTATATTTGAAAACTAAGAACGATGTGGGGATGGTAAATCAAGGAAATGAACAAAGTATAAGGTTAATAATCCTTATATTAATATCTAGGGGATTTCAATTTTCAAGCCCTCTTAAACATAACCTTGAAGGGCACATCACTGAGAGCCAGACGCCTGACACCAGCAGCATCGATGGAAATACCCACATCCCTACACATAACTTTGCAGAAGTCACACACGGTTGGGCAGAAAACAAGCTTGTAATCATCTTCATGCTTTTCAATCTTAAACCAATTGTCAACAGTTTCACGACCTGGATTACCTTCAACCCCACCGCTTGTCACGATCCATTGCTGCGTTAAATCATCGAAATTGGCAAGCTTCCAGACCGTGGATTGGACACATATTGTAGCAGCAGAAAACTTTATATTATGATCGATGGAAACACGAATAACACCTTTCTTAATGTTAACAGGCGAAAATGTTACTGGGAGACCGTTTGACACTTCGAGCTGCTCTTGGACAACATCAAGCGGGCAGGTTTCGTTGCCGGTGCTGCCAAGAGTTAGGCCACCTCCGCGACCGCGGAAAACTGGCAGGATGTAGTAGTCAGTGCCGGTTCGTAGCTTTTGGCCGGAGATGTCGAGCACCGGATCAGGTGCAGCATTGGCACATAGAAGGAAAGAAAGTGCTAGGAACAATATTACAGTCTTCATTTTTGTGGTTGTTTTGGGCTTTGATTGACACACAAATCTACCATTAATATATTTATAGAGTTCAAGGGGAGCAAGTGAATAATATATTTTTCAAGTGTTACGCGGAATGAAGAATATGCTGTAAGGGATATCGTGGGGCAGAATAGAGCCGCTTCGTTTGACCAACTCCGTGCAAAGAAACTCTTGCACATGGATGCACATAAAGATTTACAGCTTGAATAGATGAGATAAGGATATATATGGAAATTGGTCAGAATTATGGAGAGACGGCCCACGCAATCTTATAGCAATTGTTTATCATGGCATAATAAGAAGATATGCACTCTTATTTATTAAAAATCCAAACAAATATTATATATATATATATATATATATATATATATATATATATATATATATATTGATATCAATATTTTCTGTAAAGAAAGTTGTCGCCATGTCCGTTGATGAAGATGTTCTCCTAGACCTACTCATAAATGTCAAAAGTCAAAACCTCTAATGTATCCTATTCAGATGACATCATCCATGATTTATAATAAAACATTATCAAACATATAAATTATCTACTAGATTAAGGTTCTAAGTTGGTTGCAGGCCGTGAGCCCCCAAAGAGTTGGTTTTATTAGTTTAATTATTTCACTTATTTATCAATTTCTCTTCTAGATATATATATATATATATATATATATATATATATATATATATATATATATTTATATATATATATATATATATATAAATATAGAAAATTGTGAGATCTGAAAATTTTACACTTATTAAATTTTGTAATGAGAACATGAAGTGTAATTGATTGAACTAAATATGATGTACTCATATATTGAGGTGGTATGGAATGAAATTTTAAGTGATGAATGAGTTATAAATGAGATTTTATGTTAAAGTGTGAAACTAGAGGGCCAGATCGATCTTGGAGAAAAGAGGATCGATCTGGTAGGTCAAAAATGACAAGGAATGAGGAATTTAAGCGAGCAGATTGATCTCCAATGGAGGAGGATCGATCTCCTTATGGTTCTATAATGAAGAGATCGATCTCATGAGGAAGGAATCGATCTCAAAATATTTCTGTTAAGGAGAAGATCGATCTCCTCAAGGAGCAGATCGATCTCATGAAGGATTCTGTAAACTAGAGATCGATGTCATAATTGGAGCAGATCGATCTCATAAAGCCATTAAGAGATCGATCTCACCCCTCGACAGATCGATCTCTTAAGCATAAAATTGCCTCAAATCGTCCCCAAATTCAAATGTAGATCGATCTCGTCAAGAGCCAGATCGATCTCCTACCCTCCGTCTATAAAAGAACCCTTGTGTTTTCCTGTATTTCATCTTTTCTCTCTCTTTCAAACCTCCATTTCAGCCAAACCCTAGCTTTCTCTCTCTTCCAAATCGTCCATTTTCGTCCAAATCAAGAGTTGTGGAAAGAAGGAAAGTTGTTGCTCACCCAAAGAAGAACAACATACTTGAAAATCGAAAGACGAATCGAATCGAGGTGTGAGTTGAGCACTCCACAAGTTTTGGGTAATTTTTAAAACCTCTATCTTTGATTTCGAAGTAATCTTTGGTGATTGTGGGCATGGGCATTGTGATGAAATAGTTGGAAAATGATTAGAGATTGATGAAACTATGATTTTGTTGAAGTAAAGATGTTATTATGCGATTTGTGGTAATTTTGGGAGTTTTGGGCTATAAATTGAAATTGAGGGAATGAGGTGAATATCGGCATGGATTTTTTTGCAAAATAAATGTAGAATGTTCAGATGTAGTAGACGAGATGACATATTACGATAGTCATGAGAAATGGGATAATTGAGAGATTTAGGTGTTAGTAAGAAATATGAGCAAATGTATGCTCAATAATACGATTGAGTTGAGATATTGATGTTTTTAACATCATTTGGACAGCTCGGGAGTTTCAGAGTAGAATGCGATGCTAGTCCGTGATACGGGGGAACGATTGCACTATACGAGGTGCAAAGAGGTAAGGGAAAACTAAACTCATTGTGTATGTGTTTTGTGATAATGTTGTAGCATGGTTTTCGATTGAGAAAACAAGCATGTTTTATGTGTTGTGAATGAGAATTGCACACGATTTTATAGCCGGTTAGGGCCCAACTTTTATGAGTTGTAAAATATATGTGAAAAAGTTTTATAACCATTTTGTGTTTAAAATGTGAAAAGTATTTTCGGCCCTACGTTATGGCGTGCAGAGATTTGAGAAATGTGTGCGCGGTGTTGCCGGTTAAAGCTCGATTTTGATATGTTTTGTGTTGAGTACAAAACGGTTTGAAATGAGTTTTATGAGAGAAAACCATTATGAGCTTTACGTGAAGGCAAAACGATTTTTATGATAATGACTATTGATTGAGACTTAGGTGTGTCATTTTGAATACACACCGGGCATTGCTCTAGCAGCATGTAAGTTCGATATTCCTCCGTTCTGGTAATGTGAGATGACCCCTACTCTGGTAGCGTTGGTTACTTATCACGTGTGAATCCTAATATGTGGTTGTGCCACGTGTATTTGGTGGTTGTGCCACGTGTATTAGGTGGCTGTGCCACGTGTGAATCCTAATCAGTGGCTGTGCCACGTGTATTTGTTGGCTATGCCATGTGTGAATCCTAATCAGTGGATGTGCCGCGTGTATTTGGTGGCTGTGCCACATGCATTACTATTGCAGTGATTTTATCACGTTTTAAAGATAAAAGCCATTATCGCATCTTGATTTCTACATGCTTGTGAACTTGAATTGAGCCATTTATTATCATGTTTTTACATGAGCTTTGAGATGATGTTTTAACTATTCATGCTACATTTTTCACTGAGTTTATTGAGTTTATCAGGTAAAATAAAATGATTGTGTTGTGCAAATCATTGTTTTATTGATGAATCCCTTACCCCCTTACTGAGCGATTTAGAAGCTCACCCTGTTTTCTCTTCTCCCAGATTTCTTCAAGTGAAGAGAGTTTTCCCTACGACGTATGGAGTAGTGGCTAGTGGAGGACTTGAGCTCCGGGCCATAGATTGTATTGAGGTATAATTTATCTTTTCATGTACCCAGACTAAAGTTGTAATTGCAGACACTTATTGTATAATGATTTATGGGATGTATTAGGATTAATTAACTCGGAATTGAGTAATGTATATGATATATGCTATTTTATGATGAGATCCTGAGGCATGATAAGTATGATGATGTATGACACTGCACAAGAATGTACCCTTAATTGTGACTTGATGAGTAAAAAGTTTTAAATTTGCCCTATTTTCAGCGCTTCCGGAGCGACACAGAGTTTTCTTGGTATCAGAGCTTAGGGTGTCTAATACTGTCAGTGTCAGTTAAGTGAATTAGAATACATCCCAAGTGTCTGTATAAGTCTGGTCATGAACTGAAATTGAGGATTGAGATTTCAATCAAGTTTTATATGTACGCGCAGGAAACGAGTTGAGATTGAGAATGAGTGGACGACTAGGTCGTTCGAGGAGGCAGGCAGAGCCACCTCCACCACCTGCCCCACAACCAGAGAGTCCTAACTCTCGATTTAACCAGATTGAGACCGATGTAAGGTAAGGTTTTGAGCAAATGGCTGCGCTATTCGCGCAACACTTTGGAGTTAATGCCTCGGGTACTACTCCTACACCACCACAAGGACCTCTCATGCCCCCAGTACAGATGGACCTGGTGCCTCCCATTACTCAGCCTGATGATAGGAGTATGGTTCGACTGAAGGACGTTTTAAAAATGAATCCACTCGCATTTAGGGGAAAAAAGGATCCTACAGAGGCTGAGGAGTGGCTAACGGAGTTGAGAGTTATATTTGACTATCTGGGGTGCACAGATGTTGAGAGGGTCAGTGTGAGTGCCTATATGTTGAAAGGGAGAGCTTGATATTGGTGGGGTACTACCTAAGGTATTCTGATGTCCCGTCAGGATGTGATTAGTTGGGAAGAATTTCAGACAGCCTTTAGAACCCAATATGTACCACAAGCTGCCCAGAGAAAGAAGCAGTTTGAGTTTGGTACAGGGTGATATGTCTGTGGACGACTATGAGAGCCAATTCACCGCGCTATTGAGATATGACCTAGAAACCTTCAATAATGAAGAGCGCCGCACTGAGAGATTTGTATACGGATTGAAACCCATCATCAAAGTAGATTGATAGGGCTATGTATTACTAAGTTTGGAGATGCTCTGAGATGAGCACAAGAGATCGGGAGGGGAATCGAGATGGTACAATCCCAGAATGAGCTCAGAGCGGTGAATAGGGATAAGGGCAAGAGGCCAACGATTTTCCAAATAGATGTTCAGAGAGGTTCCTTCAAAAGAGGAAGGATTAAGTTGCAGAAGGGCAGATTAGAGAGACCTAAAGTTTATCCCATCATTAGGGAGACCCCTTGAGATGTCAGGCCTAAGATAAGGGTTTGCAGAGATTGTGACCGATCGCATGAGGGGAGTTATACTGGGTTGATCCATAGATGCTTTAGATGTGGAGACATGGGTCACATGGTGAAAGACTGCCCTCAACCTCAGAGACCACATGCTTCGGAGCCTACTAGACAACAGCCTCAAAGAGTGAATCCCTAGAGACGGGCCATTGCTGCAGAAAAAGGGAAGAAGCCTATTACACAGGGACGTGTGTTTGCCCTGGATAAGGAAACCATAGACACTTCTACAGAAACTATAAGAGGTATACTCTCTATCTGTAATCATAAGGCTCATGTGTTGATTGATTCAGGGTCCACACATTCGTTTATTTCTAAGTATTTTGCATGTAGATTAAATTTGAAGTTTGAACCTCTAGAGTATATACTACATGTAAATACCTCTATGCATGAATCCCAGAGAACTGATTTGATCTGTAGAAGATGTGAAATAAAGGTGGGAGATAAAGTAATGTTAGAAGATCTAGTAATATTAAATATGCATGGGTTTGATGTAATTTTGGGAATGGATTGGCTGGCAACCAATCGAGTGAGTTTAGACTGCTATACTAAGATTGTAACTTTCTCCCTACCTGAACCTTATAGTGTATGTTTGAAATTTTGAGTAAATAGAAGTATGGAATTTTGTAAGCAAATTGAAATTTTGATGTTGCTCTTGAGAGTACTAAATGTGATTGTTTATGTGAAGGTTCTGAAACACTCATCTAAGATGATGATCGGGAACATCCGAAGATTGAGGATATACCTGTGGTGTGTGAATTCCCAGATGTTTTCCTAGATGAGTTACCAGGTTTACCACCAGAAAGAGAGCTGGAGTTTACCATTGATTTGGTACCAGATACTCAGCCGATCTCTAGACCTCCATACATGATGGCATTAGTGGAACTTGAGGAATTAAAGAAATAACTACATGAGTTATTGGATCAATAGTTTATTAGACACAGTGTTTCATGGGGAGCACTAGTTTTATTTTGTTAAGAAGAAGGATGGTAGTCTCAGATTATACGTAGACTACCGATTATTAAATAAAGCCATGGTGAAGAATAAATACCCATTACCCAGGATTGATGATCTACTCGATCAGCTGAGAGGGGCCTCAGTCTTTTCTAAGATTGATTTGAGATCGGGCTATCACCAATTGAGGATTAAGGAAGAAGATATTTCGAAGACGACCTTCAGGACAAGGTATAGCCTTTATTAATTTCTAGTGATGTCTTTTGGATTGACCAACGCCCCTGTAGCCTTTATGAGATTAATGAACGAGGTGTTCAGAGACTATCTAGATAAATTTGTGATAGTCTTTATTGATGATATCTTGGTATACTCTCGGTCATATGAGGAACATGCACAGCATTTGTGGTTAATACTTCAGATGCTCCGAGATAAACAATTATATGGAAAGTTTAGTAAGTGTGAGTTTTGGCTGGATCAGATAGCTTTCCTTGGTCATATAGTCTCAGAGGAAGGAGTATTAGTGGATCCAAGTAAAGTAGAGGCTGTGCTTAATTGGGAAAGACCGAGGACAATTGAAAATTGAGTTTTCCTTGGTTACAAAAGTACGAAGCTTCCTTGGTTTGGCAAGGTATTACAGGAGATTTGTGGAAAGATTTTCCAGGATTGTCGCTCCTTTGACTAAGCTCATGCGCAAGGAGACTCCGTTCATATGGACTGATCAGTGTGAGCTCAATTTTTAAGAATTGAAGAAGAGATTGACAGCGACACCTGTGTTGACTATTCCTGAGGGATCAGGAGGATTTTCAGTGTATAGTGATGCTTCGCATCAAGGATTGGGGTGTGTGCTCATGTAGCACGGAAGAGTGGTCGCATACGGATTGCGACAGTTGAAAGACCATGAGTGGAATTATCCTACGCATGATTTGGAGTTAGCCGCTGTTGTATTTGCCTTGAAGATCTGGTGACACTACTTATATGGGGAAAGATTCCAGATCTTCACTGACCATAAGAGTTTGAGATATCTCTTTAATCAGAAAGAGTTAAACATGAGATAAAGGAGATGGATGGAACTCCTTAAGGATTATAACTGCGAGATTTTATACCATCCGGGTAAGGCGAACATAGTGACTGATGCCCTGAGCAGAAAGAGTATGATATCTACTATGATGATCAGGGAATGGGATTTAGTAAAAGCAGTTCGTCAATCTCTGGATCAGAGTTAAAGAGGTAGAGATTGGATTTTTGGCTAGCCTACGAATAGAGCCTAGGATCATGGATCAAATTAGAACTGGGCAGCGCAGTGATCAGAAGTTGATAGATATGGTTAACCAAGCTGAACAGACTCCGCAGTCGGATCTCACAATCAATGAGGATGGATTATTGAGATTCAGAGGACGAATTTGTGTACTGAACGATGATACCCTGAAGAGACAGATACTGAGAGAATCCCACTACTCGCGATATACCATGCACCCAAGGAGTACTAAGATGTACCAAGATTTGAGAAAGGTATACTAGTGGAGTGGTATGAAGTGAGATGTGGCAGAGTATGTGGCCAGATGTTTAGTATGCCAGCAAGTGAAAGTTGAGCATCGGAAGCCCGGAGGACTACTACAGCCTTTACCTGTACCTACATGGAAATGGGAGCATGTCACCATGGACTTTGTTATAGGTTTACCGAGGACTCGAAGGGGTCGTTATGCGATATGGGTCATAGTGGATAGACTGACCAAGAGTGCCCACTTCCTCGCTATCAAGAGCACAGATACTGTGGATGCCTTAGCTGAGTTATATGTCAGCGAGATAGCTAGATTACATGGGGCTCCAGTGAGTATTACTTCTGACAGAGATTCTCGATTTACTTCCAGATTTTGGACCCAGTTTCAGGAGTCCATGGGGTCTCGATTGAGTTTCAGTACTGCCTATCATCCTCAGATAGATGGTCAGTAAGAGAGGACTATTCAGACCTTAGAGGATATGTTGAGGGCGTGTACGATGGATTTTAAGGGATCATGGGATGATCACCTGCCCTTAGCAGAGTTTGCGTACAATAACAGCTATCATGCGAGTATTGGAATGGCACCTTTTGAGGCTCTATATGGTAGGAGGTGTAGATCCCCTGTAGCTTGGGAAGAAGTCGGTGATAAAAAGATAAATGCTCTCGAACTTGTTGAATAGGCTGTATAGAGTGAGAAGCTCATATGTGAGAGATTACACGCTGCACAGAGTAGACAGAAAAGCTATGCGGATGTGCGTAGATGTCTACTCGAGTTTGATGTTGGGGATGCAGTATTTCTGAAGATATCACCGAGTAAGGGTATCATGAGGTTTGGGAAGAAAGGGAAGTTGAGTCTTCGATACATAGGACCCTTCAAGATTATTGAGAGAGTGGAAGAAGTAGCCTACAGATTAGCATTACCCCCATAGATGTCCGGAATACATAACGTTTTTCATGTGTCTATGTTGAGGAAGTACCAGTCGGACCCTTCTCATGTCATAGAGTATGAAGAGATGGTCATACAAGAGGACATGAGCTACACTGAAGAACCTATCTAGATTCTTGATAGGAAAGAGAAGGTACTTTGAACCAAAAGCATCCCATTAGTGAAAGTTTTTTGGAAACATCACTCAATGGAAGAGGCAACGTGGAAACTGAAGAATCTCATGAAGGAGAAATACCCCCATCTATTTGACGAGTTGAGTTGAATTTGGAGGACCAAATTCTTTTTAAGGTGGGGAGGACGTGAGATCTGAGAATTTTACACATACCAAATTTTGTAATGAGAACTTGAAGTGTAATTGATTGAACTAAATATGATGTACTCATATATTGAGGTGGTATGGAATGAAATTTTAAGTGATGAATGAGTTATAAATGAGATTTTATGTTAAAGTGTGAAACTATAGGGCCAGATCGATCTTGGAGAAGAGAGGATCGATCTGGTAGGTCAAAAATGACAAGGAAGGAGGAATTTAAGCGAGCAGATAGATCTCCAATGGAGGAGGATCGATCTCCTTATGGTTATGTAATGAAGAGATCGATCTCATGAGGAAGGAATCGATCTAAAAATATTTCTGTTAAGGAGAAGATCGATCTCCTCAAGGAGCAGATCGATCTCATGAAGCATTCTGTAAACTAGAGATCGATGTCATAATTGGAGCAGATCGATCTCATAAAGCCATTAAAAGATCGATCTCACCCCTTGAAAGATCGATCTCCTGAGCATAAAATTGCCCCAAACCATCCCAAAATTCAAATGTAGATCGATCTCATCAAGAGCCAGATCGATCTCCTACCCTCTGTCTATAAAAGAACCCCTGTGTTTTCCTGCATTTCATCTTTTCTCTCTCTTTCAAACCTCCATTTCAGTCGAACCCTAGCTTTCTCTCTCTTCCAAATCGTCCATTTTCGTCCAAATCAAGAGTTGTGGAAAGAAGGAAAGCTATTGCTCACCCAAAGGAGAACAACATACTTGAAAATCAAAAGATGAATCGAATTGAGGTGTGAGTTGAGCACTCCATAAGTTTTGGGTAATTTTCTAAAGCTCGATCTTTGATTTTGAAGTAATCTTTAGTGATTGTGAGCATGGGCATTGTGATGAAATAGTTGAGAGATGATTAGGGATTGATTAAACTATGATTTTATTGGAGTAGAGATGTTATTATGCGATTTGTGGTAATTTTGGGAGTTTTGGATTATAAATTGAAATTGAGGGAATGAGATGAATATCGACATGGATTTTTATGCACAATAAATGTAGAATGTTGAGATGTAGTGGACGAGATGACGTATTACGATAGTCATAAGAAATGGGATAATTAGTGAGAAATATGAGCAAATGTATGCTCAATAATACGATTGAGTTGAGATATTGATGTTTTTAACATCGTTTGGATAGCTCGGGAGTTTCAGAGTGGAATGCGAGGCTAGTCCGTGATACGGGGGAATGATTGCACTATACGAGGTGCATAGAGGTAAGGAAAAACTAAACTCATTGTGTATGTGTTTTGTGATAATGTTGTAGCATGATTTTCGATTAAGAAAACAAGTATGTTTTATGTGTTGTGAATGAGAATTGCACACGATTTTATAGCCGGTTGGGGCCCAACTTTTATGAGTTGTAAAATATATGTTAAAAAGTTTTATAACCATTTTTATGTTTAAAATGTGAAAAGTGTTTTGGGCCCTACGTTAAGGCGTAATGAGATTTGAGAAATATGTGCGTAGTGTTGCCGATTGAAGCTCGGTTTTAATATGTTTTGTGTTGAGTACAAAACGATTTGAAATGAGTTTTATGAGAGAAAACCATTATGAGCTTTACGTGAAGGCAAAACGCTTTTTATGATAATGGTTATTGATTGAGACTTAGGTGTGTCATTTTGAATACACACCGGGCATTGCTCTAGCAGCATGTAAGTCCGATATTCCTCCGTTCTGGTATCGTGAGATGACCCCTACTCTAGTAACGTTGGTTACTTACCATGTGTGAATCCTAATCTGTGGCTGTGCCACGTGTGAATCCTAACCAGTGGCTGTGCCACGTGTATTTGGTGGCTGTGCCACGTGTGAATCCTACTCAGTGGCTGTGCCACGTGTATTTGGTGGCTGTGCCACATGCATTACTGTTGCAGTGATTTTATCACGTTTTAAAGAGAATAGCCATTATCGTATCTTGATTTCTACATGCTTGTAAACTTGAATTGAGCCATTTATTATCATGTTTTTACATGAGCTTTAAGATGATGTTTTAACTATTCATGCTACATTTTTCACTGAGTTTATTGAGTTTATCTGGTGAAATAAAATGATTGTGCTGTGCAAATCATTGTTTTATTGATGAATCCCTTACCCCCTTACTGAGCGATTTAGAAACTCACCCTATTTTCTCTTCCCCCTAGATTTCTTTAAGTGAAGAGAGTTTTCCCTGCGACGTACGGAGTAGTAGCTAGTGGAGGACTTGAGCTCCGGGCCATAGATTGTATTGAGGTATAATTTATCTTTTCATGTACCTAGATTAAAGTTGTAATTACAGACACTTATTGTATAATGATTTATGGGATGTATTAGGATTAATTAACTCGAAATTGAGTAATATATATGATATATGCTATTTTATAATGAGATCCTGAGGCATGATAAGTATGATGATGTATGACACTGCACAGAATGCACCCTTAATTGTGATTTAATGAGTAAAACGTTTTAAATTTGCCCTATTTTCAGCGTTTCCGGGGCGTCACAAAAATAGTCGATATATTGTAGTAATTTTTAATAATATAATTAATAGCTATAAGGGATAGTAGGAAATCCCCTACCCCTTCTTTAGATTTTTGTTAAATTATAAGCTTCCCATGTAGTTGACGTAATTATTTAGCTCTAGAATTGTTTTTTTTGCTGGAGTTGTGTTATTTTAGTGTTATTTAAATTTTTTAACAATAAATAGTGGTGTATATATTTTAGTTAGAAAATATTGAGTAGATTATTAATAACAAAATTGTTACTAATTAAAGAAATGGGCGGTTAAGGAAGATGAACAATATGTTTAAGCTGATAATCTTATTCTAGAAGTATCTCTATTTAAAGAGTGATATCTATCACATAAGACAACTTGAAAATCTTGGATACAAACTAAGAATCAGGTTGGGTATTCAAATCTTAATCACTACTGTAAGAATCACTAATTGTACTTGCTGCAACTATATAAGTTATAAAAAAGTAATAAGGATAAGTGAACAGAGAAAATGAGTTAAAGTCAATTTTTTTTGGTTTTTGACACAATTTCACATTTACGTTGAAAGGACTAGTTTGTAGGGTTCAAAAGACTGCATGCTCAACAAGAATCATCCGACATATCATGTATTCATGATATATGACCTAAAGTAAGTCAAGTTATCGCTTTTGAAAGGTGATTTGAGCATATCTTGGTAAACACGTGACAATAAGCAAAATAATGGTTTTGTTCATAGGTTAATTTATCAACTGTGAAATTATTTAAGGATTGAAATCATCCATAGGTCGATTTTTCAACTGCGAAGTTATTTAAAGGTATGAAATAAGTTTGGACAAGCCCTTAATTCATTATGTCAGACATTTTTTCAAAACGTCAAATGAAGAGATCAAAAAAAGACCAAAATATGTGAAACTGATAAAATTCATCCGAAAATAAATAACGACCATCCTTTGATCAATTTTACGTATGATATAGTAAATGCATGTAATATACATGAAGTTAGTGAAGATTTCCATAAAATTAATAAGTGTACCAATAGTATTTCATTTAAGTGGATTTTTAATGCAAATTAAGATATTTTGTATCTTATACCATAAGCTTTAGATTAAAAGGCAAAATTCATATAATTAAGGCATTAAATTGGAATTTCCCTATTCTAGAAAAGTAGGAGCCAGCTACCTTAAGAAATTAAGACAAAAATTCATCCAAAAATCATCAAAAATAGAAATTAGAGAGAGAAGCTCCATTTTCCTTTGGTACCCAGCTTTGTTGCTGTTCTTTACCTTATTTCTAGCCATTTTTTACTTCAACTTCCTCCTACAAAATTGTTTTTCATCACTTTCTCTACAATATAGTTGAATTTGGTAAGTTGAATGCAAGTGGTTTGCGAGATCCAATCTTGCATACTAATCCTTCCATTTTCAACAATCATTAGACTTATAGAGTTTTCATTGGTTCCAATTTTTATACTTATAGTACATTGGTAAAGGACTAATGAGGAGTATTTCTATGTAGTTAAAGTGAAGCAAAAGTCACTTCCTTGATGGTTGTTGTCCTTGAATGGAACACTACTGCAAGCGTACAGGTCAGTTTTCGAGTATAGAGTAAATATGAGTATCGTCCTACAGGGAACTGTGTCTATCGCTAATCACTGTAATCAACAACCTTGAGCTTTATTTAGAAAATTAATGAATGTTGGTGCAAATCCTATTTATTATTTTGACTATTAGCTACGAAATAATTTAATTAAAATAAATCACAATAATTAAGAATGAAAATATCAATGGCAAAATATTCCTAGAACTCAATTTCACCTAACTAGGGTTCATACAATTCCTTTGATAAATTCTTCTTTTGATTTCAACTTGTTTATAGCCGAAACTATTACCTGTTTATCTCTTCCGAGTTTTAAATGGTCATACCCAAATTATCTAATCCTAACCTCCCGATTCAGCATTAAATAATAGAGTTCATTAAGTAATAATAATCCGTTTCTCTATGACTCATAAGAATTGTCAACCTCCCAATTCAACAATGTCCTACGTTAATCTACCCTTGTGCATATAAATAATCCCCTCTCCCAAGTGTCGGATTCCTATACTAATTCATCCAATTGGTGGCCAATCAACTAGAGTATTAAGAACAAGTTGATTAAATAAACATAATTGAAATCATCCAAACAATCATCACAAAGTAATTGCAATCTGCCCAAAGTTGGTTACATCGATTCTAGGAAAAGGAATTTAGTTCTAGACATCATAATAAACATCCAAGAATTCCAATTTGTCATCCTAAGAATAAACATTGGTGGAAAAAGATGAAAAAGATAGAGTTTCTATGGAGCTAAATCAATCTTGAAGTCTCTGCCACAGCCTCCCTCAAAATTTTGATAAAAAGACTATTTATAAGGTTTCCAAGTACTAAAACGCGGAAAGCCACGTGAAAAAACAGTGTTGCCCTAATCAGACTGCTATGCTGCGACAATAGTATTAATTCCTCAGATCTACTCTACACTATCCAGTTTCTTCTATTGCTGTAGCATAAGTCACGATCAGCATCCTGTAACTTCAATTCTTCACGGAATCATCAGAACCAGCTCCAACAACTTTAACTTCTCCAAATTGTTCTTTTTCCTGTACAAGTGCACAAAACACATAAAACATACCTAATATTGCAAAGAACAAATCAAATAACTAAGTAAAAAGGGTCCTAAACATATATAAAATTCAGTGCTAACAATGGTTGAAGATTTCGGCCAAGTGGGTTCATTAAGATAAGGTATTTTCCAATGCTTAATTTCAATATATGTTGGTTTACATGAAGTGTTTAAGTGATATATCTAGTTAGTTTAATGAAAGGAAATAGGTATGATGGATATGTAATTTCAAACCCTAAGGTTTAGATAGTGAAATTGGAAATTCTATTGAATTTCATGGGAAAAAAATTATATGAGGAGTAAATCATGTAAATAAGTATGAAAGATATCTTATTGTAGCTTAAAAATGATTAAGGGTAAGTTTGGGGTTTCTGCTAAAGCAAAGGTATTTTGGTAAATTACCCTTGCAGTGTAGTTTTAGCCCTAGGTTAGTGTTAAGCATAAGTGTAAGTAATATGTGAAATTAGAATGGTTAAAAGTTGCAAATTGATAGCTTTCGGTACTTTAGAACATGAGGCATCTTAAGATATGTCGATAATGAACGTAGCCTCCGATTAGTTTTAAGGCACTACAAGTAACTTACTAAGTGAACTTTGTTATATTATAGGTCCATGAAGTAAATCGGATCGTGTGAAAGCTGCATATTGAAGATGTCATAAGCAGACTTCTAGTAACCCTGAAAGCAAGTTCAATTTCTGAAGTAGTGGGATTATTCCCGTACAAACCTATTTATTGTTTTAATATTGATTTTCCCTTCATTGCATTGATTTTGAGTAAAGAACAATCAGAGTGAATAAAAGTAAAATCAATTGCCTTACGTATGTAAATCGATTACTTTTACTTGTAGGTTACAAAATATCTATTGTTATTCGATCATATTATAGAATTTCAGTGAAAATTTATATGCTTCAGTGATAACATTATTTTATAAATTTCCAATACTTTGAAATGATTTATAGCCTGCATTTACCTTGATTTATGCATTTAAAGGCTTTACATACTTGATTTGGCATGTTTTGATGCTTTTGAGATTGGGCCAGTATATGAGACCCTATATGTAAGACCCACTTTTAGTGATGTATTCCTTATGATTCATATGATGTAACACATTTATATATGTTAATCGAATCATGAGAAGAGCTTTTGGCTTGAAGGAAATTGCAAATGGAATAAATGAGTATTCATGAATTCATGTAATGGCTAAATAAGGGCTGAAGTGGCCACAGATTAAATAAATGGAATTTAAAACATTCAAACTGAGTATAAATACTGAAAACACGAAATGATAATGTAAGGAACGTGAATTCTAAGAATCTTTTATGATTCCGAGCAGTACACACAAGTCACATAGTGTGTGAATCATAAGAAATGAATCTTTCCTTGCTCTAAATGGGATTAGAATGCAAAATAAGTATTGAAGTAATGAAATATGAGTTTACCTTTGAAAAATCTGGAAAAATGCAGCAGGAATGCCCTAAATGAAGGCCAGATCGATCCTCTATTCAAAAGAGATCGATCTCTTGTTCAATCATATCAATCCCAGGTTGGTTTTGTCTAACAAAGATCGATCTCTCCCCATGAGCAGTTTGATCTCCATTTTCTTCTGCTTAGCAGAGATCGATCCCTTCCAAAGTGCAGATCGATCTCTATTTGATCCTGTCAAGGGCATATCGATCTTTCCCAATGAGCAGATCCATCTCCAGTTGTTTCTGCCTAGCAAAGATCGATCTCTCCCCAAAAAACAGATCGATCTCTCCCTTACAAGCCTGAATATTTCGATGGTTTAAACCAAGAGAAGATTAATCTCTCCCCAATGAACAGATCGTCTCTCCTATTACAAACCTGAATATTTCGATAGCTCAAACCAAGGGAATATCGATCTTTTACCCTAGGAGATCGATCTCTTACCCTAGGAGATTGATCTCACTGCCCCTGTTCTATAAAAACCCAATGACCAAACTTTCTTCTTCAACAAATCAAAACATTCCTCCATTTTGACCCAAAATGAGCAAGCTTTCTCATTCTAGAATGCACCCCCTTCCAAAAAGATTTGAGAAAAAGCTATTTGAGCAAAGTTGTTCATTGTGAGGAGGAGAACAACACAGCTTGGAGCCAACATTTAACTTGTTGGATTAAAAGAACAAAATGGGTCTTCTTATTTTGGACAAGAGAAAAGTCAAGCTATGTGAGTTTTCAATACACAAACTCTAAGTACGTTTATCTAGATGTTGTTAGAAGTTGATTGGTGTATGTCTTGTTGGTTGAAACTACCTAGAATATAATGAATTAACCATGACCTAAAATGGGTTTAGTGTGAGAAAATGAGATATGGTGGATTTTAATGATAAATGGATTATACCAAGGTGTTAGTAATGCCATATGCATGATTTTGAGATAGTTTTGTAAAATAAGTTTATGGAATAGGATGAAGCTATATAATGGGCATATATGGTGTTTGTAAAAATGCATGAGTGAATGGAAAAGCTAAGGTTAGAGCATGTAAACCAAGTGCTTGATTTGATAACTAAAAGAGTTTGCTAAACCAAATTAGACTAGGAATGGTGTGATAGGTGTTCAACCCCCATGCCATAGCCGAAGGTGATTATAGGCCAAACTTGTATTTAATCGATTCGATGAGGTTGATGGACCCAAAATTTGGTCCAACGAGTGATAACGAGCCTAAGGAGCCCAATGGGCCTAGGTGAAATGATTAGTGTAATTGAAATCGACTTAAGAAGAGAATTAGGCTCAATGAGATATATTGACTAGGATCAAGTCAGAATATGAGTTATTTGTAATTAACTCATGTGATAAATGAATGTTTGCAGCTCCCGAGGATATATCCGGAGCAAATTGAGCCCAATCACGAAAAGCGAGAAAGGAAGAGAGAGTTGCTTCACAGAGAATTAAGGTAAGGGAATTGTGTTGGCCCTAGAGATATTTGTACGCATTTTCGGGCGCATTATGGTTTTCTAGAATGTTTGTGGGTAATAGGAAAAGAATTAAATGTTTGAAGGGCAAAGAAATTGAGATTTTATAAAAGTTCATGAAAAGCAAGAACACGATGTTCTTGAGTCTTTTTACTGCTTTTAACATGTGAATTGGTAGGTTGGCTAGTATTTAAATGTTTTGCAAGAAATCAATATTGATTTGATTTAATCACCATTATTTACACACAAATAAGCCACCTACATGAGTTTTGTTGAAATAAAGCGTGTTAGAGCGTTTCTCGCATGAGGTTTGACTTGTTTTCACATGGATTTTACGATATAGTGCTGGAGCATAGCTTGCACTAGAGTTTTACATGCATGAGTGCTGGAGCTTAGCTCGCACTAGTTTTCACATGGATTTTTAACATTGTGCTGGAGCGTTGCTCGCAATAGATGTCCACTTTATACTTGTTGTCGTGCTAGAGATTACTCGTACGTGATTTTTATGACATGTTGGGAGCCGTGCTAGGAGCTTCGGGTAGGCTATGTGTTAGCCGATTAAATAGGCTTGCACGTGCATATTGAGATGTGGTATCATATGATGTGATGATATGGATCCACAGAGTACGTTGTGCCGTACATATAGCATGGAGTACATTGTACCATGTATGGATTATATATATATACCGTCTTCGAACGATGGATAATCTGTTATGGACCACTGGGTTGGACGTGACCCACCTCCCGTGCGAAAGCATATAGAGGTGATACCCGTACACTAGGATTCGTTAGCCTGGGATCACTGCGGATATGGCCATAGTCCTAGTTATTACACTTATTATTATTAATTGCCTATCTCACATGTCACTTGTTTTATGATGAATCCATGTTTTAAATTGTTTTATGGGTCAAGACAGTCTAAGGGAGGGGCTGAGTCATGACGAATGGTGATTTTGTGTTGAGTTGTGTTGAGTATGTAATGCTTTTGAGTGCACCTTGCATGATGATTTTCCATGCTTTAAGTACTACTTATGCATGGTGATTTTCCATGCTTTGTTTAAGAATTATGCACTGATTCGAATAGCATGAACTGCTTTATATATCATGAACACGTGCATAAGCTGATGATTTCGAGTATGACTGATACTTGTGTGGTTTTACGCATGGCTTCACGATCATGTAGATAGTACAGTTATCTAACTGCTCGCATGATTGCCTTACTGAGAGCATGGTTTGCTCACCCCCTTATTTTTCCCCTCTATAGAGTACTTTCAGTAGATAGAAAGCGACTGAGGATTGAATTTTGGTGTCCGCTACATCCTATCATACAAGGTATACACATTTGTATAGTTTTTGTATATAGACATGCCATAACATAATAATATTTTGAATGTAACTTTCGGGGATGTAAAGAGTTGTAAACACATGCAAACAGTAACTCTGATTAAGATATACAAGTGTTTACGTTTAAATGAATTGTAATTTGAAATGGTTTGGTTAGATGAGATTGACACTGATACACAACCTAACTATTGGTGGTGTAGCTGTTCATGATCAATTAAGGTAAGAGTAAAGAACAAACAATAAATAATGGAACGAAAAATGAAAAATTTGTATTGGATTTTAATATAGATTGAGGGTCGTGACAGAGGTGGTATCAGAGTTGAGTTGGTTTGATGTGTGTTGATGTCAAAAATTTAAGAAAATTACATCTCCATGCCACTGTGCTTGTCTAGATACAACTGTGTATGGGTTTGACTAAGAAATTATTGTGAATGTAGGAATCTTGGCATTATGCCTAACACCAGTCGCGGTAGAGGGGCGAGAGCATGAGTTAGAGGCCGTAGGGGTAGACCTAAGAGCCGTGATGAGTCGTTACCATATGAGACTCAAGAGGAGATAGAGGTGGAGGTTGATGTTGAGCATGCCCCACAGGGTCCGATCGAGAGATCGGAGAGTACTGAGGCACATTTTACAAGGATAGAGCAGAGCTTAGAGACAATTTTAGAGTTGATTGCTCAATCGATACCTAGAGCTGGAGGCGGGCAAGGTCCAGCTACACAAGGTGATGCTGAACAAGTAGCTGCTATTGAGATACCTGCACAACCATCCCAAAGACCTCAGACTACAGATACTCCCACACCCCCACCAGTACAGGATACACCTTCTACTATTGCTCTACCACAAGGTAATAGAGATTGGGGTTATAGATGTGACTTGGATAGATTATGACAGTTCCAGAAATTTAAGCCACCATCCTTTAGTGGGATTAAGGACCTAGTAGCTGCAGAGGATTGGGTGAATGAAATTGAGAAATTATATGAGTTCTTCAAGTGCACTGCTACGGAGATGGTTGCTTTTGCCACATTCATGCTGAAAAGATAGGCAAAGCATTGGTGGAAGTCGACTAGACCCGTTCTGAGAGTTCGACATATAGAGATCATATGGGATATATTTTTGGAGGCCTTCCAGAGGTAATATGTTCCGGATACTACGCAGCGGAAGCTGCAAATGGAATTTTTGGGATTGACCCAGGGGAGCAAATCAGTGGATGAGTATAAGACAAAATTTATCTCCTTAGGCAGGTATGACCCTGACACAATCGATAGTGAAGTCAAGAAGGTCCGAAATTTTGTAGATGGACTGAGACCAGCAATCAGATCCCAATTAGTTCCCTTTGATATACCAATTTATGAGGAGGTAGTGCACAGGGCACAGTTGTGTGAATAAGATATTGAGCGAGTTGCCTCAGAGTTTGGGAATGTTGGTAGAGTGAGGGACAGAGATAGAAAGAGACTGACAATGGATTGAGGCTTTAGTTATAGAGGAAGCAAGAGATTTTCTAGGAAGAGGTCGAAGATTGAGGAAATCCGAGAGAGGATAGTTAAACATCCCGTGTATTCGGCCATAGCTCCAGCAAAGAGCATAGTGATTGGAGGGCCTCGACCTACTACAGAATAATGCTGTAAGTGTGGTAGGTACCATGGAACTCGACCTTGTTATGGACCTCCTGTTGTATGTTTTCGATGTGGAAAACTAAGACATGTGATCCGAAATTGCCCAGAGATGACTGAAAGTGCCCCACAAAAGTGTAAAGAGCCGAAAAAAGTTTCTGCTGATACTCTTACTCCGAGACGAAGGGTGACAGCTGAAGAGAAAGGGAAGCAGGTAGTTCGTAAAGGGCGAGTACACGCACTGGACCAGGATACTCCAGATCAGTCTTCAAATGTGGTAAGAGGTACCATCTTGATCTTTGATATTGAAGCTTATGTTTTGATAGATCCTGGTGCCACGCATTCATTTGTATCGTCTGTATTTACATATAAATTGTCTAAGTATGTCAAGCTTACCCCGTTAAGTAGGAGGATACTGATAAACACTCCCATGAATAATAGTCAGCTAGCCGAATATGTATTTAGGGATTGTAAATTGAAAGTAGGGGAAAAGGAAATGTCAGTCGACCTCATTTTAATGTATATGAGAGACTTTGATGTAATCCTAGGAATGGATTGGTTGGCTGCAAACTGTGCTATGGTAGATTGTTTTTCTAAGACGGTAACTTTTTCAGGGGAAGATAGCATTACCGTAAGTTTCCTCGAAAAATGTAATGTAAAGTTTCCTTGAAAAGTAATGAAATCAGTAATTGTTGTAAGCGAAATAGATGCATTTCAATGCTGACTAAATGATTAATGTTTTGAAAGGTTATATTGCGTACGTAGTTGAGACGGATAAGGCACGTCTGGATTTAAGAGACATCCCAGTGGTTAGGGAATTTCCAGACGTCTTTCCTGATGATTTACCAAGGTTACCACCGGATAGAGAGATGGAGTTAGTATAGATTTGGCACCTGGTATAGAGTCGATATCTAAGCCACCATACAGAATGGCTCCGATTGAGTTGGAAGAACTGAGGAAACAGTTACAGGAGCTATTGGATAAGGGGTTCATCAGATCAAGTGTATCGCCTTGGGGAGCACCGGTCCTGTTTATGAAGAAGAAGGATGGGAGACTCTAATTGTGTATTAACTACCGATTGTTGAATAAGGCTACCATCAAGAATAAGTACCCCTTTCCACGTATCGATGACTTGTTGATCAACTTCGAGGAGCGCATGTCTTTTTTAAGATAGATATGAGATCTAGTTACCATCAGTTGAGAATTCGGGATGAAGATGTACCCAAGACAGCTTTTCGCACCTGGTATGGTCATTTTAAGTTTATGGTTATGCCATTCGAGTTGACGAATGCTCCCTCAACTTTTATGTCATTGATGAATGAGGTGTTTCACCAGTATTTAGATAAGTTTGTTATCGTGTTCATCTATGACATTTTGGTGTATTCGAGATCAAGGGAAGAGTATGAGCAGCACATAAGGATATTGCTACAAACCCTCTGAGAGAAGAAGTTATACACTAAACTCAGTAAATGTGACTTTTGGCTAGAGCAGATCTCTCTTCTGGGTCATATTGTATCGAAGGATGGTGTGTCAGTGGACCCATCCAAGATTAAAGCAGTGGTTCATTGGCAAAGACCCCAGACAGTCACAGAGATCAGGAGTTTCCTGGGTTTAGCTGGGTATTATCGACGATTTGTGGAAGGATTCTCAAGGTTAGCTGCTCTATTGACACGTCTCACGAGAAAGAATGTTAAATTCGTGTGGGACAATGGTTGTGAAAAGAGTTTTCAGGAGCTGAAGCGGAGATTGACCACAGCTTCAATTCTTACCATTCCTACCAGCTCAGAAGGTTTTTCTGTATATACAGATGCTTCATACCAAGGACTTGGCTATGTACCAATGCAAGATGGGAAGGTAGTCGCCTATGGATCTAGGCAGTTGAAGGATTATGAGAGGAACTACCCGACCCATGATCTAGAGTTGGCGGTCGTGGTATTCGCTTTGAAAATATGGCGCCATTATCTATACGGTGAGAAATTTCAAGTATTTACAGACCATAAGAGTCTCAAGTATCTGTTCTCATGGAAGGAGTTGAATATGAGACATAGAAGGTGGCTTGAGCTTCTGAAATACTATAATTGCAAGAGTTTATACCACTCGGGTAAGGTGAATGTAGCGACCGATGCACAGAGTATGAAGCATCTCTGGTTAGTATCATACATGATAATCAAGGAACACGAGCTGTTGGAATAGTTCGCGAGCCTCAGTCTAGATGTGACCCCGCTTGATACTGATAGTGGCTTATGGTAGCTAGCATGCGATTGGAATCGGATATGGTAGATCGTATCCAGCAGACTCAGCGGATTGATCAACAGTGCAGTGATATTATCGGGCAGATACAAAGGGGTACATAGACTGATTTTAAGTTGAGTTCAGATGGATTGCTGAGATTCAGGGATAGAATATGTATTCATGATGACCCAGAGATCAGGAGGTTGATCTTGACAGAAGCTCATTCGACGAAGTATACACTGCATCCTGGGAGTAGCAAGATGTATCAGAACCTCTGAAGAGTGTATTGGTGGTTAGGGATGAAGAGAGATATAGAAGAATATGTGGCAAAGTGTCTCGTCTGTTAGTAGGTGAAGGTAGAGCATCAGAAGACTGTAGGGTTATTACAACCTCTACCTATACCGACTTGGAAATGGAAGTATGTCACTATGGACTTCGTGATGGGTTTACCCAAGACCCGTAGGAATCACGATGCGATTTGGGTGATAGTGGACAGATTAACGAAGTCGGCACACTTCCTAACTATGAGAGCCATCGATACTCTGAGTACTTTGGCGAAATTGTATGTGCGCTAGATAGTGAGGTTACATGGTGTTCCAGTGAGCATCGTATCGGATAGGGATTCCTGTTTCACTTCCCACTTTTGGGAACACTTTTAGGAAGCTATGGGGGCTCAGTTGAGTTTTAGCACAACTTTTCATCCTCGACAGATGGTCAGTCAGAGAGGACTATACAGACCTTGGAAGACATGTTGAGAGCGTGTGCATTGGACTTTAGAGGCTCCTTGGATGACCATTTACCACTCGCATAATTTGCCTATAATAACAGTTATTATTCGAGTATCGGGATGGCACTGTATGAGGTTTTGTATGGTCGAAGATGTCGTTCCCTTATTGGATGGGAAGATGTAGGTAACCGACAGATATTTGCTCTTGACTTAGTGAGACAGGCCTATGAGGGTGTCCAGTTGATTTGTGAGAGGTTACGAACAGCTCAAAGCAGATAAAAGAGTTATGCTGACAGGAAACAGAGGCCATTGGAGTTTACAGTGGGTGAATCGGTGTTTTTGCGAGTTTCTCCTTCCAATGGTATAACGAGGTTCAGAAAGAAAGGAAAGTTAAGTCCTCGTTACATTGGACCCTTTGAAATACTTGATAGAGTAGGAGATAAGGCCTACCGACTAGCATTGCCACCTAAACTAGCAGGCGTTTATAACGTCTTCCACATCTCTATGTTACGGAAGTACCACCCGGATCCGGCACATGTGATAAGATATGATCTATTGGAGCTCAACAAGAACATGTCGTACATTGAGAAGTCGGTTCGGATATTAGATAGAAAGAAAAAGGTGTTGAGATTGAAGACGATCCCCTTAGTGAAAGTTCTTTGGCAACATCACACTACGAAAGAAGCTACATGGGAATTGGAGAGTTTGATGCGGGAGAAGTACCCCGAGTTATTCACCAACTGATTTGATTCCAATTTAGAGGACCAAATTTCCTTAGTGGGGGAGATTATGTAAGATCCACTTTTGGTGATGTATTCCTTATGATTCATATGATGTAACACATTTATATATGTTAATCGAATCATAAGAAGAGCTTTTGGCTTGAAGGAAATTGCAAATGGAATAAATGAGTATTCATGAATTCACATAATGGCTAAATAAGGGCTGAAGTGGCCACAAATTAAACGAATGGAATTTAAAACATTCAGACTGAGTATAAACACTTAAAACACGAAATGATAATGCAAGGAACGTGAATTCTAAGAATCTTTTATGATTCCGAGCAGTACACATAAGTCACATAGTGTGTGAATCATAAGAAATGAACCTTTCCATACTCTAAGTGGGATTAGATGCAAAATGAGTATTGAAGTAATGAAATATGAGTTTACCTTTGAAAAATCTGGGAAAAATTCAGTAGGAATGCCCCAAATGAAGGCTAGATCGATCGCCTATTCAAAGGAGATCGATATCTTGTTCAAGCATATCAATCCCAGGTTGGTTCTGTCTAGCAAAGATTGATCTCTCCCCATGAGAAGATCGATCTCCGTTGCTTCTGCCTAGCAGAGATCGATCCCTTCCTAAGTGTAGATTGATCTCTATTTGATCCTGTCTAGGGTAAATCGATCTCTCCCCATAAGCAGATCAATCTCCAATTGTTTCTGCCTAGCAAAGATCGATCTCTCCCCAAAGAGCAGATCGATCTCTCCCTTACAAGCCTAAATATTTTGATGGTTCAAACCTTCAAACCAAGAGAAGATCATCTCTCCCCAATGAGCAGATTGATCTCTTCCATTAGAAACATGAATATTTCGATAGCTCAAACCAAGGGAAGATCGATCTCTTACCCTAGGAGATCGATCTCACCACCCCTATTCTATAAAAACCCGACGGCCAAACCTTCTTCTTCAGCAAATCAAAACATTCCTCCATTTTTACCCAAATAGAGCAAGCTTTCTCACTCTAGAATACACCTCCATTTTTACCCAAAAGATCGATCTCTTACCCTAGGAGATCGATCTCACCACCCCTGTTCTATAAAAACACAACAGCCAAACTTTCTTCTTTAGCAAATCAAAATATTCCTCCATTTTTACCTAAAAAGGGCAAGCTTTCTCACTTTAGAATACACCCCATTCCAAAAAGATTTGAGAAAAAGCTATTTGAGCAAAGTTGTTCATTGTGTGGAGGAGAACAACATATCTTGAAACCAACATTCAACTTGTTGGATTGAAGGAGAAAAATGGGTTTTCTTATTTCAGACAAGAGAAAAGTCAAGTTAGGTGAGTTTTCAATACACCTACTCCAAGTATGTTTATCTAGATGTTGTTAGGAGCTGATTGGTGTATGTATTATTGGTTGAAACTACCTAGGATATAATGAATCAACCATGACCTAAAATGGGTTTAGTGTGAGAAAATGAGATATGGTGGATTTTAATGATAAATGGATTATACCAAGGTGTTAGTAATGCTATATGCATGATTTTGAGATGGTTTTGTGAAATAAGTTTATGGAATAGGACGAAGCTATATAATGGGCATATATGGTGTTTGTAAAAATGCATGAGTGAATGGAAGAGCTAAGGTTAGAGCATGCAAACCAAGTGCTTGATTTGATAACTAAGAGTGTTTGCTACACTAAATTGGACTAGGAATGGCATGATAGGTGTTCCACCCCCATGCCATGGCCGAAGGTGATTATAGGCTAAACTTGTGTTTAATCGATTCGACGAGGTTGATGGACCTAAAATTCGGTCCAACGAGTGATAACGAGTCTAAGGAGCCCAATGGGCCTAGGTGAAATGATTAGTGTAATTGAAATTGACTTAAGAAGAGAATTAGGCTCAATAAGATATATTGACTAGGATCAAGTCAGAATATGAGTTATTTGTAATTAACTCATGTGATAAATGAATGTTTGCAGCTCCCGAGGATATATCCGGAGCAAATTGAGCCCAATCACGAAAAGCTGAAAAGGAAGAAAGAGTTACTTCACAGAGAATTAAGGTAAGGGAATTGTGTTTGTGAGACCCCGTATAGGTTAAGCCTTGTATATATATATATGTAAATGAATTCATAAGCATGGTGATATACTTGTAATGTGAAGTATATGTAATCTAAGTCTATAAGTTTAATGTACACACATGTAATAAGAGTTGTGATTGTATGTACAAGTTGCATTACGTACGAATATGAAGAAATGGACTCAAACATGTGAAGAATGTGAGTAGAATGGAAAATGAGTATTGTGGTAAAATGGAAGGAGGATTGCATAAGTTGTGCACTTCCATTTGGTTTATATCGAGTACCTTTGGTTATACAAAGATTTCACACAAGTTTTAATAGGTATAAAGTATGAATGGATGCCATTTTCAAGTCTCAAAGATGATTGGATGAGAAAATGACCATGGCAACAAAATGTATGAAGTTTGGTATGTGTTGCTACAGAAAAACTGCAGAAAATCTGGAAATATGAAGGCCAGATTGATCTCATAGGATGAGAGATTGATTTGGAAGAGCCAAAATGCTCTTATTATGAGCTATGAAATAGGATAGATCGATCTCCTAAACATTCTATAAAATGCAGATTGATCCTTAATGAAACAGATTAATTTCCTTAGCTTTCGGGCTAAAGCAAGATTGATCTCCTGGAGCTACTTCCGGAGACAAATCAATCTCCATTCTTCGACAGATCAATCTCCTACTTCAAAATGTCATGGAAAAGAGGAATTTTAAAGGGATCATATCGATCTCATGTTTTGACAGATCGATCTCATCAAGCTAAATCGATAAATAGGAGCAGTTAAAATCTACATTTCACGAGAACAACCATTCCCTTTCCATTTTTCAACATAAAACCTAGATTTTTCTCTCTAAATCCTGCCATTTTCAAGAAGATTTTAGGGAAGGCTATCAAACGTAAAGTTGTTCACATCGAAGAGAAGAATAACTTAGCTCGGAGGCATTTTCCTCATTTGTTGAATTTAAGGAACAAGGTGCACTTCCATTGGAGCAAAGAGGAAATCAAGCTAGGTGAGTTTCTAATGCAAATACTCAAGTACATTTGTTTGGATATTGATGTGGGAAATGATTGGTATGCATAAAAATAGTAGAAACTACCTAGAGTAGAATGAATCCACCATGACTTAGAAATGGTCTAATGTGGGAAAGTGGAATGTATTGAGATTAATGATGAATGGGATATCTTGAGGTGATAATAGTGTTATGGGTATGATTTTAAGTTGTTGTTAGTGAATAAATTGTGAGATTTACCAAAAAGGGGTAAAATGTGGAATAAGGCATTGATAAATTGCATAAATGAATTATATTGACTAGTGAAGTCAAAATGTGAGTTAACAACATTAACTCAAGTGATTTGGATGAATGAATCGCAGCTCTTGAGGATACACCGGAGCAAGGCGAGCCAAGAACGTAAGAAGCTAAGAGGAAGAGAGAGTCGCACTGAAGTAAATTGAGGTAAGGGAATTCTGTGGACTCTAAGAGATATCTGTGCGTAATTTAGGCGCTTAAATGCTTTGCTAGAATGCATGAGATATTAGGCAGCAAAATTGGGTTATTGAAGGGTAAAAAGTTGGATGTTTGAGAAATGTGCATGAAAATAAATGCATAATGTTTTGGAAATAATGTTTTATTGCTTTTTACCAAGTGATTGGTAGGTCGGCTAACATTTGAAATGATTTGCAAAAGAAATGAGTTGTTTTGGTTTGTTAACCATACTTTGCAAAGAATTGAGCTACCTACATGGTTTTCGTGAGAATGAAAGCGTGCTAGAGTATGACTCGCATGAGATTTGATGTGTTTTATACGCATGAGTGCTGAAGCTTAGCTCGTACTAGTTTTCACATGAATTTTTATACTGGTTTTGGAATGGTGTTGGAGCATAGCTCGCATTAGATGCCCACCTTAAATAGGCTCACACGTGCGTTTTTGAGATGTGACGTGATATGATGTGTTGATTGGGTCTACAGAGTACGTTGTACCGTGCATGTAGCAAGGAGTACGTTGTACCTTATTGAGATTGTGATATGCTTTCTTCGAATGATGATTTTTCTGCTATGGACAGGCGGGTTGGACGTGACCCACCTCTCGTGCGAAAACAGATAGTGGTGATAACCCGCACACCTGATCCATGTAGTCGGTATCACAAGATATAGCCATAGTCCTAGAGGATATTTCCCTTATTGTATTGCCTATCTCACATGTCTATTACTTTGTGAATAAATCCATGTTTAAAATGATTTGTGGGTCAGGACAGTCTGAGGGAGGGGCTAAGTCCTGATAAGTGTTGGACTGTTTTGAGATGTCGGTTTGTTAATGGTTTTAAAGTGCATGTACGAATTATGTGTTTTCTATACCTTATTTGTGAAATATACATGATGGATATTCCATGCTTTGAATTGAATTGTGCACTGGATTTTAATAGCATGAATGGTTTACATACCATTAACACAAGCATGAACTCATATTTTGAGAAAATGATGAAATTTATGCTTTGAGCATGGCATCATGATCATGTAGATAGTGCAGTATCTACCTTGTCACGCCCTTCTCCCACACATGACCTTACTAAAAACCATAACAAATTTTTCACTTTTTACTTACCTTTATCTCCTCAACAGTTGGGCTGTGAATAGGCATCAGTCTTCTCATCCATACATACCTTACCACCATTCGTTTTCGTATCATACATACATGACATTCATATCCTAAGTAAATTCATATACTTAAATATAATTACATCATTACATTTACATCCCCAACATTTAAAACCATGTACATCACTGTGTTTATGCATTGTTCAGATACAAAAGAGTACGCATGTGTATACCTTTTGCTAGATGGGGAGTGGCAGCGGATCAAAGGAATGCAATACCCTGGCCGACTCGATCTACTGACGAGAATCTATAGAGATGGGGGAAAATGAATAGGATGGGCTATCAATGTGCTCAGTAAGGAAATCAGGCAAGCAAGTAGACATCCATACTATCTACTTGAAAATAGTGCTTTGCCTTTCCTTCTCTCAATTCAAAAGCATGTTTAAAATATATATAATATAGTACATATTTAAAATCCCATGTACTAAACACATGCTGGTTTGTCAATCAGAGGCATTCATGCAAAACAGTGTATATTTAATCATTTAAGAATGCTTTTATATAAAATATGCCATTTACATTCAAAACACAGTAAATATGGTATTTCTCATCACAACACGAACAAATCAATCGAGCTCCGACCCATCCCTCAGGTCTACCCATGTCATAAAACACATGTGATATATCATGCAAGACTCAGTGGCTAAATGCAATCTCTCCAGACTATGTAAAAGAGCCTCCCCGCCGAACAGAGCCTGCCCGTCCACTCTGGCTTAAGGATGTTGGGCTTAAGGATCTTACCGTAAGAGAGTATCTCCGAACTATGGCCATATCCTAACAATGGTGATCCCAGGCAACACAGTACTCAGTGTGCGGGGCAATCACTGCTGTAACGGGTGGGGGGTCAGTCCATCACAACCGCCAGCTATCAACACTCTCCTCCACAACTCCACAACACAAAACATGGTACAATGTACTCCATGCCACATGCACGGTACAACGTACACCCGTGGACCCATACATCATGGTCGGGGTGCCTGCCATAGGTCTTAGCCTCTAATACCATGGAAATAAATCATAGTCGGGGTGCCTGCCATAGGTCTTAGCCATCATACTATGGAATCAATGCCACGTCTCTAAATCCACGTGAGAACATCTCAACAGTGTGACACTCAGTCTACACGGAGGAAATCGTCATGGTTTTTCTAACATGTCTATATATCACGTAAAACTACAATGCGCGTCTTGAGTGTGACTTACAATCAACACTCTGCCTCAAAACACTGTATATGCATGTAAAAATATCAACACTAGTGCGAGTAAACCTCCAACACTAGGTCATGCATAGTTCTCATTCAAATCAAGTACGAGCAAATCGCTCAAGTACGATGTCATGTACAAATCATGAAAAATCGAGTACGAGCCAATCGCTCCAGCACTCTATCATGCACAAATCACATACAAAACTGAGTACGAGCAATGCTCCAGTACTCTATAATGCATGTCAAATAAATGTAGTGCGAGTAAACCTCCAGCACTAGGGTATATGAAAAACATCTGAAATCAAGTACGAGTTGTGCTCCAGCACGATTGTTTCCACATAATTCGATAGATGACTTTTTAAAATAGGGATGTTTAAAATCATTAAAATCAGCACTATAAAGTGTGCTTAGTTTACATCAACCTCAAAACATTAGCCCATCCGCCTACTCTTCTGCTACACAGCAGTAAAAACCACTCAAAACATTATTTTTATGCTTTTTGGAACTTTTCCCAAAATTTCACTTTTTGCCTAACTAGGGGTAAAATCGTAATTTACCCATATCGAGTCCCTATAATATTATCAATTTTCTTTGACCCTCAAACAATTTCAGTGAATGTAAAATCCAACAAAAATATGCACAGATATCTCTAACTACTTGCAAGAGTCCACTACCTCGGATCACGTTAAGTGACCTCTCTTCCTCTGTTCTGCTCTAATCTGGCAGTCCGGTCAACTCTCAATATGACTCTAGAGCTGCATTTAATCATTCACCGAGTTAATTACACTTTTCCTACTGTATTACACATTTAATACGGTTCATTTCACTAAAATGGGCCCGTTTATGCTTAATGGGCCTTAATCACGTTAATCGGGCCTTAATTCGTATTAAGCCCGTTCATCAAGGTCTATTGACTCATTGGGCTTATCAATACCCTTTGGGCTTTATTCCAAGCTCTTTGGATAGCCCGTATATCATTTACGACATTTATTTCAAAATTCCTAATATAATTCACTAATTGCGGAATTTAATCCAAAATGCGTAAATTAAATCTTAAATGCGCATAAATCACTTAATTGTCATAAATGAGCTTTACTTACCCGAGATTGTGCGATGGTGTGCGAATCGGAGTTCGATCGGGCTTCCGTTTGAAAATTTATCGTCGAACTGCACAATTTCGTATATTTAACTCCGGGTCAATTTTTGATTAAATATAATTTAAATAAATTTATCAGAAATTAAATTGGTCACTTTTGACCTCGTATCGACTTACCCGAAGTCCGATGAAATCCCAAAAATTTTTCTTTTCCTTTTTCTTTCTTTTTTTCTTTTTCTCTCTCCTCCTTGGCTGAACCGGTCCGGTCCGGTTCAGGGGTGATATGGTCGTGCCGACGTCGTCCGACCGGTTCTCTGGGAGTTGCTGTCGTCGTTCGGTACGCCACAACCTAGGGATCATTCGGCTGGGATCGATCGAAGTCTAGCACCGCCGGTGGCCTCCAGATTCTCTTTTCTTCTCCGTGGCCTTCCCTCTCGTCGATATCCCTTTTTCGACGCCGGTGAGGCGCGTTATCGGTGGCTGGGAGGTCGCGTGGTGAGTGGCTTCCTTTTTCGGTAGCTGGCTCGACTGCTGGTCGCCGGTGGTGGCTGGTCCGGCAAGCTCTTCTCCTCGTCGGTTTGCTTCAATTTCCTCTGAAACTTTCTCTCTCCTCGAAATTTTCAATCCGTTTTCTGTTTTCGTTTTTTTATTTATAATATATTTATAATATTATTTTAATCCTTAAAATAATATTAAAAATCCTAAAATATTCCAAAAATATCCCAAATATTCCTATTAAATTCATTTAGTCCATAAATAAATTTATCAGTCCGATTTTACCTTTTTGTTATATTTTTCACTATTTTTGGGCTCATTTTTCGAGACAAAAACTCTGAAAATATTAAATAAATTCATATCTTGATCAATTGGATTCGAAATTCAATATTTTCCTCGTTATTGATCAAGATTTCTCGATTTCATATTTTTAATGAAATTTCCTCATCGGATTTATACCGAATTTCAGTCAATTGATCGTTTTACACCTGTACTTGCTCAAAAATTAATTTAACCCTTATCTCGCTGTTATGTAGCTTACATGCTTTTTTAATTCTCAATAAATCGATTGCATGATAGTAAATACTCTTCTTATGATTCAACTATGAAATATAACGTTCGTACACATAGGAATCATAAGGTACAAGCTACATACGTAAATCGAAAACTCGGGTCTAACATACCTGTTTGCATGATTGCCGTACTGAGCGTGTGGTTTGCTCACCCCCTTTTTTCCCCCTCTCTACATAGCTTTGAGTATAGATTGAACGTAACTGGAGGTGTTCCCTTTTGGTATCCGCTGCATCATATCGCATAAGGTATAAACACCGATGATATTTTTGTATCTAAACTTTATATAGCACAGTAGCATTTTATATGTAACTATTGAGGATGTAAAGTAATGTAAACACATGTAAACAAAACTTTGATTTATTTATACAAGTGTTTACCTTAATTTAATATGCAAATTAAATTGGTATGGTGGTATTAGATAGACATTGACACACAGCCCAACTGTTGAGAGTGCGGTTGTTCACGATCGAGGAAGGATGATTAATAAATGATGCATGAAAATGTGAAATATTTATACGTGTTTTGGTAAGTTGAGGGTCGTGACAGTGTTGGCCCTAGAGGTATCTATACGTGTTTTCGGGCACATTATGGTTTTCTAGAATGTTTGTGGGTCGTAGGAAAAGAATTAGATGTTTGAAGGGCAAAGAAATTGGGATTTTACAAAAGTTCATGAAAAGTAAGAACACGAATTTCTTGAGTCTTTTTACTGCTTTTAGCATGTGAATTGGTATACTGGCTAGTATTTAAATGTTTTGCAAGAAAACAACATTAATTTGATTTAATCACTATTCTTTGCACACAAATAAGCCACATACATGAGTTTTGTTGAAATAAAGCGTGTTAGAGCATTGCTCGCACGAGGTTTCACGTGTTTTCACATGGATTTTACGATATAGTGCTGGAGCATAGCTCGCACTAGAGTTTTACATGCATGAGTGCTGGAGCTTAGCTCGCACTAGTTTTCAAATGGATTTTTGACTTTGTGCTGGAGCATGCTCACACTAGATGTCCACTTTATACTTGTTGTCATGCTAGAGATTACTCGAACGTGATTTTTATGACATGTTGGGAGTCGTGTTAGGAGCTTCGGGTAGGCTGTGTGTCACATCGATTAAATAGACTCGTTTGTACCTATTGAGATGTGGTATGATATGATGTGATGATATGGGTCCACAGAGTACGTTGTACCGTGCATATAGCATGGAGTACGTTGTACCGTGTATGGATTATATATATATATATATACCGTCTTCGAACGATGGATAATCTGCTCTGGACCGACGGGTAAGACGTGACCCACCTCCTGTGCGGAAACAGAGAGAGGTGATACCTCGCACACTAGGATCCGTGTAGTCTGGGATCACAGTGGATATGACCATAGTCCTAGTTATTACCCTTATTATTATTAATTACCTATCTCACATGTCATTTGTTTTATGATGAATCCATATTTTGAATTGTTTTGTGGGTCAGGACAGTCCAAGGGAGGGGATGAGTCTTGATGAATGGTGATTTTGTGTTCAGTTGTGTTGAGTTGTGTTGAGTATGTGATGCTTTTAAGTGCACATTGCATGATGATTTTCCATACTTTAAGTACTACTTGTGCATGATGATTTTCCATACTTTGTTTAAGAATTGTGCACTGATTCGAATAGCATGAACTGCTTTATATATCATGAGCACGTGTATGAACTGATGATTTGAGTATGACTGATAATTGTGTTGTTTTATGCATGGCATCACGATCATGTAGATAGTACAATTATCTACCTGCTCGCATGATTTTCTTACTGAGCGCGTGGTTTGCTCACCCCCTTATTTTCCCCCCTCTACAGAGCACTTTCAGTAGATAGAAAGCGACTGAGGATTGAATTTTGGTGTTCGCTGCATCCCATAATACAAGGTTTACACATTTGTATAGTTTTTGTATCTAGACATGCTATAGTGCAGTAATATTTTGAATGTAACTTTCGAGGATGTAAAAAATTATAAACACATGCAAACAACAACTTTTATTAAGTGTTTACGTTTAAATGAATTGTAATTTGAAATGGTTTGGTTGGATGAGATTAAAACCGATACACAGCCCAACTGTTGGTGGTGTAGCTATTCACGATCAAGTAAGTAAAAGTAAAAAACAAACAATAAATAATGGAATGAAAAATGAAAAATTTGTAGTGGATTTTCTTTGGATTGAGGGTCGTGACACCATATATGTATAACTTTTTTTTATGTTAATGGAATCATAAGATGAATGATTTTGATCATACAAAATGTGATTGAAATTGCAAAGAGAATGCATGAATACATGTAATGGCTAAATAAGGGCTGAAGTGGCCACAGATTAAATGAATGAAATTTAAACCCTTCAGACCAATATAAGGACTCAAACATGAATTGATAATACAATGCCAATGAGTTCTATGTACCTTTTATGATTCCACGCGATACACACAAGTTACATAATACGTGAATTATAAGAAATAGATCTTTTCATACTCTAAGTGTGAATAAAATGCAAAATGGATAGTGAAGCAAGTGAATGCAAGTTGTTCTTTGAAATTTTGGAAAAACTACAGTTGGAAACCTGCAGAGGAAGACCAAATTGATCTCTTATTCAAAGCAGATCGATCTCCTATTCATGTAGATCGATCCCCATATGATTCTGCTAAGAACAGATTGATCCTTTCCAGTGCAGATCGATCTCAATTTGCCTCTACTTAGAAAGGATCAATCTCTTTCCAAACACAGATCGATCTCCAATGGTTTCTGGATAAAAAGGATTGATCCCTTCCTAAAGAGCAGATCGATCCCCTCCTCAAAACAAATCGATCTCCAGTTGATTCTTCCCGGTAAGGATCGATCCCATCCCATGAGCAAATCAATCCCACAGCCTATAAACTGAATACCGAGAGAGTTCAAAGCAAGAGAAGATCGATCTCTCACCCTAGGAGATCGATCTCATAAGGCCAATTCTATAAAAAGGGTCCAACAGTCGAATCGTCTTCCTTGAAACATCAAACACCTCTCCATTTTCACAAAGTAACATAGCTTTCTCACTCTAGAATATCATCACCTCCCTACCAGATTTGAAGAAAAGTTGTTTGAGCAAAGTTGTTCATTATGATGAGGAGAACAACATAGTTTGAAATCAACATTCAAGTTGCTGAATTGAGGGAGTAAAGTCTTCCCTTAAAATTTGGCCAAGTGAGGAGGTATAAGCTAGGTAAGTTTTCAATACACCAACTTCAAGTATGTTTATCTGGACATTGTTATGGGTTATTTGGTGTATGTATTGTTAGCTAGAACTATCTAGAGCATAATGAAACAACCATGACAAAAGTTGGGTTTAGTGTGAGAAAATGGACTAAGGTTGATTTAATGATGCGTGGATTATACTAAGGTGTTAACAATGCTATATGCATGACATTGAGATGGTTTTGTGAAACCAATATGTTGGAATAGACGAGGATTCGAATTAGGCAGAAGAGGTATATGATGAAATGCCTTAGTGAAGGAAAGTGATGAACTTAAGGCATTGTGAGCTTAATGCCGGTCTAATATGAATTATTAGACTTGATGAGTCTAATAGATTCTCGAGAAATGATTAGTACAATCGAAATGAACTTAAAAGAAAGTAAGGCCCAATAAGTGTTAATGAACCCAATAAATCGAATCGACAATAGTAAACGTAAGAATCGTATTATGTTGGGTTAAATTGATGCGATAAGTAATTTTGTATAGCTCCGGAGATTACATTGGAAACGAATTGGACTGCGCGATCGAGCAGCTCTGAGGAAGTGGAATCACTCGACGCGATTTTAGGTAAGGGAATTTTGTGAGTATCTAAAGGTAGCTACACGTATTTTGAGGGTGTTTATAGGGTTTTATAATTGCTTGGTTACATAGAAATGAAATATTGATTTGTGAAAGAATTCGGATATTTATGAAAAATGTGATTTTGCCCTTGCGAGTTAAATTTTACAAAAGGGTAGTAATGCTAATAATTGCATGAAGAGCATGTTTTGATATTTTTATGAAATACATTGCTTCGATTTAAGAAAAATTGACATATAGGCTAGCTATTTGATTTAATAATTTCATGAAATAGCTCGAGTCAGCTGCTAACTTTGGTTTCAAGCGCGTTTATTGAAATAGAGTCGCCTATCAAATTTATATGAATTTAATCATGCTGGAGTTTTGCTGGCACTGGGTTTTGATATTTTAATATACATGAAATGTGCTAGAACCTAGCTCGCACTATATTTTTGAGATGAGATGCATGTAAGCCGTATTGGAGGTTTCGCTCATACGTGGGTTTTCATTTACTTCTTATACATATAACGGTATTGGAGCTTTACTCATACATGATTTTACCCGTTATTTATTTTGCATAAAGCCGTACTGGAGCGTTGCTCGTACGGGGATTTTTACCGATTATGCATGAAATTGTGCTAGAGCTTTGCTCGCACTGGGCTTTTCACACTGTGATATGTAATGAATCGTACTAGATGCCTCGTATTAACTGTGTGTCACACGAATGAGATGCTCGCACGAGCTGTGCTGGATGCCTCGTGTAGACTATTAGTGCCGTGGATGAGATGCTCACACGTGCACTTGAGACTGAGTCGGTTATACATGGTATGAGGTAGATAAGACCTACGGCAGGCACCTCCAATCATGATATGGGTCCATGGAGTACGTTGTACCGTGTATATCAGATGGAGTACGCTATACCGTGTAGTAATACTATTGATTTGAGAGTCTGGCGGGTAGGATTAACCCACCTCTCGTTACAGTATGATGTCCCGCACACCGGGATCTGTGTGGTCTGGGATGATAGTGACATAGTTGGCCAACAAAGTCCTCGATTATATACAGTGACCACCTGTTAGAGTGGCAAACGGGCGGGCTCGAGCGGGTTCGGTTTGGTTTTTTTCGGGTTCGGGTATTTTCGGGTTTGTGCTTTTTCGGGTTCAATTATTTTCGTGTTCGAGCTTTTTCGGGTTCGGGTTTTTTCGGTTTCGAGCTTTTTTGATTTCGGGCTTCTTCGGGTTCGGGCTTTTTCGGGTTCGGTCCCGGTTCTAGTCGGGCGGGTTTAGCGGGCCGGCTTGAAATATTTTGAAATTTTATTAGCTATAATTTATTTAAAAAAAATTGAATGTGATAATTAATTTAATTTTTATATGATTTTATATTTTAATAAATATTTATATAAAAATAAATTTCTATATTTTAATATTTATTATTTGACAAAAATAATTTACTCTTTTTTAATTTCCTACAATATTTACTATAAAATAGTAGATATAATTATATTCATTAAATGCAAAAGAAAATATTAAATATAGATATTATAGGAAAAAAATACCAATTAATATTATTATTTACCAAAAAAATGCTTAATATGAATAAATGGTCAATTAATTAGCTCTATTTTATTTCTAATTTGTTTTTATTTGTACATAAATCATAATTAATATTATTACATTAAATATAATCGTTTACATTAATTAATCAAATGTCTCATTAAAAATTTAGAATATTAAATTAAAAATTATATATTTTTAATATTTGATATAATTATATCATATACAATTATACGCTACCATATGAGTGATATTTTGTAGTTGATATAATACACTAAAAAATATATTTATACAAAAAAACTTTGTGAGCTTAAAAAAAAGCATAATATAAATAATTATGAAATTAAAGTAGATAATTATGATTAAAATAATAAATTTTTAAATTTTAAACAGAAGTCAGTAAAATTATATTAATAAAAGTTTCATAATATTTTTTTTTATTTCCTCTGTTAGTTTGTTTTTAGTTTTATAGATTTACTCAAACTTCTAGATGTTATCTTATTCACTTCTTTTCTAAATGAATGTTTTGCTTATTTCTTTGGCATTGGCCAAGAAAAATTGAAGAGCATAAAAAATCTAACTGGACTACAAATATAATATATCTATAGAATAATTGAAATTGTTGATATGCTTTCAAAGAATAATAAAAGAAAGGATATGATTTTATAATAAATTATTAAATTATTGTATAAAATGGAATAAAATGAATATTGCACGTTAATGTATATATATAATTAATTTAATAATTTTCAAACAGAATTATCATATTATATAATAACATGGTCAAAAAATTAATTATTTATTATCAAAATAATTATTAAAATAAATATTTACTAATTAGTTATCATATATAAGTATAACAAATTATTAATTTTTAATAAATTAGTTACATAATTTAAATAAAAAAATTAACTTAAAATAATCTTTTTTGCACAATCAAGTAATGATGCATGTTTGTCTTGATCGTCACGTTGCATAATGCACAAGAAAAAATATCTACAGATATTATTCTAGTGGACTGGTATAAATATGAACCGATAAGTTAGGCAAATAAATAAATAATCATATATGCTTAACAAAATTATACCTAATTAATTGTTATCAATTCGTTTAAATTATACCTAATTAAAGTTCTATAATTGTAGCTAAATTCTCAATTGATAGATGCAATTAGTTTAAGTTTGAAAAAATTATTAAATATAATATAGGAGTTTAAATAAAATAGGTAAACCAAAAAGCTGATATAATTTAATCATAATGATTATAAGACAAAATATAATTAAAAGGATGAAAAATGAATTAAAGAGGAAAAAAATTATATAATTTAGTAATAAAATTTATACAAAAGACAAGACATGGCAAAAACTAGCTAGAAATAAAATTTGAAACATATAAATATTTATTGATAATTTGATAACATATTTATATAAATTTTTGTTCAAAAGTTTAATATAAATTGCTTTAGTAACTTATTAAATTATTATTATTTTTATATTAAGTAATTCTTTTTTGAGTTTTAATTTACATTTGTTATTATAATTTCATTTATAAACTTATTTTGTTATTGTGGGGATTTAGAAACTTCAATTTTGGATCTCTTTTATATAGATCAGAGTTAAATGTATATTTGAATGAACCAAGAGAAGATTATGATAGTTAAATTGATGTTCTTGATTATTGGAAGAAAAATAAATTTCGATACTCTGTACTTTCACTTATGGCTAAGAATATATTGAGTATTCCAATTACCACAGTTGCATCTTGTCACGACCCAAACTACCCAAAAATCAGAGTTAATTTTTCGCATTTTATTATTTTCTTACTTAAATTCTTACCTGTCCTCGAATTGTGACCACACTCCACTAATAATTGGGCTGTGCGTCAATACCAGTCCCACCATTCAATTACCATCTAACTTATTTCTTCTCCAGTCATTTATAATTGTTTACATTATTTATACATCCCCTAAAGTTACCTATAAACATGTTACTGTGCTATGCTTATGTAGATACAATATGTACAAGTGTATATACCTTATGTTGATGGGCAGCAGCGGATATCCGGAATGCAGTACTGAGTCGTCGCAACTTCAGCTGGAGATTATCTGTGGGAGAAAATGAAAGGGGTGAGCACATCAAGCTCAGTAAGGCAATCCTACGAACAAGTAGGTAACCATACTACCTACATGAACGTGGTGCCATGCATAAACCACTCTTTCTCCACACATTTTAAAACAAATGACATGATGTTGTGATGTTATGTAAAACAAGTTTGCACGGAAATTCAACATGCAATTATAAAAATCATTTCTTTCTCAATTAAAATTTTCACAATAAACTCAGGACTCGACCCCTCCTTCGGGTGATCCTGACTCACACAAATCCATGAAAATCGGTTTACATCACACATGGGTTTAAAAAGCATGGAAATAACCATCATGCACATTTAATTAAAAATCCAGTTTAAATCATCGAAATCGTCGACATGCGAGACGAGGCAATATCTGTATAACGGCAATAACCAGGACTACGGCCATATGTGTCTTCGGGAGTTCCTCAGCTACACGGATCCTAGTGTGCGGGTTCTCACCATGATCGGGAACCGCCCAGGAGGTGGGTCAATCCATCCCGTCAGTCTTATCCGATCCCAGGCATCCGAAGATGCTGCATCCGGAGATGCCGTATCCAAAGATACCACACGGTACATCGTACTCCATGCTACTTGCACGGAACATCGTACTCCGTGAACCCATATAATATCTCTAGGTACTCCAGCCCAATTGGCCTGCTTCCCACAGAGGTTTGTTTCTCAATACTCATGCCATGTCTCAAAATGGACGTGCGAGCCAATTAAATCGGTGACACACAGTCTACCCGATGCTCCAAGCACGGCTCATCGCATGTTCTCATAAAATCAGTGCGAGCGATGCTCAGCACTCTCATCAACTCAAATAAAACTGGCAGAGCCCGCTTTACATCCCCACAAGGCCGCCAACCTCATCCCTCACTCTCACCCCACCTAAGAGATCTCTTGAGCCTGTTGGGCCTTTTGGCTGACTCCAAGGGTAGACAGCGCAACTCCACAAATCCGGTAAAACTAGTGCGAGTTACGTTCAGCACTCTGTATATAAATCACATGAAAATCTTATAAAAATATGGTGCGAGTTAGACTCTAGCACCCTGTCACGAAAAAGCATATGAAATCTGGTGCGAGTTATACTCTAGCACCTATGCATGTAAAACTCTAGTGCGAGCTCTCGCTCCAGCACTAATGCATGCATCACACAAATCAAATATCGTGCGAGCTGGGCTCTAGCACGTCATATGTCAATAAAACACGTAGGCGGCTCTGTTTCCTCAAAACAGTTTTCAAAATAATTATATTGTTGAAAGTATGCAATGCTGTGCATTTTCTTTTCAAGTGAGCCAGCCTACTCATGCATGTGTTAAAATACCTCCAGAATGAGCAGGAACCTTTTGTTCTTGCTCCTCCCAAATTTTCCTAAATTTATATATTTTACCCTTAACAAGTGTATTTTAGTAATTTGCCCATTCGGGGCACTAAAATTATTAATTGACCTCTAGACCCTTTAGGTAATTTTTAAAGACTGTAAATGAACTTAAAATTGTGTAAAGTTACCTATAGCAGTCTGCAGAATTCCCTTACCTTATTTTCCTGTCGAGTCTGACCTTTTCTTTTCCACTGTTATCTCGTCGCGCAGTCCGTTATGCTCCCAATCAAATGTCCGGAACTGCGTATTAATATTTCTTAGGTCAGATATTATACAATTTAATTGTATTTAATATTTTCTGGGCTTAATTTAAATCATTGGGCCCATTTACCCCTATTGGGCCCGATTGCACCTTAATGGGCCTTAATCGGCCTTAAGCCCGTTTTCCTCTTAATTTTCACTTTATCGAGGCCTATTGGGCTCATTGGGCCCACCAATAATTTATTGGGCCTCGTTCTAACTCTCGAATGGCTAAATTTAATATTTACGACAATTTATCTAAATTTTCCATAATTTAATTCAATTTATGCGGAAATCAAATCAATATCACGTATAACGAGGTAATTGTCGTAAATAGGGGTCACTTACCCGAGATTCCAAGCTAATACGTAAATCGAGGCTGTCTCGAGCCCTCGGTGGATGCCAATCGTCGAGCTACACAATTTCACAATTTTTCGGGTAAGTTTTTAGCCCAAAATTAATTAAATTAAATACTCCAAAATTTAAATCGAGTCAATTTCGACTACTACTGACTTACCCGAAGCTCGATTACACCACAAGAATTTTCTCCAATTTTTTTCTCTTTTTCTTTTTCCCTTTTTCTTCCTTTTTTCCTCTCTTTTTGGGTGGACCGGTTCAGTCCGGTTCGGACCGGTTCAGACCGTCGGTTCTCTCCGGTTCGACCGGTTCACTGCTGGTTCACTGCCTTGCCGGCCGGTTCTCTATCGGCTTCCACTGCCAGTAGCTCCGTGAGGCTGTCCGCAGCTCGAATCTGCCCTCGGTTTGGGTCGAGGTCGCCGGAATGCCGCCCGTCCGGCTCTTCTCCCTCGGCCGTCGGACCCATTTTCCTTCTCTTGGCCGTCGCCGGCGTTTCCCGTCGTTTCATCGGCTGATACCGGTGCAGAAAGGATCGCCGTCACCTGGGCTTTCGGAATCGGGCCTCGGTTCCGCCTGGATCGTCGCCGTTCGCCGCCGGTGGCCACTTCTTTCCCGCGGCCTTTCTCCTCCTGATTCGTCGAATTTCGGCGTCGGTAGGCTGCACCGCCGGTACCATCTTGCTCACCGGCCTCCCCTCTTCCATTTTCGACCCTTGGCCTGGCCATCGGCCGCCGGACGGTGGTCGGGTCTTCTTCGATTTTCTCGGCTCCATTTTCGGGTTCTCCTTTCGTGTTTCTGATTCTTCTTTCTCTCTTTTTTTTATTAATTTTATTATTATTATTATTATTTATTTTAATTATTTTACTATTCAATAAAATACTCCATAAAATCCCAAAATATCACTTAAAATTATAATTTTATTCTAATTTAATTAATTTAATTTTATTTAATTTATTTATTATATTTTAACCTCTTTTTCGGGTATAATTTCCCCGTATTTTTGGGATATTGTCCCGGGTGACTTTTCGGTATATTTTTCGATTATTTTCGAGATTATTTTTCCGAACTAAAAATTCCGATTAATCCCGATTAATTCCCATACACTAATATCTCGATCAATTTAACCCGAAATAAATTTATTTCACTTTTATTGACCAAGATTTCTTAAATCCATATTTTTAATTAAATTTTCTTATAGAAATTATACCGACCTTTGGTCTTTTGACCATTTTGCCCTTACACGTGTTCGGGATTAATTTAACCCAACTTCCTTCATACTTTCCCCCATCTTTTCTTATTTAATTTCCGTATTTTAATTAAATTCGGTTCTTACAACTCTCCCCCACTTAAAGAATTTGGTCCTCCAAATTAGAACCAAGTCATATGAGTCCATATACAACTCCGGGTACATCGATCGTATCATACTCCTTTAATTCTCATGTGATCTTTTCTCCGGAGTGTATTACTACCAAAAGACTTTAATTAGGGAGATCGTCTTAAACCTCAATACTTTCTCTTTCCTGTTTAATGCCCGAATCAACTTATCAATATACTTATATTTTCATTAAACTGAACTTTTGGAGTTCATATTCGATCACCTATGCTGGATCTGGATAGTATTGTCGAAGCATCAAAACTGAAACACATTGTGGGTGCCTGTTAATTCGGGTGATAACACCAACTTACAGGTCTTATCTCCTACTTGTTCAATCTCTCAAAAGATTCAATCCAGCGAAACTTAATTTACCTTCTTCCAAAAGTTTGCTATGTCCTTATTCTCTTAGGACAGTAAACATTTCAATCATACTAATTCACCAAGGGTGAATTTCGATGCTTGTCTATCTGCTCTGAGGTGTGCTTAATCTCTCATCCTTAACTAAACATCCTCAGAGACTTATTATCCAAAGTCGTAACTAATTCTATTTGTCACCCACTTTTTCTTATCCAATTTGGGAAACAACCCCTACAGCCATACACTGTCTCATATCTTGTTATCCCGATACTCAACTGCCAACTGTCGTTATTAGCGACTTCAATTTGTGACAACTGATCATTCCAGGAGCTTATAAAATCAAGGGCACACGCTTTCATCGGATCCTCCAGAACTTGTACAGTCCTCTCTGACTGACCATCTGTCTGAGGATGAAAAGCTGTGCTAATACTCAGTCGGGTTCCCATAGCTTCCTAAAAATATCCTCAGAGGTGGGAAGTGAAGCGGGAATCCCTATATGATACCATGCTCACTGGAACGCTACTTAATGTTCCACAATCTTCCTTATACATAAATCCTCATACACACTCTGAGTATCTGGGGAGTTCGTAATCCAGAAGGTGGGTAGACTTAGTTACTCTATCGACTATCATCCAAATAGCCTCGTAATTCACCTGGGTTCTTTGTAACCCATCATAAAATTCATGGAGACTTGCTCTCATTTTCCGTGCCGTGTCGATATAGGTAGGTGCTGCAATAACTCTGCAGACTTTTAATACTCTACCTTATCCTGCTGACATACTAGGCACTTTTCCACAATCTCTATCATATCTCTTTCCTCATCTGACCACCAATACCCTTTTTAAGATTTCAATATATCTTTATTACTTTCCGTATGCACTGTATATCCCGAAGAGTGAGCTTCTGACAATATTATTATCTCATCAACTGTGGTCTTGGGGAGCACTTATACTATCTCGGAACCTTTGTAAATCATTATCATATTCTGTGAACTCTGTCACTGTACCCTTCTGAATCTGACCCAAACTATCGACATCGTGCCGATCATCACGCTAAGCCTGTCAAATCTGGGCACTCTCATCCGGTTCTAATCTCAGGCTAGCTATCACATAATCATACCAATCACTGTCATCATCAGAAGGGATCACATCACTACCGAGGTTCACAATTGCTCTAGCAGCTCACGCTCCCTGACCATCATGTGTGGTACCATCCCGAGGCTCTTTCTACTCAAAGCATCAGCCTTTCCTGGGTGGTACAATTTTCACAATTAAAATCTCTCAGAAGCTCTAACCCACTATGTATTCTCATATTCGCCTCTTTCTGTGAAAACAGATACTCGGGCTTTATGATCAGTGCATATCCATAATTTCTCACCATGTACATAATAGTACCATATCCTCAATACAAATACTATTGCCAACTTTAAATCATGGGTCAGATAGTTTATTTCACGATCAAGGAGTTGTCTGACTCCAAAATTGACTATCTTCCCATTATACATCAATACACAGCTCCTTCATAATTTTGAGGTATCCATACTCACTGAAAACCTCTTGAGCTGTTGGGTATGGTGAAATTAATCACGGTGGTCAGTTCATACTTCACTACACCGAAATCCATGTCACATCTATCATCTTATTTATCATCTCATTCCAAGACCACGTTTTCTTAGTTAAACGTGTCAACCAGGTATATCCTTTTAGAACTCGCAGCAACCATCTGCAAAAGCAATTTCCCAATTGTTGCTTATAAATCGCCCTAGACTTTAGCTACACCCAATATATCATCGATAATGATGATTACAAATCGATCTAATCCTTGACTTATTTACGCATAAGCATATAAGATCCTTCTCAACCGCTTACGTCTTTAGGTACTAACCTGCACCATTTCCTTTTCTTATCTTAATGGCTCTTATTAAATTTTTACTATGTTAACCTTTATGATTTGCCGAATTTTAATATTCTTATCGTCTTAGTAAAGGTATCCTAATGCTAAAGATATTCATTACGATGATCGATTTCCAGTTATAGGTTATATATATATCTAGACGTTGTCAAGTCTTCAGGCGGGGAGGTATTTTGAAATACCTTTATTAACCTTCAGACTTAACCACATATACTTTATATACCAGTCCATGTGGTTACAATTTGTATTCGCTACTAATTGCTTTAATCCTAATGACTTCATATCGTAAGGATGTTCTCACCTTGCATATGCCTCTTACTCCAATACATCTTGTATTCAGAATTAAGCATATCTCATCTTAAAGATTATCTCCTTAGTGTATCTATTATAACGAAACTCTTGTCATTATTCATTTCGTGAGTACAATCCTTTACTCCTTTAATTTCAACTGTTGCATCCCTTTTTATCACCTGTCAACACTTACAGTATACTTTTCAGGGATGTTTTCACCCCTGTTTTCAACTTAAAACCTCTATATCCATATTCCGTTACTTAATCCTCCTTTATTGGGGTACTCATTTATCTGTATTTGCCCAATGATGTAGGCATTCATGCCTTTTACTCACTTATATGCGAATGAAGGCGGTATGAATAAATGTGTGGCACCAGGATCAATAAACATATGTACTTCATTATTCATAACAAGTGTGGTATCTTACACCACATCCATGAAACATCAATAGTGTCCTGGTCTAAGACATCCTCTCGCCTTCGTCCAACAACCTACTTCCTTTTTTTTTTCTTTTCGGCTATGGCCTCCCTTTTTGTTGCAGCTATACCAACGAAGTTTTTCTGTCTCTTTACTTTTCTGTAGGACAATCTCCCCCAACTCTATGCAATCAAAATCAATGGTCTGTCTTACCACACTTAACGGCTATTTTCATCCATACAGTGTAGGTATAGACCCTCCTTCTGTGGTATCCACCATACATCTCACACTGCTTACAGTGCTCACACTGCTACACTGCTTCTTAGCAGGTCGGGGTCCTCCAATCACAATGCCCTCAAGAGTGCCAAAATTGGATGCACTGGGCCTTACCAATTATCTTACTCCATAACTCGTCAAATCAGATCTTTTACCAATTACCATTTTCTATTTTAACATCTCTGCCATTTCTCGATTCTCTTTTCTGTCTCTATTTCAGCCCTCATTACCTTTCCCAATCTCAGAGGCATGCAATTCATGTTCTTATTTACCCAACTGTAAATCTGCGCACTGCTTCGACATAGGTAATATCTCAGGGGCCAATCGGACTCTAATTGACAATTTGAGCCCTTCCATAAACTTTTAGACATCTCGACTATCACTGTTTATAGTGTCGAGGTAATATCTGTCCAAGAATATAACTGAGTTTCATACTCATAATCAATTTAGTATTCCTGGGCAGTGTAAGAAATTTTTCCTTTAAATCATGTCCGGGATATCCTGTCACCGGAATACATCCAATAAGATTTCTCATCTTAGCTATGGACGTTTAACACTTAAGATGGGTCGAGCGGGTTTCCACCAATGCTCCGCTGCGCCCTCTAATCTTATTCATAATCTGAGCAATTAGCTCCTCACAATAATCTCCACACTCCGCTCCAATCTCGCGAAGCGTGTCTCAATACTGTCCGATCTCTCTGTCGGACTCTGAGAGGCATGTTCAACATTAGCCTCCATTTCAATTTCATCCTGATTCTCACAGGTCACCTCAGCACGACTTAGCAGACTCAGGTCTACCTCTACGACCTCTGCTTCGTGCACTATCTCATCTAACGCGACTCATATTAGGCATTCCTGCATTCTCAACCATTTCTTAGTCAAAACCCATCTCGATATACACTATTGTATCTAACCAAGCACAGTAACATGGGGATGTAATTTCCTAATTACTGACACTGACACACATCAGACCAATTGTGCTCTGATACCATAATAATTGTCACGACCCAAACTACCCAAAAATCAGAGTTAATTTTTCGCATTTTATTATTTTCTTACTTAAATTCTTACCTGTCCTCGAATCGTGACCACACTCCACTAATAATTGGGCTGTGCGTCAATGCCAGTCCCACCATTCAATTACCATCTAACTTATTTCTTCTCCAGTCATTTATAATTGTTTACATTATTTATACATCCCCTAAAGTTACTTATAAACATGTTACTGTGCTATGCTTATGTAGATACAATATGTACAAGTGTATATACCTTATGTTGATGGGCAGCAGCGGATATCCGGAATGCAGTACTGAGTCGTCGCAACTTCAGCTGGAGATTATCTGTGGGAGAAAATGAAAGGGGTGAGCACATCAAGCTCAGTAAGGCAATCCTACGAACAAGTAGGTAACCATACTACCTACATGAACGTGGTGCCATGCATAAACCACCCTTTCTCCACACATTTTAAAACAAATGATATGATGTTGTGATGTTATGTAAAACAAGTTTGCACGGAAATTCAACATGCAATTATAAAAATCATTTCTTTCTCAATTAAAATTTTCACAATAAACTCAGGACTCGACCCCTCCTTCGGGTGATCCTGACTCACACAAATCCATGAAAATCGGTTTACATCACACATGGGTTTAAAAGCATGGAAATAACCATCATGCACATTTAATTAAAAACCCAGTTTAAATCATCGAAATCGTCGACATGCGAGACGAGGCAATATCTGTATAACGACAATAACCAGGACTATGGCCATATGTGTCCTCGGGAGTTCCTCAGCTACACGGATCCTAGTGTGCGGGTTCTCACCATGATCGGGAACCGCCCAGGAGGTGGGTCAATCCATCCCGTCAGTCTTATCCGATCCCAGGCATCCGAAGATGCTGCATCCGGAGATGCCGTATCCGAAGATACCACACGGTACATCGTACTCCATGCTACTTGCACGGTACATCATACTCCGTGAACCCATATAATATCTCTAGGTACTCCAGCCCAATTGGCCTGCTTCCCACAGAGGTTTGTTTCTCAATACTCATGCCATGTCTCAAAACGCACGTGCGAGCCTATTAAATCGGTGACACACAGTCTACCCGATGCTCCAAGCACGGCTCATCGCATGTTCTCATAAAATCAGTGCGAGCGATGCTCAGCACTCTCATCAACTCAAATAAAATTGGCAGAGCCCGCTTTACATCCCCACAAGGCCGCCAACCTCATCCCTCACTCTCACCCCACCTAAGAGGTCTCTTGAGCCTGTTGGGCCTTTTGGCTGACTCCAAGGGTAGACAGCGCAACTCCACAAATCCGGTAAAACTAGTGCGAGTTACGCTCAGCACTCTGTATATAAATCACATGAAAATCTTATAAAAATATGGTGCGAGTTAGACTCTAGCACCCTGTCACGAAAAAGCATATGAAATCTGGTGCGAGTTATACTCTAGCACCTATGCATGTAAAACTCTAGTGCGAGCTCTCGCTCCAGCACTAATGCATGCATCACACAAATCAAATATCGTGCGAGCTGGGCTCTAACACGTCATATGTCAATAAAACACGTAGGCGGCTCTATTTCCTCAAAACAGTTTTCAAAATAATTATATTGTTGAAAGTATGCAATGCTGTGCATTTTCTTTCCAAGTGAGCCAGCCTACTCATGCATGTGTTAAAATACCTCCAGAATGAGTAGGAACCTTTTGTTCTTGCTCCTCCCAAATTTTCCTAAATTTATATATTTTACCCTTAACAAGGGTATTTTAGTAATTTGCCCATTCGGGGCACTAAAATTATTAATTGACCTCTAGACCCTTCAGGTAATTTTTAAAGACTACAAATGAACTTAAAATTGCGTAAAGTTACCTCTAGCAATCCGCAGAATTCCCTTACCTTATTTTCCTGTCGAGTCTGACCTTTTCTTTTCCACTGTTATCTCGTCGCGCAGTCCGTTATGCTCCCAATCAAATGCCCGGAACTGCGTATTAATATTTCTTAGGTCAGATATTATACAATTTAATTGTATTTAATATTTTCTGGGCTTAATTTAAATCATTGGGCCCATTTACCCCTATTGGGCCCGATTGCACCTTAATGGGCCTTAATCGGCCTTAAGCCCATTTTCCACTTAATTTTCACTTTATCGAGGCCTATTGGGCTCATTGGGCCCACCAATAATTTATTGGACCTCGTTCTAACTCTCGAATGGCTAAATTTAATATTTACAACAATTTATCTAAATTTTCCATAATTTAATTCAATTTATGCGGAAATCAAATCAATATCACGCATAACGAGGTAATTATCGTAAATAGGGGTCACTTACCCGAGATTCCATGCTAATACGTAAATCGAGGCTATCTCGAGCCCTCAGTGGATGCCAATCGTCGAGCTACACAATTCCATAATTTTTTGGGTAAGTTTTTAGCCCAAAATTAATTAAATTAAATACTCCGAAATTTAAATCGAGTCAATTTCGACCACTACTGACTTACCAGAAGCTCGATTACACCACAAAAATTTTCTCCAATTTTTTTCTCTTTTTTTCCCTTTTTCTTCCTTTTTTCCTCTCTTTTTGGCTGGACCGGTTCAGTCTAGTTCGGACCGGTTCAGACCGTCGGTTCTCTCCGGTTCGGTTGGTTCACTGCCAGTTCACTGCCTTGCCGGTCGGTTCTCTGCCGGCTTCCACTAAAATACTCCATAAAATCCCAAAATATCACTTAAAATTATAATTTTATTCTAATTTAATTAATTTAATTTTATTTAATTTATTTATTATATTTTAACCTCTTTTTCGGGTATAATTTCCCCGTATTTTCGGGATATTGTCCCGGGTGACTTTTCGGTATATTTTTCGATTATTTTCGAGATTATTTTTTCGAACTAAAAATTCCGATTAATCCCGATTAATTCCCATAAACTAATATCTCGATCAATTTAACCCGAAATAAATTTATTTCACTTTTATTGACCAAGATTTCTTAAATCCATATTTTTAATTAAATTTTCTTATCGAAATTATACCGACCTTTGGTCTTTTGACCATTTTGCCCTTACACGTGTTCGGGATTAATTTAACCCGACTTCCTTCATACTTTCCCCCATCTTTTCTTATTTAATTTTCGTATTTTAATTAAATTCGGGTCTTACACATCTGAATCAGCATTTAGTATGGGTGATAGAGTTATCAACAAATGGAGAAATTGTCTCACAACCCATAATACAAAAATTTTGATTACCACTCGTAATTGGCTGTATGGATATGATATAGATAAAGATGGTAATATTTTGGTGTCATTATTATTTTATTAATTTTTTATTATTTAAATTCTTATATGATTATTTTTATATATTTTATTAGATGAAGAAGATGAAACAATGAGATTTGGAAGGAAAGTTGGATTAACTTGAACTAGTTGGTTTATGGAGGAGGATGAAGAGTTCTAATTGCAATGTATCTTGATATTTTATTTCTTACTATTTATATTGTTAAAAAACTAAATTTTTTTTATTAAGAGTAATTATAATTGATCATTGCCTCATTAATCTTATTTGAAGACAGTGTCGCTCTTGGAGAGTTTGGTTGCTTCCTGAATTTACAATCTTTTCAAGTATGTTATTCATCAAGCCGCTAGCGTTGAATGGAATGATCGTATTTTCCTGTTTTGTTCATCATGCAATGTATGACTAGGGATTGGTTTCTCCATGACTAGGTGACTGTGTATGAGAATGATTGTATATTTTCTATTTTGTTGTTCTTGTAATGTTACATGTCATAACTTTAAGTGTTTGATTTTTTTTTTGCTGGTTTGTTTTTTACTATATTTGATTAATTTAGAACATAACAATCATTGACTTGTTAATGACATGAAAATTTGGATGCAAACATGTCATAGTTGAATCTGAATCTTTTTTTTGCAGTGAAAAAGTTATTCAACCTTTAAAAGGGTATGATCTCCTCTTTCAACTTTCAATTCTTATTTTTAGCATAATCACCATTTAAAAAACAAATTACTATTTTTCTATTTACGAGTTATAGGAGTCAGAATTTAAATTCTAATTTTGTTAATAATGTATTCAATGTTTTATATGAAATATCATATTTAAATAAATGTTACAATTATATAATGATTTATATATATATATATATATATATATATTTGATTTATTATTATATTAAAATTAAAATTTTAATATGAAATAAATATAATAAAATAGTATAATAATTGTTTTTATAATAAAATCAAATGTTATATTTAATAATATATTTATTATTTATTATTTATTATTAAAAATATAATAAGCATAATATTGAAAATTATTTGATATTGAATATTATATTATGTTTTAAAATAATTTTATTTAATAATTGAATGTAAATATTTAATATTTATTTTGTTGATAATAAATTATTGATATAATTATGTAATAAATAAATAATGATTGTTTTAAAATTTTATAAATTTTAATTAGAAAATGTGCATTATTATTATTTATTTATTTATTTATTTTTTAATATAATAATTATATAATTATAATTCGGGTTTTTTGGGTTATAAGTTTGGGCTTTCTCGGGTTTCGGATCGGGTCAGTTTCGGGTTCAGGTCATATCGGGCTCGGGTTATGTCTGGTTTGGGTTTTTTCGGGTTTAGATTTTTTCGGGCTCGGGCTTTTTTGGGTTCGGGCTTTATCGAGTTTGGGCTTTTTCGGGTTGGGCTTTTCTCGGGCTCGGGCCTTTGACTTTTTGGTCAATTCGATCCGGTCTCGAGTTCGATCTCGGGCGGGTTTTCGGGCTCGGGCCAACTTTTGCCAGCTCTACCACCTGTCTCACATGATATCACATGGTTTTATAAACACTAAATATGATTTGTGTTATCCAAGGTAGACCCGAGGGAAGGGTCAAACCTTGTTTGACCTTTTTACAGGAACGATGTACTGGTTGTGATGAGTTTATTATGATGAGCATGAGATGTTTTACATGATGGTTTTCCATATTTTTATGCCTATTTTCATATTTTCAGTACGTGATATATGTATATACATGTGGCATAGTTTTAATTGTACCTGATGCTCTGAATATAAATGAATTTATATCATGACATTATAAGCATGTAGATAGTATAGTTATCTATCTGCTTGCATTATTACCTTACTGAGCATGTGGTTGCTCATCCCCTTCATTTTCACCCTCTATAGAGCGCACACAGTAGTTTAGTGAGGGATTGAGGAGTTGCATCCTGGTATTCGCTGCTTCCCATCGCCGAGAGGTATACACATTGGTTTTCATTTTGTATTTAAAAATGTAATAACACAGTAATCATTTTGGAATGTAATATGAGAGATGTAAATATTAATAGACACGTACAAGTATTGAATTTCAATTATAAACTATACGTGTTTTGCTTTGGAATAAATTATAAGATAGATGACATAGTAGATGGTAAAGAGTGACTAATGTTGACTAATAGCCTAACTGTTTGGTGGTGAGAATGTTCACGATCGTGAAAGAAAAGGAAAAAGCAAAAAAATTATAGTGATTTTAGGTAAAAATGGGTCATGACAGAGATTGGTATCAGAGCAGAGTTTGCTTGATATGATTCGGTATTAGTAAGTAGGAAAGTTACATCCCCATATTACTGTACTTTGTTTGGATATAACAGTGTATACCGAGATGAAATAATACTAATAAATTGTATGGATATAGGAAATTAGGCATTATTCCAGTCACCCGTCGTGGTTGAGGGGCGAGTTCACGTGCCAGAGGCCTAAGGGTAGGCCTGAGAGCTATACAGAGCCATAGATTGATCAGGCTCCACAGGACCCTGTTGAGAGACCAGGGGATACTGAGGCATGCTTTGTAGGATAAAGAGAAGTATTAAGAACCTTGTTGAGATAGTCACGCAAGCGTTAGGGGCTGGTGATAGACGAGGTTCAGTCGGGCAGCCTACTACTACTGGACAGACAACTGGAAAGAGACCTCAGACTATAGAGACTGTTACACGACCCCCAGTTCAGGATACAGCTTCTGCTCTCGCTCCACAGCTGAGCGGTACTGATCTGGGTTATGACTGTGAATTGAGTAGGTTACGACAGTTCCAGGAGTTCAGACCTCCAGTCTTTAGAAGGGTGAAAGAGACGGTTATTGCCGAGGATTGAGTATATGAAATGGAGAAGTTGTATGGGTTCTTTAGGTGTACATCGATTGAAAGGTTGCCTTTGTCGCATTTATGTTGAAGGGTGAGGTAGAGCACTGGTGGAGATCCACAGTATCTATCCTGAGAGCCCGACACTCAGAGATTACATGAGAGATATTTTCAAAAGCCTTTAGGAGGCAGTATATTTTGGCCACTGCACAAGGAAAGTTACAGATAGAGTTTATGAATTTGGTTCAGGGGAATCACTCCGCTGATGAGTATGAGTCAAGGTTCATATCCTTAGGGAGGTATGACCCGGATACATTGAGCAGTGAGGCTCGGAAGGTCCAGAAGTTCATGGATGGGTTGAAACCAGCCATTTGATCTAGATTAGCTCTGTTTGATATCCCCACTTATGAGGAGGTAGTGCACAGGGCACAGTTATGTGAGCAGGACTTCGAACGAAATGCCTCTGAGCTTGGGAAAGTTAGTAGCAGGAGAGACAAAGATCGAAAGAGATCCGGAGGTGATAGAGGGGTCAGGAGGGGAGGACGACTCTTTGAGAAGAGGTCAAAGATTGAGGAGATACAAGAGAGAGATGCTAGACCTCTTGTGTACCAAAATTTAGCTACACCGAAAGGTATAGTCATTGGAGGACCTTGGCCTACTACCAAATAATGTAGGAGATGTGGTAGATCTCATGGTACCAGGCCTTGTTCGATGACCTCTGAAGTGTGTTACAGATGTGGGAAGCCAGGGTATATCATGAGGTATTGCCCAGAGATGATTGAGACTACCCCACAAAAGGGCAAAGAGCTGAAGAGAGCTCTTGTTGAGACTTCTACTCCGAGGAGAAAAGCTACATCTGAGGAAAAAGGGAAACAGGTGGTTGGCAGAGGGCTAGTGAATGCATTAGACTAGGACACCGCAGACGCTTTAGCGGATGTGATTAAAGGTACCATCCTAATTTTTGATTTAGAAGCATTTGTGTTATTTGATCCTGGTGCCACGCATTCCTTTATATCGCCTTCATTTGCATGTAAGTTGTCGAATCATGTAACGCCTACATCATTAGATAGAATGTTGCTAATTTCTACACCTAATGATAGTCAGTTGACTGAGTATGTATATAGGGAATGTAGACTAAAAATAGAGGGAAAAGATATGACAACCAAACTTATTCTATTGAATATAAGTGATTTTGATGTAATTTAAGGAATGGACTAGTTGTCTGCGAACCATGCTGTTTTAGAATTTTATGCTAAAACAGTAATGTTTTCAAGGATAGATAGCTTTACTGTAAGTTTTGCTGAAAAGAAATGAAGAAATATGATTATTGTAATGGGAAGAGTATAATTTCAATTCATCATATTTAAGAGATGAAATTACTTATTAATCATGAATGTTAAAATGATGATCTATGTTACTAACGGTGGAAAGAATAATTTGAAGGGTTCATTACATACGTAGTTAACACAAATAAGGCACTATGGAATTGAGAGACATTCCAGTGGTTGCAGAATTTTCTGATGTCTTCCCGGATGATTTACCAGGGTTACCACCTGATAGAGAGATGGAGTTTTTATAGAGTTAGTACCTGGTACAGCGCCAATATCTAAACCACCGTATAAAATGGCTCCGATTGAGTTGAAAGAGCTAAAAAAGCAGTTGCAGGAGTTGCTAGAGAAAAGGGTTTATCAGACCGAGTGTATCACCTTGGGGAGCACCAGTACTATTTGTAAAGAAGAAGGATGGGAGCCTCCGACTATGCATAAATTACCGGTTGTTGAATAAGGCTACCATCAAGAATAAGTACCCCTTTCCACGCATTGATGATCTATTGGATCAGCTCTGAGAAGTACAAGTCTTTTCTAAAATAGATCTGTGGTCTGGGTACATCAATTGAGGATACGGAGTGGAAATGTGCCCAAGGCAGCATTTCGTACTCATTATGGCCACTACGAGTTTTTGGTTATACCATTTGGATTGACGAATGCCCCCTCAACATTTATGGCTTTGATGAATGATGTGTTTAAGCCATACTTGGACTAATTTCTAATTGTGTTTATTGATGATATATTGATTTATTCCAAATCTAGGGAAGATCATGAGCAGCACTTGAGGATAGTTCTATAGACCCTCCGAGAGAAGGAGTTATATGCCAAACTCAGTAAGTGTAACTTTTGGTTTGAGCAAATCTTATTTCTGGGCCATGTTGTATCGAGGGATGGGGTACCAATAGATCCATCCAAGATTGAGGTAGTTATTCAGTGTGAATAGCCTAGGACAGTCACTGAGATCAGAAGTTTTTTGGGATTGGCAGGTTATTATCGGAGATTTATAGAGGGTTTCTTCAGACTAGCTGCTCCGTTGACACGTCTGATGCGGAAGGATGTTGAGTTTGTATGGGACGAGGCATGTGAGAAGAGTTTTCAAGAGCTTAAGCTTCGGTTGACCACTGCTCCGATTCTCACCATTTCTACCAGCTCATGAGGTTTCTCTGTGTATACGGATGCATCACACCAAGGACTGGGCTGTGTACTTATGCAGGATAGGAGGGTAGTTGCCTATGGATCCAGGCAGTTGAAGGATCATGACAAGAACTATCCGACTCACGATTTAGAGTTGGCGGTCGTAATGTTTGCATTGAAGATATGGCGCCACTACCTCTATGGTTATAAATTTCAGATATTCACGGACCACAAGAGCCTTAAGAATCTATTCTCACAGAAGGAGTTGAACATGAGACAGAGAAGATAGCTCGAGCTCCTGAAGGACTATGATTGTGAAATCCTGTACCACCTGGGTAAGACGAATATAGCTGCCGATGCCTTGAGCAGGAAGAACCTCGAGTTGGTGTCTTTTACGATGATTAGGGAACACAAGCTGTTGGAAAAGTTCACGAGCCTTAGTTTAGATATGACCCCGCCTGATACTGATAGTGGTTGTATGGTAGCTAGCCTGCGGTTGGAACTGAATGTAGTGGATCGTATCGACAGGCTCAGTGGATTAATCAGCAGTGCAGTGATGTTGTCAGGCAGATACAGAGGGGTACAGAGACTGATTTTGATTTGAGTTCAGATGGATTACTGAGGTTCAGAGGTCGAATATATCTTCTCGATGATCCAGAGATCAGGAGAGTGATTTTATTAGGTATACGATACATCCGGGGAGTACCAAGATGTCTAAGAACCTTTGAAAGATTTATTGGTGATTTGGAATGAAGAGAGATATTGCAGATTATGTCGCTAGATGTCTCGTCTGTCAGCAGGTGAAAGTAGAGCAGCAGAAGCCTGTAGGGTTATTGCAGCCTCTACCGATACCGATATGGAAGTGGGAGCACGTCACCATAGATTCTGTGATGAGTTTACCGAAGACTCGTAGAGGTCATGATGCCATTTGGGTAATTGTTGATCGGTTGATGAAGTTAGCCCATTTCTTAGCTATGAGAGCTATCGATACTCTGAGTCAGTTGACAAACTTATATGTTCGAGAGATAGTTCAGTTACATGATGTTCCAGTGACAGTTACATGATGTTCCAGTGAGCATTGTTTCTGATCGGGATGCCTACTTCACTTCCCACTTCTGGGAACGTTTTTAGGAAGCGATGTGGACCCAGTTGAGTTTTAGCACCGCTTTCCATCCTCAGACAGATGGTCAGTCAGAGAGGACTATACAGATCTTGGAGGATATGTTGAGAGCGTATGTGCTGGATTTTAGAGGCTCCTGGGATAATCACCTACCACTAGCTGAGTTTGCCTATAGTAACAGTTATCATGTGAGTATCGGGATTGCACCATATGAGGCATTGTATGATCGTAGATGTGGTTCTCCTATTGGATGGGAAGAGGTTGGTAATAGATAGATTAGATTTTTACTCCTGACTTAGTGCAGCAAGCCTCTAAGGACGTCCAGTTGATTTGTGAAAGGTTACAGATAGCTCAGAGTAGACAAAAGAGTTATGCTGACAGGAGACGGAGACCACTAGAGTTTACTGTGGGTGACTATATTCTTACGAGTTTCTCCCTCGAAAGAGATTATGAGGTTCGATAAGAAGGGTAAGTTGAGCCCTCGATATATCGGGCGATTTGAGATACTTGACAGAGTGGGAAATAAGGCATACAAGCTAGTATTGCCACCTGACCTAACAGGTGTTCATAATATCTTCCACATCTCTATGCTTCGGAAGTACCATCTGGATCAGACACATGTTATTAGGTATGAGCCATTGGAGCTCAGTGAGAGCATGTCATGTGTCGAGAGACCAATTCAGATATTGGATAGGAAGGGAAAGGTGTTGAGGTCGAAGATGATTCCCTTAGTGAAAGTTCTTTGGCAATATCACACTCCGGAGGAAGCTACCTGGGAGTTAGAGAGTGTGATGCAAGAGAAGTACCCGGATTGTTCTCAGACTGATTTGGTTCTAATTTAGAGAACTAAATTTCTTTATAGGGGGAGATTTGTGAGTCCCCATATATGTATGACTTTATTTCATGTTAATGGAATCATAAGATGAAAGATTTTAATCATATAAATCTGATTGAAATTGCAAAGAGAATTCATGAATATATGTAATGGCAAAATAAGGGATGAAGTGGCCACAAATTAAATGAATGAAATTTAAACCCTTCAGACCAATATAAGGACTCAAACACGAATCGATAATACAATGTCAATGAGTTCTATGTATCTTTTATGATTCCACGCTGTATACACAAGTTACATAATACGTGAATCATAAGAAATGAATATTTTCATACTTTAAGTGTGAATAGAATGCAAAATGGATAGTGAAGCAATTGAATGCAAGTTGTTCTTTAAAATTTTGGAAAAACTACAGTTAGGAACCTGCAGAGGAAGGCTAGATCAATCTCTTATTCAAAGCAGATCGATCTCCTATTCAATCAGATCGATCCTTATGTGATTCTGCCAAGAACAGATCAATCCCCTCCCTAGAGCAGATCGATCTCAATTTACCTCTGCTTAGAAGGATAGATCTCTTCCAAAACACAGATCGATCTCCAATGGTTTCTAGCTAGAAAGGATTGATCCCTTCCCAAAGAGCAGATCGATCCCCTACTCAAAATAGATCGATCTCCACTTGATTCTACCTGGTAAGGATCGATCCCATCCCATGAGCAGATCGATCTCACAGCCTATAAATTGAATACCGAGAGAGTTTTAAGCAAGGGAAGATCGATCTCTCACCCTAGGAGATCGATCTCATGTAAGACCCGATTTTATTTAAAACACGAAATAAGAAAAGATCAAATGAAGGATTAAAATGGTATTCTCGAACGTGTGCAAGGGTAAAATGGTTAAAAGGCCGAAATTCAATATTAATTGGGACAAGAAAATTTAATTAAAAAATATGGGATTGAAAATTTTTGATCAATAACGAAGAAATAATTAAATTTCGAGTTAAATTGATCAAGATATGAATTTATTGGAATAAACTGAAATTTTCACTTTGAAAAATAATCCCGAAAGTATTCAAAAAATTATCTCGAAAGTGAAATAATATCGATAAATTCATTTATTGAATAAATGAATAAAATAATAATTTTTTTAGATATTTTGGATTTTTAATAATATTATAATGATTAAAATAATAATTAAAATAAATTACAAAATAAATAAAAAAAAGTTTGAATCACGAAACTGGTAAACAGAGAAAACGAAGAGAAGCAGACACAGGCGCGAACCGAGGAGGAATCATCGGACGAGCCACCACTGGAGGCCAGGAACTCCAGGCGAGGGCCGGTGAAGGCAGCCCAACACCAGGCGACCCACCAGCGATCGCGACGCGTCGTGGATCCCATCAAAATCTGCAGATCGAAAGAGGAGAGGCCGAAAAGGGAGAGAGGAGATTGGCGGCCATCAGCGCCGTTTTGACTCCAGTCGAGGCTCGATAATGAACGCCTAGGTATAGCCGAGCCGAACGGCACCGGAATCGCATCGGGAACCAGTCAGACGATGTCGAAACGGTAAAGTTGATCCTAAACCGGTACAGACCAGTTCAGTGCAGTGCAGTATGTTGAACCGGACCAGACCGACTCAGCCAAAAAGAAAAGGAAAAGAAGAAACAAAAAGGCAAAAGAAAAAGGGAAAATTGGGGAAAATCTCAGTGATGCAATCTAGCTACTGGTAAGTCGGTAAGCGGTCGAAATTGACTGATTTAAATTTTGAAATATTTAATTTGATTAATATTCGACTGAAAGTTTACCCGAAAAATATTAAATTATGTAGCTCGACAATTGACGTCAAACGAGAGCTCGAGATAGCCTCGATTTACGTACTATCATGGAATCTCGAGTAACTAACCCTTATTTACGACAATATTGCGTCGTTATGCGTGTTAAAAATTTACCGCATGAATTACGAATTTAATTTTCGCATTAAATGAATTAAATTCTGAAATTTGAGATAAATTGTTGTAAATAATTCATTAAGCTATCCGAGAATTTAGAACGAGGTCCAATAAATATTGATGGGCCCAATGAGCCCAATAGGCCTCGATAATGTGAATAGTAAGTGAAAACAGGCTTAAGGCCGATTAAGGCCCATTATGGTACAATCGGGCACAATGATTTAAATTAAGCCCAAAAAATATGAAATACAATTAATTGTATTGTATTTGACCTGATGAATATTTATCCGCAGTTCCGGAGATTGGATTGGGAGCAAATCGGATTGCGTGACGAGTCATCAGTGGAAAAGTCAAACTGTATAGAAAAATGAGGTAAGGGAATTGTGTGAGTAGCTAGAGGTAGCTACGCGTACTTTAAATAGCTTTTGTATACACTGAATATGTATGTATACATTAATATGGTACAAAGGTTCTAAAAATGGTTTAAAGATTTTAAGGAAAAGACTATTTTACCCCTATTGAGGGAAGTTCACCTAAGGATGGTGAAAGCATGACATGCACGAAATGCATGATTTAAGGAATTTTCTGAATTAAGGAATTTTATTGGTTTTTAAGCAAAGTAAATTGATAGACTGGCCAGTAATTACATAAATTTTACAAGATAACACTACATAAGTGTTATTTATATTTAAATGAAATTTCTTTGGGAAATGGGCCAACTATCAAGTTTATATGGAAACAGATAGTGTTGGCTCATAACTCCACAATATCTGCGTTTGTGAGTGTACATAAAATGTGCTTGAGCGGTTGGTTGCACCGACTTGTGTGACATCATATGCATGAAATGTGCTAGAGCGGTTGCTCGCACTGATTTTTATTCTTGTGGAATGCATGAGAAGTGCTGGAGCTTAGCTCATACTCTATTTTGACTGTTTTAACTATATATACATAAAAAGGTGCTTGAGCGATTGCTCGCACTAGTTTTTATGATTTGACATGCATGAGAGATGCTGGAGCTTAGCTCGCATCCTGTTTTGATATGATATTGCATAAAAGCCGTGCTGGAGTGTAACTCTCATGAGATTTGATGTATTTATGCATAAAGCCGTACTGGAGCGTTGCTCGCATGAAGTTTTATATGGTTTTATAACTCATTTTAAAGTCGTACTGGAGTTTTTCTCGTACGAGGTTTTCACTGAGTTTTTATACATATCCGTACTAGAACATTGCTCGTACGTGCATTTTATGTAAGACCCGATTTTTATCGTCAGAGCAAAGGGAATGAATAAAAATTTTCGAATGCATTTTAAAAAATGCAAATGATTTAAATGGAATTTTCGAACACGTTGAAGGGTAAAACGGTCAAAAGATCAAAATTCGGTATTAATTGGGATAAGAAAATTTCATTAAAAATAATGGATTTGAGAATCTTGATCAATAATGATGAAATAATTAAATTTATGGTTAAATTGATCAAGATATGAATTTATTGGAATTAATCGAAATTTTCATGTCGGGAAATTTTCCCAAAAACAATCGAAAAATATACCGAAAAATCGAAATAATACCAATAAATTCAATTATTGATTAAAAGAATGAAATATAATTTTTTTAGATATTTTTTGGATTTTTAGAATAAAATAATGAATAAAATAATAATATAATAAATTATAAAAATAAATAAAATAAAATAAAATTAAAAATAAATAAAATTAAAAAAAAAAAGAGGATTGCGCGACACAGTCGCGCGACCCAAATAGAAAACAAAAGGATCGATGTCCTGGTGCGGGCGAACGACGGTGACAAAGGGGAAGAGAAGACCGGCGAAGCAAGGTCGGCACCGAGGGAGCCTCCACCGGCCGGCACGCGCACCCCAGCCACAAGAAATCGCGAGAAACGGCGAGGGGGAGAAATCGAAAAAGGAAAAAAGAAACGGCGGCCACTGGCGCCGATCTGGCCAACCCCGCCCCTATCTGAACGTCCCCGAAGCAAAGACGAGCAGATTGGTTGTGGCCACTGCCGGCGAAACCAACAGACGACACTGAAAACGGCGAAAAGGAGAGGCACCACAGATGCCGAGGGAGAAAAGGCCGGACCGACCACTTTCTAGCCAGCCATGGCTAAACCGAGGGCAGATCCGAGCTTCGCGAGGTCCTGAGAAGCTACTGGCGACGAAAGCCGATGAAGAACTGGCCGGCGAAGCTCTGAACCAGTCGAATCGGACTGAACCTGCTGAACCGGACCGGTCTGAATCAGGTTAAACCGGACCAAACTGGTTCAGCCAAGAAAGAAAGGATAAAGGGGAAGAATTTTTGGGGATACACTGGACTTCGGGCAAGTAGGTAAGAGGTCAAAAGTGATCAATTTGATTTTCGAGAAATTTATTTAAATTATATTTAATAAAAAATTTACCCGAAATTAAATATAAAATTGTGCAGTTCGATGATAAATCGCATACGTGAGACGATCGAACTTTGATTTGAGCACCATCGCATAATCTCGGGTAAGTAAAGCTCATTTACGATAATTTATGCAATTATTCACGTATTAAAGATTTATTTTACGAATTTTGGAATTAATTCCGCAATTAGTGAATTATATTAAGATTTTTGAATTAATTGTCGTAAATGATATAGGGGGTATCCAAAGAGTTTGGAACGAAGTCCAATGGATATTGAGAGCCCAATAGGCCTCGATGATGTGAATAGTAAGTGGAAAAATGGGCTTAAGACCGATTAAGGCCTATTATGGTACAATCGGGCCCAATATGGGTAAATGGGCCCAATGATTTAAATTAAGCTCAGAAAAATATGAAATACAATTAATTGTATTGTATTTGACCTGATGTATATTTATCCGCAGTTCTGGAGATTGGATTCGGAGCAAATTAGACTGCGTGATGAGACATCAATGGAAAAGGTCAGACTATACAGAAAAATGAGGTAAGGAAATTTTGTAAGCACTTAGAGATACCTGCGCGTATTTTTGGGCTTATTTACATTACGTATAATTTCATAAGGTATCTAGAAATAGAATAATAATTTTTACGAAAATCGAGGTATATGTGAAAATTACAATTTTACCCCTAGTTAGAAAATTTTCAAAAAGGGTAGTAAGGCTATGAAATTGCATGGTTTTCATGTTTTTGATATTCCTATGATTATATTGCTTTAATTTAAGCAAATTATGGATAAGCTGGCTGTTTATTTCATGTTTTTACATGAAAGGGCACGAATTAGGTGCCAAATGTGATTTTTGATTTGTTTTAGTAAAATTGAGCAGCCTATCATGTTTTTATGAGTTTTAAATCGTACGTGAATTTTACTTGGTTTTATGCATCCGTACTAGAGCATTGCTCGTACGTGAATTTAAATTGTATTTATAATTATTTTTAAGTTGTATTGGAGCGCTGCTCGTATGCAGATTTCATTGATTTTTATGAAACTGTGCTGGAGCTTCGCTTGCACAGGAATTTTATGACATGCATATGACCGTGCTGAAGCCTCCTGTAGACTGTGTATCACAGTGATAAGATATGCTTACACGTGTAGATTGAGACATGGGTTGGTTATCGACAAGGTTTGGAGTGGGATAAGAGCTATGGAAGGTATCCCCAGACCGTGATATTGGGTTCATGTAGTACGTTGTACCATGTACGTCACATGGAGTACGCTGTACCATGTAGTCATGACTATTTTATTTACATGATGTGATATTCTGGCAGGTAGGGTGACTCACCTCCCGTTACAGTTGTGATACCCCACACACCGGGATCCGTATAGCCTGGGATCATAGGGACATAGTCCTCGATTATTTCCATACAGTAGCCTGCATGTTTCACATTATATATATTTGATTGGTTTGTTAGACCAGGGTAGACCCGAGGGAGGGGTCGAGCCCCGATTTGTGACGATTTTCATGAAATATGGTATTAAATGACAAATTGATGGGTTTTATGAGGATATTAATGATTTTAAAGATGTGTTGAATCCATCTAGGATTGTTTTCATGGGTTTTCCTGTATCGAGCATGAGAGGTTTTACATGAGATGTTTTTCATGTTGTACATGCCGATTCATGTTTTACGATATGTAACGACCCTTGACCCTTGAAAATCGAGAGAAATTTTTTTTGAATTTAATTTACTCACTTATTCTCTTATTCACTTAGGTTGTATTCCTGTGGAGTGTCAAAACATTTTTCCTAATTCTTTACTCGTAATTATAATTAATTTTCATACTTTAACTTATATGGCTGATAGAAATTTCGACAGCATAACGACTTATATATGAGCCTACCCACCTGCAATTTAGTTGTTTTCGACGATATCCACAACTACTAAGCATACTTTCCCAATCCACTTTCACAACTCAATATATCCATATCGATTAATATCAATCATCTTACAACCTAATCCCAATAATCATATTCTTTACATCATTTCCTTACAAATTACATCCCAACAAATATTCTTAATATATGTGTCTGTGCATACAGATATGTCTGGTACAGGAATGTAAATGTATACCTTTCTACGTGTACAAAAAGTAGCCTATGGTAGCTCTTCCCACCAGCCTACGTTGTGTATGTGGCAGGTAGCGACTATAGATTCACTGTAAATGATCTGAAGGTAGAAGGGTGAGCTTTTGGGGAAAAGCCTAGTAAGATAATACTCTTAAAGCAGTTCTGATATATAAAAGCATTTGAAGCTGTTCATAGAACGAAACTTAATGCAATACATAAACTTCCATTTCACGCATAATCATCATAAAGCATGTGTGTCTTTAAAACAAATCACATGCTTAACCATTTTACAACTTTTCATAAACCTTTCATGAACATTTCATAAATCATTTCGTAAACATTTCATGAATATTTCATAGTCATTTCGTAAACATTTCATGAATATTTCATAGTCATTTCGTAAACATTTCATGCATATTTCATAATCATTTCATAAACATTTCATGCATATTTCATAATCATTTCATAAACATTTCATGAATCATATCGGTCGGAACCAATTTTTGTATATATCATGAAAACACATATTCATTCATCATAGTCGATTTTCATAATCAAATCGAGGAGACTAGGCTATAATTAAGTCATGCGATATGTGTCATTCTCCGTAGAGAGTCATCATACCTATTGCCATGGTAAGGGGGGCTGTAGACTGGATCAGGTTCGTACAGCAATAATAATTATAAACATGGGTAGTATCTTCTTATTTCTTATCATATACTAGCACATAGCTAGGGTACGGGCACCCATGGCACTCACTGTGCTGGGAACATTCATGAGTGTTGCGCGGGCATGAGATACTACCAATACATCATCATAAACCACCTGTAGCATGATATCTTCCACACAGGTTGAGTCAAGTGCTAAAGGGGCTAACGTACCGGTACCCCAAGTGGTGTAGCTGGAACACCAGAAGAAGTAACCATGCATGAAGCCTATAGTCTCAAAACAGAGTTTTCAAAATCTTTCTTGGGTTTTATAACTCATAAACTCATATCGAGTAATAAAATCGAATTTCTTGTAATCTGAAAACTCTTTCATAAAATCGAAAGAGTATGTGGCACTTTGTTCCCGTAGGACTCAAAAGGTGGCCCCTACAATCCCCTTTCGAAAACAAGTTTCTTTTCTTACATACTTTTGAAATTGTCAAAAGTTTCTTTAACGATATGGATATAAAAACATAAATAAATGTAAAACATCCATACACTTCATACCTTAGGAAATTCATTTCACAACATGGAAAGTACTCGGGGAACATTTTGAAAAAATTAAAACATGCTTCGCAAGTATGAAAGCATTGATAAATCATTTCAAATCATATGCTCTTTCATAAAATCATTTATCAGTGAAACAAAAATGCATTATCAGAACTAAGTTAAATAATACCCCTTACCTCGGTTTATCGGATATCCCGAATTCGAGTGGTGACGCCTCCTAGTACCTCCTTTAATTCTTTCTACGATTCACCTACACCGAAATCGTTTACATAGCATCCTATTCATGCGAATCACCGAATTGCGTTAAAAATCGTAACTTATCGTTACTAGTGCGTGTGTACGTATTATTATATATACTTGGTCAACATGCACGTTTATATATTTTCTTTGCTATTTATATATTTTGTACCTACAAATATTATCATATACCTTTATTATATACATCTTCATGTATATACACAAATATATATATATATATATATATATATATATATATATATATATATATACACTCCTATATGTATATATATATATATATATATATATATATATATTTATTTGTTTCCATTTTTCCCTATCTCATATATATACATTCTATGTATGTATACATACTAGCACACATTCATCTTATATACACCCATATGTATATTCTCCTAAATATATATACACTCCTATATATATATTATCATTGTTTTCCATTTTTCCTTATCACATATGCATACATATTCTTTTTATGTACAAATACTAGCATATCCATTCATTATATACACCTATATGTATATGCACCTAAATATATATATATATTATTGTTTTCAATTTTTTTCCTATCACATTTACATACATATTTGCCTACTCCTCATCATTCCCATTTTTGTTTAGCTAAATCTACACTAACATGCTTGTATCTACAACATATATATACATGTATATTAAATATACATAAATACATAAATACACATTTTACCTTTTCTATTTTCTTTTTCTTATTTTTTTTGATCATTTTCGGTTTCCCTCCATTTTCCTTCTTCCTTTTTTTTCTTCTTTGGTTTCGGTTCCAGGCACTGTTCATTCATTGCTTCTTCCTCTATTTCGTCTCCTCTCAGCCTCACCACCTTGTTCTACCATCTCCAGCACCAATCTTCTAGCCGAACCTCTGTTCCCATTCAGTATCCTTCTCTTCTACACCTTTATTTCTCTCTACTGTAAGGAGCGCTTCGCTGCTCTGTGAAACCAGTCTCACACAGTACCCTTCACTCTAGGAACCACGAGACCCATAACTTTTGCTCAAGTCTCGGGGATCAACTCCAGGCTTGGAGCGAGCAGACCAGAGTTTGGCCACAATGAACCCGACAGCATGAGTAGAACCATTATCCCATCACTGTATTGCCTCCATTTGGGTCACAAGCTTGCGCTACTAAGCTCGGCTATCATCACCATCGCCATCACCTCGACCATCATCTTCCCATCACTACCAACTCCGGTGCCCTTCTACTTCCCCTGTTTCTGGCTTCGTTTTCTGCTTCCTTTCCCCCTCGACAGACTTGGCTTCCCTTCTCTTCTCCCCTTCTTTTTCTTTTCCTCTCGGCCAGCAGCATCTCTCTTTTCTTTCTTTCCCTGATTAGCCCTTCTTCCTTTTCTTTCTTCTCTTTTCTTCTCTTCTCTTTCTTCCTCGGCCAGCTCTCCTCTTTCTCATCTTTTCTTTCCTTCTTTCTCTTCTTCTCCAGCCGAGCAACTCCCTCTCCTTCCTTTCTCCTCTCCTCTTCTTTTCCTTTGCTTTTTCTTTCGCCCAGCTCCCTCTGTTTTTCGAATACTCCTCTTTGTTTCTCTCAATTTCCAGGTGCAGGATTGGCTTCTTTTTGAAGCCAATTCCGTACACCTTATAGGTATATATATTAGTATTATACTATATACATATATATTATATTTTATTGATATATATATATATTATATTGATATATATATATATGCATTTGTTTATTTGATAGTGTATTATTTGTTTTGTTATTATTTGTGTTTTTATTTCCATTTCCTTTTATTTCATTATATCATTTTTATTTTTATTTGTCTCATGTTTTATTTATTTATTTATTAACACTATATATTAAATACTATACGCTAAATAATATGTATGCTATATATATTATTATTCTTTTATTTAAATGTCTAGTATATATGTATATATATATATATACATATTCACCTATGTATATATCTACATATATACATTTTCTTGTATAATTTATCCAAAGGCATCATATCCATGCCTTCCATGAAATTTTCATTATTCTGTAAATGAAATAGTATCGGGATTCCATCATTCTTCATAAATTCTCGATACAAGTGTTTACATCAACAATTTTCAACTAACAAATTAAAATTTTCCAAGTCCCTCCGTGCTTGCATTTGCTTTATCACTTCTTGTATTTTTGGGTTCCCGATCATTCACGGGCTTCTCGGTCCCTATAGTCCTCGAGTCCTACAACGAATATTCACACTTCCATTAATATATTATTTCCATTTTTATATAATCTAATTAAATGTAAGAAATTTTTGGGGTTTATATTCTCCCCACCTTAAAAGAATTTGGTCCTCCAAATTCATTCGAGTCCATCTATCTACGATCACCCAGATTGTATTATGCCCTTTTCGGGTCCTTGGTAATCCTATTATGAAATCCATAGTAATGTGCATCCATTTCCAACTAGGCACTAGAAGAAACTTCAGTAACCCCGCTGGTCTTTGGTGTTCGATCTTAATTTGTTGGCAAATCAAATACCTGGCCACAAACTCAGCTACATCTCTTTTCATACCGACCAACCAATATACATTTCGTAAGTCATGGTACATCTTAGTGCTTCCCGGGTGCATGGTGTACCGAGAATAATGGGACTCCTTTAAAATCCTTTGCTGTAGGGCATCATCGTTTGAGACACCAAACTTATCACAATTTCCTATTTATCCTTAATGAGAACTTATTCTTAATTTATCTCACTTGATCCAAATCACTTCACATACCAGAGATATTCGTACCTTGCATACATCTCTTATTCCAATATGACTCGTATATTCAAGATTTACCTCATTTCAAAGCTTGTCTCATTTCGTGCCTCAATTATTGCAAAATTCTTTCCTTATTCCAATTAAGTCTCACATTCAAAACGTAAGAACATAGAAATTTCAATCCTTAGATTCAATACTTAATCCATATTCTAAAGTTTCCTTATATCTCAAACTCTGAATCCTCATAATAGTTTGAATCTCTCCCATTAACATGTAACCTCTGTTTGGAAAATCCTACTTACACCCATTCTTAATACACCGTGACCCAAGAGACTACGAGTCTTCTTAAAATTTAACACCAGTATACTCCAAAGTGGGTCACTCGGTCTGAAAATCTCCCCTTTATATAGTTCTTATAATTTCTCTCTCAGCATTACTAATCCAAGCAAGGTCACTCAGTATAGTGGTTTGAGTAATTAATTCGATACCACCTGCTAAATCAATTCTAGAACTTCTCCTTTTTGTTTAGGGGTAACTTTGATAAATCATTTGATCATGTGTCAGAAGACTTTCCCCGTCTACAGGGATGTTTCTATACTCCGAACACGCCCTATCCTTATCAATCATGTAAGCATTGCAATCTTTAGAGTCTTATTTATACCGTTAATTCCCTGATTCATTCTTTCAGTATAGTGACTGTGCTATTTCATTGTCACTATTTCCCTTGTAGATATCCTTTCCGTCACTCTCTTTATATTTCCTTTTTTTTTAGTGACTTTAGAAATATACAATTCATATCATCATAATTGCGCCTTGCACACTGCTTCCTCAAAATAATTTCAAATGGAGTCATCTTAGCTTGACTAAATATCCTAATATCTCCTATGAGTTTCTGAACTTACTTTATCTAACAGTTCTTGCAACTCCTTTTTCAATTCCTCAATATCCACAAAGTCCATTCGATAAGGAGACTTCGAGATTGGTTGAGTCTCTGGTGCCAAATCTATAGTGAATTCCAACTCTCTCTCCGGTGGTAGTCCCGGTAGTTCCTCAGGAAACACATCTGAAAACTTGCATACCACTGGTATGTCTTGAATACTTGGACATTACCGACTAGTATCGAGGATGAATGCCACATAACCTTTACATTAACAAGTTCATCAAAAATTTTCATCAATAGTCAAAATCATATACTTTATTCCTTAACTGCAAAGCATACAACAAACTTATCGGGTAGAAGGAAGGTTACAGTCTTAGTGTAACAATCTAAACTTACACGGTTGGTGGCTAGCCAATCCATACTCAAAATTACATCAAAGCCATACATGCTCAACCAGATTAGATCTGCTAATATGATCCTATCCTTACACACCATATCAGTCCAAAGCAAAGGCCCTTCCATGAGTGACAGGCTTCTTGCCTTTCTCTGTCGCTGTAGCCCGTCTCTGTGGGACTTGTCTCTGGGGAGCTTGCCTCTCAGGTTATCGTGGTGGCTCTGGGGGCTGTGGAAACCTATTCAGTGGGCAATCCTTAATCATGTGCCCCTTCTGTCCACACCTAAAGCAGCTCCTCGTGGCCTAGTAACAAATACCTTCATGGGGTTTACCGCACTTCTTACATAACTTCCCATATTGCTGTGGACCTCTGGTAGTCTGTGGAGCAGGTACAGGAACTGTGGGCCTATCAACCCTAGTCCTAGATTCATCTGTCCTCAGTCTCTTAGGCTGGCCCCTCCGAAGGTCCTATCTCACAAACTCCGTCTGCTTACTCTTATCTCTGTTCTTTCTCTTAAATGTTGGAGGCTTTATCTCCAGGAAATTCCTCATCCTACCAATATTCCTTTCCTCCCTCCGGGCCTGAACAAGAGGCTGAGATGCCATAGATACTGGAGGAACTTGTGGAGGAAGAGGTGGTGTTGCTTGTGGAGGAGTCGGCACCGGAGTAGGAATTGGTGCTGTGCCAACTGAATCGAAAACGTTTGCCCCTAGATGTTGGGCAATCATGGCAATTATTGACTCCAAACCTCGCTTGAGGCGCTGCTCCAACCGCTGTAGGAACTGAGCCATACGAGTACGAAGACTCTCTGGCTCGGGTGAAGGAGGTGGCTGAGCCTGCCTCCGAAGACGTCCACGCCTTCCACTCATCATGCAAGTGATCTAATACCTGCGCGTAATTCCAAAGATCAAGTCTTACATTCATTAGGTATACATTAACTACTACCAGACAAGCATAGACATTTGGGATGTAATTTTATCCTTATTTTCGACACTGACAGTACTAGACAACCTTCTCCCTGATACCACTTAAACTGTAATGACCCTTGACCCTTGAAAATCGGGGGAAAATGTTTTTAAATTTAATTTACCCACTTATTCCCTTATTCACTTAGGTTGTATTCCTGTGCAGTGTCAAAACACTTTTCCTAATTCTTTACTCGTAATTATAATTAATTTCCATACTTTAACTTATATGCCCGATAGAAATTTTGGCAACATAACAGCTTATATATGAGCCTACCCACCTGTAATTCAGTTGTTTTCGACAATCCTAGATATCCACAACTACCAAGCATACTTTCCCGATCCACTTTTACAACTCAATATATCCATATCGATTAATACCAATCATCTTACAACCTAATCCCAAGAATCATATTCTTTACATCATTTGCTTACAAATTACATCCCCACAAATATTCCCAATATATGTGTCTGTGCATACAGATATGTCAGGTACAGGAATGTAAATGTATACCTTTCTGCATGTACAAAAAGTAGCCTATGGTAGCTCTTTCCACCAGCCTACGTCGTGTACGCGGCAGGTAGCGACTATAGATTCACTACAAATGATATGAAGGTAGAGGGGTGAGCTTTTGGGGAAAAGCCCAGTAAGATAATGCTCTTAAAGCTGTTCTGATATATAAAAGCATTTGAAGTTGTTCATAGAACGAAACTTAATGCAATACATAAACTTCCATTTCACGCATAATCGTCATAAAGCATGCGTGTCTTTAAAACAAATCACATGCTTAACCATTTTACAACTTTTCATAAACCTTTCATGAACATTTCATAAATCATTTCGCAAACATTTCATGAATATTTCATAGTCATTTCGTAAACATTTCATGCATATTTCATAATCATTTCACAAACATTTCATGCATATTTCATAATCATTTCATAAACATTTCATGAATTATATTGGTCGTAACCAATTTTCGTATATATCATGAAAACACATATTCATTCATCATAGTCGATTTTCATAATCAAATCGATGAGACTAGGCTATAACTAAGTTATGCGATACGTGTCATTCTCCGTAGAGAGTCATCATACCTATGGCCATGGTAAGGGGGGCTGTAGACTGGATCAAGTTCGTACAGCAATAATAATTATAAACATGTGTAGTATCTTCTTATTTCTTATCATATACTAGCACATAGCTAGGGCACGGGCACCCATGGCACTCACCGTGCGGGGAACATTCATGAGTGCTGCGCAGGCACGAGATACTACTAATACATCATCATAAACCACCAATAGCACGACATCTTCCACACAGGTTGAGTCAAGTGCTAAAGGGGCCAACATACCGGCACCCCAAGTGGTGTAGTCGGAACACCACAAGAAGTAACCATATATGAAGCCTATAGTCTCAAAACAGAGTTTCCAAAATCTTTCTTGGGTTTTATAACTCATAAACTCATATCGAGTAATAAAATCGAATTCCTTGTAATCTAAAAACTCGTTCATAAAATCAAAAGACTGTGTGACACTTTATTCCCGTAGGACTCAAGAGGTGGCCCCCACAATCCCCTTTCGAAAACAAGTTTCTTTTCTTACATACTTTTGAAATTGTCAAAAGTTTCTTTAACGATATGGATATAAAAACATAAATAAATGTAAAACATCCATACACTTCATACTTTAGGAAATTCATTTCACAACATGGAAAGTACTCGGGGAACATTACGACAAATTAAAACATGCTTTGCAAGTATGAAAGCATTGATAAATCATTTCAAATCATATACTCTTTCATAAAATCATTTATCGGTGAAACAAAAATGCATTATTAGAACTAAGTTAAATAATACCCCTTACCTTGGTTTATCGGATATCCCGAATTCTAGTGGTGACGCTTCCTAGTACCTCCTTTAATTATTTCTACGATTCACCTACACCGAAATTGTTTACTTAGCATCCTATTCATGCGAATCATCCGAATTACATTAAAAATCGTAACTTATCGTTACTACTGTGTGTGTACGTATTATTGTATATACTTAGGCCAACACACAAGTTTATATATTTTCTTTGCTATTTATATATTTTGTACCTACAAATATTATCATATACCTTTATTATATACATCTTCATGTATATACACATATATATATATATATATACACTCCTATATGTGTGTATATATATATATATATATATATATATATATATATTTATTTGTTTCCATTTTTCCCTATCTCATATATAGACATTCTATGTATGTATACATACTAGCACACATTCGTCTTATATACACCCATATGTATATGCGCCTAAATAAATAAATAAATATATATATATATATATATATATATATATATATATATATATATATATATACACTCCTATATATATTATTATTGTTTTCCATTTTTTTTCCTATCACATATACATACATATTTGCCTACTCCTCATCATTCCCATTTTTGTCTAATTAAATCTATACTAACATGCTTGTATCTACAACATATATATAAATGTATATTAGATATACATATATACATAAATACACATTTTACCTTTTCTATTTTCTTTTTCTTCTTTTTTTTTTGATCATTTTCGGTTTCCCTCCATTTTCCTTCTTTCTTTTATTTTCTTCTTTGGTTTCGGTTCCAGGCACTGTTCATTCATTGCTTCTTCCTCTATTTCGTCTCCTCTCAGCCTCACCTCCTTCTTCTACCGTTTTTAACACCAATCTTCCAGCCAAACCTCTGTTCCCATTCAGTATCCTTCTCTTCTACACCTTTATTTCTCTCAACTGCAAGAAGCACTTCGCTGCTCTGTGAAACCAGTCTCACACAGTACCCTTCACTCTAGGAACCACGAGACCCACAACTTTTGCTCAAGTCTCGGGGATCAACTCCAGGCTTGGAGCGGGCAGACCAGAGTTTGGCCACAATGAACCCGACAGCATGAGTAGAACCATTATCCCATCATCGTATTGCCCCCATTTGGGTCACAAGCTTGCACTACTATGCTCGCCTATCATCACCATCTCCATCACCTCGACCATCATCCTCCCATCACTGCCAACTCCGGTGCCCTTCTACTTCCCCTATTTTTGGCTTCGTTTTCTGCTTCCTTTCCCCCTCGGCAGACTCGACTTCCCTTCTCTTCTCCCTTTCTTTTTCTTTTCCTCTCGGCCAGCAGCTTCACTCTTTTCTTTCTTTCCCCGATTAGCCCCTTCTTCTTTTCCTTTCTTCTCTTTTCTTCTCTTCTCTTTCTTCCTCGGCCAGCTCTCCTCTTTCTCCTCTTTTCTTTCCTTCTTTCTCTTTTTCTCCAGCTGAGCAACTCCCTTTCCTTCCTTTCTCCTCTCCTCTTCTTTTCTTTTGCTTTTTCTCCCGCCCAGCTCCCTTTGTTTTTCGAGTACTCCTCTTTGTATATATATATATATATATATATATGTATTTGTTTATTTGATAGTGTATTATTTGTTTTGTTATTATTTGTGTTTTTATTTCCATTTCCTTTTATTTCATTTTATCATTTTTATTTTTATTTGTCTCATGTTTTATTTATTTATTTATTAATACTATATATTAAATACTATACACTAAATAATATATATATGCTATATATATTATTATTCTTTTATTTAAATGTCTAGTATATATGTGTGTATATATATATATATATATACATATTCACCTATGTATATATCTACATATATACATTTTCTTGTATAATTTATCCAAAGACATCATATCCATGCCTTCCATGAAATTTTCATTATTCCGTAAATGAAATAGTATCAGGATTCCATCATTCTTCATAAATTCTCGATACAAGTGTTTACATCAACAATTTTCAACTAAGAAATTAAAATTTTTCAAGTCCTTCCGTGCTTGCATTTGCTTTATCACTTCTTATATCTTCGGGTTCCCGGTCATTTACGGGCTTCTCGGTCCCTATAGTCCTCGAGTCCTATAACGAATATTCACACTTCCATTAATATATATTATTTCCATTTTTATATAATCTAATTAAATGTAGGAAATTTTTGGGGTTTACCCTCTCCCCACCTAAAAAGAATTTGGTTCTCCAAATTCATTCGAGTCCATCTGTCTACGATCACTCAGATTGTATTATACCCCTTTCGGGTCCTTGGTAATCCCATTATGAAATCCATAGTAATGTTCACCAATTTCTAAGTAGGCACTAGAAGAAACTTAAGTAACCCCGCTGGTCTTTGGTGTTCGATCTTAATCTGTTCGCAAATCAAATACCTGGCCACACTGACAGAGATGTCAAAGCGAAAAAGAGACCAGTTGGTAAGAGATTAGAGTTGATGAGTCACGGGGTAAGATGATTGGTAAGGCCACAATGTATCCAATTTTAGCACTTTTGAGGGGTATTGTGATTGGAAGACCCTGACATGCTCGGTAGCAGTGTAAGTAGTGTAGGATGTGTGGTAGATACCACAAAAGTATCGCTTACACCTACACTTTATTAACTAAAATAGGCGTTAAGTGTGGTAAGACGGGCCAATTATTTAATGATTGCTCAGAGTTGGGTGAGACTGCCCCACAGAAGGGCAAAGAGACAGAGAAAACCCTGTTGGTATCTCTGCATCGTAAAAGGGAGGCCACAGCCGAAGAGAAAAGGAAAGTAGGTTGTTGGACGAGGGCGAGTGTATACCTTGGATCATGACACTATTGATGTTTCATATGATGTGGTGAAAAATACCACACTGGTTATGAATAAAGACGTAATTATGTTATTTGATCCTGGAACTGCGCATTTATTCATATCGCATTCATTTGTATATAAGTTAGTGAAAGACATGAATGCCTACACCCTTGGGTACAAGACTGATAGTTAGTACCCCAATGAAGCAATGTTAACTAACAGAATAATTATGAAGAGATTATAAGTCAAAAATGGGGGAAAAAGTATAAGTCAGCCGATTTCATTCAATGGAATATGAATAATTTGAAGTAATATTTGAGAATAAATTGATTGGCTGCAAACTATGCTGTTTAGATTTCTATCCTAAGATAGTGATATGTTTACCCCTGAAAGTATACTGTAAGTTTTGACAAGTAATAAAAAGGGGTGTAGCGATTGAAATTAAAAGAGTAAATGATTGTACTCACAGAATGAGTAATGATAGAGTTTGTTATAAGTGATATACGAAAGGAGATAAGCTTTGAGATGTGATAGATCATGAATACAAGATCTATTGGAAAAATAAGCGTATGCAAATTACAAATATCTCTGATATGTGAAATAATTTGGATTAAGCGATATGTAGTAGATATGAATTGCGACCAAGGATAAGGGGTGGTTATATCCATGACCAGTTTATGTGGTCAAGTCTGAGGGTTAATAAAGGTATTTCAAAATACCTCACAGCCTGAAGACTTGACAGCGTCTAGAAGTACACATAACCTATAAATTGAAATCGACTATATACATTTAAAATTAGGGTACCTTTACTTGTACGATAAAAAAATATAGAATTCAATTAATCATGAAGGTTTAAAAATTAAAATTTTATAAAAGCCGTTAATATAAGAAACAGGAAATGACGCGGGTTAGTATCTTGAACGGAAGCGATTTCGAAATGACATTATACGTTTATGCGTACATAGGTCAAGGATATGGGTGGTTGAAATATTTAGTGGAACTCAACTACGATGAAATATTTGTTATCATCCTTATTGATGATATTTTGGGTGTATGTAAAGTTCAGGGAAAATCATAAGCAACAATTGGAAATTGTTTTTACAGATGATTTGTTGAGAGTTCTCGAAATAGACTACTTTGTTGACACATTTAATTTAGAAAAAGTTGTATTTGAATTGGATGATAGACGTGACAGGAGTTTTGGTGTACTGAAGTATGAATTGACCACCACATTTATTCTCACCATACCCAACAGATTAAGAGGTTTCTCAGGGTATATGGATGTCTTGAAACCAAGATTGGGCTGTGTGTTGAAGCAAAATGGGAAGATAGTCGATTATGGATCCAGACAACTCAAGGATCATGAAAGAAACTATCTGACCCATGATTTAAAGTTGGTAGTCGTAGTAATATACTGAGGGTATGGCGCCATGTAAGACCCGAATTTAATTAACATACGAAAATTAAATAAGAAAAGATGGGGGATGTATGAAGGAAGGTCAGGTTAAATTGATTCCGAAACAAGAGCAGGGGTAAAATGGTAAAAATACCAAAACCCGGTACTAAGGCGATAAGAAAATTTTAATTAAAAATAAGGATGTAAGATATCTTAATCGATAATGAGGAAATTATAAATTTTGGGTCAATTGATCAAGATTCGAAAATTTTAAAAATACCGAAAAAATTACAGAAACTATATCTCGAAAAACGCGAAAAAATAATATCAAAAATTTAGAAAAAAATATATTTAATAAATTAAATTTAAATTGAATAAATTAAATTAGAATAAAAATAATATAAGTGTTGATATTTTGGGATTTTATGGAGTATTTTAATGAATAGTAAAATAATTAAAATAAATAATAATAATAAAAATAATAAAAAAAAAGATCTGAAACAAAAAAAGAGAGGAGAGAGAAACTCGGGAAAAACCCAAGAAAGAAACCGAGAAACGACCCTCGATTCTTCACCGTCGATTCTCGCACACCGGCGACCGACGGCTTCGACGAAGCTACCAGGAGGAAGAGGGGAGTCCGACGAGCATGTGGGTACCGGAATCACGTCGCCAGGTGGCCGGAGCAGGCCGATCGGAGCTAAGGAAAACCGTCGAAGAAACAAGCCGATTCCCGACGAACCGCCGCATCTGGGCTGAAACGGAGGGCACCGACGCACTCAGGGGAAGAAACCGGTTCTTTTGAGACTGGTCTCGGCCGGTGAGACCGCCGAAAATACCGATGACGGCAAGAGGCTGTAAACGGCACCGTTTGGCCGAAAGGAAAGGGAAGGAAAAGGAGGGAAAAGGAAGGAAAGGGGAAAAGAAAAGAAAGGAAAAGGAAGGAAAAGAAAGGAAAAAGGGGAAAAAGGAAAAAAATTTACCGGGGACGACTCGAGGTTCGGGTAAGTTGACCGAGGGTCGAAATTGACCTACGGGTAAATTTCAGAAATTTAATTTAATATTATTTTAATGGAAAATAATTCAGATTTACCTAATTGTGCAGCTTCACGTCAGAGACCGAACGAGAGCCGATCGAGCTCTAATTCTCGTACCCCGCATCATATCGGGTAAGTACAATTTAATTTCGGCAATTAGAGTTCTTTAAATACCGAGTTTTAATTATTTTATGGAATTATGGATTAATTTCGCGTAGGAAGGAATATTATTCGGAATCGTAATATAATTGCCGTAAATGGTATAAGGCTATCCAATGAATTTGGAATGAAGCCCGATAATTATTAGAAAGCTGTATAAGCCCGGTATACCCGAAGAAGGGAATTAATGAGTATAAAAAGGGCTAAAATGGGCCGAGGCCCAATAAGGTAGATAAGGCCCAATACCTTAAAGTTGATCAGTAAATGCAATATACTGATCGAGATAATTGAATTAACCTCGATTATGTAGTTATATGCAGTTACGTACATTGGTTGGCGTGCACTTGGGCCGAGAGGTTCGGTATCATCGAGATAGGTGTAGTCTGCGCGCGATTCCAGGTAAGGGAATTTTACGGGCTACTAGAGGTAGCTTTACGCAATTTGAATTCATATACAGTCTTTTAAAAATATTCTAGAGGGTCTAGAGGTCGAAGAATAATTTTAGTGCCCCGTATGGGTAAAATTACTGAAATACCCTTGTTAAGGGTAAATGTTTCCAACTTTAGGAAAAATTGGGAGGAGCAAGAACAAGAGGTTCTTGCTCATTCTGGAGGTGTTTTGATGCATGCATTAGTAGGCCGGCTAACCTTGAAAGAAAATGCATAGCATTGCATACTTTCAACGTGAAATTGTTTTGAAAACTGTTTTGAGGAAACAGAGCCGCCTACGTGTTTTATTGACATATGACGTGCTAGAGCTCAACTCGCACGATATTTTCGATTTGTGTGATGCACGCATTAGTGCTGGAGCTAGAGCTCGCACTAGAGTTTTACATGCATAGGTGCTAGAGTATAACTCGCACCAGGTTTCACATTGCTTTTTCGTGACACGGTGCTAGAGTCTAACTCGCACCAGATTTTACATGATTTTCGTGACAGGGTGCTAGAGTCTAACTCGCACCAGATTTTCACATGATTTACATACAGAGTGCTAGAGCTTAGCTCGCACTAGTTTTACTTGATTTACCGACAGTGTTATAGCACCGCTCGCACTACTTTTCAGAGATCATATGATAAACCGTGCTTGGAGCATCGGTTTGACTGTGTGTCACCGATTAAATCAGCCCGCACGTGCGTTTTGAGACATGGCATGTTAAAATAACCTGATGAACCCGAACGAGGGATAAGGGTTAGAGAAACAACCTGATGAGCCCGAACGAGGGATAAGGGTTGGAGATCCACCTGATGAGCCCGAACGAGGGATAAGGGTTGGAGGACCAGCTGATGAGCCCGAATGAGGGATAAGGCTGGGGGTCCACGGTGTTCGATGTACCGTGCAAGTAGCATGGAGTACGATGTACCGTGTGGTATCTGTGTGATACGTTGGTATCTTTGTGATACGTTAGCATCTTCGGATGCATGGGATCGGATAAGATCGACGAGATGGATTGACCCACCTCTCGGGCGATTCCCGATCATGGGGAGAACCCGTACACTAGGATCCATGTAGCTGAGGAACTCCCGAGGACACATATGGCCATAGTCCTGGTTATTGCCGTTATACAAATATTGCCTCGTCTCGCATGTCAACGATTTCGATGATTTAAACTGGGTTTTTAATTAAATGTGCATGATGGTTATTTCTATGATTTTCAAACCCATGTGTGAATGTAATCGATTTTCATGGTTTTGTGTGAGTCAGGATCACCCGCAGGAGGGGTCGAGTCCTGACTTTATTGTGAAAATTTTAAATTGAGAAAGAAATGATTTGTAATAGTTGCATGTTGAATTTTCGTGCAAACTTGTTTTACATAACATCACAACATCATATCATTCTGTTTTAAAATGTGTGGAGAAATGGTGGTTTATGCATGGCACCACGTTCATGTAGGTAGTATGGTTACCTACTTGTTCGTAGGATTGCCTTACTGAGCTTGATGTGCTCACCCCTTTCATTTTCTCCCACAGATAATCTCCAGTTGAAGTTGAGGCGACTCAGTACTGCATTTCGGATATCCGCTGCTGCCCATCGACATAAGGTATATACACTTGTACATATTGTATCTACATAAGCATAGCACAGTAACATGTTTGTAAGTAACTTTAGGGGATGTATAAATAATGTAAACAATTATAAATGACTGGAGAAGAAATAAGTTAGATGGTAAATGTATGGTGGGACTGGCATTGACGCACAGCCCAATTATTAGTGGAGTGTGGTCACGATTCGAGGACAGGTAAGAATTTAAGTAAGTAAATAAACAAAACGCGAAAAATTAACTCTGATTTTTGGGTAGTTTGGGTCGTGACATATAAAGGTGGTATCAGAGCGGCAATTGGTCTGACGTGTGTCAGTGTCAGTAATTAGAAAATTACATCCCCGTGTTACTGTGCTTGGTTAGATACAATAATGTATATCGAGATGGGTTTTGACTAAGAAATGGTCGAGAATGCAGGAATGCCTAATATGAGTCGCGTTAGATGAGATAGTGCACGAGGCAGAGGTCGTAGAGGTAGACCTGAGTTTGCTAAGTCGTGCTAAGTTAACCTGTGAGAATCAGGATGAGATTGAAATGTAGGCTAATGTTGAGCATGCCCCACAGAGTCCGACAGAGTGATCGGACATCATTGAGACACGCTTCACGAGATTGGAGCGGAGTGTGGAGATTATTTTTAGGAGCAAATTGCTCAGAGTATACATAAGATCAGAGGGCGCAGCGGAGCATTGGTGGAAACCCGCTCGACCCATCTTAAGTGTTAAACACCCAGAGCTGACGTGAGAAATGTTTATGGATGTATTCCGGTGATATGATATCCCGGACATGATTTAAAGGAAATTATGGATAAAAGTCCTTACTTTGAACCAAAGGATTTGATTTATTTATGAGTATGAAAACTCAGTTATATTCTTGGACAGATATTACCTCGACACTATGAACAAGTGACAGTCGAGATGTCTAAAAGTTCATGAAATGGCTCAACTTTTCAATTAGAGCCCTATTGGCCCGTGAGATATTACCTATACCGAGGCAGTGCGCAGATTTACAGTTGGGTAAATAAGAACATGAATTGCACGCCTCTGAGATTGGGAAAGGTAGTAAGAGCTGAAATAGAGAAAGAAAAGAGAATCGAGAAATGACAAAGATGTTAAAATGGGAAAATGGTAATTGGAAAAAGATTTAATTTGACGAGTCATGGAGTAAGATAATTGGTAAGGCCCTAGTGCATCTAATTTTGGCACTCTTGAGGGCATTGTGATTGGAGGACCCTGACCTACTACGAAGCGGTGTAGCAGTGTAAGTACTGTGAGCAGTGTGAGATGTGTGGTGGATACCACGGAAAGAGGGTCTATACCTACACGGTATTGATGAAAATGGCCGTTAAGTGTGGTAAGACGAACCATTGATTTTGATTGCATAGAATTGGGCGAGATCGCCCCACAGAAAGGTAAAGAGACAGAAAAACTTCACTGGTATAGCTGCAACAAAAAAAAGGGAGGCGATAGCCGAAAAGAAAAAGGAAAGTAGGTTGTTGGACGAAGGCGAGAGGATGTCTTGGACCAGGACGCTATTGATGTTGCATGGATGTGGTGTAAGATACCACACTTGTTATGAATAATGAAGTACATATGTTCATTGATCCTGGTGCCACACATTTATTCATACCGCCTTCATTCGCATATAAGTGAGTAAAAGGCATGAATGCCTACATCATTGGGCACATACTGATAAATGAGTACCCCAATACAGGAGGATTAATTAACAGAATATGGATATAGAGATTTTAAGTGATAAAAAGGGGTGCAATAGTTGAAATTAAAGGAGTAAAGGATTGTACTCACAGAATGAATAATGAAAGAGTTTTGTCATGATTGATATACGAAGGAGATAATCTTTAAGATATGTTGATTCTAAATACAAGATGTATTGGAGTAAGAGACATATGCTAGGTAAGAATATCTATGATACGTGAAGTCATTAAGACTAAAGCAATTAGTAGCGAATATAAATTGTGACCACATGGACTAATATATAAAGTAATTGTGGTTAAGTCTGAAGGTTAATAAAGGTATTTCAAATACCTCCCCACCTGAAGACTTGACAGCGTCTAAAAGTATATATATAACCTATAACGTGAAATTGATCGTCGTAATAAATATCTTTAGCATCAGGATACCTTTACTAAAACGATAAGAATATTAGAATTCGACAAATCATAAAGTTGAACATAGTAAAATTTAATAAGAGTCGTTAAGATAAGAAAAGGAAATGACGCAGGTTAGTACCTGAAAACGTAAGCGATTTTGAAGGATCTTATACGCTTATGCGTGGATAAGTCAAGGATTAGACCGATTTGTAATCATCATTATCGATGATATGTTGGGTGTAGTTAAAGTCTAGGGCAAATTATAGGCAACAATAGGAAAACTGCTTTTACTGATGGTTGCTGCGAGTTCTAAAAAGGGTATACCTTGTTGTCACGTTTAACTATGAAAACGTGATATTTGAATGAGATGATAAATAAGATGATAGATGTGACATGAATTTTGGTGTAGTGAAGTATGAACTGACCACCGTGATTTATTTCACCATACCCAACAGCTCAAGAGGTTCTCAGTGAGTATGGATACCTCAAAATTATGAAGGAGCTGTGTATTGATGTATAATGGGAAGATAGTCAATTTTGGAGTCAGACAACTCCTTGATCACGAAATAAACTATCTGACCCATGATTTGAAAGTTGGCAACGGTAGTGTTTGTACCGAGGATATGGTACTATTATGTACACGATGAGAAATTTTGGGTATGCACTTATCATAAAGTCCCAAGTATCTGTTTTCACAGAAAGAGGCAAATATGAGAATACATAGTGGGTTAGAGCTTCTGAGAGGTTTTGATTGTGAAAATTGTACCACCCAGGAAAGGCTGATGCTTTGAGTAGAAAGAGCCTAGGGATGGTACCACATATGATGGTCACGGAGCGTGAGCTGCTAGAGCAGTTGTGGACCTCAGTATTGATGTGATCCCTTCTGATGATGACAATGATTATGTGACAGCTAGCCTGAGACTAGAACCGGATGAGAGTGCCCGGATTTGACAGGCTTAGCGTGATGATCGGCATGATGTCGATAGTTTGGGTCAGATTCAGAAGGGTACAGTGATAGAGTTCACAAAGTATGATAATGATTTACAGAGAGGTTCAGAGACAATATAAGTGCTCCCCAGGACCACAGCTGATGGGATAGTGATATTGTCAGAAGCTCACTCTTCGGGATATACAGTGCATACGAAAGGTAACGAATATATATACTGAAATATCTGAAAAGTGTATGGGTGGTCAGATGTGAAAGGAGATATGGTAGAGATTGTGAAAAAAGTGCCTAGTATGTCAGTAGAATGAGGTAGAGTATTAAGAGTCTGCAGAGTTATTGCAGCTCTACCTATATCGACACGGCACGGAAAATGAGAGCAAGTCTCCATGAATGTCGTGATGGGTTATAGAGGACCCGGATAAATCAGGAGACTATTTGGATGATAGTCGATAGAGTGACTAAGTCTACCCACCTTCTGGTTATGAAATCCCCAAATACTCAGTGTATATGAGGATTTGTGTATAAGGGAGATTGTGGAACATTAAGTAGCATTCCAGTGAGCATGGTATCATATAGGGATTCCTGCTTCACTTCTTACTTCAGGGAATATTTTTCAGGAAGCTATGGGAACCCGACTGAGTATTAGCACAGCTTTTCATCCTCAGACAGACGGTCAGTCAGAGAGGACTGTACATGTTTTAGAGGAGAGGATGAAAGCGTGTGCCATTGATTTTATAAATTCCTGGAATGATCAGTTGATTTCTAATTGAATTCGCCAATAGCGGCAGTTGTCATTCGAGTATTGGGATAACAAGATATGAGACAGTGTATGGCTGTAGGGGTTGATCCCCAAATTGGATAAGAAAAAGTGGGTGACAGATATGATCATTTTCGACCTTGGATAATAAGTCTCTGAGGATGTTTAGTTAAGGATGAGAGATTAAGAACACCTCAGAGCAGATAGAAAAGTATTGGAATTCACCGAGAGTGAATTAGTATGGTTGAAAGTTACTTGTCCTAAGAGAATAAGGACATAGGGAGCTTCTGGAAGAAGGTAAGTTGAGTTTCGTTGGATTGAATCTTTTGAGAGATTGGACAAGTGGGAGATAAGACCTGTAGGTGGCATTTCCACTTGAATAAGCAGGCACCCACAATGTGTTCCAGCTTTTGATGCTTCGGCAATACTATCCAGATCCAGCATAGGTGATAGGATATGAATTCCAAAAGTTCAGCTCAATGCAAATATAAGTATATTGAAGAAGTTGATTCGAGCATTAAACAGGAAAGAGACAATATTGAGGTTTAAGACGATCTCCCTAATTAAAGTCTTTTGGTAGTAATACACTCCGGAGAAAAGATCACACAAGAATTTGAGAGTATGATACGATATATGTACCCGGAGTTGTATATGGACTCATGTGAATTGGTTCTAATTTGGAGGACCAAATTCCTTAAGTGGGGGAGAGTTGTAAGACCCGAATTTAATTAAAATACGAAAATTAAATAAGAAAAGATGGGGGATGTATGAAGGAAGGTCAGGTTAAATTGATTTTGAAACAAGAGCAGGGGTAAAATGGTAAAAATACCAAAACCCGGTATTAAGGCGATAAGAAAATTTTAATTAAAAATAAGGATGTAAGATATCTTGATCGATAATGAGGAAATTATAAATTTTGGGTCAATTGATCAAGATTCGGAAATTTTAAAAATACTGAAAAAATTATCGGAACTATATCTCGAAAAACGCGAAGAAATAATATCGAAAATTTAGAAAAAAAATATATTTAATAAATTAAATTTAAATTGAATAAATTAAATTAGAATAAAAATAATATAAGTGTTGATATTTTGGGATTTTATGAAGTATTTTAATGAATAGTAAAATAATTAAAATAAATAATAATAATAATAATAAAAATAATAAAAAAAAGATCTGAAACAAAAAAAAGAGAGGAGAGAGAAACTCGGGAAAAACCCGAGAAAGAAACTGAGAAACGACCCGCGGTTCTTCACCGCCGATTCTCGCACACCGGCGACCGACGGCTTCGACGAAGCTACCAGGAGGAAGAGGGGAGTCCGACGAGCATGTGGGTATCGGAATCACGCCGCCAGGTGGCCGGAGCAGGCCGATCGGAGCTAAGGAAAACTGTCGGAGAAACAAGTCGATTCCCGACGAACCGCCACATCTGGGCTGAAACGAAGGGCACCGACACACTCAGGGGAAGAAGCCGGTTCTTTTGAGACCGGTCTCGGCCGGTGAGACCGCCGAAAACGTCGACGACGGCAATAGGCTGTAAACGGCACCGTTTGGCCGAAAGGAAAGGGAAGGAAAAGGAGGGAAAAGGAAGGAAAGGGGAAAAGAAAAGAAAGGAAAAGGAAGGAAAAGAAAGGAAAAAGGGGAAAAAGGAAAAAAATTTACTGGGGACGACTCGAGGTTCGGGTAAGTTGACCGAGGGTCGAAATTGACCTACGGGTAAATTTCAAAAATTTAATTTAATATTATTTTAATGGAAAATAATCCGGATTTACCTAATTGTGCAGCTTCACGACAGAGACCGAACGAGCTCTGATTCTCGTACCCCGCATCGTATCGGGTAAGTACAATTTAATTTCGACAATTAGAGTTCTTTAAATACCGAGTTTTAATTATTTTATGGAATTATGGATTAATTTCGCGTAGGAAGGAATATTATTCGGAATCGTAATATAATTGCCGTAAATGGTATACGGGCTATCCAATGAATTTGGAATAAAGCCCGATAATTATTAGAAAGCTGTATAAGCCCGGTATACCCGAAGAAGGGAATTAATGAGTATAAAAAGGGCTAAAATAGGCCGAGGCCCAATAAGGTAGATAAGGCCCAATACCTTAAAGTTGATCAGTAAATGCAATATACTGATCGGGATAATTGAATTAACCTCGATTATGTGGTTATATGCAGTTACGTACATTGGTTGGCGTGCACTTGGGCCGAGAGGTTCGGTATCATCGAGACAGGTGTAGTCTACGCGCGATTCCAGGTAAGAAAATTTTACAGGCTACTAGAGGTAGCTTTACGCAATTTGAATTCATATACAGTCTTTTAAAAATATTCTGGAGGGTCTAGAGGTCGAAGAATAATTTTAGTGCCCCGTATGGGTAAAATTACTGAAATACCCTTGTTAAGGGTAAATGTTTCCAACTTTAGGAAAAATTGGGAGGAGCAAGAACAAGAGGTTCTTGCTCATTCTGGAGGTGTTTTGATGCATGCATTAGTAGGCCGGCTAACATTGAAAGAAAATGCATAGCATTGCATACTTTCAACGTGAAATTGTTTGAAAACTGTTTTGAGGAAACAGATCCGCCTACGTGTTTTATTGACATATGACGTGTTAGAGCTCAGCTCGCACGATATTTTTGATTTGTGTGATGCACGCATTAGTGCTGGAGCTAGAGCTCGCACTAGAGTTTTACATGCATAGGTGCTAGAGTATAACTCGCACCAGGTTTCACATTGCTTTTTCGTGACACGGTGCTAGAGTCTAACTCGCACCAGATTTTACATGATTTTCGTGAAAGGGTGCTAGAGTCTAACTCGTACCAAATTTTCACATGATTTACATACAGAGTGCTAGAGCTTAGCTCGTACTAGTTTTACTTGATTTACCGACAGTGTTAGAGCACCGCTTGCACTACTTTTCAGAGATCATATGATAAGCCGTGCTTGGAGCATCGGGTTGACTGTGTGTCACCGATTAAATCAGCCCGCACGTGCTTTTTGAGACATGGCATGTTAAAATAACCTGATGAACCTGAACGAGGGATAAGGGTTAGAGAAACAACCTGATGAGCCCGAACGAGGGATAAGGGTTGGAGGACCAGCCGATGAGCTCGAATGAGGGATAAGGCTGGGGGTCCACGGAGTACGATGTACCGTGCAAGTAGCATGGAGTACGATGTACCGTGTGGTATCTGTGTGATACGTTGGTATCTTTGTGATACGTTAGCATCTTTGGATGCATGGGATCGGATAAGATCGACGAGATGGATTGACCCACCTCTCGGGCGGTTCCCGATCATGGGGAGAACCCGCACACTAGGATCCGTGTAGCTGAGGAACTCCCAAGGACACATATGGCCATAGTCCTGGTTATTGCCGTTATACAAATATTGCCTCGTCTCGCATGTTGACGATTTCGATGATTTAAACTGGGTTTTTAATTAAATGTGCATGATGGTTATTTCCATGCTTTTCAAACCCATGTGTGAATGTAATCGATTTTCATGGTTTTGTGTGAGTCAAGATCACCCGCAGGAGGGGTCGAGTCCTGACTTTATTGTGAAAATTTTAAATTGAGAAAGAAATGATTTGTAATAGTTGCATGTTGAATTTTCGTGCAAACTTGTTTTACATAACATCACAACATCATATCATTTTGTTTTAAAATGTGTGGAGAAATGGTGGTTTATGCATGGCACCACGTTCATGTAGGTAGTATGGTTACCTACTTGTTCGTAGGATTGCCTTACTGAGCTTGATGTGCTCACCCCTTTCATTTTCTCCCACAGATAATCTCCAGTTGAAGTTGAGGCGACTCAGTACTGCATTTCGAATATCCGCTACTGTCCATCGACATAAGGTATATACACTTGTACATATTGTATCTACATAAGCATAGCACAGTAACATGTTTGTAAGTAACTTTAGGGGATGTATAAATAATGTAAACAATTATAAATGACTGGAGAAGAAATGAGTTAGATGGTAAATGTATGGTGGGACTGGCATTGACGCACAGCCCAATTATTAGTGGAGTGTGGTCACGATTCGAGGACAGGTAAGAATTTAAGTAAGTAAATAAACAAAACGTGAAAAATTAACTCTGATTTTTGGGTAGTTTGGGTCGTGACACGCCACTACTTTTATGGTGAGAAATTTCATATATGCACTGATCATAAAAGCCTTGAGTATCTGTTTTCACAAAAAGAGTCAGATATGAGAACAAAAAGGGTTAGAGCTTCTGAGGGATTATGATTGTGGAAATTGTACCACCCAGGAAAGGCTAACATAATGGCTAATGCCTTGAGCAGAAATAGCCTCGGGATGGTATTACATATAATGGTCAGGGAGCGTGAACTGTAAAGCCGTTTGTAAGCCTCAGTAGTGATGTGATCCCCTCTGATGATGACAGTGATTGTGTGACAGTTAGCCTGAGATTAGAACTGGATTTGAGTGATCGGATTTGACAGGCTTAACGTGATGATCGGCATGGTGTCGATAGTGTGGGTTAGATTCAGATGGGTATAGTGACAGAGTTCACAGAGAGTGATAATGGCTTACTGAGATTCAGAGTCAGTGTAAGTGCTCCCCAAGACCACAGTGATGAGATAGTTATTGTCAGAAGCTCACTCTTCGGGATATACAGTGCATCTGAGAAATAATAAATATATCAAAATCTTAGAAAAGGGTATTGGTGGTCAGATATGAAAAAAGACATTGGAGAGATTGTGGAGAAGTGTCTCATATGTCAGCAGATTAAGGTAGAGTACTGGAAGTCTACTGGGTTATTGTAGCCTCTACCAATTTTGACATGGATTTTGTGACAGGTTACAGAGGACCCAGATGAATCATGAGGCTATCTGGATGATAGTCGATAGATTGATTAAGTCTACCCACTTTCTAGTTATGAAATCCCTAAATACTCTGAGTGTGTAGGAGGATTTATGTGTATGGAAAATTGTGGAACATTTTGTAGCGTTCCAGTGAGCATGGTATCAGATAGGGATTTTTGCTTCACTTCCCACTTCTGGGAACCTTTTCAGGAAGCTATGGGAACCCGATTGAGTGTTAGCACAGTTTTCTATCCTCAGACAGATGGTCAGTTAGAGAGGACTGTACAGGTTCTGGAGGATATGATGAGAGCATGTGCCATTGATTTTATAAGCTCCTGGGATGATCAGTTGTTACTAATCGAATTTGCCAATAATGACAGTTGTCACTTGAGTATCGGGATGACTTCAGATGAGGCATAGTATGGTCGTAGGGGTTGTTTCCCTACTTGGATAAGAAGAAATGGGTGACAGATAGAGAATTATTCTCGAATTGGTAAGATAAACCTCTAAGGATGTTCAGTTGATTGTGAGAGATTAAGAACACCTCAGAGCATATAGAAAAGCTATGCTGACAAGAGACAGAAACCATTAGAATTCACCGAGGGTGAATTAGTATTGTTGGAAGTTACATGCCCTTAGGACATAGCATAAGGACGTAACGAGATTCAGAAAGAGATTGGACAAAGTGGGAGACAAGGCTTGTAGGTTGGTGTTACCACCTGAATTAGCAGGTATCCACAATGTGTCTTATCTTATGATGCTTCGAAAATACTATCCAGACCCAGCATATATGATCGGATATGAGCTCCAATAGCTTAGCTCAATGAAAGTATAACGTATGATTGGAAAATCGATTTGGGTATTAAACAAGAAGGAGAAAGTATTGAGGTTTAAGATGATCTCCCTAATTAGGTATGTTAGTAGTATTACACTCCGGGAAAAGTCACTTGAGAATGACAATATATGATACGATAGACGTACCTGGAGTTGTTTATGGATCCATTTGACTTGGTTCTAATTTGGAGGACCAAATTTCTTAAGTGGAGGAGATTATGTAAGACCCGATTTTTATCGTAAGAGCAAAGGGAATGAATAAAAATTTTCGAATGCATTTAAAAAAATGCAAAGGATTGAAATGAAATTTTCGAACACGTTGAAGGGTAAAATGGTCAAAAGATCAAAATTCGGTATTAATCGGGATAGGAAAATTTAATTAAAAATAATGGATTTGAGAATCTTGATCAATAATGATGAAATAATTAAATTTAGGGTTAAATTGATCAAGATATGAATTTATTGGAATTAATCAAAATTTTCACCTCGAGAAATTATCCCAAAAATAATCAAAAAATATATATCGAAAAGTCAAAATAATACCAATAAATTCAATTATTGATTAAAAGAATAAAATATAATTTTTTTAGATATTTTTGGGATTTTTAGAATAAAATAATAATATAATAAATTATAAAAATAAATAAAATAAAATAAAATAAATAAGTAAGAGAAGAACGGTGGCGACAAGGGGGAAGAGAAGACTGGCGAAGCAAGGTCGGCACCAAGGGAGCTTCCACCAGCCGGCACGCGCACCCTAGCCACCGAAAATCGTGAGAAACGGCGAGGGGAGAAACCGAAAAAGGAAAAGAGAAACGGTGGCCACCGGCGCTGATCTGGCCAATCCCGCCCCAGCCGAACGTCCCCGAAGCAAGGACAAGCAGATTGGTGGTGGCCACAGCCGGTGAAACCGACGGACGGCACCGAAAACGGTGAAAAGGAGAGGCACCACCAACGCCGAGGGAGAAAATGTCGGACCAGCCACTTTCCAACCATGACGAAACCGAGGGCAGATCCGAGCTTTGCAAGGTCCCGCAGAGCTGTTGGCGACGAAAGCCGACAAAGAACCGATCGGTGAAGCCCTGAACCGACCGAACCGGACTGAATCGGTTGAACCGGATCAGTCTGAATCGGGTTGAACTGGACCAAATCGATTCAGCCAAGAAAGAAAGGAAAAAGGGGAAGAATTTTTGGGGATACACCAAACTTCGGGTAAGTTGGTAAGAGGTCAAAAGTGACCGATTTGATTTTTGAGAAATTTATTTAAATTATTTTTAATCAAAAATTTACCCGAAATTAAATATAAAATAGTGCAGTTCGATGATAAATCATATACGTGAAACGATCGAACTTCGATTTAGGCACCATCACATAATCTCGGGTAAGTAAAGCTCATTTACGACAATTTATGTAATTATTCGCCTATTAAAGATTTATTTTATGAATTTTGAAATTAATTCCGCAATTAGTGAATTATATTGGGATTTTTGAATTAATAATCGTAAATGATATACGGGCTATCCAAAGTTAGAACGAAGCCCAATGGGTATTGAGTAGAACGAAGCCCAATGGGTATTGAGTAGAACAAAGCCCAATGGGTATTGAGAGCCCAATAGACCTCGATGATGTGAATAGTAAGTGGAAAAACGGGCTTAAGGTCGATTAAGGCCTATTATGGTACAATCAGTCCCAATATGGGTAAACGGGCCCAATGATTTAAATTAAGTCCAAAAAAATATGAAATACAATTAATTGTATTGTATTTGACCTGATGTATATTTATTCACAGTTTCGAAGATTGGATTTGGAGCAAATCGGACTGCGTGACGAGATATCAGTGGAAAAGGTATTTGACCTGAGGTAAGGAAATTTTGTAAGCACTTAGAGATACCTGCGCGTATTTTTTGGGTTATTTACATTATGTAAAATTTCATAAGGTATCTAGAAATAGAATAATAATTTTTACGAAAATCGAGGTATATGTGAAAATTACAATTTTACCCTTAGTTAGGAAAATTTTAAAAAGGGTAGTAAGGCTATGAAATTGCATGATTTTCATGTTTTTGATATTATATTGCTTTAATTTAAGCAAATTATGGATAGGTTGGCTGTTTATTTCATGTTTTTACATGAAATGGCACAAATTAGGTGCCAGTTGTGATTTTTTATTTGTTTTAGTGAAATTGAGCAGCCTATCATGTTTTTATGAGTTTTAAATTGTACATGGATTTTACTTGGTTTTATGCATCCGTACTAGAGTATTGCTCGTACGTGAATTTAAATTGGATTTATAATTATTTTTAAGTCGTACTGGAGCGCTGCTCGTACGCAGATTTCATTGATTTTTATGAAACCGTGTTGGAGCTTCGCTCGCATGAGGGTTTTTCTGATATCATGAATATACATGGAGCCATGCTGGAGCTTCGCTCGCACAGGAATTTTATGACATGCATATGACCGTGCTGAAGCCTCCTGTAGACTGTGTGTCACAGTGAGAAGATATGCTCGCACGTGTAGATTGAGACATGTGTTGGTTATCGATATGGTTTGGAGTGGGATAAGACCTATGGCAGGCATCCCCAAACCGTGATATTGGGTTTATGGAGTACGTTGTACCGTGTATGTCACACGGAGTACGCTATACCATGTAGTCATGACTATTGTATTTACATGATGTGATATTCTGGCGGGTAGGGTGACCCACCTCCCGTTACAGTTGTGATACCCCGCACATCGAGATCCGTGTAGCCTGGGATCACAGGGACATAGTCCTCAATTATTTCCATACAGTAACTTGCATGTCTCACATGATATATATTTGATTAGTTTGTTAGACCAGGGTAGACCCGAGGAAGGGGTCAAGCCCCGATTTGTGACGATTTTCATGAAATGTGGTATTAAATGAGAAATTGATGGGTTTTCTGAGGATATTAATGATTTTAAAGATGTGTTGAATCCCTCTAGGATTGTTTTGATGGGGTTTACTGTATCGAGCATGAGAGGTTTTACATGAGATGTTTTTCATGTTTTACTATATATGAAATACTTATACATGGCATGGTTTTAATTGCCTCATACTCGAGATATAAATGTTTTACATGTCATGCCTTTACCAGCATATAGATAGTGTAGTTATCTACCTACTTGCATTATTGTCTTACTGAGCAAGTTGCGCTCACCCTTTCATTTTCTACCCTACAGGGTACATTCAGTAGAAGAGAGTGACACTAGTCTTGCATTTCGATTATCCGCTGCTTCCTATCAAGACCAGGTATACACATTTGTATAATTTTGTCTCTGAACATATAGAGGCACAGTACTGTACATGGATGTAATATTGGGGATGTATTTAGTTAAAATGAATTGATATGTAAATGAAATATAAAAAATAGATGTTAAGGTAAGTAACATGACAGGAGGGACTAACATCGACTCATAGCCCAACTGTTAGTAGTGAAACTGTTCACGATGGGTAAGGAAAAATTTGTAGGGGTTTTTAGGAAAAAATGGGTCATGACATTTTACTTGAATTTATAATTATTTTAAGTTGTACTGGAGCGCTGCACGTACGCAAATTTCATCGATTTCTATGAAACCATGCTAGAGCTTTGCTCGCACAAGATTTTTCGATATCATGAATATGCATGGAGCCGTGCTAGAGCTTTGCTCGTACAAGGATTTATATGACATGCATATAGTCGTGTTGGAGCCTCCTATAGACTATGTGTCATAGTGAGATGATATGCCCACACATGCATACTGAGACATAGATGATATGGGTGGATAAGACCTATTGCAGGCACCCCTGACTGAGCTTGGGTTCACGGAGTACGTTGTACCATGTATGTCACGCAGAGTACACTGTACCGTGGGAATTGTTGAAGTGGAGTGTCATTAGCCACGAGGCAGCAAGCCTTGCCCTCGCAATCCTGATGTTATGCTGTTCTGGCGGGTAGGACCGACCCACCTCCCATTTCAGGTGTGATACCCCGCACACTAGGTACCGTGTGGCCAAGGATCACTAGGATATGGCCATAGTCCTCGTTGTTACTGATAGTCACCTACGTGTCTCACATGATATAACTTGTGGTCTCGATAGACCAGGGTAGACCCGAGAAAGGGGTCAGGCTCCCGATTTTATGATTTTATGATATGTGACCCTAAAGAAAGGTGGTTTTATAACCGAAGTTTTATAATGAATTTTAATGAATTGTTTTATGAGTTTGGAATTGAATTATGAGATGCTTAACCCCTTTGGGTTATTTTATACTGCGTTTTAAATGAAATGATTTAAATGCAGTAGCATGATGAGTTTTCCATGCTTTAATGATAAATTCATGAAATGATTGTATCCCACAATTTGTTTTATATCGCATGAAATAATGCATGATTTTGATTTAATTCATGCTAAGTATGATTTAATGATGTCACATAAAATGCTATCGATGCATAAGTAGTATGATTTATATATGCACGAATAGTTTTATAAACTAAGTCATTGATGAAATACATGATTTTGTGTGTAAGCTTTTATGAAAAGAAAGGGATTTAAGGGCATGACATTATCAGCATGTAGATAGTGGAGCTATTTACTTACTTGCGTAATTGCCTTACTGAGCGTGTGGTTTGCTCACCCCCTTATTTTCCCATCTTTTCAGAGCACTCGCAGTAGTTAGTGAGCGGCTGATGACGCATTCTTGGTATCCGCTGCTTCCCATCGAGAGACAGGTATACACATTTGTATAGTTTTGTATCTAAATATGTAATGCACAGTACTGTAAACGAATATGATGTCGGGGATGTACGGTTATGTAAATACCATTGTGAATGGATTTAGTTAAAGTCAAAGGATAGTAAATCCTGATATATGAATGTGATTATGGAAATGGAATGGTAAATAGGTGAGAAGGGACTAACACCGAATCATAGCCTAATTGTTTGTAGGATGGTCACGATCAGAGAAAGGTAAGAATTAAATAATAAATGAAAAAGTGAAAAATTTACTTTGATTTTTAGGTAATTTGGGTCGTGACATCTCATAAGGCCAATTCTATAAAAAGGGCCCGACAGTCGAGTCTTTTTCCTTGAAACATCAAACACCTCTCCATTTTCACAAAGTAACCTAGCTTTCTCACTCTAGAATATCATCACCTCCCTACCAGATTTAAAGAAAAGTTGTTTGAGCAAAGTTGTTCATTATGTTGAGGAGAACAACATAGTTTGGAATCAACATTCAAGTTGCTGAATTGAGGGAGCAAAGTCTTCCCTTAAAATTTGGCCAAGTGAGGAGGTATAAGCTAGGTAAGTTTTCAATACACCAACTTCAAGTATGTTTATCTGGACATTGTTATGGGTTATTTGATGTATGTATTGTTGGCTAGAACTATCTAGAGTATAATGAAACAACCATGACAAAAGTTGGGTTTAGTGTGAGAAAATAGACTAAGGTTGATTTAATGATGAGTGGATTATACTAAGGTGTTAGTAATGCTATATGCATGACATTGAGATGGTTTTGTGAAACCAATATGTTGGAATAGATGAGGATTCAAATTAGGCATAAGAGGTATATGATGAAATGCCTTAGTGAAGGAAAGTGATAAACTTAAGGCATTGTGAGCTTAATGCTGGTCTAATATGAATTATTAGACTTGATGAGTCTAATAGATTCTCGAGAAATGATTAGTACAATCGAAATGGACTTAAGAGAAAGTAAGGCCTAATAAGTGTTAATGAACCCAATAAATCAAATCGACAATAGTAAACGTAATAATTGTATTATGTTGGGCTAAATTGATGTGATAAGTAATTTTGTTTAGCTCCAGAGATTACACTGGAAATGAATCGGACTGCGCGATCGAGCAGCTCTAAGGAAGTGGAATCACTCGACGCGATTTCAGGTAAGGGAACTTTGTGAGTATCTAGAAGTAGCTGGACGTATTTTGAGGGTGTTTATAGGGCTTTATAATTGCTTGGTTACATAGAAAAGAAATAATGATTTATGCGAAAGAATTCAGATATTGATGAAAAAGGTGATTTTGCCCCTTGGAGTTAAACTTTACAAAAGGTTAGTAGTGCTAATAATTACATGAAGAAGCATGTTTTGATATTTTTATGAAATACATTGCTTCGATTTAAGCAAAATTGACGAATAGGCTAGCTATTTGATTTCATAATTTCATGAAATAGCACGAGTCAAGTGCTAATTTTGGTTTCAAGTGTGTTTGTTGAAATAGAGTCACCTATCAAATTTATATGAGTTTAATCATGTTGGAGCTTTGCTCGCACTGGGTTTTGATATTTTAATATAGATGAAATATACTGGAGCCTAGCTCGCACTATATTTTTTAGATGAGATACATGCAAACTGTACTTGAGCTTTCGCTCGTACGTGGGTTTTCATTCATTTCTTATACATATAACGGTATTGGAGCTTTGCTCGCACATGATTTTACCATTATTTATTTTTCATAAAGCCGTACTGGAGCGTTGCTCGTACGAGGATTTTTGCCGATTATGCATGAAATCATGCTAGAGCTTTGCTCGCACTGGGCTTTTCACACTGTGATATGTAATGAGTCATGCTGGATGCCTCGTGTTGACTGTGTGTCACACGGATGAGATGCTCATACGAGCCGTGCTGGATGCCTCATGTAGACTATTAGTCTCACAGATGAGATGCTCGCATGTGCACTTGAGACTGAGTTGGTTATACATGGTATGAGGTAGATAAGACCTACAGCTGGCACCCACGATCATGATATGGGTCCATGGAGTACGTTGTATTGTGTATATCACATGAAGTACGCTGTACCATGTGGTAATATTGTTGATTTGAAAGTCTGACGGGTAGGATTAACCTACCTCCCGTTACAGTATGATTCCCCGCACACCGTGATCCTTGTGGTCTGGGATGATAGTAACATAGTTGGCCAACAGAGTCATCGATTATATACAGTGACCACCTGTCTCACATGATATCACATGGTTTTATATACACTAAACACGATTTATGTTATCCAAGGTAGACCTGAGGGATGGGTCGAACCTTGTGGGACGTTTTTAAAAGAACGATGTACTGGTTGTGATGATTTTTATTATGATGAGCATAAGATGTTTTACAGGATGATTTTTCATGTTTTTATGCCTATTTTCATGTTTTCAGTACGTGATATATGTATATACTTGTGGCATAGTTTTAATTGTACCTCATGCTCTGAATATAAATGATTTTATATCATAACATTATAAGAATGTAGATAGTGTAGTTATCTACCTGCTTGCATTATTACCTTACTGAGCGTGTGGTTGCTCATTGCCTTCATTTTCCCCCTCTACAAAGCGCACACAGTAGTCTAGTGAGGGACTGAGGAGTTACATCCTGATATCCGCTGCTTCCCATCATCGAGAGGTATACAGATTGGTTTTCATTTTGTATCTAAACATGTAATAGCACAGTAATCATTTTGGAATGTAATATGATGGATGTAAATATTAATAGACACATACAAGTATTGAATTTTAGTTATAAAGTATACGTGTTTTGCTTTGGAATAAATTATAAGATAGATGACATAGTAGATGGTAAAGAGTGACTAATGCTGACTCATAGCCCAACTGTTTAGTGGTGAGAATGTTTTCGACCAGGAAAGGAAAGGAAAAAAGCAAAAATTTGTAGTGATTTTAGGTAAAAATGGGTCATGACACAGTATGCTTTATATCCTTTACACTCTCAGCTTTTAAAACATGTTATTTTGATTGTTTTATTGTATGGGCACTTTGTAACAAGTATGTTACGCCAATAGAGCACAACAAGAAACTGTCTCGAGTATTCGTACTCAATGACTTGGGTATTTTACACTTGCTTGACATACATCATGGTAAGTATCTGATCACGGCTAGTCATCGGAGGTCGAAATAAGGATCTATGGCCATAGGTAAAACCCTTGCTTCTGGAGTAAAATTTCTATTGATAGCTACAGTGACATTGGTAATCAGAAAGAGTATGCCTGTAAATACATGATTTAACAGAATCAGTTTATAAGTAACAGTTATCAATTTTAAATGAAAAGTTAATAGTTATCAGTTTTCGATAAGAAAGAAATCTGGTTTTATGAGAAATCATCATACTACGATTTTATGTATTGTTCTCAGTAATAGACATCAGAAATTATTTCATTACCTAACAGTGTAAAGTGGTCAACTCTGAAGGGACAAACTAGGTACTTCAAAGTATCCTATCATCTTTTATGATTGACAACATCTAGAAAAGCTTTTAGATTAAGAAATCATAAAAGAACTGTCAATGAAAAGTATTAAATATGTTATATGCATTGATTTTAATGAGATTGTATACAACATGCTTTATTCCTATCTAGTATCTTGTTTTGATTAATTCTGCTCTTTAGTGATTGATTAATTGAGCTTTCCCCAAGCTCACCCTTTTTTATTTATTTATTTTAGGTCAAACTGGAATTTCATTACAGCTTTTAAGCATCTGGTACTAAAGCATTTGACTTCGAAAGTTTACAGATCTTAAAATAGTATAAGTTCATTGTAAATGAAATGTATTCAGACAGATATGTATTTGATACTATAGGATGGGATGTATAAGTACTGATTTGAATAAAGGTAAATAATGTTTGACAAATATGTTGTGGAATTCAAAGTTTAAGAGTTGAAAGTTTTAAGTCTTAACCAAAGGGTTCACAATGGACTAATCTTTCAGAGAGTGAATATCAATCCCCTCAGGTATTTTAGACTTCAAGTAGCATTCTGGTTATAAGGGACTAATCCCTTATTATTTAGGATTGACCCCTTACACTATTCACTAAAGTGAGAAAACATTCTATAAGTTAAGGATCGATCCTTTGACCTCTCAAGAACGATCCTTTTTACGCAGAATTGAAATGGATAAGTTTTTGCTAAGAGAGGATCGATCCTCCTTCTCCTTGGGATCTGTAAATACCCTAAAATTTATGAACTAGAATTTATCCATGAATAACAATGTAGCCATTGGAATTAAAGATGCTATTCCTTAGTCTAAGAATTAAACTCAATTGTATTTTCTACTTTTAGACTTGAGAGAATTTAAATTAGTTTAAATACTTTTTTTTTAACATGAAAAGTTTAAGTGAATTCAATTAAAAGGAATATTAATCCTTTCATGTAAATAAGTGCAAAATGACAAGACTTCTAAGTATAATGCCACATTATACTACAATCAAGTATTATATATAAAGTTAATATTATTAGACTAAATTCTTTTTATACTACAAGTAAAATTCAACAAGTACATGGATATGTATATACATATAGGTAATGTTTATTTATTCCTTAAGATTGAATGTAAGGATAAATCTATATATATATATATATATATATATATATATATATATACATGAGCAACAAAACTAGCTCAACTAGAAAGCCAAACTGAGGACAACAATGGTTTAAGGAAATAAAGATAAGAAAGGAAAACACATTTATATATTGGGCAATGGGGGACGCGTAGACTGCAGTAAAGAAGTTGCATGCAGGACGTGGGTTGGAACAAAGAAAAACAAGATGGAAAGATGATGATGTCCCATCTGCCCGTGACCTATAATATATATATATATATATATATACATATATATTACAATTGTTATGGGCAAAATAAGATAGAAAATAATAATATGATGTGTCGTTCAGATAAAGCGCCACGTGTCACGCTAAAATCAAATACAGATGAAAATAGACTCTGTATTTAAAGCTGAGCTCCGGACAATTTTATCGTTAGATACCTATAGTCAATATTACTGGGTAAATACGTCATTGAAGACTAAATTGTTCCCTATAAATAGGGTACAGGTATGGCTTTTTAACCTAATTGAGATTTTACTTTTGGAATACACTAAAATTCTGTCGAAATCTTTTTATGACTTAAGCATCGGAGTGCTTACACAGGGAAGGCCCTGCGCTCCTTTGACTGTTCTGATTTTTGCAGAGTGACGTGGCTAGAAGATCGAAGTACTGACGTCAGCAATTCATCACTGTTGTGCTGCTCAACAACAATTGGCGCCATCTGTGGGAAACAGAAGAACAACTGGTGATTCTACAACGATGGTGAAGACACGATCCACGGCAATCAGGGATGCAGAGAATAAAGATACGGCCAGTTCTCCACTGGACCGTGGGGAAGAAGCTCGGGAGGAGAGTCATATGGTGACTATCCCAGTTGCAGAGTTCGAGGCGATGAGGAAACAGGGCGAGGAGACTGCCCAAGCCCTACGCGCGATGGTAGATCTGTTCAAAGGTGCCTTTCCGCAGATAAATCTTCCACCGACTGTCCAGAACTTGGTCGAGCCAAGGACACAGAGAAGGAATGCTTCGGAGGCTGGTAGGATTGGGCGTGAGACTGCGGAAGGCTTAAGGCCTCAGGGTGCTGGAACTACGGTGCGGATGGCTGCGGAAGACCTGTTGTGCGAGGTCGCGGAAGACCTTATGCGCGAAGTCGCGGAGCACCAAGAAGCTCGAGAGTCTCCTCGCCAGGGTCCACAAGACTGCCTTCAGGGTGCGAGAGAGTCAGACGGGAGGATGGTGCACCAGGGTTTGCGAGACTCCAATGGCAGGGTGGCGCACCAGAATGCGCGAGAGTCAATACTGGCATTAATGCGCCAGAGTGCGCGAGAGACGGTAGAAATTGTGCGACAGAGTGCACCAGTGGTCGAGCGCCAGAGTGCGCCAGTGGTCGGACGCCAGTGTGCGCCAGTGGTCGGGCGCCAGGGTGCGAGAGACGCAGTTCATGAGACTGCACGAGACTCCTTCTGCCAGTATGCGCGAGAGCCTAGGGAGGATTTACTACGCCAATCCGCGCCAGAAGCTGGCCGCCAGGCTCTGAGAGACTCAGTTCGTGAGAATGCTTGAGACTCATTTCGTCAGGGTTCGCGAGAGTCTGGGGAGGAATTAGTGCGCCAGGGTACGCCGGAGATCTGCCGCCAGGATGCGCGAGAGCTGAGCGGTAATCTGATACGCCAGGGTACACAAGGACGTGATTGCGGTGAACTGCAGGACATCGATGAGGGTACGGGAGAAATTGGTCGCCCAGGTGCGTAGGACCCTGTACGCATGGAGAATCCCTCACAAGAAACTGGAGAAGGTTCAAGGCGCCCAGGGATGAGAGACGCTGCACGGGAGATTGTTAGGGGCCTCCGACGCCCGAATGTTGAAAATCTCGCTGGACCTATGGATGGTATAGGAGGTGCTGGGATGATGGGATCTCGTATGGAGAGAAGAGGCTCGAAGGTAGATCCGACATGGAACCCCCTACTGAAGTGGCAAACTTTTTATCCGGACTGAGAGGAATCAAGCCCCTAATCTATACAGCAAGGGGAAAGAGACTGTTGATTGTGATCAAGCTGATTCGTGTAATATCGGAAAGATCCAAGATGCTATGGATATGAAGAGAATAGTTGAACAAGTTTTAGAAGAAAAGAGATTGGTTCCGACTGAAGAGAACCAGAGACGGAAGGTCCCATTCAACGCAGTGATCATGGGGAAACCACTACCCCCAAAGTTTAAAATGCCACAAATAGCGACGTATGCAGGGAAAACAGACCCTTCCGATCATGTAGAAAGCTATGAGTTATTAATGCTGGTACATGGCTGGGAGGATGAAATAATGTGCAAAGCGTTCTCTCTAACTTTGGCAGGCCATGCATTGAAATGGTTTAACAACTTGCCAGAAGGGTCTATTTCTTCCTTCAACCAGCTGAGAAGGGAATTTTTGAAAGCCTTCGGGATAAATAGTCAGAGGAGAAAGGAGGCCACCTATCTGCTCACCCTAAAGCAAAGGAACAAAGAATCACTGAAGAGCTACGTAGACCGATTTCGAGATGCTACTCTGGAAGTTCATGATCTGCAAGTGGGAATAGCAGTGATAGCCATTCTTCAGGGAACAAGGTCTGAAAAACTCCAGGAGTCATTGTCCTTGGATCAACCAATGACAGTCTCAGACTTATTCTCTCGAGCTAACAAGTACATTACCCAAGAGGAGGTGATGAAATCGATTCTGATGAGAGACTCCAAGGAAGGAAAGAAGCGGGAGAGAGACCTCGACGAGAGGAATATGGGGAGATCAGACAGATCCGGCAAAGCCCTAAAGTTGAAATATGTAAACTACACACGGCTTTCTGAGCCACGCGCTTCGATCCAGCAGCGATCGAGAGAACTGGGATGCCCCAATTCCCTAGAAGAGGTGAGGGAAACCTGGGGGGAGATCTCAGGTCCTATTGTAGTTTCCACTCCGCTTTTGGTCATTCAACGGAGAGGTGCCGTGATCTGATGAATCAACTTGAGAAGTTAGCTAGAGAAGGGCTGTTGGATCGCTACACTCAAAGGACCGAGAGGAATCAATATCCTGCTCATGGTCGAGGGGACAATAGACCACGGGATAGACGTAATGACAACAGAGTCAATAGAAGAAGGATTGAGGAAAGAGGAAATGGGGTAAGACAGAGGGAACGTAGGAATCAGCAGATTGATAATGAGCTTACAGGGCCCGCAATTAATGTCATCTCTGGTGGAGAATACACGGCAGGCACCTCATCTACCTCACGGAAGGCTTATGCTAGGCAGGCATACCAGGTTCATTCGGTGATGAAAGTAGCTGAGGACGGAGAGACAATTACTTTCACGCCCACTGATCAAGGAGATGTTATCATTCCACATGACGATCCTATGGTTATATCAGCTGTAATAGCCAAGCATCCGATAGGACGAATTCTAGTAGACAATGGGAGCTCGGTGAACCTCATCTATTGGAATTGTTTTGAGAAGATGAATTTGAGTGAGGACAGGTTGAAGCCGGTAACTACTCCCCTCTTTAGCTTCACAGGAGAAAAGGTGAAGGTGGCGGGATCAGTCGAATTGCCTGTTACCCTGGGTGAAGAACCTAAGAGTGTTACAAGATAGGTCTTATTTATGGTGGTCAAATCGACCTCTATAGCTTATAATATTATTCTCGGGCGTCCATTATTGAGCGATATGAGAGCCATACTTTTCCCGTGTTACTTGCTGATGAAATTCCCAACCCTTAGAGGTGTGGGACAAGTTAGAGGAGACCAAAGGAGGGCGAGAACATGTAATGTTGCATCGACTACATGTAAGGGGATTTAGAGGAAGGAAACCCTAACTATCACGAAACCGTCAAAGCCAAAGCCTGTTGAAGAAATGGAAGAAGTGAAGCTGGAGATTAATGGCGAAGAGAAGAAGGTGTATATCGAAAGTCGATTAAAGCCAGAAATGCAGAAAGAAATAGTAAAATGCTTGAGAGATAATGCCGATGTTTTTGCATGGACCCTTGCCAATATGCCTGGAATAGATCCGAAGGTCATTTGTCATGAACTTAACGTACTACCCGGAGCTAAACCTATCAAACATAAGAAAAGGAATTTTGCCCCTGAGAGGCATCAAATCATTGAAGAAGAGATAGACAAGTTGCTTGAGGCTGGATTCATACGGGAAGTCCTGTATTCGAAATGGCTAGCAAATGTAGTGATGGTGAAGAAAGCCACTGAAAAGTGGAGAATGTGTGTGGACTTTACAGATCTGAATAAGGCATGTCTGAAAGACTCATATCCACTACCCCGAATAGACAAACTAGTAGATGAAACTTTGGGATATGAGTTTCTTAGCTTCTTGGACGCTTTCTCCGGTTACCATCAGATCTTAATGTACCCAGAAGATGAAGAGAAGATGTCTTTCATGACTGATAAAGGAACTTACTGTTACAGAGTGATGCCGTTTGGCCTGAAAAACGCGGGTGCCACATATCAACGTATGGTAAATAGAGTTTTTAAGGATCTACTTGGAGTTACAATGGAGGCTTATGTGGACGACATGATTGTGAAAAGTAGAGAGGGGGAATCTCATGCTTGGTAGCTATCCAAAGTCTTCACGGTCCTAAGGAAGTATCACATGAGACTGAATCCCGATAAGTGTTCGTTCGGAGTCCAGTCTGGGAAGTTTCTGGGGTTCATGATAACCAACCATAGGATCGAAGCCAACCCCGAGAAGGTCCAAGCCATTCTGGACATGAGGCCTCCAGTTACAGTCAAAGAGGTACAGAGGTTGACAGGGAGGATAGTCGCACTAAACCGCTTCCTGTCAAAATCAACCGAAAGAAGTTTACCGTTCTTCAAGACACTCCGAGGCGGGAAAAACTTTTAGTGGATCGAGGAATGTCAAACAACCTTTGAGGAATTGAAGGAGTATTTGAAAGAACTCCCATTACTGTCAAGGCCTCTAACCGGGGAGCAGCTGTTTGTGTACCTTGGAATAGGCGATAAAGCGGTAAGTGCAGTCTTGTTGAGGAGAACCGCAGAAGGAGATAGACCTGTTTATTATGTAAGCAAAGTGCTCTTGAAGGCAGAGACAAGATATCCCCAGGTTGAGAGAGCGGCCTTAGCACTTGTCATGGCAGCCCAAAAATTACGCCCCTATTTTCAGGCACACTCTATAATTGTATTAACAGATCAGCCGCTGAGACAGATACTCCAAAAGCCTAAACATTCGGGAAGGTTAGTGAAGTGGGCAGTTGAGCTCGGAGAATATGATATTTCTTTTCAGCCTCGACAAGCTATTAAGGCACAAGCTCTAGCAGATTTTATTGTTGAATGCACGTGTCGAGATGATGCTAAGGCGGAAGAGTTGGACTGGTGGAAGTTATTCGTTGATGGAGCATCAAGCGCCAGGGGAAGTGGAGCTGGCATCGTACTAATATCACCAGAAGGGGAAATGATAGAATATTCTCTACGTTTTGATTTCCTTAGTTCCAACAATATGGCTGAGTACGAAGCATTAATTTGTGGTATGAAACTCGCAAGAGAACTCCAAATTTGAAATTTGCTAGCCCATAGCGATTCACAACTTGTCGTCAACCAATTCAAAGGACAGTATGAAGTGCGAGAATCTACCCTCGTCCCATACTTGGAGAAGGTCCGATGGTTAGCTCAATTGTTTGACAAATTTCAAATAACCCAAATTGACCAATCTAAGAATAGCCATGCTGACGCTCTATCCAAGTTAGCATCCTCCAAAGAAGCTACTGGAAGGGCCGTGAAGGTAGAAAGATTGGTTAAGCCAAGCATAGAAGAAGAAGAAGGGGTGTTAGAGATTGACGTCGGTTCTGATTGGAGGACGACTATGAAACAGTATTTAATGGAGGGGACACTCCCTAGTGAAAAAGAAGCAGCCCGAAAAATAAGGACTCAGAGTGCAAAATTTACTTTGATCAATGGGGAACTTTATAAAAGGGGATATACCACACCGCTGCTGAAGTGTTTAGGTCCAGAACAAGCCAACTACACATTGGCTGTGGTCCACGAAGGGATATGTGGAGAACACTTAGGAGCACGAGCTTTGGCAACAAAAATACTCAGGGCAGGATTCTATTGGCCCACACTCAAGCAAGATGCACTTGATAAGGTGCGAAGATGTGACAAATGTCAAAGGTGCGCCCCTCTAACGACTACCCCAGTATCGGCCCTTCAAAGTATATTCCAGCCCATGCCGTTTGCCCAATGGGGTTTGGATATACTTGGACCATTCCCAGTGGCTACGGGTCAACGAAAGTACTTGTTGGTAGCCACGGATTACTTTACCAAATGGGTAGAAGCAGAGTCCCTGGCCATAATTACTGAGAAAAAGGTCGAAGCGATGGTTTGGAAGGAGATAATTTGCCGATTTGGAGTCCCAAGGATCTTGAACGTAGATCATGGGAAGCAGTTTGATTGCGAAGCATTCCGAAATTTCTGCGAGGGATTGAAGATTCAACTCAGGATATCCTCTGTAGCATATCCGCAAGCTAATGGCCAAGCAAAAATCAGTAATAGGACCATACTTCATGGCCTCAAGACTCGCCTGGACAAAGCAAAAGGGGTCTGGGTGGACGAGCTACCAAGTATTCTATGGGCGTACAGAACGACGAGTCGGGTACCGACCGGGGAAACACCGTTCAGCTTAGTATATGGAACGAAAGCTTTGATACCTGTAGAAATTGGGGCTGGCTCATCGAGGTTAACTCCCTATGTACAAGAAGTGAATTCTCAAGGGTTACGAGAGAATCTGGATCTGCTTGACGAGCAGCGAGATCTTGCCGCTATACGGCTAGCTGCTTACCAGCAAAGGGTGGCCCGTTATTATAACTCCCGTGTAAAAGATAGACCCCTACATGAAGGAGATCTCGTGCTGCGAAAGGCAATCATCACCAATGCCTCAAGAGAAGACGGGAAGTTCAGAGCAAATTGAGAAGGGCCTTACAGAGTCAGGAGGATGATCGGACCTAGTACCTGCATCTTGAAAAGTTTGCTAGGCAAGAAAATAGCAAAGACATGGAATGCTAATCACCTCAAGCCATATTGGCAATGAGATGTTTATTTTTATCTTTATTTTTTATTATTCTATTGTCAAAACTATGAATTGAAATTAAGTAATGAATTATTAAATATCTTCAAGACTTACAGCTATATTCGTGCAAGGGCTTGAAACGAAAAATGCGCGAGGTAAGTCGTGAAGAAAACGTGCAAGGGCTTCAAGCGAAAAATGCGTGAGGTAAGCCACGCACTCAAGATAAAGGGCTTGAAGTGAAAAATGCGTGAGGTAAGCCACGCACTCAAGATAAAAGGCTTGAAGCGAAAAATGCGCGAGGTAAGCCACGAAGAAAATGCCCAAGGGCTTGAAGCGAAAAATGCTCGAGGTAAGCCCCCCAATATAAAAAGAGAATATGCAACAAATAAGCGATAATGGGAATTTAAAACATGATATTGTAAAGTAAATTGATTTATTAAATTCGGTAAAAACTTCATACATGAAAAATCATCAAAGTCTCCAATACAAAGAACGTTAACAACAAAAGAAAAAAGAAAAATAACTAGAACTATTCATCAGCTGGTGGAGGATTGCCTTCGCCCGAAGCATCGGATTCATTGCCTTCTAAATCACCCAGAGCATCAATCACTCCTGACTGCGGGCGAGGCTCCCAAGGGCCAGACAGATCGTCATGGGCCCCCTTCTCAAGGTAGGTCTCGAAGTCCTCCTTGTCAGGCTCGTACCCTGCCCAACCACAAAACTCGCTAGTATAATCCTCCAACCGTGTCGACCACTGCAGCTCAGGAAAGGTCTCCCCTGATCTCTCCTTCTCTAGCCAGGAACGCGCCATATAAAAATCGTATTTCACAAAGCCAGTAGCAAATAACATCTTTCTGTCGTAACAGTCTTGCGATAAACGGTACTCCTGTACAGCTTCAGAATGAATCTCGTTCCTCGCGTCTTGGCTAACGGAGGAAGATGAAGGCCCTCTACGTAAGCTCGAGACCTCTTCCTTCAACTGCACGTTGTCAGACTTCAGCTCATCGTAACTAGTCTGGAGGTCTTGGAGCTTTAGCAGAACTGAGTTCAACTCTCTTGAGTTACAGTTAAGGACTCCTTCTATTCCTTGGACCTCTCTTGCTCCATGGTAAAATCCTCTTGAAGGCGAACATGACTGAGATTTAGATCCTCATTTTCCTTCTTTAGTCGGTCGAGTTGCTCGGGAAGCCTCCTATATTGGTTTCTCTCAGTAAGCCACCCAGCCTTCTCACTCCTCAATTGCTGAAGATCAGCATCAGCCCGAGTCTTATAAGCTCGATATCGTGCATTGCACGTGATCACTTGCTGAGCTGTCTAAGAATACAAGGAAAATCAAAAGATCAGTCAAGGAAATACCGCAAAGAATAAAAAGAGGGAAGCAGAAAGGGAAAATGGGTTAAACAGATACCATCATTACCAAATATTTGGCTCGATCCTCGGATTGGGGAAAACTCTTGAACAACTCCGCCTCGTCTCTAGGGAGTATGGTCGACCAGCCCAACCGGGCTGCTACGCCAGGGTCGTGAATGGAGTCGTTGTCATTGACGCCCGAAAACACTATGAAATTTTGCCCGTGAACCGCCACACCACCGTCAATCACGTATCTGGAAGTGTTAAGGTCTGCAACGGGGGGAAACGATGGTGTATCTCTCATGGACGACTCGATATACAAACATCGTCTCCCAATTTGAGACGGGCGAGTTGTGTTGCACTCAGCCCGATTCACCCGATGATGCTCCTCTATCTCAAGGTCTGAAAGCTGGGAATCCACGTCTGGCTGTTTCCCCCTATCTCGATCGCGAGAACCAGATCCCTCAGGAGGAGTGGGAAGGGGAGCTTGAGGAGGCCTCGACCTCTCGCCTCGAGAATCTGGGTCCGAAGCATGAGCATGGCTTCGGGACTCTCAAGTTTGATCTCGCTGGCGCCTACGCTTGGAGGGGTGGGTAACTCTAGCAGCATCCTCATCACCTCTGCGTCGCCTAAAAGCGCCTCTAAGATGGTCCATCCCTAGAAAAGAAACAGAAAAAAATAAGTTAAAACAAACAAGAGGAAAATGGACAAACATTTGCAATGAAATGCGATATGAAATCACCCAGATTTAAATAATCATCAAGAGAATGGATGTTAGTTAAGCTCTCATCCGTGGGCAATTCTAGAAAAGGGCTGCCAAATGCCTCGCCCTGGCCCCAATCTAAATCCTCCTCCGACTCTACCTCGGAAGGATTAGTGGGACACCCACACCGTGACCTCTCTCGAGAAAACCAGATGGAGAAGAGGGCTCGAGCGTAACAGCTGAGTCAACGAAAGCGCATCCCTAACCCGCAGCAGTTATGTTCTCCGGAGTTAATACCGACAACAAGGCACCCTCATCCTCTACTTGAAGCTGAGAAATGAGGGGACCATATGCGTCTCTTAAATTAATAATCAGGCTAAGATTATTGGGTCTGCAATAACTCCACCGAGCAGGAATATTCAAAGATGGAGGAACCTCAACGATAAACCAATCGGAAGCATAGTTGTGAAGCTTAGAGGGAGGTTTCCCGAAAAGCTTATTACTCTGACCCCTTCCAAAGACTTTTTGAATACAAAAAGGGTCGAATTGCGTACACTACGGACTCTGAAAAAAGAATTGAATAGTGGGATAGTAGGCCTGACGCTAAGTTTATGACATACGACCGTAAACCCTACTACTTGGGCCTACCCGTTGGGATGAATTTGAGCAGGAACTATGCCATAGTGGCGAAGAAAAACAACTCCAAATTCGGGAAGAGGAAAACGAAACCCAAATTCTAGTGAAGCCCGATATACAGGAACACCACTACTAACGGATTGGGGAGCGCGCTCAGTTGCGGTTGGAAGCCTATAAATATAACCCTTCGGAAGAGGAAAATTACTCCTAAACTGTTCAAGATCAGACTCTCTAAGCCTAGAATAAGGATCTAAAACTATTTCCTTTCCGCGACCGTGCCCAGCCATCAGGAAAAACAAGATGCTGTGAGGGTCTAGATGCCGTGAGGGTCTAGGATGCCGCGAAGGTCTAAAAGACGTAAGGGCTATGTGCCGTGAGGGTCATGTGCCACGAGGGTCTAATTATCGTGAGGGTCTTAGATGCCGTGAGGGTCTAATTGTCGTGAGGGTCTTAGATGTCGCGAGGCTCTAATGCCGTGAGGGTCTAGATGCCGTGAGGCTCTAATGACGTGAGGGTCATGTGCCGTGAGGGTCTAGATGCCACGAGGCTCTAAATGCCGTGAGGGTCATATGCCGTGAGGGATAAAATGTAGCGAGAGTCTAAAAGGCCGGGAGAGTCACTTGCCATGAGAATCTAAGTGCCGCAAGGGTATGCCGCAGGGGTTTATCGCGAGACTAGAACGAGAGAATTTACCGTTAAGATCCATCGAATTCGCGAGGAAAATGATGTCTGAGCCTCCACTCTCACGCTATATATATGTGCCGGCAGTAACGATGATAAAACAGTTACTCTTCCGCATCTAATAATCCGCAAAAGAGTGGGGAGCAATTGTTATGGGCAAAATAAGATAGAAAATAATAATATGATGTGTCGTTCAGATAAAGTGCCACGTGTCACACTAAAATCAAATACAGATGAAAATAGACTCTGTATTTAAAGCTCAGCTCCGGATAATTTTATCCTTAGATACCTACAGTCAATATTACTGGGTAAATACGTCATTGAAGACTAAATTGTTCCCTATAAATAGGGTACAGGTATGGTTTTTTAACCTAATTGAGATTTTACTTTTGGAATACACTGAAACTCTGTCGAAATCTTTTTCTGACTTAAGCATCGGAGTGCTTACGCAGGGAAGGCCTTGCTCTCCTTTGACTGTTCTGATTTTTGCAGAGTGACGTGGCTAGAAGATCGAAGTACTGACGTCAGCAATTCATCACTGTTGTGCTGCTCAACAACAATAATCATGAAAGATGGCCATAACAAAGAAATGAGAGGACGACAGAAGAGATAGAGAGCAGTTGGGAGCTGAAAAGCGAAGTGATAGAAACATCATGGAAAAGAGAAAAAGCGGGAGTACTGGGCTACTGGCCACACAGAAAACGTGTGGAAGAAAACAACATGGTGGTTCCGGTAGGAAAAGAAAGAAATGAAACTAAAACTGGAGTTGGTGAAAAAAACAGGTCTCGACAATAGAGAAATAGCAAAGAAATATAAACATTCATAAGTGGGGAAGTGTGAGTAGAAAATGAGGGTGAAAGTCAGGAACGAAAAGACTGAAAATGAGAAAAGAAAACTGAAGCACGTTGTGCCAAGGAGCAAGCTAAGTACAATCGAAAGTAGGGGAAATGCATGAGGGCTGGATGGAAAACTGAATTCGGCTGAAGCTTCATGCGTGCTGGTCAGCCTGAAAAAAAAAAGGAAGCCAACTGAGAGTCGTGGGGAAGTCTGAAGCAGAACAGAAGCAGCTACTGCTTGGCTACGGTCCCATTGTTGTGTCATTCTTGGATAGTTGTCCTACACAAACAGAAAAGAGATGGGAAAAGCTGAGAAAACTGAAATGTAACAGAGGTAGAAACAAGACTGAGGCAGAATCATGATGTGCTAAACTGAAAGAGGAAAGGAAACAAAAGAGCTCCTGGCAGGAAGAAGATAAATAGTAAAAGAGTAGAACAACAACAAACAGAAATGGTAAAGTTAAACGCTGAAGCAAGGGATTGTACTAGCTGGTTAGGATAATTTTAGTGGCTGAGGAAGCTGGAAGGCTGATCAAATAAGAAGTTAAAGCAGGACGTGCTGGAGGACGAAGGCCTGTGCATAGAGACTGGGAATGGTGGAGAGCTGAGGGTACTATGGTGAACAGGGACAAAGGCAAAGGCAATGGCTGAAATAGAGAAGACACGACGCTAGGGATCTCCTTCTAAGGTTAAGGAATTAGAAATTGAGACTTGGATGGAAGAATGCGATCGAAACCGAGACATAAGGATGATGATGGTAGTGTCGGGATCAAAGGAAGTGGTGGAGAAGATGGTGATACCGAGAGGGGGGCGAACAGAGGGTGAAGCAATGAAGGAACAGTAGGAAATGAAAAAGAAGAAAAAGAAAGAAGTTTATGCGGGAAAGGCAAATAATTTTTTTTTTAAAAAAGAGAATAGTATTTTAGGTGTATATATATATATATATATATATATATATATATATATTTAAGATTATATATATATTTGGAATAGAGAAGAATGCATAAAGAGTTTAGGAAAACCGGAGAAAAAGACGGTCGAAAATATCTATTCGAAATTTCAAAATTACTGATATGAAATTTTGGGGAATTTAACCGACCAGACTGGACCTACTGACCTACACCACTAATGCATAGAGGACTACTGACAAGCATAAAGGTAAGGAAAATCATGTGTGCTGCTAGAGATAAATTGCACGTATTTTTGTCGATTTGTAGATATGAATTTTAGGAAATATTTTACCGTAAGGAAAATCCTTGTGCTGCTAGAGATAAATTGCACGTATTTTCTGTCGATTTGTAAATATGAATTTTAGGAAATATTTTACCATAAGGAAAATCTTATGTGCTGCTAGAGATAAATTGCATGTATTTTCTGTCGATTTGTAGATATGAATTTTAGGAAATATTTTACCGTAAGGAAGAGTCTCGTTACTACTAGAAATAAATATGCGTAATTTTCGTATATTTGTCGATATAAAATTTTAGGCTGAATTTTGTAATATCGAAATTACATAAAAATCTAAGATGAATTTTATGGCTCTGAAAATTAGAGGTTTTAGCTTGGTTGATCAGTGTAAGACCCGAATTTAATAAAAATACGAAAACTAAATAAGAAAAGATAGAGGAAGTATGAAGGAAGTCGGGTTAAATTAATCCCGAACACGTGTAAGGGCAAAACGGTCAAAGGACCGAAAGCCGGAGTAAATTCGATAAGGAAATTTAATTAAAAATAAGGATTTAAGAAATCTTGGTCAATAAAGATGAAATAAAATTATTTCGGATTAAATTGATCAAGATATTAATTTATTGGAATTAATCGGGATTAATTGGAATTTTTAGTTCAGAAAAAATAATAATCCCGAAAATAATCGAAAAATATACCGAAAGGTCACCCGGGACAATATCCCGAAAATACGGAGAAATTATACCCGAAAAAGGATTAAAAATAAATTAAATAAATTAAATAAAATTAAATTAGTTAAATTAGAATAAAATAATAATTTTGTAGATGTTTTGGGGTATTTAATATATTTTTAAATAAATAGTAAAATAAATAAAATAAATAAAAATAAAAATAATAAAATTGATAAAATAAGAAGAAAAAAAAAAAGTAATTGAAAACAAAAAAAAAAAAAAGAAGAGAGAGAGAGAATGGGTCGGGGAGAGAGAAAGAAGCAGAGAAAACGGAAGCTGAAGACCGGCGAGCCCCTGCCGGCGATCGGTGGCGACCAGGCGAGGCCGAGGAGGGAGCCCGACGACCGCCTGACCACCACCGGCCTAACAGAGGCACGATCGGCGGCAAAACAGCGGCGAAAACCGAGGGAGAAGGCCGACGGAGTGAGGGGTTCGATCCCGGCGACCGGCGCCGATCTGGGGCCGGCCACCACCAGCCGAGGACTCCCCAGGCCCAGACGGAGCGATTGGTGGCGGTGGCAGCCACCGAAACCGACGGACGGCGCCGAAAACAGCAAAATAAGGAAATGGGTCCGACGGCGAGGAGAGAAGAGGCCGAACCGGCGGCTTTCCGGCGGCCTTGGGCGAATCCGAGCCTAGATCTGAGACGCGGACAACCTCACGGAGCCACTGGCGGTGGAAGCCGGCGGAGAACCGGCCGGCAAGGCAGCGAACCGGCGGTGAACCGGTTGAACCGGGGTGAACCGGCCGGCTGAACCGGTCCGAACCGGTCTGAACCGGTTCAGCCAAAAAGAAGGGAAAAAAAGAAGAAAAAGGGAAAAAGAAAAAGAGGAAAAAATTGGAGAAAATTCCTGTGATGCAATCGAGCTTCGGGTAAGTCGACAAGCGGTCAAAATGACCCGATTTAAATTTGAAATATTTTATTTAATTAATTTTGGGCTGAAAACTTACCCGGAAAAATTGTGGAATTGTGTAGCTCGACGATTGGAATCCACCGAGGGCTCGAGACAGTCTCGATTTGAGGACTAGCATGGAATCTCGGGTAAGTGATCCCTATTTACGACAATTTTCTCGTTATGCGAGATGTTGAGTTAATTTCCGCATAAATTGAATAAAATTATGGAAATTTAGATTAATTGTCGTAAATATTTAATTTAGCTACTCGAGAAGTAGAACGAGGCCCGGTAAATTATTGGTGGGCCCAATGAGCCCAATAGGCCTCGATAAGTGGGAATTTAGTGAAAAGCGGGCTTAAGGCCGATTAAGGCCCATTAAGGTGCAATCGGGCCCAATAAGGGTAAACGGGCCCAATGATTTAAATTAAGCCCAGAAAGTAATAGATACAATTAAATTGCATAATATCTGACCTGAGGAATGTTAATACGCAGTTCCGGGCATTGGATTGGGAGCATATCGGACTGCGCGACGAGATGACAATGGAAAAGAAAAAGGTCAGACTCGACGAGAATCGAGGTAAGGGAATTCTGCGGACTGCTAGAGGTAACAGTACGCAATTTTAAATTCATATGCAGTCCTTTAAAATATCCTGAAGGGTCTAGAGGTCAAATAATAATTTTAGTGCCCCGAATGGGCAAATTACTAAAATACCCTTGTTAAGGGTAAAATTCTAAAAATCTAGGAAAAATTGGGAGGAGCAAGGACAAGAGGTTCCTGCTCGTTCTGGAGATATTTCAACGCATGCATGAGTAGGCTGGCTCGCCTTGAAAGAAAGTGCACCGCATTGCATACTTTCAACGTGAAATTGATTTGAAAACTGTTTTGAGTAAATAGAGCCGCCTACGTGTTTTATTGACATATGACGTGCTAGAGCTCAGCTCGCACGGTAATTTCGATTTGTGTGATGCATGCATTAGTGCTGGAGCGAGAGCTCGCACTAGAGTTTTACATGCATAGGTGCTAGAGTATAACTCGCACCAGATTTCACATGCTCTTTCGTGACACGGTGCTAGAGTCTGACTCGCACCATATTTTTACATGATTTTCGAGACAGAGTGCTGGAGTTTAACCCGCACCAGTATTTATAAAATTTTCATGTGATTTATAATATACAGAGTGCTGAGCTTAGCTCGCACTAGTTTTACCGGATTTGTGGAGTACCGCTGTCTGCCCTTGGAGTCAGCCAAAAGGCCCAACAGGCTCAAGAGACCTCTTAGGTGGGGTGAGAGTGAGGGATGAGGTTGGCGGCCTTGTGGGGATGTAAGCGGGCTCTGCCAGTTGACGTGTTTTGATGAGAGTGCTGAGCATCGCTCACACAGATTTTATGAGAACATGCGATGAGCCGTGCTTGGAGCATCGGGTAGACTGTGTGTCACCGATTTAATAGGCTCGCACGTGCGTTTTGAGACATGGCATGAGTATTGAGAAACAAACCTCTGTGGGAAGCAGGCCAATTGGGCCGGAGTACCTAGAGATATTACATGGGTTCATGGAGTACGATGTACCGTGCAAGTAGCATGGAGTACGATGTACCGTGTTGTATCTTCGGATACGGCATCTCCGGATGCAGCATCTTCGGATGCCGGGGATCGGATAAGACTGACGGGATGGACTGACCCACCTCCCGGGCGATTCCCGATCATGGTGAGAACCCGCACACTAGGATCCGTGTAGCTGAGGAACTCACGAGGACAGATGTGGCCATAGTCCTAGTTATTTACCTATATACAGACGTTGCCTAGTCTCGCATGTTGATGATTTCTATGATGATTTAAACTGGGTTTTAAAACTAAATTGCATGATGGTATTTCCATGCTTTTCAAAACCCACGTGTGATGTAAATGTTTTCATGATTTTGTGTGAGTCAGGATCACCCGCAGGAGGGGTCGAGTCCTGACTTTATTGTCAAAATCTTAATTGAGAAAGAAATGATTTATGATAATTGCATGTTGATTTTTCGTGCAAATGTATTTTACATATCATCATAATGCATAGCATTGTTTTAAAATGTGTGGAGAAAGGGTGGTTTATGCATGGCACTACGTTCATGTAGGTAGTATGGTTACCTACTTGTTCGTAGGATTGCCTTACTGAGCTTGATGTGCTCACCCCTTTCATTTTCTCCCACAGATGATCTCCAGTTGAAGTTGAGGCGACTCAGTACTGCATTCCGGATATCCGCTGCTGCCCATCAACATAAGGTATATACACTTGTACTTATTGTATCTACATAAGCATAGCACAGTAACATGATTGTAAGTAACTTTAGGGGATGTATAAATAATATAACAATTATAAATGACTGGAGAAGAAATAAGTACTAGGGTAGATGTATGGTGGGACTGGCATTGACGCACAGCCCAATTAGTAGTGGAGTGTTGGTCACGATTCGAGGACAGGTAAGAATTAAGTAAGAAAATAAACAAAAACGCGAAAAAATTCACTCTGATTTTTGGATAGTTGGGTCGTGACAATTATTTTGGTATCAGAGCGTAATTGGTCTGATGTGTGTCAGTGTCAGAAGTTAAGAAATTACATCCCCGTGTTATTGTGCTTAGTTAGATACAATAGTGTATATCGAGATGGGCTTGACTAAGAAATGGTTGAGAATGCAGGAATGCCTAATATGAGTCGCGCTAAATGAGATAGTGCACGAGGCAGAGGTCGTAGAGGTAGACCTGAGTCTGCTAAGTCGTGCTGAGTTTGGCTATGAAAATCAGTATGAGATTGAAATAGAGGCGAATGTTGAGCATGCCTCACAGAGTCCGACAGAGAGATCGGACAGTATTGAGACACGCTTCGCGAGATTGGAGCGGAGTGTGGAGATTATTTTGAGGAGCTAATTACTCAGATTATGTACGAGATCAGAGGGCGCAGCGGAGCATTGGTGAAAACCCGCTCGACCCATCTTAAGAGCTGATATGAGAAATGATTATGGATGTATTCCGGTGACAGGATATCCTGGACATGATTTAAAGGAAATTTTGGATTAAAGTCCTTACTCTGACCTAGAGGATTTAATTTATTGACGAGTATGGAGACTCGATTATATTCTGGGCAGATATTACCTCGACACTATGAAAAGTGACAGTCGAGATGTCTAAAAATTTATGGAAGGGCTCAGATTGTCAATTAGAGTCCGATTGGCCCGTGAGATATTACCTATACCGAGGCAGTGCGCAGATTTGCAGTTGGGTAAATAAGAACATGAATTGCACGCCTTTGAGATTGGGAAAGGTAATGAGGGCTGAAATGGAGACAGAAAAGAGAATCGAGAAATGACAGAAATGTCAGAATGGGAAAATGGAAATTGGTTAGAGATTAGATTTGACAAGTTTTGGAGTAAGATAATTGGTAAGACCCCAGTTTATCTAATTTTGGCACTCTTGAGGGGTATTGTGATTGGAGGACCCTGACCTGCTACGAAGCAGAGTAGCAGTGTCATTACTGTGGAATGTGTGGTAGATACCACAGAAGGAAGGTTTATACCTACATGGTATTGATGAAATGGCCGTTAAGTGTGGTAAGACGGACCATTAATTTTGATTGCACAGAGTTGGGCGAAATCGCCCCACAAAAAAGTAAAGAGACAGAGAAAAATTTCGTTGTTATAGCTGAAAACGAAAAGGGAGGCCATAGCCGAAGAGAAAAAGGAAAGTAGGCTATTGGACGAAGGCGAGTGGATGTCTTGGACCAGGATGCTATTGATGTTTCATGGATGTGGTGTAAGATACCACACTTGTTATGAATAACGAAGTACATATGTTCATTAATCCTGGTGCCACATATTTATTCATACCGCCTTCATTCGCATATAAGTGAGTAAAAGGCATGAATGCCTACGTCATCGGTTACAATATGGGTAAATGAGTACCCCAATAGAGGAGGATGAATTAACGGAATATAGATATAGAGATTTTAAGTTGATAAACAGGGGTGTAACGGTTGAAATTACAGGAGTAAAGGATGTACTTACGGAATGAATAATGACAAGAGTTTGTCATGATGGATATACGAGGGAGATAATCTTTAAGATAAGATAGATCCTAAATACAAGATGTATTGGAGTGAGAGGCGTATGCTAGGTAAGGAATACCCTTAATATGTGGAGTCATTAGGATTAAAGCAATGAGTATACGAAGTAATAAGGATTAAGGCAATTAGTAGCGAATACAAATTATAACCAAGGACAAAGATGGGTATAACCATAACCGGTAGTTGTGGTTAAGTCTGAAGGCCAATAAAGGTATTTCAAAATACCTCCCCGCCTGAAGACTTGACAGCGTCTAAAAGTATATATATATAATCTATAACGAAAAATCGATCGTCGTAATAAATACCTTTAGCATTAGGATACCTTTACTAAGACGATAAGAATATTAAAATTCGGCAGATCACAAAGGTTAACATAGTAAAATTTAATAAGAGCCGTTAAGATAAGAAAAGGAAATGGCGCAGGTTAGTACATGAAAACGTAAGCGGTTGAGAAGGATTTTATACGCTTATGCGTAAATAAGTCAAGGATGGGACCGATGTATAAATCATCATTATCAATGATATGTTGGGTGTAGCTAAAGTCTAGGGCGATTGATAAGCAACAATTAGAAGATGGCATTTACAAATTGGTTGCTGCGACTTCAAAAAGGATATACCTTGTTGACACGTTTAACTAAGAAACGTGGTCTTGGAATGAGATGATAAATAAGATGACAGATGCGACATGGATTTCGGTGTAGTGAAGTACGAACTGACCACCGTGACTAATTTCACTATACCCAACAGCTCAATGAGGTTCTCAGTGAGTATGGATACCTCAAAATTATGATGGAGCTGTGTATTGATGTATAATGGGAAGATACCCATGATTTAAAGTTGACAACAGTATTTGTACCGAGGATATGGTACTATTATGTATACGGTGAGAAATTGGGGATATGCACTGATCATAAAGCCCGAGTATCTGTTTTTACAGAAAGAGGCGAATATGAGAATATACATATTGGGTTAGAGCTTCTGAGAGGTTTTGATTTGTGAAAATTGTACCACCCAAGAAAGGCTAATGTGATGACTGATGCATTGAGCATAAAGAGCCTCGGGATGGTATTGCATATGATGGTCAGGGAGCGTGAGCTGCTAGAGCAGTTATGAACCTCAGTATTGATGTGATCCCTTCTGATGATGACAGTGATTGGTATGATTGTGTGACAGCTTGCCTGATGATTAGAGCCGGATGAGAGTGCCCGGATTTGCCAGGCTTAGCGTGATGATCGACCGGATGTCGATAGTTTGGGTCAGATTCAGAAGGGTACAGTGACAGAGATCACAGGGAGTGTGATAATGATTTACAGAGGTTCTGAGACAGTATAAGTGCTCCCCAGGACCACAGTTGATGAGATAGTGATTATTATCAGAAGCTCACTCTTCGGGATATACAGTGCATACGGAAGGTAATAATAATATATTAAAAATCTCAAAAAGGGTATGGGTGGTCAGATGTGGAAAGAGATATTTGTGAAGATTGTGAAAAAGTGCCTAGTGTGTCAGCAGAGTGAGGTAGAGTATTAAAAGTCTGCAGAGTTATTGCAGCACCTACCTATATCGACACGGCACGGAAAATGAGAACAAGTCTCCATGAATGTCGTGATGGGTTATAGAGGACCCGGATAAATCAGGAGACTATTTGGATGATAGTCGATAGAGTGACTAAGTCTACCCACCTTCAAGTTATGAAATTCCCAGATACTCAGAGTGTGCATGAGGATTCAGGTATAAGGAAGTTTGTGGAACATTATGTAACGTTCCAGTGAGCATGGTATCATATAGGGATTCCCGCTCCACTTCCTACTTCGGAGGATATTTTAAGGAAGCTATGGGAACCCGACTGAGTATTAGCACAGCTTTCCATCCTCAGATAAATGGTCAGTCAGAGAGGACTGTATAAGTTCTGGAGGATCCAATGAAAGCGTGTGCCATTGATTTTTATAAGCTCCTGGAATGATCAGTTGATTTCTAATTGAAGTTGTCAATAACGACAGTTGGCAGTTGAGTATCGGGATAACGAGATATGAGACAGTGTATAGCTGTAGGGGTTGTTCCCCAAATTGGATAAGAAAAGTGGGTGACAGATAGAAGTATTTTCGACTTGGATGATAAGTCTCTGAGGATGTCTAGTTAAAGGATGAGAGATAAGAACACCTCAGAGCAGATAGACAAGTATTGGAATTCACCTTTGGTGAATTAATATGGTTGAATTAGCTTGTCCTAAGAGAATAAGGACATAGCGAGCTTTTGGAAGAAGGTAAATTGAATTGTGCTGGATGAAAGATTTTGAGAGATTAGACAAGTGGGAGATAAGACCTGTAGGTTGTTGTTAATCACTTGGATTAACAGGCACCCACAATGTGTCCCAGCTTATGATGCTTCGGTACTACTATCCAGATCCAGCAGAGGTGATAGGATATGAACTCCAAAAGTTCAGTTTAATGAAAATATGAGTATATTGAAGAAGTTGATTCGGGCATTGAACAGGAAAGAGACAGTATTGGGGTTTAAGATAATCTCCCTAATTAAAGTCCTTTGGTAGTAATACACTCCGAAGAAGGTCGCATAAATTTTAAGAGTATGATATGATCGATATACCCGGAGTTGTATATGGACTCATATGACTTGGTTCTAATTTGGAGGACCAAATTCCTTAAGTGGGGGAGAATTGTAAGACCCGAATTTAATAAAAATACGAAAACTAAATAAGAAAAGATAGAGGAAGTATGAAGGAAGTCGGGTTAAATTAATCCCGAACACGTGTAAGGGCAAAACGGTCAAAGGACCGAAAGCCGGAGTAAATTCGATAAGGAAATTTAATTAAAAATAAGGATTTAAGAAATCTTGGTCAATAAAGATGAAATAAAATTATTTCGGATTAAATTGATCAAGATATTAATTTATTGGAATTAATCGGGATTAATTGGAATTTTTAGTTCAGAAAAAATAATAATCCCGAAAATAATCGAAAAATATACCGAAAGGTCACCCGGGACAATATCCCGAAAATACGGAGAAATTATACCCGAAAAAGGATTAAAAATAAATTAAATAAATTAAATAAAATTAAATTAGTTAAATTAGAATAAAATAATAATTTTGTAGATGTTTTGGGGTATTTAATATATTTTTAAATAAATAGTAAAATAAATAAAATAAATAAAAATAAAAATAATAAAATTGATAAAATAAGAAGAAAAAAAAAAAAAGTAATTGAAAACAAAAAAAAAAAAGAAGAGAGAGAGAGAATGGGTCGGGGAGAGAGAAAGAAGCAGAGAAAACGGAAGCTGAAGACCGGCGAGCCCCTGCCGGCGATCGGTGGCGACCAGGCGAGGCCGAGGAGGGAGCCCGACGACCGCCTGACCACCACCGGCCTAACAGAGGCACGATCGGCGGCAAAACAGCGGCGAAAACCGAGGGAGAAGGCCGACGGAGTGAGGGGTTCGATCCCGGCGACCGGCGCCGATCTGGGGCCGGCCACCACCAGCCGAGGACTCCCCAGGCCCAGACGGAGCGATTGGTGGCGGTGGCAGCCACCGAAACCGACGGACGGCGCCGAAAACAGCAAAATAAGGAAATGGGTCCGACGGCGAGGAGAGAAGAGGCCGAACCGGCGGCTTTCCGGCGGCCTTGGGCGAATCCGAGCCTAGATCTGAGACGCGGACAACCTCACGGAGCCACTGGCGGTGGAAGCCGGCGGAGAACCGGCCGGCAAGGCAGCGAACCGGCGGTGAACCGGTTGAACCGGGGTGAACCGGCCGGCTGAACCGGTCCGAACCGGACTGAACCGGTTCAGCCAAAAAGAAGGGAAAAAAAGAAGAAAAAGGGAAAAAGAAAAAGAGAAAAAAATTGGAGAAAATTCCTGTGATGCAATCGAGCTTCGGGTAAGTCGACAAGCGGTCAAAATGACCCGATTTAAATTTGGAATATTTTATTTAATTAATTTTGGGCTGAAAACTTACCCGGAAAAATTGTGGAATTGTGTAGCTCGACGATTGGAATCCACCGAGGGCTCGAGACAGTCTCGATTTGAGGACTAGCATGGAATCTCGGGTAAGTGATCCCTATTTACGACAATTTTCTCGTTATGCGAGATGTTGAGTTAATTTCTGCATAAATTGAATAAAATTATGGAAATTTAGATTAATTGTCGTAAATATTTAATTTAGCTACTCGAGAAGTAGAACGAGGCCCGGTAAATTATTGGTGGGCCCAATGAGCCCAATAGGCCTCGATAAGTGGGAATTTAGTGAAAAGCGGGCTTAAGGCCGATTAAGGCCCATTAAGGTGCAATCGGGCCCAATAAGGGTAAACGGGCCCAATGATTTAAATTAAGCCCAGAAAGTAATAGATACAATTAAATTGCATAATATCTGACCTGAGGAATGTTAATACGCAGTTCCGGGCATTGGATTGGGAGCATATCGGACTGCGCGACGAGATGACAATGGAAAAGAAAAAGGTCAGACTCGACGAGAATCGAGGTAAGGGAATTCTGCGGACTGCTAGAGGTAACAGTACGCAATTTTAAATTCATATGCAGTCCTTTAAAATATCCTGAAGGGTCTAGAGGTCAAATAATAATTTTAGTGCCCCGAATGGGCAAATTACTAAAATACCCTTGTTAAGGGTAAAATTCTAAAAATCTAGGAAAAATTGGGAGGAGCAAGGACAAGAGGTTCCTGCTCGTTCTGGAGATATTTCAACGCATGCATGAGTAGGCTGGCTCGCCTTGAAAGAAAGTGCACCGCATTGCATACTTTCAACGTGAAATTGATTTGAAAACTGTTTTGAGTAAATAGAGCCGCCTACGTGTTTTATTGACATATGACGTGCTAGAGCTCAGCTCGCACGGTAATTTCGATTTGTGTGATGCATGCATTAGTGCTGGAGCGAGAGCTCGCACTAGAGTTTTACATGCATAGGTGCTAGAGTATAACTCGCACCAGATTTCACATGCTCTTTCGTGACACGGTGCTAGAGTCTGACTCGCACCATATTTTTACATGATTTTCGAGACAGAGTGCTGGAGTTTAACCCGCACCAGTATTTATAAAATTTTCATGTGATTTATAATATACAGAGTGCTGAGCTTAGCTCGCACTAGTTTTACCGGATTTGTGGAGTACCGCTGTCTGCCCTTGGAGTCAGCCAAAAGGCCCAACAGGCTCAAGAGACCTCTTAGGTGGGGTGAGAGTGAGGGATGAGGTTGGCGGCCTTGTGGGGATGTAAGCGGGCTCTGCCAGTTGACGTGTTTTGATGAGAGTGCTGAGCATCGCTCACACAGATTTTATGAGAACATGCGATGAGCCGTGCTTGGAGCATCGGGTAGACTGTGTGTCACCGATTTAATAGGCTCGCACGTGCGTTTTGAGACATGGCATGAGTATTGAGAAACAAACCTCTGAGGGAAGCAGGCCAATTGGGCCGGAGTACCTAGAGATATTACATGGGGTCATGGAGTACGATGTACCGTGCAAGTAGCATGGAGTACGATGTACCGTGTTGTATCTTCGGATACGGCATCTCCGGATGCAGCATCTTCGGATGCCGGGGATCGGATAAGACTGACGGGATGGACTGACCCACCTCCCGGGCGGTTCCCGATCATGGTGAGAACCCGCACACTAGGATCCGTGTAGCTGAGGAACTCACGAGGACAGATGTGGCCATAGTCCTAGTTATTTACCTATATACAGACGTTGCCTAGTCTCGCATGTTGATGATTTCTATGATGATTTAAACTGGGTTTTAAAACTAAATTGCATGATGGTATTTCCATGCTTTTCAAAACCCACGTGTGATGTAAATGTTTTCATGATTTTGTGTGAGTCAGGATCACCCGCAGGAGGGGTCGAGTCCTGACTTTATTGTCAAAATCTTAATTGAGAAAGAAATGATTTATGATAATTGCATGTTGATTTTTCGTGCAAATGTATTTTACATATCATCATAATGCATAGCATTGTTTTAAAATGTGTGGAGAAAGGGTGGTTTATGCATGGCACTACGTTCATGTAGGTAGTATGGTTACCTACTTGTTCGTAGGATTGCCTTACTGAGCTTGATGTGCTCACCCCTTTCATTTTCTCCCACAGATGATCTCCAGTTGAAGTTGAGGCGACTCAGTACTGCATTCCGGATATCCGCTGCTGCCCATCAACATAAGGTATATACACTTGTACTTATTGTATCTACATAAGCATAGCACAGTAACATGATTGTAAGTAACTTTAGGGGATGTATAAATAATATAACAATTATAAATGACTGGAGAAGAAATAAGTACTAGGGTAGATGTATGGTGGGACTGGCATTGACGCACAGCCCAATTAGTAGTGGAGTGTTGGTCACGATTCGAGGACAGGTAAGAATTAAGTAAGAAAATAAACAAAAACGCGAAAAAATTCACTCTGATTTTTGGATAGTTGGGTCGTGACAATCAGCCTAATTTTACCGGTCGAATTTAAGGAAAATTTTAAACTCTGAAAATCGTTCCAACTTTTGATATAGATTTAGTTGGTTTATTTAGACAAAAATTTCAGTAATTATAATTATTGATTTTAAATCGAAATTTCCTGGTTTTACTCACAATAGCCTATTTATTGGCATTGTTAACCGAGAGAAAAAGGCTAATCAGCCTCTTCTGAATTGTTTTATAAAACGAACTGAATTTCTAAGCGATTTAAAGGAAATGATTTGCTTATAAAGTTATTCTGATGATATGTGCTTGAGCGCGTATTGACTGTGTGTCATACGGTCTGACTCGCACTGATTTTGAGACAAAGATGTTGGTGAGATCATGCTGCATTTCTGTCTGTTCTGTATCTATTTCTGTCTCTGTGGTCCACGGAGTATGATGTACCGTGCAGCACGCACACGAGTACAATGTGTCATGTTTCTGATTCTATTTCTAGTCTTCGGACATTCTGATCTATGAGCCTTTTTGGTAGCTGACCACTCCCACGACGATTGACATTTCGACACACCTAGCCTGTGACTGCTCGAAGTCACTGACATTGACCAATTGTCATTTCTAATATCTGATATAGCATGTCTGCCTTGTCTCGTCTATTTAAACTTCTGAATTGACTGTGTGATTTTATTTCGTATGAAACTGAATATTTTAATGCATAAAAGACCGTGGAGGCCACCTCTTGAATCCTACAGGACCAAAGTGTCACACCGTCATTGCTTTTAAAAGCTGTTTAAAGTTGTAGAAAATGAAATTGATTTCTGTTTCATTTTCATACTGAATTTGTCATGGATTTTTCGACTTTGATTTTTCAAAACTGGCAGTGCCTTGTGTTTATTTGAAATATTTTTTAAACTGACTGCATGAACTGTGATATCTGGAGATCCGATTATTTTGCAACTGGAAGCTCTGAAATTTTTGTATTTTCTACAGTAGCTAATTTTGCTACCAATATATGTTCTGGTTTCTGAAATCTGATTTTGGTATCTGTGAATTTGCCGAACTACTTGTATACTTTGTGAAATTTTTTGGATTTGGCAAATGCATACATATATATATATATTTAGGTAGTGTATTTATCTACCTGTTATGGGGTTTTTCTTACGAGCATGTTGAGCTCACCCCCTTACTTTCCTCCATAGTGCCCCACCATTGTTTGGATCGCTTCCGTTAGTAAGGCATTCCACACAGTTATGATTCCGCGGAGCATATTTCTACATCGAAGGTATAACCAGGTTTAAACAATTCTTTTGTATCTAAAATTTTTGTAAGTACAGTAATGCATACAGGATGTGTCTCGGGAATGTGAATATATTTTGTTTAAAATTTGTTACTAAAAAAGAAAATTAATCAGACTAAGTTATTGTTCTGACCTAATATCGACTTGTAACCCAACCAAATTATCACGACCCTTTTCGTTCTTTTTAACCGAAAATCTCAATAAATTTTTCACATTTATTCCTTTCCTTACTCGGTCACGAATAACTTACCACTACACTGTTGGGCTGTGAGTCAATAATAAATCCACTTGCAATATCATCCTCAGTTAATAAAAGTGATGCCATACATTTGAACGTTAATCATTCATTTATACAAAATATGATTACCAACATCTACATCCACCATAATTACATTTCAAATGGCTACTATGCTTTTACATTGCTTAGATACAAAAAGGAATCACTGTGTATAGACCTCTGAGTGATGGAGATGCAGCGGATGTCCAAAATACCACGCCTCAGTCCTCACTGGGCTACTATGCACGCTCTGTATGAGGGGGAAATAGAGAGGGATAAGCAACCACACGCTCAGTAAGGTAATAATGCAAGCATGATAGATAACTACTCTATCTACATGCTGATAATATTATGTATAAATCATTTATATCAAGAGCATGAGGAATTAAAACTATACCATATGAGCATACATATATCATGTATCAAAATCATGTAAAATTAGCATATAAAACATGGAAACATCAACATGTAAAATCCTCTCATGCTCATTCTCGTTTTAATCTCATAAAAAAGGTAATTCATTTAAGAAACTTCTTTTTTTTTTTAAATCACATCACAAAGCTCTTTCTCAAACACATACAATCCCATCACAAACCATTTTCTCACTCACAAACATTATTACCATTTCACAAATCAAATCTCACAAGGCTCAACCCTTCCCTCGAGTCTACCTTGGACAATCATAATCACACATATGTAATAAAAACCAGGTCACTATATCACAACTAACTATGTGAACTAACTACATCATAAATCATCCCAGACCACACGCATCCAGGTGTGCGGGGTAACGTGCTGGCATAAAGGTGGATATTCTTTCGCCAGACTTTCTCATCACGTAATCATCACGTGGTACATCGTACTCCATGTGATATACACGGTACAGCGTACTCCGCGGACCCATAACGTAGTTGGAGGTGTCAGTCCTAGGTCTTATCTGCCCCATATCAAGAATTTTTCATATCTATGTAGGAGAGCCTCCTTGCCGAACAGAGCCTTCCCGCCTATCCAGAGCTTAAGGATGTTTGCTTAAGGATCCTTCTGTACCCATGTAGGAGAGCCTCCCTTCCGAACAGAGCCTCTCCGCCTCTCCAAGGCTTGAGGATGTTGGCTTAAGGATCCTTCTGTAAGAGAGCCTCCCCACCGAACAGAGCCTCCCGGCCTAACAGAACCTCCCTGCCTCCTTGAGCTTAAGGATGTTAGCTTAAGGATGTATGGCTTAAGGATCTTACCGTAAGAGAGCCTCCCCACCGAACAGAGCCTCCCCGCCTCCTCGGGCTTAAGGATGTTGGCTTAAGGATGTAAGTCTTGAGGATCTTACCAACTTCCACGGCCTCATACGTACCACAATGTGCAAACTTGAGCGAGCAAAGCTCTAGCACGACTCATGCATCATATCATAAAGAAACCACATACGAGCACAGCTCCAGTACATTTATACGCATAAGAAAATCACTCGAAAGTCACGTACGAGCAGAAGCTCTAGTACGGTTTATAAAACATCACCACAATTCAAATCAAAGTGCGAGCTAAGCTCCAACACCTTCATACAAGTTAAACCATCAAAATCCAGCGCGAGCAAGGCTCTAGCACGATTTAATTCACATAGCTCAATAGACGGATCATATGCATTCAAACACATCACAAACAGGTTTAGCACCTCACATGTGCTATTCCATAACATCAGTAAAACACTAGCCAGCCTATCATTTTATTTGCTCAAAACAAAGAATGGTGTTTTGTGAAACATTCAAAACACGTGATTTATGCAATTATTAGCCTTACTATCCCCTTTTTCAAGAACCATTTCGGAAACCAAATCTCATAGAAATTCTCGCAGCTATTCATGCATATCAACAACCATTTCCTTAAACCTTCAAGCATTTCATAAACACCCTATATTCCCACAAAATATGAGCAGCTACCTCTATATACTTACAAAATTCCCTTACCTAGAAATCGTGTCGCGATATTTCCACTTCCTTTAAGCTGCTTACTTGTGCGGTTCAATTTGTCTCCTCTGAGCCCTCTGAAACTACACAAAATCGTATTTCACATCATTATAGTCCATTATAATCCAACTCTCGCGTTTACTATAATCGATTCAACCTATAGTTTCTATTAACGCTCATAAGGCCTCGTTTTATCGTTTCCACTCATAACTCAAGTCTATGGATTCTTTTAGGCCTATTAACTCATTCCAAATCGATACTAAATCAATATTAAACTCATAGTGTTCATATTTCATTGATTTCTTCACTATGGCATTTATCAACCATTTATGTACTTATCTTCACAAATCCCCTAAATTCACAATGTGGCTTCATTTAACCACTCCACATCATTCATATTACTTCTATAATAACTTATCAACATCCATAAACCACCAACTCACCCAATCTACACTTTCTCACACTAGACTTATGCTATTTCTAGGTTACATTAGTTTCAATACTACCTAAATGGTTTCAATCATCCATTTACATGCCAATCAACCCCAAAACCAATAAAATAGACAATGTACTTGGATTGAGTCTTAGAAACTTACCAAATCAGGTTTCTCTTCTTGCTCCAAATGACAATGTCCTTAGTTCCTTCAATACCAACAATGGGATTTTGGGTTTTCAACTATGTTGTTCTCTTCCTCAAGATGAACAACTTGGTACCTAATAGTCTCCCCTCAATTCTTATTGAAAATTGCTAATTTTAGAGAGAAAAACTTAGGTTTTGGGTGAAAATGGAAGGTTGATGTTGTTTTCCCAAAATTTTCAGATTTCAGAGCTCCTTTTATAGAAATAGCTTGAGGAGATCGATCTGCGCTAGGAGGAGATCGATCTGGTCCCCTCAAATCTCTCTTTTTCATGAAATTTTAAACATGAGATCGATCTGTCGAAACTTGAGATTGATCTGCTCCAAACAGAGAGCTAAGGAGATCGATCTGTATGCTTGAGGATCGATCTTTTCATTACAGAATGGTTAGGAGATCGATCTGACCCCATTAGAGATCGATTAGCTATATTCCATTGCCAAAATAAAAGCATTCTGGCTCTTCCAGATCGATCTCTGATCCCATGAGATCGATTTGACCTTCATATTTTCCAGATTTTCTATAGTTTTTCTGTAGTAACACACACCCAAACATCCTTAATCTATTGCCATAGCCATTTTCTCATCCATCCACCTTTATGACTTGAAAATGGCATTCATTCATACCTTATTCACATTGAAACTTGTGTGCATTACTTATATATCCAAAGGTATACTATATAAAACCAAATTTAAGCATTTATATTCCTGCAACTTCCTTCCATTTGCCACACTGCTCATTTTGAGTTTCATTCACATTCATCACTTATAAGAACTCATTTCTTCAAATTCATACACAAGGAAACTTATATGTACATTACAAACTCATATTACACGTATGTACATTACATTTATAGACTTACATCAATTATACTTTACATTACAAGTCCATTCGTATTCATTGATCCAATTACACATGTTACAACTATACATATACGGGGTCTCACACAAATTGTGTGAAAATTTTAGTCGTTACAAAAGTTGGTATCAATGCAAGGTTGGCTTGGTACGAGTTGATATTAGAAGTAAGAAAAATTTGGAAGGTTCACATCCCTAGCATTACTGTACATTATTTAGATACAAACAGGTATATCAAGCTATTTTTTCTTAAAAATTACGTCAGTGAATAAAGGAAAACTAATAGATATGGCTGATTAGTATTACAGCCATATTGGCAGATGGAAATGAACCATTCTTTAAGGTCGTAGAGATAGGCCCGAGAGGTGTAGTTAACCCTCGTATGAGTGTACACCTTATAGTTTCACTAGAAATTTTAGAGTCTGCTTCGTAAGATTTGAGTGGCACATGGAAGCAATGATGGCATTGTTTGATCAAGTGATAGCGGTACAATGATAATGATAATGATTGAGGTGTGACTGAGAGAAAAATTGAGTTAATTTTGGAAGATAGTATGCTATTACATATTGGAGTCAAGAATCCAATTGTAATGAAAAACTCGAGAATTAAATTGTAAAACTTACATGGATTCTTAGAGTATGACTGTGAACTAAATAGACTGGAGGCTTCAGAAGTTGAGCCTCTATTTTTCAGTAAGGTTAAGAATTTAGTGACTTCGGAAGATTTGATAAATGAGATGAAAAAGCTCTATGATTTTTCGAAGTAACTCTACCGAGAAAGTTACTTTTGCAGCTGTTGTGCTAAAGAATCAAAGAAATTATACGAATTTTAAGGAGTACTACAACAAAGAAGGTAGCTTTTGCATCATTAATAATCAAATGGGAAGTTCTTGATTTATTCTAAGGACCCGACATTAGAGGGTTGCATGAGATATGTTTCTGGATACCTTCAGATGGCAATACATCTCGGACAGGGCATAACATCAATTACAGATGGAATTGTGAATCAAACATAAGGTAATAAGTCCAAGAATGTATATGAAACTAATTTATAGTTTTGGAAGGAGTATAATCCGGATAAGTAGAGATGTGAAACGGAAGAAGTCCATGAAACTCGTAGGAGGTATTAGGATCCTTAATCAAGCTAAATTAGCTAAATTGGATGTTATTTTGAGGAAGCAATGCGCAAGGCACAACTGTTATGATATAAAATGTATATTTCGAGGTTACTAAGAAAATGAAAAAGGTAAAGAAAATGACAGAAAAGAGATGTAATAAGGAAGTAGTGAGAGTGATCAAGTAAAGTCACTGTATCTAAAGGGACGAATTACAGAACTAAAAGTATAAGTGAAGGTCACACTGTTTATATGATTGATGAAGATAGGGTGTGTTCGGAGTAAAGAGACACCCCTATAGACATAGAATTTTTTGACACATATTTGGATGATCTGTCAGAGTTACCACTAGATCGAAGGACGAAGTTTAAGGTGATCTAGTACTTGATATTGAATTTATTATTCAAACCACTGTATTGAATAATTTTGATTGAATTTGAAGTGTTGAAAATGAATTACAGGAATTAGATGATGAGGGGATTATCAGACCGAATGATCCACTTTGGGGTTTACTAGCATTAATTGTTAAGGAGTTTCAGAGTCTTCTAGGTCGCTTTGTAAAAAAGGGAGTCAATTGGATCCTTCCAAAATAGAGATTATAGATCAAAGGGAAAGACCTAAAACTATTAAGATGATTCAGAGTTTAGGATATAAGAAGACTTTGGAATGTGAATTATGTATCTAGTCTAAGGATTGTAAATTGCTTATGCTTATGTTTCGAATGCGAGACTTAATTGGAATAAGAAAAGGGTTTTTTTATAATTGATGTATGAAATGAAACAAGCTTGAAATGTGATAGATTCTAAATGCAAGTAATTGGAATAAGAAGTGTATACAAGTTAAAAATATCTTTAATATGTGAAGTGATTTGGATCAAGTGATATGAACTGAAAAAGAATTGGGATCAAGGATAAATGAGTATATCGATAAATTCTGGTATCCTACTTCTTATTGAGACTAAACCTTGAACCCTTATAACCATAACCAGTTTATATGGCCAAGTTTGAAGGCTAATAAAGGTATTTCAAAATACGTCCCCGCCTGAGAGACTTGACAGCGTCTAGAAGTACCTATGACCCATAAATTGAAATAAACAGTCATAATATATGCTTTTGAAGTCAGGATACCATTACTTGTGCGATGAAGAATTATGAAATTTTACAAATCAAGAAGGTTTAAATATTAAATTTCACAAAGGTCATCTAATACAAGAAAAAGAGAATGACTCGAGTTAGTGCTTTGAGCAGAAGTGATTTCAGGATGACGTTATGTATATTAGTCAAGGACATGAGTTATTGAATTATTAGCGGACCTTGACTTGAATGTGGTCCTTCCCTGACATTGACATTCGTTACATGGTGGCTAGGCTGAGAGTTAAAAACTGGACATGATTGATCGAATCGAACATGCACAGCGAAATGATAAAAACAGTATTGATGTGGCTGGTCAGACCCAAATTGGTGCTACAACTACCTTGAGTATTGGTACTAATAATTTATTGAGATTTAAAAGCAGAATTGTGTACCAAATGATCTATAGTTAAAGAAATTGATGTCGTCAAAGACTCATTTACAAAGATATACTCCACATTCGGAGAATAATATGATTTATCAAATCTCCTGAAAGAATACTCGCAATCAAGTATGATAAGAGAAATAATTGAAATTGGGATTAAATGTCTCATAGGTCAACAAGTTAAGGTAGAGCACCAAAAGTCTATGATATCATTACCCATGCCTATATGGAATTGAAAGCATGTGCTAAGATTTTAAAGGCTCCTGGAAGGACAAATTGCCAATTAGCGAAGTTGCACATAATATCAGATAACACTCAAGTATCGAGATGATACCGTATGAAGTGTAGTATGGTCAAAAATGTCATTCACCAATTAGATGGAAGCAGTGGGTGAAAGGAAGATTATTATTTTCGATTTGGTTAAGCAAGCTTCTGAGGAAGAAAAATTAAGTTGTAGGAAATCGAGGAACAGAGTAAAGCAGGCAAAAGAGAGTTATATTGATTAAAGATAGAGACCTTTGGAAGTTTCAGTAGGAGATTCAATGTTTTTAAAAGTTTCTCCTTCCAATGGTATAAGAAGGTTTAGGAAGAAAGGAAAAAATACCCATAATTATTTAAGGACTGATGTACTTTTAAATTTGGGGATCAAATTTCCTAGGAGGGAAGAATGTAAATACCCTAAAATTCATGAACTGGGATGTAAGAACCCGTATTTTGGGTGTACACTTTATGAAATCATGAATAGGGTGATGTATTTGCAATGTAAGCATAAGTGATGTAAGTCCATGGATTCGATGTACATTCTTGTAATATGAGTTTGTAATGTACACACAAGTTTCATTTTATGCGAATATGAAGATATGGGATTTTATAAGTGATGAATGAGATTAGAACTCAAAATGAGTAGTGTGGTAAAATGAAATCAAGTTGTACTTCTATTTAGTTTTGAATTGTGTACCTTTGGTTGTACAACGAATGCACACAAGTTTTAACGTGTATAAAGTATGAAGGGATTTCATTTCCAAGTCTTAAAGGTGGTTCGATGAGAAAATGACCATGGCAGCAAATTAAGGATTGTTTGGTGTAAGTTATTGTAAAAAACTGCAGCAAAATCTGGAAATTATAAAGGCCAGACCGATCTTATAAGATGAGAGATCGATCTGGAAGAGCCAAAAATGCTCTTCTTCGAGCTATGAAACAGGCCAGATCGATCTTCAATGGCGCCAGATCGATCTGCTAAATATTCTATAATGAGAAGATCAATTTCTTTACCTCTCGGGTTGGAGCAGATTGATCTCCCCTGGATGCAGATCGATCTCCTTAAGCTACTGTTTGAGAGTAGATCGATCTCAAAGTCTCAACAGATCGATCTCATGCATTCAAATTGGCGTGAAAATGAGAGATTTAAGGGGACCAGATCGATCTCATACCTCGACAGATCGATCTCATTAACCAATTTCTATAAATAGGAGCAGTGAAATCTGCAAATCACGGAAACCAAACCATTCTCCCCCATTTTCAACCCAAAAACCTAGATTTCTCTTCCTAAATCCACCCATTTCTAGTAAGATTTGAGGGAAGACCATTAGATACAAAGTTGTTCATCTTAAAGAAGAGAACAACATAGTTTGAAGTCAAAACCCCATTTTTTGGATTGAAGGAGCAAGGAGCATTTTCATTTGGAGCAAGAAGGAAATCCCAATAGGTGAGTTTCTAATACCCCAACCCAAGCACATTGGTCTAATTGTTGATTTTGGAGTTGATTTGTATGTGTATTGATGATTGAAATCAACTAGAAAGTATTAGAACTAATGTGACCTAGAAAATGGAATGAGTCTAGTGTGAGAAAGTGCAAATTGGATGAGTTGGTGATTTGTGGGATTTGCTAAGTTGTCATTTAACTAATGTGGATGATTAGAAAAAGGGTAAATGGAGCTACATTATGGGTTGAGGGAAGTTATGAGAAATGAGAACATGTAGTGTTTGATGATATGCCATAGTGAAGAAATTTATGAAATATGAACACTATGGGTTTAATATCGATTTGATATCAGTTTAGTATAAACCCATGGGCCTAAAGGGAACCATAAACTCGATATGTGAATAGAGAATCGAAAAGAGGCCTTGTAAAGATTAATAGAGGCTATAGGTTAAATCGACTATAGCAAATACAAGAGTAGTGTTATATGGACTCAATTTATGCGATAAACGACTTTATGCAGTTTCGAAAAGATCGTTGGAGACAAATCGAACCGCACAAGTAAGCAGCTCGAAAGAAGTGGAATCACACGACTCAGTTTTCAGCTAAGGGAATTCTGTGAGTATATAGAGATAGTTGCTCGTATTTTGTGGGTATATAGGGCTTTGAAAAAGTGCATGAGTATATAGAAATGTGTTTGAAGGTGTATGGAATTACTTCGACTGTATATGCGTGTGATTTGATTTTTGAAATGGTATCATAAAGAAATGGGATAGTAAGGCTAATAATTTCATAAATCAAGTGTTTTAAGTGTTTTCACAAAACACAATGCACTATTTTCGAGCAACAAATGGATAGGCTGGCTAGTGTTTTAATGATGTTGTCGAATAGCATTTGTGAGGTGCTAAACCCAATTTTTGGGGTTATTTTGATTGTGTATGAGCCGCCTATCATAATTATGTGATGTAAATCGTGCTGGAGCCTCGCTCGCGCTAGATTTTGATGCCTTCTTTTATATGAAACGTGTTGGAGCTTAACTCATACCTTGATTTAAAAACTATGATGATATTTTATAAACCGTACTGGAGTTGTGCTCGTACGTGGTTTCTTCATAATTTGATGTATAAATGTTGTATTAGAGCGTTGCTCGTACGAAGTGGTTTAGTTATGATGCATAAATCATGCTAGAGCTCTGCTTGCATAAGTTTTCACACTGTGGTACATATGAGGCTGTGGAAGTTGGTAAGATCCTCAAGCCCTATATCCTTAAACCCTAGAGAGGGTGGGGAGGCTCTGTTCGGTGGGGGAGGCTCTCTTACAGTAAGATCCTCAAGCCCTACATCCTTAAGTCGATGAGGCGGGGAGGCTCTCTTACGGAAGGATCCTTAAGCCAACATCCTTAAGCCCTGGAGGGGTGGGGAGGCTCTGTTCAGCAGGAGACTCTCCTACATGGGTACGTAAAACTCTTAGTATGGGGTAAATAAGACCTACAACTGGCACTCCCATCCACGATATGGGTCAGCGAAGTACGTTGTACCATGTATATCACATGGAGTACGCTATACCGCGTGATTGAGATATTGATGAAAAAGTCTGGCGGAGAACTAACCCTCATTCGTTCTAGCATTATACCCTGCACACCGGAATCCATGTGGTCTGGGATGATTTGAGACATAGTTAGCCAACATAGTCTTTGAGATATAGTGACTTATCTTACTCGATTTACATAGTACCACATGGTTTTGAAATATATGTGTGATTTTGATTGTCAAGGGTAGACCCGAGGTAGGGTCGAGCCTTATAGGATTTTGATTGAGAAACGATGATGATGTTTGTGATTGTGATGGGATTTTGATGTATTTGAGAATGAGATAAATTTAAATGGATGTTTCAAATTGAATTTCCCTTTTATTATGAGATATGACAATGATGAGCATGAGATGATGTGTACATGATGATAATTCCATGTTTTATATGTCTGTTTTCCATGTTTTCTATACATGATATATGTATATTCATACGGCATAGATTTATTTTCTCATGCTCTGATTATATATGGTTTATGCATAACATTATCAGCATATAGATAGGGTAGCTATCTACCACGCTTGCATTATTGCCTTACTGAGCATGTGGTTGCTCATCCCTCTCTACTTTCCCCCTCTACAGAGCGTACATAGTGGCCCAGTGAGGACTGAGACGTTTTGTTGAGATATCCGCTACATCTCCATCACCCAGAGGTATATACACAGATTCTTTTTGTATCTAAACAATGTAAAAGCACAGTGATCAATTGAAATTGTAATATGGGGGATGTAAATGTTATAACACATAGTATGTATGAACATATCACTTAACATTTTGATGTATGACAATACTTTTGATTAATTTAGGAAGTGAATGGTAAAGGATGATTATTACTGACTCACAGCCCAACTGTGTAGTAGTGAGTTGTTCACGAGCGGGTAACGTAACAGTAAAATTCAAAAAAATTTATAGCGATTTTCGGACCAAAAGAATAAAATGGGTCGTGACATGGGATTTATTCTTGAATTGTAAGACCCAATTTTTTATCGTAAGAGCAAATGGAATGAATAGAAATTTTCGAGTGCATTTAAAAATGCAAAAGGATTGAAATGAAATTTTCGAACACGTGCAAGGGCAAAACGATCAAAAGATCGAAAGTTGATATAAATTCGACAAGAAAATTTAATTAAAAATATGAAATTGAGAAATCTTGATCAATAACGAATAAATAATTAAATTTTGGGTTAAATTGATCAAGATATGAATTTATTTAATATTTTCAAAATTTTTACCTCGAAAAGCGAGCCCAAAAATATTAGAAAAATATATAAAAAAGGTAAAATCGGACTGATAAATTCATTTACAGATTAAATGAATTTAATATAAATTTTTTAGATATTTGTGGATTTTTAATATATTTTAATGAATAAAGTAATAATAAAAATTTAATTATAAATAAATAAAAAAATTTAAAAAAATCTTAAAAAAAGGCGATTAGGAAGAAAAGCAAAAGGCGAAAACAAAGCAGGAAACTGAGGGAACGGTTTCCCTCTCACCGGTGAGTCACCGGCGAGGTTGAAGGGCCGGCGAAGACAGGCTGACCTCGGGCGAACCATCGGCGGCCATGACGCGCCGTGAAGATCGTCGAAGCACGTCGAAAATGAAGGGAGATGCCGCGGGAGAGAAGCTTCGATCGGCTGCCATCGACATCGATTCAAGCCATACCAAGGCCCGATTATAGAAGCCCAGGCAATGGCTTACCGAACGGCACTGAAAACGGCCCGAGAATCGGTTGGACGGCGTCAAAACGGCGAAATGATGCATGAACCGATCGAACTGGACTGAACTGAGTAGATCGAACAGGTCTGAACCGGGTTGAACCGAACAGAACCAGTTCAGCCAAAAAAGAAAAGGAAAAAGAAGAAAAAAGGGAAAAAGAAAAAGAGGAAAAAATGAGAAAAATTCCAGTGATGCAATCGAGATACGGGTAAGTCGGTAAGCGGTTGAATTAACTGATTTAAATTTTGAAATATTTAATTTGATTAATATCCGACTGAAAATTTACCCGAAAAAATATTTAATTGTGTAGCTCAACAATTGACATCAAACGAGAGCTCGAGACAGCCTCGATTTACGTACTATCATAGAATCTTGAGTAAGTAACCCTTATTTACGATAATTTGCATCATTATACGTGTTAAAAATTTACCGCATAAATTACGAATTTAATTTTCGCATTAAATGAATTAAATTCTGAAAATTGGGATAAATTATCGTAAATAATTCATAAACTATTCGAGAATTTAGAACGAGATCCAATAAATACTGATGGGCCTAATGAGCCCAATAGGCCTCGATAATGTGAATAGTAAGTGGAAAACGGACTTAAGGCCGATTAAGGCCCATTATGGTGCAATCGGACCCAATATGGGTAAACGGGCCCAATGATTTAAATTAAGCTCAAAAAATATGAAATACAATTAATTGTATTGTATTTGACATGATGAATATTTATCTGCAGTTTTGGAGATTGGATTGGGAGCAAATCGGACTACGTGACGAAACATCAGTGAAAGGTCAGACTGTAAAGAAAAATGAGGTAAGGGAATTATGTGAGTAGCTAGAGGTAGCTACGCGTACTTTAAATAGCTTTTGTATACACTGAATATGTATGTATACATTGATATTGTACAAAGGTCCTAAAAATGGTTTAAAGATTTTAAGGACTCGAAATAGGTAAAAAAGTTATTTTATCCCTATTGAGGGAAGTTCACCTAAGGAGGGTGAAAGCATGACATGCATGAAATGCATGATTTAAGGAATTTTTTGAATTAAGGAATTTTATTGGTTTTAATCAAAGAAAATCTATAGATTGGCCAGTAATTGCAAAATTTCACAAGATAACACTACGTAGGTGTTATTTATATTTAAATGAATTTTTTTTGAAAAATAGGCCAACTATCAAGTTTATATGGAAACAGATAGTACTGGCGCGTAGCTCGCACTATATCTGCGTTTGTGAGTGCGCATAAAATGTGCTTGAGCGGTTGCTCGCACCGACTTGTGTGACATCATCTGCATGAAATGTGCTAGAGCGGTTGCTCGCACTGATTTTTATTATTGTGAAATGCATGAGAGGTGCTAGAGCCTATCTCGCACTCTGCTTTGACATGTTTTGACTTGTTTTGACCTGATATGCGTAAAAAGGTGCTGGAGCGTTTGCTCGCACTAGTTTTAATGATTTGACATGCATGAGAGGTGCTGGAGCTTAGGTCGCATCCTGTTTTGATATGATAATTGCATAAAAGCTGTGTTGGAGTGTAACTCGCACGAGATTTTATTTATTTATGCATAAAGCCGTGCTGGAGTGTAATTCACACAAAATTTGATTTATTGATGCATTACACTGTGCTGGAGCTTGCTCGCACGAAATTTTATATGGATTTATAACTCATTTTAACGTCGTACTGGAGTACTACTCGTACGCAGATTTTACTGATTTTTATAAAACCGTACTAGAGTTTCGCTCGCACGAGGTTTTTAGATATCATGAATATGCATGGAGCCGTGCTAGAGCTTCACTCGCACAGGAATTTAAATGACATGCATATAGCCGTGTTGAAACCTCTTGTAGACTGTGTGTCACAGTGAGATGATATGTCCACACGTGCATACTGAGACAGAGATGGTATGGGTGGAAATGACCTATTACAGGCACTCCTGACTGAGCTTGGGTCCACGGAGTACGTTGTACCGTGTATGTCACGCGGAGTACGCTGTACCGTGGGGATTCTTGGAGTGGAGTGGCATTAGCCACGAGGCAGCAAGCCTTGCCCTCGCAATCCTAATGTTATGCTGTTCTGGTAGGTAGGACCGACCCACCTCCCGTTTCAGGTGTGATACCCCGCACACTAGGTACCATGTTGTCAGGGATCACTAGGTTATGTCCATAGTCCTATGTTGTTACGGATAGTCACCTACATGTCTCACATGATATAACTTATGGTCTCGATAGACCAGGGTAGACCCGAGGGAGGGTTCAGGCCGTCGATTTTATGATATTTTTTACTATCCTAATATATGTTTTAGAGGATTTTATGATATGTGACCCTGAAAGAAGGGTGGTTTTATAATCGAAGTTTTATAATGAATTTTAATGAATTGTTTTATGAGATGATTGACCCGAAAGGGTTAGTTTATACTACAGTTTTAATGAAATGATTTAAATGCAGTAGCATGATGATGTTTTCCATGCTTTCATTTCAAATTCATGATTTGTCTTACATGACATGAAATAATGCATGATCTTGATTTGCTTCATGCTCATTATGATTTAATGATGTCACATAAAATGCAATTAATACATGATTTCGATATGCACGAACAGTTTTATAAAATAAGTCATTGATGACATACATGATTTTGTGCTTGAGATTTTAATGAAAAGAAATGGGTTTTAAGGGCATGGCATTATGAGCATGTAGATAGTGGAGCTATCTATTTACTTGCATAATTACCTTACTGAACGTGTGGTTTGCTCACCCCCTTATTTTTTCATCTTTTCAAAGCACTCGCAGTAGTTAGTGAGCGGCTAAGAACTTGCAATCTTGGTATCCGCTGCTTCCTATCGAGAGACAGGTATACACATTTGTATAGTTTTATATCTAAATATGTAATGCACAGTACTGTAAACAGATATGATGTCGGGGATGTAGAGTTATAAATACCGTTGTGTATGTATTCAGTTAAAGTCAAAAGATAGTAAACTCTGATATGTGAATGTGATTATGAAAATGGAATGGTAAATAGGTGAGAGGTGACTAACACTGAATCATAGCCCAACTGTTTGTAGGATGGTCACGATGAGAGAAATGTAAGAATTAAATAATAAATAAAAAAGCAAAAAATTTACTCTGATTTTTAGGTAATTTGGGTCGTGACAGTTTAATGGTATCAGAGCTTAAGTTAGCCTGATATGAGTCGGTGTTAGTGGTTAAGGAAGTTTACATCCCCATGTACTGTACATTGTTTAGATATAATTGTGTATATCGATATGGAAGTGCAGCTAAGAATTTGGTTTTAAATGCAAGAATAGACTCATTAACTAATAGCCGCTATGGTAGAGGGGCAAGTACACGAGCTCGAGGCCGTAGAAGCAGGCCTGAGAGTAGTACTGAGTCGCCACATAAGACTCGAGATGAGATTGAAGTGGAGACTGATGTTGAGCATGCCCCATAGAGTCCGATAGTGAGATTGGATAGAGTTCGATAGTGAGATCAGACAAAGTCTGACAGAGAGATCGGACAGTATTGAGACACGCTTCACGAGGTTGGAACGGAGTGTGGAGAATATTGTGGAGCTATTTGCTCAGGGTATGCATGGGATTTGAGGGCGAGTCGGAGCATTGGTGGAAGTTCGCTCGACCCATTTTAAGAGTTTGACATCCAGAATGGATATGAAAAATAATTTTATATGTTTTCCATTGATAGAATATCCCGGACATAATTATAGATAACATTCTTTACTCTGACCCAGAGGAACTGGTTGATTGACGAGTATGAATTTCAGTTTATATACCTGCCCAAATATGACTCCGACATTATGAACAGTGAGAGTTGAGATGTCTGAAAGTTCATGTAAGGACTCAAATTGTCAATTAGAGTCCGTTTAGCCCATTAGATATCACTACCTATGCTGAGGCAGTGCGCAGACTACAGTTGTGTGAATAAGATCATGAGTTGCACGTCTCTGAGATTGGAAAAGGTAGTAAGGGCCGAAATTGAGACAAAAAGAGAATAGAGAATGACAGAGATGTCAGAACGGGAAAAAGGTAGTTTGGTAAGAAATTAGAGATGATGAGGCACGGGGTACGATGATTGGTAAAGCCCTAGTGTATTCAATTTCAATACTTTTAAGGGGAATTGTGATTTGAGGACCACGACCTGCTCTGTAGTAGTGTGAGCAGTGTGAGCAGTGTAGCAGTGTAAATAGTGTAGAATGTGTGGCAGTTACCACGGAAATAAGATGTTGGACGAGGGCAAGTGTATGCCTTGGACCAGGACACTATTGATCTTTCATCTGATATGGTGGAAGATACCACACTGGTTAAGAATAATGAAATAATTATTTTAATTGATCCTGGTGCCACGCATTTATTTATATCGCCTTCAGTTGCTTATAAGCTAGTGAAAGATGTGAAGCCTGTACCCTTAGACAAGATGATGATAGTAAGCTGATTATCACTAACTGAATATGGGTATAGGGATTGTAAGTTGAAAAGGGGGAAAAAAGATACGTCAGCCGATTTTATTCAATGGAATATGAAAAATTTGAAAGTAATATTTGAGAATAGATTGATTCGACTCCAAACTATGATGTTTAGATTGCTATCCTAAGATAGTGATGTTTTCACCCCTGAAAAGCATATTGTAAGTTTGACAAGTAATGAAAGAGTTGTTATAAGTGATATATGAAAGGAGATATATTGGAATAAGAGGCGTATGGAAGGTAAGAATATCTTTGATATGTAGTGAATATGAATTGCGGTCAAGGATAAGGCTCCCCGCCTGAAGACTTGACAGTGTCTAGAAGCGCACACATAACCTATAAATTGAAATCGACAGTTGTAATATATATACATTTAAAAATTTGGGTACCTTTGCTGGTACGATAAAGAAATATAGAATTCGATTAATCATGAAGGAATAAAAATTAAAATTTTATAAAAGCCGTTAATATAAGAAATAGGAAATGATGCGGGTTAGTATCTTGAACGGAAGCGATTTCGAAATGACATTAGACGTTTATGCGTACATAGGTCAAAGATATGGGTAGTTGAAATATTTAGTGGAACTCAACTACGATGAGGTATTTAAACCTTACTTGGATCGATTGGTTGTCATCTTTAGCGAAGATATTTTGATGTATTCGAAGTCCAGGGAAGAGCATGAGTAGCAACAAGAAACTGTCTTACAGACGAGTTGTTGAGAGTTTCTCGAAATGGGCTGCTCAGTTGACACATCTTGTTTAGAAAAGATTATATGTCAGTAGGATTATAAGTATGAAAATGGCTTCAGTGAGTTTTGGTATATTGAAGTAATAAACTGACCACCGTAATTATTCTCACTATACCCAATAGCTCAAGAGGTTTCACTATGTATGGATACCACAAAATAAGGATTGGGTTGTGTATTGATGTAAAATGGGTAGTCGTTTATGGATCCAGATAGTTCAAGGAACAAGAGAGAAACTATCCGACCCATGATTTAGAGTTGGCAGTCATAGCGTTTACACTGAAAGTATGGCGCCACCACTTATACAGTAAGAAATTTCATATATGTACTGATTATAAAAGCCCCGAGTTTTCGTGTTCACAAAAAGAGTTGGATATGATAACCAAGAGGGTTAGAGCTTCTAAGGATTATGATTGTGAAAATTGTACCACCCAGGAAAGGTTAATGTAAAGGTTGATGCCTTAAGCAGAAAGAGCCTCGAGATGGTATTACATATGATGGTCAGGGAGCGTGAACTGCTAGAGCAGTTGTGAGCCTTAGTAGTGATGTGATCCCTTCTGATGATGACGGTGATTTTGTGACAGCTAGCCTGAGGTTAGAACCGGATTTGAGTGATCGAATTTGCTAGGCTTAGTGTGATGATCGACATGGTGTCGATAGTGTGGGTCAGATTCAGAAAGGTATAGTGATAGAGTTCACAATGAGTGATGATGACTTATAGAGGTTTAGAGACAGTATAAGTGCTCCCCAGGACCACAGTTGCTGAGATAGTGTTATTGTCAGAAGCTCACTCTTCGGGATATACAGTGCATCTGAGAAATAATAAATATATCAAAATCTTTGAAAAGGGTATTGGTGGTCAGATATTGAAAGAGCATTGTAAACTGTCTCGTATGTCAGCAAATTAAGGTAGAGCAAAAGAAGTTGCAGGGTTATTATAGCCTCTACCTATATTGATACGAAAATGGGAACAAGTTACCATGAATATTGTGATGGGTTATAGAGGACCCGGATAAATCACGAGGCTATTTGGGTGATAGTCGATAGGTTGACTAAGTCTACCTACCTTCTGGCTATGAAATCCCCAGATACTCTGAGTGCGTAGGCGGATTTATGTGTATGAAAAATTGTGAAACATTGTCTAGCGTTCCAGGGAGCATGATATCAGATAGGGATTCCCGCTTCACTCCCCATTTCTGAGAATATTTTTTAGGAAGCTATAGGAACCCGATTGAGTGTTAGCATAGCTTTTTCGTACTTAGACAGATGGTCAGTCAGAGAGGACTGTACAGATTCTGGAGGATGTGATAAGAGCATGTGCCATTGATTTGATAAGCTCTTGGGATGATCAGTTGTTACAAATCAAATTCGCCAATAATGACAGTTGCCACTCGAGTATCAAGATGAGATTATATAAGGCATTGTATGGCCATAGGGAATTGTTTCCCGACTTAGATAAGAAGAAGTGGGTGACCGATAGGGAATTGTTCTCGAATTGGTAAGATAAACCTCTGAGGATGTTCAGTTGATTTTTGAGAATTTTAGAACACCTCAGAGCAGACAGAAAAGCTATGCTGACAAGAGACAGAAAACCATTGGAATTCACCGAGGGTGAATCAATACTGAGATTGAACAAAGTGGGAGATAAGGCCTGTAGGTTGGCGTTACCACTTGAATTAGCAGGCATCCACAATGTGTCCTATCTTTTGATGCTTCGAAAATACCATCCGGACCTAGCATATGTGATCGGATATGAGCTCCAATAGCTTAGCTCAATGAAAGTATAACGTATAACGGAAGGAGAAAATGTTGAGGTTTGAGATGATCTCCCTAGTAAAGTCCTTTGGTAGTATTACACTCCGAAAAAAGTCACATGAGAATTAAAGAGTATGATACGATGACGTACCCGGAGTTGTTTACGGACCCATTTGACTTGGTTCTAATTTGGAGGACCAAATTTCTTAAGTGGGGGAGATTGTAAGACCCTATTTTTTATCGTAAGAGCAAATGGAATGAATAGAAATTTTCGAGTGCATTTAAAAATGCAAAAGGATTGAAATGAAATTCTCGAACACGTGTAAAGGTAAAACGGTCAAAAGACCAAAGGTCGGTATAAATTCGACAAGAAAATTCAATTAAAAATATGAAATTGAGAAATCTTGATCAATAACGAAGAAATAATTAAATTTCGGGTTAAATTGATCAAGATATGAATTTATTTAATATTTTTAAAATTTTTGTCTCGAAAAATGAGTCCGAAAATATTAGAAAAATATATCGAAAAGGTAAAATCGGACTGATAAATTCATTTACAGATTAAATGAATTTAATATAAAGTTTTTAGATATTTGTGGATTTTTAATATATTTTAATGAATAAAATAATAATAAAAATTTAATTATAAATAAATAAATAAAATTAAAAAAACTGAACCGACCGAACGTGCCGAAGCTATGAAATGATACTTGAACCGATCGAACCGAATTGAACCGACTAGACCGAATCGATCTGAACCGGGTTGAACCTGATCGAACCGATTCAGCTAAAAAAGAAAAGGAAAAAGAAGAAAAAAGGGAAAAAGAAAAAGAGAAAAAATTGGAAAAAATTTCAGTGAAGCAATCGAGCTACGGGTAAGTCGGTAAGCGGTCGAATTGACTGTTTTAAATTTCAAAATATTTAATTTGATTAATATCCGATTGCAAATTTACCCGAAAAAATATTTAATTGTGTAGCTCGACAATTGACATCAAACGAGAGCTCGAGACAACCTCGATTTACGTACAATCATGGAATCTCAGGTAAGTAACCTTTGGTTACGACAATTTGCATCGTTATGCGTGTTAAAAATTTACCGCATAAATTATGGATTTAATTTCTGCATTAAATAAATTAAATTCTGAAAATTGAGATAAATTATCATAAATAATTCATAAGCTATTCGAGAATATAGAACGAGGTCCAATAAATACTGATGGGCCTAATGAGCCCAATAGACCTTGATAATATGAATAAAAAGTGAAAAACGGGCTTAAGGCCGATTAAGGCCCATTATGGTGCAATCGGGCCCAATGATTTAAATTAAGCCCAGAAAATATGAAATACAATTAATTATATTGTATTTGACATGATGAATATTTATCCGCAGTTCCGGAGATTGGATTGGGAGCAAATTGCTATGCGTGACGAGACATCAGTGAAAGGTCAGACTGTACAGAAAAATGAGATATGGGAATTATGTGAGTAGCTAGAGGTAGCTATGCGTACTTTAAATCGCTTTTGTATACACTGAATATGTATGTATAAATTGATATTGTACAAAGGTCCTAAAAATGGTTTAAAGATTTTAAGGACTCGAAATAGGTAAAAATGCTATTTTATCCCTATTGAGGGAAGTTCACCTAAGGATGGTGAAAACATGACATGCATGAAATGCATGATTTAAGGAATTTTTTGAATTAAGGAATTTTATTGGTTTTAATCAAAGAATATCTATAGATTGGCCAGTAATTGCTTAAATTTCACAAGATAACACTACATAGGTGTTATTTATATTTAAATGAAATTTCTTTGAAAAATAGGCCAACTATCAAGTTTATATGGAAACAGATAGTGCTGGCGCGTAGCTCGCACTATATCTGCGTTTGTGAGTGTGCATAAAATGTGCTTGAGCGGTTGTTCGCAACGACTTGTGTGACATCATATGCATGAAATGTGCTAGAGCGGTTGCTCACACTGATTTTTATTATTGTGAAATGCATGAGAGGTGCTAGAGCCTAGCTCGCACTCTGTTTTGACATGTTTTGACTTGTTTTGACCTGATATGCATAAAAAGGTGCTTGAGCGATTGCTCGCACTAGTTTTAATAATTTGACATGCATGAGAGGTGCTGGAGCTTAGCTCACATCTTGTTTTGATATGATAATTGCATAAAAGCTGTGTTGGAGTGTAACTCGCACGAGATTTAATTTATTTGTGCATAAAACCATGCTGGAGTGTAACTCGCACGAAATTTGATTTATTGATGCATAACAGTGTGCTAGAGCTTGCTCGCACGAAGTTTTATATGGATTTATAACTCATTTTAAAGTTGTACTGGAGTGCTACTCGTACGAAGATTTTACTAATTTTATGAAACCGTGCTAGAATTTCGCTCGCACGAGATTTTTAGATATCATGAATATGCATGGAGCGGTGATAGAGCTTTGCTCGCACAGAAATTTATATATGCATATAGCCGTGTTGGAACCTCCTGTAGATTGTGTGTCACGATGAGATGATATGTCCAGACGTGCATACTGAGACAGGATGGTATGGGTGGATAAGACCTATTGCAGGCACCCCTAACTGAGCTTGGGTCCACGGAGTACGTTGTATCATGTATGTCACGCGGAGTACGCTGTACCGTGGGGATTATTGGAGTGGAGTGGCATTAGCCACGAGGCAGCAAGTCTTGCCCTCGTAATCCTGATGTTATGCTGTTCTGACGGGTAGGACCGACCCACCTCCTGTTTCAAGTGTGATACCCCACACACTAGGTACCGTGTTGCCAAGGATCACTAGGTTATGGTCATAGTCCTATGTTGTTACTGATAGTCACCTACATGTCTCACATGATATAACTTATGGTCTCGATAGACTAGGGTAGACCCGAGGGAGGGGTCAGGCCCCCGATTTTATGATTTTTTTACTATGCTAATATATGTTTTAGAGGATTTTATGTATGTGACCTTGAAAGAAGGGTGGTTTAGAACCGAAGTTTTATAATGAATTTTAATGAATTGTTTTATGAGATGATTGACCCGAAACGATTAGTTTATACTGCATTTTTGATAAAATGATTTAAATGCAATAGCATGATGATGTTTTCCATGCTTTCATTTCAAATTCATGATTTGTCTTACATAACATGAAAAATACATGATCTTGATTTGCTTCATGCTCATTATGATTTAATGATGTCACATAAAATGCTATTGATACATGATTTCGATATGCACAAACAGTTTTATAAACTGAGTCATTGATGACATACATGGTTTTGTGCTTGAGATTTTAATGAAAAGAAATGGATTTTAAAGGCATGGCATTATGAGCATGTAGATAGTGGAGCTATCTTCTTACTTGCATAATTGCCTTACTGAGCGTATGATTTGCTCACCCCCTTATTTTCTCATCTTTTCAGAGCACTCGCAGTAGTTAGTGTGTCACGACCCAAACTACCCAAAAAATCAGAGTTAATTTTTCGCGTTTTATTATTTACTTAAATTCTTATCTGTCCTCGAATCGTGACCAACACTCCACTAATAATTGGGCTGTGCGTCAATGCCAGTCCCACCATTCAATTACCATCTAACTTATTTCTTCTCCAGTCATTTATAATTGTTTACAATATTTATACATCCCCTAAAGTTGCTTATAAACATGTTACTGTGCTATGCTTATGTAGATACAATATGTACAAGTGTATATACCTTATGTTGATGGGCAGCAGCGGATATCCGGAATGCAGTACTGAGTCGTCGCAACTTCAACTGGAGATTATCTGTGGGAGAAAATGAAAGGGGTGAGCACATCAAGCTCAGTAAGGCAATCCTACGAACAAGTAGGTAACCATACTACCTACATGAACGTGGTGCCATGCATAAACCACCCTTTCTCCACACATTTTAAAACAATGATATGCGTTATGATGTTATGTAAAACACATTTGCACGGAAAATCAACATGCAATTATTACAAATCATTTCTTTCTCAATTAAAATTTTCACAATAAAGTCAGGACTCGACCCCTCCTGCGGGTGATCCTGACTCACACAAAACCATGAAAACGGTTTACATCACACGTGGGTTTGAAAAGCATGGAAATACCATCATGCAAATTTAGTTTAAAAACCCAGTTTAAATCATCGAAATCGTCGACATGCGAGACAAGGCAATATCTATATAACGGCAATAACAAGGACTATGGCCATATCTGTCCTCGGGAGTTCCTCAGCTACACGGATCCTAGTGTGCGGGTTCTCACCATGATCGGGAACCGCCCAGGAGGTGGGTCAATCCATCCCGTCAGTCTTATCCGATCCCAGGCATCCGAAGATGCTGCATCCGGAGATGCCGTATCCGAAGATACCACACGGTACATCGTACTCCATGCTACTTGCACGGTATATCGTACTCCGTGAACCCATATAATATCTCTAGGTACTGCAGCCCAATTTGCCTACTTCCCACAGAGGTTTGTTTCTCAATACTCATTCCATGTCTCAAAACGCACGTGCGAGCCTATTTAATCGGTGACACACAGTCTACCCGATGCTCCAAGCACGGCTCATCGCATGTTCTCATAAAATCAGTGCGAGCGATGCTCAGCACTCTCATCAATTAAGTAAAACTGGCAGAGCCCGCTTTACATCCCCACGAGGCCGCCAACCTCATCCCTCACTCTCACCCCACCTAAGAGGTCTTTTGAGCCTGTTGGGCCTTTTGGCTGACTCCAAGGGTAGACAGCGCTACTCCACAAATCCGGTAAAACTAGTGCGAGCTACGCTCAGCACTCTGTATATAAATCACATGAAAATCTTATAAAAATATGGTGCGAGTTAGACTCTAGCACCCTGTCACGAAAAAACATATGAAATCTGGTGCGAGTTATACTCTAGCACCTATGCATGTAAAACTCTAGTGCGAGCTCTCGCTCCAGCACTAATGCATGCATCACACAAATCAAATATCGTGCGAGCTGGGCTCTAGCACGTCATATGTCAATAAAACACGTAGGCGGCTCTGTTTCCTCAAAACAGTTTTCAAAATAATTATATTGTTGAAAGTATGCAATGTTGTGCATTTTCTTTCCAAGTGAGCCAGCCTACTCATGCATGTGTTAAAATACCTCCAGAATGAGCAGGAACCTTTTGTCCTTGCTCCTCCCAATTTTTCCTAAATTTGTAAGTTCTACCCTTAACAAGGGTATTTTAGTAATTTGCCCATTCGGGGCACTAAAATTATTATTCGACCTCTAGACCCTTCAGATAAATTTTAAAGGACTGCATATGAACTTAAAATTGCGTAAAGTTACCTCTAGCAGTCCGCAGAATTCCCTTACCTTATTTTCCTGTCGAGTCTGACCTTTTCTTTTCCTCTGTTGTCTCGTCGCGCAGTCCGATATGCTCCCAATCAAATGCCCGGAACTGCGTATCAATATTCCTCAGGTCAGATAACATACAATTTAATTGTATTTAATCTTTTTTGGGCTTAATTTAAATCATTGGGCCCATTTACCCCTATTGGGCCCGATTGCACCTTAATGGGCCTTAATCGGCCTTAAGCCCGTTTTTCACTAAATTCTCACTTTATCGAGGCCTATTGGGCTCATTGGGCCCACCAATAATTTATTGGGCCTCGTTCTAATTCTCGAATAGCTAAATTTATTATTTACGACAATTTATCTAAATTTTCATAATTTAATTCAATTTATGCGGAATTTAAATTCATATCACGCATAACGATGTAAATTGTCGTAAATAAGGGTTACTTACCCGAGATTCCATGCTAGTACAAAATTCGAGGCTGTCTCGAGCCCTCGGTGGATGCCAATCGTCGAGCTACACAATTCCACAATTTTTCCGGGTAAGTTTTCAGCCCAAAATTAATTAAATTAAATACTCCAAAATTTAAATCGGGTCAATTCGACAGCTCACTGACTTACCCGAAGCTCGATTACACCACAGGAATTTTCCCCAATTTTTTCTCTTTTTCTTTTTCCCTTTTTCTTCCTTTTTTCCTCTCTTTTTGGCTGAACCGGTTCAGTCCGGTTCGGACCGGTTCAGACAGCCGGTTCACCCCGGTTCGACCAGTTCACCGCCGATTCACTGCCTTTCCGGCTGGTTCTCCGCCGGCTTCCACCGCCAGCAGCTCCGTGAGGTTGTCCGCAGCTCGAATCTGCCCTCGGTTTCGATCGAGGTCGCCGGAACACCGTCGGTCCGGCTCTTCTCCTCTTCGCCGTCGGTACCCATTTCTTTCCTCGTCGTTTTCGGCGTCGTCCGTCGGTTTCGGTGGCTGCCACCACCGCCAATCTGCTCACCGTCACTTGGGCTTCCGAAATCGAGCCTTGGTGGGGCTCGAATCGTCGCCGTTCGCCGTCGGTGGCCATCTCTTCTCCCGCGGCTTCTCTTCCGTTTTTCGCTGGATTCCGGCGTTCCCACGGTGCGTCGTCGCCGCTGATAGGTCGCCTGAGGTCGGGCCGTCTTCGTCGGCCCTCGCCTGGGGTCCCTGGCCGCCGGACGGCTCGCCGGCCATCCTCTCTTCCTCGGTTCCGTTTCTTCCGTTTTTGTTTCTGTTTCTTTCTTTCTCTCTCCCCGACCCATTTTCTCTTTTTTTTTTATTTCTTTTATTAATTATTTTTATTATTATTATTTATTTTAATTATTACACTATTCCTTAAAATACTCTATAAAAATCCAAAATATCCCTTAAAATTATTATTTAATTCTAAATTAATTTAATTTAATTTGATTTAATTTAATTATTATATTTTAACCCCTTTTTTTCGGGTATAATTTCTCCGTATTTTCGGGATATTGTCCCGAATGACTTTTCGGTATATTTTTCGATTATTTTCGGGATTATTTTTTCGTACTAAAAATTCTAATTAATCCCGATTAATTCCAATAAATTAATATCTTGATCAGTTTAACCCAAAATAAATTTATTTCACCTTTATTGACCAAGATTTCTTACATCCATGTTTTAATTAAATTTTTCTTATCGAAATTATACCGACCTTTGGTCTTTTGACCATTTTGCCCTTACACGTGTTCGGGATTAATTTAACCCGACTTCCTTCATACTTTCCCCATCTTTTCTTATTTAATTTTCGTATTTTAATTAAATTCGGGTCTTACAACTCTCCCCCACTTAAAGAATTTGGTCCTCCAAATTAGAACCAAGTCATATGAGTCCATATACAACTCCGGGTACATCGATCGTATCATACTCCTTTAATTCTCATGTGATCTTTTCTCCGGAGTGTATTACTACCAAAAGACTTTAATTAGGAAGATCGTCTTAAACCTCAATACTTTCTCTTTCCTGTTTAATGCCCGAATCAACTTATCAATATACTTATATTTTCATTAAACTGAACTTTTGGAGTTCATATTCGATCACCTATGCTAGATCTGGATAGTATTGCCGAAGCATCAAAACTGAAACACATTGTGGGTGCCTGTTAATTCAAGTGGAAATGTCACCTACAGGTCTTATCTCCCACTTGGCAAATCTCTCAATAGATTCAATCCAGTGAAACTCAATTTACCTTCTTCCAAAAGTTTGCTATGTCCTTATTCTCTTAGGACAAGAAACATTTCAACCAGAGAAATTCACCAAGGGTGAATTCCAATACTTGTCTATCTGCTTTGAGGTGTTCTTAATCTCTCATCCTTAACTAAACATCCTCAGAGACTTATTATCCAAAGTCAGAAATAATTTCTACCTGTCACCCACTTTTTCTTATCCAATTCGGAGAACAACCCCTACAGCCATACACTGCCTTATATCTTGTTATCCCGATACTCAACTGCCAACTGTCGTTATTGGCAACTTCAATTAGAAATCAACTGATCATTCCAGGAGCTTATAAAATCAAAGGCACACGCTTTCATCGGATCCTCCAGAACCTGTACAGTCCTCTCTGACTGACCATCTGTATGAGGATGGAAAGCTGTGCTAATACTCAGTCGGGTTCCTATAGCTTCCTAAAAATATCCTCAGAGGTGGGAAGTGAAGTGGGAATCCCTATATGATGCCATGCTCACTGGAAGGCTACTTAGTGTTCCACAATCTTCCTTACACATAAATCCTCATATATACTCTGAGTATTTGGGGATTTCATAACCAAAAAGGTGGGTAGACTTAGTCACTCTATCAACTATCATCCGAATAGCCTCGTAATGCACCTGGGTCCTCTGTAACCCATCACGACATTCATGGAGACTTGCTCTCATTTCCGTGCCATGTCGATATAGGTAGAGACTGCAATAACCCTGCAGACTTTTAATACTCTACCTTATTCTGTTGACATACTAGGCACTTTTTCACAATCCCTACCATATCTCTTTTCATATCTGACCACCAATACCCTTTTTAAGATTTCAATATATCTTTATTACTTTCCGTATGCACTGTATATCCCGAAGAGTGAGCTTCTGACAATATTACTATCTCACCAACTGTGGTCCTGGGGAGCACTCATACTGTCTCTGAGCCTCTCTGTAAATCATTATCATACTCTGTGAACTCTGTCACTGTACCCTTCTGAATCTGACCCATACTATCGACACCATGCCGATCATCACACTAAGCCTGACAAATCTGGGAACTCTCATCCGGTTCTAGTCATCATGCTAGCTGTCACACAATCACTGTCATCATCAGAAGGGATCACATCAATATTGAGGCTCATAACTGCTCTAGCAGCTCACACTCCCTGACCATCATATGTAATACCATCCCAAGGCTCTTTATACTCGAGGCATCAGCCATCACATTAGCCTTTCCTGGGTGGCATAATTTTCACAAATCAAAACCTCTCAGAAGCTCTAACCCACTATGCATTCTCATATTCGTCTCTTTCTGTGAAAATAGATACTCGGGCTTTATGATCAGTGCATATCCATAATTTCTCACCATGTACATAATAGTACGATATCCTCGATACAAATACTGTTGCTACCAACTTTAAATCATGGGTATCTTCCCATTATACATCAATACACAGCTCATTCATAATTTTGAGGTATCCATACTCACTGAGAACCTATTGAGCTGTTGGGTATGGTGAAATTAATCACGGTGGTCAGTTCATACTTCACTGCACCGAAATTCATGTCACATCTATCATCTTATTTATCATCTCATTCAAAGATCACGTTTTCTTAATTAAACGTGTCAACCAAGTATATCCTTTTTGAACTCGCAGCAACCCATTTGTAAAAGCCATTTCTCAATTGTTGCTTATAATTTGCCCTAGACTTTAACTACACCCAATATATCATCAATAATGATGATTACAAGTCGGTCCAGGTAAAGTTTAAATAACTCATCATAATTGAGCTCCACTGCATAATTCAATCGCCTATATCCTTGACTTATTTACACATAAGCGTATAAGATCCTTCAAAATCGCTTACGTTTTCAGGTACTAACCTGCGCTATTTCCTTTTCTTATCTTAACGGCTCTTATTAAATTTTACTATATTAAACTTTATGATTTGTCGAATTCTAATATTTTTATCGTCTTAGTAAAGGTATCCTAATGCTAAAGATATTTATTACGACGATCGATTTCACGTTATAGGTTATATATATACTTTTAGACGCTGTCAAGTCTTCAGGCGGGGAGGTATTTTGAAATACCTTTATTAACCTTCAGACTTAACCACAACTACGTTATATCTCAGTCTATGTGGTCACAGTTTATATTCGTTACTAGTTGCTTTAATCCTAATGACTCTATATATTAGGGTATTCCTTACCTAGCATATATCTCTTACTCCAATACATCTTGTATTTGGGATCAAAACACATCTCCTTCGTATATCAATCATGACAAAACTCTTGTCATTATTCATTCCGTGAGTACAATCCTTTACTCCTTTAACTTCAACTGTCGCACCCCTTTTTATTACTTAAAATCTCTATATCCATATTCCGTTAATTAATCCTCCTCTATTGGGGTACTCATTTATCTGTATTGTGCCCAATGATGTAGGCAATCATGCCTTTTACTCACTTATATGCGAATGAAGGCGGTATGAATAAATGTGTGGCACCAGGATCAATAAACATATGTACTTCATTATTCATAACAAGTGTGGTATCTTACACCACATCCATGAAACATCAATAGTGTTCTGGTCCAAGACATCCTCTCGCCTTCGTCCAACAACTTACTTTCTTTTTTCTTTTCGGCTATTGCCTCCCTTCTCGTTGCAGCTATACCACTGCAGTTTTTCTCTGTCTCTTTACTTTTCTGTGGGGCAATCTCGCTCAACTCTGAGCAATCAAGATCAATAGTCCGTCTTACCACACTTAACGGCCATTTTCATCAATACAGTGTAAGTATAGACCCTCCTTCCGTGGTATCCACCACACATCCCACACTGCTTACACTGCTACACTGCTTCGTAGCAGGTCGGGGTCCTCCAATCACAATGCCCCTCAACAGCGCCAAAATTGGATGCACTGGGGCCTTACCAATTATCTTACTCCATGACTCGTCAAATTAAATCTTTTACCAATTACCATTTTCCCATTTTAACATCTTTGTCATTTCTCAATTCTCTTTTCTGTCTCTATTTCAGCCCTCACTACCTTCCCCAATCTCAGAGGCGTGCAATTCATGTTCTTATTTACCCAACTGTAAGTCTGCGCACTGCCTCGATATAGATAATATCTCACGAGCCAATTGGACTCTAATTGACAATCTGAGCCCTTTCATGAACTTTTAGATATCTCGACTGTCACTTTTCATAGTGTCGAGGTAATATCTGCCCAAAAATACAACCGAGTTTCCATACTCGTCAATAAATCAAATCTACTGGGTCAGAGTAAGGACTTTTATCCATAATTTCCTCTAATTCATGACCGAGATATCATATCATCAGAATACATCTATAAATATTTCTCATATCAACTCTTAAGATGGGTCGAGCGGGTTTCTACCAATGCTCCGACTCGCCCTCAAATCTCATTCATAATCTGAGCAATTAGCTCCTCAAAATAATCTCCACACTCCGCTCCAACCATCGCGAAGCATGTCTAAATACTGTCCGATCTCTCTGTCGGACTCAGTGGGGCATGCTCAACATTAGCCTCCATTTCAATCTCATCCCGATTCTCATAAGTCAACTCAGCACGACTTAGCAGACTCAGGTCTACCTCTGTGACCTCTGCCTCGTGCACTATCTCATCTAACGCGACTCATATTAAGCATTCCTGCATTCTCAACCATTTCTTAGTCAAGCCCATCTCGATATACACTATTGTATCTAACTAAGCACAGTAACACGGGGATGTAATTTCCTAATTACTGACACTGACACACATCAGACCAATTTCTGCTCTGATACCATAATAATTGTCACGACCCAAACTACCCAAAAATCAGAGTTAATTTTTCGCGTTTTATTATTTACTTAAATTCTTACCTGTCCTCGAATCGTGACCAACACTCCACTAATAATTGGGCTGTGCGTCAATGCCAGTCCCACCATTCAATTACCATCTAACTTATTTCTTCTCCAGTCATTTATAATTGTTTACAATATTTATACATCCCCTAAAGCTGCTTATAAACATGTTACTGTGATATGCTTATGTAGATACAATATGTACAAGTGTATATACCTTATGTTGATGGGCAGCAGCGGATATCCGGAATGCAGTACTGAGTCGTCGCAACTTCAACTGGAGATTATCTGTGGGAGAAAATGAAAGGGGTGAGCACATCAAGCTCAGTAAGGCAATCCTACGAACAAGTAGGTAACCATACTACCTACATGAACGTGGTGCCATACATAAACCACCCTTTCTCCACACATTTTAAAACAATGATATGCGTTATGATGTTATGTAAAACACATTTGCACGAAAAATCAACATGCAATTATTACAAATCATTTCTTTCTCAATTAAAATTTTCACAATAAAGTCAGGACTCGACCCCTCCTGCGGGTGATCCTGACTCACACAAAACCATGAAAACGGTTTACATCACACGTGGGTTTGAAAAGCATGGAAATACCATCATGCAAATTTAGTTTAAAAACCCAGTTTAAATCATCGAAATCGTCGACATGCGAGACGAGGCAATATCTGTATAACGGCAATAACTAGGACTATGGCCATATCTGTCCTCGGGAGTTCCTCAGCTACACGGATCCTAGTGTGCGGGTTCTCACCATGATCGGGAACCGCCCAGGAGGTGGGTCAATCCATCCCGTCAGTCTTATCCGATCCCAGGCATCCGAAGATGCTGCATCCGGAGATGCCGTATCCGAAGATACCACACGGTACATCGTACTCCATGCTACTTGCACGGTACATCGTACTCCGTGAACCCATATAATATCTCTAGGTACTCCAGCCCAATTGGCCTACTTCCCACAGAGGTTTGTTTCTCAATACTCATGCCATGTCTCAAAACGCACGTGCGAGCCTATTTAATCGGTGACACACAGTCTACCCGATGCTCCAAGCACGGCTCATCGCATGTTCTCATAAAATCAGTGCGAGCGATGCTCAGCACTCTCATCAATTAAGTAAAACTGGCAGAGCCCGCTTTACATCTCCACGAGGCCACCAACCTCATCCCTCACTCTCACCCCACCTAAGAGGTCTTTTGAGCCTGTTGGGCCTTTTGGCTGACTCCAAGGGTAGACAGCGCTACTCCACAAATCTGGTAAAACTAGTGCGAGCTACGCTCAGCACTCTGTATATAAATCACATGAAAATCTTATAAAAATATGGTGCGAGTTAGACTCCAGCACCCTGTCACGAAAAAGCATATGAAATCTGGTGCGAGTTATACTCTAGCACCTATGCATGTAAAACTCTAGTGCGAGCTCTCGCTCCAGCACTAATGCATGCATCACACAAATCAAATATCGTGCGAGCTGGGCTCTAGCACGTCATATGTCAATAAAACACGTAGGCGGCTCTGTTTCCTCAAAACAATTTTCAAAATAATTATATTGTTGAAAGTATGCAATGCTGTGCATTTTCTTTCCAAGTGAGCCAGCCTACTCATGCATGTGTTAAAATACCTCCAGAATGAGCAGGAACCTTTTGTCCTTGCTCTTCCCAATTTTTCCTAAATTTGTAAGTTCTACCCTTAACAAGGGTATTTTAGTAATTTGCCCATTCGGGGCACTAAAATTATTATTCGACCTCTAGACCCTTCAGATAAATTTTAAAGGACTGCATATGAACTTAAAATTGCGTAAAGTTACCTCTAGCAGTCCGCAGAATTCCCTTACCTTATTTTCCTGTCGAGTCTGACCTTTTCTTTTCCTCTGTTGTCTCGTCGCGCAGTCCGATATGCTCCCAATCAAATGCCCGAAACTGCGTATCAATATTCCTCAGGTCAGATAACATACAATTTAATTGTATTTAATCTTTTCTGGGCTTAATTTAAATCATTGGGCCCATTTACCCCTATTGGGCCCGATTGCACCTTAATGGGCCTTAATCGGCCTTAAGCCCGTTTTTCACTAAATTCTCACTTTATCGAGGCCTATTGGGCTCATTGGGCCCACCAATAATTTATTGGGCCTCGTTCTAATTCTCGAATAGCTAAATTTATTATTTACGATAATTTATCTAAATTTTCATAATTTAATTCAATTTATGCGGAATTTAAATTCATATCACGCATAACGATGTAAATTGTCGTAAATAAGGGTTACTTACCCGAGATTCCATGCTAGTACGAAATTCGAGACTGTCTCGAGCCCTCGGTGGATGCCAATCGTCGAGCTACACAATTCCACAATTTTTCAGGGTAAGTTTTCAGCCCAAAATTAATTAAATTAAATACTCCAAAATTTAAATCGGGTCAATTCGACCGCTCACTGACTTACCCGAAGCTCGAATACACCACAGGAATTTTCCCCAATTTTTTTCTTTTTCTTTTTCCCTTTTTCTTCCTTTTTTCCTCTCTTTTTGGCTGAACCGGTTCAGTCCGGTTCGGACCGGTTCAGACCGCCGGTTCACCCCGGTTCGACCGGTTCACCGTCGGTTCACTGCCTTGCCGGCCGGTTCTTCACCGGCTTCCACCGCCAGCAGCTCCGTGAGGTTGTCCGCAGCTCGAATCTGCCCTCGGTTTCGATCGAGGTCGCCGGAACACCGCCGGTCCGGCTCTTTTCCTCTTCGCTGTCGGTACCCATTTCTTTCCTCGCCGTTTTCGGCGCCGTCCATCGGTTTCGGTGGCTGCCACCACCGCCAATCTGCTCACCGTCACTTGGGCTTCCGAAATCGAGCCTTGGTGGGGCTCGAATCGTCGCCGTTCGCCGCTGGTGGCCATCTCTTCTCCCGCGGCTTCTCTTCCATTTTTCGCCGGATTTCGACGTTCCCACCGCGCGTCGTCGCCGCTGATAGGTCGCATGAGGTCGGGCCGTCTTCGTCGGCCCTCGCCTGGGGTCCCTGGCCGCCGGACGGCTCGCCAGCCATCCTCTCTTCCTCGGTTCCGTTTCTTCCGTTTTTGTTTCTGTTTCTTTCTTTCTCTCTCCCCGACCCATTTTCTCTTTTTTTTTCATTTCTTTTATTAATTATTTTTATTATTATTATTTATTTTAATTATTACACTATTCCTTAAAATACTCTATAAAAATCCAAAATATCCCTTAAAATTATTATTTAATTCTAAATTAATTTAATTTAATTTAATTTATTTATTATATTTTAACCCCTTTTTTTTCGGGTATAATTTCTCCGTATTTTCGGGATATTGTCCCGAATGACTTTTCGGTATATTTTTCGATTATTTTCGGGATTATTTTTCCGTACTAAAAATTTCAATTAATCCCGATTAATTCCAATAAATTAATATCTTGATCAGTTTAACCCAAAATAAATTTATTTCACCTTTATTGACCAAGATTTCTTACATCCATGTTTTAATTAAATTTTTCTTATCGAAATTATACCGACCTTTGGTCTTTTGACCATTTTGCCCTTACACGTGTTCGGGATTAATTTAACCCGACTTCCTTCATACTTTCCCCATCTTTTCTTATTTAATTTTCGTATTTTAATTAAATTCGGGTCTTACATAGTGAGCGGCTAAAGACTTGCAATCTTGGTATCCGCTGCTGCCCATCGAGAGACAGGTATACACATTTGTATAGTTTTGTATCTAAATATGCAATGCACAGTACTGTAAACAGATATGATGTCGGGGATGTAGAGTTATAAATACTATTGTGTATGTATTCAGTTAAAGTCAAAAGATAGTAAACTCTGATATGTGAATGTGATTATGAAAATGGAATGGTAAATAGGTGAAAGGTGACTAATACCGAATCATAGCCCAACTGTTTGTAGGATGGTCTCGATGAGAGAAAAGGTAAGAATTAAATAATAAATGAAAAAGAAAAAATTTACTTTGATTTTTAGATAATTTGGGTCGTGACATGAATAACAATGTAGCCATTGGAATTAAAGATGCAATTCCTTAGTCTGAGATTTAAACTCAATTGTATTTTCTACTTTGAGATTTGGGAGAATTTAAATTAGTTTAAATACTTATTTTTTTTTAGCATGAAAAGTTTAAGTGAATTCAATTAAATGGAATATTAATCCTTTCATGTAAATAACTGCAAAATGACAAGATTTCTAAGTAAAGTATAATGCCACATTATACTACAATCAAGTAGTATATATAAAGTTAATATTATTAGACTAAATTCTTTTTATACTACAAGAAAAATTCAACAAGTACATGGATTTGTATATACATATAGGTAATGTTTTTTTATTCCTTAAGGTTGAATGTAAGGATATATATATATATACATGAGTAATGGAACTGGCTCAACTAGAAAGCCAAACCGAGGACAACAATAGTTTAAGGAAATAAAGAAAAAAAAGGAAAACACATTTATATATTGGGTAATGGGGGACACGTAGACTGCAACAACGGAGTTGCATGCAGGTCGTGGGTTGGAACAAAGAAAAACAAGATGGAAGGATGATGATGTCCCATCTGCCCATGACCTATAGTGTATATATATACTATAATCATGGGAGATGGCCATAACAAAGAAATGAGAGGACGACAGAAGAGATAGAGAGCAGTTGGGAGCTGAAAAGCGAAGAGATAGAAACGTGATGGAAAAGAGAAGAAGCAAGAGTACTAGCCACACAGAAAACGTGTGGAAGAAAACAACATGGTGGTTCCGATAGGAAAAGAAAGAAATGAAAACTGAAACTGGAGTTAGTGAAAAAAATAGGTCTCGGCAATAGAGAAATAGCAAAGAAATATAAACATGCATAAGTGGGGAAGTGTGAGTAGAAAATGAAAGTGAAAGTCAGGAACGAAAAGACTAAAAATGAGAAAAGAAAATTGAAGTACGTTGTGCCAAGGAGCAAGCTAAGTACAATCAAAAGTAGGGGAAACGTGTGAAGGCTGGCTAGAAAACTGAATCCGGCTAAAGCTTCATGCGTGCCGGTCACCCTGAAAAATAAATGGAACCGACCGAGAGCCGTGAGGAAGTCTGAAGCAGAACAGAAGCAGCTGCTGCTTGGCTATGATCCCATTGTTATGTCATTCCTGGATAGTTATCCTGCACAAACAAAAAAGAGATGGGAGAAGCTGAGAAAACTGAAGTGTAACAAAGGTAGAAAACAAGATTGAGGCAGAATGATGATGTGCTAAACTGAAAGAGGAAAGGAAACAAGAGAGCTGCTGGCAAGAAGAAGATGAACAGTAAAGGAGTAGAACAGCAGCAAACAGAGATGGTAAAGTTAAACGCTGAAGCAAGGGATTGTACTAGCTGGTTAGGATAATTTTAGGGGCTGAGGAAGGTGGAAGGTTGATCAAATATGAAACTGAAGTAAGACGTGTTGGAGGATGAAGGCTTGTGCATGGAGGCTGGGAACGGTGGAGAGCTGAGGGTGCTGTGGTGAATAAGGACAGAGGCAAAGGCAATGGCTGAAACAGAGAAGACACGACGCCAGTAATCTCCTTTTGAGGTTAAGGAATTAGAAACTGAGACTTGGATGGGGGAATGTGATCAGAACCGAGACATAAGGATTATGATGGTGGTGTTGGGATCAAAGGAAGCGGTGGAGAAGATAGTGATGCCCAGAGGGGGAGGCGAACAGAAGGTGTATAAATGAAGGAACAGTAGGAAAACAAAAAAAGAAGAAGAAGAAAGAAGTTTACGCGGGAAAGGCAAATAAATTTTTTTTTTTAAAAAGAGAGAATAGTATTTTAGGTATATATATTTAAGATTATATATATTTGGAATAGAGGAGAAGGCACAAAGAGTTTGAAAAAACCTAGGAAAAAGATGATCGAAAATATCGGTTTGAAATTTCGAAATTACTGATACGAAATTATAAGCGAATTAACCGAGTAGACCGAACCCGCTGACCCTCACCACTAATACATAGAGGACTACTGACAAGGCACCGAGGTAAGGAAAATCCTGTGTGCTGCTAGAGATAAATTGCACGTATTTTCTGTCGATTTGTAGATATGAATTTTAGGAAATATTTTACCGTAAGGAAAATCCTTGTGCTGCTAGAGATAAATTGCACGTATTTTCTGTCGATTTGTAGATATGAATTTTTAGGAAATATTTTACCGGAAGGAAAATTCTCATTGCTGCTAGAGATAAATATGTGTAATTTTCATATATTTGTAGATATAAAATTTTAGGCTGAATTTCACAGTACCGAAATTACATAAAATCTAAGGTGAATTTTATGGCTCTGAAAATTAGAGGTTTTATCCTGGTTGATCAGCCTAATTTTACCGATCGAATTTAAGGAAAATTTTAAACTCTGAAAATCGGTCCAACTTCCTATATAGGTTTACTGGGTTTGTTTAGACAAAAATTCTGGTAATTACAATTATTGATTTTAAATCGAAATTTTCTGGTTTTACTCACCATAGCCTATTTATTGGCATTATTAACCGAGAGAAAAGGACTAGTCAGCCTCTTCTGAATTGTTTTATAAAACGAATTGAATTTATAAGTGATTTAAAGGAAATGATTTGCCTATAAAGTTATTTTGATGATATGTGCTTGAGCGTGTACTGACTGTCTGTCGTACGATCCGACTCGCACTAATTTTGAGACAAAGGCGTTGGTGAGATCATGCTGCATTTCTGTCTGTTCTGTATCTGTTTCTGTATTTGTTGTCCACGGAGTACAATGTATCGTGCAGCACGCACGTGAGTACGATGTGTCATTTTTTTATTCTGTTTCTAGTCTTCGAACATTTTGATCTATGAGCTATTTGGGTAGCTGACCACTCTCACGGCGATTGACATCCCGACACACTTGGCCCGTGATTGCCCGGAGTCATCGACATTGGTCAATTGTCATTTCTGATATCTGATATAGTATGTCTATCTTGTCTCGTCTATTTGAACTTCTGAATTGACTGTGTGATTTTATTTTGTATGGAACTGAATATTTGAATGCATAAAAGACCGTGAGGGCCACCTCTTGAATCCTACGGGACCAAAGTGCCACACTGTCATCGCTTTTAAAAGCTGTTTAAAGTTTTAGAAAATGGTATTGATTTAACTTCCATTTTCATGCTAATTTGTCATGGATTTTTCGACTTTGATTTTTCGGAACTGGCAGTGTCTTTGTGTTTATTTGAAATATTTTCTAAACTGCCTACAAAAATTGTGATATCTGGAAATCCGATTATTTTGCTACTGGAAGCTTTGAAATTTTTGTATTTTCCACAGGATATATATATATATATATATATATATATATATATATATATATATATATATATATATATATATATATATATATATTAGGTAGTGTATTTATCTACCTGTTTGGGGTTTTTCTTACTGAGCATGTTGAGCTCACCCCCTTACTTTCCTCCACAGAGCCCCACTGTAGTTTGGATCGCTTCCGTTAGTAAGGCATTCTGCACAGTTATGATTCCGCGAAGCATATTTTTGCATCGAAGGTATACCCAGGTTTAAATAATTCTTTTGTATCTAAAATTTTTGTAAGTATAGTAATGCATACAAGATATGTCTGTGGAATGTAAATATATTTTGTTTAGAATTTGTTACTAAGAAAGAAAATTAATCAGACTAAGTTATTATTCTGATCTAATATCGACTTGTAACCCAACCAAATTGTGTGAAAATTTGGGTCGTTACAAGATCGATCCCCCAAATCAAATTGACAAACGCTTGTTAAACTAAGTAAGGGTTGATATAAGGAAATGAATATGAGACCTTAGGCTCAAGACCTTAAACTGAGTTAGGTAGTTTGTAACCTAGAACTGTAACAAGATTGTACTCAAGCAACAACGAGTTATAAATTAATAAGAATTACTAGCCCGAGTAGCTATGTTTTCGCAATTAAGTACAGTGAGTCGTGCCTCTCGGGGTGTAACAACTACTCTGCCATTATCTCATAATTTAAATAAATTTATCCTAGATAGACTATCATTTATTTAAAATAGAAAATAGAACAGCAAAACCAGAACTAAATGATCTTACAGTTTCTTTCAAGTTGGGTAGTAAATATTTAATATACCCAACTTGTTAACAAATTTTTTAAACAACACCCTAAACAAAGCTTTAATAGAAATATATTCTACTTGATGACTTGTAAGGATATATGAAAGAGTAACAATTCCTTCAACTATCTCCTTGATGAAAAGTGTCGTTTGATCTCCACATGTCCGGTCATGGTAAACTGGATTCTTAGCAATACTAATATTTGTCTGTTTGTCACATAACAACTAAGCAGATTCATTTATTGGCATCAATATTTATGAAAAAAGTCTTCTTAACCACATACCTTCACATACCTAGAGCCACAACTTTAAACTCTTTCTTTGTGGTGCTTTTTCTACCACAGATTGCTTTTTACTTCGCAAAGTAACCAGATTTCCCTATAGGATAGTACAAAAACCATAAGTTGATCTTTTATCAGTAACTGAGCCTATTTAATCTCACAAGCAAACACTTTAATACTTATATTGGAGCCCTTTTAAAAAATAAGCCCAAACCTGAAGTCATCTTTTGATATTGCAGGATACGAAACACAGCTTCAAAGTGTTGTTCATTTGGGTTGTTAATGAATTGACTGACAACACTTACTGAAAAACTTATATCAAGCCGAGTATGAGATAGGTAGATAAGTCTTTGCACTAGTCTTTAATGCCTTCCTTTGTTACACTAGTCAGTGAGAATCCTTCCTTTTTCCCAGCATTACAAGTTGTATCCATAGGTGCATTAACCAGTTTGCACCCTAGCATACATGTTTCTTTAAGTAAATCAAGAATATATTTTGTTTGAGACTCCATAATACCTTCTTTTTTTTTTAATCTTACCACTTCCATTCCTAAGAAATATCTTACTTACCCCAAATCCTTGGTTTCAGATTCTTTAGCCAATAGGACTCAGACTTAATCATATTTTCATTATAGTTTCCAATCAAAATAATGTCATCAACATAAACAATAAGGAAAGTAATGTCACTTGTAGGGGAATGATGGCTTGTCTTTATTGATATCTTTGATCTTGAAGTACCTTGGCGAATGTTTTGAACCTTGCTCAAGGAGATTGCTTTAAACCTTAGAGAGATTTTTGTAATTTGTAGACCAAATTCAAATATGTACTCTCTCTTGAATCTAGGTAAAACCTCTATATGTATACCTTTTTTATGTATGTCTCAATCAAAGAAAACATTTTTTTTTAATTAGATATGTGGCAGTAAGAATAGCTTCCCCAAAAATGTTATGGAACTTTATAGGTAAATAGAAGGGATCAGGCAACCTCTAGAAATTGACAATTATTTATTTCGACTACCTCGTTTTGTTGTAAGGTGTCAACATACAAACATTGATGGATAATTCTATTGGCTAAGAAATATTTGTTTAAGGTGGGTTGAAATAGTTTCTTACTTTGTCAATTTGAAGGACCTTTATTTTGGTTTGAAATTGATTTTGGATCATGGTATGAAAATTTTTAAATATGGTGTAAGTTTCATATTTGTCTTTCATAAGAAACACCCAGGTAATTCTAGTATGATCATCTATGAAAGAAATAAACCATCTAGATCTAAATAATGTTTTTAACCCTTGAAGGTCCCCAAATACCACTATGGACAATATTGAATGATTAAGATGCTTCTGTGGTTGGGTTGAAAAAGTAGCACAAGTATGTTTAGATAAATGGCAAATATCACATTGAAAAGGAATATGATTTTTATAAAGATGGAAACATCTTTTTTCATATACTGGAAAAAAGGATGACTCATGTGATAATATGATAAAGACTACTTTTGTTGTGAATTGAATAGGATAAATACAATGTAAGAGCATTGTAGGTTGTTTGGATATGAGACTCGGAGATGTTAGTTTTTAAAAGGTGTAGGCCAACACTCTCTTTAGCATTACTGATTGACATCCCCAAGTTCAAATCCTAAAATTTATGCCAAATAGGATAAAATTTAGTAACACAATTCATATCCTTTTTGAGTTTATTAACTTTAAACTTAGGGATATAAAGAGTAGAATTTAAAACTAGATTTTGAGAAATCATTATTCTTCCAACACCCGTTGCACTTGACAAGGATCCATTTGCAATTTTAACTGATAAATCATTAAGGCAGGAATAAAGCTCATGAAATAAAGTGGCATTACAAGTCATGATCTGATGCTTTAAAGTCAATGATCCATTCTTTCTCCTTATCAAGTTTAGAAATAAAAGCACTCCAAAAAAAAAAAACCTTTAGGTAGCAGCATTTCTGCTAACATTGGAGCTGGGTTATAACTGTCTAATTAATTGCTGGGGAGGTCCATTTGCTCTTTTGAGAAGATAGAATTTTCAACAGCGAGCTTTGTTGTGGTGGCTAGTTCAACCTTGAGATTGTAGCTGCAATTTAAAGAGATTTTTTTACAATCAAAGTTTGGTCTAACCGTTGTTATATTTCTTTATGAAGGATTAGATCTAAGATTTAATTCCCTTATTCCTCTTTTGTACCTCATATAAACCAAAAATAGAAATATTTGTTACATAACATATCTTAAAAATCAATGATATAAGTCGAGAATCAAGTTGGATATTTAGATATTAATCACTGGATTATTATCTCAAAATTTAAATAAAATTATATTAGACATATCAACACTTATTTAAAATAGAAAACAGAACAATAAAATCTGAACTAACTAATATTAAGGTAACACATTTTGATATTTAATTTAGAGCTAAACACATTATTCAAGAAAAATTTTATTTAAAAGGTTATAATGAAAAATAGCTCATCTTCATCATCATTATTTAAGATGTTTGTGTAAGAGGAGGTTATCGCATTCAGATCAAAGTATTTCTAAAGTTTTAGCAAAAATTTAGATATCTGTAATCAAAGAAAATTGTTGACAAAATGAGAATCGAACCTACATTTTATAACAAGATGATAGAAGGCTGATCCATGTTATGTGCATTGCTAAAAATCGCATCAAGTATGGCCATGCCTGCTTTTTCTTTTTTATAGTAAATAAAAAGAAAACCCCTAATAAAGTGGAATGAGATGATCAAGATACGGGCGTGTGGTGCTTTCAAATATCTTGGCTGTCAGTGAACTAGCAATATATAATCGATCCAACATCCTTAGAATTAACATTTCTTATCTCTTCAAATTTGTTTATAGTTTGAACACGCATGGCATGGCAACTACACAAGCTATTCTAAATGCATACATTCTGAATGTAGAAGAAGATATGATATATAATTTGTTAATTATTTATTAGCAATGAACATGTAATTCGGTATTTTTTTTTTCGACTTTAGGTACCAATTAAATTAGTCAACAGCTATAGCATAACCAACAGCAACGCACTTAGCAAGTAGTATGTTATACGTTACTATAATCTTTCCCAAGATTTACATTATTGAAATCTTATTGTCAATGTATACATATGTAATATTGAAAAGTAAGGATGTAGGGTAAATCAAGGAAAACATGGTTTGAACAGCACAACTTCAAGTTCATGCCCTCTTAAACATAACCTTCAAGGGCACATCACTAAGAGCCAGTCGTCTGATTCCACCATCATTAAAAGCACCCAAATTCCCACATACAGGTCTGCAGATATCGCACACCCCCGGGCAGAAAACAAGCTTGTAGTCATCTTCAAATTTTTCGATTTTAAACCAGTTGCTGAGAGTTTCACGCCCCGGGTTACCTTCAACTCCACCGGTTGTCACAACCAGCTTTTGTATTGATTCATCGTTGTCAAGCTTCCAGACGGTGGATTGGACACAAATTGTAGCAGCAGAAAACTTCACGTTTAGATCAGTGGATACACGTACAACACCTTTCTTAACATTCACAGGTGAAAATGTTAGCGGCAGGCCATTGGAAACCTCGTGCTGCTCTTGAACAACATCAAGCGGGCAAGTCTCGTTGTCAGTGCTAGCAAGAGTTAGGCCACCACCTCTACCGCGGATAACGGGCAAAATGTAGTAGTCAATGCCAGTTCGGAGCTCTTGACCTGAGATGTCAAGCACTGGATCAAGTTCATCACTGGCTATTGTGGAGCCAAAGAGAAGAAAGGAAAGAGCCAGAAATAATGCAGCCTTCATTGTTGTGTTATCTTGCTTCTGTTTGTGCCTTGATAATCCATGACCAAAACATATTTATAGAGGTAGAGGAAGCTAGCAGATAATTCATAGGCGTAATTAAAGATCTTTAAGGAGTCGTGCGGCAACAGAGCTGCTCTTTTTGACCAAACTCCTGAAGCTTCTCAAAGTTCACATTGATTCGGCTCTCAGGTCAACTTGAAAACCTTATATATATATATATATATATATATATTGTTTCATTTGAAACACAAAATTGGCCCTTGTCCTCGTACAAACATAAAGCTTGATTTTTTTTTTTTTTAGCTGTAGAAAGTGGTAACAGGGGATAAAGCCCACTTTAAACAAATTTAGATTAATTTTCTGAGGTATTAAATTTTTCGTTTAGGGGGCGAGGTTTGTGGCGGGTGAGGCATTGGTTACAGCTAAAATCACCAAATACAGAAAACCTGGACTGATTCTAGAACCTGTTCATTTATAAGATTGGTCTTCCAGGTCAGGATGATAGGAGCCAGTCAAGGCAACCTCTCAAGCCTCGTCATTACGTGAGGGTAACTTGTTGCAGCTATAATTAGGAGGCCAAATACTTTATAATAATCATGGGTATTGGCCATGTTCACAAATAATATCAGTAACTAATTGGCTGTACTTTTTTTTCATAATCAAACTTCTATGAAGATGTTGTCAAGTCGGTACATATAGATTTTCGCATAAATCAAATACATTGTGAACTGTTGAAAGTCATAACCTCTTATCCTCTACGTATGATATCTTGAATGCATTGTCCTCAATGTAATAACTATGATGAAAATGGTTGTGAAGTCTCAATGCATGTTTGAAATGTTCAAGCCAACAAGAAATAATATTAAATTTAAGTTAAGAATATAAATAATTACATACCTAACATAACATATTTGGTCCAAGCTCAACATGAATGCCAAATTTACCACATCATTAATCTCCTATTAAGGCTAATAGGCTAGAATGGATTTGGGAGTTTGGAGGGAAAAGAAGGGCTACCAATGTACTTGGGAGACAGAAAGGAAAAGAATGGAAGATTAGAGTAGATAGTGATGAGGGGTTCAATGAAGTAAACCCTCATTTGCTTTGTTTAGAAAAGAAGGGTTTAGGGTTTATCTCATCGCCACTGTACCTGATTTGAAATCATGACTGAAGTCTTTGTTTAGAGGAAACCAGACTAATTTGCATATCTAAAATTCGAGATGTGTCTAACAAGGTTGAGTAAGAAGAGTAGAGGTCACAAGAGAGGAAAGGAAATGTAGCTCATGATCAAGAATGTGTGGCTCAGTTTTTACATTTTACAACTTTCTCCAACATTTTGTAGCATGGCATCTGCTTAGCTAAAGTAGTACGCTAGCAGGGATAAGAATCAAGGAGAACGAGATCAGTGTAATATCTGCTTTTCCTCTATTGCAGTTGACAATCCTTATAAGAGGGGGGAAAAAAAGGAGGCCTAAGAACAACAGAGACGATGAAGATCTGTGGCCTTCGCTGTCAGTGAATAAGTGTAGGTCCCTTTTGTGGTCCAGTTATTAACACATAGCTGGGCTTCAAGAATAATTCATTTTATACCAATAACTTTGCTTGGGACAAATTATTTTTCCTTGAAATGTAAATAATGAAAATTCAAATTCAAATCAATACTCAACATAAATAAAAGGCATATTAGAGTGTATATATATAAAATTTATATTAACATGTCCTTGTGTATTAAGATGTATCGCTTCCTACACTCGTGTGTATTTAACCATAGACTTAATTAATTTTGAAGGCCAACAAGGAGATCGCAAGCTAAAATAAATTAATTAATTCTCTATAGTTTAGCACTCCCATTTGAATTGATTTAAAAGTAAGAATTTGAATGACATTTAAGAAGCCAAAACCAAAGTATAGTTAAGGATCTAGTGCTTATAAAAATCCGAAACCAGAACACCTTCCCCGTGCAAATGAATACACAAAAATTAAAGAGAGGCCAAAGTGATGTTAAAATGCAGTGGTTGCAAAGAAAATTGTTTGATACACACCTTTTCTTACATTTTGTTGCAGTCTATAGCTCGAGAATTTGGTTGTCTCTGGCTCTCTTCCATCCATTAGCCTCGATTGACCAGTGATTGTTTGTGTTACAGATTTGCTTCAAGATTGCACATGCTTTTATTGTTTCAGATTTGAATAAGTGTTCTAATCAATCAGTAATGGATTGCTAGTCTTTAGAAGCAAGTTATGCAGAAGTGAAGTAAGTTATACAGTAGTGGATTATGACGTAAGTTGTTTCTTTTTTCGCGCACTATAAATGTAAAGGATAACTGATGAATAGAAATTGAAGATTCCTTTGCAGCATATCGTTTCATCTTTCTTTTTAACTTTTTAATTCTTTTCTTCTTTCAGTCTTGATTCTTTTTTTTTCCTCTAAAACCAACAACTTGGTATCCGAGCCATCTTCTTAAGGGATCTGTGGAGTGGAAGTAGAAGGCAATCTTTCACAAATTGCTCCTCCTATCTTTGATGGAGAAAACTATCAGCTTTGGGCAGTGAAAATGGAGACCTAATTGGAGGTTTTGGATCTTTGGTAAGCTGTGGAAGAAGATTATGAAGTTCCTCTGCTGCCAAACAATCCTACCATGGCCTAGATGAAAAATCACAAGGAAAGAAAGATCAGGAAGTCAAAAGCGAAAGCATGTCTATTTGCTGCTGTCTCAACAACCATTTTCACGAGAATCACGTCTCTCAAAACAGCAAAAGAAGTTTGGGATTATCTGAAGGAAGAATATGCAGGAGATGAAAAGATACGAGGCATGCAAGTGCTGAATTCGATAAAGGAATTCGAGTTGCAAAGAATGAAAGAGTTTGAGACAATTAAAGCGTACTCAGACAGATTTCTTGGCATTGTCAACAAGGTAAGGTTACTTGGAACCGAACTTCTTGGTTCTAGAATTGTTGAAAAAAATTTTGTAACAGTGCCTAAAAGATATGAAGCATCTATAACCACCTTGGAGAAAACAAAGGATCTGTTTAAGATCACTTTGGCAAAGCTGTTAAATGGCTTGCAAGCTCAAGAGCAACGGAGACTTATGAGGCAAGAACGTATTATTGAAGGGGCCCTGTCAGCCAAGCATCAAGTAGGTGGAAAGTACAAGAAGAAAAATTACAAGAAAAAGAAAGCGTCAAGCAATGAAAACTTTGCAGACAACCATAACCAAAGCAAGGGTATAAACTCAAAGAGAGACTATCCACCTTGTAAGCACTGTGGCAAAAAAGGTCATCCACCATTCAAATGTAGGAAGAGACCAGGTGCAAAGTGTAGTAACTACAATCAGATTGGACACGCAGCCGTGATTTGCAAAAGCAAAGTTCACAAGCAAGAAACAGATGCCCAAGTCGTTGATCAAGACGAAGAAGACCAATTGGTTGTGGCAACCTGCTTTTCAACTAGGAGCTCTACAGAATGTTGGTTGATTGACAGTGGTTGTATAAACCACATGACTTATGAAAGAATTCACTTCAAGGATTTGCAGCCCACTGGAATTATGAAGGTCGGAATAGGGAATGGTGACTATCTTACAGCAAAAGGAAAAGGAACCATTGCAATTACAACAAGTTCAGGTACAAAGTTAATTTAAGATGTTATGTATGTACCTGATATTGACCAAAATTTGTTGAGTGTGGGTTAGCTGATAGAAAAAGGATTCAAAGTATCTTCTAAAGACAGGCACTGCCTTCTCTATGACACTACCGGCTAGGAAATTTTAAGAGTCAAAATGAGAGATAAAAACTTCTCATTTGATCCAACTGAGAAGGAACAGACAACTTATTGCAGTAAAGTCAATACCACGTAGATTTGGTACAAGAGACTTGGTCATTGTCATCTTCAAAGAATGTTGAAAATGAAGAAGAAGGGCATGGCGAGAGGTTTATCGGTGCTTTTTATTGATCATTTGCCAAATTGTAATGCCTGTCAATTTGGTAAACAAAATAGGCTGTCATTTCCTAAATCAACTTGGAGAGCCTCTCAAAAGTTGCAACTCATTCACACAGATGTGGCAGGACCTCAAAGAACTCCATCTTTACAAGGTAGCCTGTACTACATTCTTTTTATTGATGATTTTACAAGAATGTGCTGGATTTTTTTCTTGAAATTCAAGACAGAAGTGGCTAGAGTATTTTGGAAGTTCAAAAAAATGGTGGAAAATCAAAATGGCTACAAGATTCAATTTCTAAGGTCTGATAATGGAAAGGGGTATACTTCAGCAAAATTTAATCTATTCTATGAAGAAACTGGCATTGAACATCAGCTCACAGCTCCCTACACTCCAGAACAGAATGGAGTAAGCGAAATGAGAAATAGATCAGTGATGGAGATGACCAGATGTATGTTGCATGAGAAGAAGTTACCTAAAAAGTTTTGGGCAAAGGCAGCCAACACAGCAGTCTTTCTATAGAATCGACTTTCCACCAAAGTTTTGAAAGATAAAACTCCAGTTGAGGCTTGGTATGGATATAAACCTTCACCGAGCTTCCTTAAATTGTTTGGTTGTGCATGTTTTGCTCATGTTCCACAAGTGAAATGTGACAAACTTGACAAGAAGGCAATTTCAGGCATCTTTGTGGGTTATAGTTCAGTTTCAAAAGCCTACAAAGTGTATCATCCACAAACAGGAAAAATGACTATCACTAGAAATGTACACTTCAATGAAGATGAGCAATGAGACTAGAAGAATTTACAAAGAACAAGTGAGCCCTCACAAGATCAAAAAAACTTTCCTGAAGGACAAATAACAGACCATTGGTAGAATGAGCTGGAATATGATCCTCCTATTAGAGGTACAAGACTACTTTTAGACATCTATCAGAGATGTAATGTAGCGATTGTGAACCAGCTAGTCATGAAGAAGCACTCAAAAATCCGAAATGGAAGAAAGGAATGGAGGAAGAGATGTCAATGATTCAGAAAAATAAAACATGGAAGCTGGTTGATAGGCCTAAAGACAAAAAAGTCATTGGTGTGAAATGGGTATTTAGAACAAAGCTCAATGCAGATAGCTCCATCAACAAATACAAAGCCAGACTTGTAGTTAAAGGGTATGCACAAATTCTTGGTGTTGATTATTCTGACACTTTTGCTCATGTGGCCAGATTAGATACAATCAGATTGCTACTTGCAGTGGCAGCACAAGAGCGCTGGGAAGTGTTCCAGTTAGATGTCAAATCAGCTTTCTTAAATGGTGTATTACAGGAAGAAATATATGTAAGGCAGCCAGAAGGATTTGTGACGCAAGGTGAAGAAAATAAGGTCTACCTACTCAAAAAGGCTCTTTATGGCCTAAAACAAGCGCTAAGAGCCTCGTACAGCAGGATAGATGAACATTTATTGAGCCTTGGCTTTGTAAAAAGCTTATCAGAGTCCACTCTTTATATGAAATATAAGGGAAATGATTCTCTCATAGTGTCCCTTTATGTTGATGATCTTTTGGTGACAGGAAATAATAAAAGGCTAGTTGAGGAGTTCAAGGAAGAAATGATGCAGTTTTTTGAAATGATAGATCTTGGTCTTATGACTTATTTTCTTGGAATGGAGATCAAACAAAGCAAGAATGAAGTGTTCATCTGCTAGAAGAAATATGCGAGGAAAATACTGAAGAAATTTCAGATGGAGGAGTGCAAACCAATAAACACACCAATGAATCAAAAAGAAAAGCTGAGCAAGAAAGATGATGCGGATAAAGTTGATGAAGGTTATTTTAGAAGCTTGATTGGGTGCCTGATGTATCTCACTACAACAAGGCCAGATATTCTATTTGCTGTAAGTCTCTTATCTCGATTTATGCATTGTGCTAGTGAAATGCATTTAAGAGCGGCAAAAAGAATATTAAGGTATGTCAAAGGTACTATTGATTATGGTGTCAAGTTTGAGAAGTGTCAAAACTTCAAGTTATGTGGATTTTCGAATAGTGAATGGGCTGGATCCATTGATGACATGAAGAGTACTTCAAGATATTGTTTCAACCTAGGTTCAGGAGTTTTCTCATGGAATTCAAAGAAGCAGGAGATTGTAGCACAATCCACTACAGAGGCAGAATTTATGGCAGCAACAGCAGCAGTGAATCAAGTCTTATGGTTGAAAAAGGTTCTCTATAATTTACATATGGAGCAGAAGAATAGCACAAAGATTTTTGTTGACAATTAGGAAGCAATTGCAATCTCAAACAATGCGGTGTTTCATGGGAAGACTATGCATTTCAATATCAAGAACTACTTCTTGAGAGAGGTGCAGCAAAATGGAGAAGTAACTTTAGTTTACTGCAAGACAGAAGATTAGTTGGCAGATCTGTTCACAAAGCCTTTTCCAGCTAGCAAGTTCGAGTTTTTAAGGCAAAGAATTGAAGTTTACAGATCTTAAAGCAAGGAGAAGTGTTATAGATTTGCTTCAAGACTACACATGTTTTTATTGTTTCAGATTTGAATAAGTGTTCTAGCAATGAGTAGTGGATTGCTAGTCTTTAGGAGTAAGTTATGTAGTAGTGGAGTGGAGTTATGCAGTAGTGGATTGCTACTATTTAGGAGTAAGTTATGCAGTAGTGGATAATGATGTAAGTTGTTTCTTTTTTCAAGCACTATAAATGTAAAGGATGACTGATGAATAGAAATTAAAGATTCCTTTGCAGCATATCGCTTCATCTTTGTCTTTAAACTTGTTAATTCTTTTCTTCCTTCAGTCTTGATTCTTTTTTTTTATCTCTAAAACCAACAGTTTGTCTGCAGCTTACCACCCAGATCAGTGGCAAGGATGGGAAAAGAAATGGCCAACTGTGTCCTAGCTAAGAAGCAAAAGCAAATGTACTTGGCTTAATGAGTCTGCTTGTATAGAGACTCTACCTGATATAATATAGACCAGCAATATACTGCCTTAAACAAGGCACTTGACAAAAAGAAAAGGAAAGAGACCGATATTAAAAAGAAAAAAGATTTTAAGTGAAAAAATTACAGTTTAACAATTGCATGATGAAATATGTGCATTTGTGTGTGTGTGTGTATAAAGAGACTTCAAAAATTTATCCAATTTTTTTAGCAAAGATTTTGCTTCATAAAATTAACCAGATCAAATAAAAAAGAGACCAAATAAAATTGTGGAATGTAAAATCACATTATG